>OU611780.1:11262500-12512500 GCA_914767645.1 Hydraecia micacea
GCTACCCGCATCTGTGCCCGCATTCCTGGCAATAAGTACTTTAGAATAATAATAGCGAGTGTCATACTTCATCGTTACCATCTGCTGCATCCACTACATAAAGTCGTTAATCCCACGGGAACAACGAAAAGCCGTCTAATTGCGCTAAACTGTATAAAATAAATCATCCTCATAAATTGGGGGGCTTATGCTTATTCAATGGGTGGCAGCTGCGCTACGAGTGTGCGTTCGCGCCAATGACAGCCGGCAGTAGTGATGGGTAACTCATCAATTTTATTTGAGGTTGAGGGAGCCCCTCAATTTACCTCGTGAGGTCCTCACGAGTTACCCCTCATTTGAGGCGAGGAATCGTACGACGGCGTATTCACCTCACGACTCGTGAGCCCGAGCCGAACTCAGACGAAGCTCCGAGTCTCCGAGGGAGTGAGGCGGGCGGATGCAACAACGAATCACGAGTCACGACTCTCCGATAATCCGATTATTCACGTTCTCACTCTCTCACACACATAATTTTCAGACCTCAATTCTCAATACAATTTTTGAGTCGGTTCATTCGCTCACTGAGCTCACTCAATCACTCAATACTCACTCGCGAGTACTCGCGAGTCACGAACCCGCTCGCCTCGATTTCCTATTGTAACGAGTGAAGTGATGAGGGATGAGGTGGTTCAATATTGAAAGTCGAGTAACTCTTTCAATTTGCGATCACGAGTACCTCAAACGAGGCGCCTCATGAGTGAGGGACACATCACTAGCCGGCAGATGGTTGTGAAAGCTGCGCAGACGCAGCCATGCTATTCTCTAAGGATACAGCCTTGCGGACAGCGCTGTCGCAGCGGTGAAATTTAATTTGGTATTCACTAAGCTGCGTACAGCTACACTAGCGCTCAAGGCTGTGACGGCCGTGAGTGAAACTACCCAACGGCACAGCCACGGGAGGGCAAATTGACAGTTCTTCATACATTTTGGTATTCCTTAAAAATAAACAGCGTCGAAGTCGCTCACAGCCTCGCCCACAGCCTCGATTCTAACTGTCAAATCAAAAAGCTCTAAATATTCGTGCGTAGTCTTGACAAAAATAATAATTATACTTAAATTAAATTGAAATATTTCGATTCTTTGAATACTTATTTGAAAAAATGGCAGCTCGGTTAATTATAAAGCTACATTTATTAGAAGAAGTTAAAGAAAAGTGATGATTTGAAGAAAGCTCGACAGGCGAAACAAATAAGAAAGTTTAAAACAATATCCCGTGATACAGACTTTATCCATATTTACAGGGATTCTGAGGATTTAATTAATATATTGGAAAATGACCTAACTCTCATGTGTGCGTCCGCGAGTTCGTTCCAGTGGATTAACCAAGAGGCTAAAGGTTTGTTTACAGCTAGGTTTCTTGAGATATGATGGGTATATGTATAATGTACCTAGAATTATAAATATGGATAATGTAGAATTATAAAGAATCCATTGTATGTAATTATTATACCTACTTATTTCAGATTAATGATGCTGATCTGAGCATCTTGCATGTGGATGTGACTTTTGGGTGTTCAACAAAATGACACAGTAAAGGAGCATTTGGAAAATTTAAATACCTAATGAAGAAATAGTGTACCTACTTACTTGGTAAGTTATTATTTACAATACAGTGATAACTTAAACACAAGTTAAGATTGTACTTAATTCCAACTTCATTCATTGATTTCAGGTGACTCTGGATATCCTCAAAAGCCTTATTTAATGACTCCCTTTAGTAATCCAGAAACTGAGACTCCAGAGAGCCATTAGAACAATTTGCACAGCAGTCAAGGAACAGTGTGGAGAAGACTATTGGAATACTGAAAGGGCGATTCTGATGTTTATTAGTTCATAGGATATTACACTATGATCCTATAACAGTGGGAAAAATTGTGATAGCTTGCTGTGTTTTACACAATATGTAATCGAGCCGGGCTACCAGCTTCTATGTTAGACCAATGTGACTTAGATGAAGAATCTAGGTTACTTGGAATCCTGACACATCAGGCTCCAACACAATCATGATGACTTAGAGAGTGGGCTAATAAGTAGGCGAAATTTAGTTAATCTATTATGGCCACTAATGGCGAGCATGTCATATCCAAAATTTATGCTTTCATTTCTTTCTAGAAGTTGAAGGTAAGCCTGTGATGATAGTTGTATATGTTTAAAATAAATAAATAGTTTAGATAGAACATACTCACCATTATTGATTAGATACACTAAGTAGGTATTCACATTTTTACTGGAAGTATAATTTATTAATGTATAAATTACCAGAATTAGCTTTAGATAAACAATTATAATTATTATGGCATAATAATGTGGTATGTGTTTAGTGTGGTCTTTAAGGTGTATAATTATGATAGGTATAATATCCAAAATTATTAGCCTTAATGTGCATATTTATACTTACCCTTGTCTATTTTTACTAATTTTTTTAATGTGTATACAGTATGGGGCATGAGAAATGAAATAGATATTTGCATAATAATGTTTTTTTTTTTATTTACCATTAAAAACAATCAATCAAATCAAAAGTCATGTATTCAAATTAGGCTGAGAATCAGCACTTTTCGAACGTCAAAATTACATAAAACAGTCCCACAAAACACCCACCCTTCATTTAGCTGGGAAGAAATGGCGCAACAAACTCCCCAGCAGCACAGCTGTCTGTTCAGTTACAAAAAGTTGATTCTTACAATAGTAGGTACCTATGCAAAGTAATTAACATTATGAGAAACAGAACATTAAATTAAATTAATTACTATATGTCACCTAGCAGACGCCAATTATACCAACAAATACAATGACTACATAAGCAAAAAAAAAAAGTAAACAAAATTAAGTAAGTACATACCTAAATAAAAGCCTGCAGACATAAAGGGTGTGCCCGCTAACAAACATTTACTACAAAAACAGTTCATAAACTTAAAACATTTTTTCTTAACATCTATCATAAACTTAATATGTAAACATGTATTAAAAATCTATGATAGATCCATGTTTCGGGGATTCAACTCCCGCGTCTGATGGATGCACATAAATCCTGCAGTGCCTGGGTCTGCATTGACCATGACTCACTTATTCCTTAAAATTTTTTAATTTTTTAACATCCTCTGCTGGTTGTCAGTAAGGAGTCTCTCATTTTCCAAACACCTCTCTTCAATGGCGACAAAACGCTCAGTGAGGCTCGTCATTTGTGATTGCCTTTGAGAAGGTGGTGAGGGCGGCGTGGCGTTAGACGCCTGCGAGGTGCTATGAACATAAAACATGCAACAAATTACTAAACAGAAGTAAAACAAATATAAATGCCATTATGTAAGTATAACAGCATCGCATCAATCTCTCTCTGAAGGAATAGATATTACAATGTAGTATACATATTAGATGTAGTCTATATGTACATGTTGATTGAATTAGGGCTGCTGTTGAAAAAACCTACAGAAAATCCCAACAAATTGGCTGAACCTGGGAATCAAAAGTGAGACCACGTCTACTATGTAGTGCTTTTTACACTAAACCAATAATTAACCAAATTATAATTAAGTTAACCTTACATGAAGAGGCAATTGGGGCATTACTCCTATGAGGCACTGGAGGTGGTGATCTAGCCTCAAACTGTAATACAAAAAAAAAGTAATCTAAATATCCATTGTAAGTTATAACTTATAACATACCTATTGTAAGGCTTTTATTTAAAACTTCACCATTTGTTCCATATTAGGCTGGTTTTCCATTGGCATATTGTCCCCTATGCCAAGATGGGCCTGGTTGTACGTCCGTTCGTCCTACAAATATATTTTATATTGTAATCAGCATCATTAGCCTAATTTAGAATTAAACAGTCATCACAATATAATATTTTACTACAATTAACTTACTGGTATTGAAGGTGTGGACTGTTTAGTCTGGAGCATGCCTCTAGTAGAATGTTCTACAGGCAGTACCCTTCCTCTTGTTCACCAACACAACACCTGTTTGTTGCCTAACCATCCGTATTTGACTTGCTTTTTTCCTTACCTACTGCTGAGTTCTCACTGTTCCAATACTAAAAAAAAATATTGTATGTTTAAATATCTAGATTTTGCATAATCATAACACAATAATTATGTCCTATGTTATAGTTAGAGCCAATGTACATAGGTACTGGTTATTTAACTTTGTTCTTAAAGAAACAGTCAAAGTACGTATGCCAAGTATGCAAGCTGACAATGCACACCAGTAATGCAATACCTAGGTACATGTTGTTAACAAACCTTTGGCCATTGCTTCCAATTTTAAATGCAGCCACTTCCATCACTGCTTGCGTGCTACTTCTTGCCATGCCGCTCTTGTGCGATCTCGGGCCTGTGATGTCCGAGGGTACCCTGTGGCAAGCCAACGTCGCTCTTCCAAACTCTCTATTAACATCTCTCTCTACTTGCGCACGGGATGGGATAGCACTTCATGGCATGCTTAAAATACACAATGTTACGTTACAACAATAAAGTTGTAGGTACATATTATTGTAAAACAATAGTTAACTAAGTAATTAACATACATTTTACTAATAACTCGTGGATCATACAATATTATTGAGACACATTAGTATTATTATCCATGTAATAACAAAGAAAATATCATTATACTCACATTATTCACAGAAATACCTATGTTCAAAGCACTCGCTAATACAAATAATAAGTATCGTATGCATAATAAACCGAAAAGTTTAAAAACTAGAAATTAAAGTGGTTTTGTTGACATTGTTGTGTGTTGACTTTTTATTCGTCGTCGCGTTGCTCGAAAAGGGCAAAGGAATCGTCATTCAGCCTTAAAATGTAATAAGAAATATGCAAATAAACTCTTTTAATTATGATATTGGTTATAGTTTTACTGTATTCCTTAAAATACTTAAAGATAGACCTTTAATATATATTTTAAACCCATAAAACTCTCAGTCGAGATTGATCGATTATAATTTATAGAATTTGTGTCAAGCCCTACGTTCGTCTACGAAACAGCGACGGGAGGTTACAGCCTTGGGTTCGACGACGAGCACAACCACGTTAGTGAATACGGTTTGAATCAGCGCTGCGCGCTCGGTCGATCTCAAGGCTGTCTCGTCGACGAGCTCGTCGCTGCTTACAGCCATGAAATTGTCTTTTAGAGAATAGCACTGCAGGTAAGGGATTCGGAGAACGCCGAATATAATCGCACTACGAGGAACTCGCTCTCTACTATGGCACGCTCGAATGCGAATCGAACACCTGCGCGTGGCCATGCAGAGGCCTTTATACTCGCAACGCTTTTTATTACTACCTAAGTAGTACTATTATATGTATATTCTGTGTTACTACTCCCTGTCGAAACGTAGAAGAGGATGTTAATTGTAACGACTATGCATTGTTGTACGTACCCCTTTGTTAAAGTACGGGGGGATCGAATCTGCTATAAACTGTGCTTTTGCTGCGATGTGCGATTGCGAGCTTTTATTTATTAAAATAATATCTAGTAGGTATCCACGTTGACGTTTTAAGTGAAAGTGAGTCACTGTCAATCCGTTTTGATTACTTATAGGTAACTATTGATCAACGGCAAGATATAGAACATAATATAAGCTTAGTCGTTTTAGATGGTACCGACCGCTAATGGAGAGAGTTGAAAAACTGTTCTATTTTGTCTACCTACCCAATTAGCCTTGTTCAACAGCAAGATAATTAAAACGAGTGAATGACCTGACCTTTTTTCAGAGCTTTAGGTATGCGGTCCTGTCGTTTCCATGTAGACGGAATTTCACCTTACGCCTTACAATTTACGAACCCAGCCCCTTGTACGATTTCAGGAAGTACGAACTACAAAGTCTCGAATTACCGTATCCGCAAGGTTCTTCCGTGTAATTTCGTATCTTGAATTGCGGAAAATATTTTATTTATTCTTTTATTATGATGATAAACACTAATCTTACAAAGAGAAGATGTCCCAGCCCAGTAAGGGGCTATTAAATGTACTAAAACTTAAATTGAAAGCGACTCATTCAATCGTTGATAATTTTGTCTCCTAATCAGTCAGAATTGGGCTAAGTTGCTATATGAATCATTTCTCACGTTGAATGAAACACAAGAGCAAGCTAGACGAATGAGCGTGCCGATGACTGATCGTTTTATCTAATCATTTCATCGAAACGGAAGCTGTTTTTGCCATTTGTCATTGTAATGGGGTTTAAAATTTCTTTATTTTGTACTGCAGGTAGGTTGCGTTGTACATAAATAAAGCCTTGTCTGCAAAAGGTACAAACTTCCATAGAAATGTGTCAAAAGGAAGAAAAGGAATTGTCAAAATTCCAATACTATGCTTTCTTTACGTTTGAACAAATGAACGTGTGTTTATATTTATACGTACGAACAAATTGATGTAATTGAATTCCTCAGGCTCTTACCATGCATCTATTATATTATTTAGCGGTTATCGAACAATTCTATACACATACTACCCACATACTAGGAGCGTCAGCCAAATGGGAGTCTAGGATTTACATTCCTAATACATATTACCTATATGACATCCATTGACATAAATATTACTTTGAAATCATTGTATACATCGCAATATATGGGTAACATTCGTAGAAATCGACGTCGCCGTCGTGAGGCTTTGTAAAAGGTAAAGCCATTCAACGAACAGCTAGCTAAGTTTTCGCGATAAATTCGCTAATGGAAACTAGCCAAACACACAACAATACGTCGAATTGCGATGTTATGATGTTATTAAGTTAGCCACGGAAATATTTGGTAGCTACGCCCAAAATACTTCGCTGTTCGAAAGTTTCCTACGTATCATGCACACGATTCAATTCTGCAAAACACGAAAATAAACCGAGGACAGTGAAACAATAGATTTCAGAAATCGATGTAAGTAGGTACCTAGAAATTTTACGACAAATCGTTAGGTACTGTTTCAATCAAATCGATTCGAGCGAGTAGCTAGTACCTACGTAGGTGCCTGACATGCCTTTAGCTAGGTAGGTACTGACATGCCATGCCCCTTAATATTTGAACCACGTAGCAACTCTAAAAATTTAACATTGAATTGACGTCAGGATAATGAGAATTTGATGGGATTAACTCGCACAGCAGTGCCTGCGGCGCAAGGAAAAAATACCTACTAGCCAAACGAATGAATTTTATATGGGGTCTTGTGAAAAATAAAACATAATTGCTTGTAGGTAGACATAAACAGTTACAAAATACATCGTGTCTTAAGCTTTAGCCATTGAAATGGTCGGTCATGGAATTCATGATACAATGTGCTTGTTGCGTGGGTAGAATCACGTAATATTCTTAGTAATAAAGGCCTTTTAAGGCATACAAAGGTTAACAAAATAGTGAGCTTACCGAAAAACACAAGCACTTAATTCTAAATGCAAAACTACACTTTCGTTGGGTTGTTGTTGCCTGCTACATTACATAACTAAGTTTGTTGTTGTTCTGAGCGTTGGAAGAGCCGTAGGTATTTTAATAGCCTGGCCTAAAGCCGTCTGGCTACTTTCACAATATTGTTCTCTTCTTCTTTTTCAAGACCTTGTAAAATCGCTGAACAATAAATAACAACCAAAATAATGATAACCAATCGAACTTACCTGATTATTGATTCCATAAATTTGAGTTCATACCATACTTCGACAATTAAAATGTTGCAATCTAAATTATAATGCTATTTGGTATGTAGGTACATTAAGGATACAGTACAAGTTACTTACATGTAGAAGACAAAAATGCGAATGACTTAAGTCACCTACCTAGGTATTAACACTTGATTAGTTAACACAGTTTTATAAAAAAAACGTGAACACAAAAAGCTGCCATTAAGTAAGATACAAACAAATTCATATTTTTATACTTACCTTCATAAAAATAATCAAAACAACGATGACACTACTGTACTCTGTGGATGACACGGGACACCGTTTATTTACCATATAATGTACTCTGTGTATTTACCTACTGACTTACTGGCTGGTTACATTTTGAAACAAACAAAATGGTTGTATGTGTACCTATATGTATGTACAGACGCCAGCACATCAACCTACACCTAACTGTCAAATTTTCCCAATCAACATTGAACCTTATGCTTTAGCAATAAAGTTGAAAATCTATTACAGAAATCTGACAGATTGTAGTAGGTTGATGTGCTGGCGTCTGTACAAAAAACGTAACTAGAGTTGCACGCATCACCATAGTCAATTCGCTTACTAGGAACCTTAATTTAGTCGTAATGAATATGATTTTTTTTTTTACTCTTAATCAAATACCTACCTACCCAATTAATAGTTGGAAATACTTGTTAAATATTAGATAAAGACTTTTAGTGGCATTTTTAAGTTATGATTTTAAACATAATTCCTACTAACTAAATACTTTTGAAATGCGTGTATTGTTTAACATAAAAGCTTCATTGTACACAATTCGTAATCACTATAGATAAATAGTTTCACGTAGAATTGCCTAGCTACATAGTACTTACTGAATACAACACAATGTATATAGCAAATAACTAGATAACTAGTAATTATTATCGGTGAATGAATTCTCAGAAGGCAGTGAACGTTCGAGTTTCGTATCACTGTCTGTTGCTTTGCTTTGCTCAGCCTCGTCCACCAATCCCCTCCATCTGTTCTATCGTCTGCAGAGTAGCGCTGGCGTCGCGTCACGGCGTCAGTTCAGTCGAGCCGGATAGCGCGACGGTCGCACCCCGCTCCGCTTCTCTCATTTATTCCGCTTTTAGCGTTTCATCGCGTTTTGCACCTAATTATTATTTTAAAAACGTTACAATCACGGGGACTACTCTATTTTTTAGTTGTGAGTGGTTGACAGTAAATTATGACAGTGACATTTAAAAGTTTGCAAGCAAGCATTCAGTCATTCATTGAAATAGTTGGTTGTAAAGTGTAAACATTTCGGAAAAGTTTTTCATTAGGATTCAACAAGGAAGTGACATATAAGTTATATCAATTTAGTTTTAAATTGTGCTCACATTTTGAAAGTGGACGTGTTTAAGTGTTGCTTTATGAATGTGTCTGAGTGAATCGTGGCCTCAGCACGACAAGTGGGAGGCACACACAACAGTCGTCGTTCTTTGAACAAATGTGCTTTATTGAAAGGCGAGAAACAATAATTTGTCCTTTTAAAAACATGACATTAGCAGCGAGGTTATCTCCGCAAAGTAAGTTGTTTGGTTTTGGTTTTAGCGGTAAATTATAGCTATGGCGATAGTCTAGGCAGTGTTTACAGATCAAAAAGCAATTTTGGTTAACTAGGATGATAATTATATAACGTTATTCGAAAATGTACAAGAAAAAAGAAATACTTGTACAGCCTGCATTAGTACAAATAATATGACACGCAACTAAAAATAGAAAATCTTTTTAGAGCAAAGGCAATAAAACATTTTTTATGACTGAATAAAAAAAAAACTATCATACCAAAGATTTTGTGAAGACTTGCAAGTGGTGTATTGTGAATTACAATATTTGCATGTGGTTCTTACAGTGTTTGATTAGCACAATTCACACACAGCCTCCTTATCAGCATTATGTATCTAAAAATAGTGTGATAAGAGAGCAAATATGTTTGTGTGGCCAGTGATAACAGCAGAGAGGTTCATAGGAAAAATCCGTATTTACCTAAAAAATATGATAATATTCTGATTTTAAGGCCCTTCAGTTTAAATCTAAAAAGGTATAATACACTTATAACATTTTTATTAACAAAACCACAAGTGCTTTTAATGTTTATGGTGATTATAAATGCAGACTGCCATTAACCCTTTGACCGCCAGAGCGTAAACGCATCGCCAGGCCTTCCACGCCAAGCCACAAATTCAGCGCAAATACCTACAAAAAAATAGGGATTCCAACATCTTATCGATAACCAATTAATCATTGCTTTTCGACCCGTATTTTTTAAATTAAATATTACTCATAACATCATTCTTTTATTTATTTTGACCCTATTTCGAATTATACTATCATTAAACAGCAGTTGCAAAGTTTTATACAACGTAAAACTAGACTTTAGAAACACAAATGAATAAATCATACAATAATAAGGTGCATCACTAATCTCGTTCGTGACGTCGTCCGCTGTCGGAAAGAGCCGTCTCTGGCGTGGCTAGCACACCTTTTGACAACTGCCTCGCATGCGACTAGGGATGGGATATTGCGGCAAATAATAAATAACAATCAAGGAGTATTTAAAACAATTTAATCATCATCATCATCTTATAATTATTATTCAGATTCTTCGAAACTTGGTAAACTTATGTCATCCAAGTCCTTTTGCTGTCGCACTTTTCTAATAACGTTCAGTATGTTTACAAAAGTTACTGAACGTTTTTCTTCTGGCACTCGATCCAGTTCAAAAGCGACCAGTCTTGCGAACGCCGCATTTCGTGGGTCGCTGGGTCTCGCTTGGTTAGAATCCAACGGAGGTAAATTGGAGACGTCACACCTTAGTTCATTTGCGTAGTAGTCATTTGACTGCCAGCCATTTTTATTTTACACTCGCACAATAATAATGTTGTTACAAATATTACCACCGATCATCATAATAATAAATGTAGGAAATCACTAGCTGTCTCCCGTAGCGCTAAAAACGTCACCGCTTGCCGTCTATTCCCGACTGTGGTGTACAGCAAGAAGCTTATAGATAAAAGTGGAGGCAACACTCTGAATACCTATCTGAAGCCGACTGTGGGCTAACGCTCTCTTTCTAAATACATACATAAGAACGAGACAGTGATATGTGCTTTCTTTGTCATATGTATGTATTTAGAAAGAGAGCGTTAGCCCACAGTCGGCTTCAGATAGGTATTCAGAGTGTTGCCTCCACTTTTATCTATAAGCTTCTTGGTGTACAGGTTACTATTTATGCGTTTTTGCGTAGGGATGCGCGAGAGTGGATAGTAAACTATCGATCTATGGATATCAATTATGATTTTTTTCCACAATTTTATAAATATTATGCATTAGGAATATTCAGATACGAATAGTTGTCATTAAAAAATAATTGTCGAAGTAATAGTAAGCTACTTTGAATAAAATATTTCAGAAAATTTAAATATAAGTTGCCTTACTTGCCCATCACTAATTTTTCATTCATTGCCTGTCTTGCCGTCCGTGGCGTGAGGAAGAACACATTTTTACGGATTTCGATTACCAATTTTTGATGATTGTTTTTCTAGTGAAATGTAAATAATGAATATATCTTTGTGCCATTTTACAATATTTCATTAATGTAGTTTCAAATAATAGGAAAAAGAAACACAGAAAATTTAATTTAATATATTTATTTTGTACTTAAAAAATGTCGTTTTCTGGACGGCTGTAGACGTCGGTGGCGTGTTTGTCACGTTTTCGTTTGTCGGCTATAGCCGTCCGTGGCGGTCAAAGGGTTAATATAAATTAAGTTTTGAATTAAAAACTTACCTAATTTTATTCTTATATTATTAATTCCATTATGGTATAGTATTATAGTTAATTAACCTAAGGAATGACCAGTTCCAGATCTCTATCATGAATTCAAGATATCCATCTATAATAGCAAGTTCCATAGAATTTAATATCTTTAACATGTAAAACCATGTTGCCCTTATCAGTTTCATTGTCTGCAATCAGCACCAGATGGCAATCATTACATTCACCTATATGAATGTAGTTCTAATTAACGGCTAAAGATTGTACTAATGGAAGATAAAATGCATGTTATGGTTATGCACTGATGCATACACGTCATAGTGAAACGGAGATCTTTCATTGAGGAAATTGTCACCACTTATCTTAAATCTCTTTACTCATGTCCAGTAACCTTATAAAGATTATAAGAAAACATCTTCCCACTGATATAAGAAGTGTCCAATATTCCCTATTCTAACCATGACTCTCCATCTTTCCAGATGCCTGTGTGGAAGTGGCGGTGCCGCTAAGTAGTTGGTCAACGGGAGTAGCATGCTGCCCCAACTGCAGACACGAGCTGCGGGTGTCCCTGGCCCCGAGCGCGGGAAAGTGCCACGCCTCCCCCCACACGCCGCCCCCCTTCACGGTCCAGCCGACGTACTTGCCACACTCACCCCTCACAACACCACTGTCACCTCTTATACCCTCACCATACAATGATGAGCTGAGACGACTAGCAGACACCCTGAGAGCACTAAGGCTGTCAGGCTGGTACTACGGCAGTTTGGATTGGCTGGTGTGTATTTTTCTGTATGCTAGCGCCATCTCTTGGTATTATTCTGAACTAAAATTTAATCATTCTATTTCCATTGCCAATTATTATAATGTAAGTCATTAAATTCCTCTAAATCAAAGTTTATCCTTCCTTAATAACTTTGCTGTAGGGTAAAACTTTGAGGAGATTTCGTTGACATTGTTATGGTTAGTCATATTTGAATTTCCTTAAAAATAATTTATTACAGATAATGGCTGAGACATTTACGGTATTCTATAATTACTGCTTGATTGACAGGCGGATTTAATACAATGTAATAATAAGTTTGCATAGGTATTTCACAGAGCTATTTTTTCCTCAATGAAAAACTATTCATTTTTATGAAGTCATCTTGTGTAGTTGCATTAATCAAATTGTTTTTTGTTATATTTCTTAGTATTTGATTAAAGATAGTCATAACTCGTAACACAAGGTTGAAGTTCAGCAACCTTTGAAATCATAATTAATGTAAAATATTGGTCAATGACTTGTGAATGGGAATAATAGGTCTTTATCCAGTGTTATTATTAAAAGAATAATAATACCTAGCTAGAGAGAGATTAACTGTTTGTTTGTACTCATATACTTAACTTGGCAGGGTAATCGACGCGCAAACTGTAACCCCAAATTCAGCACATGATTCTAGACCGCTTGGCATTTCAATTCCTGGTCTGTTATAAAAAAAAATCTGCCATTGCATTGAAAAAAAAATTGTTTCTTGGATGAAACAATTTTTTTTAAAATTACATACGATATTTATTAACGCAAATCAGAATCATATAATGCATCAATGATACCGGGTGCGCGTCGATGTCACCCTGTATCCTGCCCTGCCTGCCTAGGCCTACCCTGTATATTTTATAGTGTCCGACCGAAGGTGCAATTCTGGCCGAAGCCGAAGCCGAAGCCGATTAATCGGTATTCACCAAAACCTTCGGCCGAAGCCGAAGCCGAAGCCGAAGGTGTCATTGACCTTGAGAAATACGATAGTTACTTTGATCTCAGAATATACTAGATACATATTGTGAGAGCTTTAGAGATTTAGCCCAATAACGAGCTGAGTGACCAACATATACATGTCGTTTGGTCCGGTGCGGCGGCGCGGCGAAACTCTGCTGCTCTGCACACTCTCCGTCTCGCTCTAGCATCGTTCAGTAAATTTCAAATTTTGACAACTAGCAAACCTTCGGCTTCGGCCAAACCTTCGGCAAATTTTTGGCCGAAGCCGAAGATTTGGCCGAAGGTGCTTTTTTGGCCGAAGGTGGCCGAAGCCGAAGCCGAAGCCGAAGCTTCGGTCGGACACTAATATTTTATAATGCCTGTAAATTACTCCACATCCTAATCCTAACTTACGCGGGTGAAATAATTTATATAGTTCTTTCTTTCTTTACAGGGCGCCCGAACAGTTCTAAAAGACGCAAGCGTTGGTGCGTTCGTGATCCGAGACTCAGGCGATAGGAACTTTATATTCTCACTGTCAGTACAGACTGAGCGAGGGCCCACATCTGTCAGGCTACACTACGAACAAGGTTTCTTTAGGTAAGCCAACCTTCTTATATGTTTCGCACATGTGTGAGAGTAGAGATATCTGTAATTACAATGTACAATTGTAGACAAATGTCAACTTTATAGTGCTGGGAAATAAGTTCATTTGATAATGGCAAGAGATTTAAATCACAAAATTTGTTGATGTTTTTGAAAACCAAACCAAATACAATCGAGTTTAGGTTCATAATTCCAAAACAAGTTTGAAGTAGCACATGTTTGTGTTAGGTATGTAGGTAGTTAATGAATTCAGAAAATTGGAAAGTGATATTGATGAGTCAATATTCAATGAACTTGAACAATTTACCTACTTGAACACGACATTTAAAACGACGTATTCGGAATTTATAATTAAATGAATAATAACTTCTGAAGTATAAACGCAATGGGAGAGCTTAAGTATTCCATTATTCTGCCTGACTACTGTATCGTTACGTCATAGTAACTTGTAACACTATCACGTCACAAGTTCACAGTAATTCGGTTGCGATGCTACTGTTGACTCAGATCTCGCGGTTTTCCTTAATTTTATTGTCACATTTTTTTTTTCCGAACTTTTTCGACAATTTGTTCTGCTGACCGTGACGAATAGAATCAGTGCTTACTTTTTCCGTCTTCATTTTAAATTCATATCTCAACTAAAGATTTCTTGATCGACGTAAAATTGATTAAGTGTATGTAAATTGAAAATCAATTGTTAGGTAATGTTTTTGACCTTTGCAATGAGTTGCTAATTGTTGTTTTGTTTGCAGGTTAGACTGTGACAGGCCGCTGGCGAGGTACATGCCGCGCTTCCGATGCGTGGTGGAGCTGGTCCAGCACTACGCGCGCGTGGGCGAGCGCGGCGCGGCCGGCACGGTGTGGGTGGACCGCGAGGGCTGCCCGCACTCGCCCGTCATGCTCAAGTCCCCTCTGCGCAAAGAGCCGCCATCCCTCCTGCACGCGGCCCGCCTCGCCGTGCACAAGGCTCTAGACTCCAACCCCCTCACGCCAAAACTATGGTGCGCCCCCAAACACAGGCTGCTTCCACTACCTTCCACATTAATAGACTATCTCGGAGAATATCCTTACTCGATCTAACCCTCGGAATTATTTAATGTTAGTTATTTATTTAGTCCAATCTGAGCGATGCCTAGTGAAGATATTAGTTATTATGGAAATGATTGAGAGCGATCATCGCTCCAGCTGATTGTAGTTTGATTCCTATGATTGGGTGGCGGACGGTTCGACGAACTGAGCTGCTAGATTCCTAAGGTGGACTTCGCGTTTGCATTATCATAATATTATAATCTTATTTGTACAAATTAATATGCATTGTAACGTCTAGTACAGGTTGCTAGAAAGGGCCGGATCCTTTAAATACCGACTAACAAAATAATTTATGAATAGTTAAATTAATAATGTTAAATGTATTATTTGTAAGTATTGATTATGGGACTCAACTATGGTATTTAGTGAAATGTTTACGCAGATTATTTTTATTAAGCCAATTATTCTGTGTCTGTATATAAAGATGTTTTGAGAAAAATAACGCAAGACTGATTCCTTGAACTTCAAATACTGTTTGTGTAATAATTGCCTGTATACTGCTCTGTTAAATGTACGTAACTCCATCGTATGTCACGCGGCGCCGCCGCAACAGTGTGCATCGAGTAACGATCCCCTACTGATATTATTATTATTGTAGCAAATTGTTCACTAATGCCTAATCTTGTCCATCGTCTTAAGAAGTCATCACATTATATAATAGAGATATATTTTTATTTATTTATTCTTGGTTAAGTTAGAATTATTCATCAACCTTACATTATGTTAGATTTTCCTTGTTCCTATCCATGTTTGGTTTATAGACACGTATCTCTTCTGGCCGCAGTCTCGGCACACAAAGCCTAGTTATAAAACGAAGTGCCATCAAAACATTATTGAACCACATTGAGAATTTACTTTGTCATATTTAATTCAAATGGAAGTATTTTTGAGGCTGAACATATGTACATAATTCTTGTTTTGTTTTTCTATTTATTTCCTTATTTTAATGAATAATAAGTAATGAGAAAATATGGATATGTAATCGCCACAGGTTGTGAACCATGTAATGGTTTGGTGTATCATAATGTGCATTGTTTGCGTGAAACTTAGTAATATCCAGCTAGGCGAAAGCGCCAGGTTATCCCGCGAAATTCAATTTTAGGTAGGTACTACGTCGATCTAAATATGATTCGCGGCCATAACAAATATTTATTTCATGAGTTATAATCATAAAAATCATCTACACATCTCAGCTAAGTTCATATTACCCTCTTGAATGACTATTTCATGAAATCATGACTTTTAAGGCCAATTCTAACTTAAGGAGTTGTATGCTGATTCTAATGATTATAATTCGGTCGCGAATTATAATTTATTAAACATACAACCTGACACTAATCTGCAAATTGCAAAAAAACGTAAGTAAATTAGAATTTCGCGGGCTACCTTACCGCATGCGTCCCTTAAATTTAAATGATTGAACATAACGATGTAGCCTACTAAATTGTGAATTTGCTTTTATTAAGTTTCGCGCACTCAAGTGATTTAGCATGCGGTGGAAAGTTCGGCTAGTGACGTTCACTAATATAGGATAGGATAGATCATATATGTACCTTGAATAATCTCAATTAGAGTAACCTTAGTCTTCACACTATGAATATGTTTTATTAGAAAAATACGCATTTAAAAAAAAAACGTTATGAGCCTCAAAATTATTTTAAAATAACTTGTAATTATTACTTGTCCATTGTCATCGTGTTTAATTTAACCAATTGTCTACTTTGAAACGGAGTTATTTTTGTACCATTTTGTAAGGGGAAAGCACCAATTAAATAAGTGTGACATAATAGAGAATATATTTTGTGTTTAAATGTTTGTAGACTAATGTATTGAAAGAACTGCAAATAATTTATATACAAAACAAAATATACATTCTGCCTATAGCTTTGCATTTCATTTATACAACCCTAGTTAAAGTATTATTAAAGACGTGAGTGGATACTAGTACTTAATAGTCCTCCAGATCGTATTTCGGCCATTACGGCCAATCTCAACGGAGACTAGCCTTCGGCGCGGGAGATATTATAGTGCACAAGTGTGTGCGCAAACAGGTGCACTGTCTCTTCCCTCACTCATAGTTCGATGGGACGACACGCAATCCGACACGACCGGAGAAAGATCAGGCGCAAGGTTTCCGAGGCGCAGGATGCTAGTGTAGTGTAATTGGAAGCATGCTGGCTGCCACTGCCGGAAGCGTGCTGGCTGCCACTGCCGGAAGCGTGCTGGCTGCCACTGCCGGAAGCATGTTGGCTGCCACTGCCGGAAGCATGCTAGCTGCCACTGCCGGAAGCATGCTGGCTGCCACTGCCGGAAGCATGCTGGCTGCCACTGCCGGAAGCATGCTGGCTGCCACTGCCGGAAGCCTGCTGGCTGCCACTGCCGGAAGCCTGCTGGCTGCCACTGCCGGCTGCATGCTATTAATATGTTTTACACTATGAGGCTAGTATAATGACCCAGAGAGCACTGAAGCCTTTAAAAAATCCGTTACTGGACATAGACCTCGGAATAGGCAAACTACTACAATGCATGGGTCATTGGAGCATTATGCCCTAAAAACCTATGGTGGCAAGCGACAACTAACATGTGCTCTCAGTCTGTGTGTTGTTATTGGCTCACACATTTACAAACTTACAAGAAAGTGCAGTTACTGGTTGCTAATAAAACCAAAATACTTGCAATGCCGTGTTCGGGTCGGGCGGGCGGGACACTGAATACACTGATCGACGGCCTTTCGCACTTTGCCGATTGAAAAGGAGCACACATGCTCTCTTTTTGTACTTTATTGTATGGAAAAACCGTGGATCGCCGCCGGAGCGCGTTCGTCGCCATCGATGCGAAAGGATGCGTACGTCATTCCATACTTTGCTCTCTTTTTACCGACTTAAAAAAAAAGCGGTTATCAATTCGACATGTATGTATGTATTATTATTGGAACTGCATTATATTCACATATGACAATCTATTAGGGCTTCCAAACAAATATACGAAAATTTATAGATGTATGTATTGTTCGGTTGATGTAAATGATAATGCTGGACTTCATGTAACTGGGTTTTATTATGTTATTATAAAGTACACAATCAAGTATTACTATAAGTGAGTTGGCCATAGTTAGGACGCCATCTTGACCGCTTGCCGACTAGTGATGTCCCATCACAATAGTGACGTTACCTACTCATAACATCCTCCTTATTGGAAAAAGTTAAGTTATTATAATTTTACAGTTTGAGACAGTTTATAAAAATTTACAGCTTAACAGTAACTTTTGATAACAAAGACTAAGTAACTCAAAATAAGACAATTTGTTGAACTAAGTCTATATCTATACATATTCTAGACAACTAAATCAATCAGTCCTTCACAGTCATTGCTAAAATGTTTGCTCAGTTAACAAAATATTAACACTTATAAATCTAACCGTCTTGGTGGTTTTATGACTCTTCCACATCGGTTGGTGCGCATTTCAACTGGAGTTGTACGCTCTTCAATAGACGGTGCTATTGTATCCGTTTGAGGTAACTGCGGTGTCTTCAAAATGTGCTGCCTATTTCTCCTCCCTATAAACCCGTCTGAACCTTCAACGGTATAAGACCTAGGCTGATCACATTTGGACCTTATTGTGCCTGTAATCCATGGAGTATCTGGCATTTTCTTAAAATAGACTTCATCTCCTTCTTGTAGTTCTGGTAATGTTTTAGTCTTTCTGTCATAGTAATCCTTCATTTTATTTTTATTTTCTTCCTTAGTTTTTACATATTCTTGAAAATTGACTGTTCTTGGTATTAAGTTTTTTGTGACTGTTGGTAATTGTGTTCCAAGTGAACGTGACATTAATAATTGTGCTGGAGATGGTAGATTTCCTCTAGGTGTATTCCTGAATTGAAGCAACGCCAGATATGGATCTGTCCCTGACTCCTCTGACTTGGTAAGAAAACGTTTACATATCTTTACTGCCGACTCTACCAACCCATTTGACCTTGGTATGTAGGGACTTGACGTATTATGATGTATTCCCCATTCCCAAATAAAATTCTTAAACTCTGCTGAATTAAATGGTGGCCCATTGTCAGAGAATAACTCAACTGGAATACCATGTCTGCTAAAGATACTTTTAAGACAAGTAATTACTGTTTTGGCGTTAGTACTAGCCACTGCCATTAATTCAATATAATTTGAGTAATAATCTTGTACTACTATGTATTTTTTAGATTTATAATCCATAAAATCAACACCAACTTTTTCCCACGGAAGTAATGTAACATCATGTGGAAGAAGTGGTTCTGGAGCATTTGAGCTTCTATGAGACAAACAAATATGACACGACTGAACAATGTTTTTTATATCAGTTGACATAAATGGCCAGAATACATGTCCTCTAGCAAACGCTTTTGACCTTTCAATTCCCAGATGACCACTGTGTATTATTTTCAAAATATCTGGCCTTAATTTTTTGGGTATGACTATACTGTTACTTCTGAAAATTAAATCATTTTCTGTATGTAAATCAAATCTATACTGCCAATACTCATGCAGGTCTTTGTGAATTTGGGTTTTACTTGACGGCCATCCTTCTTTACAGTATTTTTTCAAAATCTGCAGACTTTCATCTTCATTAGTGCCTCTGATTAACCACTGTAGACGTTCTGATGAGACTGGTAATGACTTAATCAGTAAATTTACATGAACAATGATATCATCGTCTAATTCATCTGAGCTTGTTTCAGAGAGTGCTGCTCTTGACAAGGTATCAGCAATGTACATGTGACTACCTTTCTTGTAAACTACGTTTAGACTATAGGTTTGTATTTTCAACATCATTCTTTGGAGACGCGTTGGAACCTCGACTAAAGACTTTTTAAACAATGTTATTAAAGGAGCATGGGACCACCACTGCATCAACAATCCAGGTTAATCAGAATAACAGGTCAAACTCTCTCGTCCATCATGGTGTACACCGTAAAAGCGCCGGAGCAGGGTCTCCAGATAAGCTCCACAGTTACATACCAGTATATCTCCAACTGGCTCGATTGTCATATCAAAGGTGGAGAAACTATCACAGGTGAGGATGGCAATCGTGTAGATGACTACACAGACGAGCTAGCGCTGTCGCTTGTTCTCTCGTTCTTGGCACCTATCCAGGTCACCTGTATTGATCAGTCTAGAACGGCAACCCCCCGCGAGTCCGTCAAGGCGCCGCCGCCCAAGGAGGTATCACATCAGGGCATTCTTGCCATCACACTGACGGCGCTCATGACCTTAGCCAAACCTATCACAACACAAAATAGCCCGGCGTATGCCAAGAGATGGAAGGCCGCTTTAGCATCCGCTAAGGTTCAGGACCTGGTGTCTCCAACCACATGGGCGGGGATTCTGACCATAGCGGGCCGGTTTACAGCGGTGGTGTCAAACAGGGACGATCTTCGACGCGAAGTGGTCGACAGACTGCTAACCATTGTCAAAACGGGCCCGGAAGCTGCAGTGATAGCACAAGTGAGAATGGTATGGGAGTATTCATCCCTCAAGGCAGTGCAGTACATGGATCAGTTTATCAAGACCCATTGTAGGGCTCTGGAGATCCCTGCTGTTCTCGACCAAGCAGTAGAGCTGAAGGCAAAATGGGCGGCTGCCAAGTCAGAAGATCCCCTATTAGCATACAGTCGTGTGAGGGACGTGAATGCCCATCAGGCACTTCACCACTCTCATTTCCCAGACCTTTACTACGCAGCCATCGCACATGCCCGCGCGCATAAGATCATAGGTGGATATATTAGACGAATTAAACCTATGTGTTATTAATGATGGCAGTTCCACACGTAGGTCTGCACCAGGGCAGAACAGCAGCTGTGTTGATATAACATTCTGTTCGTCTAGTATAGCCGGCCTTTTTAATTGGAGTCGCTTGAATATGACTTATGGGAGTGATCACTATCCCATCATGGTTGAAATCCCTTCCAAGACTGTTCCTGACAAAATTTCCCCTCCGTTGTTGTTAGCGACGAAGCACATTAGAATATAAATTAGGTTAAGGGAATTTATGTTGTTGTTTATGCTCAATTCCGGATCCAGCAGCATATGTTATAAGAAGACTGAAAAATAAAGTACTCCAAGTGTTCCAAGATTTTTATTCCCAGATTTCTCCCGCCAGTGAGCCCGGTCAAGTTAACAGTGTCAACAGTGGTCCTTCCAGCCGGATCGGGTTAAAGAAATCTAAGAAGATGCCTTCTACAAGAGCAGGAGCAGGGCGTTCGAAGACTACGGAAGATAGTACATCGTCATCGGACTGGAGTATGAATACACCAAGCGAAACCACAAGCGAGTCTACTACGGGTGCGTCAGTTGCGAGTCGATCAACACTCACGAGAAGGACGCCACCGCCCAGCGCAAAAGGGCAACCGCCACCCGCTTGTCAGGCAGAAGATGCTGCTGGAAAAGAATCAACATTGGGGAAAACTACCGCCACCGCTCCCCGCACCATTGAAGAACAATCAGAAGAGTCGAATCTCGCACGCCAAGAAGACGGTCACTCCTCACGGCAGAACCTGGAAAGAAGTATCGCGGTGAAGTTGCGTCAAAATGAAGGAAGTGCTCCGACGTCACGAGAAGGGAGTCTGCAGCGGCCCCACCTCAAGAAACCGACCCGCGATACAGATACGCAGTCTGTCCGCTCATCACATAGAAGAAAGGCAGAAGCTCAAGCAAGGTTAACAGTGGCTTTAAGAGAACTAGAACTAGCAGAAGCGCGATCGAGAGTGGCTCAAGCCGAACTAGAACTCGCAACAGTTGAGTCAGAAGAGGAAGATGGTGCGGGAGAAGAGATATTCGAGCGAACTGAAGAGGTAGAAAAGTGGTTCATCGAAACCGGAGCCAAGCCAAGAAAGGATCACAGGCCAGTTAATACAGAAGACAAGAAGAGTGACATCCAGGAGTTAGCCCAAGTCATTCTAAAGCTATCTGAGAAGTCACGCGACATCAGTACAGCGAAGCAACTTGATCTTCCTCATTTCGGTGGTTCCTGTGAAGAATGGCTTGCATTCAAAAGATCCTACGAAGATATGGCTGCTTCCTTCACCAACGCGCAGAATTTAGCGCGCCTCAGAAGAGCAATACAAGGAACAGCTAAAGAAGCAGTTCAGAGCCTACTGTTTACTGCAGAAGACCCACGTGAAGTGATGAAAGGGTTGGAGGCAAGGTTTGGAAGACCTGGAGCATTGGCATTAGCGGAACTGGATAAAATGAAGAACCTGTCAAAAGTGAATGAGAACCCAAGTGACATATGTGTTTTCGCGAGTAGAGTGAAAAATGCTGTCGAAACGATCAAGGCATTAAAGAAACCGCAGTACCTCAGTTCGCCGGAAACCCTGAAGGCCATAGTGGACAAGATGCCACCATCCATGAAATTCCGATGGTTTGCCTACCATAGAAGTAGAAGAGAAGAAGAAATCCAGGAACTGTTACTCGTTGAAGCATTTCTGGAGATAGAAGCCGATATGTGCGGGGACTTTGCTCCTCCTGAAGTGTTAATGGAGCAGAAGAAAGGAACACGAAAACCCGTGCATACGGTTCAAGAAGTGTCGAAAGAAAAGTATAAGAAGACGTGTCCAATTTGTGAAGAAGAACATTTCGCGATAGAATGCGAGAAGTTCAAAGAAGCCAACATTGATGAAAAATGGGACATCATCAAGAAAGCAAGAGTCTGTTTCAAGTGTCTCCGATTTAAGCATTCGAGAATAAATTGCAAAGCGCCGGTCTGCAAGCAGTGTAAAAGATGGCATCACACTATCCTACACTCTGACAGACCACCAAAATCGTCAGAGAAGAAGATGATAGAAGAAGAGAAGAGAGACACACCGGAAGAAAAGGTCGCCTCAATCCACAACACTAGAAAGGAAGAAAGGGTCTATCTGAAGATTATCCCAGTGAACCTTTATGGACCCAAGGGTCAGGTTCGCGTACTAGCACTGCTGGATGAAGGGTCAACAGTCACGCTCTTAGACGCAGCGATAGCCGAGAAGATCGGAGCTGTAGGAGAACGAGAGACTCTTGCAATTGAAACAGTCGGCGGAAAGGTCATAAAGAAAGACAGCTCGCAGAAGATCAAGCTCAAGATAGAAGGAGCTCACCAAAGGAACAAGAGGTCCATTAATGTAAGAACCATCGACGATCTAAAGCTATCTGAACAAAGCATAAACAAGGACAGTATAAAGAACTGTCAACACCTGAAAACAATTGAAGAGCAACTTCTCTACGTCGCGGAAAGACCTAAGCTGCTGATAGGTCAAGACAATTGGGGACTGATAGTGACCAGAAGACTGAAGAAAGGCAAACCAGCAGATCCTGTGGCCTCCCTGACAGACCTAGGTTGGGTGCTACACGGATGCGAATCAGGAGCAAATGCCATCGTGAATTTCATACACCATGGCAAGTCAACAAGCAACGAAGAAAACATCGAAGAGATTGTCCGAGAACACTTCCAGTTAGAGTCTCTTGGGATCCAAGATCGGTCACCAACGAATGACAGCGATAGAAGAGCTTTAGAAACCCTCGAGAAGACCACGACGAGACTGGCAAGTGGTCAATTTGAAACAGGACTCCTGTGGAGAAAAGAAGATGAGAGCCTGCCCAATAACTACAAGCACGCCCTCCGACGCCTGTACAACCTTGAAAAGAAGCTAAGTCAAGATAAAGAAGTCAAAGAGTCCTATGAGAAACAGATTCAGAGTCTGATTGAAAAAGGATACGCAGAGTTGGCCCCAGAAACTGCGAACAAAGGAAGAACATTCTACTTACCGCACGTCGTTCATCCAATCAAGAAGAAGCTCAGGATAGTTTTTGACGCAGCCGCTGAGTGTGACGGGAAAAGCCTCAACGACGCCTTACTACCAGGTCCAGACCTATTACAATCGTTGTTCGGCGTTCTGCTGCGCTTCAGGGAAGGGCCAGTGGCTGTAGTGGCCGACATCCAAGACATGTTTCTCCGAATAAAAGTAAGAGAAGAAGATCGAGACAGCCTCAGATTCCTGTGGCGTGGCAGTGAAAGATCAGACAAGCCAAAAGAATATAGAATGTCTTCAATCATCTTCGGCGCAGCGTCGTCACCAGCAACAGCGATATATGTGATGAACAAAAATGCAGAAGACTTCGAAAAGACCCATCCAAGAGCAGTGGAAGCCATAAGAAGAAACCACTATATGGACGACTATTTACAAAGTTTCTCATCTACCGACGAAGCGAGGAGAATATCAAAAGAAGTAAAAGAAATTCACGAAACGGCAAGTTTTCATCTGAAGGGTTGGGCCAGCAATGATGAAAAGGTACTGTCGGAAGTGGAAGACATCAAAAGGGAAGATTCTCTACAGCTAACTAAGGAAGAAAAGACTTTGGGCCTGCGATGGCTGATAAAAGAAGACCTGCTAGCCTTCAACGTGGGACTAAGAAACACGGCAAAGGAACTACTGGATGGTGAAAGAGCACCAACAAAAAGAGAAGTCACGAGTGCTGTTATGTCCACCTTTGACCCTATGGGTTTTGCAACGCCAGTCTTAATTCAAGGAAAGAAACTAATACAGGACATTTGGCGAACACAAATAGGCTGGGACGACACAATCAAGGAAAACC
The DNA here is from genome assembly GCA_914767645.1 of Hydraecia micacea. Taxonomy (NCBI): domain Eukaryota; kingdom Metazoa; phylum Arthropoda; class Insecta; order Lepidoptera; family Noctuidae; genus Hydraecia; species Hydraecia micacea. The sequence goes on from OU611780.1 coordinate 11,287,022, forward strand.
AGAGAGAAGCCTGGATGAAATACTTAGAAGAAGTATCGACATTAACAAAGCTAAAAATTCCAAGATGCGTCTCACGTTACACAAAGAAAGGACAGCTGCACACGTTCACCGACGCAAGTGAAGAAGCCTACGCAGCGGTGGTCTATTGGAGAACAGTTGCATCCGACGGAAGCGTCCACGTCTCAATGATCGCTGGCAAAGCAAGGGTGACGCCAACGAAGCCAGTCTCAATTCCAAGGTTGGAGCTGCAAGCAGCCTTACTTGGCAGCAGACTATCAGCCGCGGTCGAAGAGGAGACGGACCTCGAAGTATCAAATAAGACCTACTGGACAGACTCCAGCACGGTACTACAATGGATCAAAGCGGAACCAAGGAAGTTCAAAACTTTTGTAGCCAATCGACTGGCCGAAATTGAAGAAAAGACCAAGCCGGGAGACTGGAGATGGGTACCAACCAAAGAAAACCCAGCAGATGACGCCACGAGAGGAACTCCAGCGGAATTTGATCACAACGCCAGATGGTTCCAGGGCCCGATGTTTCTCCGCCAACCAGAAGAAGAGTGGCCTTTCCAGGACTTCAAGTCAGAGGATATAATGTTAGAAGAAAAGAGCAAGCAAAGAGTGACAGCAATAAAGGCTGAAGAAAGAGTCCTGATCGACTTAGAGAGATTCTCCAGCTGGGAGCGATTGCTGCGTGTTGCGGCCAGAGTAATTGTCTTTACACGCATCTTATTGAAGAAGAATCATAAAGAAACCAACGCCTCAGCGCGTCGGAAGGACGAACCCTGGAGACCACAAAGAAGATCTCAAAAGGCGAAGACTCCAATCACGAATCAATTAACCAACAAAGAAGAAAATAAAAGGTTATATCTACCCCTGGAAGGAGAACACCTACGTAAGGCCGAAGAGATATTGTTGAAGATGAGTCAGAATGACAGTTTTAACGCAGAAGTAAGAAGTTTGAAGATAGAAAAACCCTTAGAAAACGCAAGTCGGCTCAAGAAGATCGATGTCTACATGGGAAGCGACGGGTTAATCAAATTAAGAAGCAGGACCATGAAGTTCCGCGACGACGGAAGGAGGAAGATGAACCCTATCGTCTTGGATGGCAAGCAAAAGATAACAAGACTCATCATTCAACATTATCACAAGAAGTTCCTTCACGGAAATATCGCTACCGTGATGAATGAGATCCGCCAGAAATACTGGATCCTGGGGTTAAGAACCACCCTAAAGGCAGTCGCGCATAGCTGTCAGTGGTGCAAGGTGAAGAAGAGTTTACCAGAAATACCGCCAATGGGAGACCTTCCGAGCGAAAGGCTGCAACATCATCAGTTCCCATTCTCCTGCTCGGCCGTAGATTATTTTGGACCAATACAAGTCCATGTCGGAAGAAGAACTGAAAAACGCTGGGGGGCGTTGTTCACTTGCCTTACCACGAGAGCCGTTCATTTAGAGCTGGTGTCCTCTCTCAGCACCAATTCAATGATCATGGCATTACGACGAATGTCGGCAAGAAGAGGTACCCCAAAAGTCATATTCAGCGATAACGGGACCAATTTCGTTGGCGCGAACAAAGAATTGGAAGAGGCCGCGCAAGAAAAAGGCATCAAGTGGAAGTTCATTCCCCCAGGAAGCCCAAACATGGGAGGTGCTTGGGAAAGGCTAGTGCGGTCAGTCAAGACGGCACTGGCGGTGGTCCTGAACGAGAAAACCCCACCCGAGGAAGTGCTTCACACGTTGCTAACTGAGGTCGAGCACATAGTAAATTCTAGACCTCTAACGCCCGTTAGCATGGATCCTGAAGATGAGGAGGGCCTAACCCCAAACCATTTCCTGCTGGGGAGGTCATGTGGGGCAGTGGCGCCAGGGGAGTTCGATGATAAAGATTTGGTCGGAAGAACAAGTTGGAGAACCGCACAAAGGCTAGCGGATCATTTCTGGAAGAGATGGGTAAAGGAGTACCTACCTCTCCTGATGCCGAGAAAAATAAGTGGGAAAGAGACTAGCGACCCCAAAGAGGGAGACATCGTGTTGATAGTAGACTCAACGCTACCCCGGAATTCTTGGCCTCGAGGGGAAGTTATCAAGACATACTCCGGACCAGATGGGAGAACAAGAGTGCTGGACGTGCGAACGTCGGGAGGAGTGCTCCGACGGCCAACGCGACGAACCATCGTGATAGTACCTGCCACTTCGTCGCCGCAAGAAGATGCAGTGCTACGCACTGTGGGGGGAGAATGTTAGCGACGAAGCACATTAGAATATAAATTAGGTTAAGGGAATTTATGTTGTTGTTTATGCTCAATTCCGGATCCAGCAGCATATGTTATAAGAAGACTGAAAAATAAAGTACTCCAAGTGTTCCAAGATTTTTATTCCCAGATTTCTCCCGCCAGTGAGCCCGGTCAAGTTAACAGTGTCAACAGTTGTTAAAATACCAACTCAACTCGGTGGATTGGGACCTTTATTCAAAAATCTTAGACTTACGAGTCTCTTCCCTCCTATCCATTAATCCTGAGTCTGCTCAGGAATGTTTCTCCTTATTTTCCAACACAATATCCTCTACAGCAGATGACTGCTTCCCTCCTAAAAAACCGCCAACGGGCAAAATTCCATCCCCGCCATGGTGGGATAGGGATTGTTCTGCTGTGATCAGGGCCAGGAATGAAGCCGAAATGAATTTCAACTCCGACATGAACCTGGAAAATATCATTGCTTTTCAACATATTTTGGCTAAGTCCAAGAAATTACTCAAAAAGAAGAAGAGAGATGGTTGGCGGAAGTATTGTGGCTCACTGAATCCTACCACTCCAGCGTCGGCTGTGTGGCGTAAACTAAAATCTTACAGAAGTAGTTTGAAGCCCCCATCCGGGAGCATACTGTCAGCGGAACTGGGTAACCAGTTTTTCTCTAAGCTCGCTCCAGCTTATGTCCCCGGTGTGGAAGAATGTGTTGATTCGAACTCACAGCTGATCTCAGATGATCCTCTGGATGGGCCATTTACTCTTGGTGAACTTAAGCCGGTCCTCGCCTATGTAAGGGATTCTGCTCCTGGAGTGGATGGATTCCCTTACTCCTTCATTACTAAAGCTGGTGATAAGACACACCAATATTATCTGGACTTAGTCAATTATTGTTTTACTTCCGGTTATATTCCTCCTCATTGGAAGGTTCAAGTCGTAATTCCCATATTAAAACCTGGTAAAGATCCTAGCGATCATTGTTCTTACAGACCAATTGCTCTATCGTCCATCCTTATTAAACTTCTAGAACATTTAATTAAAAACCGCTTAGAATGGTTTGTAGAAAACAGGAAACTGCTCCCAACGACTCAATTTGGCTTTAGGAAAGGTCTGGGTACAGCTGATAGTGTGGGTACCCTCACATCAGAGATCCGGCTGGCCCTTAGTAGGAATGAGTCTGTGGTAGCCGTTTTCTTAGACATTTCAGCTGCCTATGATTCTGTTCTCCTCCCAGTCCTCAGGCAGAAAATGCAAGAGCTGAGAATCCCGGCTAGGATTCGTCGAATCATTTGCAGTATTTTTGCAGATCGTAGTGTTCAACTCAGGATTCCCGGGGAAAGCTCTGAATCGAGATCGGTTTGGAGAGGTCTACCTCAGGGATCCGTACTTAGTCCTCCTTTATATAATATTTATACCTATGATCTTCCTTCTTGCTTAAATTTTAACTGTAAAGTACTTCAATATGCTGACGATATTGCATTATTGGTCTGTGGCAGTTCCATCGAAGACGCCGCTCATTCCATTAATATCTCTTTGTCTTCATTAAACCAATGGCTCTCTGGTCGCGGGTTATCTTTAAGTGCCCCAAAGAGTACCGCAGTTGTCTTTACTCGTAAACGCCGTATTCCCCAGGTTAACATTAATATTGACGGTCAAGCTATCCCAATTGAGGAGAAGGCCAGGTTTCTGGGAGTTACCCTGGATTCCAAATTGTCGGGAGTGGACCACATTAATAATACAGTCAAAAAATGTGAGCGTTCGGTTTCGGTCCTCAAGGCTTTGGCAGGTGTATGGTGGGGAGCTCACCCATACACATTAAAGCTAGTTTACAATGCACTGGTCAGAAGCGTATTAGATTATTGCAGCTACCTGATCGAGCCATGCAATAAGGAAGCTTTACGTAGATTAGATTCTGTCCAGTCCAAATGCCTGAGGATCGTAATTGGTGCCATGAAATCCTCTCCTATAAATGCTCTCCAGGTTGAATGTGCAGAACCTCCTCTTAACCTTCGACGACAATACTTAGCAGATCGTTTCTTGTCAAAAGTGTTCTCCCTTTCATCCCATCCTTTACTCCCCATTTTGGAACAAATCTACCTCTCTCTTAACACGTCTTCCTACTGGAATAATAAATCTATTCCATTGATGAATAGGTACAGAGAACTTAAACAACTCTCCTCACCTGTTTGTCAATACCCCTCTCTTCCTGTCTTTTCTTCCGCCTATGAGGTGGTCCATTTCAAGCCAAAGGTCGTTTTGGGACTTGGTATCTCCAAAAATTCCCAGGACGCAAAAGGCGACTTTGAGCGGGCCATTAAAAGATATTGGGAGGGCTGGAACTTTTTTTATACGGACGCATCCAAGTTATCGTCGTCAGGATGTACAGGTGTCTCAACATATTTCCAGAACTCTAAAATTGCCCTTATATTCCAATGCCCACCAGAAGCCTCAGTATTTACAGGGGAATGCATTGGTATTCTAGAGGCCGTTAATTTCATTTTAACCCACAACATTAAAAACTCTGTCATTTTTTCCGATTCTCGTAGTAGCATTCAAGCTTTAGGGCAATGTCAACTAAAATCTAAAATTCACAGTCAAATCATTTTCGACATACTTAATTTACTACACAGATGCTCGAACAACGGTTTAAGCATTGAGATAGCTTGGGTTCCCAGTCATTCGGGTATAGGTGGCAACGAGTGCGCCGACTCTTTGGCTAAATTTGCTTCATCTAACCCGGTGGATCGGAAGCACTACACGATACAAAGTTACGACTTACGATCTGACTCCAAACACAAGTTGTACAACTCGTGGTCAGCAGAATGGCGGGTAAGTTCTAAACTTAAGGGGGCGTATTACGCCAGTATTCAACCTGACATCCAGCGGAAACCTTGGTTCTTTAAATGCCCCAAACTGTCCAAGAGAACTGTTACATCCTTGTGCAGACTGAGACTTGGCCACTGCTGCAGTCCAGTATTCCTCAACAAGATCCGTGTTCGTGACAGTTCTCTGTGCGAATGCGGTCTTGATGATGGGACTCTGGACCATATCTTTTTCTCTTGTCCTTTAAACTCCCAATCCTTTGACTTATATCATAAGCTTTCCAAAATTAAAATCCCTCTTCCTACTAACTTCCATTCCCTCTTGACTAACTTTTCCCCTAAACTTATCAAAATTTTATCATTCTTTATAAATTTAAATGAAATTAAATTGTAGTTAGGTGTGTATAAACTAACAACTTTGTAAATATCTATATAGATTTGTGGTGTTCTAAATAAAAAATAAAAAAAAACTGTTGACTAACAAAAATTGTCTCGTCCTTTCAGCTACTAACGTATAATTAGATAACTACCACGGAGTGCAAAGTTCGACGGCTGCGGCTCACCTTGCTGCGTTGCTGTCACCACATGACGCTGGCAGAATAGTCGACATCGGCTCAGTTGCCATTGAAGAAAAAAAAAAAAAAAAAAAAAAGGAGCATGGTCTGTCTCTACAGTTACAGTTTGTCCATATATAAATTGATGAAACTTGATGCAGGCAAAAACTATTGAATAGAGTTCTTTCTCTATCTGGGCCATTTTCTGTTGCGTATCTGTTAAAGTTTTTGAAGCATAATATACTGGATGTTGATTTTGTAACAACACCGCTCCTACAGCACTCTTACTAGCATCACTTTGTAGGACAATAGGCTCATGAACATTAAAATGTGACAACACTGGAACTTGACATATTAGTTGCTTCAGGCGACAAAATGTTGTTTCATGATTGGCAGTCCACTGCCAATCAGTAGATTTTTTTAATAATTGGAGTAGAATTTCTGTTTCGCCTGCCATATTTTTAATAAAAGGACTTAAATAATTAAGTATGCCTAGAAATCTTTGTAAATCCTTTAGACAGGTAGGAGAGGGCATTTCTTTGATTGCTCTGACTTTGTCCGGATCAACTGTTATTCCGTCCGCTGAAAAAATATGACCCAGATATTTAATACTCCCCTTGGTGAATGAACATTTTTCTTTATTAAACTTGACATTATATTCCTTTGCTCTTTTAAATACCATATTAAGACGCTCATTATGCTCTTGTAGTGTTTGACCGCTTACTAAAATATCATCGCTGTATACTGCCACCCCTGGTATGTCACCAAACATTTCAGTCATAATTCTGTGAAAATATTCAGGAGCACAGCTGACTCCATATGGAAGACGTTTAAAGCGGTATCGGCCAAAAGGCGTATTAAAAGTTGTGAGGTAAGAACTCTTCTCACTCAATTTACACATCCAAAATCCACTACTTGCATCCAAGGTGGAGAAAAATCTTGCACCAGCCACCTTGGCGCGGACAACATCTACTGATGGAATAGGATAATGAGTCCTCTTTATTGCCTGATTTAAATTACGGGGGTCTAGACATACCCTTAATTGACCATTTTTCTTTTCTATTAAGATTAAAGAACTCACCCATTCAGTAGGCTCTGTGACCTTGGTAATGACATCCATTTTTTCCATCTTCTCAAGTTCTTCTTGAAGTCTATGATGTAATGCAAATGGTACCTTCCTTGGAGCATCAACCTTTGGCTGGACCTCAGGATTTATACTTATGTGACACTCACCAGGAAGACAACCAAGACCGGTAAAAACAGAATTATTACATTCAACGAGTTTATTTAAATTTATATTTTGTGACTGACTTGACTGTAATGTAAATGACTGTGGTTGACCTTTTGTGACTTTAGGGCATATTGCTTGACTTGAATTTGACTCATTTTGACTTGTTTCAGAAAACAATTGACTAATATCACTTTCTGACGTTTGCATGCTTGTAGTGTCTACACAGAAAACTCTTTTAATTAGTCCCATTTCTGAGCAAGTAAGTTTACCTAATACAGTTGGAGAGTTCACATTCGCAATTATAAAATTAATTTGTTTTGTCATATAGAGGTCATTAAATTGAAATTTACACTCTAACTTTTGTTGACCTAGTACCTCTAGACTATTACCAGTGTATGACTTAATTTTTACATCAGTTTTAGACAACAAATTTTTAGTATTAAGTGAATCATAAACACTTTTTGACATAATATTGACATCACTGCCCGTATCAATAATACAATTTATTTCTGAATTGTTTATATATAAAATAATTGTCCATTCACTTGACAACGACTTGGATGACTGAATATGTCCTATAAACAATTCATCTTGTTCTGACTGTACCTGTGGCATATTACTATCTGACTGTACATATCTTATTGTCTTTGACTGAAATGACCGACAACAGACTGCAAAATGACCAACTTTTTCACATTTTTTGCACTTTACACCTAATGCTGGACACTTATAACGATGCACCTGACCACACCTTGTACAAACTTCCTGTCTTGGCTGCTGACTATGTTGACTGACGTTCCTTGAGTTAGACTTTGATCTTGAGTGTGACTGACTTGAATTATACAAGACTGAACTTTGTTCTGCTGTCAATTCATCCGTTTGATGTCTGGAAGCAAGCATGGCCTTTGCCATCTCTAAGGCCTTATCAAGATCCAGCTTATCTTCAAGCAATAATTTTTCTCTGATATAGTTGTATTTTTGATGCATGTTACATATAAACATTATTTTGATTAGGCGTTCTTGCAGCTGTCCTAGGTCACAGTTTTGTGACCTTAATTTTAATGTGCAGGCAAAATCTTCTAAGGTTTCATTTTCACCTTGTTTGTATGTGAAAAAATTATGGGTATTTTCTCGTGGTCCTACTATTTTGTCCTACCAGTAGGTCCACGAGGGTATGCTATTGCTGTTAGTCCTACTGAAGTTTTGAAACTAAAATGTACCTCCTGTATAAAGAAACTGACTGGATAGGTGTGGGGCGTGTCTCAGTTTCAGTCGTCGTACTGCCTTCTCTTTATATCTTAGAAAGCATTTTGTATGTTCGCAAAAACTTAGGACTTTTCAAAATAAGAAACGATTTCCATAACACGTAGTAAACATTAAATTGTGATACTTAACTAAAACAAGCTAGTCATTTGTTATAAACAGTATCTGCTTTACAATATTGCATTAAAGGGTTTATTAAAAAAAAAAACATTTCATTAATATTTTAATAGGTAGGATGAATTACTTGATAACATTTTAAAATCTCAAGTAGAATTTAGTTCATGGTGTTAATAAAACAACCGGTAATTTTTTAGATAAATTAAGATTAGTTAAAAATTTATCTTAATTTATCTAAAAAATGCTTTCTAAGATATAAAGAGAAGGCAGTACGATGACTGAAACTGAGACACGCCCCACACCTATCCAGTCAGTTTCTTTATACAGGAGGTACATTTTAGTATCAAAACTTCAGTAGGACTAACAGCAATAGCATACCCTCGTGGACCTACTGGTAGGACAAAATAGTAGGACCACGAGAAAATACCCAAAATTATGACATTCATAAGTGAGGTTAGCTTTTGGGGCAAAGTGATTTTGAAATAACTCTATAAGCTTGTCGTATGTAATATTATCCTCGTCTTTTCCAAATGTATTAAATACATCCACGCCCTTTTCCCCGATGACATGTAGAAATAAAGCTACTTTTCTGCCATCACTCTCTTCATCCAAGCCAGACGCACGTAAATAAAACTTAAATGACTGCACCCATTTTTTCCATTGTTGAGCCAAGTTACCATTCATCACCATGGGTTGCGGACTGGACATTCCAGAAAGTTTCTTGGGCTTTTCATCAGACATGACGCCGACTCACACGAGAATTTCACAATGACTCAAGGTGCAATGACTATACGACACATAGATCACGACCTACTTCTGACACCATGTTCGGTTGATGTAAATGATAATGCTGGACTTCATGTAACTGGGTTTTATTATGTTATTATAAAGTACACAATCAAGTATTACTATAAGTGAGTTGGCCATAGTTAGGACGCCATCTTGACCGCTTGCCGACTAGTGATGTCCCATCACAATAGTGACGTTACCTACTCATAACATGTATGTTTGTCCACGCATTTCTCCGCAACCATTAATCGGATCGTGACCATTTTTTTTATTGGCTTACATTTACTTCAATTTAGGGAACAGTACAGTTTCATCAAAATCGATTCAGTAATTTTCAAGATACGGACTAATACGTGTAAGTATGACGTTTTTTTTTTTTTGAAGTCGGGAAATCAAATGACTCCTCCCAGTCCTCGCCATTCCCGCTCTGGGTGGAGCGGAACGGAGTGTGATAATGTACTCTGTGGGAGTGTCAGACTCTGACTAAAACCCACCCGTGTTCCTTCGCTTAATCCTTCATGTCCGGGGTAGCGGTAACCCTTTCGGACGATCCCGCTGACCAAGTGTGACGGCCTGGCTTTCAATCTATCAAAAAGTACTCTGTGGGCCTGGCTTATTGATACGAGCTACGGGTAAGTGTCAAAGGGAAACGTCTCAAAACCTTGTTAACCTTGGTTAAATTCTAGAGCAATATTTACAACAAAACTGTTAAAGTATGTACAGACGCCAGCACATCAACCTACTACAATCTGTCAGATTTCTGTAATAGATTTTCAACTTTATCGCTAAAGCATAAGGTTCAATGTTGATTGGGAAAATTTGACAGTTAGGTGTAGGTTGATGTGCTGGCGTCTGTACATACCTACTTATTACAAAAAAATATTCCAGGAAAACTAAAATATACGAAATATAAAAGTAATTTAAAAAAATTAAATCGGCTTCAAAAATAACTCAAAATTATGAAATAATTAATTTCGGAAGTCGGTGGTAAAAAACTAAAATGCAGATCCCAAGCAAGACACTGATTTCCTAAATAAATATTTGTTGTTCACAACGAGAAATTCGGGAACGCACCCGTCCCTTTGGTTGGTCGCCCAAAGAACGGAACGGAAAGGGGAGAACCGGGAGAAATGTCAAATGAAACCACAGAGTACTTTTTGATAGACTAATGAAACGAAACGCAAAAGTGGTTTTGGTTGGGTTATTGTTTATTGATTGAACTTGTGTATTCATATTTATTCGTAAAAAGTTATTAATTTGAAGAAATACAATGTGATGAGAAATAATTTTTGACCTACGTCATGTCGGCTAATGGGAATGGCGGGTTTTATGCACCGCTGAAACAAATCCTGTCAGACTCCGAATCCGAGGATGACAAGCTCGAAAATGCTATGCATATCAAAGCTACGGACAGTTGCAACAACCTGGACTTCAACAGTGGCTTACAGTCGTCGAAAAACTATAGCATAAGTGACATGGACGAGTTCAACACCAACGTTAACACGGTGGAAAGCACAATGGATAACGTAAGCTTCCTGCAATCGGATATATCCACGAAGATGTCATTCCCGCGCCGGTGTGCGTTCATCGCTTCGATACTCATGTGCATATTCACTGTGGTGATATTTCTGTGGGGCATACCTTGTTCTGAAGTCGGCAGCTGTGCCGCTAACGAATGGCAAGATAGGACGACCAGCTGGGAACTACCTTACAACGAAATGGAACTATCAGGAGCCGTGCAAGTTGTCGACGGCGCTATACCTAACACAAAGAACTTGATATTCATATACCGGGGCAATCACATGAGGCTAGAACCTAAAAGCAGCAATGATAATGTGAATGGTGTAGTCCTCATTGTTGGCAATTCTGGCAAGGTTGGCTGGTTCACCAGAGAGAGTAGGATACCAACTGATATTAACTGTCACCTGCTTGATGTGAACAGGGATAAACAGAAGGACTGCATTGTGTCGGGTACTGAGGGACTACTGGCCGCTTTAGACTCTGTATCAGGAACATATTACTGGCACATACACAAACAAGGCAAAGACTTGAGCAAAGTAGTAGCTATAGACTTTCCTGTTATGGTGAAAGACATGAATGATGATAAAGTTAATGACTTGCTGACTGTTGCCACTGTGTATCCTAGCACAAATCACAACTCTTTACTGATGATATCTGGTGCAACTGGAGTTATTATGGCAGAACCAATTCCTATAGATGACTGTCTGTCAGTAAAACTTCTGCCCGAGATGGATACAGTCACATACATTTGTAAGAATGGCACAACTGAAGCTGTGAGACTCATATCATTCACAGTATTGAAGAAAATGCTGAAAAAGGATCTACCTATCAATCATAACCAGCCTCCACCAACAGTCTTAAAAAGAATCAATATAAGCATGAAAAAGAACATTGGGAACACTATAGAAACATTCACAAATGGTCCAGGAAAATTGAAAGTGGAAAATTCAGGAGAATGCCCAAATTCTTGCAGAGTCTATCTGAAACTGATGTTGGAAAGAAACGGCACAACTAATGTCAGCTGGGAGTACACTGCCAACAATGTGTATGCTATGCGGCCCAGCTCTTTTGCTTTTGCAAACTCCATACGAGGGTTTGTGTTAAAATTATGACAGTGGAACAGTGCACACCTGGCAAAGGGTGCACTTAAAATTGACGAAGTCAAATACAATGCTCAGAATCAAAGTCCAAAGAACATCAATGACATGTTCTATCGTTCCACTATAGATGTTGCTTCAATATCGGCTTTCATTAAGTATACTAACTTTACAGTTCATGACATTTCCGAGAGGATAGTTTTGGTGTCATTTGACAAACTGCAGACCCACAATGTGAACATTAGTCAGTCGGATATTGTGCAGATATGTGTGCGAGGGCCCATAGAGAGCAAAACACCACTGCCACTCTGCCAGCCTGACTTAGAATACCAGGAGAAGTCTTTGATGATAGCAGACTTGGATGGAGATCAGTCCCATGAGCTAATATCATACTACAGTACCTTTGTAGCTCCTGAGTACACACCAAAAAGTTCTAATCCTTATGATAACTGGAGCCTGACCTCCTTAGTGAGGGTTATTCGTTTAGAGTCAGAATTACCTAAACTGTTTATTAACGATGTTTAAAGTTACATTATAACCATATAATCATCTTGCTTTACAATGTATTCTGCTGATATAATGATATACGGTTTCAATTTGCCAAAATATATAATGCTGTTTTGCTGTACATGTAGCTTGGGCAGCTAGCAATAAGGTGTCTAGTCATTCATCTTGTATTTATATCCACTAATATATAGGAAATTGTCCAGGGTTTTTCTGGCTGCTCTAAAAATCAAATAATACCATGAATCAACTTTGTACTTCAACCATAATGAACTGGGGAGAAAAACAATATTGGCAATTGATACATCCAAACTTCAATGGAAGAATTTTTACTCCCAGTAATTAGTTTTCTGCTTAGCTATTCACAACCATTTGATAGGCTGTCGTGTCGAAAATGCACATTTTTGATTACCTGATTTGCCTTTTTCCTGACAGCACATAGCTGTTGGAAGAATAGCGGTTGTCTTCATAATTTAAATAGACAAAAGTTTCGGGTTTTGGATTTGTGAACAGCATTTAAAAGACTCCTTCGAGACGTTTGATTGATGTTCGATTTGACACGGAAGTTTATTGAATGGTTGTAAATAGCTGTGCTGGTCAGTTTAATCAGGTTTTCCCTAATATAGAATTTTTCATATAACTAATAATTTTAGATCATAAATATTCATGTATGTAGTTTTACAATCGTTTTCGCCTGGAGTGTTCAATGTTTAATATAATTGTAATCATACAATATTAATTAAAATAACTTAGTATTTCATGTACCTATTGATATTTATTTCTAGTCTTATAAGAATTAGGTAGTATATCATTATACCAAATAGTAATGTTTATCAATCTGTTCCATATATTCAAGTTTTGAAGGAGCCCCCTGTGGGATTGTGTGATCTCAGGTTTAAAATACAAGATAGCAAGGGCATATCTCCAGGGTTGGATTTTGAAGTCTTGAACAAAATAGATAAGCCTATTTTTGAGGTAGCCTAGGAGTGTACCAATATGGGCTGAAATGCGATGCAATGTCGCGGTTTTCAGGTTTGCCCCCCAAAAACGTATACTATGGACGAATGAACTCAAGATCACCCTGACTACTTATATGCCCTATACACATACGTACCAAGAATCTCAATCTGTTTCGGTCTGGTTATGGCACATCAAACTGTTTGTCCCACTTTGGTGAGTGTGTTTGCTTCACTGGATGTCTATACTATTTATTTTGTATTAGAAAATAATATGCGGAGTGAAGTGCCTTAACGCGGGGGCTATGGAGTGGTTCTTTTGCGTCGATTCGTTGAAATAAAACTCTTATAAATATTCTGCATTTTACTTAAAACCTTGTTGAGTTTGAAAGGGGTTTATAAAATTTCAGATGGCCAATTTCCGTAAATAAAACGTTCAAAATCCTTTTTTTTTTTTCCTTTTTGGCGTTCAAAATCTAGTCGCAATCTCATCTCAGCGACAATCAATGTCAAAAATGTAGGCAAATTTGAGGCAAATTAGATGTATTTTTGACAGTTTGAGACTGTGATCAGACTGTGAACGTTCTTAAAATTACGAGAATTGCCAGTTTTCTATGTTACTTATACCAAAAATAAAAGCGATATTATTGTATAAAGCTTTATTTCAAATCATACAACAGGTATTTCCAACATGAGCTTTTTACAAACTTAAATAATATCACTAAAATAGGAATCTGCTCAAAAATCAGCTAAAATGTATTAAAAACTAAAATTTAAATTCTATCACAAAGAATATTTTAATACTTAAAGTATTGGCAGGTGTCATAGGCAGTTTCGGTTTGTATTAAATGAGTGAATGAATGAATGAGTAGAAACGCCGAGAGGCGTACGGCATAGTCGTAATATAGTGCCCTTATTGGTGAAATGGTGACTTTCTTCAGAAGGTCAGATGCGTAGTGCTTGCAAACCGGTGTACGTGTATGACAAGATGTTTAAACGTAAATTAAGCTAAAGGAGTGTGTAAAATTAAATTGGACAAATTAATCCAAAACATGTGAAAAAACGCTTTTGGTTAAGTATGTTACAGAACACAAATTAATTTGAAAAAGCTCAAATAACTTTCGCGAAAGAACTAAAAGCATCACTCGTGAATGGAGCACTACATTTTAGTCTTTTTTGTTCAGATTCTTTATAGCTGTTAGCAAAAACAGTCCCGTCTTTTTAAGTTCCTAAACAGGACATGTCAATAAATGCACAATTATTATGTATAATCTAAAGTGAATATACATATAAACCTCTTCGTTTAATATTCGAACCAGCTAATTGCAAGTAAAAAATATATATACGTCTCTACAAGGTCAAATTAAAATAGCTAGCGAAACTCCGCAGTCGTAAATCGTGATGGGTATTGATAAGTAATTACCACAAAACATAAAAAAAAATATTTTCTAAGCTCATACTTCCAAAAACTCATCGAAACTTTTTTCCTTTTTATTATCATGTTTAGATATCGAAATCACATCCGCGGAGTTGCGCTAGCTAGCTTTATTTAACCCAGTATACGCCTATACTATACCTACTATATATCGTGTTTGACACTAGCACATAGAATGTTCGTCAGTATTATCACATCATTTCTCAGCACCACATCTGATTTAATAATAATCTCACCACGATTCCATCTAAACTCTGAATTAAGAAGCAAGTGCCACAAACTTATTAACAAACACTTTCCTTTCTACAATAGGCTAGAAACGGAATTACCTAATCAGCCTATAATTTTCCCACTGCTGGGACACGGGCCTCCTCTCTGTGAGAGGGAGTGGGCCGTAATCCAATACGCAGGCCCAGTGCGGGTTAGTAGATGTCACATGTCTTCGAATTTTTGGTTCTAGGACATGCCGGTTTCCTCACGATGTTTTTCTTCACTGTTTTGAGAGCAGTGGTGATGAAATAATTTACACAAAGTAAAGCGCCTGTCTGGGTACGAACCTACGAAAAATACAACTCGTAAGTCGGGGCCGTTACCACTTGGCCACCACTGCCCTCCTCGGAATGATGAGTTTTATTACAAATATAGTGCTTTCAATTACGCAGACGCACACTATACAGACTGGCAGGGACATCGACGCGCAGCCTGTTACCATGGATCCAGCACATGATTCTGGACCCAACTGCGTTGAAATTCTTTGTCGGCTATAAAAAAAAATCTGCGGTTTCATACATTTTGACCGCGTAGGTATAGCGCTTTTCTATGAAACAACAGTTTTTTTTTACAGTTTGCGAGTCCACCCTATATTTATTACGCTAGGAGGACGGTTTCCTAGAAATAAATGCATATTATAACTCCATCCTGCAAACAACTCTTATAAATACATAATGTATAAGTCGCAGGATAATTTTCCAAGTGTCCGGCGACGTATATAAATCACAAATATACACGAATACTTAGAACCTTCATAAAGGTTTTATAATTACATAAAAAAAAATATCGAGGTTTTTATAAAAAGCTAATCCTTAAATTTTATATAATTTGTGCGTCAATTTAATACTCGGTAACATTGAGAATATTAAGCGAATTTTAGGCAAAATACATAATAGTTAAGACTTAGGCTTGTCACGCTATGTGGCAATATAACAAGCTAGAAATCTCTAAAGCAGTCTTCTATATCACAATATACATTTGTGAGTACAACTACGGTTTCTTTGAAGAGCAGTGACCGCCATATAGCGTTCGGAATTTACCGGCGAATGGCGTCATTTATGAAAGTAAGTTGAGTGTGTTTTCTTAGAGCGTTTTTTGACACCGTAAAGTCCGATTATTCCCGATGTCCACCACTGCGGGACAGCGAAACAACTTTAAAAAAAATATTCTCGTTGTCCACCGCTGGGGGACACTTCATGGTTACTCTTAGTGTATATAAAACCCGGAGGCGCGGAGGGAGAGCAACCCTCGCCCGCTGTAACAAAGCATAGGCACCCGTGCGAGCCGTAGCGGCTGACGCTGGTCGCCGGAGACGACCAGCAAGCTGAAGCTGCGGAGGTGAGCTGGTGAGCATGGGTGCCTATCCTTTGTTACGTAAGGGCGGAGGGGTTGCACTTTCCGCAGCGCTGGAGATGATGCAGAAGCAACTTTAAAGTGTTTTGAGGTTAGGTTACGATAATTTGTCCCCCAGTGGTGGACAACAAGAATAATTTTTAAAAGTTGTTTCGGTGGCCCCCAGTGCTGGCCATACATGTGGTGGACATCGGGAATAATCATGTAAGTCAAACCCCGCTGCCATCATTGTCACGACAGCCGCACTGTGCCGGCCACCGCTATTATAAGAAACTCTTTAGGCAATTAATGAGATTTTATTGTATACTATAATCATTATGCCAGGTAAGATATTCGTTCTCTAAAAGAACAACGTTAAGGCACGTGCATATTCAAGAGAAGTGTCATTCAACCTATTTTGAAGGACTGAACTCTTTTGGTCCTACTATAAAGCCTGAAGCAAACTATCGGTAAATAGTGTAGATAACAACATGCAAGTCACTAAGTGTGGTCGCACATCTGACAGAAGATGCAACGCGTAACGCCAGAACAGACAACCAACTCAACCTTACACACTCAACTGATGATGTGTAGATGTTAGAGCGTATTAATTGGAAGTTACAGTATTTTCATCTCACGAATAGACGTACGCTTTGCTCGAGAAAATGGCGAAGTCGGAAGTGTTTTTGAACTTGGCTACCTACCAAAAGTAAAGCGCGCATCGCTTCGTGAGATAAAAATATTGTATCCCAAGTTACGCTAAACAGCTGGTAATTTGTCTTTGATAGTAATACTTTCTGTTTGACATTCATCAACTATACTTATGTTCTCTGTTAGTTTTCATAAACCCACTGTCAAACTCAAGGTGGTCCTGATTTATTAAAGGATTGGTCTGTTAACAGATTCACTTTCGCAAGTTATTACCGTAAGTTTTCACGTAAAGATGTAGGTCTGTCCAGACCAGCACTTCTGTCCGATAGTTTGATTCAGGTTTTAGAAAAGACAGGGAAAAATTACAAAACAGTAAACTTCCAACAACCTAAGAAAATCAGTTCTCTAATTTTATGATCTACTAATCAGTGACTTGATTATTTAGAAACCGGACAGTACTAGAGTTTGTTTTACACTTTTATAAAGTACTTCAGTGTTAATGTGGTACATGGGGCTTTTTGTATGAGAGAAGAAGCTGTACAGAGCCGAGATTTTTCTAAAGGCAAGATTAACAGAGCCCACTTTGACTTTACTAAGTAAACGTTTCAAACAAATATGAACTTTAACGTTATAAGAATAAAGTTCAAATTATTATGAGACATTTACTTTTATACCAAAGTAAAGTCAAGCAATATTTATTTATAAATGTTGCTTAAGTAATAATTAGCGTGTTGAACCATACATTTTTGAAGATTTAACATTTGTTAACTTAAAGCAATATTTATAATTAAATATGACATCTTCTCAGACACGCATACCAGCCATACCATGTTTTACATAAAGAGGAATTTGGTATATTTATACACTGTAGCTTTTACGGTAGCTTCGCCCAAATAAAAGTTAATCTTATACCTAAATACGTGTCTAGGGCACGACAATTTTCTTGGTGACGGCTGAGTCATCGATGACATGGTAATCTGTCAGTTCGACCATGTTGTTGGCCGCTAGCTGCTCGGCTATGCTGTAGCCTTCCTCGTCGAACAGTTCGACGGATATCTCGTCGTAGTCCCGGGCACTGGAAATAAGATAATATGCATTTTTGAAACTTGTTTGGAAGAGAGAGGTTTTAGTTTTTTATGCACTTGTTTGCTCAAAACGCCCAGTTACGTAGAAAGGTTTTGTTGTTCCAATTTACACCACATCCACACAATGGGTGCCTGAAGATGATCGGCGCCGTCGAGGCCGGCCCGGAAAGAGATGGCGAGATGACCTGGACGCGTACCGCGAGGGCTGGTTCGAGGTGGCGCAGGAAAAGAGTTCCTGGAAGGATTTGGGGGAAGCCTCTGTGGCAATTTACTTACATGACATGCAAATCAAGCGTCTTATTCTGCACCATTTCGCCGAGCAGTCTCTTGGCCTGCGCCCACTGCTGGCTGAGCCGCGAGCGCGCGCGCACGCCCGCCAGCACGCAGCGGATGGCTTGCATCGGCAACGTCACCTGGCGAGGCTCTAGTACGCGAAGCTGGTCTTCTTTCACCCATAGGATTGTGCCGTAGTCTACGTACATCACCTGGGTAAAATATTTACAAGGTTAAATTAAATTAGACTCTTCAGCTAGATTCCACCCAGCTGCTTTAGCGATCATTTCTCCAGATGATTGAAGCGCGACTTTGAATAATGTCAAGTATTTTTTTGTTTATTATTATTATAGTTATATTTAATTCGAATTATCTTTTCGTTCGAGTACCCACTACAATGCCCACACCTTCCTAAACTATGTCGGATCATAAAGAAAACCCGATGTTTCGCATCTCGGCCACCCATGATGCGACATATTCATATATTTCAAATAATCATCATCATCTGCCTAGCCTTTTCCCAACTATGTTGGGGTTGGCTTCCAGTCTAACCGGATGCAGCTGAATACCAGTATTTTACATGGAGCGACTGCCTATCTGACCTCCACAACCCAGTTACTGGGTAATACCATACCCCTTGGTAAGACTGGTTGTCAGACTTTCGGGCTTCTGACTAGTAACGACTGTCAAAGATCCACGAATGACAGCCGGGACCAACGGCTTAACGTGCTTTCCGAGGCACGGAGGGGTCTCAGTATGTAAAGACGGTCACCCATCCACAGACCAACCGCGGCAAGCGTAGCTTAACCTGATTTGATCGACCTGAGTGGCTGTTATTATTTAGCCACGGACCCCTCAATATATTTCAAATAATATTAAGTATTAAAAATATTGCCGTTACCTCGACGGTCTGGTCCGCCCTCGTGATGGAGAGCACTCGCGCGCGATACCAGTTGTTGTCGGGCGGGTACAGCGCAGCCACTAGCTCGCCTTGCGCCGGAGTTATCTGACAAATAAATAAACGACTAAATACTTAATGAGCAGGAGGAAGGAATGAAAGTGAGAACAAAAAATCAATCTGCCTAGCCTTTTCCCAACTAAGTTGGGGTCGGCTTCCAGTCTAACCGGATGCAGCTTAATACTTGTATTTTACATGGAGTGGTCAATGCCGAAATAGGCGGTTGCCTATCTGACCTCCACAACCCTGAGCTGTTATTACCGACTTAAAAAAAAGGACGTTATCAATTCGACAGTATGTGTGTAATATTATTGGAACTGCAATATATTCACATATGACAATCTATTAGGGCTTCCAAACAAATATACCAAATTTTATAGATGTATGTGTATATGTATGTATGTTTGTCCACGCATTTATTAATTGGATCGTGACCATTTTTTTTATTGGCTTACATTTACTTCAACTTAGGGAACAGTGCAAGTTTCATCAAAATCGATTCAGGAATTTTCAAGATATGAACTAATACGTGTATGTGTGACGGCCTGGCTTATTGATACGAGCTACGGGTGTAGTGTCAAAGGGAAAACATCTCAAAACCTTGGTCAAATTCTAGTGCAATATTTATAACAAAACTATCAACCTACTTATTGAAAATAAATATTTCAGTTTTTACTTAAAACTAAAAATTACGAAATATAAAACTAATTAAAAAAAATTAAATCGACTTCAAAAAGAAATTAACTCAAAATTATGAAATAATTTTATTTTCGGAAGTCGGTGGCAAAAAACTAAAACTAAAATACAGATCCCAAGCCACCGACTTCCGAAATTAAAGTTATTTCATAATTTTTGAGTTAACTTCTTTTTGAAGTCAATTTAATTTTTTTTTAATTACTTTTTTATTTTGACATTATAAACAGTCACTTCAATTTTATTTATTAGTATAGATATTGATAGTTACCGTAAGTGGTTTATACGCGACTTGTGCGGCGGGGCTGTTCATGTCTCGTACTAAGGCTGCCAGCGTCGACGGTGGCAGTACCACACCGAAACTGGGTATCTCAGGCTCTGTCGTAAGTAAAGTATTTGAAACACAATCATACATGGTCAAGAAAAAACAATTAATAAAAAAAAAAACGATAAAAAAAAACAAACGACGACAACGTGAGTGTTAGTTTCGAAATTAGCTTTATTTCATTCTGACCTTCCCGTTTCTCCGACAGCAGTTGAACATAGACCCTGTCATAGTGACAGACGCAGGTGACTAGCACTTTGTGCCAAGTGTCGGGAGCCGGCAGCGGGAGCGAATTGCACTTGCCCATCACGGGCACACGGTCCAATGTCCAGCCGTCTGAAAAGAACATATCACATTATAGGCTGATTATGCATGTGTTTGTTGTTGTTATAGAACCGGAGTTACCGACATTACTTGCAGAGTAAGCAAACTGAAGTGGCAGTGGGCTGGCCATGTTTAGCAAAGGATCGATGGCCGGTGGAGCAGACGAATCCTGGGGGTCTACTCCGAAGTGGTAAATTTATCGTATCGGCCGAATGTTCGGTCATTTCCTACTACGAAGTTCATTCTATTTGGTTCGGTAGGTTCGGATCCGACTGAACTTCATTCTGACACTTGTTGTATCGTAAACCCTACTCTGAACGAGAAAAGACTGACCGATAATTTGAGTTTGGCAAGAGTTACATCGTGAAATTAATGTCAAAATACACGACAGCAAAGTAGCTACCTTTTGAGTATCGTAACATATCGAATTTAATGAATTATTACAATTTTATGTTTGTTACTGTTTGTAATTAGTTTATCTAGCTTAGTTTTATTATTAGTTTTCATATCCTAATCCAGTAACACTGATTAAAGTAAGTTTGTAAGGCATTTTCTGGAATATGTGTAAGGATTGTCATATAGGTATAATTACGTAACTTGAAAATGTGATTTTTTGCTTATGTAGATATTGAAATAAATTCGGTCTCAAATGATAGAGTTGTGTATAAAACTAATATTCCAATTGGATTTATGTAAATCGGACCACGCATTCGGAAGATATTAAAAGATTTGTGTAAGGAAATTGTACCAACCTATTTTTTTAAGGTTTATGCTCTAGATTTTTTTTATTGTAAACAGCGTGCCTGCTCCACCATTGAACACACATTTGGGATAGTCAAGGGTTGATGGAGGTGTCTCTTGGCAGCAAGAGACGTGCACTAGGATGCAGATAGAGCAGGCAGAATAATGTTACCCTGCTGTGTTTTGCATAATATGTGCATAGGTAAGGGCCGGAGTGAGTGCTCCGGAGTTAACCCAAGATGATTTTGAATCTGAGAACTCCCGTCAGGTGATATATTATCAGCCTGCTATATTTGCTGATGATTTGTCGCAGATGCTTTGAGGAGGGTACAAAGAGAGAGGGAAAGACTGATACAATCATTAGATAATAATGAATAATATATATTTTTACAATACTAAACAACTAGAACTAATCTTCAATTTGTTACAAGTAAGACTAAAAATAATATAGCATTCAGCGTGGTGCAAATTTCTTCCCACAGTCGATGATTTAGCGTAGGTACGACTGTCGATGCTCCTCAAGTTGCCTTGGGCCAAATCTCGATGAGTAGAGCATCACAATTTGTGCCGCTGTCGGTCTGGACATGGTGACATGTTCTTGCAGAATGTTTGTTCATAACTTTCATTTCCAAACTTCCAAAACACGAACATGATAAACGATAAGCCCAAGGGACACTTTATCACGCGTAAAGTGAATAATTTATGTAGTTTATAGTATATTTAGCTTGTTTTTTTGTGTACATCTCATAACTTGACTTTAACACTTTACACTTCAGTCAGCACTTGACGATAAACGACCGAAATACGATTATCGCTATAGCGAAAGCGACAGATGAGTTGGTTTGAGTTTAAAAGTACTTTTTCTCAATTTTGCAATAATAAAAATCACAATCTCTCCCTTTGTTTGTTTACATGTCATCCTTTGACTTTTATCCATTTTCTTTTTATTTTGACAATCGGCAAATCAATCTGTATGCCAGCTACAAATATATTGTTTTTTCGAGAAATATTACAATGTTCTTAGGAATAAATATTGAATTAAAAGCAAAGTTCTATTTTCTTACTATAAAAAATAATTTTACGCTGTAATTCAACAGTGCAATTATATCGAAATGAGTATTAATTACTACAAACACATATCGATAAAACGTTCACCTCTGGCACTACATTTCGTTCGTTCCGACACTCTTTTCGAATATTGACTATGGTCCCGACCAAGCTGAGCCATTCCGAACCTTTTTCGTAGTAGGGCAACAATACTCGGTTCGGCCGTGTGTCGGATCGTTCCGATCATTCGAATGTGTCACTTCGGAGTAGGGGTCTACTCCAACTAAAAGTACTACTAAAAGGTTCGGATTGGCTCAGCTTGGTCGGGACCATAGTCAATATTCGAAAAGAGTGTCGGAACGAACGAAATGTAGTGCCAGAGGTGAACGTTTTATCGATATGTGTTTGTAGTAATTAATACTCATTTCGATATAATTGAACTGTTGAATTACAGAGTAAAATTATTTTTTATAGTAAGAAAATAGAACTTTGCTTTTAATTCAATATTTATTCCTAAGAACATTGTAATATTTCTCGAAAAAACAATATATTTGTAGCTGGCATACAGATTGATTTGCCGATTGTCAAAATAAAAAGAAAATGGATAAAAGTCAAAGGATGACATGTAAACAAACAAAGGGAGAGATTGTGATACTGAGTGAGTACCTACTTTTAAACTCAAACCAACTCATCTGTCGCTATCGCTATAGCGATAATCGTATTTCGGTCGTTTATCGTCAAGTGCTGACTGAAGTGTAAAGTGTTAAAGTCAAGTTATGAGATGTACACAAAAAGAAAAAACTAAATATATCTACTATAAACTACATAAATTATTCACTTTACGCGTGATAAAGTGTCCCTTGGGCTTATCGTTTATCATGTTCGTGTTTTGGAAGTTTGGAAATTAAAGTTATGAACAAACATTCTGCAAGAACATGTCACCATGTCCAGACCGACAGCGCCAGCGGCACAAATTGATGCTCTCCTCATCGAGATTTGGCCCAAGGCAACTTGAGGAGCATCGACAGTCGTACCTACGTTGAATCATCGACTGTGAGAAGAAATTTGCACCACGCTGAATGCTATATTATTTTAGTCTTACTTGTAACTAATTGAAGATTAGTTCTTTGTAAAAATATATATTATTAATCATTATCTAATGATTGTATCAGTCTTTCCCTCTCTCTTTGTACCCTTCTCAAAGCATCTGCGACAGATCATCAGCAAATACAGCAGGCTGATATATCATCTGCCGGGAGTTCTCAGATTCAAAATCATCTTGGGTTAACTCCGGAGCACTCACTCCGGCCCTTACCTATGCACATATTATGCAAAACACAGCAGGGTAACATTATTCTGCCTGCTCTATCTGCATCCTAGTGCACGTCTCTTGCTGCCAAGAGACACCTCCATCAACCCTTGACTATCCCAAATGTGTGTTCAATGGTGGAGCAGGCACGCTGTTTACAATAAAAAAAAATCTAGAGCATAAACCTTAAAAAAATAGGTTGGTACAATTTCCTTACACAAATCTTTTAATATCTTCCGAATGCGTGGTCCGATTTACATAAATCCAATTGGAATATTAGTTTTATACACAACTCTATCATTTGAGACCGAATTTATTTCAATATCTACATAAGCAAAAAATCACATTTTCAAGTTACGTAATTATACCTATATGACAATCCTTACACATATTCCAGAAAATGCCTTACAAACTTACTTTAATCAGTGTTACTGGATTAGGATATGAAAACTAATAATAAAACTAAGCTAGATAAACTAATTACAAACAGTAACAAACATAAAATTGTAATAATTAATTAAATTCGATATGTTACGATACTCAAAAGGTAGCTACTTTGCTGTCGTGTATTTTGACATTAATTTCACGATGTAACTCTTGCCAAACTCAAATTATCGGTCAGTCTTTTCTCGTTAAGAGTAGGGTTTACGATACAACAAGTGTCAGAATGAAGTTCAGTCGGATCCGAACCTACCGAACCAAATATAATGAACTTCGTAGTAGGAAATGACCGAACATTCGGCTGATACGATAAATTTACCACTTCGGAGTAGACCCCCTGGAGTGGAGACCGCGTATTAGCAAGCTGTGGGACGTCCCCCAGCTAGATGGACGGACGACTTAAAGAACGTGGCTGGGACGGACGGAAGGCGGAGGACAGGGTGTTGTGGTCTATGTCCAGCAGTGGACTGCGATAGGCTGAGTTGATTGATTAATGCATTTTGTAATGCCAAATAAAATGATTATATTTTCAAACTGACCAGGATGCTTAAGAATATGCTTTTTGGTACACCGGTTTCCTTTAAAGCAAGTCTTCTCTGGCCCGCCTTTATAATGTTTGCATATATCAATTTCGTCTCGATTTTTGTAGCCCTGCAAAAAAACACATTACATTATGTAGAGTTTCATTTAACGTCCTTCACTGATTTTAAAATATGGTATCGAGTCTAATCAGGTTTTGCACTTTTCTTGTTGTAATGTTTATTTCTACGCAGGCCGCACAGCTGCTGGACTAAAGTGGAACTGGGCTGGCCGTGGCCACATCTGTCGTATGTTGGAGCAGCAATACGCAAAAACCACCACTCTGCATAATATTTATTTAGATTAGTATAATATACTTTATGTATTTATACACCACAGACTACCTACAGTATTTGTCTGTCCTTCCCCTTTTTAATCCATCCAAAGGTTGTCTTTAAAAGATCGCTCTTAGCGATAAGACCGCCCATTGTGTCACCCATTGTAAAGTTTCTATATTTATGTCTGTAATTTATATGGTGTACATAATAAAGAGTATTCTATTCTCATTGGATCCCAAATGGCAGGAAACGACTACGCGTCAGGCCCAGAAAGAGATGGCGGGATCAGCTGGACTCCTTAAAGGTAGAAAGGAAAAAGTGGAAAGAGGGAAGGAACGCCTTTGCCCTGCAGTGGGACAACACAGGCTTTACATGTAATAATAAAAATATTTATTTCACATGCGTTTAGAATAAGCTGTAGTCTTTGAGCTAAATGTCTAGCCATTTATGGAAATGCGAGAATCTAGAAAAAATTTTCCTTACAATTATTCGTAAATAATAGTAGATGAATTATGTATTACTAGCTACGCTCCGCGGTTTCACCGGCATAAGTTTCGATTCCGTGGGGAAAATCGGGATAAAATATCCTACGTGTTATAAACTATCTGTGTGCCAAATTTCATCCAAATCCGTTCAGTAGTTTTTGCGTGAAAGTGTAACAAACATTCCATCCATCCATCCTCACAGACTTTTGCGTTTATAATATTAGTAGGAAGTAAGATAATTACCGTAACAGCCTCAACTGGGTCTTCATATTCTGGGCAGTCAGTTATACCGAAGTCGGCCTGGTTTGGACTTGAACCTCGTTCAGGAGAAATATTTTGTTCCTCCACTGGTTTATCTACTGAGGGCGAGACATGTTTCGTCAATAGCAAGGCTGATTCACACACTTTTACAAATTAATATAAATTATGTTTAGAATGGATTAGGAATATGTTACAACGCGAGGCGCAAACTGCAAATTGATTTTGGCTACTGAAATTAAATAAAATTGTTTATTCTGAGTTCGACATTTCCTATATGACTACCCCTGACAAGGAATGGCAAAACCAACTCAAGGCTCAAAGTTTCTTTTTTAAAGTCCAGATATGATCTTGGTCAGATCATGTGAAGACAATGTAGATTAGTGCCTGAAATGGTCTTTGAGGAAAGAACCACACAGACTTGAGTGGACTAGTCCAGTCAGTGCAAGCATTTGTCAGTAATCGTGTAGCTCAACTCATAACTTGAGGCATTTATTTACTTGCTACATTTCCAGGTTGCTGCAGGCATAACAGAGTGCAACTGTAGGCCGATAGCACGATTTTGTATTCCTTCAGATAGAGTTTCGTATTTTTATATTTAGTATTTAATTAAATCCACCCGGAAACCACTACTATCCATCCATCCATCTGGAATATCTCAGTAGCAGCCCGGAGTTTGGATTTCTGCCCGGTTAATGGCATTAGGCTTGCCCCCTGTTACTTGGGACTTGAATATAACCGGCGAAATGTGGATGTACTATGGGTGCGCGTGATGTTACGATAATTGAATCTGAGCTAATTATTTTGTCTTACTTGGTAGAGCTAGTCCTTGCTGCACGATGATTTTGTTGAGCGTCTCGCCCGATGGTAATGTGACGTACACGCCTAAAGATTCCGAGGTACTGTGAAAGTAAACGATTTTCTTTTGTTATTATGTTTACTATAATTTATCTATACAAATAAATAAAATTGAAATACTAGGTACTTTAACAAAAAACTATTTTTAACATTTTTGTGTATGTCTGTTTGTTCCGGCTAATCTCCGAAATGGCTCGAGCGAAGTAAACGGGACTATCTCTGGCAGATAGCCGAGGTTTTAAAGAGTAATTTAGACTTTTATTTAAACAAAAAAGTATGAGGGCTCCGCGCAAAATAATTAATACCTATTAAATTCAATTGTTTTCCGATATGCTGCACGCGAACCAAGTCGCGGGCACAGCTAGTATTTCGTAAAAAGCGACGAGTGAGAGTGTATCTTTAGAATATTTATGGCAGTAAGCTAAAGAGACGAAGGTTCAAAACTTTTTGCATAATACTGACTTGGAAGGTACAATAGTTCCTGGAAGGACTTTGGGGAGCCTTTGCCCCGCAGTGGGACAGCACAGGCTAAATAAAAAAAAAATACTGACTTGTCATCGACCACAATGCTGTACTGCTTGCCGACGTATTCCCACATGAACAATTCTTGTTTCTCCATCAGGTTCTTGTTGTGGTATCTTGCCAGATCCACCTGCAAACAAAAGTGATAACTGAATACGGTTTTGTGAAATATTACAATGGTAATTCATTTATAAGGTTCCGTACCCAAAGGGTGCCAACGGAACCCTATCACTAAGCATCCGCTGTCCGTCAGTCCGTCTGACTGTCAACGGACTGACTGTATCTCATGTTAAAATTTAGACAGTTAAAATTTTCTATTGCCGCTATAACAACAACAACAACTTTTTGCTTTGCCGTAGTCGGGTAAAAATTAACGGAAACTCCATACAAGAAACGTGTTTTTTACCTTGTGGTATAGAACCCATCGTGTGCGGGTTCGACTCGCACTTGGCCGGTTTTCGCACTTCCTCAACTCCCCGGAATGTAGAGTTTTGGAATCGAAAGAAAATAACACCAAAGAGTTAATGTTCTGACCATTATCGTCATCTGTCACTGCACATAAACATTATGCTCAATGCGTCCTTTGACTGCTCCGTTGGTCCCGTGGCCGCAAGCGCGTCTGCTGAGCGTGGGGTCCCGGATTCGATTTTCAGGTCGGGCCGTGTTATTGGGTTTTTCCATTAAAAATTCCTTAAACAGTCCGGGGTTTGGCAGTTGGCGGTGTGACACCCCCGTGCCTCGCGCGCACATGGCGCCGTTGGTTCTACGCCTGATCTCTCTCCGCGAGTGTCGGATTGCCGTCCCATCGGACTATGAGAGTGAAGGAAGAGAGAGTGCACCTGTGTCTGCGCACTCACGCCTGCACTATAATATCTCCCGCGGCGAAAGCTAGTCTTTGTTGACATTGGCCGCGATGGCCGAAATACGGTCTGGAGGACTATTATTATAATGCGTCCAAGGTTATGGCCGCATGTCAATAACATGATAATGCTGAATGCTAACTATTTACTCCTCTTTTGAGGCTTCTGCAACTATTTCGAGCATATTTTTACAATCGTGCATCTCTTCTCGCCCGTGTCTAGAATATCTCCGCTAGGATAACATTAGTTACTACTTACCCCCGCTAGATAGCAGCAGCGCGCGAAGGGCGGCTTGCTACAGAAGCGCGAGTACAACGGCTGCACACGCTCGATGGGCGCGCATCTCATCTCGCCCGTGTCTACTACGAATATCTCTGCTACTTCGCTGTCCTCCTGGTGATGACAAACCACATTGTAATAATATAAAACACGACAAGTCTGATCTAAAGGTGCTCCGTCACCAATGTAACAATCCAAGATTCTACTGTAACAGCTAGGTCTTTGCAATTAGACTGCGCAGGCCATCAACTGGTAGGAGAGATGATTTCAACCAGAAGGATAGGTTAATTCGCACAATTAAATAGGTAGAAGCAACATGGTTAGGTCGCAGGTAAAGGTTATATTTCAGGCGAATGCTTCCGGTGAAGAAGTCTTAAAAAAGAGTTACAATTTTCCATTTTAATTTGGGGTTATGTCCACTTAGCTATTCTTATTTTGGCGAACGAATAACAACAGCGTGTGAGTTTTGATAGCAGAAGGCCAATTCTCATCCTTAAAAATGTTCAAATTCCACTTGCAATCTCATCTCAGCGACAATCATTGTCAAAACCTTGTCAATAATGTAGATAAATAAGAGGTATATTTTGACAGATTGAAACTGAGATTAGAATGCAACGTTTTTAAAAATAAGGGAATTCTCTCATCAAATCTACAGACTAAAGTGTTGATTAGGCTCTCAGTTAAACGGAAATATTTTAAATAGTATTATCACATTTATACTGCTTAACAGAATACAGGGTGGCATCGACGCGCACCCTGTTACGATGGATTCAGTACATGATTCTGAAACCACGTGCTAAGAAATTTTTCGTTGGTTATAAAAAAAACAAAACAATTCCATAGAAAAGTGCAATATCTACGCGGTCAAAATGTATGGAACCCCCTGCCACTGCCACCCAGTGCCAGGCTTCGCTTTGGTATTTTTAAAGTACTCAAATAAATAACTGTTATTGCACACGTACCTCACTAAGCTTAAGGAACAGTCCCCTGTAGTAACATTCACTGTCTTCGTCATAAAACGCGCAGCAAGTGAGTGCCTTTACCTCCTCTTTGCTGATGTCCTTGTGGTTCTCCATGTAGAAGCTTGTCATTTCTAACATCAGGCTAGAATGAGACAGAATACGTAAGTGTAAAGAAGATTATGGCGGTTTTATATTTGAGCTGGAATGATGTTTGGAGCTCATGGAAACGGACAATTATAAATATAACATAAATTAGGTAATAAAGTCCTCCAGGCCGAATTTCGGTCAATATCAGCTGAGACTGGCCTTCGGCGCGGGAGATATTATAGTGCACAAGTGTGTGCGCAGACACAGGTGCACTGTCTCTTCCCTCACTCTCATTGTCCGATGGGACGGCAATCCGACACGACCGGAGATAAATCAGGCGCAGGGCCAACTGCAACGGTTTAACGTGCTTTCCGTATCACACCGCCAACTTCCATACTCCGGGCTCTTACTAAGAAATTCCCAATGGAAAAACCCAATAACACTACCTGACCCGGGAATCGAACCCAGGTCCCCACGCTCAGCAGTTGCGTTTGCGGCGACGAGACCAACGGGGCAGTCAAATAACATACATACATAATGGACAGTTCTCGTACGGATGGACGGACGGTCCGCGGTCCGCGCGCTACGAAACATAATAGTTGATTTCTATACAATAGCTACGGACGACGGTCGTCCGTATAGCACAAATACAGCCTTAGTACTCACTTCTGCACCTCATCATGATCGTCAGTAATCACCCAGAAAAAGGCGCCGTCCACGTGCATGATAGTAGCCTTGTATGTCGTGTCAGTTTCCAGCATCTGTTGTGCTGGCAAGTTGCTGACCTCACAAGCGAGTGGCGAGGGAGGATCTGAATAAAAAGTAGTAATTTGCCATCAAATTACTGATGGATGCTAACTTTCAAACTCACAATAAAAAAGCTTCAGTTTAAAAGTTCGAAAAAAATTATAAATAGAATTGGTACAAAAAGAGAAAATTTGTCGACACAGTTATAATATTCTGGTGTATTTCATTTACATTTGAAATAAATTTTTGGACTGTTTGAGATAAGCTTGAAAGCATTGGCACATCAACAGTACGGTGTTTTTTTTTTTTCATCATATAATTCTAAGATACAACAATCAACAATCTTAAATTCATCGCAGTACACTGCCTAAGCCTTTCCGCCGGTTTAGAAGTAAGAAATTTTGCACATGAGTAATCAAGAGTTCCTTACAAAAACAAGGAAGGATTTATGAAAATTCAACCCCTAATGGGTTAACAATCATTAATTACAGCCGAAAGACGTCCACTGCTAGACAGAGGCCGTCTCAAAACTTTTCGACAGGCTCTGACATTGTGAAGGCCGCAAGAATCACCTGCGGCCTTCACAATGTCATCGGCCAATGGGGTACCACAGGGGATAAAAATTTGAATGGAAGTTCTTCATATTTGCCTATGAGATTCTATCGATCGGGCACATGGCTGAATTAATAAGCGTCAATCGATTCTAATACCGCGCCGCTCTAGATACGTTTACGCTCTGGGAGGCATCGAGAGCAGTTACAATATCCATAATTCTACATCAAAAGCTTCGACTCGACTTACTAAGCCGACGTTCGTAAAAATATCGCGGCGAGATTTTATTGCGCACTAAATTTTCAACTCTCGGCGCCAAGCAGTGCGTATTCATCAACAAGTAAAAATACAATGTGACGGCGGATTCGAAGAGCCACAAACTAAGCATCGCTTGTATCATGTGGCTCTGGAGTGCAATTTTACAATGGTAATGATTACATTACAGTTTGAGGATGGTAGATAGTTACAAAAAATATAAGAGTTCAAATAAAATAAAACATACGTGCGATTTTGATCACAAAATAACATAGTATTGGTTTAACCTAAGGCTTGTACTATGGTGTGTGTGTGTGTGTTAGGATGTGTATAGGTGCTATATCAAAGCTTCGGTGGCGTCGTATGATAATTTTAAAAGAGCTGACGTTGGGATTTTCTTACAGGTGGTGGTTGAGCAGTTCTTTAGGCCGCAGATTTTGCTAACATTATTGTAAGTGTTGGGATGGGAAAAATGGGTACAGCGTCTAGCTAGTTCAGATTTGGCATTAGGTATGGGTACTCTGAAAACACGCTTGTTTATTATGTCCCTGTAATCAGGCTGATTTTTTATTGTTGCATGATATTTAAGCGTTGCTTGAAGTACAAATATTTGTCTTACCCTGAGAATTTGAAATTCATGGTAGACAAGGTCTGTAGGGAATCTGAAAGTTTTTTTAGTGCGACTTTGATCAGTGCCCGTTGCGTCCTTTCTAGCGTTATAAATGTGCTCTTACTAGCGCGTCCCCAAATGCAAATACAGTACTTTATGATTGACTGGCAGAGTGCGAAGTAGACCGTTCGCAAAATATCGATAGGGGTGCAGTCCCTGAGTTTTTTCAAGACGTGTATTAGTTTACGTACTCTGGAGGAAAGGGCAAAAATGTGGGCTTTATACGTTAAGGCGTTATCTATGGTTATTCCGAGATATTTAATCGTGCCAGTACGTTCAGGGACTTTACATGCGCAGGGGTGGTGTGGCAGTTGTGAGGAAATAAATAAAATAAATAAATCCCGCCGCGATATTTTTACGTCACGCCAGTGCTAACGTCGGCTAAAAGTGACACCAACATACAATTTACAACAGACACAAATTATTATTTTTTTACAATATTATGAAGAAGAAATGGCAAAATTACCTTCAATTTTAACATTGTTCAATTCTGTTCCAATTTCACACTGCACCTCCTTGACAACCATCCCATTCTTCCCCTGAGGCACGGTTTCCTCCGAAGATGACGTACTAGAAAACACTATCAAGGACTGGTCAGCTTTCGGAGTCTTTACTCTCTTCGGTTTCTCTGGAGGGCAATTATTTTGGCATGCTGTGGACGTTGAGGGGGCTGGCTCGCTCAATGCGTCCATGAGGTTGAATGGGGCTGAAGGTGGTAATGGCATCAACGGTTTTGAGAATGTGTCTTGTACTGGAGTGTATTCTATGTTTGCTCCTTCGTCTGTAATGGAAATGGTGGCGTTTAACATTTGAATACAAAATGAATGAATTATGATTTTTAACAGACTTCAAAAAAGGAGGTTCTGTATTCGACCCGTATGTTTGTATGTCCTCGATTTTCTCAAAAACTAATGAACCAATTTTGATAATTCCTTCATTAATGTGATCTACATACTTTCATGAAGGTTTTAGTATATAATACATTAGGCAGTTATTCTTATGTACGACGTTATATGCATAAATGTACTGCATCTCCTGCGTTTCTATGCGAATTTTGATGATTCTTCTAGTCAGTGTCTTCAATTCTTCATTGCACTAGTGTTAATTGAATTCGTGTAGGGTAGCTACCTACCCTACACTAGTACTACTTGTCTGTCCTTCCTCTTTTTAATCCATCCAAAGGTTGTCTTTAAAAGATCGCTTTTAGCGATAAGACCGCCCATTGTGTCACCCATTGTAAAATTTCTATATTTATGTCTGTAATTTATATGGTGTACATAATAAAGAGTATTCTATTCTATTCTATTCTACACAAATTCTCACCTCACCTCATCACCCTCATCATTTCCTCTCTCATTTTTACCTCTTAGAATAGAAGGTGTTCCACAGAACGGTCCCCCAACTTCCATATGAATTTATCTGTTTTAGTCTCGTTACATAAATTCTTTAAGTCGGGGGTTTAAATTTTTAATTTTGCTTTTTTATTTCAAACTTTTTAAAGAGCATAAGTCGGACTAGTAATTTTTGAGATAAATGGCAACATTGGTTTGGTTTGCACAAACAAACAAACAAACAAACACACATCCTCCCACCCCAAACGCATATACCGTATCCGTACCGTCGTGGGTAAACAAAAACAACCGACTTTAAAAAAAAAACTACAAAGTGATAAATAACTTTAATTTCGAAAGTCGGTGTCAAAAAACTAAAATGCGGAACCAACGACACCGCCTTCCGAAATTAAAGTTATTTTTTTTTTAAGTGTGTTTTTTGTTTTTTGTAAAAAAGTTTTTGTCACATGCATAATGCATGTGTATGCGTCATGGATAGAAATAACTATTGTTCTGCATTTTTCTTCAAACACCTTATTAAGAATGTGTGTGTATTATGAAAAAGAAATGTTTAATTTTAACCTTACCTACTAGTTTTTTGCAAGATGCAATATTTGGGGTTTATCTATATGCAAATAAATAAAATTGATGTGTCTGTTTGTAATGTTGTCAAAATAACAGCTTTTTACTGAATGCATATCCATACTAATATTATAAATGCGAAAGTGTGTCTGTCTGACCTCTTCACGCTTAAACCGCTGAGCTAATTTAGATGAAATTTGGTATAGAGATAGTTTGAGTCCCGGAAAGGACATAGGATAGTTTTTATCCCGATATTCCCACAGGAAACTTATGCGGGTGAAACCGCGGGGCGCTGCTAGTGAAATTATATACGGTAGTTATAACAAAATTGTTTTGATTTTTTTTACCCTCTGTTCCGTCTAATCGCCGAAACGGCTGGACCGATTTTGACAGGGCTTTCACTGGCAGATAGCTGATGTTATAGGATATTTTTATTTTAGAAAAATAATTAGGATTTCACGCAAAAAAATTAAAACCCACGAATTCCCGACATATGTACTCGCGGGCGAGGCCGCGGGCAGAAGTTGTAGAAAGACTGCATTCGAGTCTATAACAAGTTTTGAAGACGAAAATCATTAATCTGCAAAAGAAAAACTTACCAAGTGCAGCTATAGCAAGATTGAAGTCAGTAATAAGATACATGTATTCGTCGAGCTGTTTCATGGCGCTAAGGAACCGATCCTTGAGCTCAGATGGGTCACAGTTAAGCTGCTGGACAAAGCCTTGCGTCTGTAACAATGGCAATAAAAAAACGATTAAAAATGTCTATTATATCAGCACAAAATTGATTGGCTGTTATTTGATTTTTTGTTCTTTTTGTGTCATTGATTTTGAAAGTACTCTAGACATAGCATACTATTTCATGAACTAAAATAAACTTATTAGAACCAACTACAGTAAGCTGGTACATGTCTTACTCTATTTATGGGGAAAATATTGACATGACTGCAATGTTCGAGAGCAGTGGGCCATCAATGCGCTCGAACATAAGGAAATTCACTAGGAAACATACACATAATATCCTAGAACTAAAAATTCAAAGACATGTGACATCCACCAACCCGCACTGGCCCCTTGTGGTGGATTATGGCCTACTTCCTCTCACAGAGAAAAGGCCTGTGTCCCAGTGGTGGGAATGTTATAGGCTGATTATGATGATTAACCTTTTAATCGCAACGTCAAAAAAGCAAAAACATGCTCTCGGCCCCAAGCTACGAATTTCCTACAAAAGTCTGTCATGTAGTTGTGACCGTGGCATGCACATTTTGTTTTGTCATCTATACATGACTGTGGCAGTCAAAAGGTTACAATGGGTTTAGGAAATGCTTTCCATAAATGTTGCCTATGTGAATATTTTTCCAATAAGTATTTTA
This sequence comes from Hydraecia micacea, assembly GCA_914767645.1. Classification (NCBI taxonomy): domain Eukaryota; kingdom Metazoa; phylum Arthropoda; class Insecta; order Lepidoptera; family Noctuidae; genus Hydraecia; species Hydraecia micacea. The sequence goes on from OU611780.1 coordinate 11,321,683, forward strand.
GTGTTAGAAGCTTTTATCTGCTTCACTGATTGTATTACATATTAAAACGTAAACATGTAGTGTATAAAATTAACGTTTGTGTCTTTTTACATAAGAAAATATAGCACCCCCGGTGCTACACTGTCACATTTGCAAAAAATGCAAAAATAAATATGTAAAATATAAATATAAAAATCAATATAAGTGATTAATATTTATCCAAAAGTAAAGTTAAAAGTTGATGTTGTGGCATAAGCTGTTCATCTCATCTATATATTCTTAAGTCATTGTTTTGTGAGCTGTCAATATTTTAAATGCTTCTCCTGAAAATAACATTTTTGCATAAGTGACAGTGTCGCACCGGGGGTGCGATATGTGTGGTATTTTATAATTGTTAGATACTGTAGCAGTATATCCAAAAAAATTGTGACTTCCAATTTAGACTTATTGCGAAGAAATAATATTATTTTCTACGGCATTTATGTAAGAAAGAAAGTAATGAAAATAAAGAAACTGTTGTAGCTAATAAATAAACAAACTGTTTATGGAAAAATAAACTTATGTTTTAGACTAACACGTCTATTACTCTTTCTTTCCCAGACAAATTATTCACGTTGCATTGTGCTTGCAATAGCAAAACCTACAAAAACTGTAATAAAATGCGACTTACCTTCATTTTAATTTTTTTTATGTCGTCAACCGCGCGATCACATTTGTCCCAAAATATATTCAATCTGGTTGTAAGTTCATTTCGCCGATGCATAGTCAGCGTTGCGAGGTCTACGAAACTCCTAGAAGGTGCATTAAAATTATATTATGCATAATAAAAAGCGAAATAACATTTAGAAAGGCAATACGAAAGTACTTACATTTTGGCTTTTACTTTTTCCCAACGTTATGGCGTTACAGCTTGCAGAAATATATTATACTGAGTTTGTACAATGTTTAGATTTGCTTCTCTGCAATAAAACCAATAACGCAGCTTTTTCTAAGAGTTTTTCCCATGCGGAAAGGAAAATACACTGTACAGAACAATACACTGCAACTGACAAACTAACAGACCACAGAGAATATATTATGCATATATTATGCGAAAGATAGTAGCCACCAACAGATGATAAATATCGTTAAATCGTTCATTCACTTTTGGATTCAAAAACTGTCGGTTTACAATTCAAAAACTGTCTTTGCAGGCACAAATAAAAAAAGATAACCATGATTGTTTACTGATAATAAATAAACTTTGTGTGATGAAATCGTTTTATGGTTTTATTGCATTGTCTTCAACACCAGTGACATCTAGTGGATAATTATAAAAATAAAATTTATCTACTCGATACTAGATGGCGTTACCCATCGGCGGTACTTTTGTACGTCGATTCTCTAGTAGATGTCGTTAGTAGACTATTGTTTATTTAAATGTTTCAACAAGTTATTATACTGCAAATTTAAAAACTCGATTAACTCAATTTGTACCTTACCATGCAATTTTTTATCGTAAATCTCAACGATTTTATTAATATTTATTTTGTAATTTAACTATCGCCGAATATGATTGTACTGAACGATTGAATGAAAGTATGGGTTTACGATTAGGTAAAAAATCTGGCATCCTCTGGCTAATCTCTTTCTTGGCCACATTAGCACATCATTTTCACCGTCTTCTGTCTACCAACTACTCATCGAGACCAATCTAACGAGCCCGAATTCGGTGGGTTTACGATTATTAGTAGGTAAGGCCGAGATCCTGTGTCCAACTTCCTGCTGCACCATCAAACTATGTTCACGTGTAAACATATAGGTACTACTAATTATCCCGGCCATTTGTCTGAGCCCAAACAAGATATTATGTCTGCTGTAAGTTATTGAGGAGTTGGTTATTCCGCAGACTTTCCAGGCTGTGGCATCAAGTCAAGGTTACCACATAATATTGCACCGTTAATAAAATATTATAGTAAGTATACCAAATTTCTAGTCGATTGGACGAGTTAAAGTGAAATAAATTACCAATGTGTGAATGAGATCCCTGGGTCCAGCTAAGTCGTGATCTCTGGCGGGAGCTGACAAGTTTATCGAGCCTTCTGAGAGCCTTCCACCTAGGCACGAGTTAATGTACTTAGCTGTCTTGGAAATCCCCAAATAGACTCCAAATCATAATATTTGAACTCTCAACAACTTTACTTTTTTATTTGCCATCGATCCGCTAAGAAGAAGATCAGAAAAATGTATCATCGAAATTGGTGAACAGATTTTCATTAAACATTATAGCAATGCACCTCCATTAAACCAGCCTTCTAATAAAAAAAAAACTACTTTTCTATCGGACCATACGTTTGGGAGCTACGATGCCTTAGACAGATACACAGTAGGTACGACACAGCCGTCAAACTTATATAAAAAAAAAAAACTATATTGAAATCGGACCATACGTCATACGTTTGGGAGCTACGATGCCTCAGATGGACACACAGATACACAGTAGGTACGACACAGACAGCCGTCATACTTATAACTCTTTGTACGTCGGGGGACTGTACCCAAATAATGTTTTACAGTAATGACTTTTTTTTAATCGTAGTTTTTTTAAACACAAAATGATATCGCACCTTGCTTGTTTTACTGCAATAAAATTACTTACTTATTAAAAAAAAAAACAACTTTGTATTATTGTAACGGATAATAATTTCTTTAACTTTCTACTAATAAAGTAAGGTTGTGTAGTGCAAAAGAAAACTTTCGAATGTAGTCGTATTCATTAATCGAGCAGCGGGCGGGTTACGCACTACGTTTCAATTAAAAAGGCCAACAAACTAAACAAGGTCCACATAATAAATTCAGTGCACCCCGCTCCGTTCACCACTAATTGGATTCAGAGGCTCAAGCAACCAATTAGAGTGAACGAGACAGAGTTACAGAGGGTGTTTCTGACCCGGGAGGGAGGGAGATTGAAGATGTCTGCGCTAAATTTCAAAACACCCATACAGAATCGTCCTGACCGTTAAAAGTTTTTCAGGAAAAGTTCCTCTGGGCTGAAGTTGAATGGAAAGTATTCGCTTGGTTGTAATTGATGCTTGTATTTTATCTAGGAAAAAAACATTTATTGTTAATGTCTCATGCAGGATTATGGTCTTTTCTCATATAGGTATATAAGAAATGAGGATAGAGGGATTACAGTTTAACTGAGAAAATGTCTTCTGGCTTCTTTTTCGAGACTCAGAAGTTTCGTCAGTTGTCTTACCTATAAGTAAATACCTCCTAGTTCTTCTTACAACATCTCAAGATCAACAAAGACATCTTTTTCTTCATATTTATAATAATTAATTTGAGATTAGGTTCCGTCAAAACTGGAAGGAGGGCGCGAGGGCTCGCGAAAGATGGAAGGAATGGAGGGAGGCCTTTGCCCAGGAATAAGACAGCGCAGCCAAGCAAGTAAAAAAAACCTTGAGATTTGTTGCAGTTTATAAGGTTTAACCAAATGAACATAATATGACCAACAGGAAACTTAATGGACATTTACACCTAGGAGTTTAATAAATATAATCAATAGCCTTCTTGAAGGTGATATCACAATGCTTTTGACTGCTCCCAACCTTGCTGGCTGATATTTTTTTATACGTGCGGAAGCCATTCTAATGTACCTAATTCCTGCTGGAAATTGTATTACAACCATTGTTGTTGTTTTGAAAATTATTCGTCTGGTACCTACATTATGCGGATAGTTTCTTTATGTTTTTTAAGGCACGAAACATTTGAACAAAAGTGAGAAGAACGATCACCTACCAAGGCATAAGGGTAACAAACGCAGCCGCAACTTCAAGAGCTGAATTAAAATCTAATAGTCTCCACGAGTGACGATTTTTGTTCTACTGCATACGGCAGTTCTGGGCAGTCAGCAACGCTGTAATCTTGCTGATTGGCTATTCATATTTATGCTTCTAAAGTTCGTGGTGATCCGAAAGAGATCCCTTTCCTTGATATTATTTAGATAAGATTCCTATTCCATATTTGATATGCTATTTATGAAAACTACTACGGTTATGATAGAGTAATCCATCAGCTACAGAATCGTGCGTTCAATTTGCTGACTCACGCTATAATTAGTTTAGCAATTGCTTAGATTGGTAAACGATTTTGTATTATGTCATCTTAATTCAGAGAGGGCATTTAAAGTAACTCCTCTTTGGTGTCTAGAAGCATAATATACAGATCTACGAACGTTTTAGGGAAATGAAAACGGGTGTTTTTAATATTTTCTTTGATGATTTTCCGTGTGATGTTTGTATTTTGTTGATAACATCGTGTCAAGTTCTCACTGCCTAGTCTATTTTATAATACAACGAATGAAAATGGGAATTGTAGGTAATGATTATTCAAAAATTACTATGATGAGAAGTTGGAATGTGTGATGTGTAACGGAGGCCATCTTAGCGGAGTTGGAGGCGGAGGTGCAAAGCTGAACCTTGAGGTAAATGGAGACGGAAACGGAAGTGTAAAGAGGAAAAATCGACCCTTGGGTAATAAAAATTTAGTAGGGGTTACACCAATTGCAGACGTCACCCAAAAAGCAGCCAAGCTCAAATGGGACTGGGCCGGACACGTTTGCCGCAGTCGGATACACTGTGGGCTAAGACCACCACAACATGGGACCCTGAGAACGTCCAACGACATCGCGGAAGATCCAGGCATAGATGGTGGGACGAACTTAACGCCTTTATGAGGGATTGGTCCATATTGGCTCAGGATCGAGTTGAGTGGAAAAAGGAACGGGAGGCCTTTGCTGTGCATTGGGATAATACAGGCTGATTGTTAAATATACATTTTTTAAACTTCACAGAAAACGGTTTTGGTGCTCACTGGGTTGGTTTGCTGTGGCGATGACAGGGAGCATAAATTTTGAACATCAGCCGTAGGTATCACCACCATATTAAAGGGTCTTCACTTAGTTTTGAAGCCGATTTTCTTTATTAGACCTCCATTACAACTCTGTTCAAAACTTGACGAGGCACGATTTCTTGCGGAACTTCCGCATTTGCGGAGATGGAATGGAGAAGAGTTTAACTTAGAACCTTAATGTCAAGCACGTAGATCTTCATAAGAACCCAAGAGTTTTTAACACTCCGCTTCGCTCCGCTGCAAGTAAGTTTCCGCTGCGTTCGACTTTCATGCTACATTATAACTAGCATCCCATAAAATAAAATTACCAGGATATTAAATAAAACCTCCAACTCTAAATGGAAGCAATCAACTGGAAAACGCGCAACAACACATTAAAGTGAAAACTTTCCATACTCGACAGCGAAGGGTCGGACTTATCGCATTTGGACGTCATTATCGCGTTATTCCGGCGCGTATCTGCCGGCAATTCCCCGCGTCGCTCCCGGTGCAGCACCGTCCGAGTCCGTCCGACTAGCGACTGTCGGATTGCCGGCTCGCGGCATCCACGAGCTGTTATTACAGCCGGGCGGGGCGTTTAACTCAATTTGAGGTAATACTCTGGGACAGATACTTACTCTGATCGATGCTAATAGCTTTTATTGATATAGTCTAGGTGTTATTAGTTCACTAGTGGGGCGCTATCCGGTATAGTTAGCCGTCGTAAATAACGTTAATATCACACTTTGACGCGGTCGTGAGACCCTCAAATTGCCGCCTGTTGTGCATTTTGAGTTATTTGATAATTCATAGGCGTTCGTAGTGGTTTATTATGTGCCGTTTACTCGTTTAACTGTATTTTCGCTCGTTGTTGGGTGTGGTTAGAAATGTCGAAGGCAATGAGATAATTTACACGTCTTCAGGTGGCGTGTGCGCATGTCTCGCTGTGAGGAGTAAAGCGTCATATTATTCTGTTACTTTGTAGGGTAGAGGAGATGGGTGTTGACACGAACAGGAATACAAAGCTTGCATGAAGGAAGAGATTTATTTATTTATTTATTAATAACCAACTTACGAGTATATTGACAGTTTGCACCACACACAAGTTATTAGTCAATATATTAGAGATTTTATATAGATTACCCAATCATATAGATTACCGGAGATAACTTAACATGTGAAATAAGTTGCCATTTTACATTAGGATTCGTTGTTTCCTGGGAAAAGGACACACTCTACAACAAAGGAACCCACAGAAAGCTCTGGTGCTGGACTTTATGAATCGAGTCACACGATTACTGACAAATGCTTGCACTGACTGGACTGTTCCACTCACATCTACCTACATAAAGAAATTTGACAGATTGTAGTAGTTTGATGTGCTGGCTTCTGTACTTTCCTCAAAAGACCATTTCAGACATCAATCTACATGGTCTTCACATGATCTGACCAAGATTATGTCTGGACTTTAAAAGAGTCTGTGACCTCTGTGTTTGTTTCCACCTTTCTTTTCAGTCAGTAGTCTGAAAGGAAACGCCGACCTCATCTGGCTAATTTATAAAAATATATAATATCACGTGTAATAGTATAGGTAATTCGGATATCCTATTTACAGAATAAACAATTTCATTTCATATCTAATCCTTTCTTCAATAAATACCAAAACCACCTAGTTGGTATAGGTATTTTTCTTATATACCTAATACCTACTGAAAGATTTTTATGCTTCTTACTCTTCTATGAAATAGTACTTTGAAAAGCTGTTTGATACGACTCTATTCAATTTCATGTCACTTACTGTAGTATTAAAATGATAAATACCAGAGGGGCAATTCTCGTAATTTTAAGAACGTTCACAGTCTGATCTCAGTCTGAATCTGTCAAAAATACCTCTTAATTTCCCTACATTTTGTCAAGTTTTTGACATTGTTTTGTCGCTGAGATGAGACTGCGACTAGATTTTGAACGTTTTAAATTACGAGAATTGGCCTTTTGGTACCTGCCGATGTATTCTGTAAAAAACTCTTTCACTTAAGTGAAGACTTAGCTGAAGTGAGCGAGCTTCAAGCGAACTGTCGATAGTGTCTCTCTAGCATCAGGTGGAATGACAGCTCACTTCCAGCTCACTTCACCTAAGTTTTCACGGTGAGATTATTTTGTACAGAATAAACCGGCTGTTTACTTGTTTACAATATTAGTTACCTACCCACTCAATATTTAAATAATAGTTCCATACCTACAACTATCTTTAGGTAGTCAAGCCATAGGTGTTAAATCATAAATAAATAACAAATCGGTGCGCCCACGCAGATGAGGTATGTGTCGGTTGTTAACTTACAATTTACAATGCCAAAGGAATAATAAATTGTTTTGTAAATTTTCCATACAAATGTACATTTATTACGACGCCTATATCGGTAGCTGAAAAGTTATGTGGTAAGTATGAGAAACATGAATAGGTAGGTCCTATCTAACTGAAAATTCAGAAACCATTTTGTTGCATAAAGGTTGTCATCTCCTAAATATTAAAAGGCAAGTGCCACTGCTAAGCGGTCCTCGGTTCGATGCCTAGGTCGGCCATCGAACACTGTTATTGAGTTTTTCAATTAGGAATTTCATAGTAACAGCCCGGAGTTTGGAAGTTGGTGGTGTGATACCCTCGTGCCTCGGAAAGCACGTTAAACCGTTGATGTTACGCCTGATCCCTCTCCGGTCGTGTCGGATTGTCGTCCCATCGGACTATGAGAGTGAGGGAAGAGACAGTGCACCTGTGTCTGCGCACACACTTGTGCACTATAATATCTCCCGCGCCGAAGGCCAGTCTATGTTGAGATTGGCCGTCATGGCCGAAGTACGGTCTGATCAGTCTATATAGGTACTATTCCATACCTATTCTCCATTGTAATACAACCATAGATATCGGACGCGACTCGCAATTATACGAACGAATGCAATGCGGTTAATTAGTTTATAATCTAACGTGTTGCGTCTCACGTTTAATGAGTAATTAAAGAGGTTCGAACATCACTCCGGGGCTAATTTCCTCACTAATTACGATTACAGCTCAACCAGGAATCGTAAGTTGTGCGCGAGGCGTCAATACGCCCCTGACGTGCTGCGTTTGAACGTTGGAAAGTTGGAGTAGTAAGTGAAGATTGCTTGATAGGACATTGGTAGAGTTATGTTTCCAGTGTCAGAACGAAGGGCGTTAGGTTTAGTGGTTTAACCAATTGAATATTCAATTCAGCAGTACGTTACTTTATTGTTTTTTATTCAAAAAACTATTGTTTACAATTGGTTTAACAAGAACATACCAACACAAATCTTCACGGGTTTAACAGCATCACGGCAACTCGGAGCCACAGTTGATTATATTATCCATTTACATAACTCAGTTTGGAAAGTGATACTTTATATTATACTTTAAAAATCAAATACCTATCTATCACTAAATGGTCGGGTTAGTGTCTAAATAATTAAGATCATTATGAACGCACGTTTTATTTTGACTTGGCTGGTGACGAGTTGATAAATTGAGTTTCAGCACTGATCTAACCAACAGTTACAAATGATTTCGTGCGACTAGGTTCATTCTTTCTGAATACCTCTGATTCCTTTGGTGATCTGCTATACAGGTAGGTATTCTTAGTGCAGACACCAGTCTCTTACAAACTAGTTTCTAAGCTTGTCTAAATTTGTATGATACCATTGTTTGTGAAGCGAAAAAAAAATTTTGAATTTGATATTCCAATACTTATAAAGTTACATCAAACAAGAGTCAAACAAGGTCTTCGCTTACTCAACTTGCCAAACCACTAGCTCATATAGCCACACGATCTAAACGGGGCACGGTCGGCGCGATCCCTGTAATTATTATTAACATTCAGCCGTTTCGCCCGTAGTCCGTAATTAAAACATAGTTAGGCCCAACGAGCAGACGCCTTGCCAGATTAATGTCTAATAGAAATGTACCACATGATTAGGTACATTAATAAAGTACGAGGTATTATCGCGTTTTTACATACTACCCGAGTGATTGATGGCAAATAGATTATAGACTTATTTCACTGGAACGCGTTAGGTATTTACATAGTTACTCTACTTGTGCATGTAGTTCGTGTAAACGAGGCTCTGATTGGACGAAAAAATTTTTTTTTTATGTTTCCGAGTTGAATCTTCATAGCTGTGTTTAGTACCTACCTAGTACCTAGGTATAGGTGTTTAACATCGAAAGCGTCAGGGTAGCTCGCGAAATTCAAACTTTCTTACGTTTTCTGCAATTTGTCTAAAGTCTATTCAAATGTATGTCAACTGAGTGACTAGCAATATTTAAAAAGTTATGATAAAATGTTTGAAGTTGTAGCGATTTTTTTGAAGTTGAACTTTATTGTGTGGGCATTAAAGTTATTTTTCCAAATACCTACTCATTTTTGTTTACATGTTTGGCAAATAAATCGCGAACGGTGATTAGGCAGGTGCCTTAGTGCATCCCCCATAAATTAATAACCACAAAAGCATCAACTGACAGGGTACCGACATTATATACCTATTACATCTCAAATTCTCAATACTCGTGCCGGCTATCACATTCACACCAGACGATAATTTTCACGCCTTTGATTTTAAGCAGTCAAATAACCATGAATATTATTCTGAAAGTCTTCAAATCTCATCTGGCATTCGAAATAAACTCGTAACCAAAGCGAAATTGCGTACCATCCATAATAGGGCCCTCTTAAAGTGTCTGTAACTTAAAGCGTCTACAGCGTGGGCGGGGCGCTGCCTTCAAAGACTGTATTAACATGTCACTCTAAGAGAGATAGCACTATTAACACGTCACGCGTGAGAAAGGGACGGCAGTAAACAAGTCTGGGCTTCTATGCGCTCACGCACCACAAAGGAAGTTTGTTTTCAGTTGTTAACGCCCGTTGTAATAATAATAATAATAATAATAATAATAATATTCATTTATTTGCTCAGAATGTAGGTATTTACAATAAGGTGGTTACAGAAATGTTGAAGAATCCTCGTACATTCTACCATTTTGGCATGCAAACATTGATGCAGCTCATCATTACATCAAAGCCATCATACATAAAAGCCTAACTAAAATGCATCAGCTAGAAAGTCCGATACGGAGTAGTAACACTTATTCAGTAAAAGTAAAGTTAGTTTCTTTTTGAAACTTGTTACTGGTTCCTCTTTTATAGAATCAGGAATGTGATTAAAAATAGCAGGTGCCATACCAAAAACACTTTTCCTCAATAAAGCAGTTCTATATTTCCCAGGGCGTAACAAGTTTCGGTATTGAGATCGTAAGGTTACATCTCGATGTCTGTTTTCGGACATAGATAAGAATAGGTTTATATTACATTTTACAAAAAGAGAAATTTCTAAAATATAAAGGCAAGGAAAGGTCAATAAATTATGGTTTTTAAAAATTGGAGCACAGCTGTCAGTAACTTTTAAACCAAATATTGCTCGCAAACAGCGTTTTTGGGCTTTAAAAATACTCTCCCTTTCGGTACAATTTCCCCAGAAAATAATTCCAAACCTTAAAATGGAAACGACAAGACCATGATATGCTAGTAATACTGTTTTGATGTTAACTTTTTTCCTAAGGTTATAAAGTGCATATGCAGATGCACTGAGTTTTTTACAGATTGCTTCAGCCTGTGGCTTCCACGTCAGCTGACTGTCAATTAAGATTCCTAAAAATTTTGTAACCTCTACTCTGTCTACATCTTGGCTATTATAGTTGATGTTCAAGTCATTAATACGTAGTCTTTGATAAAAATGCATTATTTTTGTTTTGAGTATGTTAATTTGTAAATTGTTACTATTTAGCCAATTTATTATAACTTTAATGGTGTCGTTTATATCGTTTTCGTAATTTTCATTATTGACAGATTTTAAGAGTGCCGTACTGTCGTCAGCAAAAAGTATCATGGGATGATGGGTTTGGCGGGGGAGATCGTTAATGTAAATTATAAATAACAAAGGCCCAAGAACGGTTCCCTGTGGTACACCAAATTTAATTTCTCTACTGGAAGACACGTATCTTTTTTCTAATTTCGACTTGGCACATATTTTGTATATTTCTGTTATTTGTTTGCGACCGGATAAATATGTTTTTATTAGGTTTAGAATATTACCTCGAATGCCATAGGCGTGTAGTTTTTGAAGTAGTATGTTATGGTCGACAAAATCGAAAGCTTTCGACATATCTGTATAAACAGCACATATAGGCGTTTTACTATCAACATTTGACATAATAATATTCAACAAGTCAAAAATTGCCATGTTTATATTTCTATTTTTCCTGAACCCGTATTGCTCATGGCAAAGCATGTTAAATTTATTTAAGAATGATGATATTGCCTCATATATGACTTTTTCTACTATTTTTGAAAAAACTGATATTAAAGCTATCGGCCTATAGTTCGACATATCCTCTTTACTATTCTTTTTATGAATTGGTTTTACAATTATAGTTTTTAAGTTATCTGGAAATGTTCCTGATAATATACTAACGTTAATAATATGAGTTAAAGGCCCAGCTATACTATTAGCAACATATTTTATGACTTGAGTGGAAACCCCATCACAGCCAAAGCTCTTCTTATTTTTTAGTGATTTAATTATTCTTATCACGTCTTGAGGTACGACTGGTGGCACAAATATCGAGTTAGGGTTATGGTCTATTTTCTTAACGTCGAGCATTGTGTTGTTAGGTATATTTATAATTTGGTCAATGAAAAAATTATTGAAAGACTCTGCTATTTCTTTCGGGTCCGTAATTATTTGGTTATTATTTGTTATCTGTGAAATTGGTTCCTTAGTTATTTTGTTATTATTTATTATTTGCCATGAGGTTTTTGATTTATTCATAGAGTTCTCGATCAAGTAATTATTTTGGGATTTCTGAGTTAACTTAATAATTTTTTTAAATCTCTTAGAGTAATTAACAAAAGCTATTTTGTTTTCTCGTGAAGGTCTTAGTCTGTGTTTCCAAAGTAAATTTCGCTGTTTTTTACTGCATAATCTTATGCCACGCGATAGCCATTTAATTGGTTTTTCTGATTTTTTTGTCACTAGTTTGTAGGGAAAACATAAGTCATGCAGAAGCTTAAATATTTCAATGAAATTATCATACGCTTTGTTCGAATCCTCTGTGTCGTATATGTCACAATACGATAGATTTTGTAGATAGCTATTAAATTTATTGAGATTTTCTTTACAAGTATCTCGAATCTTAGTTCTCCAAGCTTTAATTATGCATGATTTATTTACTTTTATCTTCATTACTTGTGCTGTGTGGTCAGATAGCCCAAAGTCTATTACTTGAGAATGACATTTCTGTTTGGTATTATGTGCAAAATTATCTAAACAAGTATTACTAACAGGACGTGTTGCTTCATTAATTTCTAAAATAAGATTGTAGCTCAGGAGAAAGCATTTAAGTTCCAAGGTAATTCTATTATTTTTTAAAACGTCTATATTAAGATCACCACATAAAATTATTTTAGTGTGACGATTAGTGCATATTTTTTTTAGAATAATATCAAAATTTTCATAAAATGTACTTAAGTTGGACAGTTTAGGCGGTCTATATATACATAATATAATTAAATTATGCTGTTTCATCTTAATTGCGCAACATTCTATTATTCCTGAAACCGAGCATTTCACTATGTCGGGCAATTCTTTATACTCATGACCTTTTTTGACTAATATACAGGCTCCACCGCGTTTTATGTTGTCTCTTGCGTAACATGCAGCGAGTCTATAATTAGGTATATGAAGAAGATGTTCTTGCCCGGACATTATAAAATGCTCGGTTATGCATATAACATCTACATTTATCTGTTTGTTTAACAGCTCCTGAATGTGCACGGTTAACAGGTCAGATTTATTTATAAGTCCGGCTATATTCTGATGCATAACATATATGTGATCAAAGAAAAAACTCGGTATGTGTGACCGCATTCGTGTTGACATAATTTTCCAGATCAGGCTCTAGTTCCGATGGTGACATTTGGTAATCATTTATAAGTGTCAGCAAATTTTGAAAAATATTTCTCATGCCCCTGTTATTTAATTTTCTATTATATTTTGAAAACATAGTAAAATCGTAGGATAAGTCTAAATTAGAGTCTAGTACTGTAACATAATTATGTGTCAATAAATCTAAGTGAAGCAAGTTGTTAAACGTTTCGATACGCCAGTTGAACATCATTGAATAATCGCTTAGTTTAAATGTAGGTAAACATAAAATAATATTAGTATGTTGAATTTTTTCCAGTGTTTTTCTTAATTCTATTACTATTTCTACATAGTTTTTTGTTATTTGGAAATCATCTTCCCCAATTAAAATGACACAGTAATCGCTAAACGAGTAATCTACAACTTTTTCGTGTATATTGTTGATAAGTTGTAATAATCCACATTTCGGTGACAGATAGTGGCAGATCTGTAAGTTTTGAAATGTCTGTTCCGCGATTGACAGAATGTCATTTGTTTTGTTAGCACTAACAATGCATAACTTATTCCTGTAAGATTGCACACAATAATTATCCTCTATTTCTGTTCGTTGTGTTTTTATATTTTTGTTGTTTAGTTTTGTGTTTGTGGAGCGTAAAGTGTTTGTTTGCTGTTTTACTACTGAGGTTCGTTTGCTGCTTAGCTTCTGTGTTTTTATTACGGATTTGGGAGTTGTATGTTTGCTTTGCTTCTCGGGTTTATTTCGTTTTTGAATCAAATGATCTTCTTCATGGGAAATATTTAGTTTGTCTTTATTTATACTTTTCCTTTTAGTTACGCTTGAAACTCTTTCAGGTGTACTATTACATATTTTTTTCAGGTTGTTTATAACCTTCTCATGGTTAGTTATAATATTTTTTAGTGAGGTATTCTCGGTTATTAAGTTTTCAATTTCGAAGTCTGCAGAAGCTAATTTCTCTCGCAAGGTGTTGACTAATGCCTCTAATTTTGTTATTGTCTCATTATCAGTTCCTTGTAGCTGAGGGCAACTTATGTTATGATTGTCATAAGACTTAATAGATGAACATTCGTTGTCATCGTCCACAGATAGGGATGCAAAAGAATTTTCTGTACTTATGTTTATATTGTTTTGCTGTTTTCTAATGGTTACGTTATCATTTCCAAGTGAAGGCGATTGTAAGTCCGAGCTGTTTGACATCGTAAATATGGCGCGACTCACTGTTTTGTATTGTAGATAAGGATCGGCACAGAACGCGATCCTTTCCAGCAGCAGTTCACTGTGCGACAGTGTTAGGTGGGCGGAGCTTATCGCTGCGGTCGTCCGTCGCGGTGACACGCTGAGACACAGATCGGCACAGAACGCGATCCTTTCCAACTACGCGACACTGTGTTTTTTCTCAATAGTTCGTTATTCAAATTTTTAGATTTGTTTTTGTGAATAACTTGATTAGCACTTAGTATTTTTTAGTTCTGATTTCACAGGCACACAGATAGTTCTAACAGGCACACCACAATATATTTTACTTTATGATTAGTTGTGTGTAGTTATTGATGTGAAAGGATTAGTTTATGGACGTATTGTCTATGAGCGGCTACTGTACTGAACGGATCTTTATTAGTTATTAGTGGGTGGGACCGAAAAAATATAGGTTTCTTTGTGTTTTGAATGGTTAGGTATTTTTTGGAAAATTAGTTTTTTTTTGCAAATTTTCAACGTAGATGCATAACATAAGCACAAAGGGTTGGGTAGAGGTGTACTTAGTACCTATAGGTATTAGGTACATACCTACACCTACATTTCTCCAGTTATGTTTAAGTCTCAAGTACCAGGGGGCGAACCTATTGCCATCAATAGAGCACAAATCCAGACTCCGGGCTGCTACTGAGAAATTCTAAATAGAAAAACCCAATAACACATTGCCCGACCCGGGAATCGAACCCAAGACCTCATGCTCAGCAGTAGCCCTTGCGACCACTAGACCAATGAGGCACTAGGCATTGACACTGAACAGCGCAACGTTGGCAAAAGAAATGAAAAAGATCAACTACCTGTTTTACAAAGAATTTAATAAGAAAGATTGATTGGAGTGCCATTATTTTCTACAAAATATAGAAATAAATTATCACTAAGTATTATATGTATAGGTACGAGTATATTTGCAGCCAACTTGTCATTAGAAGAAAGATTACCACGAAATGTAGTTATCCTAAAAAGTCCTGTTACCATTTTTAGGGTTCCGTACCTCAAAAGGAAAAACGGAACGCTTTTTTTTTTTGAGTGTGAGAAATCATCAAATGACTCCTCCCGCTCTGGGTGGAGCGGAAGGGAGTGTCAGACTCGCACTTGACCGGTTTTTTTACGGTGAGTTTCATACTAACCCTCATTTTCACTATAAAAATCTTTTCCTAAGGTTTTTGTGCACCTCTAGGTATAACCTGTAGAGAACATTAAGTACTATCTTCGGTTTGTACAGGCTAAGAGTTGCCTACAGCCATGGATTCACAAACTGCTTCACATAGACGAAGATACACAAATTATAACGCAAGCAATGCGGCAAAAGCTCGTCGCTATCACTTGTCATCCCACAATGGGTCTGTAATGGCGCGCGCTGCGACAAATCGTCGTACATTACAACTGTCAGGGCAGAGTGACACAAACTGAGAATTAATATGGGAACTCGATTGATACTTGGAAGAATATCGTGCGGGGCTATGAGTTAAGTACATTTGGAGACTGGTCCTGATCATAAGACAAGTTTTTGAAGTAAAAACGTCTTTAGACGCTAAACTGAACCGTCACGCTCGTTTTGGTGACGCTGAATCGGATATACTCGGCTCCAGTCGGTCGGTGACGCTGAATCGGATACACTCGGCTCCAGTCGGTCGGTGACGCTGAATCGGGTATACTCGGCTCTAGTCTCTAAGTATCATGTGGTCATAAGCACACACCCTCTTTTGTAATGGTTTAACACAGCAGCAGCAGACGACGTGACGTTGCGACATGTCGTAGCGACAGGTCGTCTGCTGCTGCTGTCTGCGGTCGGCTACGAACTCGTACCTTTAAGCTTGTTTTTGAAAAGGGAAGGTTAAAGTTGGTATTTACTGAACACACAACATAATATTATATCACGCCTGTAATCTCCGAAGGGTTAGACAGAGGTGTGCCTAAGCAACATTTCGACATGCCATTCCTCATTTTATTTACTGGTATAAGTCATTGTGTATTCTATATGTCCCTCTGAAAGAGTAGGTACTTTTACTTTTGGTTGGGAAAAACCCCTTGCTGCTGTAGGCCGACCGCTTAACTGAGACGTTGCCTGAGGTAGCAGCGCGGTGCGGGAGGGGTGTGGTGACGTGATGCGAGAGCTCAGTGATTCGTCAACTTATGACAACTATCACCCCTTCCCCACAGCGCAGCAAAAAAAGTCTCAGTTAAGCGGTTGGCCTAGAATCGCCTTCGCTAACGCTTCGAATTTGAGAGTTTAGCAGACGATAAGTTACTGATGCCCGTTT
Source organism: Hydraecia micacea (assembly GCA_914767645.1). Classification (NCBI taxonomy): domain Eukaryota; kingdom Metazoa; phylum Arthropoda; class Insecta; order Lepidoptera; family Noctuidae; genus Hydraecia; species Hydraecia micacea. The sequence continues at coordinate 11,338,051 of OU611780.1, forward strand.
TCACCATCGTTCCCTCAAACACTCCTTAACTAAGAGTCTCTTATGTTAAGAGACTCCTTAAATCAGCCCCTTACCCATATGTTTTAGGACCATAAGTGTCCCTTAGGTGATGGTGAAAACGAAACTAACACTTAAAATTTCTTAAGGTCTCCCTAAATTTAAGGAACGATGGTGAAAACGGGCATAAGGGTATTAAATAGTAGGTTGTCATACAAGGGGCTAAAATAACCCATTATACGGGGTAGTTTTACTCCCGAGCTTTAGCGAGGGAGTAAATAGAAACCGAGTTATAATGGGTTTTAAGCATCGTGTGTTACACTCTACTTTTCACTACGATTGCGAGAAAATAAATTAATAATCCAATACAATATTAAGCCTTTTGGGCACTGTTCCTGTTGACAGCGATGCGGACGAATTCTTTGATGCCCTATGATTATTTTACTTATTTTTTTATATAAATGTACGTATATTATTATAGTTTATATGTTATCTTAAATTATAGATATAAATAGACAATAAATTAATATTAAATAGTTTATTTTATTAAAAATTAAATGTACAATTTGTACAATGTTTTTGAAGTGAAAACTTCTTTAGAAGAAAAGAAAGAAAAAATATTTATTTTAGGTATTATAGGTACTTACTTTAGGCGCGTTGGGTATTTTTGAGATGGAAAAAAACCATTGAACTCGCAACACTGTTATCACCACCGCGCTACATTCGGATATGTCAGTGAGTGATGGCAAAGTATTCTGTTTGTGCTTTGTTTATATGACGATTAGCTTCTTCCCGCGACTTCGTCCGCGTGAAATTTCACCCCCCATTCACCCCCTTAGGGGGTGAATTTTGAAAAATCCTTTCTTAGTGCACCCCTAGACCTCATAAGGAACGTACGTGCCAAATTTGGAATCTCTAGACCCAGCGGTTTGGGCTGTGCGTTGATATGTCAGTCAGTCATTTCTTCTTTTATAAATATATAAACTTGAACAATTACGTGTGTATTTTTTAATCTAAATATAGATTAAAAAATACACACGTAATTGTTCAAGTTTTCACTTCTGTCGGCACTCCCGGAGTACCACTGATTTTTTTCCTGGCAACTTAATTTCAGTCCTCTGTGAAGATGGATGTTGAGTTGTTTAGGTGGGATAAACGTGGGAGATACACGTAGTTCCAGGTTTAAGTAAGGGTCCCTCGTTCGAATGTTCTGAACAGAGAATCAGCTGAGTTGACTCATCCCATGATGTCGATGATCGTGTGCTAGTTGGAAGAATATTGACGCGTTCCGTGATACGCTGGGTGATATCAAATTTGTTTATTTTCCTTTCTCTTCCATTTGCAAATTAGGGTCTCCATTCTCACTAGATGATGACATTTTCAATGTTGTAAAATAAATTACGGTCACCAATTCAATTTGCAATTAGATAAACATTCTTAAGATTTCGCCCCAATCTTTCTTCTGTAGCCACAACCATAGAGAAGAAAATTTAAATGCCACAACGCAATGCACGCATACTACCGAAGAGATCGCCGCTTTTAGTTCCATTTTCAAAAATAAAATGTTCTTCTTTTTTTATGAAAAACTAATAAGTCGAGTCTTTCGTCATCATCATTTCAGCCGAATGACGTCCACTGCTGGACATAGGCCTCCCCCAAGCACCTCCACTTCGACCGGCAAGTCGAGTCTTTATTAATGATTATATATTCTACCTACTTATGAATAAAGACTTTTTCGTTTTTGGATTTCTGTCTGTTACCAACGAGGTCACAGACAAAAATAAAAAATAAAAACTTTTTCCCCCTAGAGGAAGAAATGCTATTTTTTCCTCGCTCTGGTACGCTACAGTGACGGTCTTTTTGAGCAAGAGGAGTGAAAAGCTTATTTTGCTGGCAATTCACCGTTTAAGTTTCTTAAACTTTAGAATAGAATACTCTTTTTACTTTAAATATGGGTTATCAACATTCATAATAGGAACTGTGTCCAAAATGCTGTCAGACATGAACATGACATGCTCTCGGCTTGAAAGCCGCGAGCAGCATTACCTCATGTTCTTATAACAAAACATAATCGAACAAGTTACTTATGATTAATCCGTACAGGCATCAGACAACTACATCCACGTAATTCCTACCACACTATTTTATAAGGTAATTTGTAGCATTTATAGCACTTTTAGCTCATTAAATACCGTCATTAGATCTAATTGGTCACTTATCCGAGTGATGATGATTTCTTGCACACCCTATTAGCAGATCGTGAACGAATGAACGAGTCAGTCGAGAGAGCGGTTCTCACGGTGAACGAGTTACACAAATAGCTTTAATTCAACTTTAATGATCTGTTCGCGTGAACTAAATTGATTTGGTTGTTGTGACTCCAAGTTTCGGTCTTTTGATTGTCAATTGCAATTGACAGTGATGTGTTAATTATGTGCTTGGAGTTGTAAAAGTTTGATCTTGATTTAGCAAGAATATAAAATGAACTTTAACGAGGTCTTTTGGGTCGAGTAAGTACCTCCTTTTTAATGAATCGTACCTTCTGAAAAATATGATATAGGTACTGGACTCACTGAAATAAGATGTTATTGAACTTCATTAATAGCACCACAAGTAACACACATTATCAGCCTATATTGTTCCCACTGCTGGGGCATAGGCTTCCTCTCAGTGAGAGGTAGTGGGCCGTAACCGTAATCCACCACGCCCAATGCGGATTGGGAGATATCAAATATCTTAAAATTGTTGGTTCTAAGACATACCTACCGGTTTCCTCACACTGTTCTCCTCCACCATCAGTGCCACCATTGCTCAAAACTGCACCAAAGTAATAAAATCCTTCTTTACTAGGTTTTTCCAAAATCTACTGTCATATATTTTTCACTTTAACTGACCTGAGGATTGTCAGATTCTTTCTCGATAATCAACTCAGCATATTATCGCAATCTACAACTAGATAATTTGTCCTCCCAGTTTTGGCCACGAAACTATATTCCGCCTTCTACATCCCATCTAACAAAACTTGCCAATCCTTCACATCTCCACATAAACCCACAATTATTTATCAATTAGCACCTCTTTCTTCCCATTAGCCCCTCATCAGCTCACGTAAGGACATAATGACGTAGACGACAAACATCTCAATCTAGCAGGTGTCCGCGGAGGCTGCGCTTGCGCAATTACCGGCGGCGCGCGGCCAGTGATTATAAACACATTTGTAGGGTCGATGAAAGTGTTGTTGCCGGTACTTGAGCTTTTAGGAGCAAGGAATATGGAGTAGGTGTGATCAGGTTCGTTGATATGAGAAGATATGAATATCATGGGAAGGGGCTCTTGGCTAAATAATAACAGCCACAAGGGTCGGTCGAAGGTATGGTCTACGCTTACCAAGGTCGGTCCAAAGATGAGTGAACATCCATTACAATATATGGAGATGCCTCCTCTGAAAGCATGTTAAGCTATTGGTTCCGTCTGTCAGTTGTAGATCTTTGTCAGTTGTTACGGGTAGGTATTATAGTCTCAAGCCCGATAGCCTGACAACCTGCAGTCTTACCAAGGGTATCGTATTTCCAAGAAATTGGGACATGGATGTCGGATAGGCAGTCGCCCCATGTAAAATTAACGTATTTTGCTGCATCTGGTTACACTGCAAGCATGGTGCTGTTTAATTATTTGCAGAAACCATGTTACGAAATCATAGACAGAAACGCAAGGTTTTACAGATTGTCAAAGAAAGAAAACTAGCATAACTTGCATTTGGATACGTGCCAAGTCAATCTTTAATGGCGTCCTGGTATACTTATTATGATGGGAGAAGTTGCTGGTGAACGGAAAGCTAGTCGTCCGAAAAAGTCGTCAGTAGAGAAGGGATTGGGATCAATACATAGATATAAAAAGAAAAGTCCTAGCTCAATCACTGACTGATTCACTAGCCCTAACCCTTGGACTCAATGATAATATACCTAAGTAAAAATAGATAGATATAGGTTAGGTACCTACCTACCTAACATTCGATCTTCAAAAACGGCACAATATCATACTATTATAGATGACAAGTGGAAGTAGGACGGCATGTCGTAATTATCGGGAGCGAAAAACAGACAAGACGATACGTAACTAGGCTAATTAGCCAAGTTTTGACGTTGCACTTGCGGAGCGTGTATAACCTATTTACCTCTTTTTATTTATAATATCATTGCTAGGACCAAAGAAGCTGAAATTTTGCACAGAGGTTCTCTTTATGACATCATATAAAACGCCGGATTTTTGGAATTCCTACGGGAATGAACGAAGTCGCTGGCAAAGTGTTAGTATTAGCACAGAATAACTAATAGTAGTGGGGTGCAGAACTATTTCGTTTCTTTATGAAAGAAATCGAAGTACCTACCTACCTATGTAGAGCTGACTGTCATCCATAGTCGAAATAGATATAAGAAGAATTGCTATGCCAAAGTAAATCTTTGGAGTTAGGGTCCTACATTTTGATCCTTGTGATATGGCGTGTGTTCTTGACGAGACATCAAAAGGATGATTTTTGTACATACCTATCAATAGATGCCATGATGAAGTATATTCCAGGATTAGCAGTCAACGACAAAACACACACAGCGTTGCAGGAATCGACGGTTATAGCTAGGTTTCGATACCTACATCTTTAAAGCTCTATGATAAAATGATTAACGCTAAGAAAATATAAACATTTAATTAAAAAATGCAATCTTTTTGCAATAAAACCAGTTTGCAGCAATATCTATCGATTTTTTTTACGCAGGAAGAACATCGGGTCTTACAAGATTAATACACGTCTCACAATCAATAAAAACACAAATTAATCAGGCCGTATCGCGTTGCCTTTCAAAATTTAAAGTAGTTAATAAAAAGGTGTTTACATTATTTATATACTTGCGTTATAAAACGATAAATTAAAAAATCTATTTCCCGCGCTGCCGACAAAACGTTATAGTTTAATCGTAACAGCCGCATAATAAAATTAGGATAAAACTCATTGGTTCGAACGCCAGCTTCGAATTTTCAAATTTCGAACGAGCACGGCCATCTTCCAAATTGCCGCCATAAACGCGATAATTGGATCAGCTCATTGGCCAGTAGCTAACTGAAACCAAGTTTTAATGGCGACTCTTTTATTGTGTAGATTTTTGATGATTTAAATAAAAAATAAAGTTTGCTTTTAGCTGTGTGAATGGTTCGATACATCATGTTCAATTTGGTTGGTAGATAGGTAGTTATATTTTTAGATAAAAGGTACCTGCTTGAGGCTAGACTTTGCAAAAAGGGTAAAAATATCATGAAGCTGTCATTATTATTAATGTATGCTAATGAGTATGAGGATCAACAGTAAGTAGGTATCAGGTGTGCGTGTTTACCTTTACCTGCGCCGAATTGGCATGTTTGATTAATCGTACACACGTATTTCATTATGTAATCTATAAATTAGATTTAACCTGAAAGCTATGGAATAGGGAAACGTAATTAATAACGACAAAAAAAGGTAACAAGACAAACGATAGCATAAACAACAAAATTCTATTCTCAGTACAAAAGCGACAATAAATAACACTGGCCGCAAGCTCATTTCGTTCGTAAAGCCAAAAAGGCTCGGAAAAAATGAAGCGTTCGAAATTTAATTTATTCAAAATTGAAACGTCACGGCACACAAAGGCGCGCGGCTCACAATGGCGCGGTGCCGCGCGCCCGAGCCACACTGTTAACACGAAAATTAAATGCTGATATCACAATTAATCAAGGGCCCATATTAATAATTGGCTATTCACTACGCCGTGAGGTGTCAAATTATATTGCTCAATTAACCGCTCGTAGAATAGAATAGGGCGTGTTTGGCTGTTTGTAAAATACCAAACACATTTCCTATTGTGTAGTGTTGTGATTCTCTGGTACGAACATTTGTATGGAGTTGTTCAAGAATATGAAATATTAGGTTGTTATGTAGAGGATCTACACAAACGTTATTATAAACAGAGAAAGTTTCGAATTGAGTTTGTTACGGTAATTTCTAAAATGTCTGAAACGATTTTATAAACGTTAGAAATTGGAAAGTTCATGAATACTGAATGTTAACTACAGTGTCTACGATATACTTAGATACTACTTAAACACAAATCCTTATTTCAATGCCGTTATTACCTAAGTATTTATTTTTAGGAAAAATTACAGAAAAGTAAGTAAATTATGATTTTTTTTTGACACTTTATGTAAAGATTTCCGTGCCTCGGAAAGCACGTTAAGCCCTTGGTCCCGGCTGTGATTCGTGGATCTTTGACAGTCGTTACGGGTAGTCAGAAGCCCGAAAGTCTGACAACCAGTCTTACCAAGAGGTATCGTATTACCCAGTAACTGGGTTGTGGAGGTCAGATAGGCAGTCGCTCCATGTAAAATACTGGTATCAATCGGAATCTGAATCATTTTGAAGCAAATTGCTAATCCATTGCTTCATAAGTTTGAAAAATTTGTCTGCTCAACACGTAAATAACGCAATGAATGTTGTTGAACTGTCAAAATGAAACCGATTCCGATTGATAATGTGTTACGCAATAAAATTGCCCCGCTGGTCGCCATACATTCTCTATAGGTTTATGTGAGATTACATTCCGAGCACAGCAGCAATGCTGCGCGACATTGCTGCGTCACATTGCTGCTGTGCTGCTCGGATTGTAATCTTAGTGTTCATGTAAAGCTGTGCCACCGATGGTGCTACCGTCATTGAATCATATTCATTTGACGTAACAGGCTTAGGTACAGGTAGTCAGATACAGACGCCAGCACATCAAGCTACTACAATCTTTAATAGATTTTCAACTTTATCGCTAAAGCATAAGTTTCAAAGTTGATTGGGAAAATTCGACAGTTTCGGGTAGCTTGATCTGCTGGCGTCTGTACCTGTTATTAAAAGAGATCCTTTGTGCGAAATATAGACTGCGGTAGGCGGTGTTTACTCACCAAACAGGTATGAACGAATATCCGGTCCTAAATCTTTTTGAGGAATTATATTGTTAGGCAGCGAAATTGGTAAAACCCAAAGCATCTATCGAACTATTAGTATTATTAATCATCCATCCTTAAATTAATTAGGTAAGTTTTCTGCTACAGCACCAGATATAAGTTCAAGTACAGACGCCAGCAGCCACATTAAGCTACTACAGTCTGTCAAATTTCTTTAATAGATTTTCAACTTTATCGGTAAAGCATAAGGTTCAAAGTTGATTGGGAAAATTTGACAGTTTCGGCGTTTCGGGTAGCGTGATGTGCAGTGCTGGCGTCTGTAACTAATCAGCTAAGGAGAGCAGTGGTGGCCCAGTGGTAACGGCCCCGACTTATGAGTTGTACGTCGTGTGTTTGAACTCAGGCAGGCAAATAGAAATAGAAAATTTACTTTTTACCTATACTTAATTAAATTTGATTTCATCACCACTGCTCTCAATAAACGATGAAGGAAAACATCGTGAGGAAACCGGCATGTCCTAGAACCAAAAAATCGAAGTCATGTGACATCTACCAACTCACACTAGGCCCGCGTGGTGGATTACGGCCCATTCCCACTCAGAGAGGAGGCTTGTGTCCCAGCAGCGGGAAAGTTGTAGGCTGATTATGCTAATCAGTTTAGTAAGGTGTTGGTGAAGAATGGAGACCAAGAACTGGCCGTACGAGCGTAATAAGAACACGACATAGGAAGGACAAGACATCAGGCAAGAGTTGGAAGCGGGTTGCCCAAAACTGGGTAAAGTGGCGTGCAATGAGGAGACCTACACTCAGCATTGAGTGGATACAGGTTGCAGTCCCTTCTTCAACGAAGCGAGAAGAAGTGAACAGAAACCAGTATTTTACATAATATAGCGACTGCCTATCTGACCTCCATAACCTAGTTACCTACTGGGTAGCACGATACTCCTTGGATAAGACTGGTAACGACTGTCAAATATCTATGAATAATAGTCGGGACTAATGGTTTTATGTGCTTTCCAAGGTACGAAGGGGTATGTAATAGACGAACCGACCCATCCCCGAGCTGACCGCGGCAAGCGTAGCTTAACCTTCGCTCGACCCGTGCGTGTGTATTATTTAGCCACGAGAGAGATAGAGAAGAGAATCAGCTTAAAAACAAACCAACACACAAACCTTCGTCCTGCAGGATCAAGTTCAAAAGTTTGTAGAACTTGGTACAGTTAAACAACGAGAAAGATCCGTTTACGCGTAAAAAAGGTATATTTTAATAACATGAGAAAATATATTATAATCTATACAAACGTCTCACTTGGATGGTCCCGGCACCTTTTAGGGATGTAGCGTAGTGAGTTACGACGTATCGATATGGATATATCGACGACACTGACAGCTCTGTAACTATTTAATTTCATTATGAACTTTTAAAGTTAAAATGCAATAACAATCTTCGGTTTATATTGCTAAACTGTGTAAAAGTTGGTATTAATACATACTTACTAGTAGAGAACATTGATCGCTGATTGACTGACTCGGAGAAGATTGGAAGAGGGTAACTATAAGCACCGAACCTAAATATCATGGGACAAGGGCATATAAGTATAAGAAAGGATCAATATACTTATTAGCTATAAAATTGATCCACGGATGGATTGTTTACTAAATTGATTGGATTATGTGATTAAGTAAATAAATAAATAAATAAGTTACCTGAGATCATAAAAGAGAAAGTGAATAATAAGTGACATCAAGATCCATCAACCCAGTTTGACGCAGTGATTTACCAAATCGTTAAACATTTATATTTATCACACAAGAGACTGTAGAAATGGTCATACATTTAATCTCCAACGATCGATATTGTTTATCGATACCAACCACATCACTGTAATAGGGTTTGGACAGGCGGCAATTCGAATGATTATTTACGGTCGATATATTTTTAGGATTAGTGAGGAAATTATTTCATTCTAGATCGTATTAACGCGCCGGGCCGCTCCGCTTATGACGAGCACCGGCCAGATCCTGATACGGCTATTAATATTATTTTATTCGTGTCAAACAAGAAAAGCTACCGATAAAGGGTTTTAGGAATATTTAATATTTAACGACCCAACCTGTGATCTTCAATGGAATTAAACTTTTATGAGGTTACGCTGAGTTTACTTAAAACGTTAAAACCTTTTTTCGAATGAAACCTTTTTCAATTTGGTTCGATTTTTAGGTGTTGTTAAACTGGAGTTAATGGCTAGAAATTCCGTTGCTGGCTGGTTATTAAATTACAGAGTGCCCCTGCCTTAGAACTATTCAATTCAGTAAATTGCTAGAAGATAAACTCCAAGTCAACGATATTATAAGCTATTATTTCTTCGCTTCTTTTTAAAATGTAGAACTAGTAAAGAAATTTGACAGATTGTAGTAGCTTGATGTGCTGGCGTCTGTAACAAATGATTAATATTGTAACGAACTTTTAAAATGTATTTCCACTATGGCAACTAAAGGTATTATTCTACTTTGGCAACACCTGGAAATAACGGTCATGATATTATCGTTATTTCTGGATGGGGCAAATGTCGTTTTAAATGGTAAAATGTAGTGCAAAGCCCGTTGTGGTTGGATTGTGAAAGAGTACAGTTGTGCGATTAAAAAGTACTAGCAAGAAAAGGGTGTTTTCTTTATACTTACCTACTCGTATTACAGAAAGGACTTCCCTCGGTTAAGTGAACGTAATGTACAGAGGTGGAATTAAAAGTCTTAAATATTAAAGCCGTCGTAAACTTTAAGTTGCAAATGCCATCTGTAAGTATTAAAAAGCTGATGGCGTTGAAATAGCATAAGCATGATGAGCCTATAATGTTCCCACTACTGGGACACAGGCCTCCTCTCTGTGAGAGGGAGTGGACTGTAACCCACCACGCGGGCCCAGTGTGGGTTGGCAGATGTCACAGGTCTTCGAATTTTTGGTTCCAGGACATGCCGGTTTCCCTTCGCCGTTTTAAGAGCAGTGGTGAAGAAATAATTTACACAAAGTAAAGCGTTTGTCTGGGTTCGAACCTACGACCTACAACTCGTAAGTCGCGACCGTTACCACTTGGCCACCACTGCCCTGCGCTGTGTTGAAATAATTGCACAATTATTACAGTACAACACCATCAGCTTTTCTTCCAAAATCGTCCATCTCTAACCAAATCTATTTTAATATCGTACCAGTGTTACTACATTCATAACCTATAAAACATGACGGTGAAAAGCCTTGGAAGTGTACCTATAGGACAAAAAGAAAGCGTGCAAAATAAACAAAACAAAGCTGTTGACTGCAGTGCAGTGAAACAAACGTTACAGTGTGGAAACTGTGCCGTAATGGTGGAAAGTGACACAATATTTCATGTATTATTTTATCTTTTATTTAATCTGTAGCCTTTTAGTAATAATTGAAATGTTTCTTAAGTCTTCAATGAAAATAAGACCTTTTAGAGACGAACTTATTTTGTAGGTCATTTAAACTTTATTTTGCATAATCAGCCTATAATGTTCTGCTGGGACACAGGCCTCTTCTCTTCTTCTTCTTCTTCTTTTACCATGCGGGCCCAGTGTGGGTTTGTAACTTTATTTTGACAAACCTTAATTACAATATACAAGCTAACACTAAAATATATAGATTGTGTACATAAAAATATAATAAAAAGTGTAAGGTAATAAAAAGGGAAGAGCTCATTGGGCATTACAAAATTCGTCCGCATCCCTGTCTATGGGATAAGTTTAGTGTACAAAAGGTTGGCAGCATTGCCACGTTGGATGGCAATGCCGATTCTTTGGGCTCAAAATAAGCCAGCCCTCTGGTCACTTGAAGAGTCGACCAACCGCTTGGAGATGTCCCGAAATACTCTATACTACAAAAAGACTTTTCAGGAAAGCTATAATATTATTCGTCATAACAATGGTTACATAAGTTCGAAAAATATTTGACTGAATTTCATTTCACCTAAAACTTTTCAACTATTATCGTTTCGTTTTCTTTTACTTCATCGAAGTCACGTCTGCCACTGTATCAGTTGACCTATTTTATCAATTCAATTTTTTTCGTTACTCCGACGTTGCATTTGGTCGAAAAACTTTTTACAGAAGTTAAACTTAGCCGAAATAATATTTGTTCGAAGTATTATGTTTCCGAACATTCATTATAGCTACTTCCCACTGTTTTAATTACCATATTTTCATTAAAAATAAAGTAGTTTTAAGTGGTCCCAGTAAGAAGCATGCAAACAAGGACTAAGCAGCATGCAAGCAGGCATGCAGCGTGCAAGCAGGCAAGCAGGCATGCAGCATGCAAGCAGGCATATGGCAGCATGCAAGCAAGCATGCAGCGTTCAAACAAGCATGCAACATGCAAGCAGGCATGTAATATGCAGCAAGGATTGTTTCTGTCACTTCTCCTGCGCTGCGGGGTTTGGGCGGCCCCACGCGAGCTTATCGTCGCAGATGGTTTTAACGCTCACCACCGCAGCTTCGGCTTGCCGGCCAGCCTCAACCGCGGCGGCGGGCTTTCAAACCAGCGGGCCGCTCCACCCCTCCACGCCTAAGCGAGCTTAAATTACACTCAAGGGGTAGGGCAGACAAGACTGCGTGAAGTCAGTTTTGCAGGGATTCTTTTCTGTCACAAAATTTTGTAGCACAACATATTGACTTTTTATGACACTATTTTAATTTAATATTGAAAATGCTACCAAGTAACCGGCTATATATTTTTGACCAAATAATATTTCGTAAAATGTTGTTTCGGTGTGGTGAAAATATGGCAAATAGGTAAATCATTTGGCAAATGAAAAAAGTTCAAAAGAGGCTTCGGCCAATAGCGAAACTGGAAATTATTCCAGTGGCATTCTGGTGAACCGGGCATTAAGTTACGAATACAACAATTGAACTTAGAACTGTACTTTTCCCAGGCACGAGACCAAACTTTCTGACAAATGCCTAATTTAAAGTCACTAAGCAATTCTATTAAAAGCGGGCCCATCTCGTGTAATTAAGATAAGATCTGTCACAGGAGCTAGCACGACATTTTTTATGTTTTTATAGTCGTTTACGAATAGATTAGAATTTGCTTTATTGCTTGTTCGCGTGTTTATAGTCGGCCATCTTTGTTTCACGCATTCCTTGCTTGCACCTATTTAGAGGTTCGGCTCGTCGCTGCGATTTTTCAAAATTGTTTTTGAAGATAATAATAGTGTGGGAATCAATAATTGCAGGTTTTGGAAATCGAAAAATATTGCTAATGGTATATTTTCAAGTTGTTGTGTTTGAATTGTGATTGCGTAATTTTATTGATGTTTGGATAAAAGGACAAGAGTTGGTAAACCAAACAATCACTAATTGGTTTTTCTTTATCTGTTTTCTTCGACCAATCAACAATTGTTTACTTACACTGTTAAAATTTTAAAATAAAAATACATTTTATTTAAATCTAAGGTTAGTGTAACATTTTTTTAATGGTTAGCACCGCATACCCCATAAACGTACTTAATACCTAATTGTGCCACAAGCACTGTACTAACAAATTTATAACTAAATCGGGAAAACAAAAGAAACAAGTTTAAACAACGCGCAACGTTACGTTTACTTTAAAAAGTAACGTGAGATAATTAGACTTAAAAAAAAACATTATAAATCAAATAAATAAAATTAAGTAAAACATATCGAAACACATATTTTTAAGAAAGGTTTACAAGACTTGTTAAAATAATAAAACCATTTTTTTTTTCATAAAACACTTGTACTTCACACGTTATAAAAAAATATTACCTACGGAAAAAATAACATGGTTTAAATACTAAATCTCAATTCTGTTCCTACCCTAGTTGAAAGTCAACTCTTGTCTCATAAATAAAATAAAACTTGCTTCATGAAACCACACCTTATACTCGTAACTCGGCTCACTGGCTCAGCTATTAAAATATTTCAATGAATTCAACATAAAGTTTCTAATTAGTCTAGTGTTGCTCGCTCGATTTATTTATCTCCAGTAAAAACTAATAATAATTTATGTTTCCTATAGTTTATACAGGGTCAAACTAAAATAGCTAGCGAAACTCCGCAGACGTCATGGGTATCGAAATCTAAATACGACAAAACAATAAAAGTTTAGATTCATTAGATTTGAATTATTTGATTTCGATTGATTAGTTTTTAAAATCTGTTTAAACCTAAAAGATTCATTATTTTTCTTGGGGTCAACGACAGCAGTTACTTGAAATAACAGTTTCCAGTTTTTTTTCTATGTAGACTTCACAGACGTGATGGGTAATGGATATCGATATCTAAAAACGATGAAACAAAAAAAATTCTCTACGACCTCCCTCAAGTAACTACAGTACCAGTGGTCTTGATCCCCAAAAATATCCATCAAATTATAAAAAAAATATATCGTGTTTTGATATAAGTAGATACCCATAACGTCTGCAGAGTTTCGCTAGATAATTCAATTTGACCCTGTATTACGAGAAGTACTAAAGTAGAACTAAATTGAAGATGTCATCATAATACCATCGACACGCAGCCATGAAGATAACAAATTTTTAACACTTTAAAATATTTCTCCTCTTATTGATTGGGTATTATTAATAATATTTTTCGATTTCAATAGAATGCCAAGTAAATTAAATTTCCGATGGAACCTCTTAATTAGATAGATATACGATCTCAAAAGAGGCTTGATTAGTGTGAATTACCATAAATTTAAAATAACTCGGAGTGTGGACCGAATCGAATCCGCGGGGTGTATGTAGGGCTGGAAGAATACACTTGTGTTAAATGTAAGCTATGTAGGATAAAAAAAACCTCTATGAAAGGTCATAATTATGTTTGTTTAGAACTATACAGGATAAGATTTTAAGGTGATATGTTGAAAAAAATTTGGTTTTTCTATTTTGTGTAACTTGTTAAGTATATGGAATACGGATTTAACATTTTGGTACATGTTTTTTGACTCTTTGGTCTAGTATCGTGTAAAAGGAATACACGATTCAAAGATCTTTTCTCGATACAAAAATATTGCAAAGTTATGTCTATTTTTTTACTTTTTTCGACATCACGGCGTTAACGCTTAAGAGTTATTCAATGAAATTTACTTTAAAACACAGAAAATTATCATATCAAAGTTTACTCAAAGTAGTTTTAAATTTAATCAATTTATTTAATTAAAAAAGGAGTAATATCGGTTTGGAACATACGTTGTTTTATTCCGAGCGTACGCACAGTATAGCCATCACTCTTCCTTTGCGTTTCAAAAGTAATTGCATCACGTTGGCTCGCTTAGTAGGTTTTCGAGGATTTTAGATTTTCGATGTAGCCCCTTAACCAGTGCGCAAACTACAACCATGAATTCATCATTAGATTCTAGATCAGATATTTTTCGTCGGTTATCAAAAAAAAAAAAAATCTGCTGTTTCAAAGAAAAGTGCAATACCTACGCGGTCAAAATGGAACAACTAATATTTTTTTTTATAACTGACCAAAATTTTCTACTCTAGGGGGTTTAGAATCATATGCTAAATTAACTTTTCCAGTATGATTTAGGTACTAAAAAAGACCCTGCAGTTTAATTTCAACTCTGCCCTAGATGAATTTTGGCACTAATCTAATCTAACCTGTATTGTCCCACTGCTGGGCAAAGGCCTCTCTCTCCCTTTTCCACAGAAGTCCGTCTTTTGCCAATTTGGCATTGTTGTAATCTAAATTTCTAAAGCCGGTATTATTTATTTGAAATCTTAGCAACCATATTTTAAACATTCATTGCATGTAGCATTTATTTGAAGAAGAATGTTTAGACTACCGTATATTCTCGGTATCGACAACTGGCAGCCCTATGTGTAACGAACTATCGATAACATTATTAATTAATTGAATATTCGATATTCTCATTATGAATTTTAACGCGGCGCGTTAATGAGCTCGAACACGTAACGATTTGTCTTCGTTATGGACATCCACGCTTAGATGACCACGTATTTAATTAAAACTGAATAAATTACTCAGTGATTTACTGTAAATTAAGTTGGTGAAATGAAAAAAGATGTTTCTTCACAGTTTTTTTTTACATTTGGATTGTAGCATAACTTCACGCTATTCCCCAAAGGGTTGGGTGGAGATGTGACGGATTGCTGAGGGTAGACGACGTAGAGAAGACCGCGGGGGAGACTCGAACAAACCAGGGAAGCATGGCACAAAAAGGAGGCGTATACTCTGCAGTGAGTGAAACTAAGCTGCTATTGATGGTGATGATGAATTACCTACACAGACATTTGGCCAATTATGTTTAAGTCCCATGTAGGTAATAGTGGGCGCGTCTATTGTCATCAACCGGGCACAATTCCAGATCGAAAAACAAAATAACACTTTGCCCGACCTGGGTATCGAATCCAGGACCTCGT
Organism: Hydraecia micacea; assembly: GCA_914767645.1. Lineage (NCBI taxonomy): Eukaryota > Metazoa > Arthropoda > Insecta > Lepidoptera > Noctuidae > Hydraecia > Hydraecia micacea. The sequence continues at coordinate 11,353,449 of OU611780.1, forward strand.
GTTCAGCAGGAACGCTTGCGATCACTAGACCAACGAGGAAGTTTGTATTTATTGCGGTTTTCGATTACCTACAACTATATGACTATCGACCGTTGTAATATTTCGCAAAAAAAAATAACGTTCTAAAGATTTAAAGTGTTATGTTTAAGACAGGAAAGGTAATTTGTTACAATGATTTATAACTTAAAGGCTCTAAATGCAAGCAATTACAGTGTCGATATATTATGTAACTTAAAAATGCCGTACCTAAGTACTACAATGTTTATTTCCTAACAGGTTGGTATTATTCAATCAATCTGCCTAGCCTTTTTCCCAACTATGTTGGGGTCGGCTTTCAGTCTAACCAGATGCAGCTGAATACCAGCATTTTACATGAAGCGACTGCCTCCTGATCTGAACTCCACAATACAGTTACTGGGTAATACGATAGCCCATAATCTGACTGACTACCGGTAACGACAGTCAAATATCTACGAATGACAGCCGGAACTAAAAGCTTAATATGCTTTCCGAGGCACGGGAGGGACTCGAATCTTGATATGTAATTGGTCACCCATCCAGAAACCGAACGTGGCAAATCTAGCTTAACCTTAGATCGACCCGTGCAGCTGTTTTTATTTAGCCACGAGCCCGAGTATTATTCATTATCTGTCATCATCTGCCAAGCCTTTTCCCAACTATGTTAGGGTCGGCTTCTAGTCTAACCGGATGCAACTGAATACCAGTATTTTATATTGAGCGTCTGCTTATCTGACCTCCACAACCCAGTTACTGGGTAATACGATACCCCTTGGTAAAACTGGTCGTCAAGATTTTCGGGCTTCAGAATACCCGTAACGGCTGTATAAGATCCACGAATGACAGCCGGCGGAGGGGTATTGGTATATGAAGATGGTCACCCATCCACGGACCAACCGCGGCAAGTGTAGATTAACCTGATCGATCGACCCCTGCGGCTGTCCCCGCCCGAGTCTAGTCGAGCCCGAGTATTATTATGAAAGATAATTCCAGAAAGAGTACTTAAAACAATTTATTTATTGATTAATGTTGATTTTAGACGGCGAAGGTTTAAACCAACTTAAAAAGTTAATCCTATGACTTCAACATATCGCACTTTAAAAACTATTAGTACATTCGACCAAGTACTTATAATACGTAATAATATATTAGCTAGGTGTTAATAGGGTCACAACGGTAAAAACACGAAAACTAAAAATATAAAATAATAACTAATGGTGTGGACAGCTTAAACTCTTGAAAAATTACCGATCATTTTTATATCGGGTATACTACTTAAAAGAAACTATATGACAATTCATTTCATAGGAATAGAGATTAATATTTTTGACACCTCTGTAGGTTTTCTTATGGGTTTTTTTTCAAGAAGTTTTTTAAGAAATTGTTTACATTATAGATATTTATCGGTCGTTGTTAAAAGCTGTGGTTCTAGTTCATAAACGAAATTAGCGTTTTTCAAATGAAAATGTCTATAACGTAGGTCATATAATGGGCTCTTGTAGAACACTAAATAAGGTTAATTTAGTTAATAAATAAAATTTGAGCAAATAATAATGTTTATTTATCATATTTTATTTATTTACATATACAGTTATTTTCAGAAACTAAAAATAATCGCACATCTCTGACTAGCATATTATAGTTATGAGTACCTACGCCTACGTAATGCACATCTCCGCACTAGTGCTGGAATGCAAAGTAAAAAGCACGCGAGTTCTATATTGTTCTATTGTGAACCCAAAAAGGTAGCAAAAACAGCTACTTTTAGAGCAAATATTTTTTCTTCTACGAAAGTACTGTTTCCTATAATTTTAGTGTTATCTGTGGTAGAGGCTGCTGGGGGCGCATTACCCTGCGTCTTGTCATGTTGGTGTTTGGGCGCCATACTTACGATATTTTATTCAGTGCATGAGTGTAGATAAAGTAGTGTAGGAAAATAAAAATATATTTCTATATGTATAAATATAACTAAGCATTAAGCTACTAATGTGTATATTCTGTTGGTTTTGTGATGGCCTCTCAGCGAAAATACAGTACGTGATCAAGTAAGAAGTCTCAGATTCTAAGGTAAAAGAATGAAAACAATAAAGTAAGACAATAAATGCCAATAATACTTATTATTATTAGCCTGTGATGTCCCACTGCAGGGCAAAGGCCTCCCTACTCTCTTTCCACTTCTCTTTGTTCAAAGCTGCTAAGGCTGCTAAGGAGCTGGAAGGAGGAGTTCTCGTTGAAGGAGTCCAGCTCATCTAGCTATCTCCGTCTTGGCCTGGGAATAATTGGTTTAAAATAATTTTATGGAAAAGAACCGGACTTACTAACATAGCATGCAGATTAAGCAAGCTGGGCTGGCCGTGTTTGGCAAAGGAGCAGACGTATCCTGGAGACCGCGTATCGGCAAGCGTAGTGTGGGACGCCCCCTAGCTAGATGGTCCGATGAGGGTCACACTGGACGCGGAAGGCGTAGGACAGGGTGTGGCGCAGCCTGGGAGAGGTACATGTCCAGCAGTGGACTGCGATAGGCTGAGTTGATTGATTTTAACGTAAGTCATAGTTACATAACTATTGGTATAAAAGTATGTTATACAACTTTTGTACATCGCTCTAAATATCGAAATTAAAGACAATTTATTTCTTCTTTCACAATTGAAGGCTGCCAAAGAATAAACAAGCGAAGTGTTAACTGCATTATTTGTTACAAGAAACATATATCATATGCCATTTGAATAGATTTCTATATGTATAAATATTAATTTGAGCGGGCTAACGGCCGGCCCGAATTCGTTTAAAGGCAGTAAATCTTTCGTACTTGTCCATGTCACTTGGAATAAGAGTATATGTTATTTAATGCCTTCAGAATTAACATATTAACATATTTTAACACTTATTGATTGTATTCTTATTTGTTTTTAGATTTACAAGCTCGCGTTAGGGATGTGGCGGCTATAAATTATCGTTTCGTTTTCTCTATTTTGATGAATGTATTTTCTATCAATGGCGGTTTTACAATAGGATTTAAGAATGACATCTTAGTTTTTTTTACTTCTTAAAATTTAAGAAGTAAAAAAAACAAATATACGACTCGTAACATTTAATGTTACGAGTCGTATATTTGTTCAGGTTTCGAAATTAAGTAGAATGCGGAGTTTTCAAATAAACTTTTTAATTGATATATAGCCAAGGTGTGGTGCGTATGACGAAATGAATGAATGAGTAAAAAAATCACAAAAATTCTAAGTCGAAAATTTTAAAAGTTATTTTAAGTTATTCTCGCACAGGTGTGGCTCATTCATTCAAATCAATCGCACCTTTTTGACGTGATTAATTTACCAAACACATTTAGAGAAGGTTATAAATCTACATCTCATAAAAAATAAGCTACTGCTCGCGGCATTGCTTACAAGGTTGTTGGGCACAAGACACAATTAATACTGTGCTGCCCTTTAGACGGTGTGAGACCATAATATAGCTATTATAATGGAAATTATTCTGGAAAATCTTTGTTCAAGGTAAATTCTCAGTGAGGTGTTCGAATAGTGGTGGCCCAGTGGTAACGGCCGCGACTTTCGAGTTGTAGGTTACGACTTAGGTTCGAATCCAGACAGGCGCATTACTTTGTGTAAATTATTTCATCACGACTGCTCCTAAAACGGTGAAGGAAAACATCGTGAGGAAACCGGCATGGCTTAGAACCAAAAATTCGAAGACATGTGGCATCTACCAACCCGCACTGGGCCCTAGTGGTGGATTACGGCCCATGTTCTGTATCCCAGCAGTGGGAACATTATAGGATGATAAGGATGATTATGCCATGAGGTGTAAAAAACTGTTAGATAACTTGAAAATTTTAAACATATCTTATATCCCCTGGCGTTCAAAGAGAATTGTTCAAGTTTCAAGTCAATTAACTCACATAACCCTTCAAAATATTAATAAAATTCGAATAAAGTAGAGGCAAACAACTAACGCTGTTATTATGGATATATTTTATTCACACCGTTCAATTAGCCATTGAAAATAACCTGCTCGGGACCAGGCAATCATAAAATTGAAAGACTATCGTCTGGCCGCGTGTCATTACTCACAGGCGTTTCCATACAGATGGCACGTTCGCTACGAGAGCCCTTTCTTATATTTATAAAGCTGTCAATTCTGAAGTCATTTCGGGTTAGAGTGGAAAGAGGCGCAGATGCGCGGACGGTCGTAACTCAGGAAAAAACGTTGTTGAGTCGATGCCGGCGCGGGAAAGGCTCGGCCCGCATTAAATTATTATGATTTATGTGTTTTAGCGAAGCCAGCTCGCCTCCTTAATTATATGTGAAGGTTTAACGAACAAAACCTGATCGGCTTGGTCGGTCCGATTTGGTTTGAGTCTACTGATGTAGTGATGTCTCTATATTGTGGCCGTTTGAGGGGACTGCTTTAAAATTATAGTCTGCTAGTATTGTTGATTTAGATAGGTCTTTTGGTACATTTATGTCGGTTTTATAAAAAGCTTATTGTATATGTTTCATTTCAATCTAGTCCTATAAATCATAGTACCTTGAATATAGTCTGAGTGTTATTAATTTAGATATCACACGAACTGAGTTGTCAGCTGTCTTTTGGTATATTTAGGTATGTCGGTTTCATAAAAAGCTTATTGCGTTTTTCATTTCAATTTAGTCCTATTTCAAATCCAAAACGGTTAATGTCTCTCACTTTGTCAATTTCGACAATAATTTTCTGTCCATCGCTAAAGATTACCTATGCATGTAAGATTCCATCCTAGTCTAGATATATAATAATTCTAGATAGAACTCAGCTACTGTACCATCTATAGTCTGGGCACGTATGTCAGAATATCACAAAAGGAAACATCGACATCGGATGCGTTGCTATGTCTGTGGGATCGCCAAAATCTCATACATACTGAATCTAAGCAGCGCGCTTGCAACTCATCAATACTCTTGTATCAGATGTCTTCATCTGCCCAGTTTTGTTGTATGCTTTTTGGCAGAGGGGGACAATATTATGCCTGTGTTCTCCTAAGGGTTAGGCAAAGGTGTACCAATAGTACACCTATGTTTCGTAGGTTTGGTTTGCTATTATTTATTCTTGCACACTTCTTCATTCGCTGTACCTGATTACTAATCCCATAGACATTTGAAATGTGGTGTTGTGTTTCATATACGACATTAAAACCATCGACAAATCTTTGCTTAGATATAATTTACTTATCTGTCCTAATCAATGAAGTAAATGGCTCTAAATTTTTTGTGAGTTAGGAGTAAAAATTGTTTGAAATTCTCTTTAAACATTTAAATTACTTATTATTAATATTTTGGTCAGAGAAGGCAATGCACAGGGGCTTGTGGCTAAACCTAATAACAGCCGCACGGGTCAATCGATCAGATTAAGCTAAGCTAAGCTAAGCTTGCTTGTTGGTCCGTGGATCAGTGACCATCTTCACATACCAAGATTTTTGACAGTCGTTACGGGTTGTCAGAAGCCCAAAAGTCTGGCAACCAGTCTTACCAAGGGGTATTACGATACCCCTTGGTAAGACTGGTTGTCAGTTGGTGTGTGTTACTTGGCAATACGTTACCCAGTAAATGGGTTGTGGACGTCAGATAGGCAGTCGCTCCATGTAAAATACTAGTATTCAGCTGCATCCGGTTAGATTGGAAGCCGACCCTAACATAGTTGGGAAAAGGTTAGGCAGATGATGAGACGACAACGCACAAAGATCAATGGAAAGCTATGGATGACACCTTTGCATAGCACTGAGACACTATAAGTTGAAAAATATAAAATAAAATATGTTTAACTTTGTTATGCATGCTGTGGTTTTTTATAATAGAAGGAGTACGCGTTTTAATACGTGATGTTGCCCATTATTTATGTATCTGTATCTTTTGTTGGAGATCCTAAATAAATAAAATTTTATCTATGTCTTAGACGAGTCATTTTTGGTGTCACATTATTTATCCATACTAATAATAAAGCTGATGAGTTTGAACGCACTAATCTCTGGAACTGCCAGTCAGATTTGAAATAGTAGATTGTTTGCCAAGGGAGTAAACAACTATTTTGAAGGCGAAAGTGTTTCTTTGAATCCAGAGCGAAGCGAAGGATTCTAGAGTAGAATCTCGAGCGCAGCGAGGGGTTCTAAAGTAGTGTTGCTCCCGAGGTGGACACTATACTTTTTATCACCCTCTATGAAAAATAAATAAGTGCAACTAATGAGTAAGAATAGTACGTTTATTTATTTACATACCATTTTGAGTAAACAATTACGAACGAAGGCAGAATGCTTTTCGCGCGTTTTTAATTTTTCACAGACTATTTCTTTTTAATTTAGCTCGCGCGCCTTTTACATTATCATACAGCCACTTGTTCATACAATGTTTGTGATTGATCTCTTTGGTGATTGGAACTTTTACTAACAATATCCACATTCCAAATTCAAATGACTTTTAGTCCCTAGAGATTAAAGAGCTATTTTAGTCCCTGTTTACGAAGAATACACTAGCTCTCTTTGAATAGATGTGATAAAAAAATATTTTTGCGTTTGATAGACCAATTTTCTAGGAAGGTTATTTAACATTACGCTACGGACTCTTAGGAGTCGGGCAAAAAGAGAAAAGTAGAAAGAACGCTAAGCGAATACGAAGCAATAGCAAGTGATGCGATGCGGCGGGTTGGGTCGGGGGAACAAAAACAAAAAAAAATCACAGGGATGAAGTCGCGGGCAGAAGCTAGTCGTATACAGCTTTCGAAGCGTTTCGTATTCCTACAACGACTTTCAACAAGGATTGACATAAACTTTTCGGATTATGACAAAGTTTCTAAGTTTACGTACCTATATGGTTTAGCAAGTCATTCCTGTTCATAGACCCACTGTACCAGTGAAAAAGTCGCAGACATTCCAGCCAGTCGGTCACTAGCAGTAACAATACCGTTTTCAATTGCTTTTCCATCAGCACCATCAGTATGACAACACAATGTACCCATTACGGGACAGGTGGAATGATTGATTGGCTGTGTCTGATGCTATGACGTCATTCGTCAGTATCGACACGCTTTAGGATTATTGTGATGTTATTAGGTAATTAGTCATTACTGTCTCTAAGTTGGTTGTTATAAACCATAAAAATCATTGTGATCTTTATTCTCGTAACAATAAGGTTGGCGTTAGGTTGCTGCTGTCAGAGGTACATAACTGTACGAATGGCAACCCTACACTACTACACCATTTTACGTTCACAGTAAGTTAATTTGTATCTAGGTACTTACAAGTTAACAATAACATTGTTGTCACATAGTATGTGCAGGTAATTTCAAACAGCAGCCGTGTGACATATTGTGTACTACATTGTCATTTCATTTGCTTTTAGGGTTCCTCGTATTAGAATACATTCTTGTAACAGGAAGTTGTATGGCCGCCATTTTTTTCCGGAATATATATACTTATTTGCCTCGTTGATCTGGTAGTCGCAAGCGCTACGCATGAGGCTAAAAAAAAACACTTTGCCCGACCCGGGAACCATCCCGGGTCGGGCAAAGTATTATTTTTTTTATCTGGAATTTCTTAGTGTTAGCCCGGTGTCAGAATTTGTGCCCGGTTGATGGCAATAGGCTCGCCCGCTATTGCATGGGACCATAGAAATATGGATGGGACTTAAACATAACTGGCGAAATGTGGGAGTACTGTTCGGGGGTTACCTATAGGTGTGATGTTATGTATAAGTTATGTATTTATTTTACGAATGGCTTCTTGATGCGCCAAGCAGTTGACTATAGTCCGCGCGGAACTAGTTGGCCGCTGAGGTGGGGAGAGGGGTGAGGCGGCAGTTCGCAACGCACGTACTGAGTAATGCGCCCCCGCCCCTCCGTCCCACTGCTCACATACCTAAGGCGCGGCCAACTAGTTCCGCGCGGACTATATACCAATTCGATGAGAAAATCGAGAAAGCTTTAGTTAAAGCTTTGTCGATTTTCTCAATTGACAAAGCTTTAACTAAAGCTTTCTCGATTTTCTCAATCGACAAAGCTTTAACTAAAGCTTTCTCAATTTTCTCATCGTGAGAAAAACAGAGGGGCAATTCCCTTAATCTTAAGAACGTTCACAGTCTGATCTCAGTTTCATAACATAATCTATATAATATAACATAGTCAGCCTATAATGTTCCCACTGCTGGGACACAGGCCTCCTCTCGATGAGAGGGAGTCTGATCTCAGTTTCAATCTTTCAAAAATACCTGTGATTTCCCTACATTTTTGACAAGTTTTTGACATTGATTGTCGCTGAGATGAGATTGCGACTAAATTTTGAACGTTTTTAATTACGAGAATTGGCCTTCAGAATTTTTAAATACCTAATCACCCTCATCAAGTTAAACGTATAACATTTCTAAAAAACTCCATTTTTTTTTGCGTAACGCTATAATTGCTGTGCCTTTCATTTTGACAACTCAACAACATGCATTGCGTTATTTAAATTGTCGAGCTAAAGAATTTTACAATCAAATGAAGCAATGGTTTAGGAATTTCCTTCAAAATCCTTCGGATTGTGATAGAAAGTGTGACGAAAATTGGTGTGCCGGAATCTGAATTTTCATTTTATTTCCACCATTGCAGCTGCTGGCCGCGGCTTATATTCTCAAATGAATTAATCTAGTTTCATACATTCCACTGTTAAACTAAGTGAAGCAAAAAGATTTTCATTATCTAGAACCACCAATCATAATTTAATTCGAATAAAAATATTCATATTCATTATACGGAACTGTAACCAAAAAGTAATTATTTGACCACTTCACATTTATAACGATACTAAACATTTCTACAAATTACACCGCATTTTATGTAAATGCATGTACTCTAAGTAAAATGTGATAATAATAACCTTCTTACCTGTCAATCCGATTCGCCATGCCACAATCAAGTGGAAATTCTGTGTGCTCACCGCGATTCACGTGAGGATGCCATCCATGCAAAAATAAACTTTAAAACTGTGAATTTTAAAAGTAAAATTTGCATGAAAAGTTGAAAGCATATGTGGAAGATATTCTAAACTTTATTGGTGCAAAAATAAGGTTGGTTTTATACTGTGTGCCAGTCATGTGTACAGTCAGATAGAAATCGCTCGCGAGCCGGTGACCGCGCGTTATAATGACGTTGTCGGCAAAGAAGTCATTATTCATTTTTTTAATACAGTGTTTTGTTGAAACGACATTTTCACTAGCGTAATCACGATTTGTACAGGCAATATATCAAGGTAATAAAAGCCACATTATTACCGAGCGGTTACTGTTGATGGTTTTCAATTTGATGTCTTCATCGGTGTGTTGTTTTATACGATGGCTCAATCACTGAGTAAATTAAACTCGGAATTATTGCCGCAAATGAGGAAAAACGGGTATATTGACGTTTTTTTTTGCTGATATACGTGTTTAAATCAACACGTTTTTAATGTACCTCGTGAAGAAACAGATGCTCGGTGTAATTATGGAAACGGTTTGCGTAGCAACGGATCAAGTATCCGGTAGCTGTTTAATTAAGTTCGTAATAGAATTTAAGGGGGATGCGCTAGGTAGCCCGCAAAATTCAAAATTTCTTCCGTTTTTTAGGGTTTCGTACCCAAAGGGTAAAAACGGGACCCTATTACTAAGATTTCGCTGTCTGTCCGTCCGTCTGTCTGTCACCAGGCTGTATCTCATGAACCGTGATAGCTAGATAGTTGAAATTTTCACAGATGATGTATTTCTGTTGCCGCTATAACAACAAATACTAAAAACAGAATAAAATAAATATTTAAGGGGGGCTCCCATGCAACAAACGTGATTTTTTAAATTATGTAGCGTTAAATATTGTACAGTGGTACGGAACCCTTCGTGAGCGAGTCCTACTCGCACTTGGCCGGTTTTTTGAAATTTCCAGGTCAGTGCCAGGTTGTATGTTGAACAAAATATGATTCGCGACCATCATAAGTATGTATTTACTATTTACAGAATTATAATTTTTAAAATCATCAATACAACCCTCTAAGTTCATATAACCTTCCCATCATAGCATTATGTTTTTTTTTATTTTTATTATCTAGCCAATAATGTCCCACTGCTGGGCAAAGGCCTCTCTACTCTCCTTCCACCTCTCTCTGTCCAGAGCTGCCAAGGACGTATCTTTATTTAAGTATATGTAATTTTTTTTGCATTATATGTATAAGGTCCCGTTAAAATAGATGGACAAACTTTTTGAAATCATTCAGACCGCCAAAATAAGGACGATGGTAAAAAAATATATAAGAAAAACGCATTTAGATACTTTACAAGAAAATAATCAGCTAACGAAAATACGCTAATGTGCCGGCAATTTATTATTTTAGGTCAAAATAAAATCACTTTAATCAGTGTTTTTTTTTGCTTGTATATCTTTGGTTAGACGTACTGAGCGCTGTGTTAAAATTTGTCTATCTATTTTAATGGGACCCCGATGTAGGTATATTTAATATTTTAGATTAAGACGTCACAAATCGAATTCTTCTCTTCTTGCTCTCACATACTAATTGTCTGCATTTCTGTTTCATTTCTCCTTTCGCAGGTCTGACATAAGCAGTATCTTTGCACTCAATAGGTACTATGTAATTATGTCGTATCTGTATCCTTTTTACTCATCTGCCTAGCATTTTCCCAACTGTGTTGGGGTCGGCTTCCAGTCAAACCGGATGCAGCTGAATACCAGTATTTTACATTTAGCGACTGCCTATCTGACCTCCACAACCCAGTTACTGGGTAATACGATACCCCTTGGTAAGAATGGTTGTCAGATTTGTGGGCTTCTGACTACGCGTAGCGACTGTCAAAGATCCACGAATGACAGCCGGGACCAACGCCTTAACGTGCTTTCCGAGGCACGGACGGGTCTCGGTATGTAAAGATGCTCACCCATCCACAGAATAATCGCGGCAAACGTAGCTTAACCTAATCGATCGACCTGTGCGGCTGTTTTAATTTAGTCACGGGCCCCTCCTGCCACGGGCATCCTTTTTACTGTGTGTACATGAATAATAAAATGAATAAAAATAACCCTATTGATCAATAAGGTTATATGAACAACCTGATACTGACCTTTGTAATTTGAATTTCGCGGGGTACCCTGGCGTTTTCCCCTAGTAACATCTTTCTTAGAATATGTTCAAAATTATCATCGTAGGTGTTTTTCTTGTATTAAAGCCATTTAACCAGTCAAGATTGTTATAACTGAACCATCCCTTCGTAACAGAGCGCAAAAACATAAATTTTAATTATACGTCAGAACACAAAAACGTAATTTCCACAATCCGCGATACATTGCGGGGGCTATACTAAAACTTTCTCATTTCATAAACGGAAAACTGTAAGATGTAACTCACGAATACAATGTAAGGGAACCGCAGCAAATAATAGTTTCCGACGGTACGTCTGAGTTACGACAACATACTTCAGGAATAACAACATCCTTTTTCACTTGCTCTTTGAAACCCCCAAACAATTTCCAACTTTATCCTTTGAGCTTTAAGAGTTAGTGTAAACTTTTGTAGTGTTGCAGCTAAGTTGGTAAGGTGCGTAAACCCGCTGAAATAGCGCCTGCAATGGCTCAATCAATGGCGAACGACTGTGGGTGTTTTAGACGTGTCCTCAGTAAAACAATTTCGCTTTACAATGTTCGAGTCGAGCTGCATTCTTGTTCGCGGTTTTTTGCGACGACTGTACTTTTTGTTTGGCGTTTTATATGTGGAGAGCATGTTATTATCGCCCTTATTGTTGGTGCATTAAGAGAGTTGTAGTTTAATGGTGATTTCGCTGACGGATCAGGATAACTTCTTTTTTCGTCCTTTTTTGGCTGTCTTTTAGTCAGCCTTTTCCTGACATTGCACTGCTATTATGGCAAGGATATTGGTGCTGAGGCAGGTCGAGAAAAAGATTGTGAGGTTTTGCCCAAATAAGGAAGAAAACAGAAGAGGTTTTTTGCACAACATAGGAATAATTAGAGTTGAAGAAAACATTGTGGATGTAACCAGTATCCAGTTCCAAGCGTCAAGTCCTCGTAGATCTCGCGTAAACTTTAGTGGCAAATACTTTTAATATTTAACATATGTGAAAGTTTTTATGTATAAATGTTTGTAAGTTCATCAAGAAAAAACGGCTTAACGAATTTGGATGAAATTCGACACACAGAAGAAACCTGGATTAACAGGAAACTTTACTTTTATCCTGTTATTAAATCATGTTAAAATTCGCTTCTGCATTTTTTATTTCTCTCTGGACCCAATCCTGAAGTCCATGCAGATATGAAGTCGCGGGCAGAAGTGATAAATATTTTATTACACAAGTGACTTCGAAATATAGGTAGTACCTACCTGAGCTGGTAATGATTGAAACAGTGTATGACTTGCATGAATATGTGCTCCAGTTCATACATTACAAAAGTGAGCATAAATTATGATAGATTGCTATAATTGCGAGCGATTTTACTTACTCAGTTCTTGCAAATTGCGCTCCCTGATATAAGTACGTACGGCTGATGTTTATATTACATTTTTGTTTATGTTTTCCCAATGCTGGGCAAAGGTGTTCCCCATTCGTTTACAATCTTCTTTATGTTGTGTAATCTACGGCCAATCGGCCAGGACCAAGTTCAAATCATCATGCCGCCGTTTCATTGGCTTCTTCCTCAGGCACTCACTATGTGACGATTCTGGCCCATCTATATTACCTTAATAAGTATCATTTGGTAAAATAACTAATTTTTTTTATCTTTTTTTTTTTATCTTTCTTTAACAAATAAGCCAGCCCGGCGCGGCGATGCGTTCTATTTTATTTGAATAGAATAACCACCCATAATGAAACCACCAAAATAAAAGTTTTGCAGTTTTAATTAAATTAATTTTTTATTTAGTTGTTTTACGATTGTTTTATCATGATAATATTTTATTTTTATGTTTTTTTTTTGAATAAGTAAGTCTTTTCTTCTCCGAACATTTGAAAATACACTCAATTTTTTCTAGCTTGCTATATGTACCAAAATACTGACCGTGCGACAAAAAACTGAGCGTTTTGGTTTGTGTAGGCGCCACAAGCCCCACGCAAATATCGGCTTGTGTTTATTTCCTATGTACAGACGCCAGCACATGAAGCTACCCGAAACTGTCAAATTTTCCCAATCAACTTTGAACCTTATGATTTAGCGATTAATTTGAAAATCTATTAAAGAAATTTGACAGATTGTAGTAGCTTGATGTGCTGGCGTCTGTACTTGGGCCAAGCTGGCCATCAGACCCAATGCCACTTCCTCATCACCAGGGCCCTGGTACCAATATGTTTACATACTGGTCCCAATTGGTATTCATTTAATCATGATTGATTGAACATTTAGTATGTATTTAATATTCTTGTTCAGTAAGTGTTGCGATTACTAGGTATAATCATAGAATTGAATCTAATTGATCAGCCAAGGTGAGAAAGATTTACATTTTTATGTGTTTGGTTAGATAAGTAGTTATTCACTTGTTATGTATACGTATTTTAAGTACTGGGTGAGATTGGATTATAATTTATTTTACATGTGTTAATTATAGTGAGTTTAATCAACACTGCTGTAATCAGCTTGATCCAAGTTTTTTTTTTTAATAATTATTCATAGATGTTTGCAAATGTTTTTTAAGAAAAGCTCAATTAATTTGTTGGTTTCTTACACACAATTTGTTTGGCAAAGCATCGTATTTTACAAACAAGACATATTTTATTTTTATACAAACACACACACACGTACCTATATATTGACGCATTACCTACCTAGGATAAAATACCCTAGGATAGAAGTAACCACACTGGGATGCAAAGATAAACCCTGAAATGGCTGGATTTCCAAGCAGTGATATCGCGTTGCACTATAGCATAATCAGCCTACCAATCAATCAACTCAGCCTATCGCAGTCCACTGCTGGACATAGGGCCTTTCCCGGACTGCTTCACAGCGCCCTGTCCTCCGCCTTCCGCATCCAGTCTACCCCAGCCACCTTCTTTAGGGCGTCCGTCCATCTAGCTGAGGGGCGTCCCACACTACGCTTGCCTATACGCGGTCTCCACTCCAGGGCTCGCCTGCTCCACCAGCCATCGGTCCTTCAACAGACATGGTTAGGCCAGCCCACTGCCACTTCAGTTTGCTTACTCTGCAAGCTATGTCGGTAACTCCGGTTCTTTTCCGGATAATCAGCTTGTAATGGGCTGTAATCCACCAGGCGGGCACAATGCGGGTAGGTAGATGTCACATGTCTTAGAATTTTTGATTCTAGGACATGCCGGTTTCCTCACGATGTTTTCCTTCACCGTTATTTGAGAGCAGAACATGGGCCTATGTAGGGCAACAAAAGCTAGAAATCTCTTTATATATGACATGTAATTTGACAATAATCTGTTTACTAATAAATAATTAGGTATCCTTTTCAAATATAGTTGTTATTTTCTTTGACTAAACAAAAATAATTTGTTAATATTATTTAACATTATAGGTTAGAATTAGAAAAATGGCGGACAACCAATGTGCACCGCATTCTTCACAAATAAATGCTATAGGCTCTATAAGAGTTCCCTCGTGGTACATAAATCCGTCATAAGCTGACAGTAGTAGTTCTTGTGTCAAACAAGTCAGCCACAGATCCATGTAAAGCTTAATCTCGTAGTAGGTAACATGTACGCAAATATTGTACCCAATGAACCGCTAAACTGTCTGTAGGAATTGGCTTTTAGGGATCTGTGGAAACAGCCTATAATCCTCCATTTTACAAAATTCAACGTCCCAGACGTTGAATTTTGTAAAATATTTTTAACGTTAATCTCTTCTTAATTAATGTAAAACATTTCAATTGGTTGCAGGGTATGGCCTCGTACTAGCGCAATGGCTGAAAAACTCTGGAGTGCCGAACAACCTCGTTTTTACTTCTACAGACATGTTTCGAACCAAGTCAACGGTCGTCTGGAAGAGCACGCGTGTCGAATGAACCGCCGTGGCGTACACGCACAACCTCCTAATGGACCCGGATTTTGTATCGGAGGAATCTAAATAATATCTTATTTGTTATTATTAATGTGTACTTACAGCAATTTAAGATTAGTTTACTTTCTTAGGAAAATAAATTTTATAATACTTCTTAATTTAATCTGCGTTTTATTTATACCTTTGTTTAATGTAAGATCGATTATACAGGGTCAATTTTTTTTAATTATCATATTCACTACACTACTATACACGCTGTCACCGTATCTACTTTCAGAAACTTCAGATCTACCTACACATTCATGTCCAGTGTCATTATTGCACCTGGATGCTGAACCACAATCTTCTAATATTTGCTGTATACTTGCAGAGCTTTGTCCATCTAAATCTGTACGTCCTTCTACACCAACATTACCGGATACGGAACCCTCCCGTTCTAAAATTCCGTTCACTCTTGGACCGTTGTTCACAGAACTTGTAGCTTTTTCAGGGTTCCCAGTGTCATCTGTATTGCTGATGGCCTATGCTAGTACCTACAAGTATTCAGCCCCAATCATGATCAAAGGTTACATGTGATCTAATTTATAGCAGTTTGCTGTAATTTAGCATCATGTAAATTCACACATAATGATCATGTGGGCTAGATAAGTGATATTATAAGATTGCGCGTAACAAGCTGATTAACGTTGTAAAAGTTCAACTATGTTCAGCAAGACTCATCATATCATTGTTAATTGAAGTCACAGAATAATTGATTGCATTTTAGCAGTTCACAGGTTCTTTCTCAAAATGCAAGCATTTTAAGGGTACGTTTGTGGCCTTTAATTCGAATATAGGTATTTTTAGGTCTACAAAAATGTTATATTGTAGCTGACAGTATTATTTATTGCTAAATGCTGATTAACAATGACTTGTAGTTCCATATTAACGCTCGCAACATTACAATGTAATTTCCGTGGTTGTTATTATAGTCAATAAACAGGTGAAAGCGTAGTTTTCAGCATTTGCATTTCGAGTGAATTCTAATAAGTCTTAATAAATGCTAAAGTTACCGATGTGGACCATAGGTGACATCCAATAATGCAGTTTTGTGCTAATTGAGAGTGAATTGAAAAAAGCTATGGCAACAGTCGTACTAAAATACTATTCCTACACTCTACTGTTCTAGAAACGTATTCGTGGTATGTTCCTCCGGAGATCCCAGACCCACTTTATGTATTAAGAACAATTTAAGCACCGTTTGGTTGTCGTCAGTAATAGTCTCAGACTATTACCGTTCTTTCAGGAAGATTTTACACGAAAGTAGAAGGGAGCTTTTAACATAAAGTAATGTCCCATATGGACAGTAAAAGACACTGAGGAGCTCGTGGCTAAATTATATCTGCCGCGCAGGTCGATCTAAAGTTAAGCCACGATTGCCGCGGTCAGTTCGTGGATGGTTGACCATCGTTAAGGGTAGTCAGAAGCCCAAAAAGTCTGACAATTGGGTTGTGTAGGTCAGATAGGCAGTCGCTCCATGTAAAATACTAGTATTCAGGTGTCTAACCGGATGGGTTAGACTGGTAGTCGACCTCAACGTAGGTGGGAAAAGGCCAGGCAGATGATGATGGCCAGTGAAAGACACGGTATATAGATAAGCTTATTCTATCGTATCGTAGATATCCAGTTAGTCTATTGAAGAAGTTTATTATACTATATTTATTAGCTTTAAGCTACCTATAGTTACTTCCTCATCATAATAAGCTTCTTCATCTTGGGATCGTTAATCAATCTCCTTCCCTGGAAAGTGTATCTAAAGTGTGCGTCAGCGCAATCGCGCCTGCGCCTCTCACTGCAATCAAATAGATGGATTAGATATTATATCGAAGTAACTAGATGTGCATCACGGCTTCGTTCGTGTTTAATTTAATACATTTTCCGGGATTAAAGTACCTTCGGTACAGTTTTCTAGGTATTAATTTAAACTTCAGCCAATTTTCTTGATTCATTAGTTTCGTTAGCTAAACATACTAGAGAGAAATAAGTACAAGATGGACATCGACGCGCAATCTATTACCATGGATAAAGTAAATAATTCTGAACCCTGCGTTGAAAGTTATCGTTGCATTAAAAAAAATGCTGTTTCATACATTTTGGCCGCGTAGGTATATTGCACTTTTCTATGAAACAGCTTTTTTATGATGACCGACAACATATTTATACAGATTTATACAGAGTTTATACATGGCGAAAAAAGAAAATTTGTCATAATCTTCTATGATCTTCTGGCTGTGTCAGGGCGCCACATAGTGGTTATTTTGGCCTACAGCTCATTGGTTATGAACAATGAGCAGACGTGAGCTAAGTCCCACTTCCGCTTAGCATCCAGGAATATGAAGAAGTTGAAGTCGTTTTCCATTCTCATGAAAATCTAAAGCTATAAACCCAAGACATGCTTAATCTCGTCAATCCCCATAGAACTCCAGAATATAATAAATACCTAATTACTTGGTACGTAGGGTAGTCACAACAGTACGTACAGTCCAGTGAAGTCGTTAATCAAGCTCGTGTAGAGTCGGAGCGGCGCGGGCGCAGCTCTATCGTGTGATTATACCTAATAGAGACCGGCGGCCCAGATATCTTACTTAGAGTAGGGTAAGGTGGGCTGTTGATGGCTGTGAACATGATATTATTTAAATTATATTTTGTTATATGATGATGATTGTAAGAGAAACCCTAATTTTAGAGGAATGATCGACGTGCTAATGATCTCTAGAATGTATACCTCTCTTGTTGGTGATTGTTATCGTAGTCATCCTTGAAAGTGGTTGTCTTACCCGATACCAACCTGGACTTTAACATCAGATCATTGATCATCATGATTCTAAATTAAAAACCTGAACCTAGAACTAAACACAAACCCCTAAGGAAACAGATTGTGCTGATAACTCAACACCTCGGTAGCTGCTGAACCAATTCCATAGTCCGGATTTAAAATCCAGAATAATATCAAAGGACTCTTTAAAATATTGGTATATTTTTATTAAATATAACGAATACATTGTTATATTTTAAGTCTTGATATAATTATCACAAAGAAGGGTATAACTCCACACCCAACTATAAACAACTTAATCCAAAACTACCCACGTTACAAGTTACATGAACCGCATCACCTCCCCCACATTCCCGCCGCAGCGGGGCGCTTGCGCAGCAGGACGCCTCGTTATTAGCACCTCCATGTTCAAAGCGCGAGCCGACACACCCCCCTTCGCTTCGTCCCACCTCACACCCGCAGGCACGCAACTGACAGCTCCAGTAAGTGAAATAGTTTTTAATTTTTTAAACTTGGACCTTTTTAGTTTTTGGTTCCTCATCAGTGAGTCTATTGTTGTTGGATTTGAGATTCTGGTAACGTCTTGTTTACTTTCGTTTTGGGGTTAGTTGTAGAGTTAGAAAGATGTTTATTGATCCTGGCGAAATAATGCTATGAAGTCCGAAGATTATCTTGGTTGGCAGAAATTGTATACCCAAGTATCAGGCAGAAATCATATAATCTTGTACTTGAGTGCATGCGTTTCAATCCAGAAGATGCTAGCTCGCTAGATTATGATACAAACTTAGGAACAATATTGTAGTGTCAGTTGTGTTAATTTTCATCTCCAGTTAAAGTTTCCCGTAGACAGGCGCCACAAAAAAGGTGCGATGCGATTCTGGCGGAATAATTACCATGAAGTTTTTATAGAAATTGTTCTACTATAAAACACAAAAACGCTCTTTCCCTTAGTAGTAACGCTGCATAGTGTTTAGATATGTGTTTTTCTACAACTGAAGGTAATAAAAAAACTTTTTTTTTATATTCGCGTTGCGCTGTCACGTCATGCCTGTCTGACCTTAACAATTTAGATTCGTTTACCAAAATAGTCATACAATTTTGAATTGGCTTGTCACTGGTTATCGGATTAAAAAATAATAAAAACCCTTCTACCCATAACTACTCCTATTTCTTTCTTGAAAGTGCTCAAGTTTATGTAAAACACGGATAAGGAGTCCAAATAATAGAGCCTTTAAGAAAATTATAACCTTTACGAGTTACTTTATTAAGTTTTTGTACTTTTTCGCAATTCACTTAAATCCAATTACAGAGGAGCCGTAAAATGTACAATTGCACATGATAAAATAAAATAATAGTTGATAGTATCCAAGTATGTGCAGAAGGCTCACTGAAGTTACCAAAAAGAATTCCTTTTTAGGGTTCCGTACCTAAATGGTGCCAACGGGACCCTATTACTAAGCCTCTGCTGTCCGTCCATCCGACAGTCCGTTCGTCTGCCTATGCGTACATCCATCTGTCTGCCGTTTGTCTGTTTGTCAGCGAGCTGTATCTGAATCGTAATGGGTAGTTAAGTAGAAATTTGAACTTTCCACAAAATGTGTTATAACAATAAATGAGATAAATGGCTTTAATGAAGAGTACTTACATAATATAGGCTATACAATTATAATATATATGTATATCTAATACTAAAAATAACAAAATTAAATCCTAACTTAACTAAAACTATAGGTACAGAAACTAAAATATAGCGTCGAAAAATTCATCCGCATCGCTGTCGACTGGTAATGTTCCCAAGAGACTGGCGGCATTGCCACGTTGTATGGCAATGCTTAGCCTTTGGCCAAGGTAAAAGCCATTTATCACATGTATCAATCATCAAAATAGAATAATAATACAATTTATTCAAAAATATAAAGACTAACGTTACAATAAATAAGAAAAATAACATGAAGTAACAGTTAACATGTAAAGGGAGTCTTAATACAAGAAACGTGTTTTTTGATAGCCTTTTGGTATGGAACCCTTCGTGTGCGAGTCCGACTCGCACTTGGCCGCTTTTTTTTAATAAACCCCCGTTTTCTGAAAGGCTCTATCGTCATGTTGATGTCGTCATGTTGTGAAATCTCATTATTGGCCTTTAGCCTGTGATATAATTAGTTTATCGAGAGAGATTTGGCAATTTAACTCATTCATTGGCTGTTTGATTATAACCGGGGTGCGGGGATGAGATACCTACCTACTCGACGACATGAGCTATACAGATTAGAAAACAAAAAAATACTACCGTTCTAATTACTGTCAAAATAAAAAAAATGTAAATAGTGCTGATAAATAATATTTACATCTGTAAATTCGTTTAAAAATACTTATACAAGGCAGAAATAAAATATTTTAAAACTGCCTGTGAGAAAGGGCTAATAGTAGCCTGAAGATAACTTCAGTTCATTGTATGAAGTCTTCAGCAATCCAATACAAAATGGGTCTTCTGTATCTATTTGTATCGACAAGATCATCGCGTGCGCACACCGGGCGCCTCGGAACTCAAGCGCAGGTCGCTGATTGGTCGGCTGGCCTGCCCGCCCAGTTCACACGCCGATGCGCCTGCGCACAAAACAATGAACACAGCAACCACACATTAATTAACCAAAAAAAAATAGACCCCTGATAGAAATTGTAGTATAATTGTAGAAATTATTTAAATTACCTTTCAAAACTACTCTTTCGGATTTAATTATAAAGTGGGTAGTTATTTCGAATGGTCATTATATGAATAGTTTTCGTGTAAAAACGCAATTACAGATGTCGTTGTTCTATGAATAGTGTGTATGAATTAATTTTCTTGGATAATTGTATGCACAGTTTCTACTTTCACCGGCCTGTGTTTTGTATGAAGAGTAGATCTTTATAATTCGAAGTTATTACTCCTGAACCTGTTGTAGGTCGTAGGTTCGAACCTAGACAGGCGCTTTACTTTTTGTAAATTATTTCATCGCCGCTGCTCTCAAAACCGTGAAGGAAAACATCGTGAGGAAACCGGCATATCTTTGCACCAGAAATTCGAAGACATGTGACATGCACCAACCCGCACTGGGCCTTCGTAGTGGATCATAACCCACTCCCTCTCGAAGAGAGGAGGCCTGTGTCCCAGCAGTGGGAACATTATAGACAGATGATGGTATCATCAGGAGTCATCCTGAACAAATGGTAAGTAAAAAATAATAGTTAAATACTATCTGTTTAGTTTAGATCCAAATCCAATATATTATCTTAAATTATTTTTGACATGGTTGTGAGCGTTGATGTCTAATGTTCGAGTGATTGAAAATATTCAAACTGGAGGCTAATTTATCATTCTTACCAAAAGTTTTGAGTCTTGTGTTCATTACTTGAAGGTCGGTAATCGTGAATCACTGGCGTATCACGGCGTCTCAAATTACAGCACAGCCGGTCTATTCTATAAAAATCTGAATCTGAAAACTATCGTTCAACCCCATACTGGATTGACACTATTATTATTATTTATTTATATGACAAGTAACAAAGGACTCAAATATGTTAGTAACAATATTTCTTAACAACTACGTTAGTACCTAAATTCTGCTTGCGATACACCGTAATGTAATGTTGAGGCTGGCCCGCACTCGGCGCACCAGGGAGGCGCATATTTTTCGCATAGTAGCGTGGAAGCAATGGACACGAGCTTCAGCAAACATTCCTGAAGCGCTACAGAAGCGGAACAGCCCATCAACATTAACGTCATTAACAGGAACGCATTATTATATTGAATGCGAAGGGCGCTGTACGATTTTTGAGCGTAATCTACCCACAGGCTGCACGTGTAAAACGAGGTACAATATGCACGAAATAGGGTTTTTTTTTAACTATTCTAGAACAACGTGCAAACCTGCGAACGATCATATTACCTCTCACCGACAGCGCCCTTCTTTCTCTTTCAATATCATCATCATCTTTGAGGTCAGCGGTCAAGATATGTCCCAAGTATTGCACCTTATCACACTAATATTATAAAGGCGAAAGTTTGTGAACGTGTTTGTATATTTGTTACTTCTTCACGCAAAAACTACTGAATGGATTTGGATGAAATTTGGCACACAGATAGTTTATAACCAGGATTAACATATAAGATACTTTTTATCCCGATATTCCTATGGGATCGAAACTTACGGGGCGGAACTGCTAGTATAATATATAGAGTGACTGGTAATTAGTGACCGATACTTAAACACGTGATTGTACTCATGATAACAAACAACTTTTACTATGGGACCAACCTGAAAACGAAAAAAAAATCAGCTGTTCCCTACATTTTGACGAGTTTATACGAACATAAATGTAGGGAACAGCTGATTTTATTTTCGCGATTTCAGGTTTGGTCCCATAGTAAAAGTTTAATAACACTTTGCTCTACCTGGTATTAGAACCCAGGATCAGCAGTTACCACTATACCAAAGAGTCATTACACACGTAACCTGAAAAAAAACCTGATCAAAACAACCACAAGCCCTTTTTTGTAACACTTCAAAAGTAAAACTGTACCGCTCGTGCAAGTCAGACGCAGTACCTACTCGTACGTAACACGTTCGTGTCGCATCAGATATAGAACGTAAATAATAACGGTTCATTTGAGCGCAGGCGTGCAAACGTCGCCGCAAATTAAAAAGTTTACATTTAATCATACGAAACTATTACTACTGGTTTGGAATTGAATGGTATGTGTAATAAATAACTGTTGTTTATTGAATGCATAAGTATCTTTTGTGTTTGTAAATGCTGCACTTACTGAGCACTGAAGTTGTTAACCTTAAATTGCGTAATACACTATCACTTACAATCTGAATCATATATGGATATTGCTAATCCATTGCTTCATATTATGTTCAAAAAATTTGTCCGCTCAACAATGGAAATAACGCAATGAATATTGTTGAACTGTCAAAATGAAAGTCATTGCTACTGTAAGTGTGTTACGCAATTACCCCTCTGCTCTGGTTTTATAAGTAGGTAATTAGTTTACGAAGTTTACATTTCTTTATCATTAAACAAAACACAAGCCGATCTGTAACTATCTACAAATAAATTGGATATCTAGACTATATCAGACCGCGATTGTGAAGTCTGGATCTAGATACAATGTAGGTAGATCAACGTATCTTGGTTTTAGTACTTTTTAAGTTTCACTTTAAGACCTAAAGTGCAATGCAGGATACCTTGAAAGAGAAATATACTATAAGAGCGTCAATATAAACGTAGCCTTTATCTTTAATTACGCTGAATCATTTAATTATATCCAATCCACCTTTATACCCGACATAAATAACCCATATTCAAAACATATCAATAACTAACAAAGGAAATTCGAATAATAGTAAAACATAACTGTAGCACGCCCACAAACAACTACCAACCCTAATTAAATACACACAAACACATGCATGCACACACATAAGCTCACAACACACACACAAAACACGCCGACGCACACAACTTATTAACACATCAAGTCGGTTCAACGGGACTCTGGAGAATTATTATTTAGCCGCTTAATAATGGAGCCATCATTTCGTCCATGACAGCTTCACACCTTGAGACGTAAGGCGAATTGACTCTCTTTATTATACTCTCGGATGTTTTTGTTTTTTTTGTTGTTTTTTTTATTCACTCCATGTTGGGTTTACGAGCGAGCTTTGTGAACGCACCGCCGCGAGAGAGGTGTTAAAGAGACCACGATATAAGAAGATAATCTAAATTGTTATACAGCTTTAATGAATTGAACGTAAAAATAATTAAGATAATGAACTAAGTTTAACGATTTGTTAAGAATGGTAGACAAGTTAAAAGATAATAATTTGATGCAGCAATAATGCTATTGTTGTTATTGATTCGGATCGAGATTTTGATAACTGTGTACGTTTTTTTCTGTTCTTTATTAAGAGATTTTACGTTTCATTATGAGAGATCAGTGTTTTTTTTTATTCCGTTATTTCATTTTTTATTATAATCTAATAGAAACCACTTGTTAGTAACCTGTTACTGACAATCTTTTTAATTGTCACTTTAAATTGCCGTCAAACTCTCTCTTGGTTTTGTGGTAGCAATCCTGATTTCGGATAGTGTTCGTCTCGGTCGTCTTTAGATTGATTTACATTTGCTTTTGTTAAGTAGTGAGTTTAGTTAAGTAGGAAGATTTGTGTCAAAACTTCAGTCTCAAAGTGACAGTTTTTCATTGAGAAGTGTCACATAAAAATGTTAAAGATCTTAATTCGCTGCTTCTGTAAATGCTACTGTAAATCAGCCTTTAAATAGGATATTAATCTATATAAAATAAATAAAATTGAAGCGTCTGTTCGTAATGTAAAATAATATACGGTACTTATAACAAAAACAATTTTTTGAATTTTTTGTCTGTCTGTCTGTTTGTTCTGGCTAATCTTCGAAACGGCTGGACTGATTTTGATGAAATTTGGTATGGGATACTTTGAACCCTGGGGAAGGCTAGTTTTCATCGACATACAACCCAATAATAAAAACTAGTATTATATATTATACCTACTAGCGATCCGCCAGACGGTTTTTACGACGTGACAAAACAGAGATTTCTTTACTACATGTAAGTTAAATATCAATGTAGGTATTCTTCACATTAACTTACATGAATATTTTTATCTCAGTGATGGCGAATACCGTATCAAAATCCGTTGCGTAGTTTAGAAGAACAACGTGGTCGGTCACACAGAGCGACACGCAAGGCGACTTTTATTTATAACTAGCTGACCCGCGGCGAACTTCATATCGCTTCTGATTTTTTTTTGTTATTTTTTCCCATGTTTTAATAATTAGGAACCCTACAAAACACCCTACCAAAGTTTCATCACAATCTGACCAATGGTTTCGGAACGCATAGAGAACAAACATACAAACATTGATTTTTATTTATATAGACTAGCTGACCCGGCGGCGAACTACGTACCGCGTCAGAATCAATAGATGTTGTATGAGAAAATTAATTATCTTAATTTTTTTTGTTCGTGAATTTATCCACGTTTTAATAGTTATTCTGCTATTTGGGGCGGAGACAAATCCATCAAATTAAAGATCCTAATAAAAATCGGTCCA
The DNA here is from genome assembly GCA_914767645.1 of Hydraecia micacea. NCBI lineage: Eukaryota > Metazoa > Arthropoda > Insecta > Lepidoptera > Noctuidae > Hydraecia > Hydraecia micacea. The sequence continues at coordinate 11,378,437 of OU611780.1, forward strand.
GCCGTTCCACAGTTATACTAACCCGACTTTGTTTTATTTACTCGTATATATACTAGTTGACCCGGCGAACTTCGTACCGCCTCAGAATCAAAAAAGCCGATCCATACAAAATTAATGAGAAAATATTTTTTTTTTGGGAATTTTCCCCATGTTTTAATAGTTATTTTTCTATTCGGGGCGGAGACAAATCCAACAAATCAAATATCATAAAAATCGGTCTCGTGGTTCTTGACTTATCAATGGTGTAACTAGCCCGACTTTCTTTTATACAGTCCCATTAAAATAGATGGACAAATTTTAACACAGCGCTCAGTACGTCTAACCAAGCAAAAACAAAATATTTTGACCTAAGATAATAAATTTCCGGCACATTAGTGTATTTTCGTTAGCTGATTATTTTTTCTTATATCTAAGGCGTTTTCTCCTTATTTTGGTGGTCTGAATGATTTCTAGAAGTTTGTCCATCTATTTTAATGGGTCCTTATATAAATAGATACAGATAGATGTACAGCATTATCTGCATTATATATCTGTACCTAGATATTATGTGTTTAAATAATTGATTTATGTAAGGTCTCCATTTAATAAACAGTAATATCGAAAACTGTTCCCCTTCTAACATCTGCCACTTATTTCAGTTATGTTTTACGGTCTTGTTTACGGCTACAGTTATGACCGTCTGCCACAATAGGATTATTAGGTTCGTATCGTAGCTTCGGCCATATGCTGAGAATTTTAGACGCTAATTATCGTAGTAAAACAACGAAAATTATAGGTCCTTATGGCTAGCAGAATTAGAATTAGCGTAAACGCTAGGAAGGAAAGCAAACATGAAAATCATGAGGGTGGAGAGGGAGAAGGGAGAGAGAAAGAGAGAAGAGTAGAGTAGAGTTTTGGGATGCATGAAGAAGCCGTCTCGTGTCGCGCAGTTTGTTCCGCCAATTACTCAACTGAACCGAGCGCTCGGCGCATCCTGGACAGTCACACCCAACACCTTATTTGACTGGAAAATTCTTCCCTTGCGGTGGTAGGGGTTTGCGATCACCGTCCCACCGGAGTCCGGCGTCAAGCAGCCCACTGTGTTTCGTCGATGCATGGGAGTTCCAGTGCCTTAGGCATCTTCTGGGCACGCTCGTTCCATCATAGACCTCATCAATCGCTTTCCATCAAGCGTGATCGAACTCAAGAACGGGCCAACTCAGCAAAAAAAAAATTTTCTGTCAGATAAATAGACAGAATGCTCTTCTCTCACTCTTGCTTTTCTCTCTCCATTCTCTCGTCTCTTATGTTGGATGATGTTACTAATAATTTTGTTATTGGTTAATAAAATCACCTGCATATTGCAGTTGATATTACATAATCTGCCTTTAGGTACAGTCAACCTGGACGTCACGTCTGTGGTAACACGTTGACCTTGCCTATCGTAGTCGGACTTTCAATAGACTAAGAGGGCAGTTTATACAATTTTTTTGTTTCCACTGATGACTGATGTGCGTTGTATTGTACTGCAGCTGCAGCATCCAGTTGTAGCCCGCGAAATTCAATATTTCTTACGTTTTTTGCAATTTTCAGGTGAGTGTCAGGTTGCATCTTGATCAAAATATGATTCGCGACTATAACAGGTGCGTATTTACAGAATTATAATCATTAATACACCTTTCTAAGTTAGATTTGTTCCATAAGAATAAATATCTTATGGAAAAGTGCTTATGGAACAAATCTAACTTAAAGAGATATATTAATGATTCTAATCTAATGACTATAATTCTGTAAATACATAGGTATCTATTATAGTCGCGAATCATATTTTGATCAAGATACAACCTGGAAATGAGCTGCAAATTGCAAAAAACGTAAGAAATTTTACCACTGCGCATTCACCTTAACAACTACACAGCAATGTAAGCAACACAGATCAACGAAAGCTACGGTCATTTCACAGCTCATATCTCAACTACACTATCAAGCACCACACCATATCAATACACTGTATAGAAGATTTCACGCCTCCTCCAAACATTTTTATCTTCTAATTTATGCCCGAAGCTGCTCGAAGTTGCCCGAAGGTCCCCGAAGATGTCCGAAGGCGTTCCGAGCGCCTAATCGGTTCAATTGTTGGAATCAATAAGGCACCGCTCGCTATCGAAGATCGTTATAATATATTGTGATTCAACGTCGTGTTTCTTTGTCAACTTTGTATTATTAGCCGACGATTTGTTAGGCTTTCAACTAGGTCTGGTCGAGGGATTTGTTTGTATGTCAGTTATTTTATAAGTAAGTGTTAATGCTATTTTAGAGAGTAGTACAGAGAGTTCTTCTGAGGTAAAGGCACAGACTTTGAAGAGAACTTTTGTTAGCCAGAAAACAATGTTCAGTGGTCGTATATATACCAGGTACAGACGCCAGCACATCAAGCTACCCGAAATTGTCAAATTTTCCCAATCAACTTTGAACCTTATGCTATAGCGATAAAGTTGAAAATCTGTTAAAGAAATTTGACAGATTGTAGTAGCTTGATGTGCTGGTGTCGGTACAACCAACAATATTTGCATTGTTGGCATTTTACTGCAAAAAATCGAGGGAATAGGTACTGAAAACCAAAATACAGGCTTTGCCTAGTTCGGCTACAGTGGCTACATACATTTATTAGAAAATTAATACTGCCAATCTTTTTTCCTGTAAAATATTATTATTTTTTTTTTTTTTTTTTTTTATTTAATGTTCAAAATGTATATCGCAGAGTTTAAATTATTATATACTACAAACCACAAAAGCCTTTAATGGCTTATATATGGCTAGTGAGTTCGGGAAGATTTATCTAATATAGGTACTACAAAGAAGCAAATTTAGACGGTAGGTTTGTAAGTTTTACATTCAAAGAATATTTTACGTCTTTACATATTATATCTATATTAATAGCATAATTAAAGATGGAAGTAATTTATCAAACTAAAGTACATACTCATAGTTTGTAATTTGCAGAAAATGCTTTTTTAATAAACATTTTGCTTTTTTAGGGTTACAGAGGTATTTACTTTGTATGTCCATAGGAAGTTCGTTTACTATTTTTGTTAGTATGTAGGTGTATGTTCTCATACCATACGTATTGTTATATCTAGGCAAGGTAAAGGTTTTTATATTAGCTAAAGTTCTTAATTTAGGATGACGTGTTCTCCTAACTAAATTATTTACATTGATATATTCGTCTTTTAGTATTGAAAGTCTGGTCATGTTTTGTATTGGCAATATGTTGCAATAATGAAATAGTTCAGAGTAATCATTTTGGTATTTTGTTTTAACTTTAAGTGGTACAATATTTTTGAGGATTCGTTGTTGTAGTTTGTAAATTTTATCTAAATTAGTTTTATATGTTCTCCCATAGCTACTGAGACCATAACTAATTATGGAGTCAGCTAGGGCTAGGTATAGCAGTCTTAAAGTTTTATATGGCATTTTATGTTTAAGTACGATTATTCGACCTAGGATAGATCTTAGTCTATCACATATATAGTTAATGTGTGGTACCCAATTAAATTTGTAATCGATTATGAGTCCAATGTATTTATGTTCTTTGACGAACTCTAATGTTTCACAGCTACAACTATCGGTACATACAGCGTGTAGGCATGAATGTTTATGCGCCTTGATGGATGGTGTGTATGTGGCTCGATTATGTGAAGAATGTATGTGCATGGCTTTGGTTTTGTCGGCATTTATGACGAGACCAACATCGTGCGACCACTTACATAATATGTCAAAGTTAATTTGAAGAAGACGTTCGGCCTCATCAGTATCTTTATCAGCCACCACGATGCAGGTATCATCGGCAAACTGGTATACAGAGCCTATCTCCATGGTATTGCACATATCGTTGACATAGAGTAGGTATTCAGTAGGTCCGATTATTGACCCCTGCGCCGTGCCTTTTGTCGTTAATTTCATGTCGCTATATGAGTTTCCTAGCTTGACAGTCGTATATCTGTTGCTATGGTAGCTCATAAACCATTGGAGTAGAGGCCCCCTTATACCACTGCATTCTATTTTCTGGAAAAGTGTATTATAATTAAGTGTGTCGAAAGCTTTGCTAAAATCAATAAAAATTATTAAAATATGTTTTTTATCATTAAGGTATGTATTAATTTCGTTGCTAAATTGACACAATAGCTGAGCGGCGCTTCGGTCTTTCTGGAAGCCAAATTGCTTTTTGTTTATTATATTGTTCTCACATAGAAAGTGGTTTATTTTATCACTAATACATCGCTCAACTATTTTGTCAATGCTTGATAAAATTGTGATAGGCCTATAATTATTGTATTCCTTTAAGGATCCTTTTTTATGGATGGGGCGAATAGTGCCTATTTTTAGTTTGTCAGGGTAAGTGCAGGTTTTTAGGCTAGTATTAATAAGATGTGTTATGACTGGAGAAATTTTTTGTGATGCATTTTTTAAGTCGGAGATTCGTATTTCGTCATATCCAGGACTTTTATTTATATTTAAGTTATTTATAATTTTATAAATTTTATCGTATGATATTTTTTTAATTCGCAGGGACATGCCGCAGTCACTAGAGTACGTCAGCGGCAGCATTACTTAAGTTTTTTTACTTTACTATATTCTAATTTCTGATACAGACCAGGTGGCCTACCATGATCTAATTAAAAACGATTCAAAAACAAGACATTTCAGTTTAGGTTCCTAAACTGCATCGCTTGAGCTGCTCTATGGACGTCATGGTACCAAACAAGTATGAATGAAACCAAAACTTGCGACTCAGTTTGGGACAATCGCTGTCAGCAGAATGGCACGGCCTAAACTGAATCTTTAAACTGACGTCATGGTACGAATTAGAAGATCAGTTCAGTTTAGGTCCTAAAATGGATCGCGTTAAGAGCTTGTGGTAGGCCTCCAGTTCCGAAATCTTCAACAGTGCCTTTCTGATACTAATATTTGCCAAGAGTTTAGATAGAAGGACGACTAGCTGTCTCTGCAACAAGGAAATCTAACAAGCAAGTCTGAATTATGCTACATATTTCACGTGGTTACCTATAGTAGGTACACACATAATAAAGGAAGATGATTTTTTATCGTGAACTCTAAGTTGTTAAAATGAAAGTACCTAGTAAAAGGGAGCTGAAAAAATTTGTAAAATTATATCAAAATCCATTCAGCAATTTTCGAGATCACCACACGCAGGTGTAATGTAACATACATACATACATACGAGTACGAGTAACCATAAAACCTTGTTTTATAATCATTTTATTAAGATATTAAAACAGTAATTGAGTATAATTACAAGCGGCTACGATGGATTAGACAAGTTTTGAAAGTAACTAGCTAAGTACCAATCTTGCTACGTCTAGTTGGTGTGAAAACCAGTTGGAATATTAATAACATGCTAAAAGTCTCGTTAGGTTTCACTTATCAAAATTAATAAAATAAACCTGCTTGTACAAGGTCAGAGAATTATAGGAGATTATGGCTTGGAATTAATTTTGGCGTATTTATAAACGTTGCTAAACCTATAGATTCCTACTTTATATATATCGCTCATTTGGAGAAACATCGACGTAAATGTATTTTTTCCCAAAATGAGTTAAATATGACAAAGTACTTAGAAAGCGTATTTACGCTAGGAAAGCAAAGACGTAAAAAAAAAATTACAGTAGCAGTTACGTCGATGTTTCTCCAAATGAGCGATGTGTATATCATCATCATCATCTGCCTAGCCTTTTCCCAACAATGTTGGGGTCGGCTTCCTGTCTAACCGGATGCAGCTGAATACCAGTATTTTACATGGAGCGACTGCCTATCTGACCTCCACAACCCAGTTACTGGGTAATACGAGCGATATGTATATATAATTATATGTATATATAAAAATTGTATAGGTAATAAAAATGAGAACGTTTGTATATTTGGATGTTTGTTACTCAATCAGGAAATAACAGCTGAAGGGATTTGGATGGGCAGACAGATTAATTTATAACCTGTTTTTTTTATCCCGGTAGATAATCCCGTGGGATAATTCCCGTCCTGCACGCGGTCGAAGTCGCGGGTGAAAGCTAGTAATATTATAAATTTGAATGTTAGGATGTTTGTTAATCAATCGCGCAAAAATGGCTGAACGGATTTCGATGAAATTTTGGCATAAGGTAAATGAGATACTTTTTATCCCGGTAGCACGTTCCCGTGGGATAATTTCCGATGTCTATGCTGGGAAAGCCGCGGGCAAAAGCTAGTACCTATAGATATACATAAGTAGTTTAAATGTCATTGCAAAGTGTGATTGATTTTATCAAAATAATGTTTGAATGATTCGTCATTATGCATAGAATGCATTTGTTTATATTTTGATTTCTATTATACTATATTCTGTAAAGAACTAAAAGTGAGTTATTTTTGTTTTAATTCAGCTGATGCATTATACATATAGTATTATGGTGAATTCAGATTGTCGGAGTAGGGTTAAAATTACTTCCAGTTGAAAAAACAAAGTTAAAACATTAACATTTTTCACAGTAATTACACTGATTAACGATAATTAACCTCCAATATGTACTTAACACTGCATTAATTAAAGATCGCTCGCCTGATTTGCATCAATTAACATTATTAACATACCCAATTTCAGTAAAACATTCTTAAACATTACACTTTATGTGGGAACTCTGGCTGCCTTACAAACAAACTGAACATCGACATACATATTTATACAAACTTATTATCCATTTATTTATAACAGCTATCATCGTATTACTATTAATAATTTATTTTCCATCTTCATGTAAATTGCTTTCCAATAGCTAACGTCAAACAGGATTGAGAAGTTCGAACCGACTATACACGTACAAATTCTACCAGAATAAATGAGACATCAAAATTGTATGCTTATTCCCTTGGGCTTAATACAAAAATGGTTAATACAAACGTATGTATGTCATTACATTATGACGTGTCGTGTGGACGATTTTTATTGCGCCTGCGCCGAAAGGTTTCTGATTATGTCATTATTTATAGTGATAGAGAAAGTGTGGTGTTGATGGTGACCTATGGCTTTAGGCTATAAGTTAGGATGATGTCTGTACATTCTGTACGCTGACAAATTAACTAAGAACATGTTTTGCAATGCGACTGTGAGGTTTTGTTTGATGTGGTGGTGATGGGTTTATTCGAAGTTGGGTACTTTATACTAATACGTAAAAGTTTTAAGCTTCTTTCGCACATCGTTGGACGAATTTCAGCAATGACACTGAACGGGATCAGCACAACTAAACCTCGTTTAAGAGCTGTTAGTGTCAATTAGTGGAGTATGGCCTTCTCCCTCTCACAGGGAAGAGGCCTGTGTCCCAGCAGTGGGAACATTATACTTAAGCATGATTATGCTTCCGCTATGCTTACGCAGTGTTAATATTCCGTAGCAAGGATGACACTGACAGGTCTTGAACGCGGTTTCTGTTTACATAATGGTTAAGGGAAAGATACGTACCTAAATAGTATTGGTTTCTTATTGTATCTATGTAATCGTAAATATGGTTCCATTCCATCTATGTACAGTAAGCGTTCAAAAGTATCTGAGCACCTTACGAGTCGTATTGCTGTGACACACGGTACAGCATACATCTGTGTGTGTAAACAACACGGTACATACACCACCTTACTACTTCACACACTGCCATATCGCCACGTACTCGTCTATATATACAGGGTTACTTGTAATTCGACGTATATCCGTCAGGAGCTGATAGGGGGGCCAAAATGCAACAAATTGAATCCCACATTTATGTAGGTATGGCCGAAATTCAATAGTTTTCGAGATATTTGAAACATTTTTGAAGCGTAAAATGTAAATATTGGTAAGATAATGTTCTTAAATCGCTCATCATATTAATTATTTGGTTGAAATAAGTACTTTTAATTATGTTCATAGCTTAATTGAAGACCAGCTACAATATCACCTTGTAATGGTACCTATTCAATATGTAGTTTTTTTTCCCTCTTCCTCGTATCGCTTAACCCAAAGACTCTTGAGTATTTCTCTAGAACAAAGAATGGAATACTGTTAGACATCTGTAAGCAAAATATTAAAACTGTTTACTTTACTATCAATAATTAACACTTTGACAACTTCGGAAAAAAATATAACTACTTATCATTCACTAATCTAAATAAATTATATTTAAAATGATTTATATATATTTTTTTTTATTTAAACCTCATAATGAATGTGAAACTTTATTTAATAAGGCATCTTCGGAGTAAAACGATTAACAATGCTTTTGATTTAAGTAGATTTATGTTTAGTAAATTAGGAAATATTTAGGTCAGTGGGTCGTCTTAGGGGATTTTAAATGATACACTCACACTTAGTCCGGTTTCATTCGCTATTTGGGTTTTGTTATATCCAATTTTATGCAGCGCAATAATATTTGCCTTCGCTTCAATATTTATATTTGACTGCATTTTGAAAATAATAACTACAACACCGCTAATAGATTAATGCACCTCGTCACTAACCAATATGGTCGTAACACTCGTAAAGAACAGCATATTCTGTCTACCTCACAGAAATCGAAATAATTTACATGGTTTTCTGTGTTCTGCCCACTAACTTTATTATTTGTGTGAACAAGACGAACGATCGAGACAAAAAACTAATGAGTATTTATCGAACTACCTAATAAGTGTGTGTGTGTGTGTGTGTGTTTATAATATAGACACAACTTATAGAATAAGGTCGTAAGTCAAATCGAAGCGTCAGTCTATTGCTTTGTGAGATTGCTAATCGACTTGTGAACGCCACTGTACCTACACCTTTTGCAACAAAATGAAAAGTAATTAACAAAACACATAACGCGTATCTGCAATTATTCGGTCGCATGTGTAAATTTAACAGCAAAACTCACACAGAAAACGTAATTAGCAATAAATTTAATATTCAATTACTTTAGCCAGTTAATTAACTTGTAGCCGTAATACAGAGTAATTTAATTATGTCTGTCTGTCCTTCTGCGGCGCTGTTCGCTGCGTTGGCGCATCATAGCGCACTTTATGTTCACATTGTAGTTTATTTTGCCTGACTTTTATTATTAGTTACTAGGCATTAGCCAGAAGTATGAGTATGTTGGCGTGAATTTGTTTTGAAAATTGTGGGTTCTTTGTTTTCTTTGGAATTTTAATCGTGGGATTTGAATTTATTTTATGGTGAAAAGTTCTGTAGATGCAGTTCTAGTGTCATGTCTCGTTATTAGGTATTCGTTCAAAATTGTAAAATTGCACAATTTTCTGCAATAGCTACATATAATTATATTGAAGTAAATTACAGGGTGGCAGGAACATGATTCTGGAGCCCACTGCGTTGAAGTTTTAAGTCGGTAATTTAAAAAAAAAAAATTGCTGTTCCATACATTTTGACTGCGTAGTGCAGTGAAAATAAAAATCACTACACTGCATTAAATAAAAACGTATTTTTTTTAGGTAAACCAATTTTTAAATACTTATACCTAATAATTAACTTGATACACTCTTCTGACTTTTCGCTTTCCTAATATATTTACAGCCACAATATTGCCTTTTAACTAATACGCCGTGTTTTGTATTTATATGTTTTTATATATTTTTTTTATTTTGGTTTACTTACCTAAAAAAAAATATAGGTGCGTTTTTATTTAATGCAGTGAAATTATTTTTTATTTTCGCTGCAGTAGTTATTGCACTGTTCTATGAAACAGCTTAAGTTTTTTTGACAACTGACGAAATATTTCTATGCTACGTCTATGTCTAGAATCATGTCCAGAATTCATGGTTACAGATTGTGCGTCAATATACCACCCTATATATTTCAGTTATTGTATTAAAACATGTCGGGTTCCTACATCTCCTTTCAAACTTACGACCATATTAGAACTGCTGTCCTCTCACTTCGAAACAACTGAAGGCACGCATAAAATTATGAACTTGTTTATTTTTTCGTGAGCGTTACCGGGTGAACTTTTAATTAATAAAGGCGATACTAATTATAATAAAAAATGACGTATTATAATTGTCGGGAACACAAGACGGTGCGAGCACGCTTGATGGCAATCGTAAAAAAGAGCCCCGCCTCACTGGGTGCACAGTGCGCTATGGCAGAGCAAAGTGAACAAAATAGTAAGAGTTTTAGCTTTGTTATTTTTTGCCTATGATCAAGTAGTAGTAGTAGTAATGTTGTTCCTGATATAAGTTGAATTATTGTACTCAAAAAATTCAGTCAGGGCAGAGGCGGTTTTTTTATTAACCTGCATTGACCCGCTGCTGCCGGGCTAGGTCTCCCCTTTCTCAGGCAGAGGCAGTTATAAAACAAAAATATTCTTTACGGATACGTCATACGACGACGACGTAATATTAAATAATATACTTGTCTAGCACGAGTTCGCTGCATTTAATACCTGCCAGTAGCAATACCCAGTCAACAATCAAAAGAAATTAAGACAGATAATTTTTCACATAAGCATACCTAACTAAAAAGTCAAAAGTCTAAGTATGTTTTTGAAAATCAAATAAGATTTTTGTCCACAAATTTATTCACGCTCCCACAGTGCGCCGGCAACATCGGCCAATTACATAAAAGCGTTTCATTTGCCGCTGCACAGTGTTATTGTGTGACCCCGCGCGATACCATCGACCATAGTTCCACGCTGGTTTACTCCGCTTGCAACCATGCTGCATGTTTCTGAGTTATCCCACAAAAGGACGGAGGAGGAAAATGAAGGAGTAGCAATGGCTTTAATTTTGACAGTTCAACATCATTCATTGCATTATTTACGTTGTTGAGCAGAAATTTTTTGAACATATGAAGCAAAGGATTAGCAATATGGATGTTGTCTTTAAAAGATCGCTCCTAGCGATAAGTCCGCCCATTGTGTCACCCATTGTAAAGTTTCTAAAAAGTATTCTATTCTATTCTATGGAAAGCAGCGCCCTTGTGTAAACTTGGACTTCGACGTGGGTCGACTCTAGAGGCAATGATGAAAGGACTCATGAACTTGTCATTTCTAAATTACCCATACCTACTTCAGACTGGTATACAGCAGTGCTGCTTGGGAACAAAAGCGTGATGGTAGTTTTTCCCCAGGGGAACGATTCCCATCTCAGAGTTTTAGGTAAGTACTTACTACTCGAACTACCCGTGGTAAAGGACCATCGGGCTACTTGCGTAACATATTGTCAATCGGAATCAGTTTCATTTTCAAAATCAAAATCAAAATATTTTTATTTCACATAAACCAACATGGGCACTTATGAAACGTCAGAAGCTAGGTGCACGGTTCCAATTGGTCGTTTCCTATGGAGAAGAACCGGCAAGAAACTCCATGGTTACTCTTTTAAAAATAATTGGCTTTTACAATGTTTTCGAGTTACAGTAGGTATGGGAGGACAGCGTAGGCCTGTCAACAAGTACCAGGTACTTGATAAAATAAAAAATGGTCTACAGATCTAGTCTACAAGGCTTACAAAGTCCTCACATTTACAAAATAAGGATGTATCAAAAGGATAAACAAAATATAAAAATCTACTAAAACCAAGAGATATGATTGCCATTTCAACTAAGAAAGAGGTGAAAAATTAAAATTGTCTGTATATAATGTCAAATAATAAAAAGATTATGTCATAGAAGTATGTACAAATAAAAAATAAACATCGTAATTTGAGAGCAGTTAATAGACATTTACGTAGAACTTATGCCGTCAAAGAGGTGCCAGGGAAGCCACATGTGCAGAAGGAATTATTGCCAAACTACCTTGTCTTCAACGTAGTCTTTAATCTTATAATATGCTTTTTTGATAAGGACTCGTTTGATGAGGGTTTTGAACTTTCCATCCCTAAGTTCTGTAACCGACTTTGGCAACTTTTGACAGGTCAACAACATTCATTGCGTTATTTACGTGTTGGGCAGACACATTTTTCGAACTTATGAAGCAATAGATTAGCAATTTGCTTCAAAATGATTCAGATTTCAATTGGTAGTGTGTTACGCAATTAGGGTGCAGCTTTAACTTTTAGAAAAAATCGAAAAGACTCACATTAGAAAGAAGAAAAGAAATAAATTAAAACAAAAAATATATTATCTCATCGTATACTGCACCGGTTGACGTCATCACGTCAACGCCGGCTGTCGCTGAAAACCAGCGCTGGGCTCTGTCTCGCAGAGGGTCACAGTTATGCTGAGCGATGGCCGTTTTGCGTGAATGTGACGCATATTTTCCCCCAACTTGTTTTTTTGTGTGTTTGTGTTGCGTCATGTTTACCGCAAATAAACGTATTTACTTTTTTATTTTTCTAAAGAAGTCGGAAAAGAAACAAAAGTTGTGTATTCTTCACACACAAAACGCACATCACAAAAAACACACACACACACACACATTGCATTATTCAGTATGGTATGCTCCAAAGAATTAAGCTGAAGTGTTGTAACTTAAAGAAACCTTTACATCATTTATTCTTAAAGTTTCCAGGTTTTAATAAAGGTACAGGATAGAATCCTCCAGTATCTGGCGGTCACAGAGTGAGAGATCCGAAACAAATGGTCACGTATGCGCAGTATTAATTAATGAATGCCATTATTCTTGCCTTATCCAGCTCCAGTGCAGTCTTTGGAGTCAGCATTGTTTTTGAGGCAAAAGGCCAAATATACGGGCAGACGCAGGTACCCGGCTTTTGTATTGTTTTTCAGGGAATTCGGAGAGAAATGATGTAAATACAAGTACCTAGGTGCCAAAACGATGAATAAAAAAATAATAGGTAATTTTTTTTTTTAATTATGCTGCATTTAATATTTTCTCTTTAAAAATAATCAAATCTGCAACATTTAATGCTCGAGGACAGACACTTTTACATGGTGGTCAATTAGTTATGCATAATTATATTTACCACTTTAAGCACACAAATGTACAGTGGCGGACTATATTGTTAATAATATAAGGCACTAGGTCCTCTCCTTTGCCCGGGATTAGACCACAAGCTAAAAAAGTGAAGAAATTCTTAGATGTGCTCAATGGATTATGGCCCAAGGATAGTCACAACAGCAACAAACAAAGTAATAAGTTTGTTGTACAAAGAGAAACACGTATTTAAAGTTAGTGATACACTAAACATGATTGTACAAGTGGTTGTCAAAAGCAACTTGAACGGCTGGCTCCTGAACTAACTAAAAAGATACTTGTACCTCAGGAGACCGCGTATTGTCAACCGTAGTGTGGGACGCGGATGCCCCTCAGCTAGATGGACCGACTACCTAAAAAAGGTGGCTGAGACAGACTGGCTGCGGATGGCGGAGGGCAGGGAGTTATGGCGCAGCCTGGAAGAGGTCTATGTGCAGCAGTGGACTGCGATAGGCTGAGTTGATTGATTGATAGAGCCAATGTTCACCAAACCTAAGAAAAAATAAAACTGGTAGCAGATTGATACAAAAACTTTGTTGCAATTTTTTCTCAACTATGTAACTAATGAGATTAGGTAGCAAAAGATAAACAAAACTGTTTCAAAATAGTCATTTATTTTTCAACAACTTAACAGATTGCGTTGTTACATTGCAATGTGTCAGAATCAGAAGCCGACAGCCAGATAGATAAAGCTCGATTGTGTTATTGCTCTGATTTTAATTACGTGTTGAAATTGAAGCGTTGTTACAATAAAACAATGCAGTAAAATAATTGTCTTTCGTTAATTTTTGCAATATTATAAAAAAAATCACACGATGGGACTTAAAATACTGCGGATAATTGCGTAACACCCTATCAGTAGCAATGGTTTTCATTTTGACAGTTCCACAACATTCATTGCGTTATTTGCGTTGTTGAGTAGAAACATTTTTCGAACATATGAAGCAATGGATTAGCGAAATCCTTCAAAATGATTCGGTTTTTGATTGATAGTGTGTTATGTTACGCCATCAGCGAGCTGGAAACGGCTGAAAAAAATAAAAGAGAAAGAAGGAAGACATGAACTCTGCAGTCGACTGAAGTCAGGTACAGCATTTTTTTATAATAATTCTTATTTAGATTTTTCAATTAACATTCTTATTCGTAAAAAAGGTAAGTGTCTTTTTGTTTTTAGTATTTACTTATAGTCAATTAGTTAGTCATTTAATTTAGTACGTAGTGTAAATTGTTAGTTGTAGGTATAACATTGTAAAAGTTGCTTATCTTTCTAGTAAAACAGGTCATCTCACAATTCTCACCTTCACCGTTCTCTTAGGGAGATTTCATTGTTTAAAAAAAGCTAGCTTTCTCGGACAATCGCGCGGATTTATCACAATAATAAGGCGTTAACAGAGTACCTTTAATAGTTTGTTAAGCGTGGTAACGTCGGCGTAATAAGCGGACTGCCGGTAATAACAGTAACAATGAAAAATAATAACAACTGGTGTGATAGCGGCCGCGGGCGCGATTAACTGTTCCGGAGCTTTTTGTTTTGAAGTTAAAAAGAAATGAGGAAGAAAATTATAAGGAAATGGTGTAGTTCAGATTAAAGGTCACTGTTTCATCTTCGTCGTAGTTCGTCTTTTACACTGAAGTGATTAAAGAAGAAAATTGCTGAATGGGCTTGACCTCTTGACCTCGATCACGCCTGATGGAAAGCGATGGATGAGGTCTATGATGGAACGAGCGTGCCCAGAAGATGCCTAAAGGCACTGGAACTCCTACGCATCGACGAAATACAGCAGGCTGCTTGACGCCGGACTCCGGTTGAAAGGTGGTCGCAAACCAGGCGGGCGTTAGCCCTACCACCGCAAGGGAAGAATTGGCTAGTCAAATAAGGTGTTGGGTGTGACTGTCCAGGATGTGCCGAGCGCTCAATTGAGTATCTGGCGGAACAAACTGCGCTACACGAGGAGGCTTCTTAATGCATCCCAAAATAATTCAGTTATTTGAGGTAGCATAGGTTTAATAGCGGCACCGATTTAGGTTTTAGGTTCTTATCTCTGCCTTACCTTTCGGGTAACATAGGCGTGATTTTTCATTATGTGTGTTATGTTATAGGTTTAATACCGTACGTAATTCCGGGGCCCAGAATAAAAAAAAAAAAACTGGTTAAACTGTTTTACTTTTTCCAAAATTATGCCCATACTATCTTACTTAGGCGACTCTTATTTCCTTTTGAGGGTGGCCCTAGAGTCTTGTTATAAAAACAGTCATGTATCATCTATGTTGTTGAAAATGGATTTTGATTATACTGATTGTGAGAAAGACGCGTTTGCCAACACAACAGTTATGGAAATTGATGACGCAGCCTATTAAATAGTGATCTACTTTGTAGTGATTATGTAAAACAGTTAATAAGATGGTGATTTCCGGTTTAAAACAAGATGATTGAGCCGGAAGTCAGGCCCGGACAACACCCGAAATTAGTCACGCCAAGCAGCCAATAAAGACATGTAATTTTTATCACCCGTAATACGTATTAATACGTATTATTATTTGACCGATACATGCTTACCTTACGTAGGTACTTAACCGGCCAAATAATTGGCAAGTAAAAGCCATTTTAAGTTTCAACTCACGCGCACGTCTGGGCATCGTTTTACAAAATGGTTTTTAATGAAATTTATACATCATCATGGTATTTGCCCATTACTTTTTATGGCCTAAAAGAAAGTGTTGATATGTTCGAGGTATCCGTATATGATGGCATCAAATTATGTTGTTTTTTGTCTGGGGGTAAATTGTTCAATTGGGTTGGCATTACCGATTAGGTACTTAGGTATTTAAGTATGTGTTGGTAAGACTGTGAGTCATAGGGGTTATTTTGGTTATGGCTTTTTGTGTAGGTATGTTATCTATCTCAAATCAAAGTGTTTCTTTTTGTTTAGGTGTTTTTTGTTCTTATGCCAATGAAGGCATCTTTCTCTGTTTCTTTTTGGTGACGTAATGGTCAGCACAGGATTCAGAAGTCTCTTGTTAGAGCGCATAATTTATCGGTTTGGGCGCAGAAGGCCTAATTCATCATCATCATAGAATTTACATGCCCTAAACAGGCAAAGTATTGACTGTACATAAAAATAACAACTTCTACAACTGTTAACACCTATGAGTACTTGGCAAAGGAAAACATTCGGGTATATCCCATCGAGCACGCATGGTACACGCCACACGGACATTAAAAAAAAATCTTTATTTAATTTTGTAAAACATGAAACGTTTATTTTCTCTTGACTGTACTTACCTGTCAAAAAGAGTATAACCTAGCATAAAGTGGATAAGACAAAGTGCAAAACAGAAGACGAACTAGCAGGGGATCAAGAAGGGAGGGTGAAGGGATGCTCAGGGGATCAGACCGGAATAAATTATTCTTAATAAGTTCAACAGTAAGAGTTGATGTGGCTGAGTTTTGTTTTTCCGAATGGATCGCCTAGGTACTAATGCCGTAAATATTGCTGGTGTTAAGGATAGGTTAGGTGGATAGTGATTTATAGTACAAGTCTTGGCATGAAGAAATATTTATAAATGACCAGTTACCTTACCTACCTAAGAGTAGAGTACCTTTTAATTGATCATTTAGTTTCATCCTCACAACGTCTCCAAGCTTTGATTTGAAAACGTTATTCATATACCCAGGAAGTAATCTCCAAACTTCAATAGCGCCGTACATTCCCGCCTCAAAACGTTTTCCATCGGTATCCATCTCAGGAAGAAGCGCGGTTAATAAATAATATAGTTTAGGCGTGCAATCTGCGCGGTGCACGGGAATACAAATGGCGGGGCGTCGCAGCCACGCCGTTGCGCCGGCGCAGATGCGCGATAGCGACGCGGTATACCGCGGGTTTGTGAGGGAATATTGTATGGGATTTCTGTTATTAATGGCTTATTAAATTAGAAAATAAGATTTGGTAATGTAGTAAAAGCGAATCAATAATAGGTATAATGATTTAGAATCCGTCATGATGAATTATGTTACGTTTAGTATTTCATTTCAATAGGTAGGTACGTTTTTCATACATTTTATTGATAAGCTGAACTTGCAAAGCATAGATAATATCTTCATCATCTAATCATTATTGACTTATTACATACCTACCCATCTAATACCAAAACTAGCGTCAATTACCCATCAAAACTCGCCAATAACCGCCCAGTATTTAGCACTGGCAACACAAATCACGGCGTTAACCCCTCCATTGCCGCGGGGGTATTTATCGGCACAATAAACTTGCGTAATTTATAACAAGCAATAACAATGTGTGCTGTATCTGAGGGGTAATTTCTCAAACGCACACCTCGCCCGTAGCGGCGGCTATCCGACAAATTAAATAGCCGTGTATACGTCCGGACGGACGGACGAACAATCGGTAGGCTCTACTCTTATTAAATGATAAGCCTCGTAATATTAATGTTATCGTGCTGCGCTAGCGGAGGGTTAAACTGTTTCGGTTTTTAAATTGCTGTGTTCGGATTTTTTTTGAGAGGGGCTCAAAATTGAACTTGTTTTGAGGTTATTGAAGTTATTTGACTACGTAATATTCATGATGATCACATAACGAGGTGGGGTGAGCAGTGGGCCCAGTGGTAACGGCCGCGACTTATGAGTTCGGACCCAAGCAGGCACTTTACTTTGTGTTCATTATTTTATCATCACTGCTCTCAAAACGGTGAAGGAAAACATCGCGAGGAAACTGGCATGTACTAGAACCAAAATTTCGAAGACATGTGACATCCACTAATCCGCACTGGACCCGCGTGGTAGATTATGGCCCACTGCCTCTTACAGAGAGGAGGCTTGTGTACCAGCAGTCATGGGTACATTACAGGCTGATAATGCACATAGCGTGTATTTTAAATAAAAACTATTAATCTGAAGTTTAGCACCTAATAACGCTCGTCTGTGGGAGATAGTCAAACAAAAACATCACCATCTTCTTCTCAAATTATGCACGTCCCGTTAAATTCCACCATGCTCGTGCATTAACATCAATATTGAAGAACAAAAATAATCTAATTATAATTTTAAATTCTACATAGTTCTGGCCACCCCGCATCCTATTTTCCTCAAGTCTATAAAACCATTTGACTCGGCAACATCAATGTCAGAACATGCCAGGCTCGGAGTTATAGCGGCTTGAGCCAAGCCTCTTTACATCTTACCAGCATTTACTATTCCACCACTTCGTTAATATTTTCAACTCAAAAGGTATAAATGTCGATTACTTCATTAGTGTTAAGAATAACTTAAGTAGACCCAAAGGACCATACACAAGTATTAATATAAACATCTGTCCAAGACGTTCCAATTACCATTTGCAAGTCATTACACATAAATACAGCGGTTAATCTCGCTCCGAGGAAATTAAAGACTTAGGTAATTAAATTACGGACCAAATCAATTTGTATCTTATGAGAACTAAACAGAAATTTAATTAGCGATGCGCAACAGAAGAAATGTCAAAAAGGTATTAAGAAAAAACGTACAAAATTAATGCGGGCGCATACCTGAGCGCCCGGCACCTTGTGGCAAATTGAAAAGGCCGCGCTTGCTCTCCGAGCTAATAATAAATTCTCAAATAATAATAATTCATAAATAATAATCGTGGAAGAAACAAAATAAAAATATTATATACGTCGAAATAATAAAGGATTTGCCCGGGAAGCAGTCGACACGGGTTGACTTTTGTTGAGGATAACAGCGGCCGGGATTATATGCATTCCGATTTGAGCTTTGAAATTCTCAGTTGAAGTGGAAAGAAACATTTTCTGTACTGAGGAAAGCTATGATGCATTGTTTATAAATTGACGCCTAAAACATGCGTCGGACCAACACTTAAACGCAGAAATTGCGGGTTAGGTCACGATCGTTGCGTTATTTTTATCATAGTATAATAGTGAAGTGAGTAGCAGGCTATAATCAGACAGCATAAAGGCGCTAGTGTGCGCCGGCCCGCCGAACATAAAATTGTTTTTTCGTCCAACAGCTATAATTAGGCGATGCGTTACGTTTTTGTTTGGCCCACATTTCCCGATCCTCTAATTTTTGTATTTTTTGCCGCTTCTTTTGTAGTCGTTAATATGATTACACCGTTGGGATGATGGCTTCATACGTGTTTTAGGTTATAACTTAATTTGCTCGGGTTACTTATTTGTTTTTTTATTGTTGTCCGACTTCCTGAGAGTCTGTCGTATGTTTTTTACGGCCGGTCGTTAGTTGGAGGTGATTGAATGTGATGGTGAGCAAATTGTGGGTCGCTCGAACCTTCGCGTCGTGATGACGTCCACGTCTCGGCGTCACGTATTTAGTTTGATTCGAATGTTGACTCAGTGTGTCGTAATTGGATCGTAATCTGTTAGCAGAACTTTTTGTCGAGATGATTGCGTTCTCGCGCTATCACGTACAGTCGAACTTTCGATGATATTGACCGTTTAGCTTATTTTGAGCGTAAATTAATTTCTAATGAGGTAGGTAGGCAGGCGGTGGGGCCGGCGCGTTAGGGCTGAGAATGTCTTAATAATCTTTCGTGTCTGATGCAATCAAGCGGTTAACGCTTCGTGCAGCGCTGATAAATGGCTGGAGTTACGTAAACGTTTGAGCTTAAACGCCCGCCTTTTAACACGCTAAAAGCTCTAGGATCTTATTGAATGCATTTTAAACGTATTCTCCAACAACCACAACCTCCACTTGCGTTTCCTACCTAATTAATCCTTTACCATTTGTCTCCAAATCCCTCCAAAACCGTTCAAAAAGCAATATTTCCTCGCCAATTTTTCATAAAGCGCTGCACTCGCTTCACAAGTCAGCGGTAATGGCGCGGCTCGGTTTGACAAGTAAATTGAGCTTGGACGGGCGACGTGCAAATTGGTCGACACCGCTTGCACGCAACGTGCTAGGGCTTCGTGCTCGTGCGTGGCTCACGGAGTGACACTTGGGTAACACGCCGCCATGAAACACTAGCTTTGAGAACTAAATTATTAATGGAATAGTGCTCATTATAAAATTGTAAGCAAAGTGTTTCTTTGTTTCGAGTTGTTTTAAACTTTGGTCTTTTCTTTCTGTCATGTCACGTTGACTGCTTTACATGATTCTTTTGTTTGTTTTAGTTTTGTTTATTGGCGTTAAATTCGTAAGTTTTTCCTGAGCTCAAGCTAAATTTTAACAAAGCCTACCTTCTTTTTGGAAGGAAGAGCATAGAAGTTACGTAGCCTGTACGACATACTTAAGGTATTCGAAAGTTTTCGGTACCTGTAGCCCCTGTAGGAGTAGGAGAAGGTTTTGAAGACGATTTCGTCTGGTTTATAATGGGCAATGAATGGTGATCCAGTGGCATCGGCCCCGACTAGCGAGCTTATAGGTCGAGAGTTCGTATCCAAGGAGGCGCTTCACTATGTGTAATTTACTTCATCACCACTGCTCTCAAAAACGGTGAAGGAATACATAATGAATACGAAACCGACATCTCCTAAACATTCGAATATATATTGTGACACAGGGCTTTTTTTTTTTTTTTTTTATGGATGGGAAATCATCTAATGACTCCTCCCGCTCTGGGTGGAGCGGAAGGGAGTGTCAGACTCTTACTGACTAAAACCCACCCGTGTTCCTTCCTTAGCCCTTTATGTTCCGGGGCAGCGGTAACCCTTTCGGACGATCCCGCTACCCCGGCAGGCTTCGGCCCTGGCGGGCCTCTTCCTTTATGCTGACATCTCTTTGAGGCGCGCGTGGAATACATACGCGCCGTCCGGCATGGGCCTGGTCCTGATCGGACGGAGAGCTACCCATTACTCTCCGTCCGCAGGCCCGCGCCTACGGTGGCCGGGAGTCGTCACGCGGCTCCCGACGCCCGTAGCGTCTCCCGCGGCGGCTGAGGCGAGAGGCTCTCTCCCTGAGCCGTCCCGCCACCTCCTTCGCTAGCATGACTGCTTCGCAGAAGGAGGTGACTGCCTCCCACTCCCCCTCGCCCCGGACCATGGCTTGAACCAGGGCCGGACGCGAGAGGTCGCCGCCGCTGCCGATCGCCTCCACGAGGACACGGCGGTGCTCCGCCCAAGCGGGGCAGACCTCCACCGTATGCTCCACCGTGTCCTCTGGGCGATCCTCGCAATGGTGACACCCGGGCGTCTCCTCCCGCCTGATGATGTGCAGGTACCTCCCGAAACATCCGTGTCCGGTGAGGACCTGCGTCAGGCGGTAGGTGAGAACGCCGTGACGCCTCTCTAGCCACTCCTCAAAGAGGGGACTTATCGCCGCCGCGGCGTGCCCTGTGACACAGGGCTCGCGTTGTGAATTACAGACTGCTCCCTCTCACAGAGAGGAGGCCTGTGTCCCGTCCCGGCACTGGGAACAATATAGGCTGATTATGCTATAATGGGCAATGAAGACACTGATGAACTAGAGGTAGAAACTAGGACGCGTCGAAGTCTCGACAACGGACCATTAAAAAGTTATAGTGTCTAAAGCTTTTAAACCTCATATTTAGTATTCATAGCACACCTAATGGATCAACTAATAATAATAAAAACACACAATAATAAGCCACAAAGAACACAATTACTCATGTAGGTGTACACACGATTGTTTACAACCGAACACAATTGCTTTCTGTGTATCTAAATCAATTTTATTGGACCATAGCACTTGTTATCTAATTATACTTCACCAGCTTATAAACCCACCAAAAACTTTGACCTGTGCTTTAAGTCAATATGATTGAAATCAGGGGTTTTGTTATACTGGTTACTCGAAATACTTCTTACAAACTGCCCAGAGATACTGACCTGTGGCTTTTACCAAGTTGGTTATACAAGGGGTCTTGTTATATTGGTTGGTAGAACTTCATCGCTTTGTATGATAATTTTAAAATCGACCTCGGCAATGAAAAATTGATTTCGGCTGATATGCTTTTGATTATATGGTTGGCAGTCGTTAGATACAATTATTTGGATACAGGTACGGGATTGTTTTTGGGCTATTATGTTGGTATTGATGATAATAAAGACGTTAGCTTGAGGTGGAGGCGTCCTTTTGTTTTGAGGGTCTTCGCCGAGTGTCTGTAGTTGAAATAAGATCTTATATCGTTTTAAAG
Organism: Hydraecia micacea; assembly: GCA_914767645.1. Lineage (NCBI taxonomy): Eukaryota > Metazoa > Arthropoda > Insecta > Lepidoptera > Noctuidae > Hydraecia > Hydraecia micacea. Next base: position 11,400,482 of record OU611780.1, read on the forward strand.
ATCGGTAGTGGTGTTCTGAAAGAACTCTTTATTGGAGAGACTTTTGATATTTTGTTCACGGAATTTTAAGACTAATGATAATAATGTTTTTTTTTTTTGTCAATGAGTTCTTACAAAAATGGTATAGTTGGCTTGAGCTTACTGCAAAAGCTTCCATGTCAATTGAAATTTATTATAGCTTGCATACTGTACAGTGTCCGGTAATTAATGGATAACCTCTTAAGGGGCCATTTTACTTATCATTATGAACAACTATTACTATGGAACCAATCTTGAAATCGTGAAAAAAGTATCAGCACTGTTCCCTAAATTTTTACGAGTTATGCGAACATAAATGTAGGGAATAGCTGATTTTTTTTCGAGATTTCAGGTTTGGTCCCATAATAAAAGTTGTTCATAATGATAAGTACAATGACCCCTTAAGAGGTTATCCATTAATTACCGGACATCCTGTATATACTATATCCAATAGTAATATACATGTAAAATTTTATTAACATCATTTTTTAAAAGTTTAAGGTCGTAATACATATGTTGTAGGTATGAACGCCATGTATGCTAAACCCATCTGCGCCAAATTAATATCATACATACATACATATGTCATTGTAACTTAATAATAAATCATTAGGTACTTAAAGTTAAATACAGAATCATCCCCAGCTCGTAATATAATAATATGCAAAGTTAAGCTGTTTACACACTAGCCGTGACTGCGGCTGTTGTAAACGACAACAACAGTCCCGGATCCGTCACGACACTGCAGTTGCAGCATCTTCGCCGCCGGCTCCTACTTAGATGGAGGACTCCTTAATGGTGTAATGCCGATGAGGAGAGTAACGATCGTAGTTTGGGTAACAATCACGTTTCTGTTATAAATTGTCTTATACTCTAGGAAACTGGGAAGAGTACCTAAGTAAAGAGTTATGTAATTATCCCAGTGCATAACAAGAAATAGGAGAAGGATTAGCACAAAGTTTTCTGGTTTCATGTTGGGCAATCTAAAAGATTAAAGATGATAATTTTTCGTCGATCATTTCTGGTCTCCTCATGGGAGTAGGACATCAATTGATATCATTATATCTTATCATTCCTTTGCAGCGTAAACTTGACTATCACGACACGCCAAAGGAAGCCAAAATGACCTCATTTTCATATAGAAAATATGAATAGTGCACGAACACACAGAAGCCGTAAAAATATCAATATTTCATGGTATTTTTCTTGTGTTTATTGGTTCAGCAAGTGAAAATGGTACGATTTCGTGGCGGCTCGCAGGTGAGGTAATCACTTCATTATATGCCACCGCCGTCTAGCGTGCTGTGCAGCCTGGGTAGGGTGCCCATGAGCTGAGCAATGGAGGAGAGCGATCATGTTCCGTTCTGTCTAAAATAATAATAGAAGATGAAGAAACAACAAGAAGAAGAAGAAGTTACAAGGGTTCTAGAACTCAGTTTAGATCATTGTAAAAAAATACTCATCATAATTATATACTTACATATCAATAAATAATAATAATAGGAAAACTTATATTTACTTTTTCCTGCAGCCCATAATCATATTATAAAGCTGTTGTTGGTATGCCACGTCTAAGTAAAAGTTGTCTACTATTATTAGTGTAAGGTCTTTTTGTAATAGCACAAAACAAGGCAAGATTTAAGCTCATTGCTTATATTCTATCTGGTTGTTAGGACAGGTAAATGATCCACTATAGTATATTTTATATTTATGCATCTCTTTTACAGCACACACTATGATCCACCTCCTATCCTAGCCTCTGTGTCCCAAAACATGCAGTCAAAGTGACCTCTGTGCTGTCACCGACGACGCGGACGCCGCGCCGTGGAAGTGGCGATGTTGTGTACCAACAAAATTTAAAATATAGTCGAGCCAGCGACACGAAGAAGATGTAGACCACAAACATACACTATCAAAATTACTTTGACATAACAACACAAACCATAGACAATTCTGTGTCAGGATTCCATGCAGCACGGCCACCCCTCACCTTCGTATTATAGAAAAGAATGGAAAATTGTGAAAAATTGCTTCTTGTTAAGTTAGGCCGTGATCGTGGGCCGATACTGCTCGGGCGAACTACACTAATCATTTTGGAACATTTCCATTATATATTTCATGGGAAACACGCCCTATGAAATATAACCTCATTATGTTTATGGGAACGTGAATATATTTAATGTAGGCCGTAGGTGATGTTAAGGGTTGGTTGCTATAAAGCCATATTGGTAATATTATATACCATAAATTACCTACTATGGAGCAATTTATATATGATTAGCTTCTGCCCGCGACTTCGTCCGCGTGAAATTTCACCCTTTCTCCATTCACCCTCTTAGGGGTGCAATTTCGAAAAACCCTTTCTTAGTGGATACCTACTCTTCACAACGAACACACCTTCCAAATTTCATGTCTCTAGGACCAGCGGTTTAGGCTGTGCGTGGATATATCAGTCAGTCAGGACTTTGAATTTTATATTTATATAGAAGAAGCACCAGGAACCAGGTAAAAAAAATTGGAATGCTTATTAAATGCGCCAAATTTTACTGTTACTTGCATAGTACATTTTTTTTTCAGTAAGTCAGTCAAAGTTTGGCAAAGTATTAATTTTGAATATTTGATTGGGCAAAAAGTAACATTTAAATGCCAATAATTTAAAAAATACACAACTTAGATTTTTTTAAATATTTTTCTGATAACTATTATGACTTGGCCTATTATTACCCGATTCCGCGTTGACGTCGACTTACGGGACACCCTGTATAAAAAAATACACAGAGATATAAAAACTTTCAATGGCGCAATAGTCAATGGAAATTATATCCTTTCATTTGTTCCATTATATCGATATTAAATTCCCATTCATATGAAAAGCCTTTACCGTTCTACATACACCTTGGTATCAGTCATTAAACTACTGAAACTCACATAACAAATTAATACAATTTCCTGCTTCGACATTTTCATTTCTGAAACATTTTTATCGGCGTACACATTTAATTTCCTGTTGAAACATAATTAAGTTATGCCGTTTTTTCATGTTAAACACTTTTTTCTTGGAGTCATGAAATACTATTTTCTATTAGGAATGTTAAAATGGCCGTTTTTTGAGTAAGTATGATTTTATGCTACTGTTTTACATAAGTAAGTAGTAAGTTGTGAATTTGAATCTTAATGTGATCTTAGAGTTTGATAATCTTATATATTTTTGGTATATTATGTGTGTGTGGAATAGGTACATAGATCACTTTTTCACCTAATAGCTGAGCTGAAAATGTTTTTCTGTTATTTATGCTTGGCTGGAAATAAAATACTACGTTGTATTTTGCTGTGACTACAGAGATCTTATGTGAGCAAGTGGAAATGCGCTTTTATATCAGGATTTCAGTCTCTAGCCTTAGCTCATTAGAGACTATTAGTCATCATCATCTGCCTAGCCTTTTCCCAACTATGTTGGGGTCGGCTTCCAGTCTAACCGGATGCAGCTGAATACCAGTATTTTACATGGAGCGACTGCCGATCTGACCTCCACAACCCAGTTACTGGGTAATATGATACCACTTGGAGACTATTAGTCACTAGCCTTAAATAGACTGGTCGACGCAACATTTAGTGGTTTATTTATAAACGTTGCTAAAAGTTAAGAGACGTTTAAACGTCAAAAATGTATGGCTAAACAGTCGCTAATCATTACTTAACTGTAAGCAACGTTTATGAATAAAGGGGTTTGTTTTCTGGAAATATTAGTATATATTAATATACTACTACTATACATACAGTTATTATTTCAGAATAGGCCCACAAAATAAAACAAAATAGAAATATATACATGAAATAAACTCATAAATATTACATAAGTGTATACAAATTGTTGTATCACGCTTAAAAGCGTCATTAAAAATAAGTTTTAGTTTCTCTTAATGTTCAACTCTGATCAGATAAGGGCTCGTCCACGCGGGTGAACGGGCGATCCTGCAATTATAAAGGAATTAGCCCAAAACAGCGCCTTCAATGGGCACAAATTGATATAATAAAAAGTAGTGTGGTTAGCGTTGACGCAATGCTAGGGTTGCTACCTCCATGCGTATTAAATTTTACTTGAATATAATACCAGGCCACTTAGAAAGTATTGCGAAACAAAGTTTTTGTGTATGAGAGACTGGCCAGTTATAATCTATTTTGAAAATATGATTATTTGTTAGTAAAAATAGGTACGTTTCAATTTCAAAATTTCTCTCCACATTGTTTGCGAGCTAATTTAAATTATCGTGTCATTATAAAAATTATCTGCGTCGGGAACATTTTCGCGCTATGATTTTTACGATTTCAAGTGCCGCCTGAAACCGGACGAATCGTAAGATAGATTTCATATGGCATTCATTCATGGATGAAGGCCCTTCTACGGCAACCGTGTATCGTTGGTATAATGAATTCAAGCGCGGTCGACTAACTTTGGGGGATGAAGAATTAAGTGGTCGCCCTTTGACGGCTGTTACGGAAGAAAACGTGCTAGCAGTGAAAAATTTCAACCAAGACAATAGGCGAGTTACGTATCAAGAGATTCAGCACATACTGCAGGTTGGATCGGGAAGACTTCACGAAATTCTACACGTGCATCTTCGCGTGAGGAGCATAGTTTCACGCTGGATGCCGCACAACCTCACCGATGCTCAGAAGCAGGCCCGGGTGGAATCGTGCTGTGATATAATAAACAAATTTGAAGCAGGCTCGTCTCGGCGTGTTTACGACGTCATTACAGGTGATAAGTCTTGAATTTATCAATACGATCCAGAAACAAAGCGCCAGTCGACGGTTTGGGTGTTTCAAAACGAATGAACGCCTACCAAAGTGAAGTGATCTAGAAGCGGGGGAAGTTTTTGATTTCGAGCTTTTTCAGTTTGACTGCCTACTTGGTGTCAATTCCTTTACGGAACCAAAGAAGCATCAACGCTGAATAGTATACTAACAAATAAGTACTTGGCAGAAGTTTTCTCTGTTGTGAGCAACAAGCGACCAAACACAGGGCTCCGTGGGCTACTGCTCCACCACGACAACGCGCTCGCATTCGCACACCGCGCTCAAAATGAGGGATTTTCTGGACAGCACGCCGGCCAAACTCCTGGGTCATCCTCCTTACAGCCCTGACCTAGCACCGTGTGACTTCTTTTTATTCCCGAAAATAAAAAATCAGCTCAATGGGATACAATTTTCGTCAAATCAAATCTAATCAAATCAAAATATTTTTATTTCACATAAACCAACATGGGCACTTATGAAACGTCAGAAGCTAGGTGCACGGTTCCAATTGGTCGTTTCCTATGGAGAAGAACCGGCAAGAAACTCCATGGTTACTCTTTTAAAAATAATTGGCTTTTACAATGTTTTCGAGTTACAGTAGGTATGGGAGGACAGCGTAGGCCTGTCAACAGGTACCAGGTACTTGATAAAAAAAAAATGGTCTACAGATCTAAAGTCTACAAGGCTTACAAAGTCCTCACATTTACAAAATAAGGATGTATCAAAAGGATAAACAAAATATGAAAATCTACTAAAACCAAGAGATATGTCGTCGCCAGAAGATGCCCTGTCAGCTTTCGAGTAGGCTGTAAACGAGGTGTCTGCGGCCGACTGGAAAAAGTGTTTCGAAAACTGGTTCAGACGCATGAAACTTTGTATAGAGGCTAGTGGAATGTACTTTGAAAAGATTTAATAAAAAACATTTACCTATAAGCGGAACATTTTTTTTATTTTCGCACAACTTTCTGAGTGTCCCACGTAATAGAGTACTCTTTAATATGTATACTATTAAGAATTAAAAATATAAATGTAAAATGTCGGTTGTATAGCTAAAAGCCACAACAGCTACCTTTGGATGGATAAAAGGGAGCTGCAGGTAGCCTGGGCCTAGGTAGGTAGGCTTTATAATCTAAATAATTGGTTGTAATACAGTAATTTTTATTTGCAAATCAAATTGGCAACATTTATAATCAACAATATAAAACTTATGTTAACATGATTATTTGATTAATGATAAGAAACTTGATGTTGATGTAACTAAATAGTTATTGTGTTCTCATACTAATTTGATTCAGTGTTAATTTCTTCTATTGATGATTATTAGAAATTAACACTGAATCATGTTATTTGTATTGTATAGAGTGACTAAATGGATTAATCGATTTTGATCAAGTGGATTGTTAACAAACTTGAAAACATCACGCGGTATTAAGCTGATTTGCCTGACCTTGAAGAAACCATCCATTACAAAAGTTTTCCATAGATTATTTCTGCTGCAACACATAAAATAAAACATGAAGTAGGCTGTTGTAAATAATCTAAAACAACCGAATGTCCCTAAAATACTGTTCTTTAATATTAAGTATTCTAAAATGGCATTACAAAATCTTGATAATCAAAAACTCAACTCAGGATATGAGCATCAAGCGTCAGCTGCTCACTAATTAAATACTGAAATTAGAACAAAACAACTATTTAAGTACAATAAATTATCTTTTTTCCTCCGTTCAGCCCTAGGTCGAGGTGTCGCCCAATAATTAAGTGATTACGTTAGAAACGCGTGTCGCCGGGCGCGCGATTTGTATCTGCGTTTCGGGCGATCATTAGCGCAGTGTGGAATTGCCCTTATTCGTGTCCCGATTGAGACGTTGCGTAATTACTGTAATATTCTCAACGTTTTAGTAAGGTTTTGTTGGAGATTTTTGTGGGAAAAGTTGCGATTTGAATGTGGCTTTAAAGTAAGGTTTTGAAGGTATGTTTGTATAATTTACTATAAGAAAAAGGGAATAAGTTAATTTCCTCCGAACAGCTAAGTAAGTATCATGTTAGGACATATTATAGCTAGTGGTGAGAAAGGTGGATGCTTTAGGAGAGGATATATGTATCCCTTCTGACGATTAGCTAATTAGTAAATTTCCATAAAAATGTACTGTTGAATTAATCGATACCGAATGATATAAACACAAAAATTCATTACAATCATGACATTAATAAATGTCATTAGTGAACAATGACAATTATACGAAAATATTCCAATAAAAAAAACGATTAATATAATTTCCCTCAGACGTATTAATTGCTTACTCCGACTTAGTAAAAAGATTAATGTTGGTGATAAGCAAGCTAAATGAAAAGCTGGCCGAATTGAATCATTTGGGTATGAATGAATGCCTTAATTTGCATACACTATAATTAGTGGTTAATGCTGTACCACTGTGCTCAGTGGGGTATTGACCAAAGTGCAAGGAAAGGGAGAGAAGGTTCAGTTGGTCGAACTGGGGTAACCACCTAGTGTTTCTTCCCCAATCTTCCAACATTTTTTGTACTTCGATTCTTGAAGACACGTTGCAAACAATATTATTTTATAAGGAGAGCGATCTGAGTATTAAAAAAAAAAAAAACAACAGTCTTTCATGGGCAATTTATTTTTATTCTAAAGTTTCGCTGCTATCTGATTTACATTTAGTCTAGCCTAGCATTTTTAACTATTTTATTAGCGTTGACAAGTTGATTATAGAATGTTATTATAGAAAGGAAATGCAACGCGCATTTACAAACATCCGATGCAGCATAAGTTGACATTCGGAATTCAATACGTACGAAAAGTGTACGTGTACGTGTAAGTGTCCAAACACACTATGCGGAAGATACGCGACCGAAGTTCCGCGGCTGGTTTTTTTTTGTACGCTATAAAGCGCGGCATAATGTGTCGTCAGTAATTCAAATAGCATTGTAGGCGTAATCATGCCGAACTTCGGTCGCGTAACTTCGGCATAGTGTGTTTAGACACTAAGACTGCGTACGCGTAGCCCTTCATATCGTGCTACGCGACGCGCGTAGCGTGCTGCGTAGCCGTACGCATCGTGCTGCGCGTAGCATCCTACGTAGCCGTACGCATCTTGCTACGCGTAGTGCTACATCAGTTGCGTACTAACGTGTTACAACGTAAGTGATATGGGCTATGTCTGCAACTCCACGTCAATGCACGTATTTTGCGTACGGGTGTTGTACGAGTATGCATTGTGGCAAAACTTCAAATTGGGTTTGTTAATATGATCGAAGTATGCAGGAAACTTATGACTATTGCATATTATTATTACAAGTACGGAAGTAAGTAGTAAATAGATACTTCTCATGATATTTACGATTTTTTCAGATGATTTTAGGCATAGGTCTAAAATCATCTTTCTTATCAAGCGTTTGGATTGTAAGTCGTTCAGGGAAAAAAAGAGATGGTGCTATTGGCCTTCTATAGCTCCGTTTCTCTCTCACACTGGAAAAATGGTGGCATAATATAATACGGCCCCAGATGTGCTACTGCATCGTTTCAAGTATATCCATCAGTCTGTTGGATACTTAAAACTACTGCATTACTTACTTATTATATGAAGTATCAACAAATAAGATAGAATTTTTGTTTATTTAACGCTCCACGACTCAACTAGGCTGTATGTATATTAAGAATAATAGAACAAGTTAATTTCGAAGTAGTATATCATTTGTGGTCGCAATTAATGTAAATAACTATGTACGGAGTAATAACAAGACGTTTTATTTCAAATACATCGTAATTAGGTGACGTTGTGAGTATAATATGGCCATTTAAATGATGACTTTGGCCTTATTATTATATACTTAGTAAATATATGGTCTCTTAGCGCTCAAACGAAGCTTGGAAGCTGTTTATGTTGAATTTAATTAATTTTCTTTATAACTAATCCTAACCCTATTCTTTTTTTTTTCTTTCTTTGTAACCCGCACGAAGGTGAGGGTGAGGTGTGGTTTGTGTTTTCATATCAATGCATTAAGTAATTTTGATAGTCTATGTCTGTGGTTTTCTTCTTCTTCGTGTCGCTGGCATGACAGTATTGTAGATCTTGTTGGCCCAAAACTTTACCACTTCCACACCGTTGTCGGTGGCAGAGCAGAGGTCACTTTGACTGCATGTTTTAGGACACAGAGAGCAGGATAGGAGAACCCGCACTTAGGCTAAGCGCGCACTACGAATTTTAATCGTTGCGTATAATAATCGCCAATTTGTGAACAATACCAATATTCTAGAGACCGCGCACTGCGGTAAAAAATCGCTTCAGAATTCGCTTGAAAAATTATTTGTGTTTGCGATTTTATTACGCAAAACCATGCGATTAAAAAAAACGCATCGCAGTGCGGGCTTAGCCTGAAGTCAAGGTTTCTGTGACTTCTAATTTCACGAGGAACTGCTAAAGGAACTAGTGAGCACAAAGACAATAATAGAATACTTAAGTGATACGTAATGTACTATAATGGCTAAGGTTGGGATTTAGTTATAAAACTGTTGAACAGATTTGAGCAATAGTAGATTGTGATACGAGGGTGGAAAGGAATCTATTCCCATACGAGGTATTTAGACGCCCGAGCGCAGTGAGGGCGGCTATAGTCCGAGTAGGAATTGATGACTTTCACCCGTGTTAAACACTCTACTTTTCATTTCGAATATAAGGAAATTAAAAATAGTGGCTTTTCTAAAATATTTATTAATAATAATAACAAAGTTAAAAAATAGTGGTTTTTCTAAAATATTTATTGATAATAATAACATGAATAGTAGGTACCTGGACTACCATAGTTGTCGAAGAAGCTTGTCGTCGAAGACGCATCGTTTCCTAGTTAAGTCATGTCGAAGAAACGCTTTGTCGGAGTACAGTAGTGTCGGACTTAAGGTATTTCGAACGAAAGTATTGTCGCAATGAAAATCTTGTCGTACTACAGTTTGTCGAAATTCAGTTGGTAAGTCACCTATTTAAAACTAATAGAGATGTTAGAACAATTTGTGTACTATTTTAAATATGGAACACACGGCGTCACTGCCGCGGGCCGCCCTGATTAATAGGTTTTTTTTTTTAATTCACACTGGCTGTTTATACACTCACAAGACCGCAACATTTTTCTTAATTATGTAAAAAATTTCATAGCTGACTACCTAACCAATTTAGTCCTATTTTAAAATTCATTCCCGCCCTAGAGAGGGAAGCAATTACTACGAGTCTTTCCCGCCCTAAGGTGGGAAGCAGCGTCTTCCACCCGCTATTCGGATCTTCCGAGTATGCGAAATGAAAAATGTTTTTCTGGTGTCACCAACCTGCATTGTCTTAGTTTTGCTTTTTTATTGGTGGTCACCACTGTATGTAGCTTCCTTCCTGCTTAGGAATTTGCGACGTTTGGGAAGTTCGTAGTGGGCTTTTCCCACTATAGAGATGAGTATGAACAATTTGAGTATGCTATGAAAAGGTGCAGAGTCAACTGCAAACCTCATTAATTACAGTCGATTTAGCTATTTGGTATACAGGCTGTCAACTTGTAACTGTTTTAGACAATTTTAGTAGTACTTTAAGTAACTCATGTCGTCTCAACTTACTGTTAACCTGTGAACCTGCTTACTGTATTACCTGGACAATAAAATATTTTCTATTTTTCAATTATAATAAATAAGCCTAAAAAGTTGTTACGCTCACGGTAAAAAGGAGTTTGAGTATCTGCATACCAAATAGGTTGTTTGGCTGTAATAACTCTCCTCATGAGTGTTCTGGCGTCAAAAATAAGACTTAAAAGAAAATGAGTAAATTTTTTTTTTTTTTTAACTTAGATTCACGTTAGAATATCGAGGTTAGTAAACCAGCAGTCGTTAAATTAATTACTCGCCTATTCCAAGATATGAATGTGAATTATATGCCTTATCTCTTAAATCACTCTTCCAATTTGCAATATTAATTTAAATTATGACGTGCAGTAAATTATAATATTAATATTAGAATAATAATTTATGGAACGAAGTTAAACTTATTTATGTGTGGTCATTGGTCTTGTGCCATAATTTTTGTACAGTTTTTTTCTAGTTGCTTTCATAATTCATATTTTTTGTTGTCAGTCAAGAACGGTTTTTTTTCTCATGAAATAATATTAATATTAAATTAATTCGTTATTAGACTACGCCACCTGTTATTGCTTAATCTCGTAGAAATTACCAAATTAAATCTCAATTGAAATCCATCCTATCTGCTGCAGAAAGGCTGTTTATTTTCATAGTTGGTACAACGTCTCTGTCAGCAGGACATAGGGAATAGTGGATAGTTATGAAGGTAGATTTTTTTCATTAAACTGACATTACCCCCTAGGAGAAGACCACACACCCTCTCCCTCACCCCAAATAATATAATTAACAAAACTAAAAGCCTCCAATTGAAAACCACGCCAAATAACACTTAACCCATAAACGCAGCAAATTTTTTTAACACCAAGATTGCGAAAATCACACCAAATGAGCGCCAAATGCGCCTCTTAATATAAAATCCCGGCAATTTACCTAAACACCCGGTTATTACGCACTTCATCCTCACCGCGGGTAATATTTTATACGAATGGGTTATAATAACAGAAATGGCTAACGATGATGCGGCCAGTGTCGAGAATGGCTCGCTATATCCATTACTCATGTGAGATAGATTGCTCTGTGAAAGTCCGAAAGTAACTGGCTGGTAATCAGTTTTAATCTGTGCAATGTAACTGTTCTGCCGTATTAGCGAGAATGTCAGTGCGTTTTTTTTGTAGTTTGAGTTTGGAACGTAAGTAGATGAAGGGTTTTGTTTTTTTTTGGGTGGCTTTTTTTGTAACAAGACAGCATTGCGTAAACACTATGCTTAGGGACACGCACAGAACAATAGCATTAATTTATCATAGGTGCTAAGTACTTACAGTCCAGTCACAGTTGTTTTACATCGGATTTTTCATTATTGTCGAAATCACAGTGATCTTTATTCTTGTTACAGAAGGTTGCTGTTGTGTTGTTGCTGTCATAGGTAAAATAACTGTGAACGGACTATAGGTATTGAACTAACATTTCGTTCTTATATCGTACTTTAATGTTTCGTCACCATTGCTCATTACCTTGTTCAAACTCGTAGATGCCCACAGCGGCCATCTTTGGGCTTTCTATGTGGTTCTATAAACTACTGCAAGGAATGGTCCACAAAGAAAACTTCAGACTTGATAGTGTCAGTTCGCAGGCGTTCTTCTCTTCTTAGCGAGTTGATGGGAATCTAAATGGAGTCGGCCCTGAATTTGGCTACAAGTTTGGCGCCATCACTAGCGTCCATCGGCTCCTGTAACGTGCAGACAACCGGGCACGCTGAACAAGATATTAAGTATCCCATCATATGAGGAACAGCACCCCATTTACAATTTAGGACGGAGTCATCTATGAATCTCCACTTGAATAGCGGGAGCAGGTGTTTGCAAATATGGAAAACCAAGCAAAGCCTATCTTTACTTGTTTCAGAGGCATTTTACGAAGTTGTTCACGTCTTAAAAGCTCACACATAGGCGATTAGGGCTGGCCATCCTGCCAAACCTAATTGTTACAATTCGCTACTATAATTTAATTCTAAGAATTTACACACAGTGTCCAAGATTTGTGTCATTATGTAACGAAATAACATTTGTAGGTAGATACATAATAAACACAGTCACGTGCTTGATCTTTGACTGGCTGCGCAGACGCATGAAATATGTGGTTTAGGTTATATTATTTGTCCCTATTATGCGGTTCAAATGATAATATGACCTAGGTTGATATCTTACTGGCCAGCTGGTAGGTATTTAGATAACGTGGGCGGAAAATGCATCTATGCAGATTTATGTATTTTATTCATGACAACGAAAATAAGCAACCACTTATGTATTATACTGCCTCGTTGGTATAGTGGTCGTTAAGCGTTACTGCTGAGCATGAGGTCCTGGGTACGATTCCCGGGTTGGGCAAGGTGTTATTGGGTTTTCCATCCGGAATTTCTCAGTAGCAGCCCGGAGTCTGGATTTGTGTATGGTTGATAGTAATAGGTTCGCCCCTATTACATGGAATTTAAACAGCACCCTAATTGCGTAACACACTATCAATCGGAATCTGAATCATTTTGAAGAAAATTGCTAATCCATTGCTTTGTAAGTTCGAAAAATTTGTCTGTTCAACACGCAAATAATGCAATGAATGTTGTTGAACTGTCAAAATGAAACCGATTCCGATTGATAATGTGTTACGCAATTGCCCCGCAGGACTAGGACTAGTACCTACTACTAGGTATTGCACGTGAATAAGCTGTTTTTTTTTTAATCCGACGAAAAATGTCTACGCTAGGGGCTCTAGAATCATGTACGGAATCCATGTTAATAGGTTGCGCGTCAATGTTTCTGCCACTCAGCAGGGTAATTGCGTAACACAGTAGCAATGGGTTTCATTTCGACAGTTCAACAACATTCATTGCGTTATTTACGTTGTTGAGCAGCAGGGTTGGAAAAATAACAGTTATTTTTTTATTTTATAAAACAAACAGTTCAAATTGTTTTAAACAAGTTTTTTTTTGTTTAGGGCATTATTTCAAATTAATTCGACCTATAATGTTTCATTTCCAGACTAGATCTTTTCAAATTCGCCATAGTAAATTAAATATTTACAAAAAACGATCAATGGATAAACATTTGTTTTATGTTGCGTATCTCTAATTAATACTGAATCCATTCACCCTGTATGTTATAACTAATGTTGATTTTTAAAATGAGCGACACGGGTATTTGTCAATTACATTGTAAGTAAATTACATGGGGCTGAAGCAAGAAGCCCAGGCTGTCTACAAAAAACTGGAAAATATCGCAGTTACACTTGACAGCTCCTAAAAGAATTTTGATTGATTTGAAATTGAAATTTTGAATATTGTAATGCATGTTTTAAAAATAGGTGTTATCTTGTCCCATATAAATCCTGGTACTTAGATCTTTGTTTGATTGAAACAAAAATAATGTTTTATTTAATTATAATGCCAATAAAAGTTCAAAAATATAACATAGCAATAGCATTATTATGTCAAGTTATTTAGACTCCTAAATATAAATTTATTTTATATCCATTCATTCGCCATGAAAATTAGTTTTAAAGCTTGTTGTTTTCTTATTGTTTTATACAATACTTAAAACTTGTTTTAATGTGTGTTTTAAATGTATGATAAAAAAACACGGTTTAAATTCAAACTGTTTTAAACATGTGTTTTAAAACAACTTGTTTTAATCATACCAACCCTGTTGAGCAGACACATTTTTCGAACATATGGAGTAATGGATTAACAATATGCTTCAAAATTATTCAAATTGAGAGCAATAGTGTGTTACGCAATTAGGGAGGTGTACCTATAGTAAATGGGAACTCACGACTGACTAGTGCATCCCGCATTTGATCAGTACTTACATTTAACCATAATTTTTATTAATCATCGACAACGATGCGATCAACAATATTGAAAATTAACGTTGCAACGTTGCAAGTGAACATTATATAGATAAAAGATACGACAATTTGATAATTATACCCTACAATATAATCTAAAATGATATCACTCATCCATAAACGGAGCCTGCCAATCAGATAACGTTTTTACGATAAAACGCTCAAATTAAACAAAAACTTTCCTTATACTATAACATTAGTGAGATTAAAAACGTACATACAGTGAACAAAATAGTTTAGTATGCAAGAAAGACTTAAACAAAAAATAAATAAGAACGAATTTTTTATTATGGCGTGAGTTTCAAAACCTTTTTTTTTTACAAAAAATGAATGCAAAGATTTTGACTTCAACACGAGTACAACATGGTTTTAAGTGTACTTGCCTGAATACCTGAACTTTTGTTGTCGGTACGAGAACCTGTCGTCTCACTGTCACGAATTTTTCACGGTTGTCATCTGTCAAAAGCAGCTGATTTTCGCGACGGTAAATTAAATAAAGTCAAATGTTGTTGACATCATCGGCATGAATAGGTCTGCCATCGTTATGGTCGGATAATCCACGTGTACTCTAAAGCTTCGTTTACACACAAGGAGTCTCAATCCGTGTAAACGAGGTTTAAGTGTTATGTCAGGAGAAGTTTTTGACGGAAAATGTAGCTATCTACCAATTCTCGTAATTTTAAGAACGTTCACAGTCTGATCTCAGTCTCAATCTGTCAAAAATAACTCGCTACATTTTTGACAAGTTTTTATCATTTGTCACTGAGATGAGATTGCGACTAGATTTTGAACGTTTTTAATTACGAGAATTGGCCTTCAGGTTTATGGTTTGCTGCTAGGCAGCTTTGTTTGTGAAATTGGGGGAAGCATATTATGAGGAAGAGGACAACGTCAATAATGGGTTGCGCGGAAGCTCCAACAGCATCCTAAAAACTTTATAAGATAAAGTGGACAGTTCCTTTATAAGATACTGGGGACGGAGGCACGTGCGAACATGTGTTGAGCTACGTCATTTTTGGTTGTTTTAGTTTGTGCAAGTTTACTAACATCGTTTTTAGGTTATTGTTCATAATATATGGATTTTATGTATTACCGGCCAAACCCGATTTTAGGAAGAACTAGTTTTGCCTAGGCCAAACTAGTTCTCCCTACACGGGTTGCACATATGGTTGCGGTCGGTCGATAGGCAATACTTGTAGCTATTTTCATTTTTCCATTTTCGCCTGCAGCTAAATTCTACAATCTCAAAGTCGATCAGTGGACGTTGACGGTCTGACATAACGATGATGAAGCACGTGCTAGTTCTGATTATCTATTTAATCTATTAATCCGTAATTATATTGTAGTGACAGCTTGTTAGCTGCCCGATAACTTATCTATTAAGAGCATCGCAATTAGCCAACGCTTTTATCTGCAGTTTGACATGACATTAACAATATTTTTGTTATAGATCGATTTTGAAAGCACAGACATTGGAAGGGTTACGAATTAAACGGTTATAAGGTGTGTTTACAGTGAGTCAGCAGTGGTGGCTCCGTGGTAACGACCGCGTCTTTCTAGTTGTTGGTAGTAGGTTCAAACCCAGACAGGCTTTACCTTATATAAATTATTTCATCACCACTACTTTCAAAACGGTGAAGGAAAACATATTGAAGAAACCGGCATGTCCTAGAACCAAAAAAATCGAAGACACGTGACATCTACCAACCCGCACTGGGCCCGCGTGGTGGATAACGATAGGATAGGACAGAATAGGTTGTCTTTAAAAGATCGCTTTTAGCGATAAGACCGCCCATGGTGTCAACACCTTGTAAAATTTCTACATTTACATCTGTAGTATTTGTGGTGTACATAATAATAGTAGATTGTACAACTAGTGCATGAAATGCGGCTCGGGTGGATATAAACGTCTCGGGGTAAAATGGCTTCTTTAGTAGGTAGGGGTAGTGCCTGATTATCTTAGTCTTAGAAAAAAAAATTACTTTATGCACTAGAACATAAAAAGCGATTTTATGTCGCCTACGCACAACATACACAGGAACTTTTAGAGCATGAGAAGTGAAAAGAATATTTTATTCTATTGGCCCTCTCCCTCACACCGAGACGAGACCTGAAATGGAACATTATAGGCTGATTATGCTAAGGTTGCGTTTACATTGCTATTGCTTAAGTTTGACGACCATTCTTTCCAAGAGGTATCGTGTAACCCAATAACTGGGTTGTGGAGGTCATATAGGCAGTCGCTACATGTAAAATACTGGAATTCAGCTGCATCCGATTAGATTAGAAGCCGACCCCAAAGTAGTTGGGAAAAGACTAGACAGATGATGACTTTGCTACTGTTAGCTATGTCATCATCTGCCTTGCCATGCCCATGAGGGGTTCGATTCTCAGGTCAGGTGTAGGGATTTTCCATCAGGGATTTCTCAGTAGCAGCCCGGAGTCAGGACTTGTGCGAAGTTGATGATAATAAACTTGTTTTCTATTACAAGGGAATTAATAATAACTGGTGAAATATTAGTGAACTATTAGGTACAGCTCTGCCTTACTTTTCGTGGAATATAGGAAGCGCGATGTTATGTATAAAGTTTATTTTCGTAGATCGATATTGAAAGTACAGAGATTGGGAGAGTTGAACATTTTAACTTTAAAGTGCGTTTAAATCGCTACCAGCTAACACTTGTCCATTAACCAATGACTGCCTTGTTGGTCCAGTGGTGGCAAGCGCTGCGGCTGAGCAGGAGGTCCTAGGTTCAATTCCCAGGTCAGGCAAAGTGTTGTTAGGATAGGGAGTAGCTAACGGCTGACGTTTTCCAAAAAGTGCTGTTTCTCAGCCTATCATCATCTGCCTAGCCTTTTCCCAACTATTTTGGGGTCGGCTTCCAGTCCAACTGGATGCAGCTGAATACTAGCATTTTACATGGAGTGACTGCCTATCTGACGTCCACAACCCAGTTAGTGGGTAATACGATACCCCTGGCCCTTGGTAAGACTGGTTGTTAGACTTTCCGGCTTCTGACTAACCGTAACGACTGTCAAAGATCCATGAATGACAGCGGGGACCAACGGCTTAACGTGCTTTCCGAGGCACGGAGGGGTCTCGGTATGTAAATATGGTCACCTATCCACAGACCAACCGTGGCAAGGGTAGCTTAACCTGATCGATCGACCTGTGCGGCTGTTATCATTTAGAGGTGGAGACGACAATACGACAATTTAATAAGCTGCGTATAGGTATCTAACGACGTTCCCAGTCTGCATACGAAAATTCAATCAAATACACACATCAAAAGTGTCTAGGGATCAAGCATTTTTATGCGGATTTCTTGAGATTGAGATGTGGCTTTGTAATAAATTTATGATTTTATAAATTTATATGGATCCTTTTTGGTGCATTTCATAATTTGAATCAGGAACTGTGAATCAAATTCGAGTAAAAGATGAAAATCAGCTGTCAATATTTTCACTATAAAAACGTACAACGCATTGAAGACATTATTAGTGCTACTGTTTCCCTACTACTGATTAAAACCAACGTTATTATGGAGCGGCGACGTCATTTAAGCAGGGAAGAAATGCTCAGAGCCGTGGGAATGATAGAAGCTGGTTCCCGGCAACGTACTGTGGCTTTAGCTCTGAATACAAGTCAGAGTGTTATCAGTCGACTTTGGACACGTTACCGAAGCACTGGTACCGTGGCTGAGCGCCATGGAGGACGGTATCGCTGCACCACACGGAGACAAGACCGATACATTCAAATCTTAACTCGAAGAGCTCCAACAATAACCGCCATGATGTTAGCCGTGAGGCTTCATCACTCTTCAGGGAACTTAATTAGCGACCAAACAGTCAGAAACCGCTTGCATGAAGTGAACCTTCATTCCCGAAGACCGCTACGGGTACCACCTATAGCAATGCACAATCGTAGGATTCGATATCAATGGGCTCTTGAACACAGAAATTGGGCAGAAGAACAATGGCGTTTCGTGTGCTTTTCTGATGAGTCTCGTTTTGGTATGAGACCGGATACAAGACGTATACGACACTGGAGAATCCCTGGACGCCAACAGCGATTAAAATCCTGCCAGGAAGTCCATCCTTATAGTGGTGGAACCATCATGGTATGGGCGGGTATTTGGATCGGCGGAAGAACTGAGTTGATTTGGATCAGAGGCAACCTCAACGCTCAAATTTATGCTGAGACGATTGTATCAGACGTCATCGTTCCTCTACAAGTGCAAATCGGTCCCTTATTTCAGTTAATGCATGATAATGCACGACCGCACACCGCAAGAGTTGTAAGACAGACTCTCGCCGCAGCTAACATCAATGTCCTGCCCTGGCCTGCTCAGTCGCCAGACTTGAACCCGATTGAGCATGCATGGGATATGCTACAGAGAAGAGCTCTGCCGAATATGGAGGGTATCCAGTCGCAAGAAGACCTTTTTTTGTTGTTGCAACGAACATGGGCTGCCATTCCACAGCGTGATTTGGATGAACTCATTTTGAGTATGCCAAACCGATGTTCTTGTGTTGTTAGTGTTCGCGGTAGAAACACGGATTATTAATTGTTTAAGTTACCCAATAAAATTTTAAAGAAAACTGTTATTTCAGTCTTTTTTTCGAACTTTTGTGTTAGTGGTTCAAATGTCAAAAATCCCTTTATTAGGAAAATGGCAAATTTCTTTATTAATGCAAAGGTGACTTGGTTTATCGTTACTGTGACAAACGAAAACACTTTATTTGATGAATCCTTAAAGAAAATTTTAATTAATATCAATCAGGAGAAAAGTTATTGCAAAAATATATGTTGATCCCTAGACACTTTTGATGTGTGTATATCCAATAGTTTAGTCACTATAACTAGTCAAAGATTGGCAAAATCCATCGTCAGCCCGTCACTACTGTTTAGTTTGTTACAAAAACAAACGATTTATTTGATAGTTCCTAAGTACTCCCATTTATTTCCAGTGTTTTTATTTATTTTCGTATTGTCATTTCCAAATTGTGTAAGGTTCTAATAAACCTTTAATTTGCACGGGCTTTAAATTAGCACAAATATCGGATACCTCAAGAAATGCACAACAATATCGATCAAACGTTTATTTTCTCTTGACTGTACTTACCTGTCAAAAAGAGTAACCTAGCATTAAGTGGATAAGCCAGAGTTTGAAACAGATGACGTACTAGGAGGGGATCGAGGAGGGGGTGGGGGATTTCAAAAAAGGACCAAACACAAGTTTGTAAAACAAAATAATTAAAACATTAAGGTTCATTTTGTGGCCGCAATTATACGGTGTCGCATATCAGAGGCGGCGAACATTTGGTGAATAATTTGTTCACGTTTAAAATTATTAACGCGAAACCATTCGTCATGGCGGCGTGGAGGTCTCAAGGATTTGCCAATGTTTTTTTTTACCATGTGATATCCAAGAGTATTCGCACAAAAAAAATACGAATTCATTTTCGTTTGTTTTTTCGTTTACCTAAAGAATATACCTTGGTTCGTAAAAGCTTAATCAATTTAAATCTTTCGTTAAATGTCATGACATCTTGTTTGAATAGGGTTGGTAACATCTGCAACAGCAAACAGGGTTTTGTAGACGCAAATCTATTCTGTAAAATCTCACCGGGAAAACTTAGGTGAAGTGAGTTTAAAGTGAGTAGTCAATAGTGTCAATCCCCGGTATAAGGTGGAATGACAGCTCACTTCACCTAAGTTTTCACGATGAGATTTTTACAGAATAAACCGTCTAGGGATTGATACTATTGACAGCTCGCTTCAAACTCACTTCACCAAAATTTTCACGTTGAGATTTTTACAGAATACATCGGCTGGACAGTCATGGCATAAATCGACTTCTTCTTCACCTTTCGTTTCAGCACGGACTATTACTGCCTAGATCACCTGAAAAAGTACTGAAATAGAACATTGCTAGCCATTATAGGAAAAGCTGCAAGCCCAAGAAGCATAATTTCTATTCTTTCTAATTAGCAATAAAATCTGATTACCATTATGATTTTATTACACCAGGAAGAAATTAAGTTTTAAAAGCTTAATTATGTGTTTACCATTAACTAGTTTGTAGTAAAACCGTACATAGTTTATATCGTTACTTTAGGCTTCAAATTCTTAGCCGTTCGGTGTCTTTGTGTTTTACAAAATGGCTGTTTAACGCCTTGTTAATGAGGCGTTAAATGTTTTGTTCAGAATGTAATCACTGGTTAATGGTTTGCGAGAATTCATTTGTTATTAGAATCATGTTGTTTCCCTTATTTTGATAGTTACCGCGGACAATATGCTCACTTAGGTACGACTGCAGTCGAGAGCCGCTAGTTACTAGAACAGAGTATTACAATACATGCATTAGCAATGCGAACTATAATAACTCTATTAACGTCACGTTTTGTTCACAAGAAAATGACAGCGACAGAAAAGATTTATCGGGCATTTTAAGGATGCCTGTTGCGGCTATTCTATAATTGTTTAGCGCATCTAATGACTGTCTGGGTCTGCGTCTGCGTCTAGTCACGAATGAAGAAATAAATCACTGACATTGTGTGTTTAATCGTGTTATATTTTGATTCAATAAATTACTCACGTAACATACCTTTTTACATCTTACATACAGTGTGATAGTCAATTTACAAATATCCGTTTTCCACCTTTCACTCGTCTATATAAATATAAATTAAAACTTAATCAATATATTTTGTACCTAAGATATTGTTTCCGACTACAAAAATGTACAGTTAATAACCATTTATATTTATTACTACACATTACTTTCATTATAAATCAAAATTAAAATACAAACGATGTGGCGAAGGGAATTTAAGAAGATCGTATGTTCTTAAAATTAATATCCGGGTTGAGAGTCATAGTTGGTCACCCCTGTTTAAATTAAGTAAACTTAAATCACTCTGTATAATTATATTTTCCTAAATGTTAAAAAGGTGATTGACAAAAAGTCTGAACTTATATGCATCACCATTTGCGATTAATTGGCAAAATAATAAAAAATAAATATCTAAGTAATAATATATAATCTTATTTAGAAAACTGCTAAGTGTAGAAATAGTCCTTAAACATTGATAACTGGTAGGTAGACATAACTTTAGAAAAAAAAGAGATCAAAGAGATTTTTTTTATTATTATCAGAGGATAAAAAGCTTATCAATCATGTCAATGGGTAATTATAGGATATGCTGAGTTTATGGGGTCAGTAGGTTACAGCGAACTACAAAATGAGCGGACGTCAATGGCTAAAATTACCAAATGACTACTATATCAAGCAATAAACTTTATTTGTCTTGATGTTTCCATAACAATGTACAAAAAAAAATTGTTATAGGTTTCAGTTTATCTAGGGGTTACTCGACACTTAATTTTTGAATGTCACTTCTTTGCGGATAACGGTGTTTTTCTTTCGCTAAATTGCTCGAACAAATTGCTTTGTTCCTTCAATAGTAATTTGGCTTATCAATTACTAAAATAATTTGTTTATGTTACTGAAACTTTGTAAGCTATTAAAAAAATACAGGGTTAGGTATAGGTATTTTTTGTCTGGGGGCCTACTTGCTAAGCACGAAGTCTGTAGTTTTGGGCGAATTTACGGGCATTTCCCACTCCGTACGACTTATTACGGATATCAGAGGGGCAATTCTACAATTTTTAAAGAACGTTCACAGTCTGATCAGTCTCAATTAAAACTACCTCAAATTTTCCTACATTTTTGACATTTGTTTGTCGCCGGGATGACACTGCGACTAGATTTTGAGCGTTTTATATTATGAGAATTGGCCTTCAGATTAGTTAAGAGTAGTAACTAAGAATGAATGACAACAAGATTTGGGAGCTATCCCCCCCACTCACAGTGTGATTTTAACTGTCTGAAAAATTGAATTTGACACTTATTTTGACAGTTCAACTACTTTTGGACGTGCCGTGCTGTACCTTTGTTGACGGACTTAGAGAAGAGAGCCTCGGTTCAATTTAATACCGATGTTACTTCAATGGCTGGCGGTTGATGTAAAACTGTCGTTTTCCAATTATTAGCCACTTTCCGATTTTACCGACGAGGCATTCATAAATTCTATAGAGTTTCAAAGTAGGATAATTTCACGTGCCAACGGCTCGAGACAATAACTCCATGACCAATCGGGTTGCACATTGTTATGTACCTATTAAACTCACTGCGGAGTAAGTAAAAATGGCAATAAAGCCAGCGCAGCCATATTGTTTTGCTAATTGGCTCTCTTATCGGTCGTTACGCGTTATACGTTCATTAATTGTTGTTATTTTACGACGAGAGATTGTATTTCTTTCGCCAATAGTAATTGTATTTGCGCCGCCATTTTTATTTGGAAAATGGATTTTTTTAATTAGTTTTTATGCCTCTATTGTTCTAGTTCCTGCCAGTAAGGTGCCCGTTCTACCAGAAGTTGATAAACATTTTAATGTTTAATAAAACTTATATTCGTAGTAATAAAATGAAATGGATTTTCATTCTCAAATTTATTGCATATTTTCATGAATAAAGCCCTATTCCATAAACATGGATAAGAATCACGTTGAAGTCGGTATTCGGCCCTGTCCTCTGTGAATGGTGAAATCGAATTTCAAAAGGTTCAAATATTTTTTAAATAAATAGGATAAGAAAATAATAGGGCTTAACATTAAAGCACTCGCAGACATGGCTACAGTAGTGTGATGTCACAAAATATTGATGACAGGTGCAATTATGTCATAGTTGTTTAATTATTTAAACTCACTTTCGTATCATGTGTGATGGTCGGTTCACTTTATCGCCATAATTGTTACAAAGCGCTTCTGTCCAGAAATTATACAGTAATGGCGTCGTAATTAAGTTAATTG
Organism: Hydraecia micacea; assembly: GCA_914767645.1. Taxonomy (NCBI): domain Eukaryota; kingdom Metazoa; phylum Arthropoda; class Insecta; order Lepidoptera; family Noctuidae; genus Hydraecia; species Hydraecia micacea. The sequence continues at coordinate 11,423,704 of OU611780.1, forward strand.
TACGCCGCTTTGTCTTATGGAGCCAACTAAGTTAGTGTTTCATTTACTTATTAAAGCTGGATGAGACATTAACCAAAACAAGCAGTTTGAGACGGCTAAAGTTATAAGAATGAAGCCTACGTTCTGTTGTTACCTGAAACATTTTCACCAATTTTCCACATGAAATTGTTGTTATTTTACGACATTAGGTACATCCAATTCATTCGCCATTTGGTAAGTTAACAAATAAAATTTGAAAATTGCAAAAATAATAAAATACCACATCATCAACAAACGTCAATATAAAATTATTGCCCCCATTGTAAAAGAAAATATATTAATATTAAGGTCCCCGCAGACAGGCGCGACATGATTTTATTAGCACAATTTCCATGAAGTTTTCATAGAAATTGTTCTACTACCATCGCGTCGCGCTTGTCTGTGGAAGCCTTTAAAGAAAATAAATATAGATAATTACTATATACACTACTACCTATATAATACATTGCCTAGATCTAGTATTCACACGAGATATGTAGTTATATGGTACTCATCAAGTCTTTACTGAAGCTGGTTACGATCTAATGATAATAACAATTATTGTTTAATTGTAAGCAAAGGAACATCTGTGAAATGCCTGCAGGGCTATTTTTAAGGTACGACAGTACCAACGTCGCCACATTCGCAAAAATTAGGTCCCGAAGTATTTTTCACCTTAAGGTACTAAGAATAATGTCCATGTTCGCTAACACAACATTACACTCACTGTTGTCCCACTCAGTCACAGCGCAAACTTCACTGGTGTAGTCACGAACTAACCGAGAGCCTCTATAGTCACAAGTTACAGTCACTTTCACGTGTTAAGTAAGGACTCTATACTGAAAGGATTATGTTTTCTTGTTCCCCCGTTTTTGGATAAGTCCTGTTCCGTGGCGTGACCTCCGCCGCTCAAGTCTAAGGACACAGCTCGGCCGGAGTCGAAGTCGAACTTCTCGAAGTTCGTACTAGCTCCACCGAAGTGTTTGAAGAAGGAGGGCTGGGGTTCGGGGATCGGGCTGAAGTTCCGACCCGAATGACCGTCAGACGTGGAACTGTCTGAGTTGTTCATACCGTCGGCACCCGAAGGTGCCCGAAGTCTGCCCGACAGCGAGAAGTCTTCAGGACCCGAGTCGTGGCAGGAGTCTCCTCCTACCACGTCGATCATGCTGTCTTCCCCTTCAATGTCTCCATCTGAGTCGGAGTACAGGCCACTGTTCTTGTGCTGCGCCAGGTACTCTGCCTTCAAAGCCTCCAGGTCTACCGCGATGCCTTTTGCCCGCAGCTTCCTTGCTTGTCTTTCCAACGCTTTTGCCAACTTCTTTCTTCTTCTCGCCCTGTTGATAAAATCGATAGGGCCCAATTAGTATAGAATCTATAGCCCAAAGATTACGTTCAATAGGAAAGTATTTTTTTTTAGGATTTTTCGATGGATTCGCAGAGTATAATTAATGTTGCTTTGCATTTAAGATGTTACAGTAATGTACTATATCAGCCCTCAGCTACTTTGTTAGTGAGTATATTGTGTGATGTGCTTGATATCACGTTTATAAAAATGTTTCATAATGTTTTCAAAATCAGAGCAATCGTAAGAAACACTGACTAAATTATTAAATACCGCATCGCTGATGACATCAGCCACAGGACTGCACATGAACCCGTGCGTCACAAATTAACCTCTGCATATTTTTAATTCGTTTATCTTTTTATGTTCTCTTTAATTTACTTGAACACAGCCGATAAAACATGATTATATTAATCACAAAACAAAACCTTTTAAACAAATTACATCAGTTAATTAATCAAATTCGCACTACATTAAAAAATAATCGCTTTATTTTTAACTCGTAAAAAGCTGTCGGGAGTTTGTTTTAAGATCAATGCAAGATAGGGAAAAAGATTTAAAACACTTTCAAGGCAGTGACGGTGACTCTAAAAATATCAGAATTGTCATTTCTAGAATTTGTATCATTAGTGTGTAAGGTTTGGTGTGCACAATCGTGAGGTCATATATAATTGTGATACGGTTTAAGCATGCTGCACAATAATCAGCATAATTGATAGCATTTGTACAGACGCCAGCACATCAAGCTACCAGAAAATGTCCAATTTTCGCAATCAACTTTGAACCTTATGTTTTAGCGATAAAGTTGAAAATCTATTAAAGAAATTTGACAGATTGTAGTAGCTTGATGTGCTGGCGTCTGTACCTAAAACCATCCGTGGTTTATGGATTCCTTTAATGGATCATATTGTTTGTCTCACAGAGAGCGTGGCGAAGGGCATCAAGCTATACTATATGTCTATTATCGAATGCTATACCTGCTATAACTGTCTATTATCGAATATATATTTTTTTTATTAGACGTCTGTTCCGTACTTATAATATGGCAGAGCTGACTTGGAAATTGTGATAGCCATTTATAGAAGTGGTAGCAAGCAATGTTTTGATCCTAGACATGGCTAAAGTAATTATTTTATTGAGAACTTCTAATCCTGGTTGGACCATCTCTAGTTATATTTTGGAATTTATACTCTAAACCACAAAAGCTTTTTACCGTACTTTTCACAGTGATCCTTCATCGTTGCTTATTCGAGGACCTGGACCCAAATTGCATATCACACTTTCAGTTACAATCTGAATCATTTTGAAGGATATTGCTAATCCATTGCTTCATAGGTTCGAAAAAAGTGTCCGCTCGGAAACGTAAATAACGCAATGAATATTGTTGAACTGTCAAAATGAAAGCCGCTGCTACTGATAGTATGTTACGCAATTACCCCGCAGGTAACTTGGTTTTGAAAATTTTTGTCATGCCGTGTTGGCGATCATCATCATAATTTCAGCTGGAAAACCGCCACTGGACAAAGGCTTTTGTAGTGTTGACTCTAGAGGAAGTAAAACTGCGTTTTGCACGTATCTCACCTCTCTCTAGCCCTAAGCTCGTGTGGTGGAATGGGCTCTCCTGAACAAGACTGAGGGTGTGCGTTGTGTGCTGGTCGACCTGGTCCTTTCTTTGTGTGTTCTTTTTTGCGCCACTTCGCTCTGCGGTTCTGGAACCATACCTGTGTGACAAAAGGAAGGATTGAGTAAGATAGACTTATTTTGTATGCAGTTGATGTTGGAGTGATCATAGGGTAAGCATCTCTTGACTTGGGTATCGAAAGAGGTTAGTTTTATTTAGCTTGTTTTTCAACCAGATTTACATGATGCTCGTAATTTCTGGTAGTGTTCCATGTGGCTCACCCACATTTCGTCAGTTACGTAATAAGTATCATATAAGGTGCGAGCTAATTCCTATCCAATCAATCTGCCTAGCCTTTTCCCAACTATCTTATTGTTGTATAGAGGTATGAGGAACAGGGCGTAAAGTTCACTCATACTCTATAGAAAAGGGAGGATCCTTCGACCAGACGGGTGTTGTGTCTGGCGGGCAACTGCCCGATGATTCATGTCGGGCCGTTGTATCTATGCTAGTTGCGCGGTAAACTCTGCTTGCGAGATGCAGGATTTCGTGACGTCAGTATGACGCGTTGTTCGCATGTGGCGTTGTAGATACCGCTACAGTTGTATGTCGGCTTCCACTAACTGGATGCAGCTGAATACCAGTATTTTACATGGAGCGATTGCCTATCTGACCTCCATAACCCGTTACTGGGTAACGCGATACCCCATGGTAAGACTGGTTGTCAATCTTTTGGGCGTCTGACTACCCAACAGCTTAAATTGCTTTCCGATATGTAATGGATGGTCAGTATGACCATACTGACCATCCATTACATATCGGAAACATACATATCGGATGGGTGACCACCCATCGCCGCGGCAAGCGTAGCTCAACCTTCGATCGACCCGTGCGGCTGTTAAGCCTATTTATTTAATTCCCACACACCGAGTACAAATTCAGACTCCAAGCTTATCATAACATAACATCACGCTTGTCATCCTTGCAGGTAGAGGTAGAGGTGTTTAAGTACAGGCTTTTCCTTGTTGAAAAACCCAGTAACACTTTAAAAGACAGAATTGGTTATTGATAGAAAAACGGACACAAAAAGGTGCACATTAAAGCAGGTGACTTTCACGATTGAGACGGTAAAAATGTCACGATATTATACGACTCACGAGATTGTAAAAACCATGTTTTCTATAGTTTAGCCTGAAGGTTGAATATCAGTTAATTTTCAATGTGTCAAAGGATCGATTAAGAAAAAGTGATTCCGTTAATCCGTCTGTGCGTTTTGCACGATCGTATATGACGATCACGATAAACGATACTTGTCATTTTTTTATTTAAAACACGAAGCAAAATTCGAAGTTTTTTTAGATCGCAAATCCGTTTCGGGCCTGTAATTTGAAAGTGTCGTGAGTAACTTAGGTTCAATGTCAAAGTTGCTTTCGAGTTTTCATTTTTGTTTCACAGTTAGTCCCACATTTTAAGGTAAAAGTCATAATTTTGGTAATAATTCCAATTTTGCGAGACTCGCCCCTTTATTTATAAACGTTGATTAAAGCTACGTAATGATAAACGACTGTATAACTATACATTTTTGACGTTTATACATCTCTTAAGTCTAGGCAAAGTTTATGAATAAACCCCTCAATACTTAGCTTGCAATACAATTTTCCACATCTAAGTCCTACATTTTAAGATAAAAGTCATAATTTTGGTAATTATTCCAATTTTGTGAGACTCAATAACTCAGAGCCCAATTTTTTTTTAAATTTCTTTTAGAATGTGGGTTTTTCGGTTTCATCCATAAAACAGGGTTACAGGTTAACAGCACTTTAAGCAGCATTAACCTGAGATTAAATACTAATCTATAAAGGTTAGGAGAGTTATCTCGCCGCACAAAGGCATGTAAAGTGCCCGCGACCCGCCAAGAATTGAGACGTTAAATTTCAATGCGCCTGCGCATTTGCATCGTAATGCCGGGCAGGCGTGCGCGCGCATTTGACGCGCCGGGTATTGGCGCTATCTGCCGAGATGTGCGAAACATTTTATGTAGCAGTTGGATCGTTTTACTTGGTTTTGAAGTTCATGATCAATAACCATAAATTGTTGATCGTATGGGGAGGTTTTTTTGTACTACTTTGCGAGACATCAAAAGCCCTATAAGTGTGCTTCCACGATTTGCTAAACCTTGTTATACCCATATCAGCAAAAGCCCAACTGCCCACAAGAAGTGCCTTTAATCAATAAATTTATTGAGAGCTATCCAGATTTCCGACATATTTTACGACAATATTTGTATACTTATTACAAAGAAAACTCATGTTTTTGAGTGCAAATTTCTTTCTTATCTTAAAAACATTTTTTTTAACTTATTCTAATGAATTCTAAATTCTTATCCTGATCTAACCCATTTAACTGTTTCTTTCTCTTTCATTTAGCATACAAGCGATTTGGTGTTCATTACAGTATATGATTTGTGTATCACAGCTTATTTTGTATTTAAAATAAATAAATAACCGGTGTAGCAGACTCTGTTGTAAGCTACCGACATGATGTAAAACATACTTGATTTTCTAGATCTAACAACAATCCACATGAAATAATTGTTGATTGTGCTTATTAAGGGTAATTTTTATTTTTCAGCAGTGGGCTGCGACAGCAGTCCACTGCTGGACATGGGCCTCTCCCAGGCTGCGCCACAATACCCTGTCCGCCGCCTTCCGCATTCAATCTATCCCTGTCACCTTTTTAAGGTCGTTGGTCCAGGAAAATATCGTGAGGATAGTTTTGACTATGAATGTGCTATACGAGTAGGGGAAGATGGATGGACTGTGTGAATGTTGATATGGTTAGAAAGGGGGTGACTATCGAGATGACGACGGATAGAAAAGGATGGGAGAAAAATACATGTTGCGCTGACTCCAAATAAATTGGGATAAGGACAGTAAAATGATGATGATGGTCCATCTAGCGGGCGTCCCACTCTACGCGCGTCGTCACTATAACATCTAGCGGGCATCCCACTCTACGCGCGTCGTCACTATAACATCTAGCGGGCGTCCCACTCTACGCGCGTCGTCACTATAACATCTAGCGGGCGTCCCACTCTACGCGCGTCGTCACTATAACATCTAGCGGGCGTCCCACTCTACGCGCGTCGTCACTATAACATCTAGCGGGCGTCCCACTCTACGCGCGTCGTCACTATAACATCTAGCGAGCGTCCCACTCTACGCGCGTCGTCACTATAACATCTAGCGGGCGTCCCACTCTACGCGCGTCGTCACTATAACATCTAGCGGGCGTCCCACTCTACGCGCGTCGACACTATAAAGGTAGTCTAGAGGTAGTGCCATCCACGAAGACGCGCCCCATCCTTCTTCCTGATCGTTAGTGGTTATCGCTAGTTGATTCCGCTAGTGTTTTAGTTTTTTCGATACACACTAATTACCCACTAATAAGTAATTAGTATGTATCGACAAAAGTAAAACACTAGCGGAATGTTGCATACTTGTACTGTAAGCATTATAAAAAAGAGTGGGGTGCGTCGTCATAGATGGTACTATCTGTAAAAGGTTTTCATGACTTTTATTATTTTACTTTTTGAAAGTTCAATTTTCCATTTGATTGTCATCAATTTATTGTGTATGGTATATGGCATATCTACCATTCATGACTCCGTGGTCATCTCTCCTAGTTTCCTCCTCTTTTATTCTTTTGAACACTTTCTTCCAACTTTTACGTCTTTATCCTTTATGGTCGTCCTTTTGAACATGAATTAACGTCTCACAAACCACATTCCTTAGTTTTCATTAGTCTTTCGTCATATCAATTATAAAATACCTCTAATATGATAGTGAATATTCATGACTTGCGTTTAGCATAGCAGAGACAAACGATTAACTGTTTTAAATGCGTAAACGAAAACGAGTACCTACCTCGGAGACTCATATTATTGTACAAAGGTCCCTTCAATGGTACTAAAATTTGTCGTAATACTTAGGTTTAGAATTTAATTCTAGCTGTAAAATTATTTTAATGTGAGGTCAATGAGATGCTCCGTGGTCAGACCACCGGTAAGCAATTTCGTCATCTTAAGTGGCATGACATATGAAAACAAATTAGACAATTGTTTACGATCTACAGTTTATGGGTTATCTGTAGAATCTAATCATTTCTTCATTGGAAAGCTGGATCACACAATGTTTTCAACTTTTACAATGTTGGTAATAGATTTTTGCAACGTATTTTCCTTGTGACAATACCAAAAGATGTAAAACTAACGTCTTCTGCAAAAAATGTGCTCCAAATAAATGCCAACGTATGTATCCTTTAAACCGATTGAATAAAAAAAGAAAAACAACGTAGGTTCGCCCGGGCAAGGCGCGGGTCAGTTTACGAGCAAGCCATAGCTTTTTATTGCGAAACGAGCATAATACCCCTGCGCCCTCTGCCGGATTCATCTGGATTTATTTAATAAAATTATAACATAACGCCTTCCAGCGTCGGGTATAATTAAGAAGATAAATATGAACGATATTAAAACTGATTCTCTTTATTTATCGTCCGTAAAATTGGGTGAAAAGTTAATTCTCACTTAGTGGGAATATTCTGTGTAAGATTTTGCAGATAAGTACTGTAGTTAGGTAATCTAAAGTGAATTGGGTTTTAACCTAAAGAAGATAATAGCTATGAATACTTGACCAGTTCTGTTCTAAAATTATCGTCGTGATCAAGTAGGTTGGTGGTAATCTTGTGAATAAGAACTTGGAGTGATTCTTAAACACCCCTGGATACCGGTAAAGGAAAACATTGTGGGGACGTCGGTTTGGCCATCACGCAGATAGCAAGTGTGCTGATCAATGCTCGTTCCTTCTCTGCATGAGAAGACACGATTGCCTAGAAGGAGACCAATAATATTATTATTTTCGGTTCCTTATGTTTCTTATCATTTAAGAGAGGTAAGAAACCTTACACACTGATTGGGACCAAGTAGGTACCTACCTAAGGTCCGGCGTTTCTAAATTTGCCAAAGATGTATTCAACAAGTTAGCTCGTCTTGTTAGCTCGGAGATTAGACGAAAACAAAATAAATGTTCTTGTATATCGATTTTATTCAATTTCGAGCGGCCATTGTTGTTTACATCTTTGGTAAATTTAGAAACGCCGGACTATTATGTAAGGCGAGATAGAGAAGTACTTAGTATAATTATTTTTATATAACAAAGCTGATGAGTCTGTTTGTTTGTTTGAACGCGCTAATCTCTGGAACTACCAGACGGATTAAGATTAAGAACAATCTTTTTACATTTGATAGCCTAATTTTTGAGGAAGATTATAAGCTATTTAACATCACGCTATGTACGACCATTAGGAGCCGCTAGGACTCTTAGGAGCTGTACAAAAATAAAAAAGTAAGAAAGAACGGTTAGCGAAAACGAAGTAATACCGCGGGCAAGCGATACGATGCAATGCTATGGGGTGGGTCGGGGAACAAGAGATTTCACGTAGAAGACGTCGCGAGCAGAAGCTAGTATGCACTAAAGAAAAACCAAACACCTGCCTACTTAGGTACCGCATGTAGAATTCTTACACGTGTTTAAAAATTCCTGATATAATTTTTATTCTTTCCATGAAGCCATTGTTATACTTAATACTAATTAGTATAGTAATTTTAATTCAAATCATTTATGTACTTTGGGTAGGTACTTATGGTAATTTGTAAAATAATGGCCACCCGTTGTGAATTAATAATGAAGTAAATCGATACTACGTTTTCTATTTAATACTATTTACTTAAATAAGTTGTTATTTACTTATCAGTATGACTGAAAAATCGATTACCTTTGTTCATGGCAATTCGATTTAATGATGAAAAAATGTTGGGTATTGCGCTATTTAGATGATTCAGATGAGGCTATGATGCAGAATCAGCCAGTACGCTTAGAATTTTAGGAAATGTTATACATAACAATTAGTGGGATACACTAGGTTGGCCCGTCAAAATCAAATTATACGTTTTTTCAATTTGCAGGTCAGTGTCCGGTTGTGTGTTGATTAACAGGTTTACTGTCCACAAAGTAGACACTAGTTAAACAATCAGTATGAAGCATGTGATTCATGGGGACAGGTAATGGGTTAAAATATGATTCGTGCCCGTAACAAAAGTTATGCCTTTCGTATAGATACGATAATACGCACCTAAACGAAATGCATAGGAATTTAATTTTTCTAGTGGCTTATAGAGAAAAATGATACTAATAAAAATAATAAAATTAAAATTGTCTAAGTGGCCTCTGCGAGTTGGCTTTGGCCCCTCCTACGCCTTCCGGGGCCCGAGGGTCCCGAGATGTGTCAAAGACATAACAAACTTCATTACCATATTAACCAATAAAAATAATCGAAACTTAACTAAGAACAAAACTATCGCTCAAAATTAAAAGATTACAGCAAAACCACACTTTTAATTAACCCTAAGTTTGTAACATCTAATCGAAGCACACTGATTAGTCGGTCGGTCGTAATGACCCGGTGGGTAGTTCCCTCTGCTAATGAGCCACGTATATCCACCCCTTACACCCCTCGAGAGGAGTGTCATTAATACGGGGGTGAAGTTTTATTATTGTTTCTGTAACAGTTATGTTCGGCGATTGATAGGTATTGATTGTATGTTTAATTTATGTGATTTACTTTTAATGGATTTTATTTTGCATGGGGGTGAATGTATTTTATTTATTGGGTATGTTGACAGAACATAATAATAATAATAACATACTTGATAATAATTACCAAAATCATGCTTTTAATTTATAAGTAACTTATGATCCTGCTATAGGAATTAAAAAGCATCATATTTGATTAGATGAATCATGGGGGCAATTCTCGTAATTTTAAGAACGTTCACAGACTGATCTCAGTCTCAATCACTCAAAAATACCTCTAATTTCCCTATATTTTTGACAAGTTACATTATTACATTAACGTTTTTGTTTATCGCCGAGATGAGACTGCGACTAGATTATGAACGTTTTAAATTACGAGAATTGAAATAATTCCTTCAGATGAAAATAATGTTCATTTCGCATACTCGTAATATTAGATACGTGTAGTTGATCCATAATCTTTGAAGTTTAAAGACGTAGTCACTCCCGAAGATTAGACACTAATCTAAACCTTCAGTTTAAGTCAAAAAAATTTATAGCAAGTAGGTTATTAAAAGGCACTTTTGAACGTCAAAATTTACAAGACAATAGAATTAATTCTAGGCGCCCCTTCCAAAAGGTAATTTCGTGTGGAAAAGATTGGGCAAGAAACTCCATAATTACTCTTTTAAAATATTTTGTATACATTAATTATAATTATGTGAAGAGGATGTACCTAGAAGAAATTAAGTACTATACTCAATAGGTTTTAGGTAAGTAAGTTTTTATCCTGTAGCTAAGTTTATTTTTGTATGTTTCATCAAGAAACACAAAAATCATACACATTATTATTCCTTACAACCATCTTTGCAAAAAGTAAGTAAGAAATACCTAAAAACCATTTATTAAGTGACGTCACAGGGACAATTGCCCCATCTTCCCTACCCGGGGGTGTAAGACGTTTGTGGTGTCGATACATTGACTTGTCATCCTCTGAGGGGTGAAGTTGTCTCCTACGCCCCTACGCATTTTGAGGGGACTGTAATTGCGATTGGTAAGGCCTTTACTTTAAAGATGTTTCTAAAGTATAGCTACATATGTTTTCAGCTCTAATAGGTTAATTTAAAAGGGCTGAAAACATTGACAGCTCTTGAAAGTAATGTTTTAAGAGCTTTTATGATTTTTGGAGCATTTTTTGGCTATTTTCTTTACCGTCAAAGCATACACAGTCTTTAACACCTAGATCTTTTGTTTAGTAAGTAAGTATTTTTTTATATTATGGTATACTCACAACCCCCTGTTGTTATACATATTTACCATCTGTTTTATAGGACCTGAGTGCTCTGTCCGAGAGGGAGTGGGTTATGATGATCCACTACGCAGGCCCAGTGCGGGTTGGTGGATGTCACATGTCTTCGAATTTTTGGTTCTAGGATATGACGGTTTCCTCACGATGATTTCCTTCACCGTTTTGAGAGCAGCGGTGATGAAATTATTTACACAAAGTAAGGCGCCTGCCTAGGTTGGAACCCAAGACCTACAACTCCGTTACCACTGGGCCATCACTGCTGCTTTCGCAAAATAAGATAAGAAAATTTAGAGCCTTATTTACGCATTCGACTCAAGGGAGGGACCCCACTCGCACTTGTAAATAAAGAATTGACTTGTATTAGTGCTGTCATCCCCTTGTCGGGGTGAAACTGTTTAGTTTTTCCTAGTTTTGTTTATATGGCGTTGAAGTAGGGTTTTTCTTAATATACTTGAGATGTTTTTTAGAAATGGTGAGCAAAGCTTTCATAGGCAGGTTCCTAAGTAAAATCAGACCTAACAAAAAGCTTAAAGCGTTTATACCTTATAAACTATCATGAGTTTTTACTCATTCATGCTTATATATTTACAATTATACCTACTAGTAATATTTAAAAAGCTTTTATAGACGAAAGAAGTAATTTTTACCACTGAATTTTATACCAGCGCTAAAAGTTAGTAACCGCGGTTTGATTTTCGTGCTATCATTAGATACAACCTACATGGGCAACTTATTTGTATAAAGTAGATCAGCACACTATCTTCTAAGTTTCTTCTGTGTTTTTCGTTTATATTTTAATCAATAACAGTTGCTTTGTTCAGGGGTAACGGCACTATTAATAATATTATTATGTAAAATTTTACGGGGCTGTAAACATTTTATAGGCAATAGCCACCTTCAATTAAATTTTCTTATAGAACATATTATTATTTTAAGAACATAACAAAGACACGTATTCATAATTAAATGACGTTTTGCATTTTACACATCATCAATAAAACAAAATATCGTCGTTTTCATGTAAAAATATTTAGGCACTATGATTTTTCTAGTACCTAGCAGTTTTATGCTCTTAAGCGAACAGTTACTACTTATTTCAAGAATGCTAAGAAAATGAGAGGATAGCTTAGCAAAATACATAGTTAGTAGGAAACGACCTGAACTTATTTTTGAAAACTGATAATTATGGAAGGCTCTCGCAGTGGGATAATGGCGGCTCGTTAGAGAGTGTTTCCATTTTAACGTTAATTGACAATATTGTATTGTTAAAACAATAGTTTGTTTCCAAACAAAGTAATCCTGATACAAGCAGATTTGTAAACAACGCGGTAAACAATTCCATGAACACAAAGTGTAAGGTTTCAGCGCTGTATTTCAGTGTATCGTCCTGTCTCTTTTCACACAAATTGATATCGAAGTGTATGTGTGACAGAGACGGATATAAATTTCGCAACATCGTCCTGAATTGCCAGCTAAGCGTTTACTAATAGGGTTGTCTGTCGCTTACGATCTGGGTTCTTTGATTTTATATTAATTTAATTGTTAGTTTTATAGAAACTATATTATTATCTTTTATTGAAAAATATACGTGAATGCTTTTAATTTTAAGATATATCGGTTAATTTTAATCAGCAGATTATCGTTTGTCACAAATTCATGCCATATTTTTTCAATCCAGACGTTCAAAAACGACTAATACATATTTAACGCAGCACCAAGTACCTACAGTTAATTTCCATCGAAGGGTCGGCACACAAATTAATGAATGAACGTAGATGACAACTCCGTTTTAAACATGTTTAATGTTTAAATTATACGGTTGTCCGTATGTGAAGCACCGCATTTCATTAGGCACAGTAATTACGTTAAGGCAATTTAATACGAAGCAAATCTTGTTTGCCAGTGAGAAAATTATTCATGCACGATAATTCACCGCCTCAGGAGCAACCCTGTAGAGGTCTCATGTCTATCTTTTACCGCTAAGCCTACGGCGGTAAAGTCGGCTCGTGTTTGATAGCGACGAGCTCCGAAAGGGATGGAGCGACACGACTCGTAGAAGAGCAACAGGGACACACGACACTCCTTAAATTTTATATTCTATCCGCATTTTGTCGCCTAAGCGTTCCATTTAGTGTTCCATATTTAAACCTCGCGCCATTCTTTTTTCTTCGCAACCGAGCAGAGAATGTAAGAAGATTTTCTATTTTTTTTAACTTTTGGGGTGTACCCAGCCAGCGCCAGATGTGTGTGGAATACTGATGTGTGCGTGCGACCGCCGACGCCCTGTTAGGGAATGAAATTGGCATATAAATGTAAATTTTATGCTATGAATTTTAAAATGAAGTCGATACTTCCGCGCTTACGGCGGAGTGAGTGAGCCGTTTTCAGGCAGGGATGAAATTAGATTAGAATATGCCACTTTAGGTAAAGAATGGGCTTTTAACGTCTTTCACGAAACTCTTACGTTATGTAAGGCCATGATTACATTTGCCGTCTCTCCAAAACCCCAAAAGCTTTATTTAATAGTTGAATAATGTTCCACATCTCGTATTCAAAACGGTTCTAATTTACAGTCGAGTGCCGCTCTGTAACAGAGTGACATTCATGTTTATTCAATTACTGTTATGTGAAAACACATGCATAACACACAATTATTTTACTTCCCTATAAAAGGTACCCTTGAAATCTATAAATCGAAGTCAATACTGCGATAGTACAATCTGAAACGCAGCCCGGGACGTTGAACGAACGAAAAAAAATAGAGAAATCAAAGAAGAGGAAAAAATCCACTTTACAGACGCAAACAAGTCACTTTAACTTTATTGAGCTGTAATCGAATTGTGACGTCCCTAGGAGCGGCGATGCGGACGAGGTCGGAGCGGCGCGATCTGCAGCCATCCTTATCTGACCCGCCCATTTAAATCTATGCTATTCAATCGTGCCGTCTCGCTCGCGTCCCAGGGGTGCCGCCAAGATTGCAATCTTTTGATTTATACCAACTATTAGGAGTGGTGCGGGATAGTCTGTCTCTCAGAACGAGATCCGCCGCGATAAGTGTTGGATACAATCGACGTTAGTACTGATTATAGAAATGGATTTACTTAATACATTGTTTAAGCCAAATATTGTGTTGGCGTACTATGTAATAAATAACACAAATAAAATCTTCATGAGCCTTATCTGCTCAATGTTTATATTGTATTATTTTTAAATAGGCTTGATAGAAAGAAAGAAAATGCATTTATTTAGCACAGATTAAAAGGATAGGTACTCTACTTTTTAAGTGATACTCTTGAGGGGCCCGTGGCTAAATAATGATAGCCACGCAGGTCGATCGATCAGATTAAGCTTCGCTTGCCACGGTTGGTCTGGATGGGTGACCATCTTTACATACCGATACCCCTTCGTACCTCGGAAAGCACGCTAAGCCGTTGGTCCCGGCTGGCATTCATGGATCTTTGACAGTCGTCACGGGTAGTCAGAAACCTGAAAGTCTAACATCCAGTCTTACCAAGGGTTATCGTATTGCCACTGGGCAATACGATAACCCTTGGTAGGACTGGTTGTCGATTGCCAATCTGACCTCCACAACCCAGTTCAGTAACTGGGTTGTGGAGGTCAGATAGGCATTCGATTCATGTAAAATACAGGTATTCAGCTACATCCGGTTAGACTGGAAGCTAACCCCAAATAGTTGTGAAAAGGCTAGGCAGATGATGACTCTGGAGGTCACTTATCTGATATAAGTGACCTCCAGAGTATCACTTAAAAACATATAACAACTTCATACAAATAAAATAGATAAATAACCAGGATAATAAAATTACAGAAATAATTTTGGAATAAGAAAACAAATACAAAATAAAAAGACGTATTACTAAAAGTTATTAAGAAAGGGTAAAAGCATTACTTTTCCGTTCAGAGGTAAAAGCCCAAACAAAATGCCATCAATTCGTATATGGCCAAGGGTTGGCCGCAAAACGGCCTCCATTCAAAACTGTATTATCTCAAGTCGAACATTATTTCGGATCCTAAAGCTTATATAAAAAGCGGCCAACCGCGCGGTCCCCGGCGGCCGCTTAGCCTCGGAAGGTTTGGGGAAAATAAGGGAAATCGTCCCTCATTTATATTGAACGGAAACCTTCAGCTTTTTACCCTTATGTACCGTACGTCGTTTTTGTCCGTATATTTTCCTCAAAATGAGATCGGTTTCTCCGTAATGTTTTGGTTTATTTTGATGACACGATTATTTTTGCGTTAACTTTACCCGTATTTGGCGTGATAAAAATTGGGTGTGGAACAGAAATATACTTATAGTTTTTGTTTTGGATTGAAATCCTAAATAATATAATTATGCTGAATATTTTCTGCTTGTAGGTAGAAAAATAATAATAATATTATATATTTTTTTTTATTGCTGAATGGGCCCTCTCGACCTAGATCACGCCTGATGGAAAGCGATGGATGAGGTGTATGATGGAACGAGCGTGCCCAGAAGATGGCTAAGGCACTGGAACTCCCACGCACCGACGAATCATCGACTCCGGTGGGGGGTGGTTGTAAACCAGGCGGGCGTTAGCCCTACCACTGCAAGGGAAGTATTGGCAAGTCAAACAACGTATTGAGTGTGACTGTCCAGGATGCGCCGAGCGCTCGGTTCAGTTAAGTAACTGGCGGAACAAACTGCGCTACGAGGAGGCTCCTCATGCATCCCAAATAATATTATACCACCCTATTTTTGTCCCACTGCAGGGCAAGGGCATAATTTATCTCTTACAGAGAAGGCACAAGAATCGATCATCACGCTTGCTCAAGGCGGGTTGGCGATTTTAGACTCATAGGTAAAGTCCAGGATTTGCGACGTGGAAAGCACGTTAAGCAATTGGTCCCGGCTGTCATTTGTTGATCTTTAACAGTCGTTACGGGTAGTCAGACGCCCGAAAGTCTGACAACCAGTACCAAGGGGTATCAAATTACCCAACATCAAATAACAAATTAACTGGGTTGTGGAAGTCGCTCCATGTAAAATACTGGTACTCAGCTGCGTCCGGTAAGACTGGAAACCGACTCCAACGATAGTGTCCATGACTTTAATAGAATTTCCTTCTCATAAGCCATTAACGTTTTGGCTCATGCTTATTAGCAAGAAAACATCTCAATCCCTCAATTTCCGGCCAACACTCAGATCTAACAAATCAGAAGCTTCACTCTGTACTAAACCAGATTCGGTGCGTAATAAAATTAGGCTCATTCGCCATGGTAACAAATGCTCCAACCATGATGGATTAAGATGTTAAATGTGAAACCGTTGCCTTTCGTCGCATGCTAAATATACACTGACGTATAGCCGACAAGCGTCAACTACAAAGGATTTTGTGCAGTTTTAACACCGTAGCTAACACCATCGTCAAATGTGTCGTACAATTTTGTATACATTTGATATACGCTTCCTGCCTAGTATATTTAAAGCTCCTTGGTAAAGCTGTCAAGGATGGGTGGTAAACCAATTTCGCCTTTATACGTAAAGTATTGTTATCATCATTAATACAGTTACCTACTGACTGAACCACTGAGTGTGTTGATATAATTTTGACAACCCCATTTTATTTTATATATATTATATAAATAAATAAATATAATAAGTTTAGGCTGGGGTGACTGGGAGCAAACACTGCTAAAAGAGAGGTTATTTGACAGAGACTCATACGTCTCTGTATTGTACTTGACCAGATCTGGCAACTCATTGGCCTCCTCCTTACTCAGGTCTTGTTAAGAAGCCTCATATTTACTAAAGAATTCACTTAGAACATATTCCCTGAGAAAGAATTCATCCTGAACGTTATGAGTCATACATAATATTACATAATTATTCTAATTCAACATTAAACGTCTTTAAATTCTTGTATTGGTCTTCGGAATTGCTGCGAAGTTGCCAGGTCTACGTATTGATTTGACAACATTTTGAGTGAAAACTAACAGTTCAAAAAGGTTCCGTGCGTGCAGGCTATGTGAGAAAGGAGTGTGTTTTCTTAGCATTTTCGCTCCATGACCTTACATTCTGAGGAAAACTTCAACGTAGACTGAAATGGTCTTTTGGTACCGAAGTTACGTTTTGGTTATAAATGTGCTCATGGCCAAGGCAGCTTTACACCCTGCCTTGTTAAAATGTTCGTATCGGTATATCCTAACTAATATTATAAATGCGAAAGTAACTCTGTCTGTCTGTCTGTCTGTCTTTTCTTCACGCCTAAACTACTGAACCGATTTGTGTGAAATTTGGTACAGGGTAAGTGTGAACCCCAACAAAGGACATAGGCTACTTTTTATTCGACTTCGACTTCGTCTGCGTCCGCGATAACCGACATATACGCGGACGAAGTCGCGGGCAAAAGCTAGTATCCTATAAATTATAAAACCTGAGATACTGGTTTATTCCTAGTTCATGTAAAATCCAATGATTATTGTATACAGAGATATAAATAATCATTGGATTCTAAAAATCTGTAATAAACTCGAGAGTTTATTGTCAATATTTATGCATCACTTATTTCAATAACAATTTGTAATATTGTTTGGAAAAACCTTTCTACCTTATCATTCGGTTTCGTAGTATTCGCATTAAGTACATCATCATCATCTTCTTAGCCTTTTTCCAACTATATTGGCGTCGGCTTACAGTCTAACCAGATCTAGCTAAACTCCAGTATTTTTAACTGGGAGCGACAGCCTATCTTACCTACATATAACCTAGAAACCCAACTTGCAAAAAATTTAAAATAAAAACTTCAATATACTTACAGCCACCCTGCTCTCCTTAAGGTCCAGTCTCATAGCCAAGGCTTCTCTCATGAACACATCAGGGTAATGTGAAGCCAGGAACGCCCGCTCCAGCTCCTCAAGCTGCCAGGAGTTGAAGTTCGTCCGCGACCGTCTCCGCTTGCCGCTGTCACCGTCATCGTCGCATACGCCGCCTGCGCAAGAAAGGAACTTGGTTATGAACGGGTTAAAAATGGTTGATGGATTATAATCTTTGAAATTTTTGTTGGTGTTTTTGAATTCAATACGACCCCAAAATTTCTTATTGGACGCTGTTTATTGCTTTGACTTGATTTAAGATAGAATTAGATTGATTGATTGATTCAGGATTTTTGAGAGGATTGCAATCGATAGCAGACCGGGTAGACAGCCCGCTAGTGTGGGCGCTCACAAATAGGACCCGATCTGTTTTAGTTATCATTGCTTAAAAATCATTGCTTTATGGTCATTAACCAGAAAGAAAACAGGCGAGAGCGTTTTTATGGAGAATAGACCAACCGCATTTCCTCTTAATTACTTACTTATGCTATTTTGTTACTAACACTGTAGACCACATTGTAGTCTGAATAAATAAAGAATACTTGATAACTTAGGGCTTATGGCTGTTCTAAGTGTTAGTCTTAAGAAGGCTTCAAAAGTCTTAAGACTTTAATTAGGAAGATATAATTAGGCTTATATCGTGTACATAAACAAGCAAGAAAAAATGTTATTAAACGCATCACTGAGAATTGCCAAGCCATCTTTTGTCAAAATCCAAAAACTTGATACAGGTCTTTTCGATAATCTTGAAAGATGGTATACTGCCATAGGGCTAAAGTCGTAAATGAGAACACAGAACTTTAATCCACTACCTACCCACTACTCTAAGTTAGCCACGCCGCTGCCCTCAGACGCGCACTTTCGCAGAAAATAAAGTGATTAAGACAGTATAGGCACCGCCTTCTCAGATCTAGTCATCAATTTAACTAGCACAATGGCTGTCCTGACTTTATGTCAGTTCTTAGATCCAAGTGAGACACATGGAATTCTTGGAGATCAAAAAGTAAATTCTATACCTTCTTATAAGGAAAGACAAGAACACCAGTTCATTAAGTCTAGAGATTAAGAGTAAACTAGTCGCAAGCTCGAACTCTCTGGTGGTCATGGCCAAAAAGCACACTGTCTCACCTGGCTTCGTGTCTGACAGAGCTAGTATCAGTGATGAGCAGTTAGACGCCAGTCTACACGCACAACGTCTAGTTGTCACGCACAGAAACACCGTTCCGAACTGATAGGCGCGTAAAAAAATTCAAAAAGTGCTTTGGAAAATCGAGTTTTATGAAAAAACCACTGCATAAATCAATTATAAATAATATGTATTGAACTCTTCGATAACTGAGCTTTGTCGGTACGGACTTGGTTTTGAAATTTTACAGTTCTTTTATTACTTATTTACCTACACCAAAAGTTATGTTAAAAATAGAAAGAAAAACGAATCTTTGTTGGCTCATAACTTTTTAAAGGCTTTATATTTTACTATTCTGTTTCCGTTCAGACAAAATTAATAATAAGACAAAACAATATCATGTTTAACTTTGGATGCACAATGTAAAACAGTGGAGTAATAGGTACTCTCCCGATATTTGTATGGACAAATATCGACTAGTGGCACCTTAAGAGATAAACGTATCAATTACGAGTACCTACTTTCGATCGTATAATAGCTGTCCTATCGCAACAGCGACTATAAAATATAGCTAAAGAAGGAAACGCCTGGAATAATTAAATTGAATTTGAACGTCTGTCCCAACGGTTACGGACTTGCAATTAAACAGAAGTGCTATTATCTAGAACTCATATGACAGTGGAAAGGGCTCAGTCCCATCATCGTTAAAGCGTAACGAGCAAACTTGAAACATTTCCAATCATCAGAGAAGCTGGATTGAAATGAACAAGACATAATCGTAAAAGCCTTCGTGGTCGGAACAAAGTCCATTCAGCCAATTCCTCTGCAGTTAAACAAAACCCGCGACCGGGGGCTCATAAAAAAGAGATAATCTCCTACAAAGCGTCAGAGCAAGTTTTTGAAAATAGAATATAATTTCTAATTTTCTCCCGGTGATTTTAATTAAAAATGGTCCCGGGAGAGCGGGACGGCAGCACGCCCGCCGCCTCGGGTTGGAAAGGGACAGCTATAAATTACTCGCTCGGTCCTCCGAGGGGCTAAATAAATTAGAAGTGATTAAGAGGAACGCGCTTCTGTTGTGCGTTGAATGTATTGTTGTTTTGTTACTTTGACAATATGGTAAAAGTGGTTTTTATCTTAATTGAGTAATGAACATTAATAATCGCAATCTGAAGGCCACTTCTCGTAATTAAAAACGTACAAAATTTAGTTGCAATCTCATCTCGGCTACAAACAAATATCTATAAAAAACTTGTCAAAAATGTATGGTTTTTTTTTTGGTATTTTTGACAGATTGAGACTGAGATCAGAGGGGCAATTCTCGTAATTTTAAGAACGTTCACAGTCTGATCTCAGTCTCAATCTGTCAAAAAAACCTCTAATTTCCCTACATTTTGACAAGTTTTTGACATTTGTTTGTCGCTGAGATGAGACTGCGACTAGATTTTGAACATTTTAAATTAGGACGATTGGCCTACAGACTGTGAACGTTCTCAAAATTACGGGAATTGCTCCTCAGGTTCAGAAACAAATAGCAAAAAAATTTAAGACAATAAATGATAATGAAATGTCTTTCGGAAGTGTTGTAATTGCAGTCTTTATAATTTTATTTGTAACACACCTTGACAAGAACAGAGTGTTTTCAATTAATCCCGAAATCACTTGCTGTTACACTAATTTAGTTGTTTTTACTTGTCAGACTGCCGATACGTTACATTGTCGCCTTAAGAGAAAAGGCTAAATTACGCGCGTGGGAGCGAGACAGAAGCATGTTCCTAATGAGAGGAGTGAAGGAGACGGTGTCGGTTATTGTATTAAAACAAACGACCGCCTTGGGCCCGCAGACAACAGTTTTGGCGCGCTTTAATTTAGTCTGCTCAATGTTTTAATGTCACAAGGGAGGGGCTCGGGGGGGACTTACTAAGTATCTATTTGAGGGCTGTATAACGCGGTTTATAAATTCGTTCAGTTAATAATTTACCTAGTCTGCTACATTCTGTTGTTTCGTTACGACGGCAAACGAATGATTTATTTGATTTTTCATTGTCAGCTGTTTCACGTTTGGGTGTAGGTAATGTTCTTTTAGCATTTGGCAAAGACATGCCTAACAATACTATGACAAAGTGAATTTGATTTCTAAATTGAAGCGAAAATACTCATAGAAAATTTGCCTAACAACAAAAATACCACAATCCAACCTAAAACAAAATTACGACGACATAAACAAAACTAGAGCTCTTCTCAAAGACAATATTTTTATTTTATTCATAGAGAGACTATCGCCGCACGACATCGCAGACCGAATTAAATGTTTCTATTCAATAAATGCGATTTTATTTGTGATGCCTTTTATATTTCTATTACGGAAACAGTAAAGGGGAATTGATACTCTATGGAAGCAGACCTCCTTGTATTACAGATAATTTATGACTTATATTCGCAGAGATTTTTATCTTTATCTATGGTTCGCTTGATTGCTTCCATCGAGCTTTGGCATTGATTGTAGTAATATTTGGGGACAGTATTTTATTGGATATTATTGATTTAGGCTTTTCGAGGAGAGTAGGTTCCATTTGTTTTGATTAGGTAAAGGTTCAGCAGGCACAGCTAGAAGGCGTCGCGGAAGACGGCGGGACGAGCTGGACAAAACAAACGACCAGTGGTCCAATTTAGCCCTGGATCGTAAGAGCTGGAAGTCATGGGGAGAGGCCTTTGCCCAGCAGTGGGATGATGCAGGCTAACAGTAACAGTAAGGTAAAAGTTTAGTAAGGGTAGTCCTCTAGATTAGGCAAAATTCTAAATGGGTATCTACATGCTACTGTGTTACCGGTACTCTTACTAGTAGTGTATAGAGGTATGAGGAACAGGGAACATCTTCCATAGAAAAGGGAGGATCCTCCGACCAGTCGGGTATTGTGTCTGGCGGGCAACTGCCCGATGATTCTGAATCATGTCGGGCCGTTGTATCTGTGCTAGTTGCGCGATAAACTCTGCTTGCGAGATGCAGGATTTTGCGTGACGTCAGTATGACGCATTGTCCGCATGTGGCGTTAGATACTGCTACAAGCGCATAAGCATAATCACAGCCTATAATGTTCCCACTGCTGGGACACAAGCCTCCTCTCTGTGTGAGGGAGTGGACCATAATCCACCACACCGGTCCAGTCGGTGCGGGTGACATGTGACATCTACCAGATGTCACATGTCTTTGAATTTTTTGTTCTAGGACTTGTCGGTTTCCTCACGATGTTTTTCACCGTTTAGTAGTGCAATAGCCTTAATCTATTGATCCCCGCTAATGAGACACAATTGATTTTCTATTGTATCGTGCCACGCACGTGTGGTACGCGCGGGGCTTGACCGGTTAAAAAGCCCTTTCAAAGATTTATTTTCTAATCCCACAACACCATTCCGTGAATCTTCATTTCATCTAGAGATACGTAACTAATAACTTTAGCAGTCAAGCTTAACTTTTATAGCCGCAACCATAGACAAACTTATCGTTAAGAATTAATAAAAGTCGTAAAGTGAAACGAATTAAATCATAAAATAACCAGTAAGAAGTCGTTGAATGCAGAGGCAGGCGCGTAATAAAGATTGCGCGCGCAATCAAAATATTGGATGCATTGCTTTATAATTTCATTATTCCGAGAATCAATCGACGATCGAGGGGCGGACTTGGGTGTAAAACTTTGAAATTTCGCCGGTAATAATGTCCCGTTGTAAGAACATAATCAGTACACACAGTTATCACACAAGCCGATAATTCCTTCCTACAGTTCACACTAGCCAACGAATGATTTTCGAGAAACAAATTAAAATAGTCGTCTGTCGCGGCCATTTTCTCGTTTTTCGTGAAAGTGTAATTCAAGATTGGAACTTGGTAATTGGTTAATCGCGTTCAAATAGCCGGTTCGGGGCCGAAGTAATGCCGAATATGGCCGAAGTTATTGCATTGTGATCAGAAATTGGAGGTTACTCTGATTTAAGGTGTAATGATACAGATATTAATAATATGTCTTGCTTGCTTCCTTTTAAAACAAATATAAGAGCATCGGTGGTAATGACGGGTTCTGGTCGGTACCTACTTAATGTGTTGTTATTGCTAATTGTTAGTGGGGTAAAACGCAAATTGACCTGCGGAATTTACCACCTTACGCGGTAATTTTGTCTCTTGCAAACTGGTCTACCTACTCAATCTGCATAGCCTTGCCCCTACGATGTTGGGGTCGGCTTCCAGTTTAACCAGATGCAGCTGGATACCAGTATTTTACATGGAGCGACTGCCTATCTGACCTCCACAATCTAGTTACTGGGTCACACGATACCCCTTGGTAAGACTGGTTGTCAGACTTTCGGGCTTCTGACTATCCGTAACGCTGTTAAAGATCAAACTGGTCTACTACTGAGCGAGTAAAAAACGGACCAATTTGTAATAACGGCAACTTCTCTATTAAGGCGTGTCGCGACACTAGTAGAACAATTCTATGAAAACTTCATCGAAATTGTTGTACAAGAATCGTGACGCGCCTAAGCCTTTAAGCTCTACAAAAAAATGCTTAAAAACTCACCAAAACGTATAGCTATTGTACTGATATTTCGTCAAACACGCGGGATAATGTTGGGATGTCTTCATGGCTACATTGCCGGTGGGGCACCCTCTCCTCTCACTGTAATTTGACTTCGATCCCGAGAAATTAATTTCCGAAATCACCGGCAATAATAAAGTTATAATTTTGAGGGAAATAGGCGGTTACACGCCTCGTGGACAGATCGCAGAGGCGGACTTGAGAGTAACTGCCGGGACGAGGTAAAGTAACAAAGTGGAAGGAAGGATGCACTACTTATGACATAGGAGTCGATATTTTTAATAGGATAGTGTGTGAGAGATGAATTTTCGTTGGGAAATCTTTCTGCACATTATAGTTGGAGCTCTATTAAAAAATATGCCAACTATGTTTTTTATATTTAAATTAGATCTATGTTTTTTCAAGCTTTATCTAATTGAAATTTCTGACTATAAGGCATAGCTTGAAAAAATCTCGTAGATTTTTTGGGTAAGAATTGCATAAAATAAATACTTACCTCGAAATCCTAATTTCCGTCCCTACCATACAGATTCACCACAAAAAAATAAAAACTTAACGATCGCGGATCCTATAGAACACACACACGTACACGTAAAATTGTTACTAATCCTATGTACCTACTCCTGTCTGAAATAAAGTTTTCAATACTATTCTATAGAATAATATTTTTCCGTCGTGAAAAAAACTTTTTCATAAAAAAAGTATCTTTCAACTGTTCAGTACATCCCTGTAGCATTGGATGAAGACATTGGTTACGAAAAGTGGCTTCATTAGCGAAGCTGGCTGAACGCAGGGTTCCGCGAACCGACCGGCTCGGAACGACTAATTGAATTTATGCAAGTCGCGGTTCAAGTGCGAAGTACAAGTTTGTTGAAAACGTCTAGGTTGAGTGATTTACACAATAAACAATTTCACTTCAGTTATTAGTGAGGCAAGATGACTTGCTCTCTCGAATTTTAGCGATTTTAGCGAGATTTTCTGTAGTTCTAGTTATTTGTGACACGTTCAATATAAACAAATATTAGAGAAAAGCAAATGTGATGAGAACTTAAGAGAAAAACGAACCTAAGAATAGTGTGCTGTGATGACGTCGTAAAAGTGTTCTTCATTGGTAGAGTTACACATTCTTAGTTATTGTGAATCCTACCTGTTATAATGTGGGAAGTTCTTTAGTGTAAGCGTCTAGTTGGAACGATAACAACAAAGATTAAGTTGCTAAAGTTAAAAAAACTTGAGGCTTAATTAGGGTACTGGTGAGGAGAAATTGAAAAACCAAAGAAAGAACAGAACAATTAATAACGTAAAGAAAAACTTTTTGTTTAGTGTCATTATGTTTTTTTTCTAAGTTAAAGAAAGGAGCAGTACGTGCGCACTTCAGCTTAGAGTTTGAGAAGAACTGACCACTTTAAAGAAAATATCTAAGTACTTAGGTATTGCAAACTCATTTGATGACCGGAATTTATTACTATGTCATAAGTTCATTCGTGATTATATTGTTGTATTTCAAACTTTTATTGCCAATTAATAGGTTTGATAAATTCAAAGTACATGCAATAACATGATCATTAAACAAGCTATCAAGATATGAAATAGAAAATATAGTTGATTTTAAATACTCCTTCAACGACACTTTTTATCTTTTTAATCATAAAATTAATATTCCAATGCAATATAAATGAGGTTGCATATTCCTTCGGGAATCACAGACGTGATTTTATGTTATGCATGTTGTGTGTAATATAAAGGCGTGATGCTATGATATATACAATTGCGTGTAATATGATTTTTTTAAATAAGAAAAAAAAAAGCAGTGAAAATGCCTGCAACATAAAAAATTGATTCACAAACAGGCTCTCCTCGATTACCATAGCGGAGGTTAAAATTTCATAATTCCCATGACATTTATCGAATCATCAATTTACCGTTTTGCCTACAACACAATTAATGTGCTAGCCTTGCCTTTAGATAATTGTCTCGTCTCCGCGTTTTCCTACCACTTATAATTACCAGCTACTGGCATAATGGAGGATTAAAATACAACTTTTCAAATTATTAGCAATATACATATCATTTAGGAGCATTAAGGCGCATTAAGAACAAGAATGGCTGGAGTCAATGATGTTGTATTGTTACTTACTTCCTTTTGACATTATTGGTCTGAGTGGAAATGAAAATTCCGGTTTTTAGACATGTGGCTTAAGTTATGGTAAAACGGTTAGTTAATGGTTTATAATAAAGTGGTCAAACATTGTTTGCATGGATTAGTCAGATGAGTTGAACTGATGTGTGAAGAGTATTTATTTGAAATTAACAACGGATTTTCTACGTGCTTCCGATTTAATTTTAAGACCCCTAAGTTTGTTTCGCCATTTCTTCTCAGGGGTAGTCAGATTTATTTATTTATTTTCCAAATTACATCTCCACTCAACTCTATGTCTCAACTCCATTTAGCTTTTTTTTTAAATATGACGTGAAATTAGTGATTCCGATATCCTGTGTACAGAATGAACAATTTAATTTTATTTTATTTCTTTGCGTATAGGTAATTTACTATCGATAGCCTTATAAAGTTATAAAAACATGCAGTTTCTTCCACCAAGCCAGCCACTTCCACTTCACTTTCCTCTCACTCCTAGACCAACAAAGTAGCAACAAACCCAGTTCCGACTACATCAGCATTACATAAACATATTTTTACATAAAACTGTGAATAGAAACTATTTTTCACGGTATCCTCGACGTGTAATATTTCGTGGCGCATCTACCTGCCGGATCATATCGCCCGCGGCCACCGCCTCTTTCGAGATTGAAACATGATAAATTGATACTACTATACCTTATACACAGTCGTTCCAACCGCTATTTTATGCCCGTGAAAATAAGGTGTAATAAAATTTTAATATTTTACCAAAACAATATTGATAGCCACGGACTTGGATGGATTGAGGTACATTTTGCTCGTCGATAAAGATGTGCGTGGTAAGAATTTTCTTGTTGAATTATCGGTTTGCTGTCATCTGTGGGCTATTAAGGGTTTCTTTATGATTTGTGATAGTAATCGAATCATTAAACCATCTTTGACAGCCAGCTACGACTTAATTATGTAGACATTCAACTTCAACAGTAAAATAAGATTCTTTTACTTGCAATAATAATATAATAATAATAATAATTAATAAATTAAATTAAAATAATAATATTCCACAACTATCACACAACGCCATCTAGTCCCAAGCTAAGCAGAGCTTGTGTTATGGGTACTAGACAACTGATAAACATACTTATATATTTCTAATTACATACATATTATAGATAAATTACAACCAGACACAGAACAAATGATCGTGCTCATCACACAAACATTTGTCCTGGGTGGGAATCGAACCCACGACCTCCGGCATAGCAGTCAGGGTCACTAACCACTAGACCATCAGGCCTGTCAATAATTTTGGATCTATACAAAATCGTTCGAGGTAAATAATGTTGTTACTCACGATATACAGTAACTCATGTTCGTGGCGGTAATAAAGCATTTTGTCACACGTTTACCGCCGTAACTATTACCGATTTACGAAAACCAATTGGCGAACGTTCATAGTTTGCGGTCTACGTGCAAATTGATGGTACATTGTCGCGAGCACTGGCGGTAATCAAATAAATACTTCACGGATTCAAATGCGTGATTCAGAAGTAATTTAGATAATTTAAGTATAATTTATGTAGCAAGCTAGCAATGGTTTTTTGTATTTTAAATAATAATAAATAAACGTCTTTTAAGTTTTCACATTACCGAGTTTTGTTAATAATCTAGTTTTCTTATTTTACAGTAACATTTATGAATTTCAGTGTTAAACGTGATTCTAAAAGTTCTTACTATTGACATGTTCAATTGAAAACTTTATTTTTAAGTTACAGTGACGATTAACCAAAAGTTTCAATCAAATAAACTCTACAAAAGATTTAATTATTGATCCCAAGGCGAGGAGAAGACTCGCTACATAACCATATAGTATTATCTTCCAAGACTAATGTGTTTTGGGGAGATCCTGTAGTTACGTCATCACCAAAAGCCGGCAGCAGCCAATTTATTATACGCACAGATTACAATACACCGCAATAATTATTAGGGGATTACTCCCTAGTGATTTCCCGCGTCTCCTCCAAACATATCGATGCTAGTGATGCGCCCCAATTTATTAGATTTATCGATAAATCCTGATTCTACACTATCATTATCAAGATATCACAGTAACGCCCTAGGGTGTGAAGTAAAAAGGTAATTATTCTGAATGGACGTCAACGCACGCTCGGCTGCAAGGTATGTCTAACTTGACAGGTGGCGCAAACTACCCTGAGTGCCAACATAATTATTATGCAGAAAATGAGCTCAAACATTTTTTGTTGTAAAAACTCCTTTTTTGCGAAATTAATCATCACTTAATCAGCATCGTTTATGTTACAATTTATATGGGGCAAAATGCCGGGGGTATATTTATGTAGACATTTTTGGAAAACACTTATTTTATATTTTAGCTGCCACAATAGGTTTTAGATGTAATGAATAATTCATTCAATCCAGAATTAAATTTCTGAACTGATTGAACTGGAAGGTGGTTTTCCTAAACTTTTCATTTTGTTAGTCGTTCAGTGTTGTCTGATTGAAACTATTCATTCTAGGTACAGTGGTTTTTCTTAAATGTTTTTGAAAATGCAATTTAATTATAAATCCTTATTTTTCCGTGTGTAATGAATTAATTCCAGGCCTAAGAAACGTGACGATTTGTACTCTTCCTAACCGATTGGACGGAAAAGGCACAGCATAAACAAAAATGGGAAAAAATGGAGGAGACCTTTGCCCAGCAGTGGGAAAATAGATTAATTTTTTTTTTAAAAGAAATTACGACTATCCAAAAAAAATAACGACACACATCTACAAAAAAAGTATATTAATTCGGAGATTCCGTATGAGTGTGTAACCCTAGTAGGAAAAGCAACTTTGAAAACAGATAAAATGTTTTCCCTACACAGTTTCCTTATTCCCTCGAATAAACCAAAATATTATTCCGTATCATAACATCACTATTTTTTGCGTACAAAGTTTCTAACTTCGGTCCTACATTATCTGTTGCGATTCCTGCGGGAGCAATAATTCAACGGTGTCAGTTTTGTTGTATCTGTGCTCGACTCAATATAGTAGATACTTACTAATTCCATGGCTCGACTTATTTAATCATCTGTTGTTGGCTGTATTGGCCAAACATTGGCTAAACATAATAATTACTATATTTATGAGGAAAAGTTTAATCTAATCTTTTGCTGTTCCAACTACTAAGTTGTTATCTGAAAGTTTGTTACTTTTCACAGAAACATTAGTTACGCATCTTCTAGGGGGATAAACTATCTCTTTGCTTGATATTTTTTTCTTATAATTTTGCTCTTATTTATTACTAGCTGTGCGTCGCAGTTTCACTCGCCTCGGTTGGCTCCTATGGGGTCGTAGCGTGATGTTAAATAACCTATATAACCTTCCATAGAATTGGGCCCTCAAATGCAAAAATATTTATTCTATTTCGACAGGTAGTTTCAGAGATTAGCGCGTTGAAACAAACAAACTCTTTGCCTTTATTATATTAGTATAGACTGAAAAGAAAAATTGCATTTTTCAACCTTTGTAACTTTGCTGGCTTTTGTCTTGATATTTTTAATAGGAAAATTGCAAATGAAACTAAGTTTAGACAAGTTGTAGAAAGAAGGTAACCGCATTCCTACATTCACTTTCTTTGCATAGGTCAAGAAAATTAATGTAGGTACTTATGCAGTATGTACATGATTTATTTTCCATCTACCTAATATTTTCACATTATTTTCTACAGGGTGAAATTTTAATCACCGTTTTCCTCTTAAGGGGTCATTGGGTCAGTGGGTCGTCTTAGGGGCGGATTTCCTCTTAAGGGGTCATTGTACTCATCATTATGAACAACTTTGACTATGGGACCAAACATGAAATCGCGAAAAAAGAATCGGCTGTTCCCTACATTTTAACGAGTTATGCGAACATAAATGTGATTTTTTTTTCAAAATTTCAGGCTGTATAACTTCAATTCAAATGTACTTTCCGACCTCATCTTGGACATTACTCACATCGATGAAGGAATAACATCGTGAGGAAACGTGGACTTACCTAAACTAATAATATAAAGAGAAAATATTACTTACATTTTTTTGTATGTTTGTTTTTTATGCTTTCACAATAAAACGGCTGATCAAATTTGGAAGAAATTTAGCACATGGATAGATCATGACTTGGATTATGACATAGAATAATTTTTATCCTGATATTCTCATGGAATCGAGACTTATACGTGTGAAACCGCGGGGCGCAGCTACTAGTAGTTAATATAAGTCTTGAGCAAGCGTGGTGAATTGGTGATTAATGCTCGTGCCTTCTCTGTTTGAGAAGAGGCCTTTGCCCTGCAGTGCTTAAGGAGATGTACAGACGCCAGCACATCAAGCTACCCGAAACTGTAAAATTTTCCTAACCAACTTTGAACCTTATACTTTAGCTATAAAGTTGAAAATCTCTTAATTATATTTGACAGATTGTAGTAGCTTGATGTGCTGGCGTCTGTACTATGCAGTTAATTTAGCTATTTTCAATAAGTGACTATCATTTACTAGTATATTAAACCTAAGAATTTGAGATAATTTTCAGGTTATGGATAACATACTGAATGTCAAACTAAACAAAGTTCAAATTCCGTTGCAAGCAAAAACTTATTAGAACCTTCTTGTTACAAATGGTCACTCAAAAATCAACTTAGAATACATTTCACTAAAGAAGGTAACTGCGGCGATGGAAATTATCTGAAATTATGAACACTACTTTACTAGATAAGTACTATTTAACCACTTCTGACAATTGTTTCGAATCCTAAATAATAGGCAGTCAAAGTATAAAGCTAGGACTATTAATATTAGTTCCAATTGGCCATAACCACACTTAATGAATGTTTCCAAAGCGAACATGTGTATTTTATTAGGTAATCTATGGTGGTTGTTACTATAAAACAATGGTGCTCTCCCCGGGGTGCGATAGATCAGGCGCCCGCGGCCCGGCCGGCTGACGTCACACCAAAGTTAGGAGTACCAACTGTCAAACGATAATAGGATTCGTTTTTTGAAAATATTGCGGAACGGAATTGGAAGGACCAGCATTTTCGGCCTGTCTTCTAGAATGAAGTTCAAGTTTGAATCTCGATTACAAGATGACGGTTTTAATTCGAACCTCTAATTATTTACTCAATTGTTACTAAGTATTTCAACCGAAAGACGCGTCCTGCTGGACATAAGCCTCCCCCAAGCGTCGTCGCCACATCGACTGGTCCTGTATTTCTCTCATCCAGCGGATTCCCGTGGCCTTAACCAGAGGGGTAATTGCCTAACACACTACCAGTAGGAATGAGTTTAATTTTGACATTTCAACAACATTCATTGCGTTATTTATGTTGTTCAGCAGACAAATTTTTCAAACATATGCAGCAATGGATTAGCAATATCCTTCAAAATTATTCAAATAGTGATTGATAGGGTGCTGGTATTCATTCAATACAATATATTTTTTAAAATAGATTCATTGATCTCTGCCTTTTCATAGTGACGTTTTTATAGAGTTGAGTAGTAAATAGTGTTGATTAAGATTTTAAACAACGTCCTGATTTACTTATGTCAAGTTAAATTGGTAACGGCCCAGACTAGTCTATTTTATTTTGTTAGCAATGTCAGTTAATTTTACGAAGTAAAACCGAATTGCAGACCTACAAGTAAACAAAACCACAAAGTAGAAAAGTGCGTACCTACTCACTAAAAACTTAACATAAAATTAAAAGGTCTCTACTTATAATTGTGAAACCAGTTATGGTGATCCCCATAGCTCTTAATAAGTTCCTACGTAGTGTTGTGACACTGTCACTGCAAACACAGGAGTGACACATAAAGACACGAATTATTATGCACAATTGTGACAAGTTGTCCATACGCTGTTGTGACATTTTGTCACAAATTATGCAGTTACTATCTTAGTATTGTGATAACTAGTTGCTACTTCACAAATTGTTGTTAATTAATATGTGTATACAGGAAGGCGTTGTTGTAGGTTTTGTAGTTAACTCCTATTTACGTATATATATTGACAATTGGCAACCATTCCTTATGTAGCAATCAACTATTTCTGCATTTGCATTAAATCAAAGGAAATAAGTACTTAAACACAATCTTAGTTATGTTCAAAACAAGTAAGAGGTACTACAGACTGACACCTACCTATGTTTAAATTATTGTTTGACCAGTATATTGAATCTCATACACGCAAATTCCAACCGATCTATTCTGTAAAAGTCTTACCATGAAAACTTAGGTGAAGTGAGCTGTCATTCTACGCGATGTTAGGGATTGACACTATTGACAGCTCACTTCACCTAAGTTTTCACGGTGAGTTATTTTATAGAATAAGTCGACTGAACATATTGAAGTCACATGAAAATTATAGATTTAGAAGAAATCATACATCACAGATCTTCACACTGTATTCTTAGTATTCTCTAATCTATATACTTAAATAAAACAATGTCGGGTTAGCTACACCATTTATAGGTACCTACCTAAGTCAAGAGAACAGCTGGACCAATTTTTATGATCTTTGATTTGTTGGATTTTTCTCTGCCCCGAATAGCAGAATAACTATTAAAATTTGCGAAAATTTCACGAAAAAAAAAATTGGTTGTCTGTAAAGTCGGTTTACGGGCGATAATTTTACGTGATAACGTCATAAGACGTGACGTGTATGAGTATGATACCTAACTGAATGTTTTCAGTTAGGTATCATACTCATACACGTCACAAGCTGAACGCTTAGGCCGATTGTGCCTCTCTATCGCTTGTTGAGCGCTCTCGCTTGGACGCTCGGCTCAGGCGGTACGTGACAATGAGTCATGCTTTTTCGTGCGTGCAGCCGGCGTTCATCGATTTATAAGACGTTGTCACGTCAAAAATTAAGATTTTTATTTTTCGTTTTCTCGTTGATTCTGAGGCTATAGGAAGTTCGCCGGGTCAGCTAGTTAGAAATATGTAAAGCCAACTACCTAAACTAACCAACGAATAAGAAACCGAATCTCAACTATCCAACTTACTGTCTACTTAACTAATTCACCAACACAGCATTGTTTACTAACACATTAACCCTTCGCCCGCCGAGGGCTCGAGACGCGAGCACCGCGGACGCTACAAAAGGGACATTATCTAGTGACATGACTTGTGACACGACTTCCTACGATTTATTTGTGTTATTATCACTGCTTGTGTGGGGAGACTGGAGGTCTGTCCTGCTGATAATATCTTAATTAATTTGTGTGGAGAAGAGATGTAATGTGGAATGAGTTATTTTTGTGTTATGACAGAGCTGGTTTAATGAAAAGAGATAGTGTTTTGTTTTGTAGTGTATGGAATAGGATGATAATTATACCCGAAATTATTTAAATGAATTCATTTTAGCAGTCATATCTATTGCAGAAGCCTATTTTACTTATCTCTTTCTCTTATTTTAATAAAGTTTAACTTTTACTTAAGTTACGGCATAATATTTGGAATAAGTCATAATAAAACGTCACGTAATAAATATTATATTGTTCAATGACAACAGTGTAATTGTATATTGATGTTGACAATCAGATGGTTCATGTGGGAAATATGCACCTAATTATAATAAACTAAACAACAAATTGAAATTACCCGTCCCATTGTCGAGCGGTATCGGATATTTAATTTCTTCTTTGAGCATGTTTATAGGATCTTATGCTGTTTGACTCCTAAACGAATAAAAAAATATGGTCAGTTTTCCTTCCACAAACTGATTCTCTATGATGAGTAGGTAGATAGCTATACCTACTTCAAGTGCAATTAATCGGTTGAAGGACACTGAACGAGACACAATAGAAGTGTTTTGTTATTGCACCTATGGGCGTTTAGTGTCCCTAACGTGTTAAGAAACACTCTATTTATGAAGCCAAAAGCATTATAATGGTTGCTTTGCAAGCTACCTACTAAATTATAACAGTTTTCGTTTACCTTCAAGCAAAAGCATCCACCGAAAGCTGACCAAAAATCCTAACGGTCCTTTAGACCCTAACCAAAAATATCGTATTTAAACATTGCACGCATCGGGCGTGACGCTCGGGTTAATTTTATGCTACATTAATACAGTGGAGGGTTGCAGCCACTTTTTAATAGGGTTAGTTATGGTGCGGGGTCTCTCACACCCCCGCGCGCTCTCAGGGTTAGCAATATGTTACAGTCAATGGGATTATCTGCTTGTTTTGAGATAAAATGGATTAATTTTTGGATAAACAGTTTGGGAGTTTATTTGCACTTCTGTTGGGTAATTTGTTGTGCCTCAGTTTTTTAAAGGCAAGGGGGAAATCGGTACGATTTTTAGGTTAGATAAATGTCTTTTATGTTTCTTCTTTCCATGACATTGCTTGTAGCTGCCCAGAGTCTAGATTTGTGCCCTGTTGATGGCAATAGGCTCGCCCCTATTAGGTATGACTTAAAATATGTAACTGTCGATATAGTGCCATGAGTGTAATATATGTAAGTGCACTTCTGCCTAATCCATCGCGGAAAAAAGGCGTCACGATATGTGTGTTCATATATATAGAACAGACGGACATGTGCAGTAAAGGCTATGGATAATGATAAATAATACCTACACAAAATACCTACTACAAAAACTATGTTTTTTTAAAAAACTTAAATGTCACTAAAGTATTTATTTTATAAAAAAAAACTATGAGAACTATTTGCCTCTTCGCCTAAAATAATTAAAAAAAAACTTTGCCGACCCTAATTTCTTCTAATGCAAAAACAGCTCCAAATAAAAAACAAACTACGCCAATAAAATATTCTTACAACCATTAAACTAATAAAATTATATTAATTTATTCATGAAACATATTGGAGCGTGAAATTAGTTGTTTGTTTTTTGTAGAAGAAAAAAAAAACCTCGTGGGTGACATTTTTTCTAATGGTCCCACGCAAAAACTATGCCACCTCCTTTATAAATTTGTTACAGTATGGAAAATAATGGAATTATAACAAAGAAATATTTGTTTCAAAATAATATTGTAACGCTTCGTTAACTGGGAAAATTTTAACATTAAAACTTTCGCAAGAAAAATCATAATTAATATTTTTTCGTTGTTGTTTTTCCACAATGTCGACGATCAAAGAGATTTCACTTAATTTCATCATAATAATATGCTGTCTTTATTATATTGTTTATAACTTAAATTACAGCTGCACTATATTAGCCTTGATAACTTTATAAAGTGTTTTATGATTGCTAATTACAGGCTGGGTACCGAGAAAATAAAGACAAGAAGCTGTATTGTTTATTATTATAAAATTATCTTTCATAAGGATGACAAATTAATAAGCTGTAAAGGTGACTGTGGCTTGTTACCGTTAACGCGTTTGTGTGACATAAAGACATTTATTTTCGCCCACGGGGCCAATTGGATGGCAAACAACCAATAAACCGCTAAGTTAAGGACATATTGGCAGAAAATCACACAACTCTCCCGTGACCAATTTCCAGAAGGGGTGGATTGGCCAAAACGGTGCACTATGAAAAAAGTTAATAGTAAAAAAGCGAATCGAATTTGACAAATGCGTGTTTTGGGGCACGCGACGCACGATTCGGCACGCGTCGCGCGCCGCAAGATGTGATGACGCGGCTCTATTTTTGGGTGTAATCAAATTTTAATGGACGTTTGTCACATGTGCTTATTACGGAAATGGCTGTAAAAGCTGTTAGAATTGTTCGGACCGCATCGTTTAGCTCCTACATTATCACAGTTTGAAGTTGTGCACAATTAGTAAAACAAGCTTGCTTTACAATGAACGAATTAACGTAACACATTAAAATCTCGTTATGCAAAAGAACAATAAAAAAGCCTCTGCGTTCCCGGTAATACACAGTGAGTACTTCATTACAATATCAATTTAAACAACAGCTGTGCGGTGGCAGACAAGACTCAGCTCTGAAAAACATGCCATCTTTGGTTTTATTTTTAACGCGGAGTCGTCACTCCCCTTGCGTTGGTGTGTGAGGAAATGACCCTTGAAATTGGCTCGTACCCGACTCAGTTACATTTCGCGCACCTTGCGACTGGCCGACGACTTGACTAATAGGCCTTATTACCAACATTTTTCGTCTTTTGTCACTTGTTTGATGTAATGGCGTTGTTTTTATAAGCTTGAGTAAGACGCCATGGTGCGATGGCGGCGATTTCCCCCTTGAATAACGTGACTAAGTTTTTTTTTAAATAAAATTTTACGGTTGTTAATTCTGTGTAGAAATTAATATAAGCATACCTACTAACAGCTATGTATAGTATAACTTTAGAAGAGCACTAGCTTGTGCCCGCGATTTCGTTTGCGTGGACTTCAAAAAACGCGATAAAAAGTATCCTTTGTGTTAATCCAAGTTATTATCTGTGTGGCAAATTTCATCTAAATCCGATCAGCCGTTTTTTGCGTGACAAACATTTATAATATTAGTAGGATTATTTTATTTATTAAAAACATAATTGAATTTCAGTGATAAAATAGCTAAGTTTATTTAATTGAGTAGAATTTCAGAGATACAAAAACCACTCTTCACATCGGAGATGTTAAATATATATCTCAATTTAAACAAAGTTTACTTTAAAGCAAGTTAAAACCCACTATATTATAGAAGGTCCTTATTTGCTAAGCTCAAGGGGCGAGTATGGTGTAATTTATGCGTTGTTCCATTGCAGCCGACTCTCCCCTCGCCCCTTTATTGATGTACTTTTGGCTAGTTCTGATTTCTGTTTATTAGTCCATTTAGTTGTTATTGTTGTTCGTTTGTTTTTTCCATTAAAATTGTTTGTTTTGTTTTATTTATTGAGCAATTTATTGCCCGGTTAAAACGATTGTTTGAAAGTAATTGTCTATTGAATTGTTGTGGTTGTTTATGGTTCATTGTGATTTAACATTAGCCTATTAGTCTTTGACAGTTGTAACGGGTAATCAAAAGCCCAAAAGTCTGACAACCAGTCTTACTAAGTGATATCGTATTACCCAGTAACTGGGTTGTGGAGGTCAGATAGGCAGTCGCTCCATGTAAAATACTGGTATTCAGCTGTATCCGGTTCGACTGGAAGCCGACCCCAAGATAGTTGGGGAAAGGCTAGGCAGATGATGATGTGATTTTAATTAGTGTGGCGCTTATTGACGTAATTAATATGAAAAATAATAGATAAGATTATCTCATTGTAAAAGATCTTAGAAAATCAAAAGTGTCTAAAAATATTATCTTTCTCATTTTATAAGTACATTCTCGCAATGTTTTTTCATATTTTTACTACGATTTTGCAATGATAATAATAATTTCGTTGATAGTGTTAATTATAAATATTATACTTACCGTATATTTTGATAAAATTATAATTAGCAAATAAATTACGTTCACAGCCCTAGTTTTACTTACTTAATTAAAATCACAAAATAATTTACGCCGACATAACGACAAGAAAAATAATCATTACAATGAATCATTACCTACTATCGGGTACCTACTGAAATAGATTTCTTAAAGCTCTGCTAGAGACAATCATTATTTCTCAGTAATTAAAAAAAAAACAGCGCTTCGTTTCCCTCCTTTAGAACGAACGACATTTCTTTCACCGTTCAAAAAAACAATCGATTAGCTTTGCGATGCGTCAACCATTTTTAAACAGCGACTCGGTACGCAATAGGCAATTGTTTTCATTTAAAAAAAAATCTGCGTTTTCCGTAATCCGGTGAAGAAAAACATGGATTCCGTAAATGAATGGCTTAGAAATCAGGGTCTGGGAAACCGTTTGTGGCTAATTGGGAATTTCATGGTTAAACAGTTACTTAAGTACAATCCCATGACCTCTGCAAGAAAGTATCGAGTGATACATTTTCTTCTTTATTAGATAAAAAGATTGTTGGTGTCTGCGTATTAAGAATTGGGTAATCGACTAAGCAGTGACGAATCCTTTATTTTTTTGACGTTTTCTTTTACGAAAATTGCAAACATATCATCATCATCAGCCTATAGCAGTCCACTGCTGGACATAGGCCTCTCCTATTGCACGCCATTCAACTCGATTTTCGGCAACTCTCATCCAGCTGCTACCAGCCAGCCTGCGAAGATCGTCGCTCCACCTAGCCTGAGGGCGTCCCACGTTACGTTTACCGATTCGCGGTCTCCACTCAAGAACACGTCTACCCCAGCGGTCATCGGTTCTACGGCTAATATGGCCGGCCCATTGCCACTTCAGCTTGCTTATTCTGTGAGCTAACAAACATATCGGTTTACTTTTAATTTGAAGAAGATTCGTGTACACAATATGACCATAATTAGTCATCATTGTCATGAATAAGGTACCTAGATAACAAGACGCCAAATAAAAAATCATTCAGGAATATTACCTACACAAAACACGAAATAGTCCCTTTGAGCTTTG
Source organism: Hydraecia micacea (assembly GCA_914767645.1). NCBI lineage: Eukaryota > Metazoa > Arthropoda > Insecta > Lepidoptera > Noctuidae > Hydraecia > Hydraecia micacea. Next base: position 11,461,766 of record OU611780.1, read on the forward strand.
AGGTAAGTAATATAGGGCTGATTTTTCCAACGCCAAATAATTTTATCCGAGGAATAATTTTGAATTTTTGACAGTTCTTCCATACATAATCTGTCAGGCGTCAATTTTATTCCTCGGATAAAAGTTATCTGGCGATGGAAAAATAGAAGTACAAGCAATTTAAATCGTCTAGTTTTTTTTTTTTTCCTTTTTGCCTATTGAACCAATGACGACCATTCTGCCAGTGTAGTTTAGTATTTAGTTCGCGCTTTGTATGAAGCATAGGTACAGCCGCCAGCATATCAAGCTACCCGAAACTGTCAAATTTTGCCAATCAACCTTGAACCTCATGCTTTAGCGATAAGGTTGAAAATCTATTAAAGAAATTGTAGTAGCTTGATGTGCTGGCGTCAGTGGCGTCTCTACATAAAAAATCTTTTCTCCCGTAAATGCTTAGCTTGTATTTACTTAAAAACTTTTACTTACCTACTTTATTTTATTAATCTTAGTCTCTCTTTGCCACCTTTTGTCTCTAGTGGGAAGATCTACCCCGTGTGCTATATTCAGACGTATTGTGGCCGTCGGAATGGTGATGAACTAGGCGCCATATTCAGATTAGGTAGGAAATATGAATTTATGTACTTATGTGCCTTTAAAATAATCAAATAGATTTTGAAAATATCTGACAACCAGCCTTACCAAGGAGTATCGTATTACCCAGTACTTAACTGGGTTACTGGTGGAGGTCAGATAGGCAGTCGCTCCATGTATAATACCGGTATTCAGCTGCATCCGGTTAGACTGGAAGCTGACCCCAACATAGTTGAGAAAAGGCTAGGCAGATGATGATGAGATTTTGAAAATATAACTTTATATTTTTTTAAATTTGGTCTTATTATTTTAATATTGTTTGACCCGCTGCCGCGGTTCTTACTATTTAAAGCAAAAAGTTTCTATTACCATTTTAGGTATTTACTTAATTGTTTTTTGCCATTTTTAAATTAAATAATTAATTACTCATGTCTCATGCACTTGTTTTAATTCGTGTTAATTAAAATGACAGCTTGTCACTTGGCGCGTACAGGTACCTACTCAAATAGCTAAATATAATATTCAGCAATTAAAAATGTACAAATCTTGAAAAACAAGAACCTTATTTAATTATTGTGACTGTTACTGGCGGCTTGATTTATTGAAATGTTAACGTAATAAAGTGAGCACAAATAAATAAATAATATTTTACTCATATTAAAGTGGTGTAAAATAACAGTTTCATACGGTCATAATAGAACAACAACACGTAATTAAAATATTTAATTAGGCGTAAAATCAATCCATACTAATATTATAAATGCGAAAGCGTGTCTGTCTGTCTGTCTGTTACCTCTTCACGCTTAAACCGCCGAACCGATTTAGATGAAATTTGGTATAGAGATATTTTGAGTCCCGGGAAAGGACATAGAATAGTTTTTATCCCGATATTCCCACGGGATCGAAACTTATGCGGGTGAAACCGCTAGGCACTGCTAATAGGTAAATAAATGCTAATTTCGTCAAGCAGGTTTTACCTAATGCAATCACTAAGAAATCCATACACCTTAATAAAGTAGGTATTTATACCTACAAAACTTGGTGTTTTAGCATTCATGTGCGTCACATATACTCGTACTTATGCTCAGTATTCCTACTCGTATAAACAAAAACGAATCATTTTGCTTACCAATGGTAGCATTTATTTTTCCAAACTGGGCATATAAATAGAGTCGTAGGTAAGTTAATTTTTCCTGTGATATATAGCTACTTCCATATGGGAGGGTCTACTACGCAAAGTTGTGAGGTCTTTGCTTCATTATTGGTAAAAATACAAGTCTTAATAATTTCAACCAACAACTGCCCGTATAAATTATAGGAATCGGCTATAAGTTACATTATCTAGATATAACAGGTATATTAAAACATAAAAAAATAATATCTAGAATTAATCAGCAACTTAATTCGATATATACCTAAATAATAATTATTACGCATGATTTTATTTTCTCTTGCTTAGGGTTCCGTAACATAAATGGCAAGAAAAATAAAAAAAGAATAGGTACCTACTTAAGTAATTTAGTAATAAGTTAAGTAAGTTTTAAGCTAAGTGAAATATATCTCAAGGAACTTTTCGAGACAAAGACCAAATAGTCTTTGTGGTAGTTCCATTATGTGCAACTAGTTTCCGCCAACGGCTTCGCCCGCGTGGTATGTCGAAAAAGTAGCATGATGTCCTTTCCTAGGGTTCAAAGTAAGCAAAGTTTATAAGGATGAAATATTTAGCAAAAAATATTTCAAGTAGGTAAATTGAATTTAAATTCAATGTTAACTACTTAAAAGTTATTTATTTATTTATAACAAGCTAGTTGAGTTTAAGATTTGGGAGATTTATTAATTTTAAAAGATTGAACAACTACCTAGGTATACAAAACTGTTTAAAATTTGACGTATAAACTAGAAAGAGAAGTTTCGAAGCAAGAGCTTGGTTCACTTAACTGTATCTACCTACAGCTGACCGATTCCGTAAAAACCTCACCGTGAAAACTTAGGTGGAGTGAGCTTGAAGTGAGCTGTCAAAAGCATCAGGTGGAATGATAACTCAACCAACTCGATCAACTCAGCCTATCGCAGTCCACAACTGGGCATGGGCCTTTCGCAGGCTGCGCCGCAACACCCTGTCCTCCGCCTTCCGCATCCAGTCGGTCCCAGCCACTTTCTTAAGGTCATGAATGACAGCTCACTTCACCAAAATATTAACGGTGAGATTTCTAGAGAATATACTCGTACCTTTTTCATAATCGGGCTACTCACGCTTGACTTTCTATTTTCCTAGATGACTTCACCGGTCAACGTGACACTTACATTACAGATTAAGCGAAACGTTAAACAATAAATATACAATTAAAAATGATAACACACGCTATAAACTTCTCACCCACTTTATTATAAACAAATGAGCCAAGTAATATCGTCACCATTATAATAATTAATAGCAGATACTTAGCAGTAAAACATCGTGAGTAAATCTGGGCTATGACTAATATCTGCGCCCCACGGTTTTACCCGCGTAAGTGTCGATCCCGTGGGAATATCGGGATAAAAAGTAGGCTATGTGTTAATTCTGGTTATAAAATATCTGTGTGCCAAATTTCATGCAAATCTGTTCAGCCGTTTGTGCGTGAAGAAGTAACAAACATAGGTACCTACTTATAAACACACCACACTCACAAACTTTCGCCTTTATAATATTATGTGTGATGTTAGCTGGGTAACTGGGTTGTGGAGGTCAGATAGGCAGTCGGTCCATGTAAAATACTGGTATTCAGCTGCATCCGGTTAGACTGGAAGCCGACCCCAACATAGCTGGGAAAAAGCTAGGCAGATGATGATGATGTTAGCTCCTGACAGCGACTTCGTGAAATTTCGACGTCCGCGTGAAATTTCTTGTACCCCCGACCCACCCCGTCGCATCGCATCGCCCGTCCGCGCTGTTCCTTCGATTTCGCTTAGCGTTCTATCTGTTTTTTTTTGCTCAGCGCCTAAGTGTCTTAGCGTTATGTTAGCCTATAACCTGCCTCAAGAATTGGGCTATCAAATGCAATCAGATTTTTTTACATCCGACCGATAGTTCCACAGATTAGCGCGTTCAAACAAAAAAACAAATTCTTCAGCTTTATTATACCGTCTTGCGCAAGCGTGGTGATCAATGGTCGTGACTTCTCAGTATGAGAAGAAGCATTTGCCCAGCAGTGGAACAATTAACAGGCTTATATTATTACTTACTTAACACGGTCAGGGAAATTAATCGTTAAACAAATGAACACCGTACGTAAATTTGCCGTGTCATAGCTATTTCGTACAACTTTACTGTCAAAGAATGCCACACGTGATTTGAATATACGGACAATTTAAGTTTGTAGTCAACTGACTTAACAATGAATTCCCCTGACGTTACCCACTATTAGACAAGTTTTACACTTAACTCTGTCTAAGATCATAGTCATATAAGTTTACTCATGTACCTACAGGATACCTAGTAGGGACACGCAAACTGAAACCATGAATTCAGCACACGATCCAGAACTGTGCAGTCAAAAATAAATCAGCTGTTTTATAAAAAAGTGCAATACCTACGCGGTCAAAATGTAAGGAACAGCTTAGATTTTTTTAAATAACCGATGAATTATTTCTATGCTAGGGGGTCTAGAATCATGTGCTAAATTTATGGTTACACATTGCACGTCGATGTCCCTGCCACCCTGTATATCCCGCAGCATTGTAAAACTTCAAAGGCACACCGCACATTAACATTACAAGCAAAAACAATAACAGCCAGCGAACCTCATTACATATCAATTCATATTATCGCCCAACAGCCGCAGCATCCCAAACATTTCACACGTGATCATCCATAATTTACTACACAAAAAACCTATTGATATAAATTCTATTACTATAACCAAAAAAAAAAAGTTTGTACACAAAGAGTCTGGAGTATGCGTCATCGACAAAACATTTAACATCCTAATTTCGTGAGTAACACCTCAGCGCTAGAGCCGACAAAAGAATCGATAAACATCTTGATACTGAACACAGTCGGTATCGAACGCTCGCGAGTATCGAGCGCTATCGAGAGGACGCCTCGCCCAGCAGGCGGCCGCGGCGACCAACTAATAACTTACATTCGGATTACGCTCGTTAGCCTCTTAGCACCTTACCCGACGTTTATTTTTTATTAATACAAAATTTATTCAAACGAACCTCGAGCATATTTCGGGAATAATGCCTTAATATTATAAAAGCAATAAGTTAAGCCTAGAAGGATAAGTGTAGCGATGCGACAAGATCATTATTTATACCATTATTTGTTCGTTCCTTTTAATCTGGAGGTCAGGATAGCGGCGGAGTCAACGCGCGGTTAATCTAGCCATTATGATATTAGATTACAATATGTTTCAGATGCGATGAGCGATCGGCCTTGTCTTGATTGCAGCTTTGTAACACTGAATGAAGATCGAGTGATGTCGTTAACTCATAATCGATACTGACAGTTCATGTCTGAATCGATTGGCGAGTAATAAATCGATAGTTTTTGTGACGAGTCGTGACGAACTCATTGCGACTGTCGCTGGTATCACGAAGTTAATTGTGACAACGTGTTAATTATTGAAGTATGAAATATAGTGATAAAATGGAAAGTTACCGTGATTAATAAGAAATTAACGCTTCGACACCCATTTGTTGTTGTAAATTGTTGATAAGTTAAATTAATTAGGTAAGTAAGTATAGGTATTGTGATTTAAAATATTCTCTTTCTATTTGCGTGTTGCATAATTTTGTATTCTATAAAAGAGTCGAGGTTTCAGATGGATATTAGCATATATTTTAATAATCGGCTTACCAATATTAATAATTATTATTCTTAGACACTATTATGTAGAGAGTTACTCATCTAATTTATCAATATTTTGTAAAGATTGCTTTATAAATAATTTATTTCTTAGGCTACAAATATTAAAAAATATGCAACAAGAATCCTATTAAAATATATACTATACAAATAACTCTACTTATTATAGATAAAGGTATATATTGAAAATAATAAATGGAACCTGGGTATTAGCACTAAAGATCGAAACAAAACTATTATTAGCACTAAAGATCGAAAAAAAAACTAATTTATTTATTAGGCTACTTACAAAGATTCGAAAAATATGAAACAGGAATCCTTTTAGCGTGTAGGTATAGCAATATAAACTGTACAAATAACTCTACCTAAAGGTAACATCTTGAAAAATGTCAATGGAGCTTATGATACATAAAGATTGATAAAAAAAATCATGATAAAATCTTTTCTCATCCATATAAATCATCATCATCATCTCTTACCGTACCTAACATTCTAACACGCAAGCCGCATTCTAACATAACTCTTTAAAACTCTACTAATGAACACCTAATAAAAAACAATGCTTTCCATACAAAACAAAAAAAAAACAAAACAACCGGTATAATAAAATAAAAAAAATTGTAAACTAAAGGAAATTACTTCATATTATTTATTGTTATTGCTCTAGGTACCTATACCTATCTGAGACAGTATACCTACAAGAAAAATGTGTGCTTTTATAATTTCTAACGTGATGGTATTATTGTGGACGTCCACGTCCATAAAATGTATGGAAATACGTGCAGGTTTTAACGTTATCGTGGACGAAAATTTAAAAGCGTCTTTAAATTCCCTGTGTTACCGTAATGTAATGTCGTGGACGTCCACGATAATATCGTCACGTTAGAAATTATAAAAGGGCACATTGATTACTTATAATTATATACAACTAGCTGTGCCCCGCGGTTTCACCCTCATAAGTATCGATCCCGTAGGAATATCGGGATAAAAAGTAGCTTATAAATATGTTAATCCAGGGTGTCTGCAGCTACCTCCATACAAAATTTTATCAAAGTTGGTCCAGCCGTTTCAGCGTGAAGAAGTAACACACATATAAACACACACACAGACACTCACAAATTTTCGCCTGTAAAATATTAGTGTGATATACTTATTAGCAGTGGACTGCTATAGGCTGATGATGATGATGATGATGATACTTATATTTTGTCAAAATACCTGTCAACTTAATAACAAGTAAAAATGTAATTTATGGAAATAAACATTAATGTTTAAATAGGTATTAGGTTGAGCGACGGCATTAAGGATAAAATAACATTTTCAAGAAAGAAAAAAAATCTTGCATTGTTTGTGCAGTTATAGAGTTGCAAGGAAATATAGAAATTATAAAAGCGCATATTGATTGTAATATACAATAATATAATCATATTTTGTAAAAATACCTGTCAACTTAATAGGTATACCTATAACTAGTATATTAATGTCATTTTTGGAGATAAATAAACATTATTTAGGTACTAAAGTAGGTATTAATAATAGGTGGAGCGACAGTACCTATTATGAAAAAAAAAACATACAAAAAAAAATCTTGTAGGTATTGTTTGTTTAATTGCGAGAAAATAATTAGACGAACATAATGTTAGAGTATTACGGAATTGATAATTTTGCGGCCATACATCATCGGATAATTGATTAAAATGGAATTGGTAATTAATTCCAACGGATTCTAGAGGTTTTTAAATGATCACCCTAATCAAATTGGTGTTGTTGCTCAATTTTTCAGGTGATTTTTATTTTTACATAACATAACATCACGCCTGTAATTCCCGTAGGGTTAGGTAGAGGTGTACCTATAGTATACCCTAGATATACCAGACAGGCGATTTAGTTTGTTTAAATTATTTCATCACCATTGCTTTCAAAACGGTGAAAGAAAACATTGTGAGGAAACCGGCATGTTCTAGGACTAAAAATTCGAAGACATGTGACATCTACCAACCCGCACTGGGCCAGTGTGGTGGATTACGGCCCATTCTCTTCCACTGAGAGGAGGCCTGTGGCCCAGCAGTGGGAACGTTATAGGCTGAGTACCTATAGGTAGTACCTACATCCACATTTGACAGTTATGTTTAAGTCCCATATAGGTAATAGGGGGTGAACCTATTGCAATTTTTTATAACATATTTTTTTTGTATTTTATTCTGTTTTGTAATTATCTTCAACGCTTCATTTTTTTATTACCTAAAATATTGAACATGCTCTGTTTAGGTATCTAAATCTACGTTTAACTACGTAACATAAAAAAACTGTCTTTTTACGTAGGTAGGTACCTACTTATTAAAATTTAAATGTTACCGGTACAGTCAAGAAAAAAAGTGATAGGTACAAATATTTTTAATAAAACGGTCATAAGATTCATGTAAACCACGTTTTCACACTGTTTTTGTGAAACTGTAACAAAAATTATTATCTAGGTACTCATGGACTAGCCAAGTTCTTTTTATTGTTATAAAGAAAGAGTTCAACTTTCACAAATAAAACCTGAAATAGGTATGTCTGCTTTCGCTAGAATTTAGTAAACCTCACTTATAACTATACTGCTTTGTGTAATATTGTACACAAAAAAGAAAAACGTTATAATAGGCAATTTATTATTTCCTGAAACGTGCTAAAGTTTCACCAATTTCGGTTAAGCCGTTTTTGCGACAAAATCCAAAAATAGGTAGATACCTACATTTTTAAAACTTGGAATGATAATACAGCGTCAAGATTGTAATTTGTTTATTAAATGTTCCGTGACAACAATTAATAAGTTTCATTTATACATAACTACAGTTATAAAATAAACCCTCTGATTATGTTTTAGTAAATAAAAAACAGTGGGTATTCCGGCGATAGTTAAGGTTATCGTTGCCCGACATAGCTATGTGCCAATATCGGCACAAACAGGATGTCAGATTAATTAATTTACATTTTAATGGACACCTATCTACCGTATTTGATCTCGTTTCATTATTGAAATGTCAATTGGACCTAGGTATATTTATTAGACGGGATAATAAATGGCACAAGAGTGTTTCCTGTTTTTCTTTTTTGCATTCTAAAGAACAGCAGTAGAAAAATAATCTAAAACTTTTCTTTTGTGTTTCCTTAAAAAATATTATGAAGAATTATAGAGTATTAGAAATCTGTTCATCCCATTGGTAGGTACCTACCTACTTTAATTGTTTAGCCTTTTTTTTGTTTTGTGATAAGCTCTAGGTACAATAATAATCTATTTTAATTTCAATTCTATAAAATATGCCTTCATCTTCTAACTGACTTTAGGTACCTATTGAGCTTTAAACTTCATATTTTGATCACTTATCGAGCTTATTTTTTCTTATAAGAATTCACTACAAGTTAACCCTACCTTTACTACTAGCACCGTCCTCATTGGAGTCTTCACTTGGGGGCCCATGCGGGGCCCGCGAAGGCATCGGATGAGGCAGTCTCGGGCGCGTCAGAAACGGCGGTGGGACCCCGAAGAACGGCAGAAACGGCGGCCACGGGGGCCGGGGGGCCAGCTGCGCCGCCGCCGCCGCGTACAGCTGCAGCGGGGCCGGCAGCCCGCCCTCCAGCACCATGCCGCTACCTTCCCGCCTCGCACCCGATATCTTGACCACAACGCTCACCTACGAACCAACGCCATTCTCTAATGTCATATTTCAAAACACCAATTTTTTTTTTCTTGAGTCACTACGCAGTCCAAGCACTAACACAAGATGCAACACTGGTGCGCGTCGCGTACAGTCGGTACTACGGAGTGTTCGGGGCTCCACGCCGCGCCCGCCACTGCGATGGCGCGCCCGGGGGCGGGGCCACGTCCCCCCCTACCCCCCACCACCACACAAATTAATTCTCCGCCTCCTTCATATCATAGATTTATTTCTCCGACAGTACATCGCACCCGCTGCTAAACGCTTTCAAACCTTATGCCGTGAAGTTACAGATCTGTATTGAATAACTGCCCATAAATTAAGGGACGGCATACATTGAATTAACGGTAACGTAGGCGACGGGTGACGGTAAGTTGAAATAAACCTTATTTATATGAAGATAACGTTTGTTATCGCGCAGTAGGGGGCCCAACATGGGATTTATAGGGTCGCCGTACGTTTGCGGGCCCGTGGGGTTGTCATAATCTTTTTTAGCCGCATGGCGCGCCGCTATACAGTGACATGTAGAGTATCGGGAAGGAGTTATGTTATGGAATGTTATCGTAAAGGTTTGCGTTTTGCCATTGCCCTTTTAGGTAGGTACCTACTTACCTATACGTTTATGTTGTACCTAAAGATCTGACAGTAGGTAGAGACAAGCAGGGAGTTATTACGTAAAGTTAAAAACTTAATTTAATTCCGGAACAGCTCCAAAACTCATTTGTAAAATTATGATTGATACGTGATCTATTCTACCGGCTAAGATGAAAGGTGTTTATTATCTGTAATGAACGAGAAAAAAATACATATATTCATAAGAATTTTTCGGAGGTAATAACGGGTCATATTTTAGATTTCACCCATTCTTTTAATTTGACAGGTGATTGTGTGATGGGTGAGCAATCAGCCGCTGAGCCGACAGACAGAGATGAGCACAATAGCGTTGCGTAAAACTAGATTACGACGCCTCCCAATCGCTCTAATGACGGACAAACTATCAATCATACAAAATTAACACGTTTCAGATTATATTTTTGACAGTGATGAATCATAAGCGACCGAAAGGCAATCAATTTCACAACCAATTCCTTATTCCATTAAACAAAAAAGTAATAACGTAATTGACATAAATAATAATAAAATATGTCAAGACAGCGTAACGAGCGTTCGGACGCGACATGACAGCTCTATCAGGAATCTGGTACTGAGTGTAGTGGGGGGCGGAGACGGTGGCGAGCGGCGCGCCCATTGGCGGAGCGGCGCGGGGGGGGCGGGGCCGCGCGGCTCAGCCTTGCATGAATTTAATTAGTGCGAGGAGCACCTCGGGCGCATTAGGAGCCGCGATGGGCGAAGCAATAAAAGATATAAAGGAATGAGTATAAATTAAAAGTTAAATAGAGAGCGCTGTGTGCAAGCGAGAGGGGTTGTGCCTCTCGCTCCCCCGCCGCACTGCTCGTAATTGTTTGACGATCTTATTAGTATCAGTTAAATGTCGTTCTCTCTTTTTCTCGCGCGAATTTAATTACTTTTTAATTAGAGCGTCGGTTAATGAGAGTTTTGCAGGATTCGCTCCGGGCGCTCTGTTTTCACCATTGTAATTTTTGCGGTTTAGGATAATCGGATTATTGATTAAGTGCCTTTTAAGTTTTTGAGATTAATCCGTGGTGATTACAACTTTTGAATTTGAACTTTTAAAGCTCATTGTCGTACCTACCTACCTAAAGATATATAGATATTTTTCGATGGCATTTTTGTTTTAATTATATCTGTTCGATCTTCCTGTCTTTGCTTATTTTTCTCGCTTTCAAATGTTGAAATAAAATGATGATAACTAAAACAATGTTTTATACTTTAACGCCATTTTCAAAACTCAATAATAGGTAGGTCGATAGAAAGGCAATGAAATTACCTATTAGGTAATAAGATTCGAAGAAGAAAAAAAAAAAAAAAATTTGATCGAAAATCTACGCTGGCTCTAGCACTAGGTACCTACCTAAGTTTCTCTACGCTAAATGACTAAAGCTCTACTAGTAGAGTTTTTATGTTAAAGTCTGGGGCCGTAAGCATATGAGTATAGCAACGTATAGGTACGTTGTAGTTGAAAAAGCGTAACAGACGCGACGTAGACGACGCGTAGACACCGCGTAGATGACTTATACGTACATAGGCAACGCGTAGGCAACTCGTAGACAAGGCTCGGAAGCGTAGAGTAAGGTACCTATAGGACTTATAGGAGACTACCATACAATACTTAATGATTAAACTGACTTTTGCCGAGGAACTAGGTAACCTACTTAGGACACTTGAGTTTGTAAAAAGAACAATATTACGAAAACGAAGAACGATAATATTACATGCTGACTCATTATGGAGTAAGGACTTTAATAGGTTCTAAAAAACATGATTTAGTTTCTTACTTTAGATATATTTCAAGATAGAACATGTTGATATAAACATTTGTACTAGGAGTGGGTTCATGTTCATAGTGCTACGACTGGGGTTCAAACTCACGATCTCTTGCTCATCAGTATATTCCTTAACCATTGGGTTTTTGCTGCTAATTTCAGCACTAAGACCTTTCTCTCGTATACAGAATGGAAAACCAAATACCTAGGTGACACTATAATTTCCCGTCATCGTCATCGGATTAGGTATATTTAAAACAAATCACTGTTACAAATAGACCTTTGCAATTAAAACAGAAGACGAACTACCAGGGATCGAGGAGGGGGGGGGGGGTGTAGGAGGGGACTGAGTGGATCAATCAATAAATGCATACCATAGTACCTACTAGATTAATAATAAAAAATCAAGTATTTTTAATTCCTCTTAAGGTAAACAAGTAACATATTCAGACATACTTCACCGCATTCATCACCAATTTCAGTTTAGATATCAACATCGTGAGCATACACCTCCGTCTCACTCTAACACGTAGCTCTCCCATATCTCCATCCCTCTCTCGTCATTAGGCGGGCCATGCACGCGCCCATCGTTACTTCTCATTATGTCGGGCTTACGCTCGCCCGCGTTATGTATTGTCTGGTGGGGAATGGCCCGCTTTAGTTGTTTTATTGATGTAGCATTGTAAGGGTTGAAATGTATGTTTCTATTATTTTATGGAATAACTTGGGTAGTTGTGGAGGAAGCTAACATTTTCTAACGCAGCCGGGAATACTGTGCCTCTCTGTTCTGGGAGGATTCTCTCTGTGAGGTTTCTGTGTTCTAGAGTTGGTTAACCCATGAAAATTTGAAATAATATGTTTGCTGATAACTTTTAGACATCCACTGTTAGGTAAAGAATAAGAACCACGCTGCAAATGCAAAACAGTTAACGTAGAGCCCGTTGTAGTTTTATTGCATTGATAGTTTGCTATACCTACCTAGGTATGAAAACGTTGATGAAAAAATTAGGTTCAGAGTAATCACACAAAAAATTTTAGCTAAATATGATACCTTAATTAAATTAGTATATAACAAAAACGAACACAATGTGTTCAAGAAAAAGGTTCTGTCACTTCTCAAATTTTTAACAAACATAGAATGAAAACGTTGCCATTTTTTCGTAGACCGTAACTCGTAGCGTAGCTCGCGTAGCACGCGCGCTACACACGGATAACAACAAAAAAATTAGAGAAAAATATAAACATCCGAATTGAAAACCTCCTCCTTTTTTGAAGTCGGTTAAAAAGAAAGAAAATAAGTTTATTTGTGGTAAACATGATGTCTAAAAAGAATACAAACACAAAACAAATAACAAGATGGGGGAAAACATGCGCTAAGTCCATGCAATTTTTTTTTTTTTATCATATGTAGGTACATTTATCACACCACATCACAACATCATCACACCATTTGTGTGAAATTTTCCTCAAGAAGTGAATCGTGCAATATGAATATCTTGCGCAAAATAATATAAAAGTAGGGTGTTCAAAAAAAATGTGCGTAGTAGCGTAGTGTACTACGAGTTACGGACTACGAAATATGGCATTGTTTTTCATTTGTTTGTTTTTAGTATACCTACTATGATTCGCTACGGGCAGGTGCTCAATTCTTACTTGGTCTTGGACGTGGAAGGAAAGAAATTAAGTATTCGTCCTTGTATGCTATACCTACTGGGTGGCAGATACATCGACGCGCAAGGTGAAACTTTTTGATAACCGACGAAAAATTTCTACTCTAAGTCTAGAATCATGTGCTGAATCCATGATACCGATGCGCGTCGATTTCCCTGCCACCCTTTGTATAGTCCGGCGTTTCTAAATTTGCCAAAGATGTAAACAATAATGGCCGCTCGAAATTGAATAAAATCGATATACAAGAACATTTATTTTAAGTAGGTAAATGTTTGTTTTCATCTAAATGTCCGAACTAACTAGACGACAACAAACATTACTTAAAATAAATGTTCTTGTAGGTATATAAATTTAATTCTATTTCGAGCGGCCATTGTTGTTTACATCTTTGGCTTTAGTAACGTCGGACCTTAGGTACGTTGGTTTTAACACTTTCGTTACAATGCAAAACATTTTACTTACAGGCTACTTATTTTAAAACCTTATTGTTTAGGCGTTACAATGTCTAGGTGTACCAAAAATAGTAGATTGTACAACTAGTGCATGAAAGAAGCCATTTTACCCCGAGACGTTTATATCCACGTGGATAGTTAAGTCGAGGGGTAAAATGGCTCGTTTATGCTCGAGTTATACTCTCTGCTTTTCACTTCGTGTTGCAAAATTGACGAAGAGAATAGCTAATTCCCGCCACAAAACTTATTAAGTTTTTTTTATTTATTTTCAACATGATTGTGTCATTCGACTTGGGTACCTACCTACTTCATACTGCCAAGTCATAAAAATGTTCTTTGCGTTTTTAAATGATAAATGACAACTATCTTATCTGGTTTTATTAAATTAACTATAGAAAACACGGAAGTGATATAAATTAAAGCAAATTAAATAAAGTACTTAACGACTTTAATCTGCGACGTTTTATTGTGCGTGTGTGGCTGTTGGGCCTGATTACCTGTCTTAGAAAAAAAAAATACTTTATGCACTAGAACATAAAAAGCGATTTTATGTCGCCTACGCACAACATAAACACGAACTTTTAGAGCATGAGAAGTGAAAACAAACTTACTAGAAATACTGGAATGCAATCACGCGCCCACAGGAAAATCCTAGAATAATAATCACGTATTTTAACACAGGTAAAACTTTACCTGTGTTAAAAACAACTGTTAACAACTGTTTAGAGCATTTAAAAGGCTCTGACGTCATAAAGAGAAACAGCCTTAATAGTCGAGAGACCACACATCAATTAAAATAAGTACCGCAAGTACTTAAAGTACACTATGATTTATGAGCAGACGTCATAATCTATACAATTGCACACGCTATAAAGATAATACTGTGCTGTGAACTTGTGACTGTCCATTTTATTAGCTTTAATATAAGTCTTAGACCTTAGTGTCAACGTATAACGCTGGACCACACACGTTTGCAGCATAATTAAAATTGTTATTGTTTTGAAAATATATTATACATACCTATGTGTTTTTCTTATCAGGGCAATATATGTAATTGAGTGTTTTTAGACCTCCCATGCGTCCCCAAGAGCGTGTGTTCCTGTACTAATATTTATTTTCCTTTCTGTCAATTTTTGTCACGGCATGAACAAGTGTTGTATTTACACATTGCTCGTATTGACACGAAAACAAACTACTAGAATCATCATCATCATCGTCAGCCTATAACAGTCCACTAGGGACATACTTGGACCTCCCCACTCAACTCGATCCTCTGTCACTCTCATCCAGCTGTTAGGTACTATCCTACGAAGACTGTCCCTCCAACTAGCCTCAGGGTCTGTACATGTTTATTAAATATTAGCTAAAATTTCTTGTAACCCCGACCCACCATTTCGCATCGTTTGCCCGCGCTATTACTTCGTCTTCGATTAACGTTCTTTCTGACTGTTTGCTTGGCTCCTAAGGGTCTTAGCGTGATGTTAAATAGTCTATAGCCTTCCTTAAGAATTGGGCTATCAAATGCAAAAATATTTTTTCAAATCTGACCGGTATAGTTCCAGAGATAAGCGCGTGGAAACAAACAAACAAACTCTTCAGCTTTATTATTAGGATAAAGATTCTTCCTCTTAGCGTCGTCTTCGATGGCAATCTAAGTGGAGTCAGGCCAGAATTCGGCTATGAGGATGGCTCCATCAGTAGCGTTAATATCAGCACGTTCGGGGTGGAGACTGTTAGCAGTTTAGTGGTAATTATGTACCTGGTTCGTACTGGATAGTGTGATATTTCTGTAATTAAGTAAGGTAGATGTCTTGGTCTCTCACAGCAGTATAGCACCCAATGAATAAATAATCTCTTTACAACCCAAAATGCAAGGTTAATTTCATAGTTGCTAACTAATGTTAGCAAGACTTTTAGAATATATTTTGAGTTGTTGGTATTTACAGTAGCCACAGCCATTTAGTCGATATTTTTCTACTTCAATTGTAATGCCAAATTAAGATTTAAAATAAAAAAAAATAATGAGATACTCTTAAGCGATTACTTGATAGTTTTTTATGATAAGTCAAGGGTAGTTGAATTAATCAATAATAACGTTAGGATAGTAGGTAGTTGAAACATTTGGATCACAAAAATTCTAAATCATTTTGTGGTTTGTCAAAGCTGAAGTGGAAAAGTCAATTAACTTGTGGAGGCTAGGTACTGTATATCCAAGGTATTTTTTTAGGGTTCCGTACCCAAAGGGTAAAAACGGGACCCTATTACTAAGACTTCGCTGTCTGTCCGTCCGTCTGTCTGTCATCAGGCTGTATCTCAAGATCTCAAGAACCGCAATAGCTAGACAGTTCAAATTTTCACAAATTATGTATTTCTGTTGTTGTTGAGGGGCTTGTGGTTAAGTAATATCAGCCGCACGGGTCGATCGATCAGGTTAAGCTACGCTTGCCGCGGTTGGTCCGTGGATGGGTGACCATCTTTACATACCAAGACCCCTCCGTGCCTCGGAAATCACGTTAAGCCGTTGGTCCCGACTGTCATTCGTGGATCTTTGACAGTCGTTACGGGTAGCCAGAAGCCCGAAAGTCTGACAACCAGTCTTACCAAGGGGTATCGTATTACCCAGTAACTGAGTTGTGGAGGTCAGATAGGCAGTCGCTCCATGTAAAATACTGGTATTCAGCTGCATCCGGTTAGACTGGAAGCCGACCCCAACATAGTTGGGAAAAGGCTAGGTAGATGATGATGATGATGTATTTCTGTTGCCGGTATAACAACAAAATACTAAAACTAGACCTAAACTAACTAACTAGAACTAAATACTAAAAATAAAATAAAATAAATATTTAAGGGGGGCTCGTATACAAAAAACGTGATTTTTTATATATGTAGTGTTAAATATTGTACGGTGGTACGGAACCCTTCGTGTGCGAGTCCGACTCGCACTTGACCGGTTTTTTTCTGTTTTTAATTCCAGCAGGGGCTACGTTTATGATGAATGCGGTACTATAGCATGTGTGTGTATGTACAGACAACAAAAGAGATAAGTATGCAGGATCATCGGATATATAGTTGAAGTTTAGTAAGAAACCGATGGATGTTGTCACCTGAAATTTAATTTGATAAATAAGCTGTTTGTTTTTTATCAATAAAATAAAATTTTATTCGAGAACATCCATCGGTTTCTTACTAAACTTCAACTATATCCGACGATCCTGTAAACTTACTTCTTTTGTTGACTGTACCTAGTTTCCAATAGGTAATTACACAAGACAATGTTCGCAAGTTAATCAGGTGAATGCAATCAGTTGACAAGCGGGGTGCAGGCAGGGAGCGGGTGATTAATGATGCTTGCTTTGAGCTCGCCACCGCGCAACGGATGGAGGCGAAAAGCGGCCAATATGGGGCGCAGTCTACAACTAGGGACAGAATCATTATACTTTTTATAAAATCACCTTATAGTTAGGTAGGTTTACATACCAAGACCCCCCGTAAAGCACGTTAAGCAGTTGGTCCCGGCTGTCATTCTTGGATTTTGATTGATTTTTGGCAGTCGTTAGGTACTGGGTCGTCAGAAGCCTTAAAGTCTGACCACCAGTCTTACCAAGGGGTATCGTGTTACCCAGTAACTGGTTTGTGGGGGTCAGATAGGCAGTAACTCCATGTAAATTACTGATATTCGGAAGCCGACCCCAACATACTTAGTTGAGAAAAGGCTAGGCAGATGATGACTTTATAGTTAGGTAGGTACTCTTTAATTTCATTGGGACACAAGAAAAAGGAGGACAAAGCTTTACTCTGAAACATTGCAATGAACTTTTAAGTACACTAAGAGAAAACTATTTGTGACAGGAGGCATGGTGGTTGGTGAACAATGCAATCTGTTTTTTTTTTAATTTATTTTATTTTATTTATTTATGGGCAAAAATGTTTAAACTTTTTGCCGTCGATACGCTAAGAAGGAGAAGAAATTAGTTCCAAAGGTCTTGAAACTATGTTAGTACTAACTTCTGCCCGCGGCTTCGTCCGAGTGAAATTTCACCCTCCCCCTATTCACCCTCTTAGGGGTGGAATTTCGAAAAACCCTTAGTGGATACCTACTCTTCACAAAGAACACACCCTCCAAATTTCTTGTCTCTAGGACCAGCGGTTTAGGCTGTGCGTTGATATATCAGTCAGTCAGGACTTTGAATTTTATATCTATAGATTACAGACTAAGGTTTACTTAAAAGTTTAAGGTACTTTAAAGGTATTGTTTTGTATTTTCTGGTTTGGTAAGGTGTTAAACTGTTCCGGAGCTACCCGGACCGTTTTCGGTCATCATAATCCATCATCATTCATTAAGACGTGATTGAGGTAACTTAACCAAACACATTATATCAGTTTCTGTATTGCTTATTGTTCCCTCCTTAAGTTTTCAAGTAAGCTAACCTTCTTTTCCAACCATCTATAGTCCAGGTTACACGTTGTTGTTGTGTTTGTTGTAACGTTTTGACTTTGACTTTGACACGCACATAATCCTTCAGCTCTAGCCAAGAAAGCTACAGCCACTCATGCGCAAGTACCAACACAATCTCAACTCTTCCGATCTCCTTTCCATTTCCGTCCGTCACGTCAAAGTTAAACTTTTATAAATATTGATAACGCAAGATGGATGGTCCGCACGCGCGGCTCCAATTGATTTAAAATTAAATACACAATGTTTCTCGATGATTGATGCACATCACGCCTGGGAACGGGTTAGGGTGACCTTGCTAAATGGATATTTTTTGCACATTTCTGCACGGTCCAGTGAGTACAGTCATTAGGAAAGGGTTTGAGGGAATCTCGTTTAAATTGAGTTGAGTTGAGATGTTGTTGAGAATGTCGTGTCGCCGTGCTTTGATGAATTATTTGGTGAGGTGGTTCTTATACGAAGTCACAGTAGTTGATACTATTCAATAGATACTGTATTTAATTATCTTAAAATATGTGTACCTAGTACATAATTTAAAATTGTCAAAATAATATGTATGTACCTACAAGTACCTATATATAAAAAAGGAAAACATCCAATGGCATTTAAAAATTCGTGGGCGTCGTTGTCAACAGGAAAAGATCCCAAAAGGCTGGCAGCATTGCCACGTTGTATGGCAATGCTGATTCTTGGGCCAAAAGTATTTGTAGGCCAGCCCTCTGGTCGTGAAGAGTCGACCAACCGCTTGGCAATGTCTCGAAAAACCAAGTGGTCAGAATTTCAACCCCAAATGGATCGAACATTATGGACAAATTCCACTAAAGACTGGAATATTGGCTCCGTTTGACTGCCGTTTTGTACAATGGGTTAAAAGTATTTCTTAAGAGGAAATGCGGGTGGTATTTTCTACACTCTTGCTCTCGCCTGTTTTCTTTCTGGTTAATGACCATAAAGCAATCATGTTATACACAATAATATGTTTTCCTTTTTGATGATACATTATTTTTATAAGCACTAGAACCCTTAAAAATGCCAATTTAAACCGCTCTCAACATAGGCCTGGTATACAAATGTGACAACTATTAATGACAAAAGAAAAACATAGGGACACAGTATATTATATCTTTTAAATTTGCCCAATATTGGAGGAGGAAATAGGCGAGAACCAAACCTCGAATTATGACTTTTTACTTAGGCTTTTTCAAAAGTCTCTCCGACCGCATTTCTTCTTAAGTCTAGGAACAACGTGGTGTGCCAGTTAGTTTTAGATAATGTTACGTGTGAATTAATTTGCACTCTTCTTCCAGCAGTCGTTTTTCACTGAGCAGGATCGTAACTACCTTATTAGTAGCTACTTATTATTTAATTTAGCCTACTAGTACTGACTCTGCGTACTCGGCTTTAAAAGTACCTGTAGTTGATTTGTGAACCTCCCCTTTTTTGAAGAAATTCAAAACCAAACCATCTCAAAAAGCCCAATACAAATTAAAACCCATACATCAAATCAAATAAAACCATAACCTAACACATACCTACATAATTAACTGACACGAAGCACAGCCACTCAACTTCCTGGAGCAAGTCAAAAAGCGGCCAGATTCATAATCTTGTTAGCACTCAAATTTGCATTAATTAAGGCGTTGAGGCCTCACAGTTGTGTCTAAACTCTCTGAGGGCGGCCGAGGGTGGGGTGGGTGTGGGGGGGGGGGGGGTTAGATAATATTCAAATGGTACATGTAACGACGCGGCTGCCGCTTGAGCCTCGCCGCCCGCAAGCAATATAGATGGTACGCTCGGCGTGGGAAGTGTTCGGGTTCTGTTTATTTTGCAGGCTTTATATAGCCCCTAACTATAACTTAAAGGTTATGCTTAGGCCCACAACCGTTGGTGAATAATGATCTCTTTGCATAACATTCCATTTTGGAAAGCATAATACGTCCTTCATTCATATGATGCACAAAGAAAGATATCGCTGACAATCCGTCCGGACAAAAACGTCCATGCTGTCAATTAATGTTTTTGACCTTTTAAAAGTTGTCTAGTAGGGATAACTTTTAGTCATCGTGTTTAATGTATGTTTAACCCTACGTAGGTATATGAACGTGGATTCACGCGGGACACAAAGCATTTTTAATTGTTTCTAAAAAATTATCGCATAGACGTAGGTACTACTTTCACAATCGAACTGAAAAGATCAAAATATTAATATATTACATACCAAACGAAAAATACCAAATCACCAACACTTCTGCACTCAACGATACCCGAGTGAGAGCACCGGGGGTGCGCTCGACAATTTCCTCGTCGGGTAATTCACTAGGATTTAATTTAAATTAGTTTTGGCTTGGCTTAATAGCTTCCCCCCATAGAGGGAGGTGGTAGGACGTGGCGCCGCTCCAAACGATGTATTCTGATGTTCAGATCGGGTGCTTTCTGGATGTTGATTTTCGATAGCTGTTTAGTAGTTAATTGGTATTTGTTCTGGTAATTCTGGTTTTCTGTTTGAGCTGGCTTTCTGGTCATATTGCTATTTTGTTTGCTTATAAGTTCTTACTTAGGTACCTGTATGTTCTTCAGAAAGTTCAGGTGCGTAATATTTGCAACTGGCGTGCGTGTACGACTATATGTATGAACGTAAACGAAGCAAAGATGAGTGCACCTAAGGACGTAGGTAAACAGAAGGCGTGATACACACATGTATGTGAGAAAATACCTACATTGTAAAATACCTACATTGTAAATGCTTATTGAAATGTTGTTAGAACTTCGTTTTATAAAGGTAGTGTTGCTGTTTCCTGTCAGTATTAACTGTAAACTAATAGTTCATATCGTGATTAAAAGCGATAACTGTCAGCGTGGTTGGTAGCGAGATTAACAGCCCAAAGTGCGCCTTGCGGCGTCTCTTTTAACGTTGGTGTAATAAATTATTTATGACGACTCCAATCGTCACATCTGATAAAAAACACTAGTTTTATTCAGCGTGTATCAGAGTAATCGCGAAAAAATTATCCGCTATCCCATATAAAAATCAATACCTATTCGATTCAAATATGTATGTATAGGACAGCTGATTATCTATTTCTTGATTACGATGTTGGTCCCATGGAGAAAGTTGTTCAGTTTGATGGTCTGTACCACACCCTTAAAAATGACCACTCATGTCTGATACACGCTGTAAATAGCTTAATATGGTACCCATAAAACATTTCCTCAGTATAAATCAAGCTGCCATGATACTTTTGGCACCAGCATCTCATCTCTCAGAATACAGCCGTTCGAAGTCCGTCGGTAACTAGAGTAGAAGTCGCACCCCCCACCTAAATATTTGTGTCGACTTTAAAATGCCACCAATGATTATTAACGCCCCGTTTCGCTCCGATAATAACTGCTGCCAAAAATAATCGGAGATTTTATGGAAAAGAATTTTGGGAGGTGATGCAGTTCATGGGATATTAGTGCTTAGTAACCTATAGGAAAAGATTTACTTTTAAATAAAATTATTACATAACTACTGTTGTGACCGCGAAATTAATTTAAATACGACTAAATTTTAGGTAGGTACCTAATGCCATGGAACCACGGGGAATGAAAATTACCCATGGACCCGGTAATGGGTCGACCCACCGGTACCACGGGTATCGAGTGCCTATCTCAGCTTTCAATGTCACCAAGACCCATTTCATAAAAATCCTCTGAAAAAAAGTACAGGAAAGAAAAAGTAAAGAAAAATAGTGTACTATCCATTTATTATACAGTATGCTAACTAACAGAGGGCGTTCCCGTTAACCCGCAATAGTATAGCATCCATACATACATGCTAAAAAAATATTACCATTCGAAAATAAAATGTTTTTACTTTTTTTTTATATTAAAATATTCACTAAAAATGTTAAATTGATACGTAAAAGATCGCCGCACACGCGGCCCGTCATTCATAAATAAATTGCGACGTTGCCGTCCTTCAAGTACGCGTGTACAGAGTGTTTCTTTTACGTATCAATTTAACATTTTTAGTGAATATTTTAATATAAAAAAAAAAAAAAAAACATTTCATTTTCGAATGGTAATATTTTTTTAGCATGTATAGATGCTATACTATGGCCGGTTAACGGGAACGCCCTCTGTTAGTTAACATACTGTATAAATTAAAACATTTGAAACACCCGCTGCCGTAAAAAAATACACCAAAGAACTCACTAAACATAATAGACGCCAGAACCACCAGCCACCAATTTCTAATAGACAAGCCCTCACCCCCCTAATTATTTGCGTCTCCTTTAAAACCCCGACAATTATATTACCGTCTTGTTATAACGCCCTGAAACCTCCTGAAATGTCCGCAATAACTGTTTGTAGTCAAAACTTTACGTAAGGTACACTACATATAAACGGTGCGGGACATTCCGTATGTTAATATGGGACTGAGGGGCCATGGGACGATTTAGAGACAAGGTAGTAGGTGTAATGTCTTTTGTGTCTTCGAAAGTTTTCTATATGAGAAACCAGAACCGCAGAAAATCATCATTTTAATGGCGTAGCCTGCATTAATTGGGTAGGTATCTCTACCTTAATAATGCATATAAATTAATATGATACATAAGAGGGTTAACCATTTTATAAAGGCCTCTTTACAAATACGAATAGGTATATTATGTTTCGTGATAGCTGAAGAAACATAGGTAAAGTCAGGGAAACGAATTGTTAAATAAATTGACCGTGCTTAAGTATATTCAAATCGCAACTATTATGTTTTGAAAATTGTATGAAATGGCTATAACACGGCAAATTGACGGTATTTGCTTAACAATTAGTGTCCCTAATTGTACATTTGTCGAAGTTAAATTAAATCGAAGTATTTTTGATATAAGTATTTTTTTATTAATGTACAGTCAACAAAAGAGATAACTATGCAGGATCGTCGGATATAGTTGAAGTTTAGTAAGAAACCAATGGATGTTTTCGAATAAAATTTTATTTTATTAATAGAAAACAAACAGCTCAATTATCAAATTAAATTTCAGTCGACAACATCCATCGGTTTCTTACTAAAGTTCAACTATATCCGACGATCCTGCATACTTATCTCTTTTGTTGACTGTACCTACCTACGGCAGTTTTTCCGTACTATATTTAGGTAAGTACCTAATGCCTTGTTACATTGTCATACCATCTAGTTAAGTTCATGATAATGTGAAACACGCTTCTCTATCTACTATAAATTTAGTTTAGTGCTAAGAGCAGCCTAGGAAGGTTTTGGCCTAGACAGTAGACAAGTGTCATAATAGCGCATACCTGTGTACCTACTAGTTAGTGGCAAGTTGCCAGCCACGTCGTCATCTAAGCACCTGAATGACCCTATTATCAAACTGATAGCTCCTCTTAAAGTTTATACTTACTAACAAGGATCACCATATCACGTTATCGACATCAAAATAACCAACACGACTGCCCCCTGATAAACCTTTGGAACAGAATGGATTACAAATTATAAATTGTTGTTATAATTCGGTAATGGTTTGTAATTCCTAAGGTATAATGTCAATTGCGATTCTACGACTATTAGAGAACCTGTGAGTTACAAAGTAGAAAGAAAGAAGAGATTCAAAGGGCATTGAACGTCAAATAAGTTAACATAATCAGGAGGCTGTTTTAATACTGACACAATTTGATTTTAAACTCCATTCATAGTCTATATTGTACCTGTGATCATCTTTATCCACAGCCTTATTTGTTTGTACTGCTTTCTCTGTTTTACTAATCCCTCAGCTTCTAAATTAAATCACACAATAAGATAATGTATTATAGTATATAATCTTTTGATTAAATATTACAATTGCTATTAATTCTAAGACAGTATAATTTTAATATTCAAACAGATTTCGAACATCTAACCCTGCGTTTGCCGACGGGTCCGAATCGTCCCGGGTCCGACAGATGCAGTCGTTACACGTTATGGTACGTTTGGGAGATGCTCTCGCGAGACCAGCCGGTTATCACCAGACTGTGATTATATCTACCAAGTACTGATTTCAATGATGGTGGAGAGTTTTATGGTGATTAATTATTTAAGGAGAATTGCTTGGTGTTGTCTTTTTGTTACGAGCTTTGTCGGTAGATCAATGAATCGACGATGTACCTAACTTTGCGGATACATTGATCAATATTTTTTTGTAATTTTTAATATATTTTATAATCCGGAAAAGCTCTATTACACACATCAAAAGTGTCTAGGGATCAAGCATTTTTATGCGGATTTCTTGAGATTGAGATGTGGCTTTGTAATAAATTTATGATTTTATAAATTTATATGGATCCTTTTTGGTGCATTTCATAATTTGAATCAGGAACTGTGAATCAAATTCGAGTAAAAGATGAAAATCAGCTGTCAATATTTTCCCTATAAAAACATACAACGCATTGAAGACATTATTAGTGCTACTGTTTCCCTACTACTGATTAAAACCAACGTTATTATGGAGCGGCGACGTCATTTAAGCAGGGAAGAAATGCTCAGAGCCGTGGGAATGATAGAAGCTGGTTCCCGGCAACGTACTGTGGCTTTAGCTCTGAATACAAGTCAGAGTGTTATCAGTCGACTTTGGACACGTTACCGAAGCACTGGTACCGTGGCTGAGCGCCATGGAGGACGGTATCGCTGCACCACACGGAGACAAGACCGATACATTCAAATCTTAACTCGAAGAGCTCCAACAATAACCGCCATGATGTTAGCCGTGAGGCTTCATCACTCTTCAGGGAACTTAATTAGCGACCAAACAGTCAGAAACCGCTTGCATGAAGTGAACCTTCATTCCCGAAGACCGCTACGGGTACCACCTATAGCAATGCACAATCGTAGGATTCGATATCAATGGGCTCTTGAACACAGAAATTGGGCAGAAGAACAATGGCGTTTCGTGTGCTTTTCTGATGAGTCTCGTTTTGGTATGAGACCGGATACAAGACGTATACGACACTGGAGAACCCCTGGACGCCAACAGCGATTAAAATCCTGCCAGGAAGTCCATCCTTATAGTGGTGGAACCATCATGGTATGGGCGGGTATTTGGATCGGCGGAAGAACTGAGTTGATTTGGATCAGAGGCAACCTCAACGCTCAAATTTATGCTGAGACGATTGTATCAGACGTCATCGTTCCTCTACAAGTGCAAATCGGTCCCTTATTTCAGTTAATGCATGATAATGCACGACCGCACACCGCAAGAGTTGTAAGACAGACTCTCGCCGCAGCTAACATCAATGTCCTGCCCTGGCCTGCTCAGTCGCCAGACTTGAACCCGATTGAGCATGCATGGGATATGCTACAGAGAAGAGCTCTGCCGAATATGGAGGGTATCCAGTCGCAAGAAGACCTTTTTTTGT
This sequence comes from Hydraecia micacea, assembly GCA_914767645.1. Taxonomy (NCBI): domain Eukaryota; kingdom Metazoa; phylum Arthropoda; class Insecta; order Lepidoptera; family Noctuidae; genus Hydraecia; species Hydraecia micacea. The sequence continues at coordinate 11,487,250 of OU611780.1, forward strand.
TGTTGCAACGAACATGGGCTGCCATTCCACAGCGTGATTTGGATGAACTCATTTTGAGTATGCCAAACCGATGTTCTTGTGTTGTTAGTGTTCGCGGTAGAAACACGGATTATTAATTGTTTAAGTTACCCAATAAAATTTTAAAGAAAACTGTTATTTCAGTCTTTTTTTCGAACTTTTGTGTTAGTGGTTCAAATGTCAAAAATCCCTTTATTAGGAAAATGGCAAATTTCTTTATTAATGCAAAGGTGACTTGGTTTATCGTTACTGTGACAAACGAAAACACTTTATTTGATGAATCCTTAAAGAAAATTTTAATTAATATCAATCAGGAGAAAAGTTATTGCAAAAATATATGTTGATCCCTAGACACTTTTGATGTGTGTATTTACTATATAAATCATCTCAAAACTCCAAAAGTAACACAATGAAAAACCCACAGATTATTAACACAATAAAATCAACAACTTTTTTATACAACCTACAACGTTATTAAAATATACGTTTTTATAAAATAAAAACACGCGTAGAAGCGGAACTTAATTTAGGAAATGAACTCACAATCGCCCAATATATTTTTACGATCCATCCATCAGTGTTTATCGCCACATCATTGTGACGTTTGCTCGTAACCCTAAACGTTAAAGACGCTTCGTGTTGTAAAATAAAGGATTCAAAAGAAATGAGAATATAACTAGAACATTTTATTATTCATTTACAGTAAATACAAAGGTTTTTTTTACGATCTTATGGTGTGATGGAATACGTTTTTCATTCATCTCGTTTTAACAAAAAAAAAATGTTATCTTTATATTGAACATTTATATGCTTTCAAGATAATATTTACATAATATAAGCTATATACAAATATAATATATATGTATATCTAATACTAAAAATAACAAAATTAAATCCTAATTTAACTAAACCTATACAGAAACTAAAATATAGCGTCGAAAAATTCATCCGCATCGCTGTCGACTGGTAATGTATCCAAGAGACTGGCGGCATTACCACGTTGTATGGCAATGCTTAGCCTTTGGCCAAGGTAAAAGCCAGCCCTTGGGTCACGGGAAGTGTCAACCAACCGTTTCGAAATTTCTTTAAAAAGACCATGAGCACTCGGACCCCACAGCCCGAGGGTTACAACCCCAAACGGCTCGAAACTATAATTTTCGATAAGGTTATTATATTTTTTAACAAAATTGAGTTCGTCTATCGGCACGAAAAAAAGTAGAGGAAGACTCTATAGTTTTAAAAATTTAGCAAGTGCAAAAGTCGAGATCCTTATCTTCCTCTAACCTTGGTTACTTCTGGTATCCTAATCGTAACTAATAGTATAAATGAGAAAGTGAGTTTGTTTGTTAAAACAGCTGAACGGATTTAGATGAAATTTGGACGTACGGATAGACCGTGACTTGGGTAAGGACATAAGCTGCTTTTTATTCTAGATCGCAGACGAAGTCGCGAGCAACAAACAGCTAGTACAGGAGTAATGTTTACTAAAATATGACTATGATAATCCAAAAAAACTGACGTAACACCGTAAGCCTACATTTCGATAACCGAATAGCATGAGTGACAGGTGTCGAGTTAACAGCTTTTATTACGCTAAATAAAGATTTAGATAACGAATTTCGGTAACCGCTAAAAGAACCATAAACAATGGTCCTGTCTGTAACCACGACACCGTGACACATGTTTCAATTATTCTTATCAGTTATCTCTTTTCGACCGCATTTGGCCCATCTCTATTATAAATATCAATACTAATCCATTGCTGGGTTTTGTTCTATTTACTTTGAAAGATCCTGTATAAATCGTCAATGGAATGTAAATAAACGGGGGTCGTTGAACGAAATTTCAATAGTGTACCGTTTAAAAGATTATCTGTTCGCATTCAGCCGCAATCGAAACCGACTTTTGTTGTAATAGTCACATCTGGCAAAATATTCGGTCCCATTGCGGTGGGGTGGGCCGGTTCGACCCAGGCGTCGCAAGTCAAGGGTTATGGTGACATTTGTTATTGTCCTCTTCAAATTAAAAATGTTACATTATTAAATCTGTTATTGCATCTTTATGAATGGGTCCTTTGGAATTGAAATGACTGACACTGTAATACAACTATAGAATGTTATATGTTCACTAGTTTCTGCCTGCGACTTCGTTCATGTAGAAGTCCTTACGACTTCTACGTGAACGAAGTAATTACACGATATACTAAAATAACAGCCACATTTTTATAAAACTCCCTCGGCTCCGTCTCACCGCGTCGCATCGCATCGCCTGCCTTTCTGCCTTTTTCCTTTTTTGCTCGGCTCCAGGTGGTAGCGTGATGTTAAATAGCCTATATAACCTTCCTCAAGAACTGGGCTATCAAATGCAAAAAGTATTTTTCAAATTTGACAGGAAGTTCCTGAGATTAGCGCGTTCAACAAACAAACAAACTTTTCAGCTTTATTATTAGTAGTATGACTATTGTAGCGAAATAAAATGAAAGAAGGGCACTTTTCTTTCTTTCTTTCTTTCTATACCAAATTTCATCTAAATCGGTTCAGCGGTTTAAGCGTGAAGAGGTAACATACAGACAGACATACTTTCGCATTTATAATATTAAATATATAGTATATTTATATAGTATGGATGTAGAAATAAAACAATAAAAACACTTGAGGAAACTTGTCACATATTAAGTATTAAAATAAATTATTGAATTAAGAAATACGTTAGGTTATGTGCCAAAAATTAAATTTGAATTTCATAATGCAACGCGACGAGTTCAAATTGTGATTGCAATCAAAATATATACTACGTCTACGTGGATTAAATTAGATCGCATACAAAAAAAAAACAAAGGATACGAACCCGCTGTATTTAACGTTATCGTTATTGAAAAAATACTTGAACTACACCAACTACTAGGAAGTAAAAAATTAATATCTGTCAGGTGTTAGGGAACTACGTCTTTGTTGTCGTCTGGTTCTTGAAAGCCCTTCAAAAACTTCAGGAAAGCCCCGGAAGCCCGGACAGCGGCCGGTGGCTTGGAAAGACCGGAACACACAGCTATCACCAGGCAATCGGTCGGGTGTAAAATTGCAGGAGCCTGGGAGGGTGGGGCCGAATGAATCGGCTTGCAAAAGGTTCGGGCCTTAACCTGGGGCAAAAATTAACCATAATAACCCAAGTAGCAAGCAGAATCACATATACCCAAAAAAGGCGAAGAATTATACATACCAGGAAAAACGACGAAGAAATTGTTAATCTTCCATCGGAAGTCTCAACTTCGCTGACTTTATCAAAGAACCTTTAGCACAGAACGGATGGGATTCAAATATTGAAACACGATGAAAGACTATGAAAAACCAAAAGGATAGAAAATACATACCCCGATTTAACAAATAAATATCAACACTTCATATTATTAGGATAGTTATGGAAGTTTGATATTCACAACGTATACCTAATTTTGGTGTTCCTTCTCAAGGAAAAAAAATAATCTGTCGTCTTCTGTGACCAAATTTCGACAAATGACACATGTTTTAAAGAAAAAATCTCATCTGAAGCATGGTATAATAATATACTTCGTATACTTATCTGAAGTACTTATATGAAATTCATAGTTTAAAAATTATGAAAAATAAAATTTCTGGTTAAGCCTCATACTTATTAAAGATGAGGTTGAATATAAACTTCAAGAAAGATGAATGGCGAAAAACTAATATGCAGTATTTACTAATACTGCACTACGTAACGTATAAGTATAGATAGCTATATTACATAGATAGGCAGTAGCTGAGCCATGAGTTCCTCATGAGTCGTGGATTCGATTTCCGCAAGAGAAAGAACAAAATCATAGTGTGCTAAAAGTTTTTATTAAATTCTAATCACGTTGAAAAGGGTAGCTTCCTTACTAACGCCATCAAATAGCGCATAGTAACAACAGATTTTGACTACACTGCTTTTCATTCGTACCAGCAACTATTTATCTCTAGCCCCAGTAAGTAAATCTCCCATTCGATATAAAACCCTCTAGAGCAAAAATCCTTTCAACCCTTTATACGAGTACATATATAGTGGTTACGTGTCCAATTTGTATTCAGATCATGAGTCCGCGGCCTTAGAAGCGCAGCGACGAAGTAGAACTTGTAAAAAATAATATATTGCCGGGAAAGCGCGCGAAATGATGAAAAATGGTCGCCATGGCCGATTCACAGCCCTCGTCCGACGTCATTAGCCGGTAGTCGCCGTAAATTTTATCTGAGACGGAAAACAATGTACCTACGAAAAAATGCTGTTGTGGTGTAGGCTAAAATGGAGAAAATTGGATATAAGGAAAAGTATGAAAAGGTTGTTGTATATGTAGATATATACAATATACAATCGAACACTAAAATATATGTATGTTTTTTTTTTAATATTTAACACAGCTATTTACACTAGGTAAGTACTAAATTAAATGATTAACTAAGTATACAAATAAATACAAAAACAATATGACGTAGACAGTAGATTCTTATGAAGGCTGTCTGCTGATATTTTAAACTTCTATTTAGGCCTTGGTCAACTCTAAGGCATCCATTCTACTTATTTATAAACGTTGCTTAAAGATAAGTGACGTAGGTATGGACGACAAAAAAATTATAACATCGTTTATAAATAAAGGGGTTTATGAATTCGGAAAGCCTTTGAGTTCTAAAAATCTTACCATGATTTGAATAGGCGTTTCAAAAGTGCATACGTACTCAGATAGTTTCTTAAATTACCAGTGCCAACTTAAACATATACTTAGGTCACTTGAATACTGCCATGAATTGTATCATTTGGTCTATTTTGTACAAATCTTATCATGAAAACGTAAATGAAGTGAGCTGTCTTTCCACGATGCTAGGGATTGATACTATCTCACTCTTAGCTCACTTCACCTAACTTTTTACGATGAGATTTTTACAGAATATATCGGCTGTAACCCGAATAGAAAACAAACATTTCCACACTAGCCCCCTTCATACATTCTTATAAACATTTTCCACAAGCAAAATCTCACAGGCGTTGTTAGTTTGTTAGTAAATCCCACCAGAGGGCGTGCCGAAACTAAGTGGCTTTTCATTTTCCCTCCCGCAACGCATTTTATTTATTTTTCATCGCCCGCGGCACCCCGATATTATATCAGCCATTTTGCTCATTTTTATTGCACCCGCACAAATGCACCTATTATTTTTTATAGAATGTATAATGAATATTGGTGTAGGTGGGGTGTGTACCTTCCTGCAAGTTATGTAACACAACTCACAAGCATGCAAGTTATATTATGTTCTTGTTATTTGTGTGTGTTATGTTGTTGTGAGATGGTATGTATGTATTACGTTGGGAGATAGGCCTAAAATAGGTGGAACAGATATTACAACGCGCCATGTGATGTGCCGCGGCAAGTGGAGCCAAATTCCCCGCGCAGAAGCGCGTTTTTATTGAATTTGTGTCTACAAAATCACGCGCGGCGGCCCGTTATCTGCGACCCGTCGCGTGGCGCGTTGTAGTATATGATCCGCCTAAAGTTCTGTTAGTCCGATGGATGCGAGAATACAGAAGGAAGGCCTCTAAATATAACCATACAGTAATACAGTTATGGCTGGAGCTGACTATGCTCAGTTAGTACCTTCGAATTATATCAACCCCTGTAAGGTTCAAGGCGATCGTTCATTCATTAGAGACAGGATGATACTAATTCAAGTTCCTAATTTCGGATTAAAGATATCCTGAATAGAGTTCCTCACAGACACTGTGATTCAGGCTTACATTTTATGGAATTTATTGTACTTACTACGGTTTAACAATCAGAAGTAAAACTAACAATAAAATCTAGCTATCAATCTATTTTAGCGCGCAAACCTACAGTATGCCAACAGAGCCAGCTATACAAATCTAGCAGGTCTCAGCTCACGCCGCGCGCCGCTCATAAAATTGTATTGAACACACGTTTCGCTTACAAGGCTTGCGTTTTAGTAAGCCGATCCGCCTGTATCGATGTTTGAGGGATGGTTCATGTGATAACTCGCAATTCACAAAAAAAAAAAACAAATATATTATACCGATATATTAATGGTAAACCACAGACTACCTACAGTATTTGTCTGTCCTTCCCCTTTTTAATCCATCCAAAGGTTGTCTTTAAAAGATCGCTCTCAGCGATAAGACCACTCATTGTGTCACCCATTGTAAAGTTTCTATATTTATGTCTGTAATTTATGTGGTGTACATAATAAAGAGTATTCTATTCTAAGTATATTAAAAGTAATATGTTTGGTTTTGCCGTCCTTCCCAATAAAGATTCGTGGTTTCAGAGCCTCAGTCTTTACGACTTCTGAGTTTGCACTTCGCACTCACGAAATATGCGGTTTGCAATCTACCTAAATAAACAGGTTTTTTAGTAGGAAGTCATTGTCATAGTATGCCTTGCCTTTTCCCAACTATGTTGGGGCTTCCAGTCTAACCGGTTACATGGAGCGACTGTGCATATCTGGCCTTCACAACCCAGAAACTGGGTAATACGATGCCTCTTGTAGTTTTTTATTAGGAAGTACGCCTATCTATTAATGGCGTCAGAGATTGTTGTCATCTTCCATGTTTAAGAGTAAGTATTTCACGGACAACAATTTCAGCTATATCAGATGCATGTGTTGGCATCGGTGATCTTTTATCATTAAGTGGGCTGCCTGCTTAGTTTGTTAACCATGCACCTAACAAAAAAGAAGACCAGCCGGTCTATTCTGTAAAACCTCACTGTGGAAACTTAGATGAAGTGAACTTGAATTGAGCTGTCGATAGTGTTAACCCCTAGCATTTGGTGAAATGAGAGCTCACTCCACCTAAGTTTCCACGGTATGAATAGACCGACTGTTTTAAGTTCTTGCGACACTGTCACATATATCGTCCCACTATTTCGTCTAGTCATGGACCATCAACATCGCACCCAATCTGTCTCCGTTTGTTACAACGCCATCCTGTGAGCTACTAACATTTTGGTTTACTGTACAGCTTTGTACAAGTTAGTGTGACTTTACACATATGCATAGATAAGTAGGTAAGTAGGTTTTGTTTCTTGATTCAATTTGATTGAATAACAGTTTGAATAATATGCTGTTTAAAAGTTGTAAAGTGATTTTTGTTGATCGTTGAGTCATTTTGTAAAACTGGACTAGGAAGCATTTTTATTTTATAATTTTAGTGAGACACACACGGCGTCTACATCTCCTTTTATGTACAGACGCCAGCACATCAAGCTACTACATTCTGTCAAATTTCTTTAATAGATTTTCAACTTTATCGCTAAAGCATAAGGTTCAATGTTGATTGGGGAAATTTGACAGTTTCTGGTAGCTTGATGTGCATCTGGCGTCTGTACATTTTATCGCAGGTATGCTGGAAGAAATTTCTCTTCGTGTCTATTTATATGTATACGTCATCATCTGCCTATCCTTTTCCCAACTGTGTTGGGGTCGGCTTCCAGTCTAACCGGATGCAGCTGAATACCAGTATTTTAAATGGAGCGACTGCCTATCTGACCTCCACAACCCAGTTACTGGGTAATACGATACCCCTCGGTAAGACTGGTTATTAGACTTTCGGGCTTCTGACTTATAACGACTCTGTTTAAGTATATATAGGTATGTGTGTACATAAATGGTTAAATAAATTAAATATGCCTGCAAAGACGTGAAAGAAACATTTCAGTTTACATTTTAGTCATCATTTACATTCCTATGTACTGGAAATAGTAAGAACGAGATCAGATAATGATGATGATGAGATGGTTCTTGAACTGGATATTATTTGTAAAACCCAAATGCAATTGTCTCCACCACCAATTCTAGAAACAAACAAATAATTCAGTAATCAAAACTTCCTTAGTTCCTTAACAAATCACTGCCAGTAATAATTATTTTACACCACTATGCAAGCTGCGCTACTAATCCTTTTGTCTAATTTACGACTATCTGATACCAACAAACGTATCTCTTGGATCAATCAGTAATTAAAAGGGAGCTGTCTGTACAGTCGCCGACGAAAGTGCTAAGCCTGGTTCGTCCCTCGGCGCAAACAACACGCGACCGGCACGTGCCGTCCCATTATATACACATTACGGAGATATTTGGACTATTACCGGACGGTTATCGCGTTATCTTCGCCATCGGATCATCCCGGATCATGCGGAGTCTGGGAAACTTATACAACCAATGCAATGGCTTCAAGTTACTGTTGGTTCTAAAGACAAAACCGCACAAGCTAATAAAATATCGCAACAGAAATTCAATCAATTGTGCTTTTTTGTATCACTATTAATTTATTGCAAGGCTATTCAACAATTTCAGTTGTGAGACTGTAACAAAAAGTGCTGGGAATTTATGCAAATCACTGAACAAAAAATGTTGCGCTATGTAAACATACGTTTTCGTAGAGTCAGCACCTTGATCGCGTAGCACACGATCAATCCCAATCTGAATAATTTTGAAGTATATTGCTAATCCATTGCTTCATATGTTCGAAAAATTTGTCTGCTCAACAACGTAAATAACGTAATGAATGTAATTGAACTGTCAAAATGAAAGCCATTGCTACTGATAGTGCGTTATGCAATTACTCCGCAAGTGTAATGTGTAACACAATGAAGTGTAAATTATTACAAAATGTATTAAACGTAATATAACAGCAAAAAGAGGCCATACAACACAATAAAAATGACAGTCATAACACCACTTTAATAAGAAACATTGCTTCCGATCCCCGACACCATCAAATTACAACAGACGAAGGGGAAGACTCACTTAAATATGAATCATTTCATTATAATGCCGTATTCAATCCGAGTAAACCTCACTTCATGTTGTTATTACAACAAGGGGAGCGTACAAACATAAAAATGTATTATACTCGTGCACACTAAGCCCCGTGGAGACGATAACTGACACTTAATACCATAGAGCGTGACCGCATTACTCTGTGATCTATGGTCCGCGGAATCTGTGCGCGCTACTTTATCTATGAATCGCCATCGCCGAGCTGTCAAAAATTGGAGGGAACCGAAATCGGTTTTGTGCAAAAGTGTGCATCGTTAATCTGCAGGGTACTTTGTTCCTTAATACTTCGAATTAAAATGCATTTTTGGTTTCGGGGGAGATGATTTTTTTCTTTATTTTGGGTACGCGAACATAATATCTACATGTATAGACGCAAGACAGAAAGTTGAATGGTTTGTTGTTCTTTTGGTTGTCGTGCGAGGGGAGACCGAGGTTTTATGGGAGCAGCAAATTCGGCACGTGTCAACCGATGGAATTAGCCGTAATACTTGCATTAATAAAGTGTGAAATTGCCACCGGCGGCCGGTGTTTGTTATAATTCTCTATTAGGCGTTTTTTGAGCCTCGCCCCCCCGCGAACGACTTGAAATAAGCCGAATTGGATTGTTCTTTTGCGGATTAGGCGTATTTACAGAACCTCAGTCCCCTTACTTCTGTGGAAAGTCATTCATTCGTAATAATCAAAGAAATTATCGTGCGTAAATTAAGGTGACTGCACCCGTTTGGACTTTCGAGTTAATAGTAGATGTTTTTATTTAAATGTTTTTAATTACATCAGTGGTGCGCCGTGGCGTGACGGGTGATACCTGGCTACAATGGCCGAAGCGTTGTATTTAATTCCGGCGTGGTTTTACGGTCACAGCATTTTATTGATTGCTCCGGCCAGTGAGCCGCGACGCCCCGGACTGGATAAACAAGGGCTAAAAAAATAATAAAAATAAAGATGGCGAACGAGGCACCGCCCCCCGCTGCGTCGGTGGCTACCGTTTCCAAATGTCATTCTCAACCGATCCGAATGCTGAACGTTGGATCAACGGTAGTAATCGATATCGATGTGTCAAACTATCGACTAGTCAATCAAAATCAAAAGTCATTTATTTAAATTAGGCTGAGAATCAACACTTTTCGAAAGTCCAAATTACATTAAGACAGTCCCCCAAAATGCCCACCCTTCACCACTTGCTAATGTTTTCGCTGGGAAGAAGAAGTGGCGCAACAAACTCCCCAGCAGCACTACGATGTACGACCCACCCAATCAAATTAAATCATAGTCAAAATGACACGTCGAGTGCTTCCGTAGAGGCTACAAAAAGTTTAGACACTAGAAGGTGAAAGCTGTGAAAAGAGTAAAGTTAAAAAAAGTAATTAAAAAATTTTAAATCGACTTCAAAAGTCGTCGGTGTCTTGGGATCTGTATTTTAGTTTTAGTTTATTGCCACCGACTGCCGAAATTAAAGTTATTTCATAATTTTGAGTTAAATTCTTTTTGAAGTCGATTTCACTTTTTTTTAAATTAAGTAAGTACCTACTTTTTATTTCGTAATGTTTAGTTTTAAGTAAAAATTGGAATATTTGTTGGTAATAAGTAGGTAATAGTTTTGTTGTAAATATTGCACTAGAATTTGGCCAAGGTTTTGAGATGTTTTCCTTTTGACATTACACCCGTAGCTCGTATCAATAAGCCATGCCGTCACACTTACACGTATTAGTCTATATCTTAAAAATTCCTGAATCGATTTTGATGAAACTTGCACTGTTCCCTAAGTTGAAGTAAATATAAGCCAATAAAAAAAATGGTCACGATCCGATTAATAGTTGCGGAGAAATGCGTGGACAAACATAGATACATATATCTATAAAATGTTGTATATTCGTTTGGAGGCGCTAATATATGTATATGAATATATTGCAGTTCCAATACTTCCAATAATATTACATACATACACGACGTGTCGAATAAAAAAATCTTATTCATTCGAATGAAACTAAAGTACCAACGTAATATCTAGAAAACGAAATATTTATTTTTATCGACTATCGACAAACTGTCCCAACCCTACAATTTTCCACAGTCAACCGAAGCAGTAAATCGATCGTATTTTTTTCAGTCAATCGTCTTTCAATTCTAACTTTGGTGATATCGTATCGACTTATTCAATTTCGAGGGGCATTCGCATTTGTCGTGGTTCGATCATTTCCGTCGATTTTTTATGGTATCGATGTCGATAGAAGCATCGTCCGATTGGTCACGCGCATTCCTTCGATTTGAAGAAGTCGCTGATAGAATTTTCTTACTGAGGGGTCAGGTGCATCGCGAGCGCATGAATACTCACAATGTTGCTACTTGAACGTGGATAGTATTGAATTGTGTGCTACTTAGGTGTTGTTGTGGTACTGTTAGTAGCAGCTGTTGGCTGAAGTGTTATTTTCAGGTTGGCACCTGAGATAATGTTTTCAGTGTATTTGACGATGGTTTTAATCTTTTAACGCAGGAACATACTCGTAGATAGGTATAGCTACTCGTCGCGGATCGATTTTGGGGGGATTTTCTTTATACTTATATCAGTGAAATCACAGATTACTAAATAGTTACTACGTGAGATATAAAGGTGTGGTTTGCCCGGCGGTTTCACAGGCATACCTAAGTCTCGATCCTTTAGGGATAACGGAATTTCAAATATTCCATGTCCTTATCTAGATCATGGTCTACCTAAGTGGCAAAATTGATCCAAATATGTTCAGCCGTTTTAGCGTGAAAGCGTAACAAACAAACTTACAAAAAATCTAATCTTTTCCCTTTATAATATTAATGTGTTAAACTTACGGAATTCTAGACATGTGTAAACCTGTCTACTTGCCAATCCTGCGGGGATTGCAGGCGTGGTTTTATGTTATGTCTACTTAATATAATAAAGACATTTCAATTGACTCTCTACGAGTCAATTGAAATCCAGTGTCCATACTACTTATGATTTATATTCTCCTTTATTCGTCTAAATACATATAAATTATATTTTTAAATATTAGAATATAAAAACATTTAAAAATATAAAAAATACCCACCGGTATCGGGAACAGGGTCCAAGCTACCGGTGGTCAGGGCTCCAGAGAGAGGAACCTCCTGACAATGCGAGCCGTGTCCAGAAGTACTGCTTTCTGAATCAAGCCCTTGATCCAGCTGGCCAACGAGAGCCTCCTCAGGTGTTATGATAAATTATTATAATATAAATTCGAAAGTAACTCGTGCCTGTGCTACTTTCACACGCTTAAACCACTGAACCGATTTCGAATTATTTTGCAAGGAAAATTTGGCAAGGAGATCATCGATCACTAATAAAATAGTGATCGATGAAGGAAGTCTACTTTTTGTCCCGGTACTTAAGCACGTTCAACTTCCGACTTCCACGCGGGCGAAGCGGCGGGCAGGGCTAGTGTAGAACATTTTGAAATTATTTATCTTGTGTTTCTCTGTCTTGAAACTACTTTAAAACTAGATATTAACAGTAGCATCAAATTCTCAGCCTAACAACAAACAACTTTACTCAACCTTTACAAAAATGTCAATCACAAAAAATCTAATTAATGTAAAAAAATATATAATCATTGGTGTACAATTAAGGCAGTTACAGACTCCCCGAGGGGTATATCAATTCCATGTATTTAGCGCGGCGCGGCGGTGTCGGACTGTTGTGTTGAAAACTATGAATTAATGTGCGCAAGATTCGATGCCCCGTCGCGACTGATCCTGCGCGCCGCATGGGGTAGCCGACGTCCTTGATTGTAGGAACACCATGTATGCATGGTTTTAAATGAACTTCACACCTGCGCAGGATTTTGTTGATTAATAGGTCGATTTATAGTTGGGACAATAATTTGTGTTTTTTTTTATTGGTTAACTAGGTTCGCTTATTTTTTGGTGTCAGCCTGGGAACAAGATTGAGGAGCCCGAGGCTAAATAATAACAGCCGCACAGGTCGACCAATCAGGTTAAGCTAATCTTGCCGAGGTTGGTATGTGGATGGGTGACCATCTTTACATACCGAGACCCCTCCGTGCCTCGGATAGCACGTTAAGCCGTTGGTCCCGGCTGTGATTCGCGGATCTTTGACAGTCGTTACGGGTAGTCAGAAGCCCGAAAGTCTGACAACCAGTCTTACCAAGGGGTATCGTATTACCCAGTAACTGGGTTGTGGAGGTCAGATAGGCAGGTAGGCAGTCGCTCCATGTAAAATAATGGTATTCAGCTGCATCCGGTTAGACTGGAAGCCGACCCCAACATAGTTGGGAAAAGGCTAGGCAGATGGTGAGCCTGGGAACAAGATTAAATATTTAAGTTATTTTTAAATGTTCTCGTAGAAAATTACCTATACATAAACATTATTTTGGAAATATTTACTTACTTAATAATTCACTGACAAACAATAGGCACAGCCTAAACCGCCAAGTCCAGAAGCATACAATTTTGCACCAAAGTTCCTTTTATAACGAAGGTGACCACTTAGAAAATTCATCCCCTAAGGGGTCAAGTAGGGGATGTGAGTTTGTATGGTAGTTCGTCATTTTGCCGATGGGCCTTAGGCCCGATGGGGTTTCCATCGGGCCTTAGGCTTGTTCTATTAGAAAATTGGAAATAAAGTTACTATATTCGACTGGACGAAAATAAAGCTTTATCTAGGTTAGACTTGTCCGTAAATTATTTACAAACTTTTTAAAAAAGCTTTGCAAGAATTCTTTAGTGTCTCCTTTTTGGCAAAGTGTCCCAAATCCACTCTCACACCTAGGATAGTACTGTGAAGTTATAATAAGCACTTCTAAGAAATCAAACCACGTTACGATTTCTTTATATTTCTACGGTTAAATTGTCACTGTTTATTTATTTATTTTATTATTTATGTACAAAATACGTGTATATACGTGTACATGTTTTTTTCTAAACAGAAAAACCTAATACAAAATATTAGACCTCGTTCTACTGTCCAAATATTAGACTTCGCTTGACTGTTCGAATGCGACCAGAGCTAATTTATTGCCAGCCTGCACTACACAAGGTCGACTTTAGCAGACAACCTTTACAGTACTATCTACCATAAATATAGAGCCATGGTAACACTACCATCAGTCATCACAATAAGACGATGTCTTCTCCCAATTCCACAAATTGATTCAGAACTTATTTGGTCCGTATCTAATGAGGCGTTCTGTTAGAATAAACGCTGGCATTCCTTTGTCATTCCAGAGCAGAAAGATCAAGTTGGAGGCTGTAAGGAATAAGGAAATAAAAACTGATGTGTGGCGAGTAAATTAATTTACAGACGCCAGCACATCAAGCTACCCGAAACTGTAAGTCAACTTTCAACCTTATTCTTCAGCGATAAAGTTGAAAATCTATTAAAGAAATTTGACAGATTGTAGTAGCTTGATGTGCTGGCGGCGTCTGTACAATGATGTGTGGTATAAGTTGAGGTGTAACGTTGTAACGTTCCGTTTGTTAAAATACAAAATAAATTACGATATTGTTACAGATAGGTACCTAAGTAGGCCGCGGTGTAAAATGTTCACAAGCATAATATACACTTACGCCAGATTCAAAAGCGAGATTCTCCTAAACTGTAGAAAAAACTATAAATATACTATATATAAATGTATGGTGTTCATCATCATCCACCTACAGCAGTCCACTGCTGAATATAGGCCTCTCCAATTGCACACCATTTAGCTCGATTCTCGCCAATTCTCATCCAGCTGCTACCAGCCACCCTGCGAAGATCTTCGCTCTACCTAGCCTGGGGCGCCCTACCTTACGTTTGCCGATTCGCGGTCTCCACTCAAGAACACGTCTACCTCAACGGTCATCTGTTCTACGGCTAATATGGTCGGCTCATTGCCACTTCAGCTTGCTTATTCTGTGAGCTACGTCGACAGCTTTGGTTCTCTGCCGGATCACCTTATTCCGGATTCAATTCCTCAGTATGGTGGTACGAACATGGTATTCTCGACACCATACTATTATGAAATAAGTCTTTTATCAAAGTTGAAATCGTTGTTGCTCGAGAAAATCGCATTTGAATGTTGGGAACATGTAAAGTATTTACACATTGTAAAGAGATGGAAGGAACACTCAAGCTGTAGTTTTACACAAAATTTGAGCTGCAGAGTGAATGTTAAACCCACGACATTTTCCACATTTTAAAAACTAATCGTTACATACTCCTTTTGCTTCGTTTACGTTCATAAACTGGTCATACACGCACGCCGGTTGCGAGTACTACGCACCTGACATTTCTGAAGAACATCACCAACAAGGTCACTATCTGTCCTCCTAGGGCGTCCCCTCCGGACGACGGCGTTTCCGGGATTATATAAGGATCGTAGCAGGTGGCGTTCTGCAGTTTCTGCCAACCCCCGTGGGAACAAGGCGTGAGTTTATGTAGGTACATAATGTCTATTCAAACTTATGTTTCAAATTGATATTATTTCAAGTTAAACACACACCACATATCCACTTCATTTTAATGGTAATCACACATTCATATTTTTCTCTTCTTGTTCTCACACACTATAGATATTATTTTATTTACAAATCAAAATATTTACAATATTTAAAAGCTTTTTTTTTTTAAAAGCTGTCTTAAAATAATAATATGTACAAGTATATAAAAAGAGAGGGGAAATAATCAAAGGACATCAAATGAAATGGTAATTAAGTTGATTTCAGAGTGACTAGGACTATTGAAAAAGTTATAAAAATGTTTGAAGTTGTGGCGTAAACTGAACTTTATTGTGCAGGATTTAAAGTAATTTTTCCATAAAATCATATTTGTTTACATTTTTGGCAAATAAATCGCGAATGCAGATTATGTATTTATGCCCGTGACTGCACACACAGTCGCATTCACATCCAATCCTGTGTGTGCTTGTTTCATTGGCCTCCTACCTGATAACCTCTTATCATTACCTGCGGATGATTTCATATAAATAGATCCCCCCTTTTTAAATGCAGGAACCTCTCACCAAGTTCCTCTACTTTTAAACTGGTGAAGTCGATGGGATCACGTTGAAAGTGCCTTTTCAAACATAGTGTAACTGGCCTTTTTACCTTATTAGTGCCAAAACTAGACAGTCTCTACTTGTGTCTATTCAGTTCATTCATAAACTAAATTCATTCATCTAATAGTCCAGCATCTTCACCCAGCAACATCAATTTCCGAGATAACGTCCCACTTGTCTTCAACAACTCTTGAAGCAATAATTTTGCGACCAATAAATAAAATTAAATGTAGGTGTGATAATGATAACTGATCAAAACAAACCGTTCGTTTATCACTATTATATTAGTTAAACATGCTGCAAAGGGTCCCTAAGTCATTGGAACGGAAGCTGCAGACCTCTTAAATAGGCCCCGATAGTGCAACACTAGCTACAAAGGAAATGTAACCCTGTTACGTAAAAGTTATGGTTGAGTTTTTCACGACACAGTTTAAAAAAAGACCCCGATAGTTTAACACCGGCTACAAAGGAAATTACACCCTGTATTCTAGAAGTTATGGTTGAGTTTAGCATAGTGGTGTTTCGGGCACGCAAGTATTGGCAGTAATCTGTGGTATTGGTGCATCGGAAGTTTTGTCTATCAGCGGATCGTTGTAATGATAAGAGTTTTTAATTATATGTGTTTGAATGTGATTTATGATAGTTAATTATGTTTAAATTGGAGTTGTGTAACTTGATAATATTATAAATGTCTATTTATTGTATTATTGAGGTAAAATTAATAATTAGTACGGAAAACTTGTGTAAGTCGGGGGCTCGGGGCCAATACCACTGGGCCACGTATCGGCCTCGACTTACGAGTTGTATCGATCGTGAATTCGAACCCAGGCAGGTAATTTACTTCGTGTATTACATTCAACACCACTGCTCTCAAAACGGTGAAGAAAAACATCGCGAAGAAACCGGCATGCGGCATGTCCTTGAACGAAAAATTCGAAGAAGTGTGACATCAACCAACCCGCACTGAGCCCGCGTGGAAGATTATGGCTCACTCTCTCACCGAGAGGAAGCCTGTGTCCCAGCAGTGGGAAAAGTAGGATATGTTAATTATTCTACGGGAAACTTACAGGGTAAACTGAATAAGTAGGTACAGTGTTTAAATTTTAATCTGAAATGGCTCTTTTTCATTTTTATTAGACAAAAAAATTAATAACGATCATCTAACCTAACTATAATATTATGAAGAGATTTGATTTCTTGTATGTTTGTGTGTTACGTACACTTTCACACTAAAATGGCGGAACGGATTTGGATGAAATTTGGTGCATGGGCAGACCATAAATTGGTTTAGGACATGGAATACTTTTATCCCGATATTCTCACGGGATCGAGACTTATGCGGGTGAAACAGCGGGGCGCAGCTAGTATAACCGTATGAGCGTTCTTAATATTTTTCTTACTTTCCAACATCATCACATATCTTATGATCACATCCGTGTTAAAAAAAAAACCTCTCCGATAAAAAAGAAAGAGTCTTACTGAAAAACTATAAATTATGAAATAGGTTATTTCGTGTAGGAATAGGGATGACGACGAGGCAACGTAAACGAAATTCTATTTAGTCCGTCAGTTAGATGATCAAAAAATGATGGACACATATTTTTTCTTGTGTCAATCAACCAAAAAATTACAAAGATAAAGCGTGTCAAAATTTGGGAGTGGGGGCTCGTGACGTCACGTGTAGGTAAAATTGTACCAACATGTGACGTCATTCGACATTTCAAATCAATATATCTCTGTAATGTTTTGATTATGTGAAAAAAGAAAAAATACGTGCTCAATACTTTTTAATAATCTACCTGATAGACGAAGAAAAAAAAAACAATGGCACTCCGGGAGTGCCGACAGATAGAAGTGAAAACAAAACACAAACAGAATACTTTGCCATCATTCACTGACATATCGGATATATATTAAAACCGAGTAGGTACATCTCGAGGACAGCCGAACACATCCGAAGCCGTGTCGGTTATACATTTTCGCCGCGCCGTAGAAAGAGAGGGGGATACATACATCTACGCCGCGCCGGCTGTCTACTCTCCATCCGTCTTACGAATTTTCGATCAGGGTCACGTGTCCTGACGCGAGTTTAACATTTTTTACCCATTACAAAAAAAGTGTACAACGCCGCTAAAGAAGTTTTCACTTCAAAAAGTTAGTCGTCATCCATCCCTATTCCGCCCACATCCAGAAATGAACATACTGATCAATACCTATGCTTTAAAGAGAAAAAGGCAATAGGTAATGAAAATATCGAAAAATAAATTGGTTTGTCTATGTTGGTATTACACAATAATAAATCGACCTTACGGTGACATTTAAAATGCGCAATTTTTCTGAAATTAGACAATAACTAATGTAGACTTTAATCGCATTGTTATTGCCAATTGCCTATTTCACAACATATTTTTAGCTTTTTTTTTCATTTGTCCATCGATATTTCATAAGATTTTATCGATAAAATAAAACGGACAGTAGCAGGCACTCATTAATCAATCGTTAATTAACGCGTGTACGCACAACATTCACACTCCACTCAATTAACACCAAGATCTATGAAGATAAAATGCAAATTTTTCACCTCCACACGCATATTTCACTTCACCCATCCCTTTCTTACAGCAGCTTATTGTATATCCCCATCTTTTTCCATTACAAATGTTTGACACCGCTCCTTGATCGTTTTCAGTTGTTCCTGATCATTTTTAAAACGTTTCTCCCATCTCTTTCATACGCATAGAACGTTCGATATGCTCTCTCTCTTTTATCAATAACAAACGACGTTCGATAAATAAGAAATCGTCTCTTTACATTTACCTATTCGAAAACGCAATGAAGTAATAAGTATTTCGGCTTTTATTAATCGTATTGATGACTTTTTTCTCGTAAAGGGCAACACGTTGTTAACTGCCATATAGAATGTAATTATTTCATTATTTAACACCTCGAGCGGCTGTTAATGAAAATATACAGGTTTCTTTTTACCGACTTCACAAAAAGGAGGAGGTACTATGTTCGGCTGTTTGTATGTTTTTTTTTTTGTATGTTTGTTCATCGAATACTCCGCCAATTGTCGACGGATTTTCAAAATTCTTTTTTTGTTCGAAAGTAGATAGTTCTGAGGTGGTCCCACTGTCACAAAATTAGGATCTGATGATGGGATCTTAGAGAAATCGAGGGCAACCCTCAAATTTTATAGGCTCACTTATTGTTTTTCGCATATTTTATGAAGTATCTTGTGTATTTGCGTATGGTTGTCACCATCTCAGGTAGCTGGCCTGATGATGGAAGGTACAACTCCTTAACAGTAAGAAGTTACTCGAACAGGCAAGGACTGTTTTAGTAAATTGTTTTGATGTTTAATAGGGCATTTGCCACATATGGTCTCATGATCATCAAGTCATGACCTGATGCTGCAGTCAGGATAGTCTGCAGAGTACCTAACTCCTCGACAACTAACAGCAGATATATCGTGTTTAGGCTCATTGAAAAGGGCTCGATGTGTGGATAAACGTACTGTTAATGAGGAACACCGAAGTACATAGAGACCTGATGCTGAAGCCAGGAGCATCAGAAAAAGTACAAACCTTGAAATTACAGCACCGTAGTCGTGTTTGGGCTCATTTTAAACAGGACTAAATTTTAAGTTCAATGCAATGTTGACATAAGTTTGGCCTGATGTTGCAGCCAGGATTATCAGCATCAAGTCTAATTAATGAATAAGGTATGCTTCAGAGGTGGTCCCATATAAATTTTATGAACTTTGCTTGGGTGGTTTTGGAATTAGCTTCAACAATAGGTAAGTACGTTTGTTTTCCACTTAGTTTATATTGATGATGTTTATCTTCCTGTCACTAATATTCACATAGCAAGAAGTGTTATATGAATTTGTATTATGGGGTAGGTACAACTAAAAAGCGAAAAATAAAAACTTTTTTACAAAAAAAACAACCGACTTCCAAAAAAAAACACTACAAAGTGAAAAATAACTTTAATTTCGGAAGTCGGTGTCAAAAAAACGAAAATGTGGAACCAACGACACCGACTTCCGAAATTAAAGTTATTTTTCACTTTGTAGTGTTTTTTTTTGGAAGTCGGTTGTTTTTTTTGTAAAAAAGTTTTTTTGTTTGTTAATCAACTTTTTTGTTGTTGAGAATGTGTGCGATGTCTAATACAGGGTGAAATTGTAATCACCGTTTTCCTCTTAAGGGGTTATTGTACTCGTCATTATTTACAACTTTTTCTATGGGACCATACATGAAATCGCGAAAAAAAAATCTGCTGTTCCCTACATTTTGACGAGTTATGCGAGCATAAATGTAGGGAACAGATGATTTTTTTTTCCAGATTTCGGGTTTGGTCCCATAGTAAAAGTTGTTCATTATGATGAGTACAATGACCCCTTAAGATGAAAACGGTGATTAAAATTTCACCCTGTATAATTTACATTACAGCGCAGAATAGCTTTTAACAGAAGTGGTCATCGTATTAGTGGTTCAGCAGCTTCAATATCATCAGGATTGTACCGGAATATAGCAGTTCGTCTTAGACGTCGTACGATAGCGGCTCTCCTGATATCATCAGAAGACAGCCGCCACGCAACCATCGATGCGACGCTCAGCTAGAGTGACTGTCACCAGCCAGTATCCGACCTCTTTGGTGATTTCAGTAACTTCGTAACCAAACTAGACGGCGTTTTGCTATCTCATCATACTTATTGCAAATTTTACTGATCTGATCAGCGACA
This sequence comes from Hydraecia micacea, assembly GCA_914767645.1. Classification (NCBI taxonomy): domain Eukaryota; kingdom Metazoa; phylum Arthropoda; class Insecta; order Lepidoptera; family Noctuidae; genus Hydraecia; species Hydraecia micacea. The sequence goes on from OU611780.1 coordinate 11,507,895, forward strand.
GACGCTGATCAAAAAACAGATTGGCGAAGCTCGTTTATAACCATTTTGAATACCTTCCAATGCAGTATAGGTGGTATAGGTATGTATGCAGAGTGGATTGCAGGTGTATTTGCCTTCTGCGTTACGGGTGATTCACATTGGAAACTTTGCATTTCCGTAATGTTATTTACTTACTATTGTATAGAATCAAGTTATTCTAACTGTACAGACACTAGACAGCTTTGCTGCTGGGGAATTGGTTGCGCGACTTCTTCTTTCCAGCTAAATCACTAGGAAGTGGTGAACGGCGTTAGTTTCGGGGGACTTCCTTATGTTATTTTGATGTTCACAAAGTGTTTATTCTCAGCCATAGCTACTAATAGTGTGTTGCGCAATTGCCCCGCTGGTCAGTACTTTACGTACTTGACCGATATTCAATTTTGGACTTCTAATTTACAGGTCTTTAAACTCGTCAAAGTCCCATCCATCACACAGCATCTAATCTCAACAGATTGTTTACGCGATCACACATTATTTAGGTCGCAGTGCCAGTGAATGAACAACTGAATGGAGCTGATAACGCACAGCTGTGATTCAATGAACATGAATAATAATTAACGCAGTGTTATCGATTCGATGCACAAATCATTACCAGCTCTGTTTTATTGTCCAATTAAATTTGTCGGGATGGCTTTGTGAGAGAACGAAGCAGGTACTGAAAATATTTTTTTTAAATAATTTTTGTTAAATGCAAAAATAAATTTTCAAATCCGACTGGTAGTTCCAGAGGTTAGCGCGTTCAAACAAACATACTCTTCAGCTTTATTACTAGTAAGTATAGATTCATAATTATTTTTGACAGGTTTTTCTGATAATTTTCCTGAAGTTTCAGTTGTCTTGTCAAGGTAAATAGTGTCTGCAAACTAAACATATTTACCGAAACCAGTCAGCTCAAATAATAATTAAGAAAGAAAATATCTAGGTACCTACCTACATACGAGTATAAGGGCATGACTCATAAAGAAAAAACACAAAAAATGGGTTCAAACTCAAAACGTTTATTTCAGTTATATTCAATGAAACCAATACGGGCGCTTTCCTTTGTGTAAATTATTTCATCACTACTGCTCTCAAAACATAGTGAGGAAACTGGCCGGCAAAAAACCAGCATGTCCTAGAACCAAAAATTCGAAGACATGTAACATCCACCAACCCGCACTGGGAACGCGTGGGTGATTACGGCCCACTCTCTGTCACTGAGAGGAGGCCTGTGTCCTATCAGTGGGAACATTCTATGGCCTGATTATGGAGACTGGGCCGTAATCCACAACGTGGGCCCAGTGCGCGTTGGTGGAAAGTTTTAAACCGCCAACTTCCAAACTCCGGACAATAAATTCCTAATGGAAAACCCAATAACACTTTGTCCGACCCGGGAATCGTACCCAGGACCCCACGCTCAGCAGCCGCGCTTGCAACCACGAGACCAACGGGGCAGTCAAATGTCAAATCAGCCCTTACATAAATAATTAGCCAGTAGAATCATTCACTGCATGTTATTTACATACTTAAGCAATGAATAACGGAAATTTAAGTAAACACTAAAATGTTAAAAATTCTTAGTGCACGCGTGCATAACGCAGCGATGCGCGGGCGCAGTGATGTCAAAGGAGCTGTTGGTTACTGCCAAGTTATCATAATTTCGTATTCGACATCTCGCAAGAGGTTATCAGAGCACAGATCCATTCGGACCGCTGCATCCGTTCCTAATGATAATGCTATCTACAATAAACGCAACTACTTGAGGTATTAGGTACAAGTTTGTACAAGATTTTCGTTTGTAGGCAATAATTATGTGCTAAGCGAAGTTTAAGTTAATTTGCAAGCGGGTACAATTTCTGACTGAAGTATCTGACTGTGGTTCTTCCATGCAGTGGATTTCATTTCATTTAATTTATTCAATAAATAATTAAGTACATTGTGTCTGAATGTGTTAAGTACATAAAAAAAATGGTTAAATACACTATCAAAAAAAAAGATACTATCTCAAAATCGGAATCCCGCGACCTTCACCCATACTTACAATGGCAATGTCTTTCATTTTGACAGATCAACAACATTCATTACGTTATTTATGTTGGTAAGCAGATAAATTTTTCAAACATATGAAGTAATGCATTAGCAATTTATTTCAAAAGCTTTCGGATTGTGATTGAAATTGTGTTACGCAGTTTGTGTCATCGGTCCACTTTTTGGGGGGGCCTGCTGCCCGGTACGTGGTCAAAGTGGTGATGGTGGGAGATGCCTATGTCCAGCACTGGGATCTGTCGGCTGAATGATGATCGTGGTGACAGGTATTTCATTGTCAATCGTTGATTATTTCAGGTATATTTTTGTCTAAATATAACGATATCAATGCAGTTGCTGAATTTACAGTAACGTTTTAGTTTTTTTTCTTATCTATAAGTACCTATACTAATAATAAAGCTGAAGAGTTTGTTTATTTGTTTGAACATGCTAATCTCTGGAACTACCGAGCGAATTTGAAAAAATATTTTTGCTTTTGATAGCCCAATTCTTCAGGAAGGCTATATATATAACATCACGCTATGACCCTTAGAGCCGAGCAAAAAGAAAAAAAGTCAGAAAGATCGGTAAGCGAAAACGGAGTAATAACGTAGACAGGCGATGCGATGCGACGAGGTCGGTCGGGGGACAAGAAATTTCACGGGGACGAAAACGCGGGCATAAGCTAGTAAATAAACGATGATTTTATAGTAGATTGTACAACTAGCGCATAAAATGGCTCGTTTATGCCCGAGTTATACACTCTGCTTTTCACTTTTATTGCGAGAAAATGAAACAGGCGAGGCGTATAGAATGTTGCAAAAGTGAAGAAGAAAATAGCTAATACCCGCCACGAAACTTTTATCTGGTTTTATTAAATTAACGATAGAAAACACGGAAGTGATATTAAATTAAAGCAAATTGAATAAAATAACGACTTTAATCTGCGACGTTTTATTGTGCGTGTGGCTGTTGGGCCTAATTATCTTAGTCTTCGAAAAAAAAAAGAACTTTATGCACTAGAACATAAATAGCGACTTTATGTCGCCTACGCACAACATAAAGACGAATTTTTAGAGCATGAGAAGTGAAAATGATATTTATTTTTGTAACTGGTTAAAAAAAAAAACATTTTTACACGTTAATAATAAAGCTATATGAGTTCGATGGTTCCTTTTCGACCGAAACAAAAATCAAAGGTCACAGTCTCTTTTAAAGTCAACACGTAATCTTGGTCAGTGCGGCAGTCACGGCCATAATATGAGGACCATGTAGACTAGTCTGAGAAGGTCTTTTGAGGAAAGAACCTTACATATTTGGGTGGATCTGTCCAGTTTAAATAAGAAACTTAATCGCGTCTAGCCGTGAGCAGGGACTTAATAAAAACACCTTCATAAAGGTTACAGAATTATAAGTGTTACATATTGAATTGATAACGAATCAAATATGTAACCCTTATAAATGTGTTTTTTAATGTTTTAAGTGTTAACCCTTTTAAAAGTGTAACAGTAATATATCTGTAACCGATATAAAAGTGTTAACAGTGTTAATAAGTGTAACCGGTAAACGCAGCGTTGCCAAAATAACCGCAATCACGACTGGATTGAGGCTATTTTGCCATCGCAGCGTCTGTATGTTCGCCGCGCGATTTTGCGGTACCGTGCAATTATACCTACAAATGCTTATTTCTGTTACACATAATTATGATATTAACACTTATTAACATATAGGTATAAAAGGTTAGGTACACTTTGATTCTGTAACATTATTGTATCTGTTACATTAGAAGTGTTTTTCTTTTAAAACAGTTTTAGAAAACAGTGTTAAATACACTTATTACGGGTACAGTTTGAATCCCTGGCCGTGAGTAACAAGTCAGGTCAACCAATATGTAATAATTGTAAACGCACATACTTGAATAGGTAACATTCTACTTCTACCATTTCAATGTTAACGACTTCATTAATTCGGCAGTCAATAGTGGCGGCTCGAGTAACTAGCAAAGTTACTCTTTTCCTACAAAAGACGGCCATTTTACGACAAAACTCTTAAGTTACAACTTAATAAGTCGTCGAGGGGTTAATGACTTGTGCCTTGTGCCTTAGATGTAAACCGCTGTTTTTGACGCCCCACCGCAGAGAATCCTTTATCATAATAGTTCTGAAAGGTGGCATTTTCCAGCTTTATGTTCGACATTTTCATGGCCACAAAGGACAAGAACAGTTTCCTGATTTTAAATTTTATATCCTTATTGCTAGTCTGCTAATAGTGATGGCACTTAAACTACTTCTGAAAGCCGAAGCCGAAATATATAATGTTCTTATGAAAGTCAATTTCAGAGCCGACAAACTGACAATGCGATTCCTGACCATTTACGCGGGTATCACATCTCCGCCGCGAAACCATAGCTGCGGAACCGCAGTAGTTCCGCCATGACTTGTCCGTTGTAAGTACGACAAGTGAAACAGACGTAAAACTGTCTGTTCTAACGCACAGATTTGATTATGATTCTGTCTCTTTTCCGTGTGATTTTGCCGAACTGCTCGGAAGCCAGTACAGTACCACGTTTGTTTCGCACGTATCTGTGGCAGTCGACAAGTTTATAAAGCAAAACAATTTTTTTTTTGTAAAATTGGTGTTGATTTTAAGGAAAAACTAATCTAGGAGGTCCGAACTCCGAAGTAGACCTATAGCTGTATTTACCAAGTGGAAAGCGACAACATTTTGGTCCGATTGCTACCATTCAAATGAATCTCATAATGTTCCGCTACTCCAATCGCGACATAGTAATGTTTCCTGGCGTGCAGGTTTCCCAATAATTATTTTAGCGGTGGAGATATGCTAAGGCCCTTAACACTTCCAAATAAGGTTGAGTTCCACTTAAGGCATCAGCCACGACATTGGGCGGTGCGTCTTGCGGCGCAGAGCGTCCTGGGACTGGCGTCGCCATAGTGGCGGCGGCGACGGCGACAGCGACCGCGTCGGACGTATTCAAGAATATCTTTATCAAAAGTGTATTTTAAATACAAGGCAAGGAGTACATCCCGTCAATAAAAAGAGACAAAATTGTTTATTAAACACGCTCGACTCTGAATTCGTCCGTCGCACTCGCCGATCGCGCCGCTCTGAGTCGTGGCCACCGCGCTGTGAGCTAGTAACTTTTGTTTACATCACACGACTCTCCGCTCCGCGCCGGCCGCGGTCGCTCTAGTGTTTCCGCGCCGCAAGACGCACCGCAGGTCGCACCGCGGCGACTCGTAGCACGCTCTAACATTACAATAACTTCTAACATTTGTTCTCGCCGCGGTCGCAAACGCAAGACGCAGGTCGCGCGAGCGGTGACGTCGTGGCCCTGGGGTAATTCATCATTCATGCAGAATTAGACATCGCTAAGAAAGTAGGATCAAACAAAACGTGTAATCAAACGCAAACCTGCCAGATAGTCTCCTAGAAAGAAATATGAGAAATGCCCTAAAGAATCATTTCTTTGGCACTTTTCATCATCATCTCTCACTCCAACAGAAGTCCACAGCTGGACTTTTTACCAACTTGTACCCTGTTGATTTAAAAGAAACCTGGTCGGTGGTCAATAACACCAGCCAATTATTGTCCCACTGCAGGGCAAAGGCCTTCTTCTCATAATAGAGAAGCCATCGACGCCTCAGTACCGCGCGCTTATGGCCAGTCTCGGTGTATAGGCACAAGAGACGTTGCATTTTCCTCTCTGTTATGGCAAATTTCCATTTATCATCAGACATGTTTTGGGATGGCCCAGTGGTCAAGGCCTCGCCTCTCATGCACGGCGTTGTGGGTTCAAATTCGCTGACAACGGTGAAAGAAAACATCGTGAGGAAACCAGGCCTTATGATCAACTAAATGCGCCCCGCGGTTTCACCCGCGTAAATGTCAATCCCGTGGGAATATCGGGATAAAAAGTAGCATATATGTAAATCCAGGGAGTCAGCTACCTCCATTCAAAATTTTATCAAAATTGGTCCAGCCGTTTGAGCGTGAAGAAGTAACATATAAACACACACACACACTCACAAACTTTCGCCTTTATAATATTAGTGTGATTAGGTAGGTACGTAGGTGTTATAGATGCGGTATCATCTGGGTTAAGTTGAAATATTTATAAAAAGTATCAATGATTTACATAATTTTACCGCGTTTGCATCATCACAGATACAACAAAATCAGATATAAATGTGCAACAAACAGATCTTTGTTCGTATTACAATGAACATCGGGGAGTGATAAATAGTACGTGATATTGTCTACAATCGACACTTAGCTTCTCCACAAAGCACGTAACATTCAATATAATCTCATTTCCATCACAGATATATGATGTAACATTTCAAAACGGGTTGTGAAACAGTAAGCATTGCGTTTTGCCCCACGGTTTCACCCGCGTAAATGTCGATCCCGTGGGAATATCGGGATAAAAAGTCCAGGGTGTCAGCTACCTCCATACAAAATATTATTAAAATTGGTCCAGCCGTTTGAGCGTCAAAAAGTAACAAACATTTAAATACACACACACACACCCTCACCCTCACTCACACTCAAAAACTTTCGCCTTTATAATATTAGTGTGATATAAGTCTGAAATCGCCAATCTGCCTTAAGCAAGCGTGGTGATTAATCCTCGTGCCTTCTTTGTATGAGAAGAGGCGTTTGCCCTGCAGTGGAACAGTTACAGGATGCTATCATTAATAATAATAATAATAATTTATTTATTTTCTCACCACAATATCCTTATAAAATAATAACAAAAAAACAATATTGTCCAGTCATGGGCTTAAAGAAAAATATTGTGGGAGACTGGTGCCTAAGCTAAGCCAAAGCCACCAGGCCACCAGATAATTTTATTATGGTTTCCCGTATACTAAAACTAGACAATGATTTCAGTTTTACTTATTAGGAAGGAGTGTACGTGTGGAGTGTGTGAGTGTGTGACTGTGTCGGTGTGTGATCGTGTAGGTGTGTGAGTGATGAAAAAGTTGGTGCGTGTTAAACTGTTTGCTGAATGCCATAGTCGTATGTGCTTGTGGTAGTTAAACATAGACGGAATGTGTACAGCATGCAGCCAAAACCAGCTGCCATGCAGCTTTGACAGGTCAGTTTCCCGCTGACTCCCTAGCCCAACAGCAGTATAAATCGAACAGCATGTACATCGGCCCGCGGGCTTTTTGATCCGGCGCGTTCGCTTTAAGTTATGTGTCCCCAGTGAACAGGCTTGTTACCCATGATACATGCGTTCTGTGCGTGTGTGTTCATGTTAGCGTTTAAACATGGAAATTAAATTGTTATATGTGTAAAGATCGGTTGTTTATTAACGGTCGTTTCTTTGTTTCAGCTGGAGACGTGAAGTGATAACAAGAGAAGCTGTGGGCTGGCAATGGCAAGGTTGTAATTTTTATTGTGTGTATATTTTGGAATGCTTGGATGCTATACGATGAAACAAAAAAATCTGGTGATATATAAATCTTAATTTATTATAACGGACACATACTTCCTTAGGTGTTTGTTATTCTAGCGTATGGCACTCGGGTTGTAGCTGTAAAATGTAATCAGCGTCAGGTGGTGGTTGTGTTGTCACTGACATTATGCTGAACTGAAGCCCTTTTGGCATTAAAATCTTTGTTTTCTTTAGTTTTATGGTACCTATATTTTTTTTTGCTGTAAGCCAATAAACGAATTTTTCTTTCCTTCTTTATTAACACGAAGTGGGGTATTTATTATTGTGTGGATATTTTAGATGACCTCATTCACGCGAGTATCACGAAGGTTATTCAGAGCAATTAAAAAATTGTCCTTAGTGGAAAAACTTAACAATTTTAAGTCTATTTAGGTCTACTTTGGTTATTTTCTGAGTTGTCTGGTTCGATTGCTGGATCGTGAGCCGTGAAATACTAGTTAAATGAAGGGATAAAATATTAATTATTATAAGATAAAATATTATTATCCCTTTATTTAATATTGCTCACGGAGGAAGCTCCATAGCTTCCTCCGTGAGCAATATTAGATGAAAGTGGGGGATATACTGTTCATCCTGTTCCTGCACCATTTTCTACAATTATTTTTAAAACTAATAAAGTTAAAGAAAGAGGGAATATGACCGATTACTGGCTAGGTAGGTCACCTCCTCGACGATAGATACTTTTATACACATAGAGCGTTATCGCTCTATTGCATATTATGCATCTAGGTTTATTCGTTGCATTTACGCAAACTTTTCTCCAACACAATAAACTCCTAAATAAATAGCTATAAAATCGATCGTCTATTAATAAAATAAATATTTAGGCATCTATTTCATTTCATTTTTAAATAAAAACTAAAATTAGTGACTAAATAATTAGTTAAAATTAAAATTTTCAATCGTGATTTATGCCGAGTTTGACTAAAAATGTTTTATGATATGATTGAGCCCAACAACACTGTATGTAATGAACCTCTTCTAAGATCAATCGATATCTTCATACACAGAGCGATAAAAGTTGAATTCACTCAAACTTTTCTCCCACATCATTAATTTAATCCATCCGAAGGTTGTCTTTAATATAGATCGCTCTTTGTGATAAGACTGCCCAATGTGTCACCCTTTGTAAAATTTCTATAATTATATCTGTAATTTATATGGTGTAAATAATAAAGAGTATTCTATCTTCTATCTTCCATTAAACTCCTAAGTAAACAGCTATAAAATCACTAGAACCAAATCCGGAAAAATGTCAACAAATTCGACATTAACAGTAATACATAGTTTGTGAGAATCATGAAAGAAAGCAACGAACCTATAGCAGTTTATATGATTTACTTGTGTTACGAATAAAGTAGAAACGGTGCCATAATACGATTATACGATAAAACTATTGGTATATTTCTTGGCCATATATCATCTTTATGGGCCATTCCGCCGGTACATTTCGACAATTTCCTGAATTATTGTACACCGTTGTGCCGAACTGTAGTTCTATTGCCTCTCGTCTGATGTATGCTTGTTATTTTTCATAAATAGGTAACTATGCCTCTGTTCTTAAAGCATTTTGAAAGTAATTTTAGTGTAAGTTCTTTTAAAAATGCCATTAAATTAATATTATCTACTTCCTAAAACGTAGACTAAAATGTATGGCAATCACATTTGTACCTCCGATTTTTTCTGTTCCTTGCTTTTTGTCTGTTTTTATGTGTACATAAACTGTTAAATAATAATAAACTTGACGGTGACATGAAAAAGAACCTAAGAATAGACATTTACATAGTTGTTACATTAGATAATGTACCTACATCTAGGTACATACATATATCCTAGGGATGTGCCTTACAGGAGGAATCGGGACTACCCCTATGTGCTGATGGTGATCACCGCGGTGGTTTTAGTGAGGTGTAAATCCCACACTCACCGACCTCCCTCCCTGGAGGTCGGGTGCCTTTTGAAGGTTTCCCCCCGACAACAAAAAAAAAGGTACATATATACATAGGCAGTAGGGAAACGTTCATCAGATTCAGGCAAAACATATTGAAAGTCTTTTCACGAATTTTGCTAACGAAAAATGTCAAGTGTATAGAATTTTTGTGAAAAAACAGAAAAAGTGGTTCTTTATAAACGACATATTGGTACCTACCTAATTTATTTGTTTCCTTCTTAAAATGTAAAACTAAAAATAAAAAAAAATAAAATCAATAAAACTCCCAATGTCCCCGACAATGACAAATAAATATCGCAAAGTTGATAAATTATAACAATTAGGGATGTGACATTAATTCGATTTGACAATAAACATATTTCGGTAGCTTATTCGGCCGTATCTTTTTTTGATTTTTTATTTATATTCTTTGATTTTTTGTTGTAAACAAATATCTAAGGTACTTTCGAAAACCGGATAGTGGAAATAAAGACGAAAGATAAATTGAAGATATTTTTTTTCTGACGATGTCTCCACAACATGGTACTCATGGTAGGTACGGTTTTTCTCAAGATGTTAAAACAAATCTTCTTTACAGTAGTTTACAAGTGAAATGCCCTTTTATGCTCATTATCAAAAATTGCTCATTATCAAAAATCAATTCTCCTAGCTTTTTCCCAATTATGTTGAGATCGGCTTCCTGTCTAACCGGATGAAGCTTAGTACCTACCAGTATTTTACATGGAGCTACTGCCTATCTGACCTCCACAACCCTTTCATCCTCATCATCATAATTATCAGCCAGAAGACTGTTACGCAACCTCCACTAAGCCACCCGCCATGGTCCACCATGATAAAATGCCATAAAGCAGCCCTATTTACCGACGGAATCAATAACAATTTTTAGTTCAGTTAATTCAATATAATAATTAGGGAACTGGCGACACAGTGAAGATAACGTCGTGTAATCGTGTTCCACTAATACTGACACAACAAGCCGGGGTCAGGGGTTCCATGATAAAACTCTTGTATTAATTTGCTGCCTTAGCCCTGACAGTGTTACTCACACTCTTAAAATAGACTGCGAGTTTGTAAAGTAATGTTGGTTTCAATTGGTTAAATTAACATAAGTTGTCCTACTGCTGAGCAAAGGTTCCCCACAGTTTCCAAATTTTCTTTGTGTTTTGTCTTTTCGGGTCAATCGGCCAGGAACGAGTCCAAATCGTTACGCGCCGGCGTTTTTTGGCCTGCCTCGGTGACGATGGCTATTCTCAGGGACTCACTCACTCACGCACTAATAAGCACTTGATAAATTCTGCCATGTTATGAAGGTAGAGGGACACTATAGTTACCTACCATTATCATCGAGTAGCCTTAATAGCAGTCCTGTGTTGGACAATAGTCTCACCTTCGCACACAGCTTAACTCGACTCTCGGTTGCTCATCCAGCTGCTACCAGCCTCCCTGCAAAAATCGTCACTACAACTACCTAGTGGTCCCACCCTACGCTGGACGAATCGCGGTCTCTACTCAACATGACGACAACCTCAACGGTTTTACGGCTAATATTCTGCGTGAAAATTAAGCAAGGAGCAGTGATAACAGGTGGAGTAAGGCCGCGACCGAGTGGCTTCCAAGGATTGGAAGGCAAAGTGTGGTCGTCCTGCGGCGAGATGGGCAGACGATATTGCTGCCATCGGGGGTATAACCTGGATGAGGCTGGCACAGGAGCGTGAGGTTGGGCACAAGAAAGGAGAGGCCTATGCTCGAGAGTGAAGTCGGGCTGTGGATGATGATGATGAAATCAGCAGTTCAGTCTCCATTTACAGGTTAACCGTACCTCTCATGACCTAAAGCGCGGTCACTGTCGGACTGCATAGGAAAGAAAGAGAAGCGCAATGACACGACGGTGGTAATTTATTTCAAAATATGAAGCAATTATCTATTTACAAAAAATCTATTGTTCGGACTAAAAAAAATAAGTAGTAGTACAATAATCTGACAAATGATTGTATGTACTCGTATATTAGTATGGTTTTTATTGTGAAAAGAAAGTTTTTAGAGGTGATTGATGATTTTTTTCTATCGTACCAAATTAGTTGTATTATGTTTTCAACACACTATCAAACTAGCATATATCCTGAAGAATATAATATATTTTTCTGATTTTGCTTACTATACTTTGCTTGCTTATCATATACTTTTGGGCATTATAAAACTTGCATTTAGGTCCTGTGGTCTCCTTAAGCTCCATCGCTCTCAATAACCCTCCACCAGTGGCCTAACATCTTTGTGTCGCCGCTCCCTACGATACGAAGGTTATCACACTCTAATAAATAATTGAGTTGCCTTTTTTCAAGTAACCGCCATTGATAACATGTTTATTGAATATTAACGCTTCCGACGCAATTCAAACATAAGTTGGACAGTTTTTTAGGTCGATTGTAGGTCAGTCGAACGCGGAGTTAGCCGACGCGGACGTTAGCACGGACGTAAAAATATCAACCCTGGATTTTCAACTCTCGGTGGCTCTTGGCTCATCCAAGCATTGAGAATCAAAAATCACACTTGGATTTTCAACTCTCGGCAGTAACCAGTGCGTGGAAAATCCAATGCGCGAAAAAATCCCGGCGCGATATTTTTACGTCCGGGCGAACGTTGGATTAGTTTCTAATCTAATGTCGGGGAAATCATATACAGAGTGAAATTGAAAACATGCGACAAATCGAAATGGGAGATTGTACTCATCATTATGAACAACTTTTACTATGGGACCAAACCTGAAATCACGAAAAAAAATCAGCCGTGCCCTACATTTATGTTGGCATAACTCGTCAAAATGATGATGATGACAGCTGATTTTGTTTCGCGATTTTTTTTTCGCACGATTCGATTTGTCGCATGTTTTCAATTTCAACCTGTATTATAATTGAGCCACTGCCTTCGCTTTTGCCATGATAAGTGTTTTAATGTGGAGTAGTGAACCTATTAAAAATCAAAATCAAAAGTCATTTATTCAAACTAGGCTGAGAATCAGCACTTTTCGAACGTCAAAATTACAAAAGACAGTCCCCCAAAACGCCCGCCCTTCGCCACTTCCTAGTGCTTTCGCTGGGGAGAAGAAATGGCGGAACAAACTCCCCATATATTATATTTTTACAAACAAAAAAGTTGCTCTGAAATCGAAATAAATCTGAAATCGCCACCACGCTAAGAGCAAGCGTGTTGATAATATACGCTCGGGCGTTCTCTGACTTGTTCTCTGTACTGTTTTTTTCCCACGACTTATACCCGTATTCACAAACATTACTATGAGGTCTCACAGGGACGCAAAGGGTACCAAAAAACCTAGTCATACTTGAGTGGGGATCGGCACTATGCGTCTCTTAATGTTTATGCATTTAAAGGCTTGTCATATGGAACGCATTGAGAAATGCCTTACTTCGCATTGTATTGAAAAAGAAAAAGAAGATAATACATTTATTTAGCACAGACTAAAAGACACACAATACACCAGATAAGTACATCACATAAAAACAAAAAAAATAAAGATCAAATAAAAAGTCTAAAGCACGCGCGAGTTTATTGCTACTTTACTTAGACATGTATTGTTTGTGAATATAGGTGTTAGTCTACAAAGGTTTTATAATTTCAAGTAAACTTATCTGGGATTAGAAGTGTGTGCTTTCCGTGCCCATTGTAATCGTTGCCTCATCCAAATTCTTTTACCATACTCCCATGGACAAACATCGATAAACTGCAGGTATTAAAAGACCTAACCACAGCCTAATTTTGAACGCAGCACAGGTCCAAATTTTCTCCAAGAAAACTATCTACGAAGTATTAACGTCAAGCTGCCTGTTCATTAGCGTAGAGCGGTGCGGTGTAGCGGAGCGGAAAAGATAGCAGACAGAGGGGCAATTCTCGTAATTTTAAGAACGTTCAGTCTGATCTGTCTCAATCTATTAAAAATACCTCCATTATCCCTACGTTTGACAAGTTTTTGATATTGATTGTCGCTGAGATGAGATTGTGACTAGATTTTGAAGAATTGGCCTCCTGATTTGCATTCATTCCGGCCGCGGTTGAAATGTATGTAAGTATGATCCTTTTTTTTCAGTTTGTATTTCCTGTGCGTGTCCTAAATAACATACTTTTCTTTCTTCAGACGCACCCTTCCGGTGCTATCTCCACAAGCTGTGTTCACCCGTGAAATCCTAAATAAGATGTCAATCATCCCTGTCCGCGGGATGATTTATAGCCAGTGTTGTTCCATTGTAAAATTATTGTACCACAACCGAGCGTTACAACGTTGCTTAATATCTGCTTGTTCGTCATTTGTTTGCTACTTTAATGTCCTCTTTTGTAAAGTTAATAGTGTTGGGCTGGATTTGTGTTAAGTTTTTTTTGCCGACGGTTTTATAAGGACCTATACTCCATTTACTATAGCATTAGACAGAAGTTAAAAAAGGCTCTTTTAGGGGCACACTTTGTAATAAAAGTACAACAAACATTATTACAGTCAAGATTGATGTCGAGTTTAATATAATCAATTTAAATAACAGCAGTCACACTTAATTGTACTTATTTAACCTATCTACCTTCTGAAATTACAAGACTTGCATTTAATATTATTTAGTTTTTACATAAAATATTGTCGTGTCAATGTTTAAAATCTAAAAGAAGCAGGGGCGGAAAGTACCGGGAACGTTTTTCATGTCACTATAACTCTACCAAATCTAAAATGTTACCTATTCCCTTCATAAGTTGTGGCAGCACGTGTTTTTTTATTTTGTCGGTTTATGTGGATACTTATGAATGCTATACCTTTTCTTGTTGTTATTGCTGAATTGTCGTGGTTTGGTTGTTATTTGTTTCATTTCATCCAAGCATCGTGACGAGTAGATAAATAGAATATATGCTTTATTGTATGCCATACATTGTTACTTACAAAAAAAGCACATACATTATTTATTAAAATTGTTTGAACTTTTAACTTCAAAATAAAAGGTTTCGTAAATGGAGGGTACTAATAAAATGTAAAGCTCGCTTGGCTAGAGTGGTCAATACAATACGAAGCCTGCTTGTACTGGATTTGTTACTACTACCGAGCACCTTACCGTATCTAGACACGTATCATGTAAGCAGAACATCTCTTGCTTAGTTTCAAGGCGGACGATGCAACTCTCCTATATTTCACTCGTTGAAATAGCCTACAAAGGTAGTAAGTAGGTACCTATATGGTACTCGTAGATCCAGAATTTACCGCGGCTAACAAAAAATATATAAATTCTCATAAATTACATAAGTTTCTTCCTGTCGCAGTAACAAAATCCAATAAAAATGGAATAATAATAGTTATTTATGCAAAGTCTGTTGTTTGTATAATAAGGGGTATTAAAACACGAATGTGGGTTTATCACATGAGTGTTTTAATACCTTGGGCGGAGCACCGCCGTGTCCTCGTAGAGGCGATCGGCAACGGCGGCGACCTCTCGCGTCCGGCCCTGGTTCAAGCCATGGTCCGGGGCGAGAGGGAGTGGGAGGCGGTCACCTCCTTCTGCGAAGCAGTCATGGTAGCGAAGGAGGTGGCGGGACGGCTCAGGGAGAGAGCCGCACGCCTCAGCCGCCGCGGGAGACGCTACGGGCGTCGGGAGCCGCGTGACGACTCCCGGCCACCGTAGGCGCGGGCCTGCGGACGGAGAGTAATGGGTAGCTCTCCGTCCGATCAGGACCAGGCCCGTGCCGGACGGCGCGTATGTGTTCCACGCGCGCCTCAAAGAGATGTCAGCATAAAGGAAGGGGCCCGCCAGGGCCGAAGCCTGCCGGGGTAGCGGGATCGTCCGAAAGGGTTATCGCTGCCCCGGAACATAAAGGGCTAAGGAAGGAACACGGGTGAGTTTTAGTCAGTAAGAGTCTGACACCCTTCCGCTCCACCCAGAGCGGGAGGAGTCATTAGATGAACTCCCATACAAAAAAAAAAGTGTCAGGTTTTATCTTGTTCAAAATTTGATTCGCGACTATAACAGGTACGTATTTACAGAATTATAATCATTAGAATAATTAATACATCTTTCTAAGTTAATGATTATAATTATGTAAATACGTACCTGTTTGCGCGAATAAAATTTTGATCAAGATACAACCTGACATCATCATCTGCCTAGCCTTTTCCCAACTATGTTGGTGTCGTTGGCAGGTTCGGCCCTGGCGGGCTCCTTCCTTAATGCTGACATCTCTTTGAGGCGCGCGTGGAACACATACGCGCCGTCCGGCACGGGCCTGGTCCTGATCGGACGGAGAGTTACCCATTACTCTCCGTCCGCAGGCCCGCGCCTACGGTGGCCGGGAGTCGTCACGCGGCTCCCGACGACCGTAGCATCTCCCGCGGCGGCTGAGGCGTGAGGCTCTCTCCCTCAGCCTTCCCGCCACCTTCTTCGCTAGCATGACTGCTTCGCAGAAGGAGGTGACTGCCTCCCACTCCCTCTCGCCCCGGACCATCGCTTGAACCAGGGCCGGACGCGAGAGGTCGCTGCCGCTGCCAATCGCCTCTACGAGGACACGGCGGTGCTCCGCCCAAGCGGGGCAGACCTCCACCGTATGCTCCACCGTGTCCTCTGGGCGATCCTCGCAATGGTGACACCCGGGCGTCTCCTCCCGCCTGATGATGTGCAGGTACCTCCCGAAACATCCGTGTCCGGTGAGGACCTGCGTCAGGTGGTAGGTGAGAACGCCGTGACGCCTCTCTAGCCACTCCTCAAAGAGGGTCTTATCGCCACTATCGTGGCGTGCCCTGCGCTGGGTTGCGAAAGTCGCTCTTTCCATGCCACCATGAGATCGCGCCGGAGGTCCGTCCGCTCCACCGCGATTAGCCGCGGAAGCGGAGTTTCCTCCCAGCGTAGTGCCTCCGCGCGCCACTCATACAGGCGCGAAACCTGACACTGACCTGAAAATTGCAAAAAACCTAAGAAAAATTTAATTTCGCGGGCTACCACTGCGCATTCACCTTAAATAAAGAATGGTAACGGCATTGCAGGGCGAGAATGTATGCGCCGCTCAGTGTTGCCAACCGAATAAAAATAAATCACTCGTGATTTATTTTAGCTGCGAAGTCACGTGCTATGTTCCGGGTCGCTGCAGCTACGGTATGTATGACAAGTCCATTGCATATGTTACCTACTGTATAGAATTATGTATTCTAGGAAATGTTTTGGCATAGTTCTGGTGACTTTTGTTTTACTTATTTTCGTGATGTTTGCGAGGCAACGATACGTACTCCGCATATATCATTGTTAGATTCGTGTTATCATTACACTCTGTCTACTAGGTTATTATTTTTTTGACAGCTGCCTTAGAACGTAACTATTCCAGATTACGTATTTAAGGGGACTACATGACCTAAAGCACGGTCACTGTCGGACTGCATAGAAAAGAAAGAGAAGCGTGATGACACAATGCTGGTAATTTATTGCATAATATGAAACAATTACCTATTTACAAAAAATCTGTTGTTTGGACTAAAAAATGAAAACACTAGTGCTTTAGTATGTTGCTTGTAGAATAATCTGACAAAAATTAGAAATGATTGTATGCATATTAGTATGGTTTTTATTGTAAAAGAAAGTTTTTAGAGGTATCTTCATGATTTTTTTTCTATCATATCAAATTAGTTGCATGATGTTTTCAACACACTATCTACCTAGCATATATCCTGAAGAATATCATATATTTTTCTGATTTGGTTTACTGTAGTCGATTATCTACTTTTATTGCTTCTAAAATTTGCGTTTTTGCATTTAGGTCCTGTAATCCCCTTAACTTTAAAATGCGTAATAAAATAAATATATATAATTATACATATACAAAGTCGGTTTCCCCGAAGAGGTCACCAAAACGTAGCCAGGATACGGACGCTAAGAAATCTACACCGGGCTCATGAAGAGCTCGATAGAAGCGCCCGTGAAGCTCTTTGCTTTGCCATACTTTCTTGCGGTCATCGGTAGTAAGAAGTAAAGTACTACAGGTTTGCGCCAGTTCTTTTTAGCCATGGAGAGCGGAATGAGCCCCTTGTCCACTGCGACTACATCACGGTTCATACCCACTTCAGCTTTTAAAAAATATTCCCTGAGACTGCACACCTCGCGGTTGTGGAGGGTCTTCGCATTTAAAAAGCCTCGACCCCCGCACTTCCGCGGGATATACCTACAGTCTCATCACCGATAATCGTGGGTGATGCATCCGATTTGCGGTCAGCAGTGTACGGACCCTTCTATCCAGGGGGTCCAGTTCGGTTTGAGTCCATTTAAGTATGCCGAAAGAGTACATCAAAACCGGCATGACCCAACCATTGAAGGCGCGCACCTTATTTCCGCCCGAAAGAAGACTAATTAATACCTTCCTCAGGCGACAAAAGAAGCGTTCCTTCAACGATTGCTTCATGTCAGTAACGTTGATGCCTAACGCTTCCGACATACCTAAATACTTATAGCTTTCGGAAGAGGAGAGGGATCTAAGGTTTACGGAATCCGAGAATTGAATTCCCTCGGATTCCATAATCTCCCCTCGCTTTACATCCATGACTGCACATTTGTCTACGCCAAATTCCATCCTGATGGTGCTACTGAAAGTTTCAGTTACCTTCAGTAGCTCCATCAGATGCAATCCGGTGGGGGCGAAGAGTTTCAAATCATCCATGTAGAGGAGGTGAGATATGACCTGACCACCTCTCCTCAGCCGGTAGCCTAGACCTGAATCCTCCAGTAGTGTACTTAGAGGATTCAGGGCTAAGCAGAACCAAAGTGGACTGAAACTGTCACCCTGAAATATTCCCCGTTTAATCCATACAGGCTCATCATTCCCCTGGATCTGCCGACATCCTGGATAGCGAAGGACCGTCTTCCATTGCCCCATACACGACTCAAGGAAGGTGCGTATTATATCCTTTATTCCATTATTTACATATAAATTATATTTTTAAATATTAGCATATAAAATATAGAAAAACATTTAAAAATATAAAAAAATAGTAGCCCACCGGTATCGGGAACAGGGTCCACCGTCCAAGCTACCGGCGGTCAGGGCTCCAGAGAGAGGAACCTCCGGACAATGCGGGCCGTGTCCAGAAGTACCTCTTTCTGAATCAAGCCCTTGATCCAGCTGACCAACGAGAGCCTCCTTAGGTGTTGGTCGAGACTCTTGGCTATTAACCCATTGGCAGTCACGACTATCGGCACAATGATCGCTGAGTCCACATCCCACATGTCGACAACCTCGCGAGCCAAGTCAAGATGTGCGTATTATTATTATTATGAGCCTGTTTTGTCCCACTGCAGGGCAAAGGCCTCCCTTCCGTCTTTCCATTTTCTCCTGTCTCTTGCTACATCTGGCCAATCCTTTAGATAGGCGTCCAATTCGTCACGCCATCTCTTTCTGGGCCTACCGCGTCGTCGATTCCTGTTATTTGGAATCCAGTCAGTGGCTACTTTTGCCCAATTCCGTTGCGACATGCGGCAGATGTGGCCTGCCCAATTCCACTTTAGTTTGGCGGCTGTGTTGCCCACGTCTGCGATTTGTGTTTTGGAACGAAGTATACTGTGCTGTGTGTGACGAGACACTTACTTGTGCTTTTCCTCCGTTATATATATTTTGAAATTAATGCAATGGATTTATATTCCGGGTTTTGTACATCGAAATTAAACAACCAAATCAATATTAATATTGTATTTATTAAATAAGCACAGGCATAGAAATCGCGCCATTTTTTATTCGACAGCAAAAAGTCAATAATCGATACTCCGTACAAATTAAGGTGTAAATAATCAAAATGTTACGATGCTGCAATCACTAGTTCCATCTGTCAAAAAACGGATAACCTAGTGGACAGTGTGTAGGGGTACAAGTTTTTCACAGTAGGATATTATTGGGAATTCTTCCCCACCTTCCGTTCCATGGCTCACTCCGTTCACCTCGTCACTCTCGGTGGAGTAGAATGCCCAATAATATAAAAGAAATCCGTGCATAGGTACTGGTTTTGGCGTCTATTCCAGTTCGACGTCTATTCCACCTGATGGAACGGAAATATTTTCCAGTGGTTTGGGCGCTACTCCACTTTTCGAATCTTGTGTGGTTGACAATAACATAAACGGATTGTCCGTTTGGTTCCTATTATACAATATACTTCAGTTTTAAACTCGTTTTTTTTTTTTTGGTTTTGACTTCTCAACACATGACTTTATCGTTTACACCATTTCCACAATAAAAAAATCCTACATCAACCATTTCCATCACCAATCTTTTTCGTGAATGAGCGGTCGCCCAATAATGTCTGAACTAACTTATTATAAAACCTTGAAAAATAAATAAACGCAAAACTTCCAAGAAACACTCTATTTTATGGTGAAAATATTACTTAGTTATTGCTTCTGCCTACCTTAACGATGGATGACGGAGTCATTCCAAAATTAAATTCAAATCATGCAACATCGTCACACCCTCCGGAAATTGAAGCAAGCGACGTCACTTGACCCGCTCCGTCAAACTGACAGCTGTCAAAACGCCAGCCTGTAATATCTGGAGGCACAAGCGCCGTCGTTGTCGTCCTCTGACCGTAAAGATTTCCGATAAAATGGAAATGAATATGAAATGAGAATTTTGTATTCAAAGGTCTCGGGCCCATTTAATCCACGTAGGTATGAGTATTTCCTACTAATATTATAAATGCGAAAGTTTGTTTGGATGTTTGTTATTCCTTCACGCAAAAACTACTGAACGGATTTTGATGAAACTTCACAGTAATATAGCTTATACATCAGAATAACACATAGGCTACAATTTATAAAGATTTTGTATGATTTGGCCATAATATAATGATAAGTATCAAGTAAGTCTGAAAAATTCCTGCCCTCTGAGAGCTATCTTGGCGTGCGCTGCCTAAACCGTTAGAGTTACATGAAGATAATGTATCGTGGAACTGTTTGTCTTATAAAGTTCTAAATAAAAGTCCGCGACAGCATATATCTATCTTTTTTGTGGAAGCCATTATATCCAAAATAGTGATCCATAAATACATTTAAATTGGGTACTTTTTTTACAATGCATATTTCAGAGTACTTTGTTAATTCTTATCAAAATCAATACATTTATCGCTTTCGGTATTTCATGTAGATAAACTTTGTCTTTTACACTAAGCAATTTGGACGAATACTTTAAAAGTTATCACGATAAGATTGACCCGGCGCGCAGAGCGGAGGTGGAGGGGCGGTCCAGGCAATGAAGTCCCGAACGCGGGCAGGCAGACCTGTGGTGGAACACCAAAAGGAAAGACCGTTCTAAGGATTTCAATAATAAGTTTATTATCCTTTTATTTATATATTGGAAGGTGGATGTGGACAGCTTGCAGCAGCGATTCACATACACGCAGTCCAGTCTGCTCGCGATACATCGCAATATAATGTTGGGGCTGGCCCGCACCCGGCGCACCAGGGAGGCGCATCTTTTTCGCATCGTAGCGTAGAAGCAGTCGACACGAGCTTCAGCAAACATCCCTGAAGCGCTACAGAAGCGGAACAGCCCCATCAACACCCGGAACGCATTATTATATTGAATGCGAAGGGCGCTGTACGATTTTTGAGTGTAATCTACCCACAGGCTGCACGTGTAAAACGAGGTGCAATATGCACGAAATAAGGTTTTTTTAACTATTCTAGAACAACGTGCAAACCTGCGAGCGATCATATTAGCTCTCACCGACAGCGCCCTTCTTTCTCTTTCAATATCATCATCATCTTTGAGGTCAGCGGTCAAGATATGTCCCAAGTATTTCACCTTATATGCCCTTCTAAGCGATACTCCGTTCAACTTGACCGGGGGCATAGTATCAGAACATCGACCGCTGACACCAAAGACCATGACTTCACTTTTAGTGACGTTGTAGACCAATCCATGCTCTAACGCATACTTTTCACAGATGGTCACCAACCTCCTAAGCCCACAAACCGAGGCGCTCAGCAGCGCCATATCATCGGCGTAACTAATGTTGTTCACACAAACATCGTCAATGTAACAGCCGGCACGCTCTCTGCTGAGCGCCTCGATCAACTCATTGACATATAGATTGAAGAGCGTGGGTGACGTCAACCCCCCCTGCCTCACCCCGCACTCCAACCTATACGGCTCTGAAAATGCCCCTGCCCAGCGTACCTGATTGATCTGGCCTCCATACCAGCTTTTAAAAGTGCTTATCAACTCTGGAGGAACTCCAGCTTCCTCTAACTTCCTCCAGAGGATACGGTATGAGACCAGATCAAATGCCTTGGTGAGGTCGAGGAAACAAACAACAAAATTAAGTACCTAAATAGATTCGTTATTATTTTCATTAGGTACCTACTTAGATTATTACAATTGTTTTTTTTTTTGTTAGTTTAAGATTAACGTATAGTTTTAGGTTGTGTTGTAAGTAGTAAGAAGTTAGATTCGTTTTCCTCCTAATTAGCTATTGGAATTGTTTTAGTTAGTTTGAAAATTACCACCGATTTGGTGATTTTTTATATAGTACTTACAATAATGACTCGAAAGCGTAAGTAATATTTCATAAAGCTCTAATAAAGCTCGAGCTATAAAAATAGCTCGACTTAGAATAACGAGACGTCTCAACAAACTGATCTGCGAAGATTTGAGCAGGCGGTGCGTGAGGCGGCACACCAGCCAAGATCGACGTCAACAACACGCTGAGTATCTGGCATTTCAACAACTGGTGAAACTCCAGAACAGTCTCAACCTCGACGTCAACGGCATGCTGAGTACCTATCTGATGTCTCAACGGGCCCAAGATCGGCGTCAACAGCATGCTGAGTATCTGGTGTCTCAACGGGCTGCTGAAAAACCGGAACAGTCCCAAGATCGGCGTCAACAGCATGACGAGTATAGTGGTGTCTCAACGGGCTGCGGAGACACCAGAAGAGTCACAAGCTCGACGTCAGCAGCAGGCGACTTACATGGCGTCCCAAAGAGCCACAGAAACCTCTACAACAGCTGAATCTCGCAGAAGCGCTGTTGTTACACGAATATAACGTATCATGGGACTGTTTGTCTTAAACAGTTCTAAATAAATGTCCGCGACAGAATATATATTATCTACCTTTTATGTGGAAGCCCAAAATAGTGAACCATATCGAAAGTACCTCTTTCTGTGTGTTACCTTTTCACACCTAAACCACTGAACGGATTTCGATATTTGGCAAGGAGATAGATAGCACCCTAGGGAAGGACATAATATGCGCTACTTCACCGGTACTGTCCTCTGGGATAATTTCCGACATCCACGCGGGCGAAGCCGCGGGCGGAAGCTAGTATAGTATAATACGTACCCATAGATATATTACATTTCTATGTACGTAGGTACCTATGTATTTTCCTAGCTAAATAGTTCCCTAAGTTAAATTGTATAGTAGTAAGTTACATAATTGCGTGTTGTGTGTTGTGTAGGTAAGTTAAATTGTATCTAGTAAAAGCAAGACATTTCATTTCAGGTTCCTAAACTGCATCGCTCAAAGTCGTACCATGACGTCCAATACTCTCAGCGGCATTTGGATCGTTAAAAGTGAATGAAAGATCGCAATTTGTCGCTGAACCGCGTTTGAAACGTTTTTGGTGAAAAAGAGACAACGCTATTATTATTAAATAAGTTTGTTTCGCGCACATTTTAGTGTCAGATACGTTCAGAAGCAAGTAACATTTTATTTGTTCACTAAAAAAAAGACACTCTACCATTGTTTTTAAGATTCCACGTTAATGGGTAACTATTGTTATAATAATTCTTAGTCAAAGTACATAGGTATTTATTTACCTTTTGTTATTTATTATACGATTTTTTTTTTATATCGACGTAATAAAACAAATTATGTTTCTGTGTCGAACGCACGTGAGTAAAAAAGTTACCTATGTGAGTTGTCATGTTGTCGTAGTGTGAGGCAGAATCTTCCTCTTCCGTATTATTATTATACTCTTTGATCTTCCTCAAAAAACTCAAATACAAGTGTTCATCAGGTTAAAGAAAAACAAATGCGGTTAAAAAAGGCATGTAAAACAGGTATTTTAGACTTTAAAAGAAAGATTAAAGTGCACTTACATTGATTTTTGTAAAATTCCACTAAACTAGCACTAAAAAACTTTATTTTCGTCAATTTAATTGGTTTTTTACCTTCCTATTTCTTAATATTATTTTAACATGTACTTAATGATAACATGAAATGTAAAAAATTAAAACAAAATAACAAAATTTCGTATTTATTTAAAAACAACATTACGTTTTAAAAGAGTAACGTGGAGTTTCTTGCCCATTCTTCTCCATACGAAACTACCTTTTGGAAGGGGCGACGAGAATCAAATTTTTTTTGTACATTTTGACGTTCAAAAGTGCCTATTAGAATAAATGATTTGACTTTGACCATTATACTAATAATTTTTGAAATGTATTAATTTTGTATAAATCCTCCGAACAGTGTGTTTGTGCTGAGCAGACTTTGTAAATAAAATTTCGTATAAATGGTAGGTATAGGTTTTTGCGATATCGATACCTAATTTGTGTCATAGGATTTGGTGTATCACTAGTTATGTTTACCAAATAATAGAGGAAAAGAGATAGCTAAAAAATTACATTCAGAAGAAAGGGACGCAAACATAAAATACATCAACGAGAGTCGTTGAACCTTTTTTCACCTACAACTATGACCAGTATAAGATGATCTCCGATAAATAATATCAGAAAATAATTCTAATTAGGATTATGTAACTATTTACTTACCGATGAAATGTTATGCCATCTTTCCGGAAACTAGAAGTTTGGCTATTGTCACCACACCAACGTATTGTGCAAGGGGCCATTATAATAATTTATTTTCACCAATTTTTATGGACTTACGCGGAAGTGTTTACGGCTCACAGAAGTGGTCGAAACTGAATCGAAATTATTGAGCGTTGACCTATATCAGATCTATAAGTCTGATGTATTGACAGACAACGGTCGCCTGTTATTAGGCGTCTATGGGCTGTATGGTCGTTGGCCTGCAGGAACCCTCATGGGCGTGAGAGCACTGGTGGCCAAGTGGTAACGGCCGCGATTTATGAGTTGCATGTCGTAGGTTCGAATCCAGACAGGCGCTTTACTTTGTGTAAATTATTTCATCACCACTGCTCTCAAAACGGTGAAGGAAAACATCGTGAGGAAACCGGCATGTCCTAGAACCAAAAATTCGAAGACATGTGACATCTGCCAACCCGCGTGGTGGATTACGGCCCACTCCTTCTCACTGAGAGGAGGCCTGTGTCCCAGCAGTGGGAACATTATAGGCTGATTATGTTATGATATGTATGGGCGTTCCCAGAACACCCTACCAAAGTTTCATCACAATCTGACCAATAGTTTCGGAACGCATAGAGGACAAACATACAAACATTGATTTTTATTAGGGTTCCGTACCCAAAGGGTAAAAACGGCACCCTATTACTAAGACCGCACTGTCCGTCTGTCTGTCTGTCTATCACCAGGCTGTATCTCATGAACCGTGATAGTTAGACAGTTGTAATTTTCACAGATGATGCATTTCTGTTGCCACTATAACAACAAATACTAAAAACAGAATAACATAAATATTTAAGGGGGGCTCCCATACAACAAACGTGATTTTTTGCCGTTATTTGCTCGATAACGGCAGCAGGTAGACTCTTGAAATATTCACAGAATATTTTAGTTGTACTTAAAAATAAATAAGTAATTAAATTAAAATGAAATAAGTATTTAAGGGGGGCTCCCATACAACAGACGTGATTTTTTTTGCCGTTTTTTTATATAGACAAGAAACCAACACAGATCGATCTAATCTCAGTTACCACATAAATTCTTAAAAAAAACAACTTACATATAAACCTCTTTTGTACAATCTCAAACAAGCTATTAGTTCAAATCTCCTAGATAACTGTATAAGGCTCCACATAAAATAGAAACTTAAAAATCAATTCATGACCCTTGGGGTCAACTGGGAAAGATGAGGCGATAGGGCTGAGGAACGGGGAAATGCACCATAAATGGCCATCAAGCATCAGAGTGCGCATTAATATTACCAATAAATTCTTTGCTATACTTCCCCGAACCAATAGATAAGGCTCTATGATGTGCTCTGCGCACACGACTCTGCCTAATGCTTGGTTTGGGTGGAAAAGGCTTTCAATTTTGTAAAACCCACTGGCGGTGCGGATTTATCAAGCTACTTGTCAGACATGGGGTGTATGCGCTGCTGAATGGGTCGCATACACCTTGTACGTTAGCTTGAATGATAAGCCACGGATAGCCATAGTTGATAGTTTATTGAATATAGGTATTTAACTACCACGTAACTAATGCTATAATAAATGTGTGAATGAGTACAGCTGACTATGAACGCTGATCGTGTACTTTTGCGTTCGTTACACTATAATCTGTGCAAGGCAACGGAAAAGTGCTGATCTATGCAATGCGCGCGTGTCATGTACAGACGCCAGCACATCAACCTACACCTAACTGTCAAATTTTCCCAATCAACATTGTACCTTATGCTTTAGCGATAAAGTTGAAAATCTATTACAGAAATCTGACAGATTGTAGTAGGTTGATGTGCTGGCGTCTGTACGATACGTGACTGGTACATGGGGCTTGATCATTCTTCCTGCGATTGTGATATTTTTTTAATGTTGTATTATTGTGCGCGTGTGCCTCTACTAACAAAGATTTAAGTAATTTGAAAACTAACAAGCCTGAAAATATATAATTATATATTTTTTTTATTATAGCGCACATGCGAACGGATGGTCGTTATTTCCAACTCCACTGTGTGCACTGTGGGCGTGGACCCTTTTGTTTTTTTTATATTTTTTATTACCTACTTGTAAAGTGCAAGCCACAAACTTTGAAAGACAATTACAAAATCTTAAACCATTGATACAAATCAATCTGCCTAGCAACTATGTTGGCCATTGGGGTACCAGTATTTTACATGGAACGACTACCTAAGTATCTGACCTCCACAACGCAGTTACTGGGTGACACGATATAATTACCTTGGTAAGACTGGTTGTCAGAATTTCTGGCTTCTGACTACCCGTAACGACTGTCTAAGATCTACGAATGACAGCCGGGACCAATAGCTTAACGTGCCACAGACGGTTTTTGGATGGATCCATCCAAAAACCGTCTGTGGCAAGCGTAGCTTAACATTAATAATAAGGAAGTATCTAACTAAACCCGAGAATTAATAATATTTTCTCTATATTTCATTTTCTCATACGAAAATCCTTCTCCTCACTTGTTCGCGGCTGCGTTGTAATGAAGACATACTGTACTGAGCCACGCCCTCGCTAAGCGGATAATTGAGTCATTATAGTTGCGCGAGCGCATACGCCGCTCTCGTGCTATCTGCGATCGACCGATACCGCTGATTCCGATCCGGCCCCGGGTACCGCCCGCGCCGTGCCGCCGCCGCCGTTAACATGTTTCTGGCTTGTGTCTATATCTATCTTTGTGATTTCTTTAAGTCATAAGATATATTTTTTGGTTTGAAATCAAGAGAGACCTATAGTATATCCAGCGACATCGGGGCAAGTCCCTGGTTTAGATAAAGAAAAGAGGAAAGAAAGAAGAGAAGCCTGCGCCTTGCAGTGGGACACTAGGCTTTTACTGGTAGTGGTTGGTAATCGAGCATGCTGCCGACCAGATGGCACTTACCTAAGTGGTCACTACCGCCATTTGACATCTTAATTCTATCAACTCCATCTCCATTTACTATAGAATTTGACAGAAGTTAAAAAAGGCTCTTTTAGTGGCACACTTTGTAATAAAAGTACAACAAACATTATTACAGTCAATATTGATGTGGAGTTAAATATAATCAATTTAAATAACAGCAGTCACACTTAATTGTACTTATTTAACCTATCTACCTTCTGAAATTACAAGGCTTTCATTCAATATTATTTAGTTTTTACATAAAATATTGTCGTGAATCTAAAAGAAGCAGGGGCGGACAGTACAGGGAACGTTTTTCATGTCACTATATAACTCTACCAAATCTAAAATGTTACCTATTCCCTTCATAAGTTGTGGCAGCACGTGTTTTTTTTATTTTGTCGGTTTATGATTTTATTATATTGTAATTTTTGACGTTCAAAAGTGCCTTTAATGTGCCTATTTACTTTAAGCAGAGACTAAATTTGTTATGTGGTGTTTTGTGTCGTATTTGTCTGGTTTGTTGAAAACATGATATGGACATGCTATTGTGATAAAGTTGTTTTTAATAATCTGATTGTTGCTAAAAATTGTTTCATTTCATGTACCTATCCAAGCATCGTGACGAGTAGATAGATAGAATATGCTTTATTGTATGCCATATATTGTTACTTACTAAAAAAGTAATTTAAAATTGTTTGAACTTAACTTGAAAATAAAAGGTTTCGTACTCCTGCTTCTGCGAGCCTCTTTTTTCTAATGTTATAATAAAGTTATTTAACTTCAGACACTGAACCCACAACTACTTAGATACAGACTTCAAAAATCACAGTATGACGCAAGGCAAAATTTAATTAGTAGTAAACAAGTCAGAAAAAGTAAATATGATAAGTATTCCAACCCTGTCCGTACAGTACTGGTGACATGATACCTACTACTTAAGAATTAAAAATCAAATCAAATCAAAGCATTTATTTCAATTAAACCATGTACAGGCCCTTTTGAATTGTTAAAATTAAATAGTCAGTCAGTTAGTCAGAAAGTTGAAGCTAGTTGCCCATTCCAAAACGTAGATCTCTATGGAGAAGAACGGGCAAGAAACTCCATGGACACTCTTTTAAATCAAGATATTACAAAATCCTGGGTACATTATTCTTGATGCTTCTATTTGATTCATATTTTGATCAAGATATAACCTGACACTGACCTGAAAATTGCAAAAAAACGTAAGAAAAATTGAAATTTGCGGTCTACAACTGCGCATTCACCTTAAGGTAAATAAATTTTAGTTCATTGAGAGAGTTCATGAGATTTAAAAAAATACGCACATCTCCGACCTCCGACTAGTAGGTACAGTCAACAGCAAAAGTAGATGATGAAAATCAGAAATTCAATACATGAACGGAGTTCGCGTTAGAACTGTGTGGCGTCGAAGTGATTCAAAAGTATGTGATTGTAAGTTATACCAAACATTTACTACTAGTACAGCTGCCATATATATTCCAATAAAGGCACTTGTTTAACTCATCTTCCCGAACCTATAACTTTACAGCAGTTTTGCTTCTTTTTAAAAATAAAGGAATTTTTCCTTTGAGTATTTGCTGTCTTCAGTATTTAGAGTACTTTTCCTCCAGGTACGCTTCGAAAATTCCACCCTGTATAAGGTCCCATTAAAATAGATGGACAAACTTTTAGAAATCATTCAGACCACCAAAATAAGGACGATGGAAAAAAAAATATAAGAAAAACGCATTAGATACTTACTTACAAGAAAAATAATCAGCTAACGAAAATACACTACCCGCCGGAATTTATTATTTTAGGTCAAAATAAAATCACTTTAATCAGTGTTTTTTTTTGCTTGGATATATTTGGTTAGACGTACTGAGCGCTCTGTTAAATTTTGTCCATTGTAACAAAAACCCTGTCCAATCCAATAAAGGCGTATTCCTGATTCAACATAGGTACTATAAAAAATTATTATAAAAATGTAACTCATAAAAACCAAAAGTTATTGATTTTTTATTTTTATAATCCATGCGAAATTTAACACTGAATATGGCAAATTTTCATAAGTTGACAACACTCCACCCGTCGGCAAAATCTTTTTATTTTTACCTATTTTCATTTCAAAGAACACCGCCATACACTACCGCGTTGTAGGCACTACGAGGAGGCGTTTTTATGTTCGCGGAATGGAGGGGTTGGAGAGAGGTTAGGGCTCTCATTAGTACCTCAACGTGTTGAGTGATTCACTATTAGCATTAATACAAAATTTTATTACAATCGGCTGATTAGTCTCTGAACTATCACCAACCAAACAACTTAATCGGGAAGACAGCGTTCACAATGGAGAAAATCGAGCACCGCGCCGTTATAAAGTTCCTTACCAAGCAAGGATAAAACGTCTAAACCATTACGGAAGAGATGTCCTGCATTTACGGAGACTCTTGGCCTTGTAAAACCATGGTTTACAAATGGCATCGTCTATTCAAGCAAGGACGAGAATCACTTGAAGACGATCTCCGGCCTGGATTCATGACGACCGTTTTCTTGGAAACTGAAGGAATCCTGCTGATCGATTATAAGGACAAGGGCGTTAATATAACCGGAGAATACTACGCGTCAATTCTGAAGCGTTTGAGGGGAAGCAATCAAAGAGGAAAGACGAGGAAAATTGACGAAAGGCGTCTTGCTCTTGCACGACAATGCGCCTGTTCACAAGAGTCGTGTTGCCCTGGCTGCCCTACACAAGACAGGTTTCGAAATAATTAACCACCCACCATATAGTCCAGACCTGGCCCCCTGCGATTATTATCTATTACCAAACGTGAAAAAAGAGCTTCGTGGCAAGAAATTTTCAAGTGATGAAGGAGTGAAGGACGCAGTTTCAGCGTATTTTGAGGACAAAAATGTTTTTTTTTTTTCGATTGTATGCATACACTTATTGAACGATCTGAAAAATGTGTTAGGCTAGCAGGTGAATTGAATATATAGAAAAAAGAAAAATATTTGCGAAGCTTTATTTACCCCCCTTACCTCCCATTCCGCGAACTTAAAAACGCACCCTCGTATTTAAACTAGTCGCCGACTGGTTACCTACCGGCGCGCTATTTGTTACCAACTTGCCAGTCTTTCGTGGAGATAGCTTTCGATCGGACGTCCGTACGTATCACGTGCCGCTAAAGTTTCGCGAATAATGTCGTATTCCAATCAGGATTTTTTTAATGTGTTGATGTACTCAGGCAAGACCGACTGTAATTATGCAGCTGCGCGTAGAACGTATGAGGTGCGCTTGTGACAGTACTGTCGCCGTCAGAGCGTGTGTTCCAACGCCTGCATAACCGTGTGTACACCACAGGCAGTGTTCATGAGCACGAGTCACAGGCCGCAGATGCTGGAAGAGCACGAGAGCGCAACGTTGAAATCGAGGAACAAGTGCTGGATATGTTTGCCGCGGACCCCACTCAAATCGGACACAAGTCACATCACAAGTGCCCTGCAAATTTAGTGAAAAGGTGTCTAATGTGTATTAGTGTTGGAGGTGGACATGTGGAGCACAATCGCCGAAGTGTGCAACAACAACAAGTGAATGTTTTAACCGGTTGAATGCCGTAATTAATTACCGAAACAATTAAAAAGCCATTGTGTGATGTGTCTCACGTGGACACGGAAGGGGAAACGACGCGAATTGTCGAGGCGGAGGGCCTCAGTAGCCATGGCATGGTCACCCACGGTGAAGCGAAGAGGAATCCGAGGAGGAGCCACTCGTCAGGGCTTTTGCCGATAAGCCGACGACGTAGCGGCCAAAAGTAGGTTGCGGCACCGCTTGGGCGACATCGCAACTGAGGCGAGCCGCGATGTCGTATGGGAGGCATCGCGGCTGAGGGTTGCAGGCCATGGCGAGAGCAGAGTGCCGGTATTGGGTGCGCCGCTCTCCCTACTTTCCGCGGCCTTACGTCACCACCGTCTGATAGCGGACGCGGTGGGACTGCAGGAGAGGAGGAGTGCAGTTGGTATGACGTTGGCCGCTCTCCTTATCCTCTGCGGCCGAAAATTGGCAGGCGGCGGGGCCAATGACCTGACCCGTCGCAGGGGGACCAAGGGTGACCAGGCACGGGTCATCTGGCGCCCATGTGCTGGTTTGGTCACTGGGGTGGTCACGGCGTGCTATGTGTTCTGGTGCACCGGTGATGGGGAATACTCCCCAGAGGAGGGTCCGGTGACGGACAGCCGCGGTGGGTTCACGGATGAGTGCTAACGCGTGCCCGTGTTCCCGCCGTAAGCAGAAGAGGAGGACACCGTGGAGTTTTAGTGGGTTAGAGTCCCACATAACTGCACTATCTCCCCGTGATAGTGCAGAATGCATAAGCATTTCTCTACGATAAAAAAAGGCTTGTGCGCCGCAAGTATACATTCCGCTTAAAGTTTTAAACAGAGACAGTTGAATTATCCTTCTGATTCCGACCCACGCTGACCTCTATCATACAAGTACTGTATGATAGAGGTCAGTGTTCCGACCTTATTAAACCCGAACTGAGCAGCTATTACTGGCCAGTAAGTCACGCTGTCAACGACCTTCCCATTATCTGACATAACACATAATTCAACTTTTTCATCACTAATGATTATTGAAAATCTCAATTGGGCTTTGTAGTACCTTTTCAGTACAAGTTTTGCGAATAGCTTGACCAAAATGAGCGATGACGACCCAGACACCACTACACCCGCTCCTGATACTACATCCACTACTGTAGACTTACACTGGTACTGGTATTATTGGTATCCTGAAATAAACCCGCGCCCTCCCGTTTACTATTTCAGTGCTATTTTTGGTTTAATATTTATCATAGCACCATTATTTGTAAGGCGAGGACCTAATAGGAGGTAAGACTATAAGCTTGTCCAACTCATTATACTCTGAGACTTACACAGATTCCATTCCATTCCATACTATTGAATTACTACAATAACTTATTTATCTCTTTAATTTGTTTCAGCATAATTCGAGTCTGTATAATGTTATCTACAGTCTGCTGCTGGATATTGTAAGTAGCAAAATCACATTTTATACAATTTTCTTTTAGTCTTTTAGTAGGGGTGGTACTGCTTGATTTTTGCGACTAATTAAATAGGTATCTACCGAAAAAAAAAATGAAATGAATTAATGATTTTTACCCGACTGCGCCAGACGGAGGGTTATGTTTTTCGAGAGTATGTATGTATGTTTAATTGTTTGGCACGCTCTGTAGCCTAAACGGCTTTAGCGATTTCGGCTTGAGAGGTGTCGTTAGATTCGTATTTACCGTGAAAGTGACACTGGGAATATCAAATTTAAAAAAAAAATGGATTTTTGGCGCCATACTATGTCTTCATAAACATTTTTTTTTTTCGCAAAACCTATCGAGTGGGGTATAAAAATAAAGGGTTATAAAAGGTGATTACAAACATATATAAGGTGCTATAAAAATATCTGCCACGGCTTCAATGGGAGACAGTGTTTTGTATATAGATTACAGTAGTGAAGAAATTTTGTACCCCGGAATAGTTAAATCAGTTTGAGAAAATAAAGTAATTAAATAAACATTTACTCTATTCTGCATAACGTGGTTCACAAACTACGCGCGATGTGTCGCTTCGTCACATTTTGCGAAATTAAATGACAGTGCGGCAACAGCTAATTACTATGGGACGGTTTCATGCAACTAAATCAATTCAAATTTATACGCACATTTTTTTGTATGAAAAAATGTATGACATTAGATCAATAATGTACCTTTACTATTGTAATCTATATACAGAATACTGTCTCCCATTGAAGCCGTGGCAGATATTTTTATAGCACCTTATATACAACTTATATAGTTAAAAGTAATTCGAAGTGACAAATCGCAAAAAACACGTATAAATCGCCTGCGAAATCTTCCATATTTGTAAACTAAAAAGCTGGAAATAAAAAAAGAGTAATTAAAAAAATAAAAAAACCCGACTACGGTAAAATACTAAAGTAAAAAAAACTGAAAAGCTAAAAACAAGCCCATTTTAAATTAAATAAAAGTTGGAAGCAGGCGGGACACATTTGAATTTGGAAATATAATAAAAATGGTATGGATCCCGCCTGCTTCCAAATTTTATTTCATTTAAAATGGGTTCGTTTTTAGCTTTTCAGTTTTTTTTACTTAAGTATTTTACCGCAGTCGGGTTTTTTATTTTTTTTAATATGAGGCTCAGTCGCCGCACCCAAGGGGGAATCCAAAATTAGAACGTGTCAAAGGGCTTTGAAGGTCCGTGACATACATAGATACCTGTCCGCCCAAAATGGCGGCCGACACATGAAACCTATATAAATCGATAGCTGAAATCAATGCAAACAGAAAACGTAATAAGACCAAACCCGTAGTGTCGCGTTTACGAAATATTAGCGTTCCAAGTTGATCACGTGACATCCATATTTGAACTTGCTTGTACATCAACCTGTCAAAATTCCCCAATCAACTTTGAACCTTATGCTTCAGCGATAAAGTTGTAAATCTATTAAAAAAAATTGGCAGATTGTAGTAACTTGATGTGCTGGCGTCTGTACATCTTGTTTCATATGATGTTGGAATTGTTGGATTACTTTAAACTTACAGCTGTATATAGGGTGACTGGTAATTAGTGACCGATACCTAAACACGTGATTGTACTCATGATAACAAACAACAGTTGTTTGTTATCATGAGTAATGGTTTGGTCCCATAGTAAAAGTAACTTTTACTAATGGGACCAAACCTAAAATCGCGAAAAAAATTAGCTGTTCCCTACATTTTTACGAGTTATACGAACATGCATAAATGTAGGGAACAGCTGATTTTTTTTTCGCGATTTCGGGTTTAGTCCCATAATAAAAGTTGTTTGTTATCATGAGTAATCACGTGTTTAAGTATCGGCCACTAATTAAACATACCCAATAGGTACCATTGATATATTAAAAGGAGGAAGATATGTGACGCGCTAATATCGCAACCACTAAACCTGGGGTCAGCGCACGACTACATGTACCGAAACTCACACATCTGTGATCAGTGTGAATTGTGATCACAGTCGCAAACCTACAGTTCCGATAGACAAGGACAGAGGCAAGAGCCGATACCTTAGGGGCCGTCTCCACGAGCGAGAGAACGCGGCGATAGTCTCGCCGTGCCATCAAATTTTCACCGCGATGATATCGCCGTATGGAAATACATTCTAAGAGAGTGTATAGAAATACGTGGCACGACGATAGTATCGCCGCGATTCTCCCGCTCGTGGAGACGGCCCCTTATTAGGGTCGATCTTCCGATGATATATGTACTCTTCCTTAGATGTATATCTTGTTCGTCGTAAACTAGCTTCCAGATATGACAAAAGCTCTTGAACTGTAGTGTACCTAATTCATTCCAAAATGTTCAAAAAATTTCCATTCATCACTTCGTAATATATGAAATAATGAATGATGCTCTCCAAAAGTAAGACGTAAATGGTTATTGGATGTAACCAATACCGTCTTCGGCGCGATTGATATTTTCGCTTTATCAATAAAGCAAGCAGCAGTGCAGCTTCATTAAAATCCGTGGTGGATAAGTAAGTGGAGGGTGGGCCAACTTCGAGGTACAACCTATCCAATAAAAAACGAATTATCAAAATCGGACTACTCTGTAAAAAGTTATGCATGGTCAATGTGGTCATACATTACAATCAGTGAGTGAACAATCAATCATCCCCTGTTTTCCTACCCTTAGGGTTGGAATATTTTTTCCAAATTTATATGGGACCAACTTCGGGGTATACCCTTTCCAATAAAAAAAGAATTAACAAAACCGGACTGCTCTGTAAAAAGTTATGCGTGATCATACATAAAAAAAAATATATATACGCGTCGACTTGATAACCTCCTCCGTTTTTTCGTCGGTTAAAAACTTAAATAAAGTCCAAGAAGTTGTCTAACTCATTTAACTAGATACTGTAGAGTGGGGATAT
This sequence comes from Hydraecia micacea, assembly GCA_914767645.1. Taxonomy (NCBI): domain Eukaryota; kingdom Metazoa; phylum Arthropoda; class Insecta; order Lepidoptera; family Noctuidae; genus Hydraecia; species Hydraecia micacea. Next base: position 11,543,103 of record OU611780.1, read on the forward strand.
AGCCTTTCCTTATAATAGTGGTCAATCGCTCTTTTAAATTGAACTTTTACTTCTTCTTGTACCAAGATTGTATGTCATCTACCAAAATGCTCCGATAATTTTTAGCCCTAATATGAAGCACAGATCATTCGCCGTGGCTGTGAGTCAAACTGCCGCTCAAGCCCAGTCCCCTAAACCCGCCCGCGCTAATCTCTCTTGGACTCTAAGCCTGACTGAATGTGTCCGCGGTCGAATGGAAAAATATCTTCGAGTATGTCTGGACTTCTGGAGTATTGTGAGATGGGCGTATGACTGCAAGTGTCTAGTAGTGATGTATTTTTTTATATTACATTTTTAAACATAGTTTAACTAATGTAATTGGCCTTTGGCCGTGTTATGTTAATAAAGAATAAATAAATACCATGAAAATGCTCTAGTGTGTACTCTCCTTAACATTTCAGTTGGACGACTACGTATATAGTGCAGATGAACCCTCTGCTCGGTCCGCGCCTAAGTAACCATTCCTTAGCTTGGATTGGACATAAATGGGTAAATATTTTAATTTGTGATGATTTTTTTTTTATGGCAAACACCAGGTTGCACGCAACCCAACCACCTGGACACAAACTACACAGGCCAATCTAGAAATCTCTTCCATGATACAAGATATAAATCGATCGTCGATATATACCGATCTATGGATCGATCTCCAACCTGCGTCCTAATATCGAAAAAAGACGATCTTGTTGTCGCTCAATCCGCAGAAATCTTGAAGTCCTTTCCCACTTCGTCATTCCGTTGTAAGAAAAAAATTTAAAAATAGACATGGTTCGTTTGTTTGTAATAATAAAAAAATAAGCATAAACAGGGTTTATAATTTTATTTTATGGATGTTTAATACATATACTCGTATTTACAGAACAACGTAACAATTCTTTTAATACGAACAAATGAATTATTTGTAATAAAATTCAAAACGTGTTAGGTAAAAAGGAATGTCACGACACGGCTAAAGCCAGGACGCGTTTTATTATATGGCGTGGTGCCCGAGTAGCAGTGTTGCCAATTTGTGGGGATTTCCCCATACTGCGGGGAAACTCAACACTATTGGGTATTTTGTGGGGAGAGTATAATATACATGTGAATATTTGATTTGATAATAATAAATATTGTTCGTTTTTAGTATAGAATGAAATAATTTTGTGGGAATCAGGATTTTGCTCTCCCCAAATTCGGCGATTTTCACCTATGATTTTGGGGAATCTAGAAAATAGGCATTGGCAACGCTGCCGAGTAGGGCGAAGGAAAAAAAAATATTTTGCATATTTGCATAATTACAGTCAGCAGTAAATTTACTGCTAATTTTGATAGCCTTTAGGCTATCAAAACCAAAGCAAAGAGCTTTAGGTTTACCTAAAGGTAAACTCCGCATCATCCAGACTTTGCATGTAGTTCACCCTTTTAATTCTCCGCGTAGAAGCACGTTGACGTCTTATTTCTTCACCAGCGTCACTATCGGTACTATCCCAATCCGATAATTGAGCCAGAACTTCCATATCACTATCACTCTGGAGAATATTAAAAGTGCCATTTTTCAAATAAAATCCGTGACGTCAATCTTATATCTAAGGAAATTCTAAGATTAAGATTTGGATTGTTTACACCGATCAAAACAAACGTCAAATTCAACCGATAGGTTATTGACACAGACACACACAAACTGTCATTTTCGAACAGAGGTCCATCTGTAATCTGTGAACCGTCCTCTCAAAGATAGATTGGTTGAAAGGATTGCGATTGCAATCCGCGGATCGTTTTTAGCTACACTTTACTACAAATCTGGATTGAATTTTCGATCTTAAATCTAGAGATATTAGATTAGATTGGTTATTAATTTCGACCGTTAATGGATTGGGGGCCCAGGTGTGGAACTCCGTCACAGTATAAGCCTCATCTTCTTTCCTGCCCATCATGCTCTACCGCTGAGCTGCCTATCAATTATATCAAATACTAGCTGCCCGGCGCGACTTCGTTCGCGTGGTGTTCTACTCCTACCCCTACCCTACTCTTACCAATCCTACCCCTCCCCTTCTCCTACCTTACTCCTACCCCTTCCCTACCCCTTACTCCTACCCTTCTCCTACCCTTCTCCTACCCTTCTCCTACCCTACCCCTACTCCTAGCCTACTCCTGCCCTATCCCGAGCCTACTCCTAGCCTACTCCTTCCTACCCTACCCCTACCCTACACGATCATCCTATCTTCTCTTTCGCCGCGTTGCTCGCTGCGCTGCGTGCTGCACACAGGCGCGTCGGCGTCGGCGTGTATTTTTTGTTTATATTGACATTTTTAATTTCGAATGGATCTTTTGAATAGAATGTCCGATTTCAATAATTCAAAAAGTAATCAACAGGTATAGATACTGTCTTGAATACGAAATAATTTATTTGGATAAGAATTAATACAAAGGTATGGATAACATGGTCTGATTTTGATCGACATTTCTATCAACTTTTAAAATGTAAAAAAGTAGTTATGGTGACATAACTACAATAGTTAGACATATGGTCTCGCGGAGTTTTTTGTAGATATTGATATGTTCTATAATATTGCAGAACATTTTTTTGTTCTATCATCAATACTTTCCCCAGGGCATGCGATGAAAGACGTTTTATGCCTAATTTTTTACACCTTGGGTTGGTTTTAGTAGGGATTTCTAAGGATCTCTATTTTTTTTTAGTAATAAATATAGCCTATGTTACTCAGTGATAATGTAGCTTTGTAGTGAATTTTTGAAATCGGTCCAGCAGTTTTTAATTTTATTCGTTACATACAAAAATACAAATCTTTCCTCTATAATAATATTAGTGTAGATTATGATCTTTATCGAACCAGTAAGCTACTAACTAGTTGATAAAATATAAGTAGGTCTTTGACTCGAAACAATGACATGTTATACCCTAAGTCATCAATTCAGATAATTTATGTAAACAAAGGTGATAACAGATCAAAAAAATATCGTCTTAGTGGTAATTCACATAAAATGGCGGAAAACAAGGATAGACTTGCTTTTAAGTACTGATTTTAGAAATAATAATTTAAAAAATATCATACCGTGTTAATTTTAGTAAGTTTTCGGTGTTAAACAAAGTTATTAAAAAAAAAGAAAATATTGTGGTACAAAATATTTTATGATACTGGTAACACTACAGGCCTTCCCAACATTTTCAAATTTACAATATCCAATATACAGGAATGGCTTCACAAAAATAATATTTCCTTCGAGCAAATAATGATAAAAGCCCAGTTATTGGAAATTGTTAAGAAAAATAAATCAGAATTTAATAAGTATGTGGTGGATGAGATGGCAGCCCAGTGCGGTGTCACTGTCCTGCGACTGCCCCCTTACCATTGTGAGCTAAACCCTATTGAATTGGTGTGGGCTCAGGTAAAGGGGTATGTCGCACGAAACAACAAAACGTTCAAAATGAATGAGATAAAACAATTGTTAGAAGAAGGTTTAAGAGAGGTGACACCACAGAAATGGGCAGACTGTATTAGACATACTGTAAAAGTAGAAGATGAAATGTGCAAACTCGACCACATAATTGGTGAGGTTACTGATAGGTTTGTCATAAATGTGAACGAATCTGATTCCGAATCCGATAGTTATTCAGACTGACACATAATGAAAAATATTTTTCTCATAAATATTTTGTCTAATAAATGCAATTTCTTAAATTTGTATGTTTTATTTAGCCACTTACATCTTCAACAACACACATATTACAACTCTCATTCATAGATTCATATCGTAAGGAGTAAGCTCCTTCCAGGCAAGACATTTGCCACGTGTTGGATTTTGGAAAACGGCGATTTTGGGAGGCCTACGCCTAGCTACGGTCCTGTTCGGATACGGTATTTTGTTTGCATAGTTCATATAAATAGTTAACTGTAATTAAAAGATAGAAAAAAATTATGTTAAATTGTTGTGCACCACTGTCCTGTCATTTTGACAGTGACATTTCTTTGTTTACTTAAATTATCTGAATTGATGATTTAGGGTTTAGGTGGCCACCGCCCCTAAAAAATGGTGCGGGATAAACTCCGCCCCAGGGCTCCCCCGCTGGCGCAGAGTCTCCGGCCCCAGCACGTGGAGGACTTGGTGAACGCTCTGTTCCCTTCGCGAGGGGAACATACATCCCGGCCCATGGCTCCGCCACCTGCGGTGCCCAATGCGGACCACACCGCCGACGTTGACGACGATGCTCCGGAGGTGACTGAGGTGTCAGCACTAACTGACGGGGTTCGCTAGGGCCGATGCCTGCCTCCTGGCGGCTTCCTGGCTGGATCGCGGGTTGTTCGAAAGAGATACCGTGGCCCCTGGTACAGGCAACTGAAGGAACATGGGTGGGTTTTAATCAGTAAAAGTCTGACACGCCCTCCCGCTCCGCTCAGAGCGGGAGAAGTTATTTGATAATTTCCCACCCAAATTGTGGCCACCTTTCTGCAATATCACCGTCAATCAATAAATATGAAATGTTTCATATGCAGAGGAGCAATTCTCGTAATTTTAAGAAAGTTCAGTCTGATCTCGGTCTCAATCTGTCAAAAACATTCCCAAAATTTTTGACATTTGTTTGTCGCCAAGATGAGACTGCGACTAGATTTTGAACGTTATAAATTATGAGAATATTGGCCTTCTGAGGCCTGTAATTAGGTACGCTTTCAAAAGTGGATTGGTACGTAAAGAGACTCTGTACTTTAGATAATCTGAAAAAAGGTTGATCTAATTTATCTTTATTTCTAGTATTAAAATTATGTATATCACTTATTTTATTAAAAAGATTTTTTGCTAACGTACATAATATTTTCATAAATGAATTGGCAAGGTACCGTCATGATATTAACCTTTTTAAATAGTTCCCTAAGAGATTCGCGGCGACGTAGATTGTAAATGGCTCTGACAGCTCTCTTTTGTAAAATAAAAATGGATTCAATGTCAGCAGCCCGACCCCATAGTAAAATACCATTATGACATAATACTGTGGAAGTAACTAAAATAGACCAAACGTGCGGTTTCTACATCTGTTAACTGTCTTATCTTTCTAACAGCATAAGCGGCCGAGCTTAGCCGCCCCGCAATAGATGTTATATGAGGTCCCCATTGTAATTTCTCGTCTAGCGTGATTCCTAGGAAAACTGCCTGATGAATAAACTCTAGTATTTGGCCATTCAATATGACGTCACATTCGTTACTTCTAACATTCGGTAATTTAAATCTAATGCATTTGGTTTTTTTTTCATTTAGTACTAAATTATTTACCGTAAACCAATCTTGGACCTGAAGAATAGAGTTATTCACGTCGTCAAGATTTTGTGACCGTCGGTCTATTTTAAAGATCAGTGATGTGTCATCTGCAAATAACACCATCTTCGGTTGATTTTGAAGTAATTGGGGTAAATCATTAATGTAAACTAAAAAAAGGAATGGACCCAATATCGAACCTTGAGGAACGCCCATTGTCATTTCAGACCCCAACGAGTTTACGCCGTTTACTTGAACTTTAACCTTTCTATCTTTCAGGTATGATCTTAGCAAATAAAGTGCTGTTTTTCTAATCCCATAGTGCTCCAGTTTCATCAGAAGTGTCTCATGGTTTACGCAATCGAACGCCTTAGAGAGGTCGCAAAAGATTCCAATGGCATCTTGTGCTTCTACCCAGGCGTTAAAAATTTTCTTTATTAGGGTAACACTGGCGTCAGTAGTGCAACGCCTTTTGGTGAAACCGTACTGGTGTTCATGTTATTAAAGTGACGTAACATTTGATTGAGCATCAACTTTTCAAACACCTTACTAAGAACTGGCAGAATTGACACAGGCCTATAATTGTTGGGTTCTTTACTATCACCGGATTTGAACAATGGTACTACTTTACTATGTTTCATAAGGTCTTTTTTTTTTTTTTTTTGGATGGGAAATCATCTAATGACTCCTCCCGCTCTGGGTGGAGCGGAAGGGAGTGTCAGACTCTACTGACTAAAACCCACCCGTGTTCGTTCCTTAGCCCTTTATGTTCCGGGGCAGCGGTAACCCTTTCGGACGATCCCGCTACCCCGGATGTTTCATAAGGTCTGGAAAGACTCCTTGGTCAACACTGGTGTTAAATATGAAAGCTAAATAGGGTGCAATGGTTTCGATAAAAGATCTACATACTTTTACAGACATTCCCCAGAGATCTTCTGTTGATTTAATTTTAAGATCTTTAAAAGCTTTTATAACAGCCTGGGGGTTTGTATGCTGAAACCTAAACTCCAAAGGGCATGCCTTTACATTATTTTTAAGTAAGGCAGCAGAAAGTGTGGGGGATGAATTTAAAGCTTCAGTAGTTTTAAGGGGAATATTAGCAAAAAAGTTTTCAAATTCCTGAGCTATTTCTACATCTGAGTTGATGGGGCCATGTGCAGTCTCTAAATTAAATTCAGTATTACGCTGTTTTTTCCTACCTGTTTCATTGTTTATTATTTGCCAGGTAGTTTTTATTTTATCATCAGCTAATTTTATTTTATTGCTAATATAAAGAGCTTTAGCTATTTGGCACACAGTTTTAAAAGTTTTTGAATATTTTGCAACATACTGATGAAAGTTTGTATTATTCATATGTTGCTTAAAGCCATAAAGTTCAAAAAGTGTTTCCCTGCTTTTACGAATACCTGGAGTCGCCCAGTCACTAAATAAAAACTTTGTGTAAATACTTTTAGTTTTTAGTGGAAAAATATCATTAAACTGCGCGTTCAACGTGATCATCAGAATGACTGCCCAAAACGACCGATCAGCTTTAAAATATTACTAAAATCTAATACCTATTTGCTACTATTTGATACCTTTGTTTAAATAATTGGTACCTAATTAATAACTGAGAAAATTAATTATGGGCAGTCATTCTGACGTCAGGATGACTGCCCACATTTAGAATCTTCACGTAAGGGCTCCAAAATTTCAATTCGCCTTTTCAAAAATTTAGTACCCATTTGATACCTAAACATATATTTTTTCTAGATTTTTAGGGCAAAGAATAAAGATTTTATTACAGATTTTCATTAGAATGACCGACCAAATTGACCGATCAGCTTTAAAATATTACTAAAATCTAATACCTATTTGCTACTATTTGATACCTTTGTTTAAATAATTGGTACCTAATTAATAACTGAGAAAATTAATTTAAAAAATGGGCAGTCATTCTGACGTCAGGATGACTGCCCACATCTAGAATCTTCACGTAAGGGCTCCTGAGGGTGTTGGAGTTGTATAAAGTAGATACAACTCTGTGCACCTTCCTGATGTCGTGTATGGGGCAATGGAGGACGGTCCTTCGCTATCCAGGATGTCGAAATATCCAGAGGAATAGCGAGCCGATAAGGATCGAGCGAGGCATATTCCAGGGCGACAGTTTGAGTCCGCTTTGGTTCTGCTTGGCCTTGAATCCTCTAAGCACACTGCTGGAGGATTCAGGTCTAGGCTATCGGCTGAGGAGAGGTGGTCAGGTTATATCTCACCTCCTTTACATGGATGACCTAAAACTCTTTGCCCCCAACAATTTGCAACTGATGGAGCTACTGAAAATTACTGAAACTTTCAGTAGCGCCATCAGGATGGAATTTGGTGTGGACAAATATGCGGTCATGCATGTTAAGCGAGGGGAGATTGTGGAATCCGTGGGAAACCAACTCTCGGATTCCACAAACCTTAGGGCCCTCTCCGCATCCGATACCTATAAGTATTTGGGTATGTCAGAAGCGTTGGGCATCAATGTTACTGACATGAAGCAATCGTTGAAGGAGCGCTTCTTTGGTCGCCTAAAAAAAGTATTTAATAGTCTTCTTTCAGGCGGAAACAAGGTGCGTGCCTTCAACGATTGGGTCATGCCGGTTTTGATGTACTCTTTTGGCATACTCAAATGGACTCAGACCGAACTCGACGCCCTGGATAGGAAGGTCCGTACGCTGCTGACTGCAAATCGAATGCATCACCCACGGTCATCGGTAATGAGGCTGTATATTCCGCGAAAGTGTGGAGGTCGAGGCTTTTTAAACGCTAAGACTCTCCACAATCGCGAGATATGCAGTCTCAGGGAATATTTCCTTGAAACCGACGTGAGGATGCACCGAGATGTAGTCGTGGTGGACAATGGCCTCACCCCGCTCTCCTTAGGTAAAGAGAACTGGCGCAAACCAGTAGTGCTTGACACTAATGATCGCATGGAGGTATGGCAGAGTAAGGAGCTTCACGGACGCTTTTTCCGGGCCCTACATGGACCCGATGTAGATTTACTAGCGTCCGTAGCCTGGCTGCGTTTCGGTGATCTTTTTGGAGAAACCGAAGGTTTTGTCTGTGCAATTATGGACGAAGTTATGATGACGAACAATTACCGGAGATTTATTGTGAAAGACGGCACGGTTGACATCTGTCGGGCATGCCACCGGCCGGGAGAATCAATCAGGCATATTATCTCCGGGTGTTCTCGTCTAGCTAACGGGGAGTACTTGCATAGACACAACCTTGTAGCCAGGATAATCCATCAGCAACTTGCTCTGAAATACAGCCTTGTGGAATCGGAGGTGCCGTACTATAGGTATGTGCCCGACCCAGTTCTCGAAAATGGAAATATCACATTGTACTGGGATCGATCCATCATCACTGACAGGACTATTGTTGCCAATAAGCCTGATATAGTGGTGATGGATCGATTAGAGCGGCGCGCAATGATTGTTGACATAACCGTCCCGCATGATGAGAACCTCGTGAAAGCCGAGAAAGATAAACAAATCAAGTATCTTGACTTGGCTCGCGAGGTTGTCGACATGTGGGATGTTGACTCAGCAATCATTGTGCCAATAGTCGTTAGCCAATGGATTGATAGCCAAGAGCCTCGACCAACACCTGAGGAGGCTCTCGTTGGCCAGCTGGATCAAGGGCTTGATTCAGAAAGCAGTACTTCTGGACACGGCTCGCATTGTCAGGAGGTTCCTCTCTCTGGAGCCCTGACCACCGGTAGCTTGGACCCTGTTCCCGATACCGGTGGGCTACAATTTTTTATATTTTTAAATGTTTTTATATTTTTTTTTTTTTATATTCTAATATTTAAAAATATAATTTATATGTATATAGACGAATAAAGGACATGAACAATATAGTGTAATGAAACATAAGTCTGGATGACAACTGTTTTAATGTCATTATCAAACATAGACAATCCACAACACCTTCCCCTTAAATAAGATAAAGTAATAATAAAGAACAAACCTAAAATCCATTAATTCCACTTATAAGATAAACTAAAAATAATAAACAAACTTAAATCAATCAACAATCAAACTTAGTTATAGGTACATTATAAAAACTCGTTAAGTCTTACTACGAGTATGAGGTGGCGAGTAAGATGACGACACATTTATTTTGGTGCTTGGCACATAATCATCATCCCTATCATCCCCCGAAAAATACTCATCTTCTCTATCAGACAAAGTAATGTCTGCAGGATCCTTTACAGACCTTATCAAATGTCGACGATTACGGCGATATATACCTTTTTTGTTTTTAACAATATAAGAACGTGGAGTCAATGCTTTTCTTTTTATTTTTCCATATCCTACAATAGTTCTACACCAACCGGGGGTTATCCTTGGGTGCACTTGAATAATGCATACAGGGATAATCGTCGGATGGTGCCGTATTACATTAAAATTTCTTAAGGGGCCTCTGCGAGTTGGCTTCGGCCCCTCGTACGCCTTCCAAAGGACCGGGACCCCATGGTCCCGAGATATAGAAATTAAAAAATGAACAATATAAAATATAATTAAATAAATAAATAGATAGACCTGCATATAAAATATATATAGAATAAATGAATGAATGAAAATATAAATACATAGGTAATAAGATAGAAAATAATTCTAACTTTACAACAAGGAAAGTTAATATAGCGCTCTTCCTCGCTCTACTTATTTAAAAATTTGCTGTGCCCGACAGGGTCCATAATTGTTTCTATTGTTTTTTATTTACCACCTGTAATTGTACATTATGGATTGCAATAAACGATTTGAGATTTGAGATAATAACTGAGAAAATTAATTTAAAAAATGGGCAGTCATTCTGACGTCAGGATGACTACCCACATTTAGAATCTTCACGTAAGGGCTCCAAAATTTCAATTCGCCTTTACAAAAATTTAGTACCTATTTGATACCTAAACATATATTTTTTCTAGATTTTTGGGGCAAAGAATAAAGATTTTATTTGAGATTTTCATCAGAATGACCGGCCAAATTGACCGATCAGCTTTAAAATATTACTAAAATCTAATACCTATTTGCTACTATTTGATACCTTTGTTTAAATAATTAGTACCTAATTTAAATAACTGAGAAAATTAATAAAAAAAATGGGCAGTCATTCTGACGTCAGGATGACTGCCCACATTTAGAATCTTCACGTAAGGGCTCCAAAATTTCAATTCGCCTTTACAAAAATTTAGTACCTATTTGATACCTAAACATATATTTTTTCTAGATTTTTAGGGCAAAGAAAAGATTTTATTAGAGATTTTCATTAGAATGACCGACCAAATTGACCGATCAGCTTTAAAATATTACTAAAATCTAATACCTATTTGCTACTATTTGATACCTTTGTTTAAATAATTAGTACCTAATTTAAATAACTGAGAAAATGAATTAAAAAAATTGGCAGTCATTCTGACGTCAGGATGACTGCCCACATTTAGAATCTTCACGTAAGGGCTCCAAAATTTCATTTCGCCTTTACAAAAATTTAGTACCTATTTGATACCTAAATATATATTTTTTCTAGATTTTTAGGGCAAAGAATAAAGATTTTATTAGAGATTTTTATTTACTTATGTTAACTAATACAGAAAGTGATTTTTGTTTTCATATTTCGATATATATTTTGTTGGAAAAGTTGTTCAGTATCAGGTAGTATCAGTTGTAAGTTCTTGCCGGTTTTTCTCCACATGAAAAGACCAATTGGAACCGTGCACCTAGCTTCTGACGTTTCATAAGTGCCCCTGTAGGTTTATGTGAAATAAAATATTTCGATTTTGATCAAAGACTGAACCTCTCCTTAAAATATTTGCAGTTAATTTGATTCCACCTATACAATATGTAACAACGCAAGACCTCATACACCCCAATTAGAGCATTGAGTTAAAAGCATAATACAATTACCAAAAAATATTTTATTTAAAGCTAACTAGTATTATTAAGAAAATCGTGTTGACCCTAGAAACTCTGCATTTAAAATTGAGTCTTATTGCCTTGACATAGGATTTAATTTTCTTTGGTTCAATCGGCAGTCAGTATGGAAAAATTATAGTCTGGGCAAAATACATAATTTTAGAAAAAAATATAGTTCTACCCACATGTTGGCTTTTATCAGTATCTCATAGCCGGAAATAATAGTTGTTATGTTGACATTAGTAGTATTAATTTTCAAAGACCAGCCAAATTTACAGTGTGTTGGATCATTTCATTTCATCAGCTCCCTTCAAAATGGTTAAACTGAATGGTGCTGATTTATGCGTCATGTTCGTGAACGGGCGCCGTCAGTTAGGGCTGGTCATCACTTAGCTTATTTTTAATTATTTTATTTTGGATTGTTGTTTTGTTACTATTTGCTGTACTCTGGACGCTTTTAACGCGTAAGTTTTTTTTTTACATCGTTCTCACTTAAAATTATAAATTCAAAATAAATGATAACTAATATTTTTGTAAAATATAATTTAAAAGTGTCCATGGAGTCTTGCCCATTCTTCTCCATAGGTACCTACGCTTTGGAATGGGCAACTAGCTTCATATTTTCTGACTGACCGACTTCTTGACAATTCAAAAGTGTCTGTAAATGGTTTAATTGAAATAAATGCTTTGAGTTTTCAGTTTTTTGACCATCAAACTGAACAACTTTCTCTATGGGTCCAATATCGTAAAATAATAAAATCTGCTGTTGCCTAAATTTATGTTCGCATAACTCGTCAAATTGTAGGGAACAGCTGATTTTTTTGCGCGATTTCAGGTTTGGTTCCATAGTAAAAGTTGTTCGTAATGATGAATCCAATGACCCCTTCAGATATTTCGTGTATGAATAGATAGACCTTACACAAGGCGTAACAGAATAAACGCAAGTCCTGAAAGTAGTTTGTTCATAATTGACTACTGTTAATTAATACTACTAATGTCAAATGTCAACAGAACAACTATTATTTCCGACTACGAGATACTGATAAAAGCTAACAAGTGGGTAGAACGATATTGTTTTCTTAAATTATGTATTTTACCCAAAGACTATAATTTTGTCATACCGACTGCCGATTGAACCAAAGAAAATGAAATCCTATGTCAAGGCAATAAGACTCAATTTTAAATGCAGAAAGTGTTGCTAGGGTCAACACGATTTTCATAATAATAATAGTTATAGCTTTAAATAAAATAAGTTTTGGTAATTGTATTATGCTTTTAATTCAATACTCTAATTGGGGTGTATGAGGTCTTAATTATGTTACATATTGTATAGGTGGAATCAAATTAACTGCAAATATTTTAAGGAGAGGTTCAGTCATAGATACTGAACAACTTTTCCAACAAAATGTATATCAAAATATGAAAAAAAAATCACTTGACTTTCTGTATTAGACATAAGTAAACAAAAATCTCTAATAAAATCTTTATTATTTTTCTTTGCCCTAAAAATCTAGAAAAAATATATGTTTAGGTATCAAATAGGTACAAAATTTTTGTAAAGGCGAAATTAAATTTTGGAGCCCTTACGTGAAGATTCTAAATGTGGGCAGTCATCCTGACGTCAGAATGACTGTTATTTAAATTAGGTACCAATTATTTAAACAAAGGTATCAAATAGTAGCAAATAGGTATTAGATTTTAGTAATATTTTAAAGCTGATCGGTCAATTTGGCCGGTCATTCTGATGAAAATCTCAAATAAAATCTTTATTCTTTGCCCTAAAAATGTAGAAAAAATATATATTTAGGTATCAAATAGGTACTAAATTTTTGTAAAGGCGAATTGAAATTTTGGAGCCCTTACGTGAAGATTCTAAATGTGGGCAGTCATCCTGACGTCAGAATGACTGCCAATTTTTTAAATTAATTTTCTCAGTTATTAATTAGGTACCAATTATTTAAACAAAGGTAGCAAATAGGTATTAGATTTTAGTAATATTTTAAAGCTGATCGGTCATTTTGGGCAGTCATTCTGATGATCACCGTTCAACAGTGAAAAGAATTCGGCGTAGAACTCATTTGGGTCACCTATATTATTAAAGTTCTGATCACATAATTTACTGGCCAAAGAATTGTTTAACTTTTACATGTAATTGTCCTAAACCTTATTTGATTTTTTTGTAAAGGCATGTAGACGCTAAATGTTATTGTTTGTCCACTGTGATCAGATGGCAACTTATTTACAATTTGTTTGTGTAAGTAATCACAATTACAAAAAACGTTATCTATACAAGTGGCAGAAGAAGCCGTCACACTCGGGTTGGTTCAATAAAAACATTTGACAAATCAAATGTCCTAAAAAGACTTATCAATCTGACAGTATTCGAGTTATTTTCCAATAAATCAATGTTAAAATCTACACATACAATTATTGACTTACTAACTAGTACTAAGTTTCTTTAACACATCTTCCATTACAGAATCAAACACAGATAGATTCTGGTAACTTGGAGGTCTATATACGCATACTATAACATGCTTATCAAGCTCAACACAGGACAATTCAATTTGGTGTTCAACAGACAGCCCGATTATGTCTTTTCGTTCTTTCGATTTAATAGATGACTTTTATAAAAAGAAAAATGATCGAAATCGTCCTTTAGTTTGACTCCGCAGCGTCAAGTCAGTTAAAGAAATAATTTGATATTTTCAGGGTCACGACGCAGCTGAATTGTCGAGGAAATATCGCATACCCCCAGCCAGCACAGAGGCTATGACCACCACACCCGCAGACGTTGGCGGTGGCGGCGGTGGCGAAAGCGGAGGCGAAAGCGGAGGCGGTGGCGAAAGCGGAGGCACAGAAGACACACACTAACCCACTACCCCAACCACAGGCAGCGGTGCCGGTGGCGGCGGAGGCGATACCCCCACAACCTAACCCACTAACGCAACCGCAGGCAGCGGTGCCGGTGGCGCCGCAGGCAATGCCCCCACAACCGAACCCACTGCCGCAACCGCAGGCAGCGGTGCCGGTGGCGCCGCAGGCAATGCCCCCACAACCGAACCCACTGCCGCAACCGCAGGCAGCGGTGCCGGTGGCGCCGCAGGCAATGCCCCCACAACCGAACCCACTGCCGCAACCGCAAGCAGTGGTGCCGGTGGCGCCGAAGGCTGATTTATTATAACTTTCCCACTGCACACAGACCTTTTTGTGAGAGGGATTGGGCGGTAATCCACCACGCAGGCCCAGTGCGGGTCGGTAGATGTCACATGTCTTCGAATGTGACAGGTGGTGGCGGCGGTCTATACTTCATTAGTTTATGTTAAATTATGTATTCAATTTAGTTTGCTGACTGCTATTTTAATTTTTAGCTTTATGTAATAGATAAGTATTTTTAATTGGCTATTTTTTATTGTTCCTAATTCAAAACAATCCTACTATTCCTACTATATATATATTATATATTATATTATTTCGTTTATTTATTTATATACATATTAAATTACATTTTTAAATATTTCTTAAAGTATAAAAAATAAGTATAAAAAACATTTAAAAATATAAAAAAATAGTATTCCGCCGGTGTCGGGAACAGGGTCCAAGCTACCGGTGGTTAGGGCTCCAGAGACAGGAACCTCCTCACAATGCGAGCCGTATCGAGGAGTACTGCCTTCTGAATCAGGCTCTTGATCCAACCGCCTAACGAAAGCCTCGATAGATGTTGATCGAGGCCTTCGGCCATAAGGCCTCGATTATTATAATAATATTATTATTTCCTTTATTCGTCTAAATACATATAAATTATATTTTTAAATATTAGAATATAAAAAAAATATATAAAAACATTTAAAAATATAAAAAATTGTAGCCCACCGGTATCGGGAACAGGGTCCAAGCTACCGGTGGTCAGAGCTCCAGAGAGAGGAACCTCCTGACAATGCGAGCCGTGTCCAGAAGTACTGCTTTCTGAATCAAGCCCTTGATCCAGCTGGCCAACGAGAGCCTCCTCAGGTGTTGGTCGAGGCTCTTGGCTATCAATCCATTGGCTGTAACGACTATTGGCACAATGATTGCTGAGTAAACACCCCACATGTCGACAACCTCGCGAGCCAAGTCAAGATACCTACTTGTCTTGATTTGTTTATCTTTCTCGGCTTTCACGAGGTTCTCATCATGCGGGACGGTTATGTCAACAATCATTGCGCGCCGTTCTAATCGATCCATCACCACTATATCAGGCTTATTGGCAACAATAGTCCTGTCAGTGATGATGGATCGATCCCAGTACAATGTGATATTTCCATTTTCGAGAACTGGGTCGGGCACATACCTATAGTACGGCACCTCCGATTCCACAAGGCTGTATTTCAGAGCAAGTTGCTGATGGATTATCCTGGCTACAAGGTTGTGTCTATGCAAGTACTCCCCGTTAGCTAGACGAGAACACCCGGAGATAATATGCCTGATTGATTCTCCCGGCCGGTGGCATGCCCGACAGATGTCAACCGTGCCGTCTTTCACAATAAATCTCCGGTAATTGTTCGTCATCATAACTTCGTCCATAATTGCACAGACAAAACCTTCGGTTTCTCCAAAAAAGATCACCGAACCGCAGCCAGGCTACGGACGCTAGTAAATCTACATCGGGTCCATGTTGGGCCCGGAAAAAGCGTCCGTGAAGCTCCTTACTCTGCCATACCTCCATGCGATCATTAGTGTCAAGCACTACTGGTTTGCGCCAGTTCTCTTTACCTAAGGAGAGCGGGGTGAGGCCATTGTCCACCACGACTACATCTCGGTGCATCCCCACGTCGGTTTCAAGGAAATATTCCCTGAGACTGCATATCTCGCGATTGTGGAGAGTCTTAGCGTTTAAAAAGCCTCGACCTCCACACTTTCGCGGAATATACAGCCTCATTACCGATGACCGTGGGTGATGCATTCGATTTGCAGTCAGCAGCGTACGAACCTTCCTATCCAGGGCGTCGAGTTCGGTCTGAGTCCATTTGAGTATGCCAAAAGAGTACATCAAAACCGGCATGACCCAATCGTTGTAGGCACGCACCTTGTTTCCGCCTGAAAGAAGACTATTAAATACTTTTTTCAGGCGACCAAAGAAGCGCTCCTTCAACGATTGCTTCATGTCAGTAACATTGATGCTCAATGCTTCTGACATACCCAAATACTTATAGGTATCGGATGCGGAGAGGGCCCTAAGGTTTGTGGAATCCGAGAGTTGGTTTCCCACGGATTCCACAATCTCCCCTCGCTTAACATGCATGACCGCACATTTGTCCACACCAAATTCTATCCTGATGGCGCTACTGAAAGTTTCAGTAATTTTCAGTAGCTCCATCAGTTGCAAATTGTTGGGGGAAAAGAGTTTTAGGTCATCCATGTAAAGGAGGTGAGATATAACCTGACCACCTCTCCTCAGCCGATAGCCTAGACCTGAATCCTCCAGCAGTGTGCTTAGAGGATTCAAGGCCAAGCAGAACCAAAGCGGACTCAAACTGTCGCCCTGGAATATGCCTCGTTCGATCCTTATCGGCTCGCTATTCCTCTGGATATTTCGACATCCTGGATAGCGAAGGACCGTCCTCCATTGCCCCATACACGACATCAGGAAGGTGCACAGAGTTGTATCTACTTTATACAACTCCAACACCCTCATGAGCCATGTATGTGGCACGGAGTCATAGGCCTTCTTATAATCTATCCAACATGTCGACAGATCCTTTCGGGAACGACGAACCTGTTGGTTAATGGTCATATCAATGAGTAGCAGCTCCTTAGTACCCCGGGACCCATTCTTACATCCATTTTGAGAGACAGACATGATGGAGTTGGTGTCTATATGTTTGTTAATTTTAGCTCTCAAAATAGATGTAAGCACTTTATAGACCGTCGGTAGACAAGTGATCGGTCTATAATTTTTGGGATCCGCGGTGCTATCTGATTTATGGAGCAGGTGGGTTATTCCTGTCGTTAGGAATTGGGGTAGCGACCCTGACTAAGGCTGACTGGAACTGGGATGCCAAGCGGACGTGCGACCGTTTGAACCATTTTATCCAAAAGTTGTGCAGCCCGTCCGGCCCTGGAGATTTCCAGTTAGGCAACGGACGGACTGCTCGAGCAACATCTTGGGGGCTGATGATAAATGCCTCCATTTCTGGTATTAGATCGCACGCTCGCTCAATCTTCCCAGTCCAATCACCTTCGGTGTGACTGACAGGCACCGACCAGATGTTTCGCCAGAATGAACACATGGCGTCATCATCCGGCACACCTTGGTCCGGTCGCTCCCAAGCCCTATAAACCCACCTTTCATCACTCTGGAATCTGCGATTCTGAGTGTACCGCTCCACTCTCCGCCTGTACCGACGAATATGGTTTGCCCACGCACAGATCTTCTGTTTCAGGAAGTCGATACGCTCTGTAACGCGGGACAAGTAATCTCGAGAACTAATATCTGTCCCCGAGAACGCCCGCCTCACAAAGCGCATCACTCTAGGACGAGTATTACCCTCCCTGAAACAGATTAGCTTGCCGATTATTATTATTTATTATATTATATATGTATTATATTATAATATTATAAACGCGAAAGTTTGTTTAGATGTTTGTTACTCCTTCACGCAAAAACTACTGAACGGATTTTGATGAAACTTCACAGTAATATAGCTTATACATCAGAATAATACATAGGCTACAATTTATAAAGATTTTGTGTGATTTGGCCATAATATAACGATAAGTATCAAGTAAGTCGGAAAAATTCCTGCCCTCTGAGAGCTATCTTGGCGTGCGCTGCCTAAACCGTTAGAGTTACATGAAGATAATGTATCGTGGAACTGTTTGTCTTATAAAGTTCTAAATAAAAGTCCGCGACAGCATATATCTACCTTTTTATTATCCAAAATAGTGATCCAATACATTTAAATTGGATACTTTTTTTACAATGCATATTTCAGAGTACTTTGTTAATTTTTATCAAAATCAATACATTTGTCGCTTTCAGTATTTCATGTAGATAAACTTTGTCTTTTACACTAAGCAATTTGGACGAATACTTTAAAAGTTATCACGATAAGATTGACCTGAGTGGAGCGCTATTAATGCCTAAAGTCGGCGGCGCGCAGAGCGGGGGTGGAGGGGCGGTCCAGGCAATGAAGTCCCGAACACGGGCAGGCAGGGTGGAACACCAAAGGAAAGACCGTTCTAAGGATTTCAATAATAAGTTTATTATCCTTTTATTTATATATGGAAGGTGTGTCTACTAATATTATTTGGGTAGGGCCAGAACACTTTTATACTACTGGGCGTGAGGGCAGACCGGCAGACGTCGTTGACGGTTGTGTTCATTTTGAGTTTTTTTTACAGCTTTAAATTCGATTCGAAGCGATTTATTACTAACTAACAGTAGGCATAATTATAATTTTTAGGTAGTATATTTTAAGTACAAATTAATATAGATTCGTTTTAAATTCAATTATTAGTCACATTAGAATTGTTTTCTTTGTTTGTTTAATTACTTATAAGTAGGATTGTATTTTAAGTTAGTTAGGTCACGGGTTAGGTACTTATAGGTTGTATTTGTAAGTATTAAGTACCTAAATAGATTCGTTATTATTTTCATTAGGTACCTACTTAGATTATTACAATTGTTTTTTTTTTGTTAGTTTAAGATTAACGTATAGTTTTAGGTTGTGTTGTAAGTAGTAAGAAGTTAGATTCGTTTTCCTCCTAATTAGCTATTGGAATTGTTTTAGTTACTTTGAAAATTACTACTGATTTGGTGATTTTTTATATAGTACTTACAATAATGACTCGAATGCGTAAGTCTAATATTTCATAAAGCTCTAATATAGCTCGAGCTATAAAAATAGCTAGACTTAGAATAACGAGACGTCTCAACAAACTGAGCTGCGAAGGTTTGAGCAGGCGGTGCGTGAGGCGGTACACAGAGCTACTGTGACACCAGAACAGTCCCAAGATCGACGTCAACAACACGCTGAGTATCTGGCATCTCAACAACTGCTGAAACTCCAGAACAGTCTCAACCTCGACGTCAACGGCATGCTGAGTATCTGATGTCTCAACGGGCTGCAGATACACCAGAACAGTCCCAAGATCGGCGTCAACAGCATGCCGAGTATAGTGGTGTCTCAACGGGCTGCGGAGACACCAGAAGAGACACAAGCTCGACGTCAGCAGCAGGCGACTTACATGGCGTCCCAAAGAGCCACAGAAACCTCTACAACAGCTGAATCTCGCAGAAGCGCTGTTGTTACACGAATATAATGTATCATGGGACTGTTTGTCTTAAACAGTTCTAAATAAATGTCCGCGACAGAATATATTATCTGCCTTTTATGTGGAAGCCCAAAATAGTGAGCCATATCGAAATTACCTCTTTCTGTGTGTTACCTTTTCACACCTAAACCACTGAACGGATTTCGATATTTGGCAAGGAGATAGATAGCACCCTAGGGAAGGACATGCGCTACTTCACCGATACTGTCCTGTGGGATAATTTCCGACATCCACGCGGGCGAAGCCGCGGGCGAAGCCGCGGGCGAAGCCGCGGGCGGAAGCTAGTATTACATATATATACAGGATGTCCGGTAATTAATGGATAATCTCTTCAGGGGTCATTGTACTTGTCATTAGGAACAACTATTACTATGGGACCAAACCTGAAATCGCGAAAAAAGAATCAGCAGTTTCCTACATTTTGACGAGTTCTGCGAACATAAATGTAGGGAACAGCTGATTTTTTTTCGCGATTTCATGTTTGGCCCCGTAGTAAAAGTTGTTCATAATAATAAGTACAATCCTTTGTTCCCACTAGTACCACCCAACTGTACCACCGGTGTGTACTAGCGGGAAATTTCGTTCTCTATAGTACCACCATTTATATTAATTAATATTAGTGGTACTAGTGACCTTTGTTCCCACTAGTACCACCGAACTGAACCACCGGTGGTATTAGCGGGAAATTTTGTTCTCTGTAGTACCACCATTTACTTAGTGGTACCAGTGACACTGTTTGTTCCCAATATTACTACCTATGCAAATTGTTTAACATTATTTTTTACCGACTATAAACTTATGGGACGAAATACCTACCTTATTGATTAGACGTAGAGTAGTCCATTTTCCTCAAGTGCAGGAAGATAGTGACAATCTTGTCCACTTATAAACTCCGCATAAAACCTCAGACAAATCAATCAAAGTTGTCATTGTTGTTTTATCAAAATTGATA
Source organism: Hydraecia micacea (assembly GCA_914767645.1). Lineage (NCBI taxonomy): Eukaryota > Metazoa > Arthropoda > Insecta > Lepidoptera > Noctuidae > Hydraecia > Hydraecia micacea. Next base: position 11,563,608 of record OU611780.1, read on the forward strand.
TGTTTCAACTAGTACTTATATCGCCTATGTGTATGGTTTCAACATATATTGCAAATTTTAATGAAATAAAATAACACAAACCGTCATTTCATTAAATTAAATAAAAAACAAAAATATTTCTTCATTTTATTTACGCAACTATGAACGAAACCGAGCTAAAAATTAAAAAAAAAGGGCGTGGTGGAAGAGTGCTGCTTGAAGGTGGGCAGCAATATTACTTCCATAAAAAATATAAAAATGAAAGTGAAATATGGAGATGTAAACAATACAAGTTGGAATTAAAATGTAAAGGATCGGTAACTTTATCGAAGGTAACATTTTCTTTAGACTCTTACATAACGTCACAGACCAGTGCACCTACTCTATACGAGTCCTCGGGATAGTTTTAAAAAGAGTGGCATTCGTGACATTCATAAAGCGACCTCAAGGGCTCTAGTTCGACCATAGTTCGACTTAATCTTGAGTAGCCGATTTTGACAGATCGTCTATAAATTTTTCTGTTAAAATCGGCTGCTCAATATTGAGTCGAACGTGAGTCCGTTTTATGAACGCCACTCTAAATTTCCTAATCCTGTCAAATCTGGGTCCTTCTAATGCAGTTACTAGTGTCCGACCGAAGGTGCAATTCTGGCCGAAGCCGAAGCCGAAGCCGAAGCCGAAGCCGATTAATCGGTATTCACCAAAACCTTCGGCCGAAGCCGAAGCCGAAGCCGAAGGTGTCATTGACCTTGAGAAATACGATAGTTACTTTGATCTCAGAATATACTAGATACATATTGTGAGAGCTTTAGAGATTTAGCCCAATAACGAGCCGAGTGACCAACATATACATGTCGTTTGGTCCGGTGCGGCGGCGCGGCGAAACTCTGCTGCTCTGCACACTCTCCGTCTCGCTCTAGCATCGTTCAGTAAATTTCAAATTTTGACAACTAGCAAACCTTCGGCTTCGGCCAAACCTTCGGCAAATTTTTGGCCGAAGCCGAAGATTTGGCCGAAGGTGCTTTTTTGGCCGAAGGTGGCCGAAGCCGAAGCCGAAGCCGAAGCTTCGGTCGGACACTAGCAGTTACTTGTTAGGCGTTTGGCGTTTTAACGTGAGCCTACTTTTTTGTTTTAGAACCGAGATGGTGTTATAAATAGAAAGACACATAGGGTAAAGGCGGGATAGATGCCCCAGTGGGATAGTTGCCTCATTTTCGAAAAACCTAACTTCCCAAACTCGCGACTAAGAAATAATAGTTGAACTAAGAGCCGTAGGCACCCCGCACCTCAGTTAGCCACGGGCCGTCGTGCGGTGAGGACGTGTTTCGCTCGTGTGTGCATTCATCTCCGCGGCGAACTTTAAAAACACATCAAAGTTTTAAAGGTTAGTATTTGCTGTTGTATAACTTTATAAGTAGTCATTAATTCCGTTATATTATTTATTACGTCAATAAACTGATTCATCAAGTATGCATCTAGATGTAAATAGTTGCTCTTTTGTTTGTTATTTATTTAAAAAAATACTTAGGCATCTATCCCTATCAAAAAGGATAGTTGCCCTGATTTTTCGAGGTATAGGTGCCCCTAGGGGCATCTATCCCTCCATACACCATGTATGCCCATAGGTATGTGGTTTTAGGGTATATTTTGAACATATTTTTGTGTTCTGTTATATTTTTATGTGTTTACATATATTTGTATTTGGACTTTTTAGTGATTGTAGCAGAACTATGCCACGAAAATCCAAAAGAAAGGAAGGAGTTCGAGCTCGAGTATGTTTTTGGACTACAGAATAATTGCAGTCAGCTTTCGACGAAATGGATAGAAATACCATGGGGATAAACGAAATATAGACAGTTATGGTTATTTTATTTGATCTCAGATTATGTACAATTATATGCTAACGATGACAATTGAAAAAAAAATTAAAAACTGCAAAATGCTTTTCATTATTAGACCCATGTTTCTTGGAAACAATTTCTGTTTTAGGAGTAGCTTTTTACTGCTAAAACACCAATTGTCCTCAAAACCTCATAAAAGTTTGGCTGAGTTTTTCGTTTATACAGTATGAAGGGTATCTATCCCGCGCCGCAGGCATCTATCCTTCTTAGTATTTTCATGGTGGGGCAACTATCCATACGGGTAGGCATCTATCCCCAAAAAAGGAGTTCCACAAAAACCAAAAATTTGCAAAATCTGTAATTTGTGGGGTCAAAAATACAAATCACAGTTAAACATAAAGGATTAAACTAGCTAAATTCATAGACATTATTTATATAAAATTGTTATTTTTTTAATTAGGAGAATATTTCAAAAAGTGGGGCATCTATCCCGCCTTTACCCTAGTAAACAGTGCCAGCCTGACCTTGCCCAGAATTGTATTGATGCTACTATTAGCGAATGTTGTGATGAGGCAGTAAAGGGCGAGGAGCCAGCTCCTAAAGTTTTTAAACGGGCAATAGCTAAAATCACGAAAAATCGTTGGGATTTACTCGCCGATAAGCCGACACCAAGTTTCAATGAAAAAAATTCTTCAATTTACAGGCAACGAAATAAAGCTGCCTGTGTTGAAAAAACTCTTTCCAAAAATGGTGGAGAGGTACCTACCTCAACAGTTCTTGAAATTTTTGCTCGCTGATTATTGTGAAGATTCCATGAGAATCCTATTTTGCAATGAAACAGGGAAAGATTTGCTTAAAACTTCGACAATGTTTTTCATGGACGCAAGTCATGCCCGGAACCATTTCGTCAAATTTACGTCATTCATGGAGACCTTGGTAGCAATTTGGAATACAAAAATATTGTCCCATTAGCCTTTGCATTTATGACTCATCAAAATAAAAAAGCGTACTCTACACTGTTCGAACTACTCAAAATAAGAATTCCGGAATGGCAGACTGCACCCTAATTGCGTAACACACTATCAATCGGAATCTGAATCATTTTGAAGCAAATTTCTAATCCATTGCTTCATAAGTTCGAAAAATTTGTCTGCTCAACACGTAAATAACGCAATGAATGTTGTTGAACTGTCAAAATGAAACCGATTCCGATTGATAATGTGTTACGCAATTGCCCCGCTGGTGTGGTCATGACTGATTTTGAACAGGCAGCCATAAGTGCATTAACTAAAATTGGTATAAAAGTTACAGGATGTCATTATCACTTTCTAAATGCTCTGCGACGTAAGGCAAAATCTTTGGGCATGAAGAAAACTAGGGATAATCAACGAATCATTCATTTGGCTAGTAACCTTGCTTTGCTCCCAACAGACATTTCGGAAGGATGGGATTATGTTGTAAGAGAAATTAAACAAGACGTAGCACCTGCAATGAGAAATTTCCAAAAATACTACGAGACAGTTTGGATGAAAAGTCCTTTCAAAGATATATTAAGCGTTTTTGGCTGTCAATATCGAACAAATAATTCGGCAGAGGGTTGGCATCATAACTTAAATTCTTACATAAGCAGAAATAAACCGAATTTCTTGCAAATCTTGCATGTTTTGTTTCAAGAATCTCACATAACAACCTTCCGAAGCAACAAATTGAAGAAGTCCAATATGAGCTCACAACTAGTGCTTGCCCGTGGTCCCCCAGTCTAGTCGTCCCCCTTGGGGTACCACGGGCAAAAATATTTGCCCGTGGTACCCCCTGAAAAACAATCTTATTATTAAAATTTCAATATTTATTTCCAATAACAATTATGCTCTAAAGTTATTATAAAATATTTGTCGGATTTGGCCAAGACATCAGAAGTAAAACTAATACCTAAATTTATTTCAATCGAACAATTTCTTAAATCTTTAAAATACAGAAATTAAATTAATTCATTATTAAATAACTAATAATGACATTGAGGGCGGTCACATAGGGCAGTACTGACTTTCAGGGACAGTGGTCCATGCACCCACCGCAATAAGGACAGTACTAGTTGTCAGAGACAGCGTTCCACATCCAATAATCGGGCAGTACTGACTGTCGAGAGACAGTGGTCCGTGCACCAAGACGCATCCATTGGAAATGCGTACAGACCACAGAACATTAATACTCCAAGAGAAGAACGACAACTTCATACAAATAAAAAATTTACACGAGAACACACTAGCGCTCCAGTGTATGCCATAAGAAACTCGTGAGGCGCGGGAATTATGAACAGAGGGACATACCTACTATTTATTTTTAGTTTATTAGGCATTAACCTACAACGAATTTTTATTATGCAGACGATTATGCATTGCATAATTATTATAATAATGCATAATCCTTTGAAAAAACTGAAAAATGAAAATTCTCTGCAAAAGAAAACAAATAAAACAAAGTCAAAGTCTACATTTTTTTATTGGGAATACACAACACTTAAGCGTCAATATCGCACAAACAGGATACGTAAAACAAAATATAACACTAAAGCATCAATTTCGCACTGGAGTCTATCTCATAAATTTGTTGATTTCACAACACAGAAAGCGTCACTTTCGCACTGTAGAGTATATATATCTCGTAGTGGTTAACGCAAGAAACAATTACAACAAAACAAGCAAGCACAGAGTAAACTATAACATGCAAGTTAGCTTAGCACTTTAGCAGTTAGAGTTAGCAACAGAGAAAACAAATCCGCCATGACAGAAATGAGTGTGGCCATTTCATAAATAAAATCACCATACATCATTATTTGGTTTGTAAAGTTTTTTTTCTTCTAGACAGCAATTTACGACCACTGAAACACAAAATAAGGGTTCTAAGACGACCCGCTGACCGTTTTAACTAGTTTCAATCGTTGTTGTAAAATATTTTAATGAACATTAAAATCACCCGAATCTACCGAAAAGACTAGTATCTATTCAATCGGGCATGTGACATCACTGATCATGCTATCGTTTTCTTTTGTAGAGCGCTATCTCGTTTTTGCAAAATTTGCCACTGTTGGCATTGGCTGCTAAGAAAGCTAACTCCCCCGTGTACGTTACCCTAGCAGGAAAGTAGCTCCTAGAGTGATATGAGTGGAACGTATAATTAGTGCGTAATCTGCTGTAAATGTGCGCCAAATAAAAAATTTGTGCGCTTTGTCGTTTTGGAAAAAAACGGAAAAAACGATTCCTGCTAGGGTAACGTTTTTCCAGCAGGAAAATTCTAAACGAATGATCGGAGAGAGAAATATTGTGCATGGGCAGAGAGCTTATATTTGTGCAAAAATGTGCGCTGAAAATATAATTTGTGCGTCTTCAGGTTTTCGAGATATTGAGTTTCCTGCTGGAGTGACGTTTTGCAGAATCGTGTATCTCTAAAACTATTGTATGTGCGCCTGTAGAATAAACATACACGAGTAGCCTTTAATTTGTGCGTATTTGTGACAGAATTAGATTCAAGAAAATATTTATAATTTTCAAGTAATCTCGCTTTTTTGAAAACGCGAAAACATGTCACAGCGCCTAAACGAGAAAACGTATAAGATCGCTGAAAACTGTGTTCGGTCCTTCTTGATGCTAATAATAACCATAACAAGTTTCAAAAGTGTACGTGCATGCTTTATTGAATAATATTGCCTAAAGTCAAAACGACGGGGTCGTAACTTTGACGGCAAAATACAAGAAATCGGCTCAACCCAAGATGTGTAGTTTAAACCAAAAATTAGTGCGTCTAGTCAAGAATATATAGTTAAATTGTTCAGCTTGGAATGTTTCGCATTCAGTAGATATAAGCAAAAAACATAACATGTAAACAACGGCTGGTTATCCGACCAAATTCGAATGACCACAAAAAAGCGACGGATTCATACATATCGATGGTCTTCTTTATTGGTCGTATTAAACCTAAGCTGTTGTCCGTACAGTTGCGTTCAAACATTTGTTTGCAATTATATGACCTAGTTTTGAGGGAGATTCAGCTTTGCAGATTTCGGCGAGTCACGTGTCGATCGTATAGCATATTTACTTTACTAGTAATATAATATTATTAAGTTTAAAAAGCAAGAAATAAAAGTTAATTTAAAAAAACCCCGACTCAAACAAAAACCTCTAAAAACTAAAAAATAATAAATTATTGGCCCTTTAAGTTTAATATAAGTTGCAGGAAATATTTTGATCCAAGCGTCCTCACGTCGGGGTCACCTCATCTGTTTGGCGTTTTCATTAGCCGTCGCTAATGAAAACGCCAAACAGATGAGGTTTAAACCCAGCAATAATGAATGCATGCTATTGTAGAAAACATAGCTGCTGTTAACTTCCAATTTTCATTAGCCGTCCCCCGACGTGAGGAAGCTTGGATCAAAATATTTCCTGCAACTTATATTAAACTTAAAGGGCCAATATATATTATTTTTTAATGTTAGATTTGAGCTGACGCTCCATCACAATAATATGTTATCTGCTGTATGTATTTTAATGAAAGCTGGAATGAAGAAGATAGCTTATTCCTTGGAATAGCACATAGGCTACTTTTTATAATGTACTTACTTAATCATGTGCGGAGAGGAGAGGGGTCCGTGGCTAAATAATAACAGCCGCACAGGTCGATCGATCAGGTTAAGGGACGCTTGCCGCGGTTGGTCTGTGGATGGGTGACCATCTTTACATACTGAGACCCCTCCGTGCCTCGGAAAGCACGTTAAGCCGTTGGTCCCGGCTGTCATTCGTGGATCTTTGACAGTAGTTACGAGTAGTCAGAGGCCCGAAAGTCTGACAACCAGTCTTACCAAGGGGTATCGTATTACCCAGTAACTGGGTTGTGGAGGTCAGATAGGCAGTCGCTCCATGTAAAATACTGGTATTCGGCTGCATCTGGTTAGACTGGAAGCCGACCCCAACATAGTTGGGAAAAGGCTAGGCAGATGATGACTTAATCATGTGCAAAGTCACGCAAGCTAGTAGAATATAATCTAATAACAAGTTTATTTTTTACTTCTTTTCTACTTCAGTGTACTCAGGCACAACACGTGTCAACCGGTTCGTGAGTAAAGTTAAGAATGTCATCGATATGTATGAATCCGTCGCTTTTTTGTGGTCATTCGAATTTGGTCGGATAACCAGCCGTTGTTTACATGTTATGTTTTTTGCTTATATCTACTGAATGCGAAACATTCCAAGCTGAACAATTTAACTATATATTCTTGACTAGACGCACTAATTTTTGGTTTAAACTACACATCTTGGGTTGAGCCGATTTCTTGTATTTTGCCGTCAAAGTTACGACCCCGTCGTTTTGACTTTAGGCAATATTATTCAATAAAGCATGCACGTACACTTTTGAAACTTGTTATGGTTATTATTAGCATCAAGAAGGACCGAACACAGTTTTCAGCGATCTTATACGTTTTCTCGTTTAGGCGCTGTGACATGTTTTCGCGTTTTCAAAAAAGCGAGATTACTTGAAAATTATAAATATTTTCTTGAATCTAATTCTGTCACAAATACGCACAAATTAAAGGCTACTCGTGTATGTTTATTCTACAGGCGCACATACAATAGTTTTAGAGATACACGATTCTGCAAAACGTCACTCCAGCAGGAAACTCAATATCTCGAAAACCTGAAGACGCACAAATTATATTTTCAGCGCACATTTTTGCACAAATATAAGCTCTCTGCCCATGCACAATATTTCTCTCTCCGATCATTCGTTTAGAATTTTCCTGCTGGAAAAACGTTACCCTAGCAGGAATCGTTTTTTCCGTTTTTTTCCAAAACGACAAAGCGCACAAATTTTTTATTTGGCGCACATTTACAGCAGATTACGCACTAATTATACGTTCCACTCATATCACTCTAGGAGCTACTTTCCTGCTAGGGTAACGTACACAACTCCCCCTGGTACAGACTCAACCGCGCAGCTCCTTATAAAGGCAGATCGCTAGTGGGGGGAAAACGTTACAATATTTTACTGGATTGGATACCAAGTCCTTTAGGCCAAATGATCGATAGAGTGAATGATTTGTCTATGATGCGTCTGGTGCACGTTCCACTAGCGCCACCTAGTCGCCGTCTCTCGCAGCTGCTAGACAATATGCCGTCATATTTACACATTCAAATATTTACAAATATTTAACATTTACAAACAAAGGGCATCAAAAAACTCGTCCGCATCGCTGTCAACAGGAAACGTGCCCAAAAGACTGGCAGCATTGCCACGTTGTATGGCAATACTGATTCTTTGGCCAAAAAATAGGCCAGCCCTCTGGTCACGTGAAGAGTCGACCAACCGCTTGGCGATGTCTCGAAATACTAAGTGGGCACTCGGGCCCCATGGCCCTAGTGTTTCAACCCCAAACGGCTCAAATATATAAGTTCCAAAGAGATTGGAGTATTTGCGCCGTTTGAGGTTTTCCGCACCTGCAGCAGCCGCCCCGGCACAGCTCACCGTGCTTGGAAGATGGGATGGCGCAAGGGTGTCGACACACGTTGCATCCCACACCAAAGGCCTACCTACCTTCCAAGGCATTATGGTCATTCTGTCTGGTCTCTTACCATCGTCGCGTGCCAAGCCATTGGGTTCTAAAACAGCTGGCACCCCGGCGGTGACAAGAGCACGACGGATGATGTCATTGATGCTGGCATGCCGTGCTATCCGGCCTGCGCTTTTACTGCAGGATAAGCCATGGTGTCCGAGGCAGTCGACACCTTCACCGCATTGGCAGCGATGCGGAGCCACGCAAGGGGCGCCCAGACGCAAACAAGTAGCGAGCCGGAAGGTGGTGTCACCCAGCAAAGTGCCTATGTTGGGTGACGGTAGTGCCTGAAGCCAGAGGCCCGACTCCCACTCACCCACAGCCAGTAGGCGGGCACGCTCAGCAGTATTGGTGGACGTATTAATAAGATTATTCCGTACCAAATGACATTATTAAATATATTTTTATTGCCCGTGGTACCCCATCTCAAACATTTCAATTTGACATAAAAAAAAAAACATTTAAAAAACGAACTGTTGCCTGACAAATAAAGAAATACTTACAAATAAATTGTTTTCGCATTTCATATGAGATTTTTCAATAAAAAACATAATATTGACGCTGGAAGAATTTAGAAAAAGTAAGGGAGAGTTTGAAGAAGAAATGGAGCGTAAAAGTAAGTATAAGATACAATATTGAGCAATTATTTATTTGATAATCAGGGACTACTTGTTTATCGCGAATTTAACATCTTTAACTACGAGTTTTGAATTTACAGAAAAAAAAAGAAAGAAACAGAGGAAGCAGCATTAGTAGCAATATACGCATGCCGTGGTGTATTATGCCATAAGTTTATGTTGGTTTTATACTAAGTAATAGAAAAACAACAATAAAATTATTATTATCAAAAATGTATCTTTCCAGATCCACAATTTGATAAACAATAATAAACTCCATCGCCGTATCTCTACGTTGACGTCGTGGTGGGGCTTGCGCGCTCCGAACTCTGGGCCTGTGCCGGAAGAATTTACTTTCCGGAATGGGTCTAAGGTGAGGAACCAGACCAAGAGAGATACAGAAACCCGCAGGGCAGCATGTGGCGAGCTGTTGGGCAGTAGCGACCCCACGGACCCTATCTCCCGGGAGAAGTCTTGTTCCTCACCTCTGGCTTGCCTTTATTGGCCGGCTGGAGTGAAAAATGACGAGGAACAGAGCTCCCACCTCATTCTTGCCTTTATTGGCCGGCTTGAGTGGAGATTCGTAAGAGCAAACGTGCTCGGAGGAAGGAAGTATTCCAGTAAGATGCTGGTAGGGATCTTGACCGTACTTCCGGGATTGTCCTGATAGCCGTGGAATACCTCTCCACTCCTCATAAGCACCTCAGGACATGTTGCCCCCTTGTCGCTACGTCACTATGTGCTAGCGACCGTTTCCGGGGGCCCATTATTGAGTGTGCAAGTCACCCCCTGCCATTTTATCCGTGTATATATAAAACATTGATCAGGCAGGGGTCATAGTTCTTCCATAGTTCTTGGTAACCAGTCCACTTCAGCCACCCAAACCCATAGTCCAACTTTTTATTTTTCCATATCCTACAATAGTCCTACACCAACCTACACAACCCAAGGATAACCCCTTGGGTGCACTTGCATAGTGCATACAGGGATAATCGTCGGATGGTGCCGCATTTCATTAAAATTTCCTAAGGGGCCTCTGCGAGTTGGCTTCGGCCCTTCGTACGCCTTCCAAAGGACCGGGACCCCATGGTCCCGAGATATGTAAAATCATAAAATAATAATAATATTTTTTTTTTTTATTGTTCAGAAAAAACACATTACAATATTTGAATAGCACTAGCCTCCACACTAGAATTCCCTGTGTTGTGGAGACTAGTCTCCTTCATCTTACAAGATTGTTAGATAGATAGTAGGTAGGCTCACACATTTACTATAGCATCAGTCGGTAAGATATCTGAGGTGACAATAATCAAACGTTTGCTTATATTCAGGAAAGTAAAAGAATTACAGGTGGATGTCCCAGAGGATAAGCTAGAAACAGTTTATGTCCATATACTTATATTTTTTATATAGTATGGATGACCATACTATACTTGGTGTTAAATTAATTCCGAGAATGAAATATAGAATTAAATACATTAATAAAAAAATAATTTTCTGAGTAAGTATATGCTTTTATTACTCTTATAAGATGCCTTTATTTTTAGTTTGAAATTATAGTTAAGTACCTATTGTCTTAAGGCGCTACCTCTAACATCTAAAATCCTCGAAAACCTACTAAGCGAGCGAAAGTGATGCAATTACTTTTGAAACGCAAAAGAAGAGTGATGGCTATAATGTGCGTGCGCTCGGAATAAAACGACGTATGTGCCAAAATGAATTTACTCTTTTTTATTTAACAAAATAAGTGAATTAAATTTAAAACTAACATCATAGAAATGTAAAAAACAGGAGAAGTGGCAAGGGGGCGTGTCTGTGTCCACGCGCCATGGGCAAATTGTGCCTGTACTCGGCAAATGGCCGTCTCCGCGAACTAGTGCGCTTTCGACCGTGATCGTGATAAAATATAAAAATGCCGAGTTGTTCAGTGGTTTCCTGTAAAAACCGAAGTCAAAATAAAAACTTCGTATCTCATGGAATCACTTACCATATATAAGTAAAAGTATTTTACTGTATTTGTCTTTAAAATCATGAAAAACAACAAATGGTAAAATATTTCTTGCTTTTACTACGTTATTTTTGTTTTCAAATATCGCAGCGGCTGTACTATTTTTGCAGCAAATACATTGCTCCTTAACCACTAACCACTAAATATGTCGTCAAGTGACTGGACAAGCAATGTAAACATTACAAAACGATACTTTATTTTCGCCGAGCGTCGCATAGTACGGCCGCTGTGTCTTGCGGCGAGCTAGTGATGACAACAATGTCGATTGCCCAACGAATATATTGCTATTATAGTTAATTTTTCAATTTGTCAACCGTTTTAACCCGGTTCATAGAAGACCTGACAAGATGACGTTTAAATCCGGTTGGTAGACCCTTGAGAAGATGTAAAATAATATTAACTTTTTTATTTACTTCAATTATTTTTTTTAAGTACATTTTATTGATTTATAATATAATATGCTCTGGACATATCGTTTTTTATTTATTTTATTTTCATGACCGTACATTATTTTTAGTACAATAATTAATGGAAGAATCGATAACTTTCCGATTTAGTCAATCACTAGCGTATATGTAAAATAAATTGGCTTTTGCACAGCACAACGATAGCGATAGATGTTTTTGTGTGAGTAAGTTGTACGGTGCATGGTAAATGCACGTTGTGTTTGAGGAGTTAAGGTTTATAATTGATTGTGTAGTACGTTCTGATTTATGAATTGCAAGTGTGTGCGCGACTTTGTATCTATTGCTTTTGCTGAACTACATGTGTAGTTGTGGCGCGGTGGTGGGGCCAACCTAGCGACATCGGGTTCTAATACATTTTCAACTAACGGGCATATCTCCTTCTTTCATATGACTAACTATGAATCACTTAATGCATTACCTAAGCAAAAAGATTGTATTTGCATTTTATTTATCTGGTTATTAGCGGGGGACTACGGACCAAATAATTTGCCCATGGTACCACTTCGTCCCCCTTGGGGGTACCACGGGCAAAAATATTTGCCCGTGGTACCCCAAGGGGGACTAGACTGGGGGACCACGGGCAAGTACCGCTCACAACCAAAGCGAGCAAAACAACACATTGATTCTGATGACCGGATAATTGAAGCACAAATGCAATTGACATCAGGAGAAATTTGTATTGGCCACTTTTTAGAGAAACTTCGCTAGTTCGCATATAAACGTTGTTGCGATATCTTTTATTTTTAATTTAGCCGAGAGATAAGTTTGATTTCTGTTTACTTTTGTTTTGCAATAATTAAAGTGATAATATGTATTAATTTCTTTATTAAAGTGCAGGTGCTATCTCTATAGGTAGGTAGTACTATTGGGAACAAACAGTGTCACTACTCACTAGTACCATTCATATTAATTAATATAAGTGGTGGTAGGTACTATAGAGAACGAGATTTCACGCTAGCATCACCGGTGGTTCAGTTCGGTAGTACTAGTGGGAACAAAGGTTGGGAACAAACAGTCTCACTAGTACCACTAAGTAAATGGTGGTACTATAGAGAACGAAATTTCTCGCTAGTACCACCAGTGGTTCAGTTCGGTGGTACTAGTGGGAACAAAGGGAATTAATGACTACTTATAAAGTTATACAACAGCAAATACTAACCTTTAAAACTTTGACGTGTTTGTAAAGTTCGCCACGGAGATGAATGCACACACGAGCGAAACTCGTCCTCACCGCACGACGGCCGGTGGCTAACTGAGGCGCGGGGTGCCTGCGGCTCTTAGTTAAACTATTATTTTTTAGTCGCGAGTTTGGGAAGTTAGGTTTTTTGAAAATGAGGCAACTATCCCACTGGGGCATCTATCCCGCCTTTACCCTAGCCTATATGTTGACCCGACTCATGCAAACCCGACTCATGCAAAATTTGAAGTAAATCCATGCAGTACTTTTTGAGTTTATCCCGGACATACATACAGACAAACAGACAAAAATTCTAAAAACTATATTTTTGGCTTCGAAGTCGATTGTAGACCACGCCCCAAGTATAATTTTTTAAAAATATTCAGTGTACAGTTTTGACTTTCCTACGATTTTATTATATGTATAGATAAACTAGTCAATTCAGTTTTCATTAATGATGATTATTTTTCCAGACTTGGATAGGCCATAAACTTGATTTGATAAAACTTATTACATTACTAGCTTTTGCCCGCGACTTCGTCCGCGTGGAATAATGACTTCCGGAAAAAAACAATTTATCCCCCTTTTCTTCCCGTTGGGAGGGAATTTCCAAAAATCCTCTCTTAGTGGTAGCCTACTCCTCCCAACAAACACACACTACGTCTAATATATAAAGTAATATATAATAAAACCTACTTCACTTAAAACTAAATACCTATAACGACTATAATTAATAATACCTATACCTATAATTAATGAAAGTACCTACGCTTTTACCTACTTAATATTAAAAAAAACTGAACATAAATTAACCAAAACTTACCTACTACTAACTAACTACTACTAACCTATTACTACTTCACCTAAAAAGAAATAAAATGTAAACTATTAATAATTTGTAATTTGAACGAATATAAGTAATATACTACCAAAATAACTAATACCTATTTTATAAAATAACAACAAAAGAAAACTAAATAAACTAAATTAATTTAAAGACTAAAAGTCGCGCTGATAAACAATATTGTCTGTCAATAAGGTCGAATGCTCGGAACGTCTACTCGCATCAACAGCCAAATATTGTATGAAGTTCGCGTTTTTTTTTTTTTTTAATATGGCATCTTGTAGTTGACCTTGAGAGGTCGTGACTACATAACTGGACTATCCTGTGGTTGCCTTAAGTAAACTCAAAGCCTCCAGCCAGGGGCAAATATCTTATATACTAAGCGATTACACGCTAAGGGCACCCCCTGTGGGGTACGAACCTCGGCTTAGGGCATCGCTGGGGGAGGGCAGCAAGATGGGACAGGCTGGATCTGGTTCTTATTATTTAAGCTTGATGAGGCCGGCGTTTCCTAGCTGACTACTCTGAGAAGAAACGCCGAAACAAACTCAGAGGTCACGGTCGGGAATTTAGATCTACTGGCTCAGCTGCGGCGCGGCCTGGCACTTCTTCGAGCAAGGGTCGGGGGGAGGCATTTAGTTGGGGACGTCGCGAGGGATCTCGGCGGCGAGGTCGGAATGTCGGTGTTCTGTATTTGTGCACTGTACTGGTTGACTTATTGCTCTCCTGGAGGAGGGTTATGGGGTCGTCAGGGTCGGAGAGGACATGCCTTGGACGGCGGCATTTGCTGATTTTGGAGGGGGTATACCTGGCGGCCTCGACAACCAGAGAGTTGCGGTGCTTGGCGGCGGTATCGAAGAAGCGCTTGGAAAGGCGCTTCTTGAATTGATGGATGGTGGGGATTTTGAGGTCAACGTGGAGGATCTCATTTCGAACGAACCAGGGGAATCCCGTAGCGGGTAGCCTTTCGGAGGAATCGGTTTTGGAGTTCGCGTTTGGATCCCCCGCCCTTTTATACCTCCCGCCGCGAGCCGCGTCGAGCGCGGCGACCGTTACACAAAAATAATCCTTATAGCATGATTCAGCATTCACGCGCTATGGCTTATTAGTGTATTTCATGTATAACGTTGGTGTTTCTGTACCGATTTCTATGATTCTTTTTTTATTAAATAGGTAATAATGTTAACATTTATTAATAAGAGATGAGTGAGAGTGTTATAAACGTAAGAGTAGACAAAATTTGTCTACTCTTACGTTTATAACACTCTCAGCTTTCTGATTATATTTAATATAATCAGAAAGCTCCGAACTGCTAAGCTATCGGGAGTTACACGTGTTATTGTGAGTCAACCATAAAAGATAGACACTTGCTGTCGCGGAATATTTTTTATATAATTTTAAGGAGAACATTTCCGTCATACATGATTATTGTGTAGCTTTAATCATTAAGGCTGCACACGCGACGGAAGCTTAAAAAATGGAGTAAGTTCTCCTGTTTTCCTAACATTTCCCTTCACTGCTCTGCTCCTATTGATCGTAGCGTGATGAAATGTATACTATAACCTGCCCAGGAGTATGAAGAACAATTGTACCAAGTTTCGTTGAAATCCGTCGAGTAGTTTTTGTTTCTATAAAGAACATACAGACAGACAGACAGACAAAAATTTTACTGAATGCAGTTTTGGCGTCAGTATCGATCACTAATCACCCGCTGATAGTTATTTTGGAAATATATTTCATGTACAGAATTGACCTCTCTACAGATTTATTATAAGTATAGAGTTTGTCGAATTCTATCACGGTGACATACGTAGACGCTCAATAATTCCATCAACAATTCCCTCGCCATTGTTCTTTCATTCATAAAATAATATCCTATGACACTTAATATTAAGTCTTTTTTTTTAATAGTGAATTTTGAAGAAACCAAACCAGAGAGCTTTAGGCTAGGCTGAAGTTTTCTGTGATAAGTTGATGCAAACTTTATCTTACAAAGTATGACGATCACATAAAGTCGATAGTACCTAAGTCATTGCAACGTAACTTTTACCTCATTGTAACCTATAGCATAAATTAGAATTTAAAGTCGTTAGTAGCTAAGTGATTGCAATGTAACTCTTACTTCATTACATAAGTATAAATTGGAAACTGCCTAATTATTTATACTTGGGAAGAGTTACATTGCAATGACTTACTAATGGCGGGCGTTACGTAATTTAAATTAAAAATATATCGTGACTTCTCCTGTACACATCAGGCGACGCAGGTTCGCTACCGCTTATGAGGTGTGCTACCGCTTATGAGGTTCGATACCGCTTATGAGGTTCGATACCGCTTATGAGATGCGCTACCTCTTATGAGGTTCGCAACCGCTTACCAGGTTCGCTACCGCTTATGAGGCTCGCTACCGTTTATGAGTGTAGTCACAATCGAATCCCTAACGTGCTCAGACTAATGTGTTTCAGGGGAATAACATGTTTGTGGGGAGACTGGGGAGTAAGTCATTAACACGTGTTGGCGACGACGTTTAGATTAAAATTTAATATTTGTATTAACAGTCTATGCTTGTTATGAATACTTAAATATTGGATAAACTGATAGGTTTAGACGAATGCGAATTGCTTACTTACAAATTAATTTGAAAACAGGTTTTAATCTGGTTTTCACCATCCATTTAATTGGGTCAGGAAGATAAATATAGTAGTGCTATCAGTTTATCGTGCTGATAGCCTGTTTCACTGACTACAAGAAAAACTACCTACCCAAGTTACTTAGCAAGAAAATACGGTCCATTCCCGTTTTCCTCATTGACGCTGTCACCTATCCAAGATAAGCAAGATTCGTGTAAAATCTACCGACAACCTACTGCAAACAAATTGCTTTGCAGTACGGCAGATTTTATGTTAGGTAAACTGTAACATCTATAGAATAAATAAAATTTAAGTGTCTGTAATTTCAAAATAACAACTTTTTACTAAATGCATATGAAAGTATATAATATGGTACTTTTAACAAATTGGTCTGTCTGTCTGCTTGTCTGTTTGTTCCGGCTAATCTCTGAAACGGCTGGACCGGTTTTGACGGGAATCTCACTGACAGATAGCAGATGTTATAAGGAGTAAGTTGGGCTTTTATTTTAGAAAAAGAAATAGGGTTCCGCGCAAAAAATTTAAACCCATGAACTCCAATTCGTTTTCCTACAAGCACGCGAACGAAGTCGCGGGCACAGCTAGTTATGGATAAAAAAATAAAACAATAGTTACATAGCTAGAAAATTCCTATGCAAGAAAGTCTTTACCACAACACCGCATAAACAAAAGACCCTCGCCACTAAAATAGGAGCAAGTACAAAAAAAAATCCCCAAAAAAAAAACCGCTTTACAAGATCGTCCCTTGCAGTAGGTACTCAATTGTCACGTCGGCTGTTTGGCCGATCTATTTTTTGCTCGGCACCAGAATTTGCGCCATATTGCCAACCACCCCATCTAAATGATAATTCGAGGTCCCTTCTTACAATAAAAATTATTGCGGCCGGTTTTATTACAGATTATATTGTGTTCGAATACCTACGTAGGGGGTTGCGGTCACAAAAATAGTTTTTGCCGCCAAAATAACCTTTATAGCGTAGTCTTAAAGAATAGAATCTTTTCAAGTATTCGAAGCCGAAAATCGTGTATGTATGTCCGAACTTGTCACAAAGTCGAATTCGGCAAATGGACAGTGATTTCCCGTTTATCGTTTGACCAATTCGGTTACGATTCGTCGTATTTACATTTCGTTGGGCGCGTTTCGGTATAAATTGTGTTTTGCAGTTTATTGCCGAATAGGTTTCAGGCGAACTGGAAGGCGTTGGGGAATAACAAAAATATTTTTAGAACTTTCCATTTAGAATTTCAAAAAGAATTAGAATAGTACACTTTGATGTAAGTGTGCAAACTTTTTCATTGCAATAGATACTATCTACATATAAATGCGTGTCAGACCACGCATAATTAAGGCACAAAATATAGAGAGTAATGAAGGGTTCCGTAGTTGGGATGAATTTATTCCAAAAACAAACTTAATATTGTAGTTGTATATTCCAACTGCGAATGTAAGTTTGTACGCACAATATTGAGAGATTTACCATGTTATTTTAAAACCATAGACTTCTTATAGGTTTCCTATAATCTATAACTATACAATTATGTTCTGTTTTTTTTTTTTATTTAAGGCTCCTTATTTTCGGAGAATAGCCCTATTCTCCGAAACTATTTGAATTATTTCAAACATCTATGCAACAAGATTTATAGATAAACTTCATGCATGGCCGCAATTTTGAAAAAATAAATCGTAATGGCGGACAGTTAGGTATGTCAAGGATCTTCAATCCCCTTTTCATCTACTTTTTAAACCGACTTCAAAAAAGGAGGTTCTGTATTCGACCCGAATGTATGTATAAATGCATTTATGTATGTTTGTATGTCCGCGATTTTATCAAAAACGAATGAACCAATTTCGATGTTTCTTTCATTAAAGTGATCTACATACTTTCAGGAAGGTTTTAGTATATAATACATTAGGTAATTATTCTTATGTACGAAGTTATATGCATAAATGTACTGCATCTATGGCATTTCTATGCTATGATTCTTCTAGTCGGTATCTTCAATTCTTCAATGCACCTTAGCTTGGCACCGCTTGGCTGCAATTGTATATCTATGTATTGTTTTTAATGGATAAGGTATGCCTCAGGGGTGGTCCCATAAATTTTTTATTAACTTTGTTTGGTTAGTTTTTGATTAGCTTCAATAATACGATATATTTTCACCTAGTTTAAATTGAAGATGTTTTAACTGATATTTACATAGCAAGTAGTGTTAATAATTGAATTTGTGTGGGGTAGGTACAACTAAAAAGTGAAAAATAGAAACTTTTTACAAAAAAAAAAACAACCGACTTCAAAAAAAAAAAACTACAAAGTGAAAAAAAACTTTAATTTCGGAATTCGGTGTCAACAAATGAAAATGCGGAAGCGACTTAATTTTCAGTTTGTAGTGTTTATTTTTTAAGCCGGTTGTTTTTTTTTTTTTTGTAAAAAAGTTTTTTTGATATTCTAAGTATAATATTATAATTAATGCGAAAGTAACTTTGTTAATTACCTTTTCACGCCTAAACCACTGAAACAATCATCCTGAATAGGTAGGATACGTTGTCAAGTGTACAGAAACGGACATAGGGTGGGTACCTTTCATCCCGAAAAAAAGTGCTGTTCCCGAGGAAAACAACAATAGCGTTATTATGATAATAGACGGCACCACATGTATGATGAATTATAATGCGAGCGAAGCCGCAGGCAAAAGCTAGTAATCTATATATAAAAATGAATCGCCGAAATGTATGTACGCGCATAAATATATTCCTAACGACTGCACCAAATTGGATACTTACTTCTTTTTTTGTTGTGTTCGGTAATGCCAGGACAAGGTTTGTATGAAAGGAAATTTCGGAAATTCGAAAAAAAAAGTTGCACCCGTGCGAAGCTGGGGCGGGCCGCTAGTTATTTATATATCCTACTCGTATAATATATGTTAATCCCGGGTGTCAGCTACCTCCATAGAAAATTTTATAAAAATTGGTCCAGCCGTTTGAGCGTGAAGAAGTAACAAACATATAAACAAACACACACACTCACAAGCTTTGGCCTTTATAATATTAGTGTGACTAGCAGCGCCCCGCGGTTTCACCCGCATAAGTCTCGATCCCGTGCGAATATTGGGATAAAAAGTACCCTATGTCCTTTCCCGGGACTCAAACTATGTCTGTACCAAATTTCATCTAAATCGGTTCAGTGGTTTAAGCGCGAAGAGGTAACAGACAGACAGACACACTTTCGCATTTATAATATTACTAGCCATCATAATAGATATAATTATGGAAGATTACATTTCTATGTTACTAGCTTTTACCCGCGACTTCGTCAGCATATTTAAAATGTGTAACAGAAAAAAAACAAATGCCTATTCGAACCATCTGAAACTACATGTAACAGTGGCTTTACTAAAGTTTCTCACCTATAAAACTGCATTAACATTCTTTAAAACATAGGAAACGATTGATTTTTGAGATTTTTGAGATTCTCCATACCAATTTCCGCCCCTCATTTCACCCCCTAAAGGGATGAATAATTATTTTTGGTCAGAAAAGTTAAATAAATGATAAAAGTCTTATAGCCCTTTTTTATTGATTCCCTTTACATATTTCCACCCCTCTTTTTACACCCTTAACGGATAATTTCGGGGATAAAAGCTACTCTATATCCTTCCCCACAACTCAAAGTATCTCCATACCAAATTTTGTCTAAATCGGTTCAGCAGTTATTGATTCCCCTTACAAACTTCCACCCCCCTTTTCACCCCCTTTTTTTGGATGGGAAATCATCTAATGACTCCTCCCACTCTGGCGAAAAAATTGAAAAAACGCGTTGGCGATATCGAGAGACACCGCCACGACGACCCCACCCCGGGACACCGCGTCCCCCGTCGTGAGGGCTCTCACGCGCATGATGGCGTCCACCGTCGAGCACCCCTTGCGGAAGCCAAACTGGCTATCCGCAAGATCCGGCTCCGTCCTCACCAGGTGCCCGACGAGGCGGCCTGCAATCACTCTCTCAAAGAGCTTGCCGACCGCGTCGAGCAGCACTATGGGCCGGTATACGGACGGAGAGTCCGCAGGGCGCCCTGGCTTCTGAATGAAAACCAGCTTCCCCGTCTTCCAACGGAGTGGAAACTGGCCTCTCTCCATACATGCGAAGAGCGCCTCCAGTCGAGGCCCGAGAGCCCTCGAGGCCAGGACCCAGGCTTTACCCGGCAAGCCGTCGGGTCCTGGGGCGGCATTTTTTAACTTTCAGCCTACCTACCGCCACTCTCAGATCTACCCCGGCCACTTCAGGGATGTCGTCGGCGTGGTCCGCTTCGAGCACCGTAAGTGGCGGAGCCATGGGCGGGGGAGTATGCTCCCCCCGTGAAGGGAACAAAGCACTCACCACCTCCTCCACCAGCTGGGGGCGGAGACCCTGCGTCAGCGGGGGGGCCCAGGTGTGACCATTTTGTAAGGGCGCCCCCATGGATCTCTGTTCAGAGTTTCCACCATCTCCTCGCGGGCCATATCCTTGGCCGGCTGGACAGCCTCTTGGAGGGCAGTCTTCGCCGCTCTGTACCCGTCGTACAGCTCCGCCTACGTGGCTTCCGCATCCGGAGGGCGGATGCGAAGCCTGCGGTGCCTGGTGTACAGGTGTCGCACGTCGACGCACGCCTTGCGTAGCGACTCTACTTCCTGCGTCCAGCACTACACCTGACGTCGGGCGCATCCTGGCCGGGCTCGGGCTATTGCCACGTCGCATAACTCGGACATGGCCTCCCGGAACCACTCCGCCTCATCGTCAATATCGGCAGGCCTGTCCGGTGATGACACCCAGGCCTGACGATCGCGGCTTCCAGGAGGAGCTCCCGGTTTAGCTGCTTCAGCGCCCACCGCCACCTTACGGAGGTATCGTGAGACTGGGCTCTATGTATACACGCCGACCAGGTAACGGCAGAGTAAGATGTACTTCTGCCCGCGATGACCGATTTTTGATACTGGAAGTATTGAGAAATCGCTTCCTTACCGCTGTTGATATCAGGCGGCGGCTTCCAGCGGCACGTGGTATCATTGTTAGTGAACGGACCATAAGGCGAAAGATGGAGGAACGTGATTTACGTGCCAGGAGACCAGCACGAGGGCCAAAACTTGAGAAACACCACCGAGTTGCACGTTTAAGATTTTCCCGTGAACACGTGAATTGGACTTTGGACCAATGGAGCAAGGTATTGTTTACTGATGAGTGCAGCAGAGTAGCCTTAAGAGCACCAGATGGTCGTGAAAGAGTGTATAGGCGGCGTGGAGAATGTTTCCTTCCCATCACGACACGCCAGACAGTAAGTTACCAAGGTACCTCTGTCATGGTCCTCACGAGTCTCTTAGAAACAAATTTAAAGAAATTGATATACTAACTCTGCCTTCTCTTTACATTTTAGAAAGTATTTCGCAAAAACTTAGGACTTTTCAAAATAAGAAGCGATTTCCATAATATAAATACACGCAGTAAAAATGAAATTGTGATACCTAAATTTAGATTAACTAAAACTAGCAAGTCATTTCTTGTAAAAAGTATCCGTTTTTATAACAAGTTGCCAAAGCCGGTTACAGAACTTAGCGATGGAAAGTTCAAAACCCTCATCAAACGAGTCCTTATCAAAAAAGCATATTATAAGATTAAAGACTACGTTGAAGACAAGGTAGTTTGGCAATAATTCCTTCTGCACATGTGGCTTCCCTGGCACCTCATTAACGGCATAACTACGTAAATGTCTATTAACTGCTCTCAAATTACGATTTTCATATTTATTTTCTTTTTACATCCTTCTTTGACATAATCTTTTTATTATTTGACATTATATACAGATAATTATATATAATTTTTCACCTCTTTATTGGTGGTTGTAATGGCAACCATATCACTTGGTTTTAGTAGATTTTTATATTTTTTATTTATCTTGTTGATATATTTTTATTTTGTAAATGTGAGGACTTTGTAGGCCTTGTAGACTTTAGATATGTAGATCATTGTATATTTTATCAAGTATCTGGTACTTGTTGACAGGCCTACGCTGTCCTCCCATACCTACTGAACTTAAAAACATTGTAAAATCCAATTATTTTTTTAAAAGAGTAACCGTGGAGTTTCTTGCCGGTTCTTCTCCATAGGAAACGACCAATTGGAACCATGCATCTAGCTTCTGACGTTTCATAAGTGCCCATGTTGGTTTATGTGAAATAAAATATTTTGATTTTGATGGTGTGGGGAGGTGTGTGTTCCGAAGCGCGTACGGAGCTTGTGATCTGCGCCTTACAGCAGTTGGGTACATTGAAGAAATCCTCCAAGATCATGTTGTGCCTTTTGTGGACTTTATTGGTCGAGAAGACTGTTTCCTGCTTATGCAGCATAATGCAAGAGCTTATACTGCTGGCATCGTTGAGTCTTACTTAGCTGATGTCGGTATT
This sequence comes from Hydraecia micacea, assembly GCA_914767645.1. Lineage (NCBI taxonomy): Eukaryota > Metazoa > Arthropoda > Insecta > Lepidoptera > Noctuidae > Hydraecia > Hydraecia micacea. The sequence continues at coordinate 11,586,223 of OU611780.1, forward strand.
CAGAAACTGCCTTGGCTGGCTCGTAGTTCAGACATGAATCCTATAGAACATGTCTGGGACATGCTTAAAAGACGGCTCCGAGCACTGCCAAACCCGCCAGAGACACTCCGTGAGCTAAAGGTGGCTCTAGTCAGAGCGTGGGAGGAAATTCCTCAAGTAGACATAAAAAACATACTGCAAAGCATGCCAGAACGCATGCAAGCCATCATCGAAGCAAGAGGAGTAATACACGGTATTTTATGTGATTTTTTGTTGTAATTCCAAGAAATTTTGAGAAAATTTTTAATTAAAATTCTTTTAAAAGCTTTATTTTTAATACTTTCCCAAATTGTTACTAAAACTTTAACTTTAAAATCTTAATTTTAACTAAACTTACGTTACAAACCGTTAACGCATTACGTAATAAAAATTGCAACCATATTTTATTATTAAAAAAAATTAGATCATCTTTTCATTCAAAGTCAAATCATTTATTTCAATTAGGCACACTACAGGCACTTTTGAACGTCAAAAAATTATAATAAAAAGAATTGATTCTAGTCGCCCATTCCAAAAGGTAGTTTTCGTATGAAGAAGAATGGGCAAGAAACTCCACCGTTACTCTTTTAAAATGTTTTACAAGTTTTGGGCCACTTTTTCTGCCGCTGAGTGTAGTATGGATGTCATTGAAAAATAATGAATCCCAAAAACATCAGAGTGCAATACTATATATATGTGGAAGACAATTCTTACCGGTCTGGCCCATGTGCGCCCCCCAGAAATAAATCCTGGATCCGCCCATGTTTTAAACGTTAAAGCGACTTGTTAACCACACATTTTTGACGTTTAAACGTATTTTTTTTAAATAAACCCCCAAGTTATGACGTTAATTAAACAAATTAGGTACCTAATTGGAAACAATTGTATTGTTAATATCTCTGCGGTTTAATTAAAGACTAGTATTTCATTTAAAAGTGTATTTTACAACTTTGACAAGCTCTAACTTTGGTCCGCCACTACTGGAGCAGCTCGGATATCTATGGGAGCAGCTGACGCTTTAAGGGCAAACTATTGTTCTGATTTTCTAGAATATAAAATAAATGATTCATACTAACGCCACCGCCCGTAATACCTGTACAGACTTCCACTGCTGATATAGGCACTATAACAGTAATCAAACGCAAGACAAAGCCACCCCATTCTTATCTCACTTTCAGATCGCCATCAGTGCCGCCATGTTGATGTCATTATGAATCAAATTCCCGCGTTTTTACTTTTTTTCCATTTGCTAGGCACCGGCGTTAGATCTCACAGCCGATAAGTTCTTTATTATCCTGGATGATTTTTTAATCTGTGCACCTACTTGGTGGTTTCGCATTAGCGTATTGTTAGGTGTGTTGTGGGGAAATTGCAAGGTTCTGAGAACAATGGCGTCGTCGCTATGATGACAGGCGCTTAATGCGCTGGGTGATTAACTGCCTTCGCTCGGAGTTTACTAAGTAATACATTAGACTTCGGGAGCTGATAGTCTTTTAATTATTGTCATCCGTCGTTATAGGACTCTGGATATAATATGAGAATTGGTTTTCTTGTTAAAACAATACAAAAAACTTTATTGGCAAAAGAAAAGGCCTACCTATGATTATTCACTAGCTGCGCCCGCGACAACTTTCGCGCGGATATCGGGTATCAATAATGTGTCACTTAGAGAAGGTGTGTGTGAAAATGAAGATATTTTTCTTTTTAAGTTTCTTTTTGCGCGTAATCCTAACTCTTTTCTGAAATAAAAGCGTATGTTACTCATTATAACATCTGCTATCTGCCAGTGAAAGTCCCGTCAAAATCGGTCCAGCCGTTTCGGAGATTAGCCGGAACAAATAGACAGACCAACCTAAAAAAACTTTTTTACAAAAAAAACAACCGACTTCAAAAAAAACTACAAAGTGATAAATAACTTTAATTTCGGAAGTCGGTGTCGTTGGTTCCGCATTTTCGTTTTTTGTTTGACACCGACTTCCGAAATTAAAGTTATTTATCACTTTGTAGTTTTTTTTGAAGTCGGTTGTTTTTTTTGTAAAAAAGTTTTTATTTTTCACTTTTTAGTTGTACCTACTCCACACAAATTCAAATAACACTAGTGCATTGAGGAATTGAAGACACCGACTAGAAGAATCATCAAAATTCGCATAGAAATGCCGGAGATGCAGTACATTTATGCATATAACATCGTACATAAGAATAGTTATATAATGTATTATATACTAAAACCTTTCTGAAAGTATGTAGATCACATTAGAGAAAGAATTATCAAAATCGGTTCATTAGTTTTTGAGAAAATCGCGGACAAACAAATATACATACATACATACATACATACATACGGGTCGAATACAGAACCTCCTTTTTTGAAGTCGGTTAAAAAAGGTGCACGACAGACAGTAATTTTACATAAACACAGTTAAGTTTGTACAGTCCATGGTCAAAAGTGGAGTAGCACCGTAAGGATTGTTTTGCTGTGAACGCGCAGTACAAGCCGTACCTGTACCTAATATGTGTGTATAAGTGTATTAACACAGAACGCACACCTCAGAATTAATACAAGGGGCTTGTGGCTAAGAGGGGCTTGTGGCTAAGTAATATCAGCCGCACGGGTCGATCGTTCAGGTTAAGCTACGCTTGCCGCGGTTGGTCCGTGGATGGGTGACCATCTTTACATACCAAGACCCCTCCGTGCCTCGGAAAGCACGTTAAGCCGTTGGTCCCGGCTGTCATTCGTGGATCTTTGACAGTCGTTACGGGTAGTTAGAAGCCCGAAAGTCTGACAACCAGTCTTACCAAGGGGTATCGTATTACCCAGTAACTGGGTTGTGGAGGTCAGATAGGCAGTCGCTCCATGTAAAATACTGGTATTCAGCTGCATCCGGTTAGACTGAAAGCCGACCCCAACATAGTTGGGAAAAGGCTAGGCAGATGATGCACACCTCAGAATTAATACACTAGTGTCGAGCGAAACAAAAACATATCGCTTTTTCACACACGCAGCGTACGTAATTCCGTATGACCTTGGGCGGTTCATACGATTGCTAAAATTGACAGTGTTCTAATAAGTTCAAATAGCTCATAGTGTAACGTATAGGATAAAGAAACACTAGGTTCTAGGGTTCCAATCTCGATTTGAGATTTTTTTATTTCTTTTCAACAATTATCTTCATCTGTTCTTTTATTATTCAAAAATAAATTAATAAAAGAGAATAATATTGTTAATTGTTTTTAGTTAGTGAAATATGGGGTTAAGAATAAAAATCTTTTATAAGTGATTAGAAAATGTTTATTCGTTATAATTTTATAAAGTATAAATAAACTTCTAGTTTAGGACTTATTGTGGTTATAGCTTAAGTATTCATTTTCATTACGAAAAGAAGATTGAAACTAAACCTCAAAATAATCCTTATTACGAATATGCTACAATATAATTTTCTTATTATTTACTATTTTTTATTTAATATGTTTTTTATTTTCTAATTCCTTGCTTTCCATCGCTGTATCGCAAAATGTAAACGTTCTTGTTTATGATTTTCAATCATCTATGGTTTTTGAGCTGGTTTTCGTTTGCACGGCGAACGGTTCGTAAAGACGTGTCGAATAATAATTCGGCAAAATATCTCGTTGGTATATAACCAGTCGCTTTCGACTGGCAAGGCTACCCTCTTCCTTATTTAGTGACCCTCCGACTCCCAGAAGGTAATTTCTCTAAAACAAAAAAGAAGTACTGTTAGACTACTAGCAAAATACGAATAAGTATTACCTACGATTTAGAAACAAAATTATAATGAAAATAGAAATGTTACATATAAGTATAACCTAATCATCATTTAAAATCTAGGAATTCGAAATTATATTTTTCATCTATTTAGACCTTATAATACGTTTCAAAAAAATAACTACAAGGATCAGCAGTTCTATTTTAATAAAATTAATGTTTGAAAAAATAATTAAAACATATTCATAATACTCACATTCGGTTCGGTTTCATAAGATATTTGTGTTATATTAAGTCCACTTTTATGCAGCGCAATCATATTCGCTTTCATTTCAATATTCTGCATTTTAAAAGGAACTACAACACGGCTAATAGATAGAACACACGTCGCTATCCCACAATAAACAACCAACCAACAACGTTCTATTTAATCGCGGTGAATGACTCGTAACTTGACTGTGTCTACCTTATTATTTATTTATTTAGATATCTGTGGGTATAATAATAAAGTTTTACGAATTAAGCGCACAAGACAAACATGACAAGGAAATATAATTATAGTCAAAAGCGTGATTATTCGAAGTAATTATTAAAACATTAAAAAAACTATCATCGCGCGTGAGATTCGAACTCACGGATCGCTACGCAGAACGCGCTTACCCTTATGATACCCGCTAAGCTATCCTGCCATATACTATCATGCCATATACCGTAGCGGTTGAATTTATGAAATACAATCAGTTGCAAATGAATGTGAGTGTGTGTGTCTATAGTAGAGAAATTACTAATTAAAAGAAGGTCGCAAGTAAAACCAAAGTGTCAATCTATTGCTTTGTGAAATTGCTACTCCACTTATGTCCGTGACCGTACATCACAATTTTTGGTTAACCGTTGACCCCCAAACTAAGCAGAGCTTGTATCTTGGGGGTCGGAGTGCGCATGAGTAGAAAGAAATGGGTCGGTTTACAAGGTTTATAACTATTTTTTTTAACACACCATGCACTTTGCTTAACTGGCCTTGCGGTAAAAGTTTGTTCTAGCAACCCGCCCCTGCCTGCTTTGCTCCGTTTTTACGACATGACAAAACATCGAGATTTTTTTGTTATACAGGATAAAATTAAAAACTTGCCACACATCGAAATAGGGAGGTGCAGTAACTGTTACATAATCATTATAAATTGTCATTTCCCAAATCTAAATTCTTGTAAAAAAAATCTTGTAATTAACGACTTAGTGCTAACTAAGTTATTGCCTTCAAGTACGCGCGATTTTTTTATCTAAACCGCTTTCAGCAGTGCTATAAAATTCTGTAAAAATTTTACCGAGAACATTTGGGTGAACTGAGCTTGAAGTGAACTGTCATCCCACCTAACGCTAGGGATTGACAGCTCACTTCACTTAAGTTTTCACGGTGAGATTATTACAGAATAGACCTGCAGTTTTTATTGGTGAAATTCGCCCATAGTCAATTTAGTTTAGCGACGTTTATGCTCGTCATTTCAGCGGCAGTTGTCATATATTGGCACAATGATTTTCAGATAGAAAACTCGTAGTGCTGCGGAGTTTTAAAATGATTTCCAATCGCTTCAACATTCAAGAGGTCATAACAGGTACAGGTACAATTAGGCCCCGTTGTACAATGGCACAGTTTTTTACGGTAGGTACGGTGTATAAACCGCGCCGTAAAAAAACAAGTGTCTGTGAACAAGCTTACATAGTAATCCATACAAAACTGAAACTACACACGACGAATAAACCGTAGTTTTTCACGGCAAGAAAAACGTGTGTGTATAGTGGGCATAACACGTAGTCTGCTAAAATCACAGTGTCCTCCACGGAATGGTGTCCTCATAAGAAACAAACTACTTACTAATAGTTATTTATGCAACTGTTGTATGATAAGGGATATTAAAACACGAACGTGGGTTTATCACACAAGGCGAAGCCGAGTGTGATAATAGTAGCACATGAGTGTTTTAATACCTAACTATGTACAGTTGCATACAAGACTTTATCTACACCCATGATATGAATCCTCTATAAAAGGTTCTGAAACAGTTATTTGCAATACTAATATCGAACAAAAATGGCGGCCGGCGGGATACGACGTGAATTCGAATAACCTATGAATTCTTTTTTTTTTTATTAGGTACGGCGCTGTGGTATTGAAACGCGCATGCATGACAATGTTCTTTTTTTTAAAAGGAGTTGCATAATGAAATTTAGTACAACATTATAATACTCGTTTGGATGATATTATGGTTACTATGACACTGGTTGTTTTAATGTTGGCAATAAGCTAACTGTTTCAGAAACTTGTATAGAGGATTTATAGCATGGGTGTAGATAAACATCATTAAAAAGTTCCCTACAGAAGCACTGCTTTTACAAACCCAGCTTACTTACTTCTAAGATAAAATTAAGAAAACAACAGTGGATCCCGGACACCGGACCTGCAAACTTCGAAGTTCGGACTCTTAAGTAGATTTTCCAATTTGAAACTCGTTACGGTCGAAGTTGCGACTCTTTTTTCACTTGGACTGCTGACGATTTATTGTCCAACTTCTTCGGACCACGAGAACTTTGGCGAGGATGAAAATTGTCAGCGTTGGTTATTTATAACTTGTGCTTCCTGAGAGAAAGAAAGAAAAAGTATTTAATGCGACTCGTACAGGAAGATCAAACTAAACACTGCTTATCATAAATGAAAAACCAAATTATATTTTATAAAAAAAAGTAACTAAAAGAAAAACCGGCTAAGTGCGAGTCGGACTCGCACACGAAGGGTTCCGTACCACCGTACAATATTTAACACTACATAATTATATAAAAAAATCACGTTTGGTGTATGTGAGCCCCCTTAATTTATTTTATTTTAATTTAATTATTTTTAAAGTGAATATACAACTAAGTGCTTATTCTGTAAATATTTCAAGCGTCTACCTGTTGCCGTTATTAATATCGAGCAAAAAACGGCAAAAAAAATCACGTCTGTTGTATTTTTAAATAGAATAAATATGTAAGGGGAGCCTTAAATATTTATTCTATTTAAAAATTATTTATTTATAAAGTGAATTTATAAGGTGTTAAAAAATTAACCTTACAAACTTTAAGAGGTGGTTTAGACCATCGAACTGACCAACTTTCACTGTGGGACCAACTCTGAAATCACAAAAATAAAAATCAGCTGTTTCATACATTTTGGTCAAGTACCTAGGTATTGAACTTTTGTATTAAACAGCAGATTTTTCTTTCGTGATTTCAGAGTTGGTCCCATACTGAAACTTGTTCAGTTCGATGGTCTAAAGAACCTCTTAAAGTTTGTAAGATTAATTTTTTAACACTTTGTATAATATAACTAAATATTCTGTGAATATTTCAAGCGTCTACCTGTTGCACGTTATTAATATCAAGCAAATAACAGAAAAAAAAACACGTTTGTTGTATGGGAGCCTCCCTTAAATATTTATTTTTTTCTGTTTTTAGTATTTGTTGTTATAGCAGCAACAGAAATACATCATCTGTGAAAATTTCAACTGTCTAGCTATCACGGTTAATGAGATACAGCCTGGTGATAGACAGACAGACAGACGGACAATGGAGTCTTAGTAATAGGGCCCCATTTTTCCCTTTGAGTACGGAACCTTAAAAATAAATGTCGCAGCGCTGGTATTCTGAGAGAAGTGTTTTGTCTGTTTATAGGGAACAGTTATAATACTCCCACATCGGACACATAGGTACCTACATCTAATTCTAAACTTACAATACTAGCTTAAATCTACGTGAGTCCATCTTACTTTTTTATTTTTATTAGTAATATTATTATACTGATATATATTTACATGCATGCTCATGCACTTCATGCTATTTTCTGAAATAAATACATACATACAATAGGCATTACAGTATTCGCCGGTTATTTAATAGTTTTATAAACTACTAATTCGTTAATCGAAATGGTTTTTATTACCTCGCAGTAGGTGCGAAAATTAGAGTATTCTCCTCGGGGATAAAGGTGTCTTCGTCTTGAGCGATCTTGAATCCCTCACTGCACTCAAGATTCTAGTCTCAGAGCTCCCTCGCTACGTTCGGGACCCCAAGAATCCTTCGTTGCGTTCAGGATTAAAAATAGCGCCCGCGACATTAAGACACTGCTTTATTCCCTTAGTGAACAAACTACTATTGTGAATGCTATGTTCTGAAATTCACAAATGTTTTGATCAGGTTCTCAAACTAACAAGCAACATGACCTGCACCTGAATTGCGTAACACACTATCAAGCACAATCTGAATAATTTTGAAGGATTGCTTCATGTCTTCGAAAATGTGTCTGGTCAATAACTTAAATAATGCAATGAATGTTGTTGGTCTGTCAAAATTAAAGCCATTGCTACTGTTAGTGTGTTACAATTAACCTACTGTTCGGAAAAAATTCTACGCATCTACATAAGTAGGTACCTCAATTTATAATTAACAATCATTGGTAAGAAAAAGAAATACTACAACCGTCACATACACCGTATATCATCATCTGCCTAGTCTTTTCCCAACTATGTTAGGGTCGGCTTCCAGTCTATCTGGATGCAGCTGAATACCAGTATTTTACATGGAGCGACTGCATACCTGACCTCCACAACCCAGTTACTGGGTAATAGGATACCCCTTGGTAAGACTGGTTGTCAGACTTTCGGGCTTCTGACTACCCGTAACGACTGTCAAAGATCCGCGAATTACAGCCAGGACCAACGGCTTAACGTGTTTTCCGAGGCACGGAGGGGTCTCGTTATGTAAAGATGATCACCCATCCACAGACCAACCGCGACAAGCGTAGCTTAACCTGATCGACCGACCTGTGACTGTGAGGCTGTTATTATCTAGCCAAATGAATAAATGTTCTTTTACATCGTTTGTTAGATCGTAAAAAACAAAGATGATTGTGACTTACATTACAAATGATTAGTTGATATACATAGTATTAATTGCAATTACAACCATAGTTGTTTGTACAGGAGCTTATTTTTTTGGCGTAACCGACATATTTATTTATTTTTAGGGTGTATAGGAACCCTATTTTATTATTTATTAGATTTATTGGGAAAAGGCTAGGCAGATGATGATTTAAAATATTATTCTACGAAGTTCTTTATCTCAAAATTCTAAAACCTTGTGTTTTTTTTTTATAATTAAGTATAAGAAAACAAAAGTTGTGTTAGAAAACTTTACATTTTTTCGTTTTATTGCTCTATTGAAAAGCCGTGTTTTGGTGGATACGCCCTTTGAGCCCAAAGGTACTCAAAGATTTTTTTTAAAAGTTGGTCTGTCTATTTGTTCCGGCGTTTCGGAAATTAGCGGCTAATTTCCGAAACGGCTGGACCGATTTTGACGGGACTTTCACTGGCAGATAGCTGATGTAATTAGGAGTAACTTAATTTTAGAAAAGGAGTTAGGGTTACGCGCAGAAAGAAACTTAAAAAGAGAAAAAAAAACTTCCTTTTCATACACACCTCTAAGCGACACATTATTATACCCGACATCCATGCGAACGTTGTCGTGGGCGCAGCTAGCAGTGGCGAAGGATGAATATTTAACATTATGGTGTTTTAAATTATAACGTAGGTAAGTATTATAATTGTAACGTAGCTGCGCCCCGCAATTTCACTTATACTTATTATAAGTCTCGGCCCCATGGTTATTTCTGGATAAAAAGTATCCTATGTCCTAATCCAGGTTATGGTCTAACCAAGTGCCAAATTTCGTTCAAATCTGATCAGCCGTTTAAGGTGAATGCGCAGTGGTAGACCGCGAAATTCAAATTTACTTACGTTTTTCGCAATTTTCAGATCAGTGTCAGGTTGTATTTTGATCAAAATTTGATTCGCGACTATAACAGGTACGTATTTACAGAATTATAATCATTAGAATCATTAATACATCTTTCTAAGTTAGATTTGTACCACGACAACAAATCTCTTATGGAAAACTGCTTAGTGGTACAAATCTAACTTAGAAAGATGTATTAATGATTCTAATGATTATAATTTTATTCTATAAATACGTACCTGTTATTATCGCGAATCAAATTTTGATCAAGATACAACCTGACACTGACCAGCAAATTGCAAAAAACGTAAGAAAATTTGAATTTCGCGGTCTACCACTGCGCATTCACCTTAAGCTTGAAAGCGAAAAAAAAACTAAACATACAAAAAAATCAAATCTTTTCTTTATAATATTTTTATTCATACCTATTTACACATTCAAATATTTACAAATATTTAACATTTATAAACAAAGGACATCAAAAAATTCGTCCGCATCGCTGTCAACAGGAAACGTGCCCAAAAGGCTGGCAGCATTGCCACGTTGTATGGCAATACTGATTCTTTGGCCAAAAAATAGGCCAGCCCTCTGGTCACTAAGCAGTTTTCCATAAGAGATTTGTTGTCGTGGTACAAATCTAACTTAGAAAGATGTATTAATGATTCTAATGATTATAATTCTGTAAATACGTACCTGTTATAGTCGCGAATCAAATTTTGATCAAAATACAACCTGACACTGATCTGAAAATTGCGAAAAATGTAAGTAAATTTGAATTTCGCGGTCTACCACTGCGCATTCACCTTAAACGGCTGATCAGATTTGAACGAAATTTGGCACTTGGTTAGACCATGACCTGGATTAGGACATAGGATACTTTTTATCCAGAAATAACCATGGGGCCGAGACTTATAATAAGTATAAGTGAAATTGCGGGGCGCAGCTACGTTACAATTATAATACTTACCTACGTTATAATTTAAAACACCATAATAGGAACGTGTTTTTTTACAAAGGTGAAGAATGATTACTTATATTCTTTTTGACACGTCATGCTGATTCATCACCATTCATCGTGATCGAGAAACTACTTAATCTTTCTTGTCAGTAACTGATCTTCCTTCAATATTTAAAAGTAAGTATCCATTTACCTCCCTCTATTTATCCAAAAATTACCTATATTGCAAAATAAACATTGTCTATGTCATTATTTGAGCAGCACTAGCGGCGTAATGGCGACGCTTCCGGTGGGCCGCCATTAGTGGCCATTTCCTGCCAACTTCCGGACCGGTAGCGCCACCTAGTGGTGGCTCCTAACAATCGCTAAGGGCGTTAAATGCTTACGTTACAATTTCATTCGAATTCGGAACGTAATGTCGATGTTATCGGTTTTATAGGCAGAACGCTTGTAATGCAAATTCAAATTGATACGGACTGGCTGCTAAGATTTAATTGGTTTTGAAAGGAATGTTTTTAGCCCTCGAAAGAGATTGACAAGAGGGCGCTGTTGGTAAACATTTGTGCAAAAATGTATTCTAAAATCAACATGTAGCGTTAGTTCCGATTTTGACCACGCACCAAAATAATTTTTTAGCGCTATGCCTACCATGGGCTTATAATACCTACACTATCTACGTTACCGTATCGGAAGGTAGGATGGCTGTTCAGGTAATTTGGACGTCTTAACCAATAATGGAAATATTATAAGTGTCCTTTGTGACGTTTTCACACTAAAAACATACGTCAAGCGCAGGCAAGTCAACCTTCCTAACATTCACTTGTGACCTTAAAATAAAAACATTGCAAGTTACAAATTGCCAAAAAGATAACATACACATACTAATTGTTTCAGAAATATGTAGATTTTAGATCTTGATACAAACGTGTAAAATATTTTTTAAAAAGTATATAGATACCTATACTTACTTTTTTATTTGTTTGGTTCAGCAGTACCTACATAGGTACAAAAAATTTATTGAAAACAATAATAAAATAAAGTTGATGGAGGTACAGGTATACGTAGCATTCACCAAAAGATAACAAAGTATAAGGTAGGTAATTATCTAAGAAAACATGAAAATACAATTAGGATATATTTTTAACCACCAACAATAGGTATCGGTTCTTTTTCCGCAAGACATTTTTAGTCAAGTCACCTCCTTTTAGGAAATCGAATGATAAAATTAATGGTGTTGCCACACTAACAGTTAAGTGGCGGAAAGAGCTGGGGTAGGCAGTGTACATGCGAATATCGAAAACTGTCGATGCTCTAAAAGCTTGAAATAAAAAATCATATGGCGGGCGTAAAGTTACGAAGAATAGGGTCAGTATGACCGAATTTTAAAAATGTGGATATGTCCTCTGCTTTTGAAGGACTCCAATTAAACTCGTTTGTTTCCATTTGAATTCTGCCACCATTCTGTCAGTGCCTGCCATTGGTCTGCGCTGTAGTGCTGCTTCTTCGGATTTTGGTTTGGTTTAAAATGGAGGACTTTGTAAAATACATATTATTAATATTTCGTTTATTTATTTTCTTACTTAATAAATACATTTTTAAATATGTTTGTAGAAAATATAAAAAAAAATAAAAATTAAATAGGTAAGTATAATAAATAGTAGGTAGTCCGCCGGTATCGGGAGCAGGGTCCAACCTACCGGTGGTTAGTGCTCCAGAGACAGGAACCTCCTCACAATGCGAGGTTTATTATGTAATATAGCTATAAATATTATAGTTAACAATCACAAACCCACCTAAGTACCAAGTCGCTTCTTGTTGGCCATGTTGGAAACCGACTCGTTTTCAAAACATATATATATGTTTTGAAAACGAGTAGATGAGTATGTTTATATACATACTCATCTACTTTTTTGAAGTCTGTTCATTTTCTATCTAACCCTAAACTCTAGCAACAATAAGTAACTACATCTACTAAAACATTTCTAGAGTTGCTCTGCAATGCCCGTGATTTACTGCAACCGTAACTCATATTCCCTCTCGCAAATCTAATTAGCGAGAACATTCTCAATAAATCCACATGATACACTGTAATAACGTCGTAATCCTCGCTCGAGATGATTGCCTCACCACGATATATCTTTTTTATGCCCGTTTATCGCCCGATAATATAATAATCATATCAAGCTGACAATAATGGCATGCCAAATAAAATCTACCTACCCTATATTACACCTATCAGGGCCAATTTTATAATGACACCGGGTGATTTTTTTGTCATGCAATTTTTCTCCTTTAATGCTGCATTTTTAAGCCTAAAATTGACTGCAACCCGTAGATGGTTACGCCATTCTGGCACGTTAAAAAAATCGCCAGTTCGAAAACAGAACGTGTACAAATTGGGTGAAGTTCGGTGCGCGCGGGAAAGCAATATGTTTTTATTTCTTTTTAATTTCCGGTTCGTTTTAATGGCGTCGAAATCAATATAATGGTGAAGCGGGCATCGCCATTTTCGCATTTTGTGGTTTTGCTCATTTAGCGTCGTTGAGCATGGTTCAACAGTTGTAGTGGCCACTTACGCTAATGAATGCTGTCGTTACATCGGGTAGGTACCTGTGCCATACAGGTTGTTTTATATTGCCCGTGTCACTTGGTTTACATTCTGGCCATTTTCACTACTGTTCAGCTGGTACAGTCCATAAGAAATTAGTATTTTGATTGAAAAGATCTAAGTATTAGCGGATTATTCCACTTTGCACCACCGGCCGCCCCACTGGTGGGGCAAGAGCTCTATCACTTTAGATTCGGTAAGGATTGCAATGTCAATGTTCACCTGTCAATAAGCTAATTTACGCACTTTCGGCTAGTAAAAACGCTTAAAAAAACCATTCATCCAACATGGCAGTGCTTGAAATTCTGGAAAAATGTACTTACTTAAATTAATCGTAAAAATACCATGTCAATTATTATTAATTACTTGTTGGTTTAAGAGTACCTACTTAACACATAAAAATAATTAATAACGATGGACATCAAGGATAATCTAATTATAGAGGTATTATTAGTAGTTAATGGTTTTAAAATCAAGCTGCATAGAATAAGTACCTTCTGATTGACAATCTACAAGTCTTTTGAAAATACAACGGTGTACAACGATCTTTTGGCGCGTGGCCAAAATTGGAACTGACGCCGCCATCTTGGTTTTCAATACTTTTCACAAAACAATTGCACAAAATCCCCTTTATTCATAAACGTTGCTTAAAGTTAAGTAAAAATTAGCGACTGTTTAACCGTAATCATCATTTTTATAAACGATGATTACGGTTAAAAAGTCGCTATTATATAAACCCCAATTATGTTTACCAACAGTGCCCGTGCCTGTTAACGTCATTAGAGCGTCAAACGACCCCTGTAGGTGCTGTAGCAGTGTACCTCCAGATTGACAATCTTCAAGTTTTTTGAAAATAGAACTCACACTGTACATTTGCACAGATAATATATCTAATAAAAACACAAGGTTAAAATTCTGCGCATGTCTAGCCGATCTATTGGTTGATTGCGTCTCGCTCGTGGCAGACATCTTTATTTTTTTGCTTTATGCTCGTGATTTAGGAGGAAAGCCGGCGGTAAAGGGCACGAGAATTGGCGCTGAAAAATGTCGCGTAGATTCAGCGGACGATGGTGTAGTTAGCGTATAGTTTGGGTGTCGTGAACTCGTAGACATTTTTGTTTTTTTTTTTGTGAAAACATCTTTATGCGCGTTGGGCATTTTTTGAGATGGGAAAAACCATTGAATTTGCGCCGCTGTTACCGTAACCGATACCGCTTCGGATGTGTTCGGCTGTCCTCGGAATGTACTCGATTTTAATGTATATCCGATATGTCGGTGAGTGATGGCAAAGTATTCTGTTTGTGTTTTGTTTTCACTTGTGTCGGCATGTTCCCGGAGTGGCACTGTTTTTTTTTTATTTAAGTCTTTAAACATAATTATAATGTCTTGAACTGTCACTACTCATAAGATCATCTGCCTAGCCTTTTCCCAACTTTGTTGGGGTCGGCTTCCAGTCTAACCGGATACAGCTGAATACCAGTATTTTACATGGTGCGACTGCCTCTCTGACCTCCATAACTCAGTTACTGGGTAATACGATACCCCTTGGTAAGACTGGTTGTCAGACTTTAGGGCTTCTGACTGCCCGTAACAACTGTCAAAGATCCGCAAATGACAGCCGGTACCAACGGCTTAACGTGCTTTCCGAGGCACGGAGGGTTGTCAGTATGTAAAGAAGGTCACCCATCCACGGACCAAGCGCGGCAAGCGTAGCTTAACCTGACCAATCGACCCGTGCGGCTGTTATTACTTAGCCACGGGCCCCTCCACTCTCACTCTCACTGCTCATAAGATAAATTAAAAAAACAATAATTCATACAAAAACCCCACAGAAAAAAGCACTTTAATTGTTCCCGAACTTTGTTAATTTCCCGGACAACTTTTCAAATGTTGCAAAAATCCCACCGTGAAAACTTACGTGAAGTGAGCTGTCACTAGTGTCAATCCCAAGCATCAGGAAGATTCACTTCTTACTCACTTCAGCTAAGTTTTCACGGTGAAAAGTCTACAGAACAGCCGGTATATTCCGTAAAAAGGTAGGCGTACAATCCTGTTGATTCCGTATTTATGTTGAATACCTATATCACTTCACTGGCCCACTACCACACCAAGCGCCAGCGTATTTTTGCTGCTTCACTTTGTCTGTTTCCCGCCAATCTTCGTGACTGACAGATGACATTAGTGACAGCAGTTACCCGCTTGTATGAATGATACAGTGTTTACATACCTATCTATTTAATTATACACTACAGTAGGTGAAGTAAGCTGTCATTCCACCTGACGCTAGGGATTGACACTGTTGACAGCTCACTTCACCTATGTTTTCACGGTGAGATTTTTACAGAATAGCACTGTGGATCGGCAGCTATTCTGCTGGTACTTGAAAGACGTGTGTATATCCTGCTTTGACGAAACAATTGAACACCGCTAACTATTCCTGGCGGGGACCACACTGCCACAAACAAACGGTTTATTACTTCCTTTGTCCTTAGTCCTCGCGGTTTACAGTTTAGCTCTAACTACGGAAGCTATCATAATAAGTGGGTACCTAGTACCTAAGTACCTATAGGAACATTATCAATAATATAATATATAACATTATCACAAGTACAGAAGATTCACTCCACATAATCATTTAAATACTTCGACACAATAAGGTGCAATTCAGGTCGCACAGCGCTAATTGCCTACAAGTTGCCTCTCTTTTTATAGCGTACCTCTTATCTCCTCCGACTACCTTAGAGCCCACTGAATTGGCCCGACAAGTCGAGCCTGCCGCGTACTTGTAGCTTCATAGCTAAAATGTGGAGTGCGCCAGGCCTGCTATTGACATATACAGCATGTTTCAAAAAGTTAATATTTAAGGGTGTGGTACAGACCATCAAACTTAACAATTTTCTTCAAGGGACCAATACGAGTATCATACATTTGGGTCGAGTAGGTATTGAAGTTTGGTATGGGACGGTTGATTATGTTTTCCTTTGGCAGAAGCTGCTCAGTTTAATGGACTGTACCACACACACACCCTTGAATATGGCCCCACATTTCTGATACATGCACTCCAAGAAAAAAAAATTAGTTATGTTTTTCGACGGTAGTCTCTGAAGGTTGGTTCATGCAAGAAAACGCTAAGTGACGAGTCTACATCTTTTCCTATGTAGGTAAGCGGTCTGGTGCTGTACAATTAAATTATTTGATTTAAGACAATAAAACTGGTCATGTTAGGCCCGTCCAGATAGAGGGACCAAGTCTTGGATTTCAAACTTACCTACATTAAAGTTTAATACTGTATATCTCTACGATTTGCTATCTATGTAATAATAAGTAGGTACATACATATACATCGAGGTAGCTAAAATTATTCCATAGGTACTTTGTCCCTCCATTATGACGGGCACTCCCGTTATGCCCAGCAGTACCTATATTATACGTTATTATAAGGAGTATGGAGAGGTATGAGGAGCAGGGCGGAAAGTTCACACATCCTCCATAGAAAAGGGAGGATCCTCTGACCAGATGGTTGTCGTGTCTGGTGGGACTGCCCGACGGTTGATGTCGGGACGTCGTTGTATAAATGCTAGTTGCGCGGTAATCTGTGCTTGCGCGATGCAGGATTTTGTGTGACGTCAATGTGACGCGGAGTTCGTATGTGGCTGTGTAGATGCCGCCACAAACCTAGCCAATTGGCGATCTGGGTTCACTTACTATTTTCTCCAAAATACATACGCAGGTACCAAGCTACCATTTTAGGGGGAGATGTCCAGCAGTTATTCGCGACTGCCTGACCAGATACGCAATATTGATTGGTGAACAACGTGATTAAAGCACTCCTTATCTAAAAAGCTTTATAGTTTAATTACAAAGCTTGGCGGCTCCACTAACAATTATCTATCAGTCACAATCTATCCCAATATATCTTTTACCAAAATTTTATATTACTAGCTAATTGCTCGCTGGGCAAATATTTGTCGTCCATTAGGTGTTATCATTAATGTATTTCGCGTGTAGTACTCGTGCGCAGGTAATACATTACGCACTTGGTACCTATCTCAATTTATCGCAGTTGGAGCCTCATTATCATACCACACTGATTGCCACGCAATTGTGCGCTCAAAAACGTTTGATAACTTTGTATTGAGCTATGAAATTAATTTTATAGTTTATTTTATTTATCATTTATGTATCCTTGTCCTTCTAGAACTGTCTCTCCGTCTGTCTGCCCCGTCTGTCCATTAGTACACTTCTTCTTGTCATAATTATCTTCATACACTGTTTTATAACACGAACAAGAGCTTCATGATGTAGTGTAGATATTGCACTCAAAATCAAATCAAAAGTCATCTATTCAAACCAGGCTGAGAATCATCACTTTTCGAACCTTAAAATTACATAAGACAGTCGTCCAAAACACCCGCCCTTCACCACTTCCTAGTGCTTTCGCTGGGAAGAAGTGGCGCGAAAAATTTCCCAGCAGCACTTATTCAGGAACTACATATTGGGTCTGATTCGCGGGTTTTTTTTTTTATTCATATCTTACTCACTGCTGTAGCTAGGTTTTAGTTTATACGTATTGAGTAACGGGAGTTCAGTAACATACGACACTGCTTACTAGCAGAGACTCCACCTTCACCTGTCTTTATAAATACTTGGTTTTTTTTTTTTAATTACGAGATAAACTTAAACCTATTTTGTAACAGTTACCCATTATGACTTCAACACTGCAACACACAATACAAAACATAGCATCGCGTCTGTTATCCCCCAAGGGTAAGGCAGAGGTGCTCCTATAGGTATTACCTACACCCACGTTTTGCCAATTATGTATATATCCCATCCCATGTGATAGGGGCGAGCTTATCCATCAATCAGGCACAAATTCAGACACTAACACTTTGTCCGACCCAGCGGGGTAATTGCGTAATACACTATCAGTAGGAATGGGTTACATTTTGACAGTTCACCAACATTCAGTGCGTTATTTACGTTGTCGAGCAGACAAATTTTTGGAAAATATGAAGCAATGGATTAGCAATATCCTTCAAAATGATTCAGATTGAGATTGATAGTGTGTTACGCAATTAGGGTGCAAGAAATCATTAAATCAAGAGTGATAGAAAGCTCCAAGCACCTTAGTATTATTGCACTGAAATTCAGGTTGAGTCAATTCGTGTGGTTAGTAGATATATAAAACTCTTGTTACCGTTGCCAGTATTCGTCATTTTGATATTAATATATTATGAAATGGTAAAGCTCTGCAGGTAAATGCTCAGTTTTCAAGATATTGATACTTCGAACTATTATTATTTGATTTGTATTGATTTTATTTATTTTTAATTTTATCTGATTTTATACGTGTTCTATTAACAGGTGCTATTTACCTGAAATAAATGAATTTATTATAATGTAAATACGTATAGGTACCTACCTAAATTATATTTTTAAATATTAGAATATAAAAACATTAAAAAATAGTAGCCCACCAGTATCGGGAACAGGGCCATTATTATTATGTATTCTTCATTTATTACTATTCCTCAGATATTATATTCGCTCTTAGAAAAGTGGTCGTGCGTTTTTCGAGTGACAACAGTGTCCATCCAACATGCAAAGAAGAGTGACGAAATTCTGTTACAGTGGTGTCGGTAACATTGTTAAATGAGGAAAAGCCGGTTAGAGGACGTGGGGTATATTTTTTTAAGAATATTATGAAACTCATTTAATATGAAGCTTTGCAGGAAAACCTAGCGATACTTAGGGATTCAGTTTTCAAAACTTGAATATTGATACCTACTACGAACATTTCTCCTTCACTCCTGGTAGAATGTTCGTCGTTATTCCTGGTTTTGGGTTGCAACACTTGCGGTGCATCTTTATCTGACTCTATTTCTTCTTCGCACACGCCATGAAGAGCGACGAACTGACGACATTTATGGAATAGGTGATGAAACTGATCGCGATGGCGATCGTGTCGTCTGTTATCTCCTTTTAAGTTTATTACCAAACGTTCGTTTTATCTAGCGGCACACCACTACTAATAAGTTCATCATAATCATCATCATAATCAGCATATATAATGTTTCCACTGCTGGCACACAGGCCTCGTCTCAGTGAGAGGGAGTGGGCCGTAATCCACCACGCGGGCCCATAGCGGGTTGGTGGATCCCATAGCGGGTTGGTGGATACTAATCGTGAACGGGCGCCGTCAGTTGGGGCTGGCCATCACTTAGCTGCCTCGGCTTATTTTTAATTATTTTATTGTTGGATTGTTGTTTTGTACTATTTGCTGCAGGTACTCTGGATGCTTTTAACGCGTAAGTCTTTTTTTTACATCGTTCTCACATATAATTATAAATTCAACATAAATGATGTAACTAATATTTTTGTAAAAATATAGGTAATTAAAAAGAGTGTCCATGGAGTTTCTTGCCCATTCTTCTCCATAGGTAGGTACCTACGCTTTGGAATGCGCAACTAGCTTCATATTTTCTGACTGACCGGCCAATTATTTATTTATTTATTTATTTATATATACTTTATTGTACACCAGAAAAAACATTACAATAAAAACGATGGTTCACATAAAACATACAATGGGCGGCCTTATCGCTTTCTGCGATCTCTTCCAGGCAACCTTGGAATGGACAGTGATTGCGTGGATATAAAAAAATGGGGTTGTCAGTGGTGCAAAATAATATACTATAATAGATACATAGATACATATATATAATGCTGTATAATAGATACATAAATAAATACATATTATATATACATATAAACAACGAAAATAAATGATGACTACAGATTATTGCAGCTACGAAAATAAAATTACAACAACAAGTAATGCTCCTTCACGAGTCTCTTAAATACAGCTAACGATTGCGCGCGTTTTATTTGAACCATTTACAGGCACTTTTGAATTGTCAAGAACAATTCAAAAGTGCCTTGAATGCTTTGAGTTTGAGTTTAATAAGTTATTGTTAAAAATCTCGGAGGTTCGAGTCCTAAGCATATATTTATAAATTATCGCGCGTTTTCAAATACTTTATTGGTTTGCAAGCAAGGGTAGGTATTTAGTATATACTTAGTTTTATTATCCTCCATGTTCTACCGTCACATGGGAAAATTCATAATAATAAAATTTAAAGATATTGGAGGTAATTTTAAATAAATAATAACGTTTACCGACTATCTCAACGTTTGGTTCCTTAACGATGGGTGGTGGTAGCTTGCCGTAATCTTTATTATTTTTATATCATACCTAAGTGTTCAATTATTGGGGACAGGAAAACCATTTTCCCCAAACATTTTAACTAATCTATAGTAAGTATCTATGAACCCTCTAAAAATAGTTAAACGCCCAGATAAGTGGTCTGCGCGGTTATATTATCGTGCGCTCGATAATTTATCCAGCACTCGAGATAAACACACTAATTCACTTTTAGGTGAGCTTTTTGCGGCGCTTTTAATGATAATGGTGGAAAATCTACTCTAGGCTATCACTCGCCTATTATTATTTATCAAACAATGCTTTTAATGTACTGTGGGTTGTTTTTGTTCTGATACCTACTTAATAGCTTTGTTTCTTCCTCGCGGCTTTGGGAGTACCTAACAGTTAATGTTATGGTCCTGAAAAGCAGCATCTACTTATCCGTTATCTTTATTATATCACTGCCAAAATCTGGTTACTTATTTTTAATAAGAGTAACAGCAGCCTTAATAATAATCTTAATAACATTGCTGCCGCCTCGTGTTAAACTGGAACGGTATATCAAATCCTCATGGGCGCAGCCAGTTTCCTTCCTTTTTATGTTTCTGCCGCTCTGCCTTTCAGAACATTACCAACTACTTATAGATTTACGACTGTCAGAAGAATTCGCTTGAAGTACACTGTACAGAACTCCTGGAGTCCTGGCAGAGCTATTTGTCCTTATAACATAATTTTAATGAAAGGACCTCTTTTAGCTCTTTTAGCAGCTGCATCCGGTTAGACTGGAAGCCGACCCCAACATAGTTGGGAAATGGCTAGGCAGATGATGACCTCTGTTAGCAAAACGTGAAGTCATGGACGTGAATGTGCATTCTTTCCACTGTTTTCTTACAAATCGACAAAAGTTTGCATTTTATTAGGTAGATTGAAAACTAGAAATACGGTTTTTTACCTTCATTGATGCAACGACGGATTTAAGTAAATTGGATTAAAAATATGGACAAATTATTCAATCATGGAATTAGTACAAATCTGTGGACACAATAATTTTAGACCAACGGTTGTTCCCATATTTTTTGTGGTACCATTTCCTCAAACGGTTGTAGGAACTACCATCTATTGTGAAATAGCAATACTAACTACAATCTTCAAAGTACTGCTACTCCACAATAGATGGCGCTGTGCTATAGCTTTCTGATTGTGTCCCTAGATGTCGCTAATAAGTACTCACTATGAAAGGTCATTGAACGTCTGTTGCAAAAAACAGCCTTCATTCATTGCTACCTACGATCATTCACATCATTCATTCAAACTTTGACGACGCAAAACGCGAAGTTTGTATTGCATCTGTGACTGTGACAACAGTCCGTGTTTCACTTGAGTGAAACAGGTGTTTCTGTTATTATTTTATTACACGTAACTACCAACCAACATTAATTTATTTACGAATACTTAATCAAACTTCAATAACACGATAAATTATATTAAATTACCTATGTGAAAAATAGTTACAATTCTAATTTGCAAAAGTGTGAAGTGTGACAAAACGGCAAACTTTCCCAGCTTATCAATTTCGCGGTTCTAAACTGTGGCGATCTGTTCAAAATGAGTTGAACAAACTTTCGTACGCTTGTCGTGAGGTGTTTGTGCTACCAGTGCTGTGAAAAAGTGTAAAAATGACCACGGACAGGTTTCATAAGTAAGTAAAAACAGGACATTCTAGTCTCTGGTGCAATCTCGATAAGATATCGGTATATTGAGGTATTTCCGATAACATTCAGTGTTATTCGATAATTAGAAATTACCTGATGCGATAGGCTTTATATTAAAAACGTAGGTACCTATTATACCTAGGTAGGTAGGTACCAACATTAATTGTTTCATGTTACGTTAGATACTTATTAATGTTTATTTCAACCTACTGGCTAACCAACGCAAAGTAAACCAACCACCAACCAAACTAAAGTAATTTAAATTATAATGCATTTTAAAGCGAATTTACGATCTTATTATGATATAAAAACACCGCCTAATTAAGATAAAAATGATACTTAATTAGGTCAGTAGGTCGTCCAAAACTTACTTTACGCTTTTCTAAACATTTTAGAAATGCTAGTTTGACGTTACATAACTAAGCAAATTGCGAACTACTTAATTGATTTAAACGTCTACCCAATTTTGTAATTGATTAAAATATCTACAAAACTATTTGCTAGCGATTAACTACATAATTATAATTAGCCAAATAGTAGGTAGGTACCTCAACCTCATCATCTGCCTAGCCTTTTCCCAACTATGTTGGGGTCGGCTCCCAGTCTAACCGCATGCAGCTGAATACCAGTGTTTTACACGGTATGTAAAGATGGTCACCCATCCGCGGAAAACGTAGCTTAATCTGATCTATCGATCCGTGCGGCTTTTATAACACGGCCACAAGCACAAGAACAGTGAATAGAGATGAAAAACAAATGATCTAAGGGGAAATTCTTGTAATAAAATTTTAAGAACGTTCACAGTCTGATCTCAGTCAAAAATACCTCTAATTTCCCTACATTTTGACAAGTTTTTGATATATTTTGTTTGTCGCAGAGATGAGACTGCGACTAGATTTTGAAAGTTTTAGATTACGAGAAT
Source organism: Hydraecia micacea (assembly GCA_914767645.1). NCBI lineage: Eukaryota > Metazoa > Arthropoda > Insecta > Lepidoptera > Noctuidae > Hydraecia > Hydraecia micacea. The sequence continues at coordinate 11,609,189 of OU611780.1, forward strand.
TGGCCTTCACAACTCATAAAAAAATACGTATTTCTGTTGGGTACCTACCTACCCATATATACCTAAACCTTTGATTCAATTGATAGGTACCGGTACTTTCTGTCGCTATTTTAGCACCGAAGATTTTTTTATTGAAATTGAATAATGCCAGCTCACGATAATTAACAGGTCTTATCTTGTTTTATCAATGCAACAATACAGGTAAATTATTGTTTTTGAATTAATTAGCTATATTAATCTATCCGGTATAACCGTATAAGGTACCTACCACAGAGCGGAAAATGGGTTGACATTTATAGTCATAAATCGCGCCTGTTTGCCTATAGCACGAAATACTTACTTAATAGTACCACGTACAAAGGGGCACTCCCTTCCCCGCGCTCATATCAGATACCGCACCTCACCCCGCACTTCGAGGTACCTATTCGTCGCCGACTCTTTAGCAGGGGCGCTCGTAATCGTAAGAACCGCAGCGCTGGCTGTACTGCTGACACGAACACACAATTTTAAAGTTTTAATCACCATGGTTGGATATTGGGATGCTTTTCCGAATTTGTATTTACATAAACTGTTTGTAAGATTTCGCATTTTTAATACCATGCGATTTAATAACCGATTACTTATTTAGAGATAAGTCATTTAAACGAAAATATTTTAGTGTTTTTATTTCACCACGAACCCGACTATATAAGTATACAATTGAACTACAAGGTCACTTCATAATAATGCACAAGTTCGGGCAGCTCTGTCGTTGTTCGGTTCGCCTGACGCAAATCACTTTCCGCGCCATTTTTTACGCTACGCACGTCAGCCAACCCTACTAGAGTTCACGCACACATTTGCACGTGTATAGACGTCATTTGGTTATGTAGTAGTAATAGGTAATTATTTTACGAGCGTTGTATGGAGTGTCCGAGGTGTGCCAGTAGCTCAAACACATTGGTGTGGCCACCGACTGGAACAAACTCATCTAAAAGATTAATTAAAATATTTTTACATTTCCCATCGACTCCAAAACAAGAAGAAGTTTAAATACAGGTGATAGAATAGAATAGAATACTTTATAATACATATTGCAGACATAACTAAGTATAGAAACTTTACAAAGGGTGACACAATGGGCGCTCTTATAACTAAGACCGATCTTTTAAAGAAAACCTAGGCTCACAGGCTCATTTCCACCCTATTACCAACTGCTGTTACCCTTTTTGTTGCTGCTCCCCGCAACTTCGTCCCCCCATGGATATTGTGTAATAATTTTCCCCATATGACCCGCCATTAAGTCACAAAAAATCCTTTTTAATGCTCCCTGATACCATGTTATGATGAACTGCGTACGAGTAACACACTACCAATCACAATCCGAATAATTTTAAATGATACTGCAAATCAATTGCTTCATATGTTTGAAAAAATTGTCTGCTCAACAACGTAAATAACGCAGTGAATATTGTTGAACAGGCCAGCACCCTAATTGTGTAACACACTATCAATCTCAATTTCAATAATTTTGAAGGATATTCATAATCCATTGTTTCATATGTTCGAAAAATGTGTCTGCTCAGCAACGTAAATAACGCAATGTATGTTGTTGAACTGTCAAAATAAAACCCATTGCTACTGATAGTGTGTTACGCAATTACCCGGCAGGTTTGTTTAGACAGGCCTGATGGTCTAGTGGTTAGTGACCCTGACTGCTATGCCGGAGGTCGTGGGTTCGATTCCCACCCAGGACAAATGTTTGTGTGATGCTGATGAGCACGATCATTTGTTCTGTGTCTGGTTGTAATTTATCTATAATATGTATGTATTTAGAAATATATAAGTATGTTTATCAGTTGTCTAGTACCCATAACACAAGCTCTGCTTAGCTTGGGACTAGATGGCGTTGTGTGATAGTTGTGGAAAAAAAAAAAAAAAAAAAAAAAAACTGTCAAAATGAAAGGCATTGCTACAGTTAGTGCGTTACGCGATTACCCCGCAGATCTACCAAGCCTCATAGGCATCAAACCCAATTTTTCGCACGCACCAAGTCAATGCACTCATTAGATACTAATAATTATACGAATTACCCCACCTTCGTATCTCTTCGTTGACGTCGTGGTGGGGCTTGCGCGCTCAGAACTCTAGGCCTGTGCCGGAAGGGTTTACTTTGTCGGAAAAGGTCTAGATTGAGGGGCCAGACCAAGAGAGATACAGAAACCCGCAGGGCAGCATGTGGCGAGCTGTTGGGCAGTAGCGCCCCACGGACCCTATATCCCGGAAAAAGTCTTGTTCCTCACCTCTGGCTTGCCTTTATTGGTCGTCTTGAGTGGAGATTCGCAAGAGCAAACGTGCTCGGAGGAAGGAAGTATTCCAGTAAGATGCTGGTAGGATTATTGATCGTACGTCCCGGGATTGTCCTGATAGCCGTGGAATACCTCTACACTCCTCATAAGCATAAAGCACCTCAGGACATGTTGGCCCCTTGTCGCTACGACACTAAGTGCTAGCGACCATTTCCGGGGGCCCATTATTATGTGTGCAAGTCACCCCCTGCCATTTTATCTGTGTAATTTATATAGAACATCGGTCAGGCAGGGGCTATAGTTTTTCCATAGTCCTAGATAACCAGTACACTTTAGCCACCAAAACCCATAATCTAATATTTTTGTTCCCATGTCTTGTAATAGTCCTACACCAACCGGGGGTTGTCCTTGGGTTCACTTGCATAGTGCGAACAGGGATAATCGTCGGTTGGTGCCTCATTTCAACGTCTAACGGGCCTGTGCGAGTTGGCTTCGACCCCTCGTACACCTTCCGAAGGACCGGCACCCCATGGTCCCGAGATATGTTAAAACAAAAAAATAGTAATTATAGGTACTAAATGTCATTAAAAAAGCGAAGTAACTCTGTCTGTTACCTTCTGTTCTGTTATGAAATTAGACAGATACTTGAAATAGGTACACAATACACGCAGGCACACAAAAACAACCCGCATATCGCTTCCCCCTTCCAAAACGTCCACACCGTATTCGTCATTGTAAAACAAGTGAATTCGGTGGGACATTGAACTATACATTGTAGTGATAAGCCAAGCGTGTCTCCTCTGCCACTGACTTCCACGTATTCCGACACGGAACGGGGAAGTATATACCACTCAACATTGACCATGGCAATGATACCAGAAACACAGGCCAATTCCCGTAAATAAAAACGTTCTAAATCTAGTCGCAATCTCATCTCCGCGACAGTCAATGTCAAAAATGTACGGAAATTATAGGTATTTTTGACAGATTGAGACTGAGATCAGACTGTGAACGTTCTTAAAATTACAAGAATTGCCCCTCTGATCATACTGAAAAATGAAAATCTCTATATAAAAATGAGTATGCTGCATAGAAATTAATATCTTTGTTGAAGAGCTCGTCCAGGAAAGAAAAGTAATCATACGTAGACTACGATACGTGTACTTACGTAAGTAAGTAAACAGAAAGGGTGTAAGTTATGCATAATCAGCCTATAATGTTCCCACTGCTGGGACACAGGTCACACAGGCCTCCTCTCGGTAAGAGGGAATGGGCCTTATCCTCCGTGCGGGCCCAGTGCGGGTTGGTAGATGTCACATGTCTTCCAATTTTTGGTTCTAGGACATGCTGGTTTCCTCACGATGTTTTCCTTCCCCGTTTTGAGAGCAGTTTTGTAAGTAATGGCCGAGACTGAGAAAAAACTACCCGCTATACCTTTTTTTTTGTTTTCGGCGGAAATTACCTTCAAAAGGCACCCGACCTCCAGGGAGGGACGTCGGGGAGTGTGGGATTTTTACCTCACTAAAACCACCCCGGTGATCACCATCAGCACATAAGGGTGGTCCCGGTTCCTCTTAAAAGACCAATTCCGGAACCCCCGCGTGCAAGCCACATCCCTACTGCCGCGAAGAAGCACTGCTGACTACCTGTCTAAAGAGTATGGATTCCACTTGAATTACAAACACATGAAATAGTTGACAGTCAGCTTTGACTGTAGAATGGCAGGGTTTCTGCGATGCCTTTGGTTTGTTGTATCCGACCACTACCATCAGGTGGGCCGGCCTGCTTGTTTGAGTGATTACTCAATGATAGCGATAACGCCGAAAACAAGAAGTCGACTGGCCGTGTGGTTTTAGTCAGTAGGAGTCTGACAGACCCCTCCAGCCACCCCAGGATGGTGGACATCCATGAGGAATTCCACACGAAAAAAAAAAAGGTACGCGGGTTTCGCCATTCAGCACCCTAATTGATAGTGTGTTACGCAATTACCCCGCTGGATAAGCTCTATAAGTAAGTACCTACATATAAATTGAAAAGTCACATTGGTGCTTGCTCGGATTTGAACCCACAACCTCGAGTTTTTATATTGATAGGAATCCAAAAACAATAAATTCACTACGTGACATGACATAGTGCACCACCTTCACGCTTGCTTGCACACCACTGGCGAGGGTAGACCACATTGTGCCAAAAACTTACGCCCTATTGTAACACTTAATGAGCTCTATTCTAAAGGTCATAATCCCGTGTAGAGTTACCGTTATCATTGTATCGATTGTGGGTGACATGCAGGTGTTGGGTTGCTTGGTGACTGATCGCTATGGTAGGTACCTATAGGGAAAGGTTAATGACATGCATTTAACTAATTTTTACTTTAGAGTTGAACTGAATTCGTAATAAGTACTCAAAAGCCAATTGAAAAACTCAATACGACAACCACAACCAAGACAGGACCTCGCCAACCCAATTAGCACAAACTCTCAATATACGATCCCAATTTACAGAAAATGCTCGTTGATGAAAGCCAAGGGATTGCAGAAAAATGCCCCTAGATGTACGGTCACCAAAGGAGATAAGTAATCAGGGTCGTCGGATATAGTTGAAGTTTAGTAAGAAACCAGTGGATGTTTCTGAATCAAATTTTATTTAATGAATTAGTAGAAAACAAGCAATTCATCTATCAAATTAAATTTCATTCGAAAACATCTATCGGTTTCTTGCTAAACTTCAACTATGTCCGACGACCCTGGTAACTTATCTCTTTTGGTGACTGTACTTACAATTTTATCTTGTATGGAGAATTGGAGACAGATTAATGAGGCTTAGATTGAAAACAATATTTGGGCCAAAATAACCACTACGTGGAGCCCTTTTTTTTTGTTTCCGGGGTGGGAAATCCTCATAGATGTCCTCCGCCGCCCTGGGGCGGGCTGAGGCGTCTGTCAGACTCTTACTGACTAAAAACGTCGCGGGAACATACAATCTTTCCGCAACCCCCGACTGGGGCCGGCCCGCCACTGCGGGCCTCGTCTGGTCAGGGCGGGGAGTGAGGTGTATGACTCCCCCCACGACGCCTAAAAGGGGCGCGCGTGGAACACTACGCACCGCCATCGCCACCTCGGGTCCTGATGCGTGGAGGGCGACGTACTACCTACGTGAACTCTAGCGGAACATAACTTTTGAGTAACTTTTTAGGTAGTTTTAAATACATTTAGGGAGGCTGGAAGAGGGCGTTGTCCGCCCTCCGCCGACGCCCGGTGCGCCTGCTGCGGGCCGGGTGAGTGGACGAGATCTCCCTCTCCCTTTCCGCAGTCTCCTTCTGCTAACAGTACCTAACAGTATCAGATTGAAAACCTCTCAATAAAAATATTGCGAAAATTCTGGTTCGTTACAAAATTCAATAGGTAGGTAATAGTAGGTAATCAAAACCCTCTTGTTTCCATCATACCTAAAATCAAATCCCGTTGATGGTTTTAAAAAAGAATATTTAATTTTTTTAATTTAAAAGACTTGTTCGTCAACTCGCGAGTGTCAAACTCGCGCCGCGCGTGAGTTGACACCTTCCGATTTTACCAATTTTTTTTGTCGTCAACTCGCTCGATCGTGAAAATCTGACGTATTTATGTACATTCATCTACAAAAACGTCTTATAAAATGTATGTAATATAGGTTAGGTAGTACTTTAAATGTAGCTATAAGATATTTTTCACACCACCTGCACGACAATGTCAAATTATACACCGTGTTCCGGACAATATACATAAACTTCGACCTGATGTTCAGACCATGGAAATAAGCATTTTTCATTATGGACACATTAATGAATTCTTATTTTTGTGTTTTTGTTAATTTTCATACAAACTAAATACCTTGACGTAAATCACCCGATATGCATGCCTCTTTATCCGAATTTGCAACGACGTAATTTTCATTCATAAGATTTGGCGGGCTGGAACTTGTCAAAACTAAGTTAAGATCCTTTCTCACTGCATAGCTCAATTAAATTTCAATTAATCTTTAAAAAATAGGTAAAAAAAACCGTACATTGCCATGCAAAAAATGCCATGCATGTTTTGCTGCAATTTCTATGAAACTAACAAATTAGTTCTGGATTAATCATGTTTTGTTCTAAAACTGTATTTTTTTTTAAATTTCGAAGCGGATTAAACTAGTTTTGATGAAATAATGCGTTTTATTTATTTTTTTCTGCTGGATCTATCTCGTTTTGACAAACTTTTGTTTGTGCTGCATATGAGTCTCAATGAAACCTACAAAAAAAAAATTGTGAGCCGTCACGGGACGCCTGGCAGATGTGAAACATCGACATTATTTTGTAAATGTAATATGCAGAAAAGAACAGATTGTGGTAGGAATTAAATATGTCATAATGATAAAATAAAATATTACTTTTTTTTTTCCAGATAACGATGACTATTTATTGAATAAACATTTATTTTCATTAAATACAAAAATTTACGAATTTATTTCAAATCGTGACTACTTAATTCGTTTAATCAGTGATTTCGGTAATAGTTATACTTATTCGATGTTGCCTCTAAGGACGGTATTACTGTGACAATTGGTCGATGGTAACTGAAGTATGTTACAAAAGTATTGGACATAACATTATCAAGATATCTAATAAATACAGCATCTATTGTTGTTCCGTATCTGGTGGTAGGTTCTCTTGGATTGTTATTAATTTGCAATCGAAATTCTTCTTGGAGAAACGTTATTAATGGCGTTGATTCATCTTTTGCAAAATTTACATTGAAATCCCCAGCTAAAATCAATGGTAGTTTGTCTTTATTGGTTTTGAAAATTATTGAACCTCTGTGACTGTACGGAAAAAAAAAAAAAAAAAAAATATTTCCATTGAATAAAGATAGGTAAGCGTAATAATGAAAGAGCGGGAAACTTCGGACTTGGTGGACGCGGTTTTTTAGAAAAGATTTTAAAATATAGATTTATAAGATCAGTAGTCATAGTTTTAGTCATTTAGTGCTCCATTTTCTTTCTATTTTAATTTCTTTTTAGTTTTTCTCTATTTTATTCAGTATATTGGTAAGTTTTTTTAGTTATTTAGTGGTAAAATGAATGACCCGCCTGACCCGGGGGACTCTGTGCCCCCGGCAGGCAATTTCGTCACTATTGCGTCCAATGAATCGGGCATGGATACCGATGGGTCATCTTCAGCCCGGGTTTTAAAAAGAAGCCGTGTGCATGTGTGCAAGCACTGCAATAAACGCCGCCGTACCCGCAAAAACCACGGTTCCGAGTCTTCGGGTTGTGGTTGTACGGACTCACTAACTACTACATCGGAGCCTAACTGCTCTGATACGCCTAACAAAAAACCTGATATTCCTGGTCCGTCCTTAGTTGTTCCCACTCAGATTGGTAGAAAAAATTATGAAAAAACGGATATTTCGCCATACGTCATCCACGTTCAAAAAAACGTAATTTCACCCGATGATGGAACGACATTGCACCCATTAACATTTGGCAAATTCCTAAAGCACAACGCCTTCCAAAATATAATTAACGGTAGCGTCAAAAAAATCGGTCGCAATAAAATCTCTTTATCCTTTTCAAATTTCCTGGACGCAAATTCCTTTATTACAAACACTAGTCTTGAAACATATAATTACAAAGCTTTTATACCTACTTTTAATGTTACTAGAATGGGTTTAGTGCGTGGTGTTCCTGCGGAATGGTCTCTGGAGGAAGTTATTGATAATATAACAGTACCAATTGGTTGCGGTCCAATTTTGAAAGTCAGACGCCTCAATTTTAAAACCATTGTTGATGGTACAACCATTTGGAAACCTTCCCAATCCATAGTTGTTACATTTGATGGACAGGTTCTACCAAAAAGAATTTTTATGTGCTATAATGCATTACCTGTAGATTTATATATTTTCCCTACTGTACAGTGTTTCAATTGCTGTCGTTTTGGTCACACTAAAATTCAGTGCAGGTCCAAACCTCGTTGTTATAAATGTGGCAATGGCCACACTGGAGACAGTTGTGAAAGAGAACAAGAAAGTGCATCTTGCTGCCTTTGCTCTGGTTTTCACTATGCTACTAATAAGTCATGCCCAGAATTTTCTAGACAAAAATTAATTAAAACATACATGGCACAAAGTTCAGTATCTTATGCTGAAGCGGCAAAAGTATATCCCCCAGTAACTAAATCATATGCTGATACACTTTTATCTTCTCCTTCCAAAAAATTTGCGGATACTCCATCAATCTCTTCATCTAATAGAATGCCGGCTTCAAGTAGCTATAAAAAGACTGTCTTTCTCAAACCACGCTCCCCTCCCAAATCTGTACAAGGATATAATAAAGAGGCTCACAATGCCATTATCAAAGATTTTGACTTTCCCCAACCATCTAATGGTTGTGCTTTTTCTAATAATCAAAACGAAAAAAAAGACACAAATTTTTCCATAAACGATTTTCTTTCTGCATTACACAATCTTCTATCTCAATTCAACATTTCACCGTCCAACGTTGCCCCTTCTTTCAATGTATCTCAATCCATTCATGATGGACAACACATCCAAAATAATCCAGTGGAACTGCCGCAGTCTGGTAAACAAAAAGAGTGATGTTATTTATCTTTTAAACAAATATGAGCCATTTGCCTTTGCCTTATCAGAGACTTGGCTCAAGTCTAATCATATTTTTAAAATTAATGGTTATTTAACCATTAGAGAGGATAGATCTGATGGGTATGGTGGAGTAGCTATACTTATCAAGAATTCTATCCCTTTCTCTGTCATTTCCTTACCTCCTCACAGTGAGGAAATTTCAATTGTAGCTATTAAAGTGCATCATACTAGTCTTGTTTCTATTTACATTCCTCACCCTTCTTCTTCTGTTCTTCAAGAGATTGATAATCTCTTTTCTTGCCTTCCAAAGCCATTTTTAATATTGGGGGACTTTAATTGCCATCATCAATCATGGGGTTGTTCAACTTCTAATTGTTACGGTGACGAATTACTAGATATAATAGACTTACGTAATTTATGCATCTTGAACTCAGGTGCTGCCACACGCCGTTCAGATCCCAATCAGAACCAAAGCGCAATTGACCTTTCTATCTGTTCTCCAAACTTAGCATCTTCATTAACATGGCATACTTTAACCTCTACTTATGGAAGTGATCATTTTCCAATAGTTATTTCTTATCCTCTTTCCAAACCACATGTTCCATTAAGGAGATCAAACTTAAAACATAAGCTTCCTAATAGAAATAATAATGACTGGGACAAATTTAGAAACATTGTTGACACAAAGCTTTGCTCCTTGCCCGTTATTTCTAATGGCAATGAAAATAGTTGTGCTGAAGCTTTAGCTCTCATATTAATCGCAGCAGCAGATGAAGTTTTTCCTGTAAAAAATAACAATATTAGTACAATTCCCTCGCCTCCGTGGTGGGACTCTGAGTGCACAGAGATGATTAAAAAACGTAAAGAGGCAGAATACAACTATTCTCTTGATATGTCTGATATTAATTTTGAAATCGTTAATAACTTAATAAATGAAACTTATAAACTTTTTAAGAAGAAAAAATTTGAATCTTGGCGTAACTTTTGCTCATCAATTTCACCGAATACTCACCCTACGATTGTCTGGCGTAATATTCGTAGATTTAGATCCATTTATAACAACCCTTCCCCTATTCCGGATTCTTTAGCCAGTGAATTTTTAGATAAATTAGCTCCTCCTTTTGTTCCTGAGCTGTCTCCCGTATCCATTATCCATGATACTCATACGACTCTAGATCTTCCATTCACTCTTACTGAATTAAAGGGTGTTATTCATAAAACTAAGGATTCTGCACCAGGCATTGATGGCATTCCGTATTCATTTTTTGCTAATTTAAATGATGACGTCCTCAGTTATTATTTAGACCTTATTAATTCTATTATGAATACAGGAAACATCCCTGTTGAATGGAAACGTCAAAGGGTGTTGCCATTCCTTAAACCAAATAAAATTCCATCTGAAGCTTCTTCATACCGTCCTATAGTTTTGTCTTCAATTCTGATGAAATTAGCGGAACACTTAATTAAAAATCGCCTAGAATGGTATGTTGAAAGTAAGGGCTTTTTGGCAGAGTCACAATATGGCTTTAGAAAAGGTAAAAGTACAACTGACTGTTTAAGTATTTTAACATCCGATATTCGGTTATCATTCTCTAATAACCAATCCACCGTTGCAGTTTTCCTTGATATAAATGCAGCTTATGATAATGTTGTATTATCCGTTTTACAAAACAAATTAAAAGCCTTACAAGTCCCATTGAATCTATCAAATTTCATTATTAATATCCTGACTGAACGCTCTGTTAATATGTTAATAGGTGATCATGAGGTATCTCGTCTTGTATGGAGAGGTCTCCCACAGGGTTCTGTGCTCAGTCCCATTCTTTACAATATTTACACTTTTGATTTAGACTCGTCCTTAACTAACAATGTTAAGGTTCTTCAATATGCCGACGATTTATTATTATATTCTTCAAGCCAATCTGTTGATCAAGCTAGCTATGCTATTAATTCTGCTTTATCTTCTTTGGAGTCATGGTTACATCTAAACGGTTTGGATTTATCCACGTCCAAAAGCGCAGCTGTTTTATTCACCCGGAAGAGAAATATTCCATTAATAAATCTCTTTTATAAGGAAATACCTATTCCAGTGAAAGATAAATTCAAATATCTAGGTATAATACTTGACTGCAAATTAAGTAGTGGTCCTCATTGTGATTATATTGTTAACAAATGTGAAAATCACCTAAACATGCTTAGGTGCCTCTCTGGTGTGTGGTGGGGTGCACATCCCTTTTCTTTGAAACTCGTTTACAATGCAATCATCAGAAGCACTCTGGATTATGGATTGTTCGTTCTGGAACCAGGTAGTGTTATGGCTTTTAAAAAGTTGGATCGCATCCAGTCTAAGGCTTTACGCATTATTTCGGGTGCCATGAAGTCTAGTCCCATTAATGCACTCCAAGTTGAATGCGGGGAAGCTCCTTTATACCTTAGAAGACAATTCCTATCTGATAAGTACTTGTTCCGGATTCTTCAGATCTCAACTCATCCTCTCATCCCTAAACTGGACTCATTAGTGTTGCAGATTGAATCTTCTGATTACTGGTCCCATAAACGTGCTCCTTGTTTAGTTGTAAGCTATAAAAAATTCCTTTCACTTTCTTCTCCTATTCATCGTTCCAATAAACTTCCTCTATTTAGCAGTAGTTATGAGAGTTTACTATTCAGTCCCATCATAAAATATAACTGTGTAAGTAAATCAGATCCCGATTGCCATTCAATTTTTAATAATTTTCTAGCTGAACACTTAGAGTACCACCACATATTTACGGATGCTGCCAAGCATTCTCCGACGGGTTGTGTTGGGATAGGTACTTACCATTCTCAATACAATATCGTACAAAAAATAAAACTACCTCCTGAGGCTTCTGTTTTTACGGGGGAATGTTTCGGCATTTTAAAAGCCATTGAATATACTCGTGTTTTAAAGCTTAAAAATACAATAATTTTTACTGATTCTCAAAGTGCTCTTCTAGCTATCAATAAATCCCCTTTTGAACACAAATCACAGTTTCCTATAATTTATTTAATAAGAGAATTTGCGTTCAGAACCATCTCTGAGGGTAATACACTGCAATTTGTGTGGATTCCAGCCCATGCTGGAATCCATGGGAATGAAGTGGCTGATACACTTGCCGGTGATGCGGTGCAATGTGGAGACCTAGTTCCATATATAAATTTTTGCTATGACCTCACGACGTTACCAAAGACTTTTCTTCGAGACACCTGGAAGGTAGCTTGGGATATCGGAAGCAAATCGAAGGGTCGTTATTTTTCCCTTATTCAACCTGACGTTCCGGAAAAACCGTGGTTTGGCAGGGCAAAGTTTGGCAAGATGGAGACCTCCATTCTAATACGGATGAGACTGGGTCATGTCTGCTCTCCAGCCCATCTTGCTAAACTTCATATCATCGATGACCCCATCTGCCTGTGTGGCACAGACGTAGGCGACTTAAATCACATTTTTTTCTCCTGTCCCTTATATGACCGTTCATCCTTTCTTAGTAACCTCTTGTCCCTCAGTACTCCTTTTCCTACTTCAATACTTTCTTTACTTTGTACAAATAGCTTTTCTGTATATAAATGTATAGTCTCATTCATTACATTCAATAGTATTCAGTTATAATGTTTCGTCATTGTATTTAGCTCATTATTCTATCCTTTATGAATACTGATCCTATAGTTATTATCCTTTTATCCCGATATAATTAATCCGAATAATAATATTTCTGTTTCCCTACCTTTATTTCCTTCGCAATAAAAAACAAAACGTGACATTGGCTAAATGCACAAACCGTGCGAAGCCAAAGAAAAAAAAAAAAAAAAAAAAAAAAAAAAGCGTAATAATTATTATCAATTGGTATGTAAAAAAAAGTTGTTATGCTCTTACAGAAAATAAATTAGGTGAATAGTGGTAGACAGCGAAATTGAAATTTTCTTACGTTTTATACAATTTGCAGGTCAGTGTTAGGTTGTATCTTGATAAAAATATGATTCGCAACTATAATAGATATGTATTTACAGAATTGTAGTCATTAATATCATTAAAATATCTCTTTAGATTTGTAACATAAGCAGTTTTCCACAAGAGATTTGTTCTTAAGGTACAAAGATGTAAGTATAGGCCTACCGGAATCTCATGGCAACTGGGGAAATAAAAATTTGTTGTATGCAATACTGGGGAAATTGGATTAAACGATCTTGATACTGTATAATTTTTATTTATGTCTTTAGTTTTAATGAACATGAAGTATATTAGGTATGTGTATAAAGAATTTTGTTATACATCGGGTTCTTAACATAGGAAAATAATGTCATGAAAAATAAATCAATCGTATAATACTTTGTGTACTAATTTATTATATATAATTTAAATCATACTAATAACTTATCACCTCATTCAGAACTAGAAAACGATTCCAAGAACTCCACTTGCATTTCTTGTTCATCATCAGATGATGAAGATAAAGAGGTATTTATTATAAATCGCTCTTCCAGCATTTCAATTATTCTATCTTGCTCGATAAAATCGTTTTCAATTTTCTTTACATGTTCACAACATTTTCGCCACTCCTCTGCACCAATTTGTGAGAAAGCTTCTTCTGTTAATAATTTAATGTCACTTGCAGGCCTACTTATTTACATTTTTATCAGCAACTTTTTGCTTCATTATACCCCAAATCATTTCTATTGGATTTAATGTGCAATGATAAGGTGGGAGCCTTAAAACTTCGTGACCGTGCGATTTTAATACTTCATCTATCTCATATAAGGGCGCAGACATGTTTTGTTTCACTACTTCAAGTAAGCAGTTGACATTTACGCCAAAGATCATCATAATGTATAGACGCCAGCACATCAACCTACTACAATCTGTCAGATTTCTGTAATAGATTTTCAACTTTATCGCTAAAGCATAAGGTTCAATGTTGATTGGGAAAATTTGACAGTTAGGTGTAGGTTGATGTGCTGGCGTCTGTACATCATTTGCACGAAGCCATTCTTTTATATCAGCGATACGATTGGCTTGTGTGGGCGGTTTGTTCATCCGTACGGAATGATAACTAGCATTATCCATAACAATTAGTGAAGGTCTTCTCAGATTTGGAATTAGCTTCTCTGTCACCCATTTTGTAAAATTGTCCTTATTCATGTCGTGGTGATAGTCAGCAGATACACTTGTTGACCTGTACACCAGACAACAATTTGGCACAAAGCCCTTTTCTCCACCAGCGTTTACAATGATCCACCTCGCTCCAAGCGAAATACTTTTAGATGGACCTGCAATATCTTTGCTTTGCCAGGACTTGTTCACAGAACATGTACCATGAATGTAAGTCTCATCTAAATAAATCACATCCAATTTGTTATGCTCTTCAGCTTCGCGGTTTTTCTTTATACGCTTCAAAAACTTGTATCTTTGAAGTTTTATATCATCCCTCTCCATCAAAATGGTCCTTTTTGATTGGCATTTAACATATTCAAAACCAACCTCCTTAAGTATAAGTCTGTAAAAAATAATAAAATGTATCATGTTACTCAAACAATAGCTTAATCATTCATCAAACATAGAGTGAGAGTGAGAGGGATTATTACTTAATATTTTTCTTCCCTCAAGGATTCTCTCCCTCCATTGAAATCAATATCTTGTCGAAGAATTTGTAACAGTTTCATTACTGTTGGAATTTCCTTCCGAACTGTATATAATTCTTTTACTTTATTCCTAATCAACTCTAAATCGAAACCGTCCAAGTTGATTTTCTTCTTCCCCCCTCTCCTTTTTTTACCAGGCGTGGAAAATACACCATCATTCGATGTGCCCATACCTACGATTCGCCGTATAGTAGTACTGGAAACCCCTAATAAAGAAGCTACAATTAATTAAGAAAAATATAAAATAAACTAAAAGTATCAAAACAACTCTGTCTAACTTACCGGTCAACGCTACGACGCGCTTTAAAATCAAAGATTGTGTTTGATTTACGCCTTCTTCTTCCCTTATTTTACGATACACATTAAAAACAATATTTCTCGATTGAGATTGAAGTGGCTTTTTCGACATTTTCACAAAAACAATAAATTGTGAAGAAGATATCACAAAATCTCAGCAGCGGTTGACAAATCGTGTAATTTGATTTGACAGATGACAATTGACATTGCCATATGAAAATCACAATTTTTTTAATTTTTTTAATGCCATGAGATTCCGGTAGACCTATAGATAGTATAGTGATTGTAATGATTATAATTCTGTAAATACGTATCAGTTATATTCGCGAATCATATTTTATTGCGCATGGCGACGCGTCGCCACACCATACACACTACTGCATATAGACCGTATATTTATATACCATCATATAGCGTGGCGACGCGTCGCCACGGCATGCGTCGCCACGCCAGAAATCGGTTTTACGTGCGGCTATAGATGTTTCACATCAAAAATTGTGTTCTGTTGAAAGTGGAATAGTCAAGTTTTGAAAACAACCTCCTCAGAAGCCAATGTATGGAAGTTTCACTGCCCCTGGTTGTTTACTACTTACATATTAGTAATCTGTGGTTGTTTATTTACGTCATTGTGTTGGTAAAAGTTGTTGTTGTTGGGCAAAGCCGCGGACAATAGCTAGTTATTTATAGTTATTGGTTTCAATCCGTTTTTATTTGACTGTACTTTATAATTATGCGAGCGAGTTGACGACAAAAAATAGGTACAATAAGAAGGTGTCATCTCGCGCGCCGGCGCGAGTTTGACACTCGCGAGTTGACGAACAAGTCATTTAAAAACCTGTGTGGTACACATACCACACAGGTTTTTAAATAAAAAAAAAAGAAAATTTTCTACTCGCTTGAAAATATCGGCGGGACAAGATTGACGCCTACAGACAAAAGTGCTCCACACTAGCACAAGACAGAGAGGAGTGGACAGGAAACAGGGCTTTGCCCTGCAGTAGGACAACATAGGATTTTAGCCTAATAAATATAAATAAAGAAAATCTTTTGTCGATCGTTGCGAGCAATGCAAACACAACTAAAACCGGTATTATGATTTTATTTCTGTCTTCCTCATAGAAACTAAAAAACACTATCTTTATTTACAACAAGAAACAGATAACTAAATACGTCGATTATCACTTTTATCCATACTTAAAATTTTCATGTTAATGACGGAAATGATTATTATATCGTGTGATGAACTACAAAGAAATACCTACCAAGTACCTATGTACAAGACAAAATTAAAAATTATCAGAAAAATTGTACTTTACTGCAGCGGCCAGCTAAAGAGGCATTGAGGGACGAACGTGTAAATGTGGGCCGAGGCGAAACCAAGGCGAAGGCACACATAAGTAAGTCCATCAATGCCTACTTGTGGCCAAGGCTTGTGACGAACAGCAATAATTTTTCCCGCGTTAAAGTGTTCATTTGTTTTTTTTTTTCAATAAACAGCTTTCTATTTGCAAGCCAGTTCGAAGTTTAAATAAAACCTTTGACAAGTTACCTACCTCCTTGGCTGCCATGTTTCGGAGTAAAAGATCGTTCCATTTTTAAATTCCACGACAGACATGAGTTTACTAATGTAATTTATTTGACCGCTAAACCACGACAGATACCTATGGATTTTCATGCAACTTTTGCCGGCCGCTACTCGCATATATTTGGCCAGTACACTGAGTACAGCAATTTCGATTTATCTCGAAGAAGGTTGTCAAAATAATGCTCAAATTTCCAAGCATGTTTGAGAAAATCCAATTAATGAAAGAATTTCAAAGCTTTATCAGCTGTATGCAAAAGCAGGGCACTGCTGCTGCATAGTGCAGCGAAATCTTTCGGTAAAAAATGCTAAACATTAAAAAACTAGTAAAGTTACTTACTGCCAGCAATTGAATACCTATAAGTTTAACGTAACGTAACGAATTGCCAAACTTAAGTGAGGCCAAAAGGTTCTGGAGTGGCGACCGCGAACCGGAAGACGTAGCGTTGGCCTCCCACAAGGTGGACGGATGACCTTGTGAAGGACGCAGGAATCCGCTGGATGCGGGGAGCACAGAATCGGTCGAAGTGGCCGTGCTTGGGGGAGGCCTATAATGTCTGGCGGGACGTATTTGGGCTGAAATGATGATGATGAAGATTAACGTTGAAAATTAAGTTTTGAACTAGATATAATACTAATCTAGATTAATCTACAGACAGAATGGCCAAATGAAATTACCCTTGATTCTGACTATGCCAGTAAGCATTTGACACGTGTCTGACACACAAAACATCATACACAGGTTCATAAATGAGGTCATGCACACATTTAAGAAACAAGAATTGTTAAGTACTTACTCATGGTGATCACTGACCAAAGATTTCCTTTCTTATTGTTCCAGAGCTGCGAAAGACGGTCTGCTGGAGGTTTTACGAGAGGCAACCCGTAAGGAATGCAACAACAAGGACGAGTCGGGCATGACACCCACTCTGTGGGCCGCCTTCGAGGGACACATAGAGGCACTCCGACTTTTATGCGGAAGAGGGTAAGTTTGCTAGTAATTTCAATTTCACCCTTTAAGGCACTGGACACGGCAAAGTATTAACATTTGTATGGCCCGGTATCCCGCAGCTTTTAAGTCCCCTTGTGACGATATCAACGAAATGCAAGTACTGCAAAGGGTGTGAAAGTAAGATTCAAAATAATTTCCGCTTACGAAAATCCTTTGCCACGCCATGCCGCGCCGTGCCGCCTGTTGACGGTGAGCCTGATACTGGCCGGTGTAACAACAAGCACATAAGACATCATCTTTGTCTGTAGGATAGCTTTATTTCTGGTATTGCAGTTGTTCATTATCGGTGCCCAACGGTGACCAGTTTACCATCAGATGGGCTGCCTGTATGTTGCCGCTCTTTAACATTAAAAAACGTGATAACATGCCTCTTAAAACCTACATTAATGGGAGTAAATAATCCTTCTCTCCTAATTTTGCTGTGCCCACGGATATGGCTGTGCCCGACAGGGTCCATATTGATATTTTTCTTTGTAATACCATCTATGTAATACAATAAAGAATTGAGTATTGAGTATCCATGAGAGTAAATCTGGGTATCCACTACGTTCACGCCTCTCCTATGTCGTGGTGGCCGTTTTATCTAAACATCAGTGGCGATTCGCATGAAGCTCATACCTTAGAAAAGTAGATCGAAATAGGAACTTAATGAAACGGCTTATTGACTTTTTTTTGCTCTGGCTTACCTCTGTCATAAATTCACCCTTCGCCAATGTTAAACATAAAGCAAATGTGGGGAGTAGGTATACTTGATGCGAGACCATCGTGGATGCCCAGCTTAACAAATCTCACCGAAAAAGTGTTTTGGTTTTACGATTCCCAATACACGGTGGCATCGACGCGCAAACTGTAACCATGAATTCAGCACACGATTCTAGCGTCGAAATTTTTCGTCGGCTATCAAAAAATAAAATTAGCTGTTTCGCAGTAAAGTGCAATCAATACCTATGCAATCAAATGTATGGAAGAGCAACTATTTTTAATAACCGACGAAATTCTACGCTGGGGTGTTCAAATTCATATACTGTATCCATGGTAACATGTTACGCCTCGGCATCCCTGCCACCCTGTATTTAAAATCTGCCATTTCAAAACTACGTGCCGATTCCAAATAAAAACGTTTATAGACTAATCTACAGACGCGGTAATCTAATGTTACCTACATGTTGATAAAACAATATTTACAACGCGCCGTAATCGAACAGCTAAATATGTCATACGCAGATTATTTTAATGGCTAGCTTAAGGTTTTATTACTACGCCCACTGGAGTTGTCACGTCACAATTGCTGTAAAAAAAGAGGCTAGTCATCCTATCATATTTTGCCACTATCACCTCCAAAAGCCAATGTGCTAAAAGCCACGTTTTTATACTTTAACCTGAAATTCTAATTTGAATTCACCTTGTAATACATGTGTAGCGGTATCTATAAACGCCACATGCGAACTAAGTGTCATACTGACGTCACACAAAAATACTGCGTCTCGCAAGCAGAGTTTACCACGCTATTAGCATATACAACGGCCCGACATGAATCACCGGGCAGTTGCCCGCCAGACACAACACCCGTCTGGTCGGAGGATCCTCCGTTATCTATGGAATATGAGTGAACTTAAACACCCTGTTCCTCTTACCTCTATACTGGTGACCCCGAACATGAACGTCAGCTCAGCCTTCGTGCAAATACTTCAACGCAACGTCAATCATCATCACTCGCGCAAGCTCTTCGATACCTCTATACTCGTACTGACTCCTACATGTTTATCATTTGACAATTGAGGTTTATTTTATGATCTCAATTTTCGTCGATGATATTTGTTGTTATTCAATTTAATTTTTGTAAAAAGTGATCACACTAATATTATAAAGGGGAAATTTTGTGAGTGTTTTTGTATGTTTGTTAGTTCTTCACGTACAAACGGCTGAACGGATTTGGCACACAGATAGTTTATAACCAAGATTAACACCTCAAAACACAAAGGATACTTTTTATCCCGATATTCCCACGGGATCGACACTTATTCGGGCGAAACCGCGGGGTGCAGCTGGTAAGATGTGAAGTTGAAACCTTCTAAAAACAGATGAAGTTGTTACTAATTCCCTTTAGTGAATTATTGTGGAAGAATTTAACCTGGATAGTTGTTTAAACATTCAGCAGATACATTTGGTACAGACCATATACCATCTCTATCCTCAGGATTATACAATATCCTACTATCCTACTTATAATCCTAACTATAATAATATTATAAATGCGAAAGTAAGTTTGTTTGTTACCTTTTCACGCCTAAACCACTGAACCGATCATCCTAAAATTTTGTATTATACGTTGTCAGGTGTAGAGAAACGGATATAGGGTACCTTTCATCCCGATAAAAAGTGCTGTTCCCGAGGAAAAAACAATAACGTTATTATGATAATAGATGGCGCCACTTGTATTTCGAAACTTATGCGGGTGAAACCGCGGCCGCGGGCGCTGCTAGTAATATTATAAACGTGAAAGTTTGTGAGCATAGATTGATGGATGGATGGATGGGTGGATGTTTGCTACACTTTCATGCAAAACCTACTGAACGGATATTGATGAAACTTTACAGTAATATAGCATAAACATCAGAATAACACATAGGATACTTTTTATCCCGATATTCCCACGGGATCGACACTTATTCGGGTGAACCCGCGGGGCGCAGCTAGTACTTACATACGAATGGCTGCTGCGTGTTGTAGGGGGTCTGTTTCCTTTACGCAATAAATCATATTTGTATGGCCGTGTTTGTATATAGGTACACTGTTTCTGAAGGTGTTCATTTGCTGCACCAATTCTAACTGATAAAAATTGGGATAAGGGTTGGACGAGAATGATGTCGATAAGAAGTGTCTATGTCCTGCAGATGTTTTTTTTTAATTAATTTATTTATTTAAACATGCACACCAATATAAACAGACAGGAAGAAAGGAACAGAAAAATACGTATAAAGGTGATGGTGGGGATGATGACATTGATAAGAAGTGTATGTCCTACTCGTATATATAAGCAAACTACGCTATACTCACTGTACATAATTTATTAAAAAATCATAACACAACAATATATTATTAAACATCAACATGTAAACTCGTACACACGCATAAAAACGCAAACTGATCATTAATTACATAACATATTATTTCCTATACTGTGATAATCAAGTAGTCGAGTGAACACTAAACAAGTACTTAATAACTTTACTGTCGGTTTAAAAGCGAGTCAATTAAGATGTGGGTACTTACCACCTTTATAATATACGCGCCGCACTATGTAGGTACCATTTTGTGGAAACTTAGATGTGTCTTCTGGACATCCGTGTGTCACTAACGGGATGCAGCAGAATACCAGCGTCAGGTATTGTACCTGGCATATGCTGAGCTGGACTCCCATTTGGTGCAACTATGGGACACACACCGCCCAGTAGTGATCGACCGTTACAAATGTCATGCGAGGTGTCTATGGGTCAATTTATTTTTTTAATCTTTGTTCTTTTTTTTTTCTCTCACCTTTTTTGTTGTTTTTTTTTAATGCCTGTATTGTGTCCTTTGTTGCACTAAATAAACGGTTTATCTATCTATCTATCTATCTATCTGCGGTAATCTTGCACTTTCTCCGAAGTCTCTACCGACAGTTCCAGTCACTCTTACTTTTAACACAATTTTCTTTTCCTCGTCACAGTTTATTAGAATAATGCTCGCCCTGAGAACAATGTGGTATCACTCACTGTCACTTTCACGCTTTGTTTACCTTCCAGCGCAATGTTAGACAATGTTACGGTTTAAATTACATAAAAAATATGAAGAGAATCGCTTTATAAGACTTAGATGATATTGTTATGGAAAGACGCTGAGGAACTCGAGGCTGCGTAAGAGTGGGGTCGGTGTCGACAGCAATAGAGGAACTGGAAAAGTGACTGCTTCGTTGGTCTAGTGGTCGCATGCGCTACTGAGCATGATATCTTGGATTCGATTCCCAGGTTAGGCATAGTGTTATTTGTGTTTCTTCATCAGGAATTCCTCAGTAGCAGCCCCGAGTCTGGATTTGTGCCCGGTTGATGGCGATACAGGGTTTGTAGCGGTATTTACAACGTCACATGCGAACAACGCGTCATACTAACGTCACGCAAAATACTGCATCTCGCAAGCAGAGTTTACCGCGCAAATAGCATAGATACAACGGCCCGACATGAATCATTGGGGCAATTGTGGGGCAATTGCCCGCCAGACACAACACCCGTCTGGTCGGATAATCCTCCCTTTTTTATGGAGGTTGAATGAACTTTACACACACCCTGTTCCTCATACCTCTATAGGTTAACTATAAGTACACCTCTGCCCAACCCTTCGTGCATTAACAACTGCTAAATATGGCCTCATAGACTGCAATAATAAGCGCTTGATACTCGTACATGTTTGGATATAATTGATCGAAATAATACTATTGATTATATTATTGTGGGATAGTCTGCTGCCATAGTCTACAAGTGTGAGAAGCATAAAGGTTTGACGATACTATTGCTATTACATTATTGGCTGTTGGTATTTCACTGATGTTAATTTCATTTACCAATAAACTGTCATTGATTTTGATATACGAGTAGGTAAGTAAACGCCTTCGTCTACCTATACCTACATATTCAGAGTAGTGTTATTCTGTAAAAATCTCTCACTTAGGGCTCTTTCAATTTTAGACGTTTCGTGTCGGACCGCTGCAGTGCCGAAGCGGTGCGTTTGTCGTATGGTGCACGGACGGTCGTTTTTTATCATACAAACGCACCGCTTCGGCACTGCAGCGGTCCGACACGAAACGACTAAATTGAAAGAGCCCTTAGGTTTAGAGGTTTCTTAGAAAGTGAGCAGTCATTCCACCTGATGCCAGGGATTGACACTACTGACCAGCTCACTGCACCTAAGTTTTCAAGATGAAAATTTGACAGAATGGCACCGCTATTCCTAATTATCACTCTAGGCTCAACCTCTCAGTTGTTAGAGGTTATATCTAAATACTCTAGCAAGTTTAATGGCACCTGGTTTAAAGAACAATGTTGAATAACAAAAGTATATTGTTGTCCATCGTTCAATATAGACGTGCCTCAATGTTCACACGAATATTTAATGTAACACCGAACAGGCAGACGGTACAGTTAAATAACTGTTTGTCACATTATTCCCTTTCGAAATGAATGCAAATTCCATTCCGAACCATGTCATTGCACGTGAACAAGTAGGTACCAACCTAAATATGTTTTTGTTTTATGTGCTGTACAATAAAAGTATTTTAATAAATAAATAAGTAATCCAAAAATATAAAAGTGGTAGATCGAGCAAACCTACTCTTTATTACCTGACTGCGCGACTGCAAAGACAGGGTTATGTTTTTCACGCGTATCTATGTACTTATTTCATTTTCCTTTATTGGCCAAACAACAATTGTTAAAACTGTAAATATTTAAAGTAACTGTACCATAATCTAGGGTTATCAAGGTATCTTTGTATTTGGGATTCTTTATGCCCTCGAAGCATCTTAGTCAACAGCAGCAGTCTTTGAAAAAATACGGTTGTACCGTGACCATGTGAGGTATAAAAATAAAGAGCTCGAGGAGATCATTTCAAAACCCACTTTAAGGATGGAAATAAAAAACAATCTTAAAACCCGACTGCAACCAAAAATTTCAAAACAAGCTCGCTTTTCAAGTAGTCGGATGCAGTTGGCATCAAATCTGAGATTGAACCAAAATGACTGATAGAATACTGTTCACAATTTGAAACTTTTAAAGCAGCCTTATCGCTAAGCGATCTTTCACAAGCTTCCGTCGGATGTATCCACTTAAGAACCGAGTGTCTAGAAAATATAAACATAGCATAGATTACATATTATAATCCTACATAAATCGAAATAATTGTATTGCTACAGAACACATTATAACTGACAGTGAACCACATCTCGTCAACACTTTCACTTTATCTAAACCATTTGTGTGGCGCGCCATCACAGTTAATTTGAAGGTGAAAATACCTGAACTACAATAATATACATTTCCAAACGAATGTCAATGGCACACCGGAAATATGATTTTCCTCATGACTCGTTTACAAACACCACCGGTCTGATTACAAAACAAGGTTTTACCCTAGTCGGAATAAAGTTTGAAATACAACAACTGGTTCTAAGGTACAACTGGCTCAGGCATGTCGTGCGGTGTCCCACAGGGATCGGTCCTGGGCCACATCTGTGGGACATTGGGTACGACTGGGTGCTGCGCGCCGACCTCCCTCGCGGTGTCAGGGTGGTTTGTTACGCTGAAGACACGCTGGTTCTGGCGCAGGGAAGGTCGTACCAGGCGGCGGCTGTGTTAGCGACACGCGGGGTTGCGACAGTCGTTGAAAGGATCCGGCAACTGTGACTTGAGGTGGCCCTGCACAAGTCCGAGGCCATGCGTTTTCATGGTTCACGGAACGCGCCACCGTCGGGTTCCCAAATAACGGTAGGAGGGGTTCATATCGACGTCGAGTCGACGATAAAGTACCTGGTACTTGTCCTCGACAGCCGGTGAAACTTCGTGGAGCATTTCCGACGTTTGACTCTCAGACTGGAGAGGGCCGGGGCTGCCTTGAAACGGCTCCTGCCCAAATCTAGGAGGTCCAAACGCCTTCTCTCGGAGGCTCTACGCGGGGGTCGTGTGGTCCATAGCCTTTACGGGGCACCGATGTAGGCGCGTTCCTTGAAGCGGCGACCAGCCCGGCAGTTGGACGCGTCCCAGAGGGTCATGGCCGTCCGGCTAGTTCGGGGATACCGCATGGTCTCCGGTGAGGCGGCGAGCCTCCTTGCCGGATTGCCGCCATGGGATCTGGAGGCAAAAGTTCCCGCCCACATATGGGAGTGGCGCGAGGAGGCAAAACGCCGGGGCGTAACTCCGCTGCCGCGAGAAATCACGGCACAGCTGACAGAGCTCCGGCGGGATCTCATGGCGGCATGGAGAGTGCGACTGTCGCAACCCAGTGCTGGGCACGCCACAATTGCGGTGATAAGTCCCCTCTTTAAGGAGAGGCTGGAGAGGCGCCACGGCGTCCTCACCTTCCGCCTAACGCAGGTCCTCACCGGACACGGCTGCTTCGAGAGGTTCCGGATAAGGCGGAAGGAAACGCCCGGGTGTCACCATTGTGTGGATCGCCCGGAGGACACGGTGGAGCATACGGTGGAGGTCTGCCCAGCTTGAGCAGAGCACCGCCGCGTCCTCACGGGGGCGATCGGCGGCGGCGATCTAGCGAGAGTGCATGGGAAGCCGTCGCCTCCTTCTGCGAAGCAGTAATGCTCGCGAACGAGGAGGCGGAGCGCGTGAGGGAGAGGCAATCTTTGTGCCCTCACGCCCCTAGTCGCCGTAGAAGACGCCCTGGGCGTCGGGAATCGATAGCCGATTTCCAGCCACCGTAGGCGCGGGCTTGCGGACGGCGAGCAATGGGCAGTACGCCGTCCGGTAAGGACTAGGTTCGGGTCGACGGCGCGTTGAGTTCCACGCGCGCCTCAAAGAGATGTCAGCACTAACTGACAGGGTCCGCTAGGGCTGATGCCTGCCAGGGTCGCGGGCTGTTCGAAAGAGATGCCGTGGCCCCTGATACAGGCATCTGGAGGAACACTGGGTTTTAGTCATGAAAGGTCTGACACGCCCTCACGCTCCGCCCAGGGCGGGAGAAGTTATTTGATAAATTCCCACCCAAATAAAAAAAAGATCTAAGCTGCAGATTTTGTTTTGTAATAAATCGGATAAAGTCATTAGTCCCATTTTTTCCATGGCTGGATTCAAAGCACGCCGCAATATGGAATTAGGTTGAAAACCAGCTGGGTAATTAACACACGTACAATGGCATTGCCTTTCATTTTGACAGTTCAACAAAATTCATTGCGTTATTTACGTTGTTGAACAGACGAATCTTTCAAACATATGAAGCAATGCATTAGCAATTTCCTTCAAAATCTTTCGGATTGTTACGGAAAGTGTATTATGCAATTGGTGCTAGTGCTCAACTATAGGCA
Source organism: Hydraecia micacea (assembly GCA_914767645.1). NCBI lineage: Eukaryota > Metazoa > Arthropoda > Insecta > Lepidoptera > Noctuidae > Hydraecia > Hydraecia micacea. Next base: position 11,634,702 of record OU611780.1, read on the forward strand.
ACTGGCAACTCATCATCATCTGCCGATTCTTTCCCAACTACGTTGGGGTCGGCTTCCAGTCTAACCGGATGCAGCTGAATGTCAGTATTTTATATGGAGCGACTGCCTATTTGACCTCAACAACCCAGTTACTGGGTAATACGATACCCCTTGGTAAGACTGGCTGTCAGATTTTCGGGCTTCTGACTACCTACCCATATCGACTGTCAAAGAACCAGAAATGACAGCCGGGACCAAATAGAAACAAATAGAGTTGGCATGGGGAGGTAACACCTACCTGGCGATAATGTAGGCACACCACGTTTTGCAATCTGCGGTGTATGCTAGACTATCATTGTAGCATGGACAGCATTTTCTCACACTTTCGAGGGTAGTACCAACTCCCGATTTATCTTCAATCATCTGTCTCTTGCAGAGGAGAACCAGACAAAGCCGACTACTTCGGCAACACAGCGCTGCACCTGTCAGCGGCGCGTGGGCACAGAGAATGCGTCACGTTCCTCATCAACTTCGGTGCCAACGTGTTCGCGATGGACGTGGATGGCCACACTGCCCAGGAGCTGGCGGCCATCAATGGCCGGGACGATATACTGCGGTATCTGGACCAGGCAACCGCTAAATTGGAGAATAATGATAAGTAAGTTATTTGCGTTTGAAATAGTACTTGGTGGCAGCTTGGTATTGCTTTAAATTTTCTCTTTTATATCCGATATTTTGTTAGGGGATCTTTAGAAATCAGATCTAAGAAATACACTACAGACTTAATTACCTTGGAGGTATTTATCTAATAGCACTCTATCCTATAGAAACGATGGATGGACTACGTAGAAGACGACTAATAGACATGTATGGTAGAAGACATGTTGCGCCCACCCCAAATAAATTAGGATAAGGGCAGGAGAATGAGAAGGATGACTATCCTACAGAGTACTTTAGAGAGTGAATCCACCATTTATTTGGTATTACTTCTTCAAAGATGAGTTTATGTATGTACAGCCTCTCAGGATGTCTGCCTATTATGATTCATCAAATGTGGGTACTATCGCCACTCTCCCTATAGATATCAAATATATTATATCAAAGTATAAATTCACCAAATTATCTTCTCTCATAGCGTGCTTAGCTTTCCAAATGGCTATTGCGTATACAAGTTATATATATATATAACTTAACTTTCATCTTAAATTTTAACATGATACCGTTAATTATTTCCTTAATCTTGTTTACCACATAACTGCGTATACATTTTACGTGTAATGTCTTGTTGAAATGGCGTTCTTGCTACAGTTTTTTTAATTGTCGTTGTTTATGAGTTCCCATCGTTACTAGAATTGGAGGTAGTTGGAGTAATAGCTATGACATGATACGAGAAGATGGGGTTATGTAACGATAAGTGACTGCGTTTTTATTCATCTAAATTATTAGCAAGCATTGTCTTATGAATGTCGTAAAAACCGGCCAAGTGCGAGTCGGACTCGCACACGAAGGGTTCCGTACCACCGTACAATATTTAACACTACATATAAATAAATCACTGGTGTATGGGAGCCCCCTTAATTTATTTTATTTTAATGTAATTATTTATTTTAAAGTGAATATACAACTAACTACCTATTCTGTAAATATTTCAAGCGTCTACCTGTTGCCGTTATTAATATCGAGCAAAAAACGGAAAAATCACGTCTGTTGTATGGGGCCCTTAAATATTTATTTAATTCTGTTTTTTGTATTTTTTTGTTTTAGCGGCAACATAAATACATCATCTGTGAAAATTTCAACTGTCTAGCTATCACGGTTCATGGATACAGCCTGGTGACAGACAGACAGACGGACAGTGGAGTCTTAGTAATAGGGTCCCGTTTTTACCCTTTGGGTACGAAACCCTAAAAACAGCATCCAATTATAATCCAAATAATCTCGGGACTTTAAAATTTCTCATTGTGTGTGCAAGTAAGATCTTCTGCTTAGCTTGTCGACATCAATCTAAATTGTATCAACCCAGAACTTGGCTATGAGTGAAACATACTCAATAGCATCAACAAGTTCCTGTAACGATTTTGGTGCGCTTTTCACCATTAGATAATTTATTCCGTAAGGTTTATGTATATAATTGTTTAATATACACACTGACATACTCGTATAATACAGAAATCGTGATGTTTTGTCAAGTAGTAAAAACCGCGCGAAGCAGGGGCCCCCGTCCCTAGGATATTAAAAGAGTAGGTTTATAAATTCCTGTCTCCCATTCCAGGAAAAAAGCAAAATCTCTAAAGGAGAAAGCCAAAAAAGACTACGAGAAATCCCACAAGCAGTACCAAAAACGCCAGAGTAAGGCCGAGCTTATTGCTGAGAAAGAATTGAAGAAGCTGGCCAAGGAGTGGGACCAGGGTTATGCGGAGGAGGTCCATACGATGCCGCACCGACCCAGCAATGTGCTGTGGGCACTTAAGCAGAAGATGACCAGGTCTACTAGCCATGGTAAGTTTCTTTTTACTATCTGTATTGCTTAGGTCTCGGCTCTTGGTTTTCCATTGCGTTATTTATGTTGTTTGAGTAGACGAATTGTTCCAACCTTTGAAGCAATGGATTAGGAATTTCCTTCAAAACCCTCGGATTCTGAATAAATGTGTGTTACGCAATTAGGGTCCTGGAAATGTAACAATCAGTATTTCTTAGTTGTTTGAACTTGATTTTCGTTTCTTGTTGACATTGTAAAAATTCTACCTTAATGTACCTTTTGTAATGACATAAAATTCCCTGATAAGAATTTGGTATGCTGTTTTATTTCCTGTTGTAGGTATTAAATAATCTCACTGATATACTTAATCGAACATGTTTTTATTTATCTTAAAAATTTCATTTTATAACATCGTATTATTCGTCATACAACTTAATGTATTATTATTATGGATAAACAAATAAAAATGTTCTACGACTGGTGTATCTACTTATAAAGGGATTTAAACACAAACTCATGAGAAGTTTGATTTATTCGCATTTCTAAAGGCTCACTCGACTCTAGGACTTAGGAGACGACGCGGCGGCGGGACGAGCTGGATAGGAAGACGGAAGGAGTGGAGGGAGGCCTTTGCCCAGAAGTGGGACAGAGTAGGCTATGTTTAAAAGAAAAGGAGTCTAACAATTCAACGACAAAAACTATTGTAAATGTTCTACTAAAGACGCATCTCGCCTGTTTGGTCTTTAAGTGGGATGCGCTAGGTAGCCAGCGAAATTCAAAATTTCTTACGTTTTTTTGCAATTTGCAAGTCAGTGCCAGGTTGTATGTTGAACAAAATATGATTTACGACCATAAAAAGTAAAATTATAATCATTAAAATCATCAATAGATACAATACAACCCTCTAAACTCATATAGGTAATCCTATTGATAGATATTTCACGAAATAGTCTTTGCTAAAAACATAAGAAAAATGTAATTTCACGGCCTGGCGCTACGACGTACCTATGTAACCGCTAACTAATGCGAGTTAATGTACTTGAAAATACTCAGGCCGGTTAATAAACATTAGGTACTTAGCACGTCCTTTGCCTTAGCCATAGAAAAATCTTCTTTCTTATTTCTATGGGCTTAAGTAGCATTATTCCTCTCACTGTCGTACGTCTAACTACAAGTGCAAGATAGAAACGAGAATATAATCCAAGCCACAGTACGTGGTGAGTAACGTTTATTAATCTTGGTCTCAGTAACAACCCGGAGTCAAGATTTTTTCAGTAGGCTACAGGCCGCGGGGCCGGGGCCGTTAGACGATTGTAATGAAATGCACTATTATAATCCTATTCACGCTCCACGTTGGTCACATTACAGGCAACTTACTAGCCGAAGAACAGCCCCGTCCGACGTACAGTGCGCTGGTAGGCACTGTGAACTCAGGAGTGAGGGGTCGAGGAGCTGTCTACAAGAAGGCCCTAGCTAGCAAACTGAGAAACAACACCGTGGGACGAAATAATAATATGTCTACTGATGATTTTAAGGTAATTCCTTGACTTCTCAATGATAGAATAGAACGCATAACGCAAAAGGAGTATGTAAGGATCGTAGCAGCTGGCGTTTTGTAGTTTCTGCCTACCACCATGGGAAGAAGGCGTGAGTATGTATGTATAAGAGCCGGCGCTGACTGACGTCGCGGCAAGGCACGGCACGGCAGGGCGTGTTCGGCAGCTCGAATGACGCTTTGGTATGACGCGGCATGCCGCAGAAAGCCCAGCCTGCAAAACCTTATTTCAATTAGTTTAGCTCTCATAATCCTGTGACGTATGTGGCTCGCGGGACGCGCCGGCACACCGCGGCAATCCGTGGAATGAAACGGCATGACACGACATGCCGCGGCGTCTCGCGGCATGCCACGACGTACGGTTTGATTGTATCGAAATAAAGTAATATGAATTCTAAACTCATTGAAATAAGGATAAGAAGAACTTGATCAGAAATAAAATCCTATACCGTGCTGTGCCGTGCGGCGACGTCAGTCAGCGGCAAGGCGTAATGTTCAAAGCTGATCACGTGACTCAATCATCAACTTTGAACGTTAATATCTCGGAAACGTGACAGTTTACAGGGTTTGGTCTAATAATTGATGTCAGCTATCGATTTATATAGGTCTCATGCGTGGCCGCCATTTTCAAAATAGCGCGGCAGTAGGTATGCCACGGATCTTCAAAGCCCTTTCACGTTTCATAGAAAACTGCCTAGTGCAATACCTGCGCGGTCAAAATGTATGGCAGAGCAAATTTTTTTTTCAATAACCGACGAAAAATTTCAACGCAGGGAGGTTCAGAATCAGTACTGAATCCATGGTAACAGGTTGTGCATCCATGTCCCTGACATCCTGTAGAAGTCACGTGGAACCTGAAAGTGTAGTTCAAATTATATTGTAATAAAAGTGATCATTTTGTCGCTATTTGTTTATAAAATTCGCAGCGTGCTATCATCAATGTTTATACAGCGGTTACAGACGTTAACATTTGTTGTTTATAAAACAAAAATCATTTTCAGTGAGCATCGCTGTTCATGTGTTCGAATGTTCTAATTCAATATTAAAACAGAAATAAAAAAGCACCTATAGTAATACCTCCATCTCTCACTCCCCAGGTAGGAGAGATAGAAACGACAGGTCGTCGCTCGGTCACGTCTCTCAGCGGGGTGCGTCGCGACTCGGAGGTCATGTACGTGGGTACATTCGGCGCGGGGCCGCAGCAGAGGGGCAACGTCGCCGATGTGTTTACAGAACAGCCGCCTGAGCAGACGCAGAAGAAACCTCTTACCAGGTAGGTCATCATTCTCTCGCCCTTTTCCCAATTTAGTTGGGCTCGGCGCAGCATGATCTAGCTGATCTACTCCTTCTATACTTCTCTATTAATCGTCATCTCAGTAGTTATCATCATCACCAAGAACAGTGGTGGCTCAGTGGTAACGGCCACGACTTACCAGTTGTGGGTTCGAAACCAGACAGGCGCTTTAATTTGTGTAAATTATTTTATAATCACTGCTCTCAAAACGGTGAAGGAAAACATCGTGAGGAAACCGGCATGTCCTAGAACCAAAAATTCGAAGACATGTAACATCTACCAACCTAGACAGGGCCCGCGTGGAAGGTTACGGCCCACTCATTCTTCCCGAGAGGAGGCCTGAATCCCAGCTGTGGGAACATTATAGGCAGGCATTATTATGCAGTACGCACCACCTTCCTAGCCATATTCATAGGCGTATAGGGGGTGCCGTGCCCACCCCAGAATGGTCTGATGCCCACCCCAGGATGTTTGGGGACCTATTCGAAACTCCACGCTGGATACTTAATTACTTACATAATATAACTTCACACAAAAGCAATCAATCTACCACCAAGACCTACACAAATTATTATTACCTAACATAATAATGTAAAACGTGTTAAAAAGAAAATGATCGGTCGTGGGATCGCCCGCTCTTGTGGATGGGGTCCTCTAGGCATGGTGGGCTGATACCAGTCGGGGGTGCGGCGAATGTACAAGTACATGTATCTCCGGGCCCCAGAATTATGGTAGGTAGTAGAAGGAACAGTGGGGTTTTAGTCGGTAGGAGTCCGACATAACCCTCCGTTCTTCCCAGACGGAGGGTATCCCTGATTATTTCCCAACGAAAAAAAAAAAAAGTTTGGGGCCAGCCAGAACCTGGAAAGAAGCCCTAGATACGCCAATAGCCATATCATCTTTCACACGGTTCATACATCGGTGCATTGGTGTTCCTCTGTTCTTATGCTCAACCACATTCATACTCAAAAGTTTTTTCGCGACATGATCCTCTTTCCAGGTAAGTATTATTAGTTTAACAGACTGGTGATTTAGACACCGCAAATCGTTAAATAGGTTTTCTGCTCATTAGACTATGAACAACCTACTTTTTGACTAAACGCCTGCCTGTATTGATGCTTCAAGTTTTGCATTAATTTTATGGAAGCTACCACAGAATAAATACTATGCTACATGGTGTGGCAAGAAACTTGCATCGTGCAAATGGGCCTTTAGGGACCGTATCACCACCTCTTGATACGTTTTGGTCAAGTTTTTTGTGTAAATAATCTGTTAGTGTCTATCAGGAATGGTTTTGGAAATAATCGATTTAATCAGGTCCTACTACTACCATTTTACTGACGTAAAGTTTCATGGTTCAGAAAGGAGGGGCATGTCCCATATAAAAAAAACTAGAAGTGCAAAAGAGGAAGTCATAGAACTCCAAAAACGAATTATATTGCTTACTTACTTTTTGTTTACAGGTCGGCCAGTCAGCCCGACTTTGCAGCGGTGAACGAAGACAGTGGCATTGGCCAAGAAGTGATGCTTCAGGAGCCCGCCAGTATATTCGAAAGACCTGGCTTCGGCAGCGTCGCCTTTAGGTTGGTAACACATGTCTATGTAGGTACCTTTAATCCGTCAGCCTTCAAGAGTGAACAGACGTCTGTGCACGCTCATTCCATCGTTAATCTCATGCATCGCTTTCCATCAGGCGAGAACGAGGTCAAGAACAAGCCCATTAGAGAATTAATAAAACATTGTCGCTTGTGTATTTAACTATTGATGGTCTCGCGTTTGACCGCCATAATTCCTTAGTCCTAACCTGCCACTACGCTTACTGCGGCTTCAAAATCAACACAAATTTACTATCGACACCGTTATTTTTTGCGTTGAACTTCACCTTTCCAAAAACGATAAAACCACACTTCCTTTAAACCGAAGCAATTTTTCATTCCAAACAAGTTCTAAACGCATGTTATTTTTATGCAGACGCTCAATAACAGCGACGCTGAGCGCCATGGGAGGCGCCGCGCCGGGTGAGGACCTGTCCATCGGGTCTGCTGGGTCCTTAGCTGCCAGACATGCATACCAACCTGCTGAGTGGACTTCTGCGCAATCAGGTAAAAATAACACTTAGAGAAGAGTAACTATAATTTTGATTTGAATCGGATTAGTGTTTCACGGAGGAATTGTCGATTTAACACTGTTCCTTTCTCATTAACAGAAAGCTCAACAATAACATCAGACGAAGAAGCCGAGGTGGAAGATTCAGGATACGCTTCCCTCGAACGATTCCTAACAGCTTGGGGCCTCTCCCAATACGTGCAAAAGTTTAAAGACGAACAAATCGACCTGGACGCACTCATGCTACTCACAGAGAGTGACATGAAGTCACTCGGACTCCCTCTAGGACCCTATAGGAAACTTGTAACAGCCGTGCAAGAGAGAAAACAAGCGCTGTCACACCCTGGACCTATGATAGATACGGCGATATGATTGGTTGGTTGAAGGATGCGGTAGGCCGCGAAATTCAATTTTTCTTACATTTTTTGCAATTTGAAGGTCAGTATCGGATTGTATGTTGATCAAAATATGATTCGCATGCGTAAAAAATACGTGTTTACATAATTATAATCATTCATCAATACAACTCTCTAAGCTAGAAATGGCCTCATTTTCTGTACTCTATACAAATAAATTAAATTGAATAGTCTTTTTTTAAGGGAGGGGCCTGTGGCCAAATAATAACAGCCGAACAGGTCGATCGATCAGGTTAAGCTACGCTTGCCGCGGTTGGTCTGTGGATGGGTGACCATCTTTACATACCGAGACCCCTCCGTGCCTCGGAAAGCACGTTAAGCCGTTGGTCCCGGCTGTCATTCGCGGATATTTGACAGTCATTACGGGTAATCAGAAGCCCGAAAGTCTGACAACCAATCTTACCAAGATGTATCGTATTACCCAGCAACTGGGTTGTGGAGGTCAGGTAGGCAGTCGCTCCATGTAAAATACTGGTATTCAGCTGCATCCGGTTAGACTGGAAGCTGACCCCAACATAGTTGGGAAAAGGCTAGGCAGATGATGAGTCTTTTTTAATGTCAAAATAACAGCTTTTTACTAAATGCACATGATATACACGGTAATGTCTCTCTGTCTGTTTGTTCTGGCTAATCTCCGAAACGACTGGACCGATTTTGACAGGACTTTTACAGGCAGATAGCTGATATAGCGGAGTAACTTCGGCTACTTTTAGTTTAGAAAAAGAATTAGGGTTCAGCGCAAAAACATTAAAACCCGTGACATTTCGGACATGCAGTTAGTATGAATATAAAACTTGATATTGATCGGCAAATTACAAAAACTCTAAGATAATTTTAATTTCGCGCGCTTCCCATGCGCGAAAGGTACAGAAGGTTGTAAGTGCTCAATGTTGAATTAAATATCGCATAGCAGCAGTGTTTGTAGGTTTTTTCTTGCACTTTGTTTTAATGTAGCCCAGTATAATCGTTGTAAATAAACGAGCGTGTGCACGGTGGATTTTATGATTGTGGACATAAGGTCTAAATTACAATGACAGGCGCACGCTCGTGAAATGCAACAACTATAACTTTTCAATGTCTTGCTATGTGCATATTGTGTGTTGTACAAGTAATCGTCCCTTGCACTGCGATTTTTAATGAAATTCTTACACAAATCAAAATGAAACCTATATCGAAATGTGTGCGACTTACTTTTTCGATATTTATTTGGACGCCCTATCCCGCTGGAATTATTATCAAATACCTTGCGTATTGGATTATTCCACCGGGGTAATTGCGTAACACACTGACAGTAGCAATCGCTTTCAGTTTGACAGTTCAACAGCATTCATTGCGTAGTTTACGTTATTGAGCAGACTTTATCGAACATGATCATGAAGCAATGGATTAGCAATATCCTTCAAAATGGTTCGGGATGTGATTGATAGTGTGTTACGCAATTAGGGTGCTGTTCGCTCCAGTGACAGATTGGAGAGTTAAAATAGAATAATCCTATTACGAAATAGGATTATTCAAATTTCCAGTGTGCTCTTCGTAAATAAATAAATATTATTTATATTGTTCTACTTATAAAACACCTTGAAATCCAAATATTATTTCATACATTCGTTTCTAAGGCCGATCCTTCATAAAAAGATAGCGCATTATTTTGTATTTCACAGTTTTTTCCTAGCATCAATATGTGTTTTATATGTAATAATAATAATAATCGTGCCTCATTAAATGTGATAGTAATGTTCGAGACCATTCCATCCAATGTAACGTCCACTCGCCATATTAAATATTTTTGTACAGTTTTTGAATATACATTTGTATGAATATTTGTTTTTTATTTTTACCAGACTTTTATGTACCCTGGCCATACACGATCTTATTACCATTGTCATTAATATACAGGGTCAAATTCATATTATTGAAATTGATTCTAAAACATGCAAATTCGGAAAACCCCCGTTAATTTATTCATTGTACTTACGTAATTATTATTATTAGTTTTTACTCTCAAACGTTTTTAATTTATTCCATTATGCCTGTTATTTAAATTTTTTACTTTGATTTAAATTTTAATGCCGTCAATTATCTAGTTTGTAGATGTCAACGTCCTTTCAAACTTAGACGGGTTAAAAATTCGCCTCCGTTTCATACGACCGTTTTTACCCACGACAGTACGGAGACGGTATATGCGTTTGGGGTGAGAGGATGTGTGTTTGTTTGTTTGTGCAAACCAATGTTGCCATTTATCTCCAAAACTACTAGTCCGATTTTGATGCGGTTTTCAGTGATGGGTTCTGGTTTGATTGGTGCATGTTCTTAGATAGGCTTAGGGCGCTGCAGTAAACATTTGTTTGTGCAAAACCAAAACTACTAGTCCGATTTGGATGCGGTTTTCATCATCAATTTGTTTTTTTTTTCTGTTTGTGGTTGATTAGTGAGGATTCTTAAATAGGTGTTACGGTGGAAAATCACTAGGAGGAGCTACAGTATAATATTTTTGTGTATAATAAACCTATGCTCTTTAAAAAGTTTGAAATAAAAAGCAAAATTAAACATTTTGAAAACACCCACGTCGGTTAAATGTAATTGGAAAAGGATAAAATAATTTAAAAACACTAAAACAGATAAATTCATATGGAAGTCGGGGGACCATTCTGTGGAACACCTTCTATTCTAAGAGATCCCCCGACTGCCATAATTACTTATGTATTTATCTTATAGAGGGATGAGGAATAGGGTGTAAAGTTCACTCATACTCTATAGAAAAGGGAGGATCCTCCGACCAGACGGGTGTTGTGTCTGGCGGGCAACTGCCCGATGATTCATGTCGGGCCGTTGTATCTATGCTAGTTGCGCGGTAAACTCTGCTTGCGAGATGCAGGATTTGCGTGACGTCAGTATGACGCGTTGTTCGCATGTGGCGTTGTAGATACCGCTACAATCTGTTTTAGTCTCATTACATAAATTATTTTGCGTATTTTTTTTGTAATGTTTGTTACCTCAGGACTCCGTTATTTATAAGCCGATTCGCAAATTCTTTTTTTATTAAAAAATTCATACTTTCAGATTGGTCTCATTGTCATCAGGTCAGGATCTGATGATGATGGGATCCTGGAGAAATCGAAGGAACTCTTCAAATATGATAGGCACACCTATAGCGACTTGGGTATTTTTTTATAGTAACTCGTGCATTTGCACTCGGGAAACCCCATTTGGTGCAGTGGAACTAATGATGAAGACCACAGATGGCAACCGGAACTAATCAATAATAAGTATTTCACGGGTTGCGATTCGATTTAATATGGTTGCTAAGCAATTTATGCTCGTCACAATGCGAAAGGTATAATGAAGCTGATAGTGAAATACCAGGAGAACTCCTCAACAATTAACGTCCCTGCATCGGGAAAAGCAATATTTTGTAAAAGGCAATGAGCAAGTTGACACTAAGCTATTGTAACTTAGAAAATTATAAGCATACCCACTAAAAAGCGAGAAATAAAGACTTAACAAAAAAAACCGACTTTCAGAAAAATCACCACAAAGTGAAAAATAACTTTAATTTCGGAAGTCTGTGGCAAAAAACTAAAATACAGATCCAAAGACACCGACTTCCGAAATTAAAGTTATTTTTCACTTTGTAGTTTTTTTTTTAGAAGTCGGTTTTTTTTTGTAACAAATTTTTTCGTTTTAGTTCTTCGTTCGGTCGTGACGTACTATCTTCTCAGAGAGATAAGAAAAACAACATATTTTGCAATATTTTTTTATTAAGGAAGTTTTAAATACAATTAAATATAATCTACCATTTATTGTAATGCATAACCTACACTGATTAATGTACAAATAGTTCTGAGCTAACTAATTGGTACGATCATACCTCGACGATTTTGACTAAGGAAATTAAATACAAAATTCCATAGAAACACCATTATGCTACGTTTATCCATACAAAGGACGGTTTTCATGATTTGACAATCAAAACATACAAAAAAAAAACACTAAAATTGATCTACATAAAAGAAATGAAGATATATCAAAGAGAAATATACCATAATATATTTCTTTCAACTATCCAGAATTACCTACCTTGCATTATAAAGTTGTTTTGTGTACAAAAATACCTTTATCTACTACGATACTTAAATTAGATTAAGATATGTTTAAACAGTACAAATGAGCAATATTTATATGATAGAAGGCACAATACTTTCGGATAGGTATATTTATTTGATCAGAGTAAATAAGTCGAATTTCATAAAATCTATAATTACGAATCCAAAAATCTTTAAATTCTTAGATTTTAACTTAGGTACTACAAGAATTTGTCTCATTTCTGTATATTATGGCGGAGTCTTTACTAACTTACTCCTAATTACAGCATCTCTCCCGATACATTGTTACAATACAGTTTTATCATTATCTAAAATTCGTAGCAGAGATTGTTCGTAATTTGTCGCATGGAAACTTTAAGATTCAGTGGCGTCAGAGTTTCGTACAGCCGTGCACAGATCTGCGGCGCGAGTTCGATGTCGTTACTTGTTGAACTACCTACGTACAGACGCCAGCACATCAAGCTACTACAATCTGTCAAACTTCTTTAATAGATTTTCAACTTTATTGACGAAGCATATAAGGTTCAAAGTTCATTGGGAAAATTTTACAGTTTCGGGTAGCTTGATGTGCTGGCGTCTGTACCTTATCGATCGCTAAACTCGCGCCACAGCAAAAATAAATAAAAGTGCCAATAGTCTAAAGAATATTCTCTCAACCAGATTCGGGCCACCCATTTATAAAAACAGTGTATGAATGTTTTGAAGACAAGAACTAAAACTTTTCAAAATTAAATTCATGGATGGGTTGTGTGTGGCGTCATACACTGTACGGCAATAATCGAAACTCGTAACCATTGCTTTTCAATTATGTTTCGTGATACACCTACACCCGCGCGGGATTCAATACATGAATGCTAAATATAAATTACTATGTTTGGGGGAGTATTTCTTTGATTTCTTGTTGTACTGCCTGTACCGAGCGAGCCGACAGCCGTCGTCGTGGTAGTACGTGTACTCCGGGTAGGGGATGTACGCGCCCGTAGCGGGGTCCAGCGGGACCATGATGGGCAGGTCCGTCATGGACGCGGGCCGCTCGTACGACGACGACGAGTGGGTCGGCTCGGCGTACTGCGGACTGCCGCTCTCTACCTGGTTCTCCACGTCCTGGCTCTGGTTGCACACGGGCACGCTGCGGCTCGTGTCGGCCGAGATGTTGGAGCGCGAGCGCAGGATGGGCCGCGTCGATGAGAAGTCCGTGGAGTGCTGCAGGCTCTTGGAGCGCGGCCGTAGGGAGTTGGGTGGCGTCTCGTCGATCCGCGACAGCGTGTGGCGCCGCACGGGCCGGTACACCTTCCTATCACCCAGCTTGGGCCGCTTGATCTTGCGGTGGGAGTTGTACGTCTCGAGGGAGGAGGGCAGGGAGGGGGGCGGTTGGTGGGGCGGGGAGGGGTTGCGCGCGGGTGCCTGCGGGGCGGGGGCGTTGGCGAAGTGCGCCGCCACGAGGTCCCTCATCTGGTCACATGCTCAGTAGTTGTAGGGGCCGTACTGCGACCCGTGGTAGTAGGGGCCCGGGTACGCCTGGGGCGGCGGGTACCCGGCGTAAGCGTACTGCTGTTTTTGTGGGTACACTGTGGAGAACATGAAAAATTAGTTAGTATTCGAATTTTAAAAGATATTCAAAACTGTATCCATATTTTTCACAACTAGTGGTTTGCTGCTAATACCCTTACAAATTGGTAACAACATATCGATGTTTCATATACATTTTGGTATCATAGCCTAGCAAGCTCCAGCTAATACAGCTGTGACAATTGCTAGAGAAGCTTATTCGTAATTGTATGAGATGACTAGCTGCCGATGCAGATATTGTTGTCAGACTATCTTCAAATCAAATAATTAAATCGGTGTCAGCATGACAAATGGGATCGTAATAAAAGATGTTATTAAAATATCCACAAACCGCTCATGCATCCAGCATTCACCCTGTTTCAAACGAAGAAAATATTTACAAAAGAAAAAATTGTTATGTTTGTGTTGCCACAAGCGAAAAATGTTCAATGTTGCCATTTATGAGTTTGAGTTACGAGGTGAGGAGTTGTATAAAATTATGCGATGGATCTGTCGTTCCACGATGCATTCACTTTATACTAGTATTTTATTTAGCAATTTAATATAGCACATACTTTTATGGTGATAACTTGATGAAATACTATTTAGATGAATGTATGTGCACTTTTGATGAGCCTAGTGCCCCGGGGTGTGTATGTGCGTGTGTTGCATTTCATATCAACTACATTTATAAATGTTTCCTGCGGATTTTTTTCTGTGATTCAGGAAATTAACAATCTATGTTTTTTTATACAATGCGCACCTAATTTTAACTATAAAAACTTTTTGATGAAATGAAGGTGTACAATTCATAATGGCTTCTACGTAATGATGGGTTTATAAGCATACCGGGCATGAGGTACTGCATGTTAAGCGCCTCCTCCCGCTCCCGCTCGCCGCGCAAGCAAATGGCCGCCGACGAGAACAAGATGGCGGACAGCAGTGACAGGCCCACGCCGCACCACGCGACCATGTACGACCAGTCGTACCACACGCGAGAGTTCTCACGTAATATCTGGTTTATACCGCGGGGTTCACGCATGTTTTCATGTGTGGATGTGTTGTTTTGATGTGTGGGTGTGTTTGTCAGGGAGGCGTGTGTGAGAGAAAGAAATGAGGCGGTGTTTGTGTTGCGTGTGAATGAATGTAATTTTGTGTTTTATACAGTTGTGATTTATGAAAATTATACGGGAGTGGCGATTCGTTTCATATGTGTATGTGTGTCAATTGTGTGTTTCGATTGTGTTTGTAATTCAAGGTTGTTACCAAAAGGTTATGTACAGTATCAGTTTTTTAATCAATTTAGTTCGTTCAGATACAGTTATTTTCAGTATTTACAGCACCAATGTTAATAAATTCGTCCGTAAGCGAGTTAGTATTGCGTTTGGCGTAAACCAGATATTATGAGATAGCCAGTTACATTTATATATGCGTTAAACGACCGGTCGCAGTCGCGAAGTTATACGCAGTAGCCAAGTTTCATAGAAACATGAAAAAAAAGAGAAAAAGCTTTTTGTTAGTATGAGATACTTACATGATTGTTCTTACAAACTAAGTTATTGATGATTTATTGTCTAGTGAAGAGTAATACGTATGAGAAGGTACCATAAATAATTAATGAAGTAAGTACTAAATAAATATAAAATAAATACAACAATTTCAACATGTATTAAACTACTTATTTTTAAACAAATCAAGGTACCTGAATAACACACATTACTAAGCACATGATACAAAATATTTAAACAAAATCATCAAGGGGAAACCGTAGAAATATACAAAAGAATTTAGTCTTTTTCCCGCCAAGCGTAAGACAAGATGGCCGCTCAACATGGCGGTCTAACCTGGCATTATGTACTGCACGTTATTCTGCTGTTCCCGTCTTTTCTCCTTGCTGAGGCAAATGGCAGCGGAGAAGAATAAAATGGAGCTTCCGAAGGAAACGCCGACAGCCAGCCAGGCCAGGATGTACGACCAATCGTACCAGATTGATGAGTTGTCTTTTAGCACCTGGTGTGGGGGGTGAGTCAATAATGTGGAACAAACCTTTAGCTTAACATGTTACTAATAGACTTAACTAAATAGGATTAGAACTTCTCTGATCTCTAGCACTTTACTGAGGTAGAATAAATTCCGTGTGCCTTAATTGTTAACGGATAAATAAGTCCGTAACCACTTTCCACGGTTTGATACGGTTTTTAGCGATAGAGTCTATAAATTTTCAATAATGGCGCATTAAAAGGTGCCACACCAAGACCTTAGTACATCGAGATCCTGGGCAGTAGCCCAAGGTGAGCTCGAAGTACTAAGTTCTTGCCTAAACCAGCTGGCAGACTTTTAGACGGTAGCATTTTGCTATCGTAAACCTGTCCCTTGTCAAAAAAGAAGCCCTCTTCCTCTCTCCTACTTTGCGATGCCCGTCAAGGTCCACAAAGATTTACTACCTAAATTCACATTGTGGAATGTAATCAATAATTTGTGAATACTCAGGATTACGCAACTCATGATGCCTAACGCCCCCTCTCTATTCATCTTAATTCTAGATACTTCAGATCCTCGTATTAATCACATCACTTACATTAGGCCACTGTTGGTAGTACTCTTCTCCAACAACCTTCTCCTTCTCGTAGAACTCCACTCCATGCCATAATGCCATCGCACCCGCTGCTAGTAAGCCTAGAACACCACAAGATGCTTATTAGTCACATGATCTCCGTGATGATATTATATTGGATTCCGAAATAATGTTTTATTATTACACCCTGCTTTCTTAAAACAACATTGTCTGAATCTGCTAGTGGGAACTAAACACTAAGATTATGTCAACAGAAGCCCGAAAAGAGGAAACGTCGATTACTTTAAACCCGCCATTTGTAAGGGCCAACAGCCCACACAATATGTTCGTTTCTGGGATGCCTACTTTTGTAATAAGGTTATATATATAACTCTTTCATGAGAAAGATCTTCGTCAATCAATGGTAGACTTGCAAATACATGATGTCACACTTACATGTAACCAGCATTAATATGGCGGTGGCTGTGATATTTCCAGGGCTTCGTTTCCAGCAGCCGACCACTCCGGTCCAGAATGCGATGAACAGAGACAGGAACGCAACGATGAACAGAGCCACCGTTGAACGTGCCATGTGCAGCCTGGAATTGTACGGAAATATGATCAGATTTATTTACTTAAAATATTAAATAAGCTTACCTACAGTAACTTTTTGCGAGATTATTAATACAGGTCCCTTAAGAACACCATCAGAAACAACTTAACGTAAGGAACTATTACTGAGAATATGAATGAACAGGATTCTTATTAGGAACTTCATCAGGAATTTGTGTACGATGTCTTACTGCACATATCAGTGAGTCAGAAAAGCCGTGTCAGTCCACAAAAGGACACGGCCTGGTTACAACGGGTTATTGTAAACTCGCCACAACGAAAATTCGCCACATTTAAAAATATTGGTTAACTTGCCACAGTGACAAAATAATTCACAATAGGTATAGTAAACTCGTCACAGGTACGTCAAACTTGTTTTGAATGTACCGACAGCAACTACATTAGTGTTTAGTAAAAGTAATGTAGTTTCAGAATAAAGAAAAAGAAGAAAACGATTTTATGTAACAATCAGTTTAATTGAAAGTAAAAGGCGTGATTATATAGATAGATAGATAGATCAGTTTAATTGGATAAATCATAGATTTAAAAAGGTTTAACTATGTTTTAAAATAGGAATTAGTAACGAAAATAACTAACTTTGGCTTAATTACAAATCACAGCATTTTGTATTACACAATCAAACTTACAACTACATTGTTACATAATATAAAATGTAGAGACATTTATCTTTAAACACAGTTAAAAAATCATTATATATATAAAAAAATAATCACAGTATTATTTAACAGGTCCGACATATAAGTTTAAAATATTTAACTTTGGCTTAATTAAAAATCACAGTCAAACTTACTACAATAAGAAGAAAACACACTATTTAGTTTAAGATCACAGTATTGATAAAATTGTACATCAGTAGATATTATGTAATCAATTGGCATATTATTACAATTGTTGCAATGCAGCTATTTTTGCTATTACTTCTGCTAGAGGCATATTATCATAATTGTCAGCGATGGCTTTTAATTTTTTATCGTATGCAATTGACCGACACGTTCTCATATTAAGCGGTATTTTAAAACTTATTCTTTTTAATTTCCAATCCATAATATACACGGCTTCTTTTTTTAGGACGTCAAGAAAATGAAGTAAATTAGGTTTATTTTTTCCCCATGGTTTTTTTTTATTAAGGCGTTTATGCCATGCTTCTGCAGAATTCAGCTGTTCCCTACATTTATGTTCGTATAACTCGTCAAAATGTAGGGAACAGCTGATTTTTTTTTTGCAATTTCAGGTTTGGTCCCATAGTAAAAGTTGTTTGTTATCATGAGTACAATCACGTGTTTAAGTATCGGTCACTAATTACCAGTCACCCTATATAAACGCTATTACTCACTACACTAGTATGTATTATTAAACACTACTACTTCGTTTGCTATCGGTACTTTTAAAGCTGTGGCAAGTTTTCGTGAGACAGATAAGACTGTGGCGAATTTACTATAATTTTTACTTGTGGCAAATTTTCATTATGGCGAGTTTACAATAACCCGTTACAACGTCCATGTCCCTGACACGTCCGGAATGTTTGCGGTTAGTCCTTAAAATCTAGGGTATTTAATGCACTGCGGTGACTAAACCATTATTGCGGGCTTCAATCAAGGCGCTCAATAAAAGTCCTTTAATGAGCCTTGCTAAAATTGTTTCTCAATGCTCAAGCAGGCAGAAAACTCACCCAGTTCTGAAATCAGTAGCTACTCAATGCAAGGGACATTAGTATTGTACGACAAGAGTGTTTCGCAAAACATTGTCATTCATTACTCCTCTCGTTAATCATAATAATTAGGCCGTATTGCTGAACAAAAGCCGTCCAACTCAAAATAATTCTGATAATTCCATTCAATATTACAAAATGTCGACCAAGGAAGATGGTTGTTATATTATTAAAGTATACAAACTGCTAAGAGAAGCTAACATTGCGGTAGATTATGTTGACCACAGCGGTGTATATAACTGTATACAGCTATTTCATCTAGCTGTGCCTATATTACGAGTATTTACATACTTGGAGAAATTTTGCATTTCTGTCATTTTAAACTCTCAGCTCATTCATAAACAACACATCTCAAATTGTTTTTATGTTTTATTAATAATAAGTAGTAAAATATTCAAAATTATGTGTAACTATTTCTAGATCTGCGTAAATAACGAACAAGCTTAAGACAAGCCCACAAATTACTCAAGACCCTTCAAACTAACCAAAAGATTAATAGCCAGCTCTTATTAAATATTATTTACTAGCTTCTTCCCGCGACTTCGTCCGCGTGAAATTTCACCCCCCCCATTCACCCCCTTAGGGGATGAATTTTGAAAAATCCTTTCTTAGTGCACCCCTAGACCTCATAAGGAACGTACGTGCCAAATTTGGAATCTCTAGACCCAGCGGTTTGGGCTGTGCGTTGATATGTCAGTCAGTCAGTTCTCCTTTTATATATATAGATTGTACGCCTTCTCTGAAGCAATAACTGCGAATGATTATCAACTATGATTCGAACAAGACAATATAACGATTGGCTATCAATATCGCTCAATAGCCGTCGAGCCGTTGACCCACTTGGTTCGAGCACAAGGCCTTGAAATCGCGTTGTTTTTTGTCACTGCTCTGGTGCTAGTTAATCTCCTTGCGGGACACCATAATGGCTTAGAAATAAGAGTATGTTATACAGATGTTTTATGCAAATATCTTAGTCACGATGCAACTGATGCAAGTGTGAATGTAGACAGGAATATTGTAGAAAACAAGGCCAATGCTTGTTCAAGCTGTTGAAATAATGAAGGCTCTTGCAAAATAATATGGAACTATGGAATGAAAGAAGAAATCAAATGGCGAACTAAGTTTATTCGTTATTCTAAAGAATAGAAGCTGTCATTGAGAAGAAAAAATATAACATTTTGCTATGCTAACCTTTGGCTTAATCATTTGCAAAATCTTTAACAATTGTATGCTTGAAACCGAGAAAGTGAAGATGACAATCAATTGTCAATGGTTGTCATGGTAATTAATTGTTCATGACATATTGAAGCCAATCCGACACTGAGTGGTATGCCATGGGTCATATGGCTCCATAGTATGAGCCAATGAATGACCCATAACAGATAAATACAATTCTGTACCTACGTATCCTATTGTTCTATTCTTTAGCGGAACATCTTAATAAATATACTTGTTCATTATAAGTTATAAGTACACCTGGTTTCAGCGTAGCCATAATAATGGATTTGTTATTAGAAGTATAGAGAACGCATTCGCATATTATTATTCTTTACTTCAGTGGTATCATATTATATTGTAGTTGTCTATAATTTTATTTATTGTTGCATGACTAGAATTGTTTTTTTTTAATAATGTAATCTTGCAGTGTTTGTAATGTTGACGATCATTAATACAATAAATCATGTGGAAACGCATGTCGTCCTACTTCACAAACGCCATTTTAAAAACCATTCGGAACTGTCTTTAATACTTTAATCAGATCTGAAGAAGTGCTGATCGCAAAACAGTCAAGGTATGATACTTATAAAATTGCAATAATAAAATACAGAAGGTAACGTACCAAGTGCAAATCCTTTTTCCTTCTTATGTTTTCTGGCGTTATGAATCTCTCTTACTCACATGCAGTTTCTGCCGTATTGAAATAGAGCTAATCGTCCTTAACCTATTGACCTACTCTAGTTTTAGCTGTCTTAGCCTATCCAGACCAAGAAGTAGGTATTTACCTGTTCATCGCATCGTCCGAAAGGCCTTTCGTCTCGTTGTTCTCGTCAGGGATGAAGTAGTCCACATTACTGCAGTGCGTCTCGACGGGCGATAGGTAGATCTCAACTGGAATAGGAATAAAGGAGAAATTAGATTGCTATGTGAAAAACAATTGGATGGTATGCAAAATTCTGGCTGATTTTGGTGGAACTTGTGAGAGGTCTTTGTTTTTGGCTTATACGGTGATTACTTATAATCATATCACATTCAATTAGAGTCAAATAAGACAGTCAATAAGCATACCTATAGAAACAGGGTTTTGCCAAACAATTATGCGAAACTGAAATACTCTGGGATCGCCAATGGGAAACGCCAAGCGTCTATTCAAAAACTTATTCGTAAAACATCAAAATATTCGACTAGCATTTATTTACTACTAGCTGCGCCCCGCGGTTTCACCCGCATAAGTGTCGATCCCGTGGGAATATCGGGATAAAAACTATGCTATGTCCTTCCCCGGGATGCAATCTATCTCTCTACCAAATTTTATCAAAATCCGTTCAGTGTTTTGGGCGTGAAAAGGTAACATACATACAGACAGACAGACAGAGTTACTTTCGAATTTATAATTATTATTAGTATGGAAGTATGGATTAAACCTTATACAGCGTGGCGCTTTAATGGCGACATTAATTTAACACAAGTAGGTACCTGTACGGTTTCGTGTTTTCATCGTACAAAAACTATAAATGAAAAAAGAAAAACATAGGGACACAGATGACACAGTATATCCTTCTTATTCAGTTTATGAACAATCTTTTAAATTGGTCCAATATTGGAGGAGGAAATAGGCGAGAATCAACCTACCCGTGTGTTAAATTAATGTCGCAATCGTAGCGCCACGTTGTATTAAATATAAATAAACAGAATACCAATAAGATGATTGAGAAAATAATCATGCAAATACCAATCGTTTGAGTCATCGCCCGGACACTATCCGTTAGTGACGAAACTCAAGAATGCAGCCTGTCTTAGCATCTTTTGCATCTATAAACTGGTAAAGAGTCTCTTTCATACGTTATTGTAACCTTGTATGTGCAAGAAAGTGTAAAATGTTACTTGAATTATTACTGGTTATGATTCACGAAACATGACTAAATACTTTTGAGGAGCCATCGCCACTTTTCCCTGTAATACCAACTCGGGTCTATCACTCTCTCTCTCTGAGTAACGAACTAACTACATATATAAGAAACTAGCTGCGCCCCGCTGTTTTACACGCATAAGTATCGATCCCGCAGGAATTTCGAAATAAAAAGTATCCTATGTCTCAGGTCATGGTCTACCCATGTGCCATATTTCAAATAAATCCGCTCAGCCGTTTTAGCGTGAAATCGTAACAACTAAACATACAAAATCATTTCTCTTTATAATATTAGTTTAGAGTGTTTAGACAATTAATCGTACCTATATACGACGTTTCTTCTAGAAGAAATAAAGAGTAGGTTTAGTCTAAGCAAAAACGCGTATGATTTACCTATACTCCATTTACTATAGCATTAGACAGAAGTTAAAAAAGGCTCTTTTAGGGGCACACTTTGTAATAAAAGTACAACAAACATTATTACAGTCAAGATTGATGTGGAGTTAAATATAATCAATTTAAATAACAGCAGTCACACTTTTATTGTACTTATTCAACCCATCTACCTTCTGAAATTACAAGGCTTTCATTCAATATTATTTAGTTTTTACATAAAATATTGTCGTGTCAATGTTTAAAATCTAAAAGAAGCAGGGACGGACAGTACCGGGAAAGTTTTTCATGTCAGTATAACTCTACCAAATCTAAAATGTTACCTATTCCCTTCATAAGTTGTGGCAGCACGTGTTTTTTTATTTTGTCGGTTTATGATTCTATTCTATTTATTTATTTATTTTACTATTTATGTACACACATATATAAACAGACAAGAAAGAACAGAACAGAAAAATAGGTAGGGTAGGTCTATTGTAATTTTTGACGTTCAAAAGTGCCTTAAATGTGCCTATTTGAAATAAATGATTTGACTTTGACTTTGAGCAGTGACTAAATTGTTAAGAGGTGTTTTGTGTCGTATTTGTTTGGTTTGTTGAAAACATAATATGGACATGCTATTGTGATAAAGTTGTTTTTAACAAACTGATTGTTGCTAAAGATTGTTTCATTTCGTTTACCTATACAAGCATCGTGACGAGTAGATAGATAGAATATGCTTTATTGTATGCCATACATTGTTAATTACAAAAAAAGTACACAAATTATTTATTAAAATTGTTTGAACTTAACTTGAAAATAAAATGTTTCATACTCATGCTTCTGCGAGCCTCTTTTTTCTAATGTTATAATAAATGGAGTATAGTTATTAAACTTTTGAATGAGCAGAAGCTACTTTAAATTGTCAGAATGTGCAATCGATAGGTTTTCGGGTATTTTTATTACATGACATCATATTAAGAGTTGAGTTTGTGATTGAGTTTTTACAATAGTTTGCAGAAAAACAATGAGTCTGCTGCTGGTTTCCTTGTGTGGCTGTATTTATGCAACTAGGTTTTTCCAGAATTACCCTTTACCATTTTGGTTGTCACTGCAAGTTTCGTATAATTGAGAGTGATCTCATAACCGCAATATATAATATTAGGCAGAGTAATTATTATAAATTAATAATAGTTTGTACTTTGCACAGACGCCAGCACATCAAGCTACTACAATCGAGCAATCTGCCAAATTTTTTATAGATTTTCAACTTTATTGCTACAGTATAGGGGTCAGGGTATTTTGTTGTAGCATTTAACACAGTACCCCATAAAAGATGTGTAAGTATGTACTTTAGATAATCTGAAAAAAGTTTGATCTAATTTATCTTTATTTCTAGTATTAAAATTATGTCTATCACTTATTTTATTAAAATATGTGTCTCAACAATTATATCATCCGTCTACTTCATCAATAAACTAATCGGTTGAACCATAGAGTAGATTTTGGTTGAGCCAAACGAAAAGGAACCCGCTGGATGCGAGACGCACAGAACTGGTTGAAGTGGCGATGCTTGGGGAGGCCTAGTTCCAGCAGTGGATGTCTTTCGGCTGAAATGATGATGATGATAAAACGAAAAGAATCATAAGTCACCAACATTGGCCGACCTCATCTAGTTTAAAAAATATTATTGCCCTGTAAAAGTGTTTGTACAAATCTACTTACAGAAATAAAATCATTTAACAAACTTTTGGTCTCTAAGGTACATCATTCATGAATTTAAGAACAAATAATGGGGCAAATATGCAAGAATATTACTTCCCTATTCAACAAAAATCCAACTAAAATGACCTGCATAAAATCAAGACAAGAAAACTATCATAGATACGTATGTTTGCTTGAACAGGAAACAGACAAGATGTATCATAAAGCCTGATTATTAAGTCATCAGTTCATCACATAATTGCAGCATCAGCTCACACACCCGTAACGTAACATTCCACGGCCATACAAAAACAAAAGGTATAAAAACATCTAATTACAAACTATTACTGCGGCCACTTAGAAACTTTACTTAAAAACTTCAAAATACTTATCAATAATTTACTGTTTCATCTGAATGAATTTTATGTAAGTACACAAAACTCTGAATAGTACATATGTAAGTATTATAAACTAAATTCGTTTTTCGTGTCTGTCTGTGTGACCGCATTCATTCAGAGAATTTATACCGGAAGGTTTATGTGTACAATTCATTAATATTAAACTTAATTAAAACAGAGAAATCTCGATGTATCGAGAAGTCAAGTCATAAAAACTAAATCAATTGAAGTTAATGATTGTGACCTCTCAGATAGCAGCAGTACCTACCTCGTGTAAATGAGTTATTAATAAAAATTACGTAATTATTCAACCTTAGTGCACACAAGTGATCTGCGTTCTGGTTCCGCATATTTTGTTCTGTAGTTTATGATGATGACATGTGATGATGAATCACAACGGAAAATAGACTGCATGGTTTATCCCAACTATAAACTTTGAAAAGATGTCCAGAAATAGGTTAGTTTTTTGCGATGGGACCGGGGAGAAACTGTAGGCACGAGAAAAGTGCAGATTTTGTTTGCTCTAAAATCAGTCCTACGGAACCTTTCTGCGGGGTGATTGCTTAACACACTATCAGTAGCAATGGCTTTCAATTTGACAGTTCAACAACATTCACTGCGTTATTTACGTTGTTGAGCAGACACATTTTTCGAACGTTATGGAGCAATGGATTAGCAATATCCTTCAAAATTATTCAGATTGAGATTGATAGTGTGCAGTATGCTGTGTGCTACGCAATAAGGGTGCTGTATTTTCCGTTGGGTTCGGGTTTTGCCTAGAAGTCCATTAAACGCAGTTTTGCTTAATAATAATGTCAGCTCATTTACGTCCCATTTCTCTTTTGCTTTAAACCAGGAACAAAGTCATCTCGTCATCTACTCGTGCGCACTCATTCGCGTTTCACAATCTATTGTCTCACACGCACGAAGACTAAATACACAATAGAGTACTAATACTATTATGGAAATACACTCGGTAAATGTCATATAGGTACGTTACCCTCTTTGTAAATGTTGTCGCCGTTGTCGGTCAATATAAAAAGTAAAAGTTTTTAAATGGATGAATCAAAAGGAGGTCAAAC
Source organism: Hydraecia micacea (assembly GCA_914767645.1). Lineage (NCBI taxonomy): Eukaryota > Metazoa > Arthropoda > Insecta > Lepidoptera > Noctuidae > Hydraecia > Hydraecia micacea. The sequence continues at coordinate 11,659,760 of OU611780.1, forward strand.
TTGTAAGCATCTATTTGGTTTATCAGTTGTCTTGAGAAAAAAGTTTTCGACGTTTTATTATCTTACTGCCGGTGAACACCTGACAGCCAACTTGCTTCCTCAATAAATTAGCAGTCGTCAAATAGATTTGATCGTATCCGAAAAACCTACTTTATTTTGTACTTTTAATTAAGAGATAATGCCGCAAAAATTGCTCCATTGTAATCCACGCTAGTTCTCACAACATTCTCTTAAGTAAGATCTATCGCGCCTCTCTTTCTAACAGCAGCATTTTTCTTAAGAAGGAAAATGATAGATTATATAAGCAGTTGCGTTTGAAACGCGACCGCATTTCGATTTCAGTAGGAAAATGTGCTTATTTTGTAACCGCTCACGTTATGTCTGCACTCATTTCTAATTTCCTTAATTCATACACTAGAAAACTGGATTCTACATAGAGGGGCTCCTGGCTAAGTGTAATAACATCCGCACGGGTCGATCGATCAGGTTATGCTACACTTGCCGCGGTTGGTTCGTGGATGGGTGACCATCTTTACATACCAAAACCCCTCCGTTCAAAGCACGTTAAGCCGTTGGTCCCGGCTGTCATTCGTGGATCTTTGACAGCCGTTACGGGTAGTCAGAAGCCCGAAAATCTGACAACCAGTCTTATCAAGGGGTATTACCCAGTAACTGGGTTGTGGAGGTCAGATAGGTAGTATAATATACTGGTATTCAGCTGAATCCGGTTAGACTGGAAGCTATTATTATTATTTGGTTAGACACACTAGCAGCTAATTAGCTGATGCGTGTGTATTGTATAGCTTAAGCCGACCCCAACATAGTTGGGAAAAGGTTCGGCAGATGATGGAAAACTGGATTCTACATAAAATCACGCCCGAAGGGCTGGGCAGAGGTGTTCCTACTTCCTATAGTACACCCACATTTCGCCAGTTATGTTTAAGTCCCATGTTATAGGGGGCGCCACTAGATCAACGAGGCAGTCAGAATTCTACTTACTTCGGAATTTAATATTCCTTAGGTGTATGATTCCTATAGCTCGGGTGTGCCGGAAGAGTTCCTTTAGAAATAATCCAATACCTACAAGTCCAAGTTCTGTCTTCACATTATACTGTTCTCTTAGAAACGGAATTCAGGTCCTTAGAGGTATCAGTGAGTAGTGTCAGATCAGTAATATACCAGCGAAAAGAACTTGCCTAATAAAATTCAAAAATCAGAATCAAAAGTCATCTAGGCACACTTTTTTTTTTATGGATGGGAAATCATCTAATGACTCCTCCCGCTCTGGGTGGAGCGGAAGGGAGTGTCAGACTCTTACTGACTAAAACCCACCCGTGTTCCTTCCTTAGCCCTTTATGTTCCGGAAGCTGAGAATCAGCACTGTTTGAACGTCAAAATTACATAAGACAGTCCTCCAAAACGCTCGCCTTTCACAACTCCCTAGTGCTTCAGCTGGGAAGAAGAAGTGGCGCTAAAAACCCTCCAGTAGCACAGCTGTCAGGAAATCTCAACTTAGGTACTATCTTCCTAACAACAAATTCAAACAAGACGACACGCACGTCCTTTATTCCTACCACAGTGCTAATGTCAAATATTTGGACAATTCACGTCTCACGCTTCAGACAACACAAGGTCAGCAACAAATTAGTACATAGTAGCTATTCTATTGTATATTATATCTAATTTAAACATTCGCATATTCAATGGGCATCAGTATGAATATTATGGCAATCGTTCGCATTGTTCAGCCTACATGACGATGGTATGCACTTAGCTGCCTGGCTGTCTAGTATAAGGTATAAGATTTACGAGTTATTTTCGAACCCTTTCTCCCGCAGACTCCATTGTGTAATAATATTATTATGTAAACCCATTTTTACCGACTTCACAAAAAGGAGGAGGTAGGTACTATGTTCGGCTGATTGTATGTTTTTTTTTTTTTTTTTTGTATATTTGTTCATCGAATACGTGGTCCCACTGTCACCAAGTTAGGATCTGATGATGGGATCTTAGAGAAATCGAGGGCAACCCTCAAATTTTATAGGCTTATCTACTTATTGTTTTTCGCATATTTTATGAAGTATCTTGTGTATTTGCGTATGGTTGTCACCATCTCAGGTAGCTGGGCTGATGATGGAAAGTACAACTCCTTAACAGTAAGAAGTTACTCGAACAGGCAAGGACTGTTTTAGTAAATTGTTTTGATGTTTGATAGGGCATTTGCCACATTTGGTCTCATGATCATCAAGTCATGACCTGATGCTGCAGTCAGGATAGTCTGCAGAGTACCTAACTCCTCGACAACTAACAGCAGATATATCATGTTTAGGCTCATTGAAAAGGGCTCGGTGTGTGGATAAACGTACTGTTAATGAGGAACACCGAAGTACATAGAGACCTGATGCTGAAGCCAGGAGCATCAGAAAAAGTACAAACCTTGAAATTACAGCATCGTAGTCGTGTTTGGGCTCATTTTAAACAGGATTAAATTTTAGGTTCAATATAATATTGACATAAGTTTGGCCTGATGCTGCAGCCAGGATTATCAGCATCTAGTCTAATTAATGAATAAGGTATGCTTCAGAGGTGGCCATATAAATTTTATGAACTTTGCTTGGGTAGTTTTGGAATTAGCTTAAACAATACGTTTGTTTTCCACTTAGTTTTAAATATTGATGATGTTTATCTTCCTGTCACTAATATTCACATAGCCAGTTGTTTTATATAACAATTCATATGAATTTGTATTATGGGGTCGGTACAACTAAAAAGCGAAAAATAAAAAAAAATTAAATGTGGAACCAACGACACCGAGTTCCGAAATTATAGTTATTTTTCACTTTGTAGTGTTTTTATTTTTGGAAGTCGGTTGTTTTTTTTTTGTAAAAAAGTTTTTTTTATTGAAAAATCGTCGCTAGAGGTACTAGATCGGTTTTGACGACACAGTGAGGCCATATTTATAACTTGCTTGCTTGCAGGCTTTAACCTCTTTATTCATAAACGTTGCTTAAAGTTAAGTAGTGATTAGTGACTGCGTAACCATACATTTTTGACGTTTAAATGTCACTTAACTTTAATCGTCGTTTATAAATATAACCCTTAGGGGCCGTCTCCACAAGCGAGAGAATCGCGGCGATAGTCTCGCTGTGCCATCAAATTTTCGCCGCGATGATATCGCCGTGTGGAGACACGTTCTAAGAGAGTGTCTTGTTTTAGAGGCACTACGACAATTAACTAATTCATTGGCGTATCCTTGCAAAACCCTCCAAATGCATGGCCCAGAGTTGCTTCTTCTAATTTATGCCAGGTACCAAGTATTGCTGACGCTTGCGCCTGACCCCGACAACCTAACCTCACACCTTCACACAACATTCCATCACATTACTCATTAACAATCGCTCCACGCACATCGCTTGGCCCACACCCAAACATGATAAGTGCGTTCTAAATGGGTGACCGGGTTCGGGCGACATTTGGTAGCCAATGCGGTCCGTAGGCGAGCAGCCCAGCCTAGCTGCGTAAGGAGAAAGTTAGCCAGTGTGTCCTTGTTGCACGTAAGTAAGCCGATCAGGTGTATTACTAGGAACATGTTAGCGGTTTTTTTCAAGTTCTTAGAAGCTATAAAACTGATCGAAGTTCGAAGATGAGTTCGAATCGGAATCTTGTTTCTTTCATTATTGGCGAAATCGAAGTATCAAACAACACCTATAAATGGTACATTTATTATTTTGGCGCGTGATACCGCCGCAATAATGTTACAAAAACACACTTCATTGTAATTAATTTTTTTTTTAACGCTGCGCAAACTTCTACAGGACCAAAAGTATCCTTGTAGCAAGGACATGTCTTTAGGAATAATATATTATAGACCAAAACGGCAAATTATTCTTGGTCAACTTCGATTGGTAAAAAGGTAAAAAGCATCAACAAAGTTAGAGCTTATCAGTCGATTGTCGAAACTAGTGTGCATGTTCGATATTGGGACAGTACACACTAATTATAATTACTGATAATTGATATTTATTCAATAACGATAGATACTAAATGCTAATTACCAAACGAATCATCAACTTGAAAGCGATAACAGAAAAATTATAACAATTCAAATGTTGCAATGTCAATATAATGAATGTCGATCAAAACTTCGGATACAGTAATTGTGAGCACGAAGGATGTTGAGGTGTGGATGTTGCTAAATTCTGAACATTAAACATCGATATAAACTTATTAGCTTGCTGTATTTTGCAAAACTTCTTCCACCTGACTGAGCAGTGGTGGCCCAGTGGTAACAGTGACTTATGAGTTGTAGTTCGTGGGTTCGAACCCAGGCAGGCGCTTTACTTTGTGTAAATTATTTCATCACCAATGCTCTCAAAAACGGTGAAGGAAGGCATCGTTAGAAAACCGGCATGTCCTAGAACCAAAAATTCGTAAACATGTGACATCTACCAACCCGCACTGGACCAGCGTAGTAGATAGATAGCCCACTCCCTCTCTAAGAGGGGAAGCCTATGTCCCAGCTGTGGGAACATTATAGGCTGATTATGCATGACTGGCTGAGGTATAAGAAATAAATATAAAGATCTACAATGTCATTTATAAGCTTGGTACAGTAAGATGACACGGTTTATATCTGTAAGATGTTACATAAATCTGATAAAGCAGACTTTAGTACTGCCTCGGTATAGATTTTTTAGAACTGTGTCTAACTTTTTTATAGAATCTGTTAAGAGTTAGTAGTACTCATTAGTCTATCTTCAGAATCAATAGGCACCAACAATAATGTTGCTATAGTTCCGACTTCAAACAAAAATATAAATCACTTAAGAAATTGACCGTACTACAATCATAATAACTGTTATATACAGGCCCAGCCTTTGTTCCAGCAGCTTTCATCAATAACCATTCGCACAATTTAACATCCAAGTCATTTTAGCATTTTAAACAGCACTAAAAATATTAATAAACTTCCTCATTTTACAAGTTACGCAACTATTACGTAAAGTTCACGATCTCTAAAACAATAGAGAAGTACATCAAAATGAACTTGCATAAAAATTGCGAATAAAGCACCTTGGTACCTACTTACATAAAACTTGCTTATTTGACTTGGCTTTGGTATTTTTATGGTAAAATGTTACAGCATCTCCTCATTACATGTAGAAAAGTCTACAAGAGATGCTGTAAAAAAAAAGCCATATTAATAAGAAAATCGTTGAATAATTGATCCAAGGCCTTCGCTAAAGAATCAAGATACGCTTAATTAGTTTATATTATTTCCGCCTATCAATATCAATGAATTGCCTACTTGAAATAAATTACTGAATTAAATAAATATGATTCATGAACGCAATGATTGAAATAGATTTAATGTATTTACGTAATTAGGCTGCAAGCGTTATGCTAATTATTATTACGACCATGGCCTTGATGATAAGAAATTAAAAAAACACCTTGACAGTTAAAGAAAATGACAGGACAGAAAACATGGCGGCCCAGTATTTCCACGGCTCACTTTTCCCGCTAATTATCTATGGCCAGTTTCACTTTCTTATTTTCCAATGTACTTAGAAAGACCGGTGGTGGCTAATTTACAGAACATCTGTATCTTCGGTAGGTATGTTAATTATGACCTCTGCGACGGCCCAAGGTGTGTTCGCAAATGAAAAATTTTTAAATATATTGGCTAGTGGAACAAAGAAAGTAGAGGCGTGCTGTACTTCGTCCATCTTTAAGTACCTTACCTCGTTTATTTTTGGAATGGCATCATTAAAAACACTTCTCACAGAACATGTTTGTAAAGGCAGTTTTATTGTAAGATTAATAAGTAATTGGTTTTATATTAACTTTTGAGGAGTACCTTCACTTTTTAACTTGAAAATATTTTGATGGAGAGGACGATAGCAAACACAACTGTCAAAAATGAACTGACGTTGATAGAATCTTAACAATCGATTTTTGACACGAATAGAGGCTAAACCAATTGAAATTTTAAACACGTATACGATTAAGATAGTTACGTTACTTCGCACGCTCAACCAGATATTCAAGAAACGTTCTAAGCCCTGATATACGACGATTAGCCAATCCTAAAAAGCAATAATCGTAACGTCGAATACAAAATACCTGTTTATAAATTACAAGTTCGTTTTGCAAAATAACGTAATACTTATGTACACAGTCAGTAGCTCATTCAATTTGAGTGTTATTTGGTCCATAACCATTTGTTTTTACACGTCAAGAACGGTCGTTAAGTATCGTTCGAGGTTGACTGTATCCAAGTTACTGAGGTTTTAAAACGGATCGTTTAACTTACCAATCGTAAAATCGAAATGTTTCTGAAGTAACACAACAGCCGAAATTACGCGACGGAAAGTCGACGTGCTCAGGTCTACGAAGGCAATAATTTCAGCCTAATGTCGCAGCTTGCATGTAATTTAAAAAGCATGGCAAGCCGAATTTTCTGTCACGTATTTTCTGTATAAAATGTGCCAGTAGACTAAGCTAATAAGAACATAAGGACCAAGGACTAGTGACAACAATAAGCTTCCAAAGCAAGTAGATATGAACGAGTTCCATAACTATGCCTACTATAATATCCGTCGATGTTAGCTAAGATGAGATGATGAGAGAGTTGATATTGACTGACATTAGAAATCGGTTTTATGTGTTGGCAATACCAGACTGTAAGCAAAAGATGGTGTTATTATATGAAAGCTTACAAATAGTATGTCTAGGGCTACGTTGTTATGGTATGTAAAGTACTGAGGTACTTAAAACACCGATGGGAGTGTAGGAAATGTAGATTTGTAGATATTGAGAGGCCTCTGAGAAATCCGACTAGGAAAGTGTATTTGTTTACATTTAAAGACAGACGATTTCTCTTAGGAAAAGAGAAGATCCAGTGGTATTGGCGATAGATAGCATAGCTTTCAAAGCCACAGGTAGTCACAGTATTGCATTTTAGTACCTGTCACTGCAGACAAGCCAATCTGATTCAGAACTTAACGAATAATAGTACCAAATAGACGGTTAGACGGCAATTTCGATTCGACACCAATAAAATGACGAATGATTGACAATTCTCACGATTATTGTGACAAAGTGCTATCGAATCGAATCGAACGTCAAATGAATGAGTGATCGTGAGGTTTTGAATCGGAGGGCAATGTAGACCTTCGAATATAAACGACATATTATATCTAGCACATTCAAAACTAAAACACCTATTAAAGTTATATCCGAAAAGTTATTAACCAAAATAGGAACAGTCTTCTATTAACACGAATCCAAGAACAAGTGATTCGTGATTTCGTGTGGTTATAATTGGTCAATGGCTATTGCTATCCGGCGTCACGCATCCATTGATACGTAATCGGGTTAGCGTGATCACTTACGGACATGCAGATCGGTGCTCGACTTATTTACATGGACTATTGAGTTTCGTGTACGTTTAATTGTGTATATGCATCTGTTTTTTGTTAAGATGTTCTGACTAGTTCGTGTTTAAGCGCCGCGGAAAGAAAAAGAATTGGAGTAAGTAACACTACTTGACTGGATCTACAAATTAATGTGCTGTACCGTATCGAGATTAAAAATATTTCTACAAATGCACGGGTATCAACTTAAGGCAAATAAGAAGCAATTAGCAATGGTAACTTCAGTTGATACCACACCGTAAACGTTCCCAGAAAATAAGCAATTTTTTGAATTTGCCTCACCTTTTAACTCGGCAATCCGTCCCGCCCTTGACAAATTCTTTGAAGCCTTAAACACACTGACCCTATAAATCCACATAATATTAAATTCTCCGGCATCTGGCGTGCCTGCGCGCACAGTCAAGCAACGGTATTGATCCGTAGTCTGAATATGAAGCCGTCGCATCATTCAAATCCGCCCGCATCCGTCCAACTCCGCAAATGACCACCAGTGATCGTTGCATGTGGTCTACCACGTTCATACAGCGGCCGATTTTCCGCAATAAAACGATAGCTTCCTCATGCAAATCTCAGGCAATTTGCATCTCTGCGATAAAACTGGGATGTTAAACGCACGATTATTGGGTTAACTGATTTTGCGAGAAGTTGGTGGGTTTTTCATAGGTAATTGTAAAGTGAGGTAAGTGAGTTAACAACAAGTAACAGAGGGGCAATTCTCGTAATTTTAAGAACGTTCACAGTCTAATGTCTCAATCTTTCAAAAATAATCTAAATCTCCCTCTAATTTCCCTACATTTTTGACAAGTTTTTGACATTGATTGTCGCTAAGATGAGATGAGATTTTAATTACGGGAATTGGCGTTCTGTTTGTTTGTATGACAAACACGAAACAAAAACAAACATGTCTGAATATGGTAACTCTATGGTTTTCCTATTTATGCGTCTAACAAATGCATTAATTGAAAAGAGGTTGACAAGAAAAACTCAACTTTATTCTGCAGTCCATTACAATAATTATATGAAAAGAAAATGATGGAGTTTCTTTAATTTTCCCAGGCCGAATATTTGCAGTGAAAACCTCGCCGCAAGACCACCGACCGAAACACAATCAACGGTAAGGCTCAGTCCCTTTCTCTCAAACACTTATTAAACATGCAAATAACAGACGCCTCATTGACAACATGCTTCGCTGGAATGTCGTCTAGGAAACACTGGGTCTGTCAAATGGTAATATGATATACGTTGGTTGAAATAGTAAAGAGAAACCTCTCTTATTGGCCATGATAGGCCCTCTTATAATTATTGTACCCATGTATTCATAATACTGTATCTTATAAATATGCAAAAGGAGTATGTAAGTATCGTAGCAGGTGGCGTTCTGTAGCTTCTGCCTGACCCCATGGGAAGAAGGCGTGAGTTTATGTGCAAATATGAAGCCCCAATAAACCATAAACTAAACCCTCAAATAGTTACATCGACATAAATGTGTTAGGACACAACTAATGTAGTCATCATCAAATTATCGTGCGAAACGAAAGTGTAACAGACGTAAGCCTAATACTACTAGCACCACAGGCGTAACGGCTACATATAAAAACTGTTATAAACTGACATATTAACAATATGAAGGTTCAACGCTTGCACATCGCCGTGCATTCCTTCACGGAATGGTGGCTTCTTGCAAAACTCTTGATATGGGCTTAGATTCGCCGCGGTTTGCGAAATGGCTATTAGTTACGTATGGCCAGCAGTTTTCTACTTCGATTAGTCGGAAGATTGTCAATGGTTACAAAATAATATGTGCCATAGTACTACTGCAATGTTATGGAACGTTTACCTACTTTCGAAATCAGGAATTGGAAGTATGATATCACTACCGATTTGGAGTATGATGTTATGGAATACAGTCAGGATATGGCCAGTGACTGCGAAGCTAACAAACAATCTTTGTAATATGCACTAGGAGTTTCTGCTGTAAATAGAAAGAAGGATTGATATCATAGAAAGGAAATCGCTTCCAAAATAAAGGCTCATGTGTTATTTGTCGATATACATTTAGATTCAGTAGCCTAAACTTCTGTTCACAAAAACAAGGATATGAACAATGTAATGTGTTTTCAATCAATCAGTTTTATATTACAAAACAACTTCCCTCAATAATCGTAGGTAATTGTGCGAAGATATAAACATATGCAGTGTGGAAGTGCACCCGTGCATATATAACAATCATAAAAACAATGCAGGAAGGAAAGTCGGTGATAAGCTGCTTCTGATATATCAGTTTGTGAACATAAATGGTATGACATTACAGGTAGAAGGAACAGACCATTTCATAAATGATGATATTATGTCCAATGCTGTACCACTCTGCATAAGCAATAAGCATTAAACGAAACAAACAAGAAATAATAAGTAAAAGTTGAAGTCCATCCTTGATAGTTAACCAATTTTTGCGATAGGATAAGGTATCATATTCATACATTTTAGAAACCACAATATTTCAGCTACTGATGCAGCAGCAGACAGGATTACCAAAACAGGGAAAGTGAATCGATTGAACCGAAACCCTGTGCCTGTCAACTTGTCCTAAAACTCACGACTCGACTCCACATCGTGCATCGTCCACATGTCATCATCAACATTCTCCTGCACTTATCCCAATTCATTTGGAATCGGCGCAGCATATCTTCATCCATAATTCTCTATTAGTCGACATCTCAATAGCTGCTCTCTTTCTAGCCATGTTATCATCTTTCACACAGTCCATCCATCATTTCTGTAGTCTTCCCCTACTCGTATAGCCATACCCCGCATACTCAAAACTGCTCTCACGATCATCCATGTCATATGTGCATTTAAAATCCTTCCCATTGGACTCACGAAAACTCCAAGGTTTTCTTGCATGTATTACAAGGCCAAGGACCTAATGGCCTATTAATAAATATTATGCACCGCACCATTAATTACTGGGTATTAAATCTGTTTGCAGACCGTCACCTCGGCTCAACATAATGAAGACAAACAAACCATGATGACCTCATTGTCTCATGATCTAACTTATTTGTACTAGGCATATTAACCACTGTTTAGATCGAAATTGCTCTATGGTAACAGGAAATTGTTATAGGTATATTTAATTACGAACGGATTTATTACATAACATAATCAGCATATTATAATTATAATGTTCCCACTGCTAGGACACAGGCCTCCTCTCTTCGAGAGGGAGTGGGCTATAATCCACCACGCGGGCCCAGCGCGAGTTGGTAGTTGTCACATGTCTTCGAATTTTTGGTTCTAGGACATGCCGCTTTCCTTCAATGAATTTATTAAAGAAGGTTTAATTAATAAAATCCTATCATATGACGCGTACTTGAGCGGAGTTCGCGCAGCTGAATTTTGGGCCATAATATGTTTGAACTTTTTGCAATCGATACGCTTAGATGAAAAAGGAATTACCTTTATTATCTAATTTTAAAGATCTATATGAGCCTAGTGGCCCTAGTCACGCCCTAGTCTGTTCATAACCGTTTAATAAGTATCTGATATCGTGCGTGATCAAACATATAGACGAAGTCAAAGTTCGCGATTTCTGCGCCCTGTTGTTGACGGTAATGCTGTACTTAAGGCGTGATGTCATGTGGTTGTACCACATTACATCACGCCTGTATTCCCAGAAAGGTTAGGCAGAGTTGTACATCCACATTTTGCCAGTTTTGGAATGTATGTTAGTCCCATGTAATAAGGGGGTGAGCCTATTGCCTCCCCACCTACCTATTTTCGAAATACAAGTTTTTCAAGTACTTATTTCGGTAAAATTAGCCAATAATATCTTACTATCTTACTAAACGATGTCCAATCTACGTTATTAAATCTGTGGAGTAGTTGTTTTACATGATAACACTCAATTCTTATCGTTAGCACGAGTCAAAACATCCTTGAAGACATCTTCATTAACATGTGCAAACTACACATCACAATCATCATTAAATCCAATGATGTTTCGTTTAAAACGTTCAACACAATTCAAACTCTATCAACACTTTCGAAAATTAAATGTTATTGTAACATTAAGCTCCAGAGACTTTCTTTTTAATCATTTGATTGCGAAATATCAATGTAGCTATTATAAAGAAATCGGAATTTCTAAAAAGTTTCATGGAGTACTGTAAATATGCCTTCGGGGAATCCAACTTTACCTACATCGTAATTAATTTATGACTCTGTTTGGAGTAAAATGATACATTTTATTCATAGAGTTTTGTTTGTGTAAATTAATACGCTTCAGATTCCCCAGTTGATATCCATTGGGTTTTGGTTAGTTTTGGCAAGTTACAACATTGTTTTATTAATTTGATGGCTTTTCTATGTCTGGGTTGGTAGCAGTTGATGCTTCTTCTTAAGAAGATGTCCTAATAATTAGATCATTATCAACGAAATAATTAAAATAATGTTTTCGATTTTGTTGCAGTCCACGAAAAGCAAATGATCTCAGCCCTTGGCATCAAAATGGTTGATGACGATCTAAGCTTCTCTTTAGATTAAGGTTCCACTAGCTTAATAAAATATGGTACTTGGCATCAAAATGGTTGATACCGATGTAATTAAGCTTCTCTTTAGATAAGGGTTCACCTTCCAGCTTAACACATAGTATAGACAAGCAAAAACATACAAAGCATAGTAATAATTATCTGTGTGCCAAATCAGTTGATTCGTCATTTCCTCCAATCACACATTGAGACTGCGAAGGCCAAAACACAAGTATCATCACCTACATGCAGAACGACACGGAAAGCGTGGACGGTATTGAATACAATTATAATGACGGAATTATCGTTAATTTTACGGAGAACAAAGGACACACATTATAACATAATTATAATAACATATAATATCGCGCTACTTCTCAAACTGATCGTTGTGACAATGGCGGTGTTTAAAATCTTTACTAATAACTGAGTGTCTGTGCGAGGCGAGTACGATGAAGCCGTTAAATTGATAGTAATCATCATCTGTTTGAGAGCAGTGGTGGCCCAGTGGTAACGGCCCCGACTACGAGTTGTAGGTCGTGGATTCTAACTCAGGCAGGCGCTTTACTTTGTGTAATTTATTTCATCACCATTGCTTTCAAAAACGGTGAAGGAAAACATCGTGAGGAAACCAGCATGTCTTCGATGAACTATATTAATCAGACTATCTTTGTTTTGTAGAAGCATGTATTTATGAAAATCTTTTATATGCCCATAAAAATATAAAATTGATTAAAAAAAAATACAGTGATATACATAATACAAATACTAGGAACAAACCCAAATATGTTGTACCTACAACAAGGCTCCAGAAAAAAAACAACCGACTTAAAAAAAACTACAAAGTGATAAATAACTTTAATTTCGGAAGTCGGTGTCAAAAAACGAAAATGCGGAACCAACGACACCGACTTCCGAAATTAAAGTTATTTATCACTTTATAGTTTTTTTTTTTGAAGTCGGTTGTTTTTTTTTTGTATAAAAGTATTTATTTTTCACTTTTTAGTTGTACCTACTCCACACAAATTCAAATAACACTAGTGCATTGAAGAATTGAAGACACCGACTAGAAGAATCATCAAAATTCGCATAGAAATGCCGGAGATGCAGTACATTTATGCATATAACATCGTACATAAGAATAATTACATAATGTATTATATACTAAAACCTTCCTGAAAGTATGTAAATCACATTAGTGAAAGAATAATAATTTTATCAAAATTGGATCATTAGTTTTTGAGAAAATCGCGGACATACATACATACATACGGGTCGAATACAGAACCTCCTTTTTTGAAGTCGTTTAAAAATAGGTGGCTCGTTCAGATGCCAATGTGTACGCTTTTATAATAAACTACCAGGCTATGTTCAAGATATAATAAATTCAAATCATTCATTAAACGTAAGTTGTGCCAGAAAGCCTTTTATACGTTTTATATGTTAAAGATTATATTGAGGACAAAAAAGCTTGGGATTGAGCTGCTTCCAATTTTTACATTTTGAATGTTTTTTTTAATATACGTATACACATTGACATTAATGAATTTTATATAAACAATGACATTTGCTTGTAAAGTATTATATTATTTTAATTATTGTGAATGTGAAGACAATGTGGGTTTGAGTAATTCATGTGGCCTACCCAAATGTCCTTTCTTTGGTATTGTTCGTTGAGCTCCTTGAGTTTTGAGTTGAGCTGCACGATTTCTGACAAAAATGCGTGCACTGACTGGACAAGTCCACTCAATCTGTGTGGTTCTTTCCTCAAAAGACCATCCCAGACATCGACCTACATAGCCTTCATATAACCTGATCAAGATTATGTCTGGACTTTAAAAGAGACTGTGACAACTGAGTTTGTTTCGGCCTTTCTTCTCAAAGTAGTCAGATAGGAAACGCCGAATTCATCTAGTTTTTAAAAATATGATTGACGTGTAAAAGTGTTTATGCAAAGTGCAAACCTACTTACAAAAATAAAATCATTTATCATTTAGCAAAAAATTCGTAGACGTGTGACATCTACCAACCCGCACTCGGCCCGCGTGCTGGATTACGTCCCATTCCCTCTTGCAAATAGGAGGTCTGTGTCCCAGCAGTGGGAACGTTATATGCTGATTATGATCAATCGAAAACTTGGTAATGACAATGTGATATTTTGAAAGGATTTTAGAATAGATTCTGAGAATCAAACGCATGTAAGTAAATGAAATGTACACAGGTAAATTCGTTAGAGATGGCCATAGTTTTTTTAGGCTTAAATAAAACTGAAAATATTGAGATTATAATTAAACTTTTATTTTTAAGAAAATCAACAACAATCAGTCTTTAAAAAATCAGCATAAAGATATGTTTATAATATTACGAACACACATAAAATTTTAATTTAAAAAAAAACAGAACTGGCCGTCTCACCCGGCACATTCGGGAGTGATGGCCGTAGTAGTACGGGACAGACGGCCGGTACTGGATTTGCCTCTGCATTTCCCCTTTCCTTTGATTTCTGCTTCCTGGAGGTCCTTTTTCTTCTTCTGTCCACATTTAGAGCACATGTCATCAAAAGGTGTACAATTCTCATGTACCCACATATTACAGATTAAACATTGAAGCCAATCTTCATTTTTTAAACAATTTATAGCGGCTTTCAATGAATGTTCGCTCCAGTTCCCTCTAGTAGCTACAGCTTTTCTTTAGTATCGGTTTGGCATCTTTATCAAAAAATACAAGCGTTAAAATAGTGTAAAAAAGCATTAAATAATATGGTAATCTTTACCTGACTTTATATGGCCATCTCTCCTTTTTTTTCCGGGTGAGATGGCCACTACAAATTTTAAACTTACGAATAACAAGTGCTTTACCATTTTTAGGTTAGAATTAAGAAAAATATACATGAAACACAAAACACTCACAAAAACACAAGGAAGTAATAACATTATTAGTATTTCCGGTTGGTATACGAACCTACTATAAAATTTCACCACTACTTAATGAAATGAAGGCCAATTTATTTACTTTTTTTATTTATTTTTGCGCAAGTTTTTGTTCTCGTGTTGTTCCGTGGCGGCGCACGAAGCGTACTGAGCTAAATACAGCGCCACCTTGTGATAAATGAGCAAATTATATTGATTGGCCAACTCTTCCGTACGGCCATCTCTAACGAATTTACCCTACACATACATAAACTCACCTCTTGTTCCCATAGGAGTACGCAGACACTACAGCAAAAGTAGCAAATCTACGCTTCAAAATTTGTTATCAACGTTACAAGAATCATCATCATTTCATTTATTTGGGGTCGGCGCAACATATATTGTTCTCCATACTTCTCTATTAGTCGGCATCGTTAAAAGAGTGTTAGTTTTAAACCAAGAACAATGGAAGGAATCGGACATAAACGAACACCTAGCATTGCATGACAAAGTAATCTGCGCTCAGAGAAATGAGGACGTGCATATCGAGCATTCCACCAAATTTGGTCGAATACTTACATCCAGCAAACACATTCTCTATGTTTAGTCAAACAAGAGTAAAATAAAATAAACTTGTTTAACATAAACTTAAAGTAAGCTAAACTTACGGCTATTCATACGAAACACTCATATTAACGGAAACCAAACACGTTTTACAGTTAAGTAAGTATTAAAAAGGAGACAACTTTTTGTTAAACCAACTCAAATATATTTTTGATATAGGTAAGTAGTTTATTTATGGATATTTTAAATTAAATTTTGTTAACAAACAAATTCCACCTTTCACAAAAAAAGCTTATGAAAAGTTGAGAAAATAACTACTATAACTTGTCCAAGGGTCAACTCTCGAGTTAACCCTTGGCAATGTTAAATACTATAGCAACTGTCGT
Source organism: Hydraecia micacea (assembly GCA_914767645.1). Lineage (NCBI taxonomy): Eukaryota > Metazoa > Arthropoda > Insecta > Lepidoptera > Noctuidae > Hydraecia > Hydraecia micacea. The sequence goes on from OU611780.1 coordinate 11,675,587, forward strand.
TATTTTACTCGTACAGGCAGAAGATATTCATTAGCAAATATAGGAATACTCGTAGCTTGAACACTTTCTATAAATAATTAAAGCTTGCCGTCTCTACCTACACAGTTTACGACCTATTGAATGCTAGAATCACCGAAAACTAATCACCCAACAGATTAGAAAGACGCCGAATGAAAACGAAAGTAACATACTAAATAATAAGCTAATAATAACATAATAAGCTTGGACCCTGTTCCCGATACCGGTGGGCTACTATTTTTTATATTTTTAAATGTTTTTATATATTTTATATGCTTATATTTAAAAATATAATTGATATGTAAATAACGAAATAAAGGAACATAATAAATAATAGCCATTTCAGCACTAAGAGATATTATGTCTAGCAGTTTATTTAACTTGTAACAATTAAACTGAAGATCTCTAACCAAATGATGATCTATTTAAAAGTAATTAATAAGCGATAAAGAAAAAGAGGAAAACCATTTCAAAGATGGGAAGATGACCTGAAAACTACTGCGGGAGGGACTTGAAGAAAAAACCTGGGAGAGGCCTATGCTAAAGAGCAAAGCAATCTGGAGATTTCGGATGTCTAAACTCTTAATTTAAATATATTGTTAAACTAGTTTGTAGGATTGCTAATATAGGCTATTTGAATTTGAATAAGCGATAAAACTAAAGTCACAGAAAATAATGCAATATAACATAATATCACGCCTTTAATCCCTGAAGGGTTAGGCAGGGCCCACATTTCGCCAGTTATGTTTAATTCCCATGTAACGGGGCGAGAATATTGCCATCAACCGGGCACAAATCCATACTCCAGGCCGATACTAAAAAGATCCAGATGGAAAACCCAAGTCACTGGCCGACCCGGGAATCGAAAGCAGGACCTCTTGCTTAGCAGTAGCGCTTGCGACCAATATACCACCAATTCAGTCACTTAGAAATCATAAACATGCAGGTAACAATAAAATACTGAAGCTCTCTAACCAAATGATAATTCATACCTACGTTATTAATAAATTATTAAATAAAAACAAAAAGTCAATTTTTATCAAGTAGGTTTAAGGAAGCATACATATCAAAACATAATCAGCCTATAATGTTCCCACTGCTAAGACACCGGATACCGGCCTCCTCTCAGTGAGAGGGAGTGAGCCGTAATCCACCACGCGGGCCCAGTGCGGGTTGGCAGATGTCACATGTCTTCGAATTTTTGGTTCTAGGACATGCCGGTTTCCTCACGATGTTTTCCTTCACCGTTTTGAGAGCAGTGGTGATGAAATAATTTACACAAAGTAAAACCCCTGTCTGGATTCGAACTTACGACTTCGTAAGTCGCGGCCGTAACCACTTGGCCACCACTGCTCTAAGGAAGCATAATTAATTCTAAAGTAGGAATTACAAACATAATTCTCACCCTCTATTATGTACACGAGACATAAACATAACTGGCGAACTGTTGGTGTCCACCTCAGTCTTACCCTTCGAGGGTTATACTGCGACTAACACATAACATAAATATGCCATCGAAAATGTTACAACGATTCCATTCAGCTTATCTGAACACATTTCCCTGTCCAAATTAAAATAGGACATCTCTTATCGGTCGGTGACCTCATCGACAAACGAAGAGACGCATACAATTAACTTTTGGAGTATGTTTACGTGTTGTTTTTATCTTGAACATTGTACCTACATTTGTTTTGATTAGATTGATGTTTAGATTCACATGCAACATCAACCTTTGTTTGGTGAACTTTGACTCTGTAATTAGTTTTGTAAAGAGCGCCACAGCACACGAAGTTTTTTTTATTTTAACATTAGGTATTGGGTCTACAAATCCTTAGGTTTTTACGAATTTCGTAAGTTAATTATAATCTATACTACAGTACCATTGATTTGATAGAGAAAGGAAAATTTATTTAGAATTAAAATAATATGTAAGTAAATTACAATCAGTAAGTAATTAATAAAAATACTGCAGTACTAATTTTTATTAAGAGGTAAAACTGAGTTTGTAGCTACGGAATTACTGATCCAATTCCGAAATTTTGTTGACTAATGAGAAGCTACAGTAAAGTACAGTATTGCCGAGTGCCATAGGATGTATTTTCTGTTAAAACAAGAAATTCCACACAAAAGAAGGGCTTAGTAGGCGTTTCGGGTCCTAGGCAGAAGCTAGTAGAAAATAAGTGGCGAGACCATTGCCAATTTACCATATGGGCAACAACAAATCTATTAAAATTAGAATTGCAATGTTAAACTGAATACTACTCTCCTTATCAAGTCATCATGCAGGCATTGTCTCTTGTACTTTCACTAAAATGGGTGATTCATATCTTCACGAATATCACTCTAACCTAATCAGTTAATCACCATTACTCATTAAGACGCTGCTAAGTCGTAAATTAAGGTTTACAGCTTCGTCGTACCTTAAAATCTTCTAATGATCGTCATTAAAACGACAGTTGTTAATTTTACGGCAGTGTGTTTCATTCCCAACAGGTGTAAGTGACTCAGGTCATGTCTTAAGGGAAACAAGGCTAGGACAATAAGACTTGGACAGCATTCCGCCCCATTGCGAAACCGCTCTTTGTCTGCGCCAGCGCAGCGCACAGCTAGACGCCGATCCTATCTGTCATAACGAGCTGTTTGAATACTTCTGTAATTACTAAACGAACTAAACTTTACTATGTAGATATCATAGACAAAGATAAGGAAAGCATTTGTAGGTTTTTGGGGAATTAAAATTGTTTGCAGATGAATAATACGAGTTTAAAAATAATATCATTAAGTGAGTCATGAGTAGCAAGAACGACATGAATAGCAGGAAAAATAAGTTGTAGTTAAAAAGTAAAATTTCTCCTAAACAAGAATAAAATACGCAGAAACGAGAAGAAAACAGTACAAACAACCTTTCATTTATCGCACAATCTGCCAACCCAAAATTGAGTTGATGACGGACAGAAACTGGTTCCAACGTAACCCAAATACATCTTCACCCAGTTCGTGCAATAAACATCCTCTGTTCGGCTACATTCGAGTTTTTGTCCGCACAGTTCGGTCCCCTCGCGACCTTCCCGGCCATCTTAGAAAAAAAAGAACACGTAGCAGCGCAAGCGCACCTCCCCGTCAGACAAGACGCGCAGGACCGGTTACTTAGTGGCACGAGAGATTTCACCTGCGACCATCGATTCTGATGTAAAATTTATATTCATTTTACTAAGAAATCGAATCGCTCCTAGTAGTAATCGAGTAAATTGGCGAGTCGATTAATCGATACTTATGATGTATGTTGATCGCCGGCGCCGCTTTCTGCACTTGCAATGACCATCAATCTAAATTGAACAAAGTTTTGGCGTGACACGCGGTCTAGTTATAAACGGTTATCAATTGGCCTACATCTAGTGTCCAATGATTAATATTGATTGAGAAGGAGACCAATGAGGCAGGAGATAGAAACTGTCTTGTTGTTTCTGATGCTGATGGCTTGATAAGTCATCAAAACTTGGTAAAGCGTTGGTTTTCTAAGAAAGTCTGTCATATTATAAGGGCCGTCATGAAAATCTGTAATTTTCTCTAGTATTTGACAAGGTGTCGAATACCGCTCTTTATTTGGACAGCCGTTTTTGCCGTTCACCGCAAAGCTTATGTAAGACTTCGTGTGATTTCAGACACATATCATAAGACTTGGTAATGGCACCAATATTAAGGTGACATGGTGACAAAAATGTGGTTTTTCTATTTCGTGTAACTTGTTAAGTATGTGGAATAGGGATTTAACATTTCGGTACGTTTTTTGACTTTTTGCTCTAGTATCATGTAAAAGGAATACTTCAATGAATTTTTTTCTAAGTATACAAAAAAATCGCAAAGTTATATCTATTTTTTTTACTTTTTTCGACATCGCGGCGTAACACTTAAGAGTTATTCAATGGAATTTACTTTAAAACATAGAGAATTATCATATCAAAGTTTAATTATAGTAGTTTTAAATTTAATTCATTTATTTTGTTTAAAAAGGAGTAAATTCGTTTTGGCATATACCTACGTCGTTTTATTCCGAGCGCACGCACTCTATAAGCCATCACTCTTCTTTTGCGTTTCAAAAGTAATTGCATCACTTTCGCTCGCTTTTCGAGGATTTTAGATTTTCGAGGTAGCGTCTTAACTACTAACGTTGTTTTGTGTTCGTGTTTTGTTAAATGTCCTTTTCTTAATTAACACACGAATATTTTGTTAAAAATTCAAATAAACCGAGGCCTTCTAAAGGCTATTTTCAATGATAACCTTAGTTATTATTGTAATGGTTTTCGTTGGATCTGACAGTAAAATAATGGACCGTAGTATTTCTAGAGCCCTCGAATTTTGGTGTTGATTGATTGATGTCTTATAATGTAGATAACCAATTTATATGGATCGCTTCTATAGACATTTATCAACAACAACAGTTTCGGGTGACCAATGAAAATCAGCGCCGTGCTGAGTGGACACCTTCTTGTCACAGTCATCATGACGTGATGATCTATTATGATTTATTTTTCTGATTACCTACGAGTTAATTATATTTTTGTATGCACGTGTGACAAATAAACCTATTTTTCTTTTTTTATTTTCTTTTCTTTCTTTCTTACAGATTTAGAAGTGGAACATTAACAATTTTAACTCCAAAAATCAAAGCCGCACAGCAACCATGCCCTAGCATCAGTAATCAAGTCTTTTTTCACATGTCTCACAGTGTGGTCCAAATTATTCGCTTGCATGACTGCCGCCTATTAACCATGCTGCGTTGCTGCTAATACGCGCATTCAGGTCGTTGCTCAACCGACTATTGTCGCGGAACCAGATATATCAGACAATAACATGTTTGGCAACTGTTTAGTGATACATACGATGATAGATTATAGTTAGCTTGCTTTTACTTTTTGTGTACCATGTAAATTAAGTTAATGCAACAACAGCTACTGAAAAGTTGTTTAAAACAGTTTAATTCATGAGGCCCTAGATGGCGGTAGAAGCGTTGGTTTTCGTGGAAAGAAACGATTATGCGATTCAGCTGTATGTAACAATGCCATCTAGGGCTTTGTAAAATATACAACTTTGTAATCGAAATACTTTCGCACTTTTAATATTTTAATAATTAATCAATATAGAAACAGGATCGTAGCAGGTAACTTTCTGTAATTTCTTCCTACACCCATGGGAAAAAAGCATGGCGTCAGTTTATACAGGATGATTGGGGTGCAAAGCTTTAAAGCGAAGTGATCCTATAAGGGTTCCGTTTTTTCCTTTTGAGGTACGGAACTCTAAAAACACAAAAATTTGGTTAAAAAAAATTGGTAAGACTTCGTCTTAGACAATCATGGCTTAAATGGTTCTAAATTGTCTGTACTATCTTCACCTTAAAGCTTTGCACCCATCTTCCAATCACCCTGTATAAATACGTATGTAAGTGAGCACTCTCATTTAAAAAAACGTGAAATAATCTTAGAAAAAAAAATATATAACTACATAACTGCAGGGCAAGTATACAAACAGCGTGAAGTAAATCAGACATAATCGAAAATAAACTTAACCACTAAAGGTTAACCATCAAGGTTGATAATTGCACGTTCGTTCCTATACATAATATTATTGTGTAAATATTTTTTTAATGCCCAATTGTTGCCGAAAATTGACCAAGAGCACTTAGCGAAAATAATGTATGTATGGATTTTACTTAGGCTTGGAAGCAAAGATATAATTAAGGCGACTACATGATCTAAAGCGCGGTCTTTGTCCGACTGCATAGAAAAGAAAAAGTAGCGCGATGATACAACAAAAAATCTATTTTTTGGACCAAAAAAATTAAAACACTAGTGCTTTAGTATGTTGCTTGTAGAATAATCTGACAAAAAATCATAATAATTGTATGTACTCGCATATTAGTATGGTTTTTATTGTAAAAAGAATTTTAGAGGTATCTTCATGATTTTTTTCTATCGTATCAAATTAGTTATGTTTTCAACACACTATCTGCCTAGCACTGTATATCCTGAAGAATATCATATATTTTTCTGATTTTGTTTACTCGTGGACTTCCCGAACCGCAGGCCTTTTATACATTTTTCCGCCTGTCATTAAAAAAACAAGGTTTATCTTTAGACCCAAGTTTAAACGATCGAGCATTTTTTTTTGCATCGAACTTTACTTAGCTATATTTTTTTTACGTTTGTTGGTATGTAAATTTCAAAACACAATAACTGGCTCGAAGGTTTGAGCTTGGAATAAAGTTAGTTACTTGGGCTCGTTGTAATGAGACGGTATACTCGTACTTATGTCAATCAAAAAAGTGCTGTTGATCTGTAGGCCAATTTCCGTGGTTAAAAACGTTCAAAATCTCGTCGCAATCTTATCTCAGCGACAATCAATGTCAAAAACTTGTCAACAATGTAGGGATTTTAGAGTTATTTTTGATAGATTGAGACTGAGATCAGACTGCCGAGATCCTTCAAAAGTGCCTTTGATGTGCCTATTTGAAATAAATGATTTGACTTTGACTGGGAACGTTCTTAAAATGACGAGAATTGCCCCTCTGTGCTCTGACGAATCTATCAGCTCTAAATCGGTGCCTAACTAACACGTTTGCGTGGAATAAGTAGGTAGGTAATTAGGAAGATAGTATTTCCGGCCACTGTGGAACAGACCCTTGATATCAAAGACACACCTACTATCTATTAACAGAATCTACAGTTATTCCCACTTCCTCCAGCCATTGTTTTATAACAAATAACCAATAACAAACAGCATGGTTTGAAGGCACGGAGTCAAGGCCGAGGCCGAGGCTCGTAGGCGGGTTCCGCACCTATTGTCTTATTGGACCTATTGTCTTATTGGTATTGACGATTTCAACATTCACAAGAGTATTTGGTGTTTGCTTTTTCCTACTAAACACCCCATTGAGTTGGGTGGTATGGACTTCAAATTGATTCGTCAGCGCAAATAAAAACCTTACCATTCGAAGATAGCCCTGTCGAGGTTATTTTACCTCTCACAGCAACCAAACAGCAACCTTATTGCAACAAGAATAAAGATAACTGTGCCGCATAATCAAAGATTTAAAAAAACTGCGAAGGTGAAAGGACTAGTGAAGAAGTTTGACAACTGAAACGTCACGTTTTACTTTTAATTTTGATCGCGTAAGTAGGTAATACCGTCCATAGTATATCTACTTATACATAAAATATCATCACGCCTGTAATCCCCGAAGGGTTAGGCAGAGATGTACCTATAGTGCACCCACATTTCGCCAGTTATGTTGGAGTCCCATTATTACTAATACTTATTTCATGTTCACTGAATTATAGCAAAGAGATAATAGAGAGGATAATAAAAGAGATATATCTTATGACGGAGTTACTAATAGGTAAATGATCATTTACATGATTTTTGACGTCAACAGTCCTTAATGCATATAACAATTAAGATAAACTAAAATGAAGTTTCCAGAAAATTTAAGACTTAAAATTCAATGTAAAATCTTTGCAACTAAATATGTGGAGAAAATTATAAACGAAAATAAATTAACTCCGAATTCACTTATGCCACTTATCTTTAAAACGTGTTTTAGCCTTCCTGTCGCTACAATATACCTTAAAGTGACTGAGAAGGCATGAGACTTAACTGTGCCTTAATGAGTTGGATTTAAGATTCAGCCGTCAATCTGCCCTATCTTTGATACATGTGTGAGGTCGCATTTCAATTATCAGTCTAGTGTCAAACAACAAACGTGACGTTTCTATGAAACAAATCCTTGGAGAATGCATGCACATCGTCAATCACGTACCTAGTAGATACGTATATCACCTAGGTAATATTTGATAGCGCAATATCGAATTTTATAGATAGGTTTGCTAGTGAACGTGATAGAACTCTTAATTTGGCGATTGATTAAAAAACTTAGACAGTGCGCTGACTGAGGGAAGACTGCATAAAATACAGCACAATAATATACTGCACAATATTATACCACACTCAACGATGATGCACTTACTTGCAACAAAGCGCCACAAAATCAAAGTAACTTTTACTGAAAATATACATTTTGACATGGACAAAATGTGTGTCCTAAACAGACAATGATCAACACAACATTCTCAAAGATAGACGTTCCATTTTCATTCATCAACAAATCAAGATTGCAAACAAGATACAGTCCCCGGCACGTAACTTGGCAAGAGTCGTTAGATGTGTTTTTCCTTTTATTAGCTTTCTTGTAAACAGACATGTTTAAAAATAATCTACGGCAATAACCATAGTATAATGACAACCAATAAAAGTGACCATTTTCTTGTTGCACAGTGTACATGCGCTAACTTACCTACTCCTAATACGCCAAAACCTTGCCAAGTTACGTGCCGGCGACTATAACTTCGGTATTCCAATTTAGAATTTCTACCCAACCAGTTTTCACCAGTCGAAAGTTATCAGCAATTAGGCAAAGGAACACGAATTACTGCCAATCAATATGCAATCATTTTCGTTCACGTCTGACCTAGACCTTAGGACAGTAAAAATAGGATCGTAAATAGTTAGCACGTCTTTATATAGTGCTGCGTATATGGTGGGCTATATGCGTTGAATATATGAAAATTAATTAAGGCCGACATCGACACTTTCAAATGGGGCTGGGTCAACGGAAATGACAGACGAAGATCTTGAATATAAAAGTTAAATTTAGTGGTTGGAGTGACATTGAAGGCTGTCCGATTATGTCTTAGTTGACATCGTAAATTCGTCAAATCGTCAATGGTTTAAGTACTGGAAGAATTTTGAGATGGGACTTCAAGGCAAATGATAATGTGTAGGTAGGTGAACATTTTAACTTGAATCATCCAAGAGTTCTATGTAAAGAAAACACTAGTTTAAATAATTTTTCAAGTCAGAACAAAAAAGAAATCATAGATACACACTTGCACGATCATCAAGAAATATTTTGTCCACGATTCATTCTCAGTTACACTCAAAAAAATGAATCTTTATCCAATTACTACTTACGTTCTAAATACTGTAGACAATTATAGAATTTAAAGAGATTCATGAGCAAGTAACGATGCAGCTTGAACAGTAAGTAACCCACATGTTTTAGTTCTTGTTCAGAGCATAACCATTATTGTTCTTCACTCACAGTTAGATGACTACGGCCATCTTTACCGTACGCGTACCACTGACCAGTCAACATCACACTCAAATATACACCTTACACTCTCACCGATAGAATCTTAAATCCATTGACAGTGCCAGATAAATTACGTGCCCTGAACGCTCCATAACACATGCAATTGTACACCCTACTCATTCACGAATAGAATGTATAATCCTTTGGTCATTTGCTCAGTATGTTTATTAACGCGCCACTAGATAATCATGGTTATAAAGTATGAACAATTAGATAAAACATAAAGTAACCGTTTGAGTGAATTTCTCGGATGCTTCTGATCATCAATACTTATGAGTATAAGTAAGTTATTTAGCACAGCATGTGAAGGAACAATAACAACGTAGAACACGATAAGGCAAGGCATGTGTATTCTTTAATTAGTTATGAACATCTACCTAGTTATGATTATCTTTCCACGTGAATTCAGTGGGAGTTCAAATCCATTAGATGCACGTCAGATGATACAAATTCTACGAATGCTATTGAAGATCTATCAGTAAAGAAAACAAAGAGCCGGAATTGAATAACGCATAAGAATAATACAATATTTGATCTGACATTAAGCTATTAAAGCGGTATCGATTACAAAATAATATTAAAATATATCTTCACTAATATAAACCAATGGATGGTTTGCGTGACCAATACTATTAGCTCATTCAAGTTTTAAATAAAATATATCTAAGACGAATTATTTGCTACTAATCTAAGTTCAATCAATACACAAACAATGTACAAGGCTTAAAGATATTAACTATGACTAATACTATTAAATAAGCGGATTTGGTTTGTGAATTAGAGAATGGTACAAAATGGGCACATGACCAACGCGTTTATAACGTCAAGTATGCAGTATCCGAACATAATTAATTCAGAGCATTAAAATAGTAATGGTCTTCTCAAAAACAAAACACTTCCAATCAATGATTTCAAAGTAATATATAAGTCGATGCTTCCAATTGATTAACGTACGATTGTCGCTAAAAGTGCAATAATGCGTTTGTAAAACAGTATTCAGACACATTTTTTATCACAAAAACTTTCAAAATGCAATAACAGTGAACTGTTTTGCAAACTAGAAGGGTAAACTTTATGGTCATCACATTTTTAAACGAAGTTTTAAGTGTCTTCAGCCACAAGATTGTACACCTTTAATGCTCGCAAGGCCAAACCAAACGTAGTCAGTTAATGTGACCCTAAAGGAAGATTTGGGGGAAGGAGGAATGAACAGGCTGGTGGTCCTTGAAAGTATAGGAACCAAAGAAGACTCAAATACTCATAACATTCAATTTCATCACATTACTCAACGAAACATCAACAAATCATGGAAAATCATCAAGTGTTACCTGAAGGCGGTCTCTCCTTGGGATAGCATATGCGGAACAGACCCCGCGTCCTCGTGTAGAAGAAGTATCTGTTGTTGAGGCTATCGAGGATAGACTGTGAGTTGCCCGCCGAGTTCTCCGCTGCGTAATTCTAGAACAAAAGAGAAGATAAGGTTAATATCTACATCTTTATCATACATAGACGTCTCTGCGGCTAGGAGTACCACTATTAACTAGAAACTAGAGGAACAATAACACCTCAATTAGAACTAACCACCTCAATATTATCGATACATTGTACAATATATTCAGCAAAAACACTTTTCTATAGGCTTGTTCAAAAATACTGGGTGGTCGACATTTTTTGCATGACTCAAGGTTCAATACTGTTTAGTTGTTCCGTTAAATATGGCTACACTTTTAGCTGTATGGCCAATTGACCATAATGGCACCAATATCGCGTACTATGCTGTTTTACACAATTCTGTTGCATTCTTGCATTTATGGCCTAAAAATACTAGTAAACATTCATGGATTCAGTTACAGAAAAATGACCAAAACGCAGTAACATAATGATGATATCGTTAAGTAATTAACCCCAATGTATAATATAATTAAAGTGCAATTATAAGCATAGCCTAACGGCCACAATGCCCAACAGCCGAGCGGTAGTCGGCCACGCAATTATAAGAAACTGGTCGGGGACCGCATTCCTGACGAGGCCTCCAGGGCCGAAGGCCGGAACGGATTGATTGCTTTCAAGGGCATTCAAGGACCGGGTTCGGGGATATACGTAGTCCTTTTCAATTTGCTTTAGAATATTCTGGTCCTTGTGGTTTCTTTGAATGTTAGATATTTCGTAGAGGTTGGTTAAGTTTAGAAGATATTTTGTTTGCGGAGTAATACAGCGAAGTGCAAAGTAAAGGTGTACAGTTTCCTTATTGATTTATAATAAGGAATAACAATTAACAATGAATATTGTAGTAATTGAGAGTCATTTTATTTGGTATTTGTAACTAATTAGTATGATTTCGTTCAGATTTTTCCTGTTTACTCATACTTTAGTCAATTAAGAGTTAACATAACTAATCTGTACCTTTATTTACCTGTTAAGGCTCTTTTGTTATTAAAGTCTTCATACAAAGAAAATTTATCACTTCTATGGAAATCTACACTTTCACCGTCGTACTCGCGTTCTATCATTAAAAAAACGAGTGTGCTTATGACCACACGACTGAAGTGAAACTTCAGTATTGCGTATTTGGCTATGAGAGGAAGAGAGAAAGAAAATGTGCGCGCGCACTGCTGTCTCTTGCTTATATCCCCACTCAACTCCCGTTCGCCTCGCCCGATCACACTTTTCGTAACGCTTACGTCACGCGTTCGCCAGCTTACTCCCCAAGTCAAGCGTGCGTAAAGAAGTTTCACTTAAAAAAATAAAACATAAATACCTATTCAGCCTGTATTTTCCCACTACATGGCAAATGCCTACCTTTCCTTTTTCCACTACACTAATTCAGTACATGATTGTGAACCTCCTGCGTTGAAATTATTCGACGGTTATTTAAAAAAAAAAATTAGCTCTTCCATACATTTTGACTGCGTGGGTATTGCAGTTTTCTGTGAAACAGTTGATTTCTTTTTGTTGATAAATGGTTACAGTTTGCGCAAAAAATATCTTGTAAGTATAGGCGTCAAGTTCGTCAAGCCATCTACGACTGGGTCTTCTGCTTAGCGTTGGACGTAAGCTATTCTATTGTTAAGCTGATAATTTTATGATGGTGTAAGCTAGTCATTAGAAAGTAGATATGGGCGGTCAACAAGACGCCCTGTCAGTCCTAACACGGTTAAATTTACACGACAACTGTTCGAACTTAACGCCCGTTTGCCTTAAACTTAGTTTAACGTTAAGTATTTATGTTAATAACCTCCGGCAGTCGAGTAACTGTTTATCTAAAATCTAGCTTAATAACTACAATTATTATGGACTAGCTGCGCCCCGCGCCCCGCGGTTTCACCCGCAAAAATGTCGATCCCGTGGGAATATCGGGATAAAAAGTAGCCTATATGTTAATACAGGGTGTCAGCTACCTCTATACAACATTTTATCAAAATTGGTCCAGCCGTTTGAGCGTGAAGAAGTAACAAACATATAAACACACACACATACACACACTCACAAACTTTCGCCTTTATAATATTATTGTGATGTAGGTGTGAACCACAAGACGTTTAAATTGTATAAGTAAGATTACAGAAAACATGAGGGAGTAAAAATGTAGCTAAAGGACAAAGAGTTATGGAATTATACTGCAGGTACGAATAGCACACATCAAGTAGGCATACATAACCAGTATAAGCTGATTTCTGATTGTACGAAAAACCTATACAATGCGAGGTCAGCTTACACTGGAAATGTGTAGCTTGATGTGTAGCCGTATGTACCTACACAGATCTCTCACAGTCAACATGGACAAACTCTCTTCAACGATTACTATTGTATGGAAAACGTTAAGTATACCAAACAACGTCAATAAAGACAGGCTTGACAGCTTTGCATGATATCAGCACTGAGGCACAGTATATATGTCACGGCTAATGGCCGAAGTGCGGCTACACCTAGGTTTAGCCGGCCGAAGTGCGGCTACACTTAGGTTTAGCCGGGTACAACTAGGTGTAGCCGGCCACATGCGGTTCGTGTATACTTCGGGTGACATCGGTTGCATGGTTGCGGTCGGTCGATAGGCGACGTAGGATGCAAGAGCGAGCGAAGGGCACCCCGAGCTTAGGTTTGGTTAGGTTACTTAAAACCCTTTACACAGAAATAGGAGCCCCGCTTGCGGTGCTCCGGCTAAACCTAGGTGTAGCCGCACTTCGGTTATTAGCCGTAACATATACACTATTACCGTGACCGAGGGCAAATTTCACTTTGACGTTACCCTGCTAAGTACAGAAGGCGTTTCGTACGAATATGAAAATAAAGGTTCCGCGATTTTGCGATATCTATACATATTATAATAAATCTGTAGACGAGGCGTTTCTGTACATTGAAAATATTAAAAAAAAAAATAGTTGGGGTGTTAAAGGATAAACGTTATACAAATAATGTTTATATTCGCATGCGACGTGTACTTAGCAAAACCATAATGCGGTCTGTGAATATTCCCTCAGTGCCTTCCAAACAGCTTTGTCATCGACATTCTGGTTACAGAGCGGATACAAGTCGTGAGAAACGCGGATCAAAAGGTATCATAAATTCTATCCTTATTGTATGATACATGAATAGAATTCATTATTTGTTACTGAATGTGTAGGTACCATCTCCACAAGTCCCAATGGTTTGTGTTTTTCTTTTTAATAACCACACGCATATATTCCCCAAAGGGTCAGGCAGAGGTTTACCTATGGTACACTCACATTTCGCTAGTTATATTTAAGTCCCATATAATAGGGGGCGAGCCTATTGTCATCAACTGGGCAGAAAGAAACTCCAGTCTACTACTAAGAAATTCCAGATAGATTGGGTTGGATCGATGGATGAATGATGGTCTTAATTCTATTTTTAGTGGTTTACTGATTTTTTTTCATGTGGTGACTGGAAGTTTCTTTGACGCTGATAGCTATCCGGTTTTGCAGGTAAACCGGATTGCGCTGTTAGTCAATAATCATAAATGAGTCATTCGATTTTTAAAAGAAAAAATCCATGCCGTCAGGTTTCTTAGTAGAAGGTGAAGCTAAAAATATCTAATATGTATAATAATAAAATGCGTAATATTTGTTTGAGGAAATCGTTTTTATAATCATCATCATCTAGCTATTAAAAATCATGGCATAAATTTAAAACAACTACTTATTGAATGATCGAAACGGAACCCTACATCTACCTACACAGCCTGAATTAGGACTACAAAACCTGAAGACCAATTCTCGTAATTTAAAACGTTCAAAATCTAGACGCAGTCTCATCTCGGCGACAAACAAATGTCAAAATCTTGTCAAAATGTAGGGAAATTAGGGGTATTTTTGACAGATTGAGACTGAGGTCAGACTGTGAACGTTCCTAAAATTACGAGAATTGCCCCTCTGGTCGTAGTGTCTGCTGTTGGAGCAGCTACAACTATTCTGTTAAATTCTTCAACGTGAAAACTTCGGTGAAGTGAGCTGTTAATAGTGTCAATCCCCAGCATTAGTTGGAATGAAAGCTTATTTCGAGTTCACTTCACCTAAGTTTACACGAATTTTTACAGCATAGCACTGCTGGTCTCAGGACAAACCCATATACATAACCAGTTCAATAGATTCAAATACCTATCTACATAGTAATAGCCTGGAGGGCCTTGACTAAGTGACTTTCTATCAGCGATGACGATGATGGAACTGTCAAAAATTTATTGAATTGACTTATGAAATGTTACCGAAAGGCTCATGTCAATCCAGTGGAGTCGTTGTAGAAATACGAAACGATTGCCACTTGTTGGCCCTAGAACTGTCAAAAATGCACCTGCTTAATTACGTTACATTTTTACCGACTTCGACACGTATGTAAGTAATATTATTGGAACTGCATTATATTCACATAATATGACAATCTATTAGGGCTACCAAACAAATATATGTTACAAATATATGTTTGTCCACGCATTTCTCCGTAACTATTAATCGGATCGTGACCATTTTTTTTATTGGCTTACATTTACTTAAACTTAGGGAAGACTGCAAGTTTCATACATACAGAGTAATTTTCAAGATATGGACTAATTCGTGTAAGTGTGACGGCCTGGCTTATTGATACGAGCTACGGGTGTATTGTCAAAGGGAAAACATCTCAAAACCTTGGTCAAATTCTAGTGCAATATTTACAACAAAACTATTAGGTACCTACTTACGAGAAACAAATATTCCAGTTTTTACTTAAAACTCAAAATTACGAAATAAAAAAGTAATAAAAAAAAATTAAATCGACTTCAAAAAGAAATGAACTCAAAATTATGAAATAATTTTAATTTCGGAAGTCGGTGGCAAAAAACTAAAATACAGATCCCAAGACACCGACTTCCGAAATTAAAGTTATTTCATAATTTTGAGTTTATTTCTTTTTGAAGTCGATTTAATTACCTATCACAATCAAACAAAACTTCATTCACAGCAACAAAAACCAGACATCAAACAACAATTACCTACATAAACCCAATATTACTACTTTCTTTATAAAATCAAGAAACAATACCCTCTACAAAAAACATTGACAATGGATGAATACGGAGTCCACCAGAGACAGCACATTCCATCAAACTGGTTGTAATGACTTCCCGGTGTACGAGAGGTAAGGGAGGGGGTGAAGTAAATGATGCCAACGAGTGACGTCACGGCTTGGGAAAACGACGCAATGATTATAATATGCTGAATTGCTGACATTATACGATGAGAATTGTGCACGCGTGAGATTGTTTGTCAATGTGTTGGGTTTTAGTTTGTTTAAATATTTTGATTAGGACGTGAAATCTTCAGGTGATGTAGGTTTCTATGTGTGTCTCCATAGCATAATCAGCCTTTAATGTTCCCACTACTGGGACACAGGCCTCCTCTTGGTGAGAGGGAGTGGACCGTAATCCACAAGACCGTAATCCACCACGCGGGCCTAGTGCGGGTTGGTAGATGTCATATGTCTTCGAATTTTTGGTTAATTGCCAAATCAGGTACACAGCTATTATAATAATTCAGAATTTTAAACCAGGTTAAGTAAATCCAATTTAAAAGGTTTGTACTTATCGAAATTATTTGACCAGATTAATTCGTGTTTATCCTTACTTTGTTTTCGAAGTGGCTTGCGCAGGAGTCAAGCAAGACAGGTTTTTGTTGGTGAGATTATAGCTCTGTGAAAAGCAATGATGGGGTTCAAACTCACTGCGTTGTATACAATATAGTAGGTACTTACTAATTCCATGCTCACAACAAAACATTCTCAAACTCGACTGTCAAAATTTAAGTGCAGACACCAGCACATCAACCTACTACAATCTGTCAAAATTCTTTAATAGATTTTCAACTTTATCACTAAAGCATAAGGTTCAAAGTTGATTGGGAAAATTTGACAGTTTCGGGTGGCTTGTTGTGCTGGCGTCTGTACTTAAAAAACTGGACACTGTCTAAAGCTAAGATGGAGTAAAGAAGTACCTCCTATTAAAGTATTATTGTTCGTCTATTATCCTCCCACTTCGAGTAATGAGAGATCATTAGTTTTTTGCGGCACAACACTAGCATCGAGATCATCAGAGCGATCAGTCAACGGACCGAGACGTTTCTTCAACTCGACTAGAGTTCATCGATCGATGTTTTTATGGAATCGACTAAGCTATCCGATTACGATTATCGATGGGAAAGTGCAAAGAAAGTTATATTTTATTACAGTGTCAATGTTAGGTGTGATGGAGAAACTTGATGTAAGTTATCCTGTAAGGCTGTGACATTTGATTAATGGCAGAGGAATTTTAATCGTTTAAATTATTGTTTATGGTAAAGTGAAAAATGTTGAGTCTACTGCAAAATGATGTTTTTTACCGACTTCAAAAAAAAGGAGGTTAGGTATAAATTCGACACTTATGTATGTAATATTATTGGAACTGCATTATTTTCACATATGACAATGTATTAGGGCTTGCAAACAAATATACAAAATTTTATACATGTATGTATGTATGTATGTTTATCCACGCATTTCTCCGCAACTATTAATCGGATCGTGACCATTTTTTTTATTGGCTTACATTTACTTCAACTTAGGGAACAGTGCAAGTTTCATCAAAATCGATTCAGTCATTTTCAAGATATGGACTAATTCGTGTAACTGTGACGGCCTGGCTTATTGATACGATCTACGTGTAGTGTCAAATGGAAAACATCTCAAAACCTTGTTCAAATTCTAGGACAATATTTACAACAAAACTATTACCTACTTATTACAATCAAATATTCCAGTTTTTACTTAAAACTAAAAATTACGAATAATAAAGTGATTCAAAAAAAATTAAATCGACTTCAAAATGAAATTAACTGAAAATTATGAAATAACTTTTATTTCGGAAGTCGGTGGAAAAAAAATAAAACTAAAATACAGATCCCAAGACACCGACTTCCGAAATTAAAGTTATTTCATAATTTTGAGTTAATTTCTTTTTGAAGTCGATTTAATTTTTTTAAATTACGTTTTTCGACATTAAACTTTGGCCTATGCTAATTGGTTCTATGAATTTTTGTACCACCCAGGGTGAAAGGAATGAATTTGACAGTATTGAATTGCCACCGATCAATCTTCAAATTAGTGACCAAAATTTAATAACCAGTTTGAAAATTATGCCAAAATTACTTAACATGAAAATTGCGATACTACACTCACCTTTCACTTTATATAATATTGTAATCATTCAGTTTGACCACATTTCACAAGTTATCGACAATTACCAGAATACAATATACTTAGTCCGGTTTGAACGCAATCGAGAATGCGACAGTTAACTGCAGATTTATCTCTCATTTACCTAAGCGAAGGTATTTCCTTATCTATCTGAGGTATTTGCAAATAAGCACGTAGGTACCAATCGGTTTTACATTTTGACTCAATCATAATACTTACCTACTTACGTATTTACCTAAGTATAATCAAATAAAGTAAAACGCAGGTGACCGCATCCCGGTGTTTTCCTTGTCTTTGTTCAATTCCTATAATTAAACACCGACACCTTTATTGTCCACCAAGTTGGTTTAAGTATTTATTGATAGGTAAATTAAAATAATAAGTAAGCAAATAATAAATAATACCTAATTAATAACAACTAACTAATTAATAACAAAATTAAATCCTAACTTAACAAACTAAAATATGTATATAACGTCGAAAAATTCATCCGCATCGCTCGCTGTCGACTGGTAATGTACCCAAGAGACTGGCGGCATTACCCCGTTGTATGGCAATGCTTAGCCTCTGCAAAAAGTAAATACAATAGCCAGGATAATAACTAAAAAGGTAAGAGGACAATCTAGCTATTAATATTCCTCTATATTAAGAACCATACTTTAAATGCAGAAACCATTTTTTCAATGACACTTATTAAGAAAGTCCCATGTCTGCTCTTTGTTCCCCAACGACATGCAGCAAAAGTGAACTCTGCGCTGCTACTAATAACGCCGTGGAAGTGCCGAAGTTTTTTGGGCCAACAAAATTTTAATAGCCGTCGTGTCAGCGATACAAAGAAGATAAAGAAAGAAGCCTGGTTGGTTCACCATAGAATTGCCAGCAGTAGGAGTAGGACAGAATAAATACGACCTGTGATTGACACGAAATAAGGGCCAAGAGAGAATTGGACAACCACCTGCCATTGCAACCTTGCGTGACCAGACGACACGAAGGCAAGACCTTTACGATTCTAATAGATTTTCACCGAATTGATCCGATTGTTTAACGCCCACGCGATGTTAACACATTCCTCAAATACGAATTCCACATTCCTTAACTATGAAGTTAAGCAACAGGCACTTGAATCGGTACGTATTGTTCAATTTAGGTATATTTCAAACGAAGATCGATCAATTGATTTATAGATGACAGTCGACCTCGGAATTATTGGATGATTATAGATATGCATAGATATGCGCTTACCCTTTCTTATTTTTTTTTTGTGTATTATGTTCTTTATTGCGTCATTTTTACCGCAAATAAACGTATTTTCTTTCTTTATATTAAATCAGCCATCATTATGAATGCTTGCCATATAAAGTTCACAGTAATTTTCCCATAAATGTTTCTTAATTAATTGGCAAATTACTAGGAAAGATTAATCAATAAAATATTGATGCTTAGAGGACTGCCACAGAGGATGTAAATAATGAATTGGATTTTTTTTTTAGTACAATTTCTGTCAAAAAAATGCACGTATCGGCTTATTTCTGAAAGGAATGACTCACGTCGTTAACGAAGTTTAAAACATAGTAATGAAGAGTTGCGGAACGTTGACAAGGCTGACGTTTCCACTACACATGGTCAATATCGGTCACTTTCGCCACCTCTCGGAGCACACTCGGTAATTATAATAGTCGAGCATTGTCTACAAACTTTCGCTCAACCTGTACCTCTGTAGTTTGGACGCCAAACAACTAATCATTAACAATCTTATACCACGTAGTTAGAGAGTTTATTACTACGTTTGAAGTTAATGCACCAAGAAACATTATGCTGTGCATTAAGTGAAAATCATAATGTTTAGTTTTTATTATGATCTGTTTACGCACGCGGACAGTGAATAGTAGACAGTTAAAATTAAGACGCTGGAGATTTATGAAGCCTAATACTAGAGCAATTTGTCGGTAGGTAATTGGTGTACCTACTATTTTAATGTCAATCATAAATAACTGGGTAATTGCTATCATCATCTGCCTAGCCTTTTCCCAACTATGTTGGGGTTGGCTTCCAATCTAACTGGATGCAGCTGAATACCAGTATTTTACATAGACCGACTGCCTATCTGACCTCCACAACCCAGTTACTGGGTAATACGATACCCCTGGTAAGACTGGTTGTCAGACTTTCGTTCTTCTGACTACCCGTAATGACTGTCAAAGATCCACGAATGACAGCCGGGACCAACGGCTTAACGTGCTTTCCGAGTCACGGGTCTCGGTTTGTAAAGATGATCACCCATCCACAGACCAACCGCGGCGAACTGTGTGCGGTTGTTATGGTTGTTATTATAAAGCCGCGGGCCCCTCGACTGGGTAATTGCTGTCGTTACAAAACAAAACAACAAAATATTTTTTGGAAATAATATTTTTTGTCAACAGTGAGTGTGCTCGTTGATATCTTTTGTACTACGAAAACAGTATCAAATTCTTTGCAAAACTTTCAAATAATGTCGCTCTCATAATTTTCAATTAATATTAAGTACAGACCTATGATTAATATCACAAAAGGTTGACTAGTTTCAAATGCTAATATATACAGTTTCGCTTGGCGAGGCGCGCAAACGAATGCGCACGTCGTACATACGTCAATGTATGATCGAGCACGTTCGGAATGTGGTACGAACTACGAATAGACGGTAGACCGCGTACGATGATTTCACATAAAAAACCGGTCACCTGTACGCGACAAGAGATTCCACCGCTAGCGATGTGGATGTGGGCTTCCTCTTTAGAACATTTACTCTAATGAATATTGAAAACCGGATGGAGACGCGTTGAAATATAAATGAAACTCTGAGTAGTTTTTAATGGCTCCGTTTAGTCCGTCTTGCGTTGGTGTTGTTGTCCGTCTTCTGTCTTCACCTTTTAGTTCAGTTTACCAAGATCATCTATAAAAAAAACCTCTGTGACATACGACCAACAAGTGATGTTACACCTAAAGGTTCCGTCTTTAAGTTCGGAACCTTAAAAACAAAGTCGCCTAACCCTAAGTAATGGTCATTCATCTCATCCGTTTTCAAGAGCCAACTTTCTGACTCCCTAAACACAACATTCACTACAAACCGCTTAAACAACTCCGCACAATTCTCGTGGCCGTGCGTTGTGTATCAGACCGGTGCACGGAGCATACATGACGCTCAGCTGTACAAAGTGGACGTTTTTGCGCAGGAGTGAGGACGCCACGCGGGTCATGTACTCGACGGGCCCGTTCACCTTGCAATGCCGAGCACCCCAGACATACGTATACGTGAGGCTGTGTAGATGCTCCCACAATGCAGGCTGCGAACTACGACTTGAGTTTGCAGATGGTTATTCTAGGGATAATTTTAGTAAGTGAATATAGGAACATGTTCGGTGACTGATTATATTATTGATACTATAGAAAGAATTGCCTTTATACTTATACATAATATATATATTTTAGTGTTAGATTGTATATTGTATTACGATGAAATTAAACAAAATTAGAAAAAAAACGTTATATAGGTAGACAAAAGTAGAAATAATTTTTACATATTAAAAATACTGGTCCAGGCTTTGAATCACGAGCCGATTTTTCTTACGAACGCATATAGATAGCAATCTGAAATTATAGTAAGTAAACAGAAATAATGTATTATAATGACGTGATGGTATCAATAGAGAAACTGAGATTTTCCGTAGTCTTATAGTTTTATGTCTAATGCAATTATCTTTCATCTTACTTATACCAACTTAATGAATTTGATGATTACACATTCCACGGTTAAAGTCATGCATGCCTACTAACTGCCATGTGTACTTCATATCTATTTACGCCTTAATATCCTCTTAGTATCTGTCCAATATTGAATAACCATAATCAGCCTGCCCACTGCTGGGACCCAGGCCTCCTGTCCACCACGCGGACCAGTGCGGGTTAATGTAGATGCCACATGTGTTCGAATTATTGGTTCTATCTAAGACCTGCTGGTTTCTTCACGATGTTTTCCTTCACCGTTTTGAGAGCAGTGATGATGAAATAATTTACCTGTGTGGGTCCGAACCTACGACCACTCGAAAGTCGCGGTTGTTACCACTGGGCCACCACTGCTCAATATTGAATGCGTAAATATAAATGCATGGTCAAGCATTTCCAATTGCACATTGCACACAGCCATCCAAATCCAAATAAATAAATTCCCACGGCAGCTACACGGTATTCTTAATAATCCTAACAGGACAGATGCTGCGGCAATCGGCAATAAACCTGCCAACCTTGAAGATACAACATTACTATACAATAGCACCACTTGTTAATATAATTGTCTGATTTTTTACCAGCCAGTGTAACGTAGTAGACTATCGAAATAAGAACTTTATAAATAAAACTTTTTGGTTATGAGCTTGATTTCATTCCTAGTTTGAATAATTTTGCTCGATTTAAACCCGATTTTTCAAACTAAAATGAATTCGAATTAAAAATGCGGTTTGACAGCCTTTGTAAAACCACCATATTATTCTTCATATAAAAGTGATCTTACAATTGATAAATTGGCCCTAAATAACTTCAATTTACGAATGTCAAAATACATTTACGTATTCGTGAAAGTAGACTGCAGTCCAGACATTCCAATGCGTGAGTGGCTAAGCATGGATAGATTTTAGTTTGTCATTATTATGTATGTATATATAAATAATATTTCCAATAGCTCATTTATTTTTTCGTAGATCGGACAAGATAGACACGAAACAGTAATGACAGTTTTCATCTCCACCAGACTTGAAAATATGGCCACAATAAAATTGTCTCAATTTCGGCTACGTTTCTTTCAGTTTAATGGCTGTATAATAAAATGGGTCTATTGACGACTAGACAAATAGGTACAAACAAGCATTAAACAGTCACCTAAAGATACTATGGTAACCTCATTGTTATTCCTTAAGCACACGACGTCGAAGTGTCCGCTTTCTGAACTCAGGGTCATACGTTCGATGTCGCGTCGGAAACCTGCCTGACCTACAAGATTTGCTGTCTGCACGTAAAATTCGCCAATCCGTATTATTACATACTTGCAGTTTTTAGCATATCTGGGGCCATATTTTGAAGTTACAGCCATATTGTTCGGTAAAGTTTGGTTATTAATTATACAATATAGCAACCAAACTGTACCTTTTTTATATATAAGTCTACTGTCGATATAGAAATATATTACTGTCCCAAACATATAACAAACTAGCTGTTGCCCGCGACTTTTTCTACGATCCAGGGTTTCCGTTCAGACGCTTTAGCGTGAAAGCGTAATAAACAAACATACAAAAAATATAATTTTTTCTCTTTATTATATTAGTTTAGACGAAGACAGAAGTATTTTTGTTAAGTATCAGGCTTCACACGATCAAGTTAAATATTTATTTATGTAGATCCCATTAAGTCTGGTATTCTCTTTCCAAGTATAGACGTATTATCTCGGTACAAAAGCATCTCGTTCCAAAAATAGTGTAGCACCTGCTTGGTATCGTGTAGGTATCAATATCATCTGCCACTACAGCACAGTCATTTTATATTAGATTTTATAATATATTTTTGAATAAAAATGGATATTACACATTTATTTATAAACTAGCGACCCGCCCCTTACTTCGCACTGTTTTTACGACTTGACAGAACTTCGAGATTTTATTATAAGTTTAATATTAATGTGTTACATATAAACCTTTCGGAATAAATTCTTTAAATGCTGGTAAAGACCGCATCGAAGCCCGTTGCAAAGTTTAGAAGAACAACGCGGTCATACAGACAAGTAGTAAGGTAACAAGTAAATAGCTAGGCGAATGCAATAGATTGAAATTCTCATACCGCATCCTTTTCTATAATGTCTATGGATTTGCATCATTCGTACATTCCATTTGAACTGCTTCCGAGGTCGATAGTCCGAAAATTATGTAAAAACATTTTGATCTCCATTAATTATAAAATATGTATATGGTAACATTTACGTAGTCTAAAATCATCAAAGTTGTATGACAAGAAATTTTAATGTGCCTAATATGCAAAAAAGTTATATACATATTATACTTCAATCTGACCTGAGGTGAAAGACATTGCTACAAAAACATATTTTTAAATACTTCTGCCATAATTTTATCATTTAAATGTATTTATATTTGACACAGACTTGAATAATACGATTAAATATTTTTTTTAATATTTTATCTCTTTATTCTTTATCGGTATACTTTCTCTATAGTCTAGACTATCTTTATGATTATACTTTATTACGGAAAATTTACTTTTTGTTAATTTGTTTTAATATTTACTTACAACCATAAAGAACGCTTACAAATTAAAAACTAAGCCTTTGTAAACGAACACTCGCGCACATAAACTAATGTCTCAATTGAAATGGACCTCGTTAGCTGCGTGTGCGCATCCATCAGCGTCAACGTCAAGTTTCACTGCACCGAGGTGGACGCACTGGACACTGCAGTGTCCATGGACATTGGACACGCAACGGCCGTGTGTCTAGACTGGCTGGAAACGTTTCTCACGCTTTTATCCTTTTCCTCGAAAGCTGGTACTGAGAGGGTACGAGTATGTAACAGGTTAACCACGCCTTTAACAGCTCTTGCCATTAATCCACGACTTTAAAGCCCCATTTACATGATGCAAGTTTCTTGAGGAAACCTTATTTTACCTTAGAACCAAAAATTCGAAGATATGTGATTATGACCCACATCTTCTCAAAGAGAGGAAGCCTGTGTCCCAGCAGTGGGAACATTAAGGCTGATTATGCTAAGTTTGTTGCCTGTGGCATACAATAAAGAACAATTGACTTAACATCGTGATAGTGTCAACTTTTATTGTTGCTTCAACTTATGCAATTAAATCGCATTGTGTTAATCAGGCTTTAGACCGTTTTAAAAGTTTAATAGTGTATCGGGACTATCGTGCTATTGATTTTAATTTTAATACCACCTATCGTTCGTACCCTCTACTGTGTATTTCTTAAGTGACCCTCAGCAGACTCAGGTCTTTAGATAGATTATTTATTTGTTCCTTGGATAAATTGCTGAAAAATCCTCATGGTTTTTTTTTGTTGGATGGTAAATCATCTAATGACTCCTCCCGCTCTGGGTGGAGCGGAAGGGAGTGTCAGACTCTTACTGACTAAAACCCACCCGTGTTCCTTCCTTAGCCCTTTATGTTCCAGGGCAGCGGTAACCCTTTCGGACGATCTCGCTACCCCGGCAGGAATCCTCATGGCTCACGATCTTTTGAAGAATTGGAAAGGTAAAAAAGTCTTTCAAATTTCGAAACATAAACCTATTTGTGCAAGTTTGGTATATTACCTAGGTACAGGGAAAACAATAAAAACTAAACAAAAAACGTAAAGCGGCTCTGCAAATAATTTAACACGAAATGATAACCCCCAAAATAATTTAAATAAAAAGTAAGTTCAAAAACTAAAACCCGACCACTGAAAAATCACGCTCTAAAAAGTATGAACAAAAAAATATTCTCATCTGAAATTGTTATGTACAAACTATTCAATATTTATCGTCTATTAAACAAACAACTTACACGTAATATTTTAATGTATTTATTAGCACTAACCTTTTACTGCTTAAATCCAGTTAAAATAATTTTAATTTTGTAGCCTTTGTAACGTTCCAAACATTAACTTTTATAAGCCCAATGGTACAGACGCCAGCACATCAACCTACACCTAACTGTCAAATTTTCCCAATCAATATTGAACCTTATGCTTTAGCGATAAAGTTGAAAATCTATTACAGAAATCTGACAGATTGTAGTAGGTTGATGTGCTGGCGTCTGTACCTAAAAGTTTATAATCTGCGCAATTTTTTAATTGGTCATATTTTACTTGACTATCAATTTGATTCTCGCACTATACTCGGGATACAAGTATGAAAAAACCTGTAGGTAGGTAGGTAACCAACCAACTGGTTATGATGATGTCTATAAAAATAATGAAACGATGCAGACTGGATGAAACTTGCTTGCTAAGAAGGGCTATGAACCTGTTATTGTAATTAAGTCTATTATTCCTATTTATGTAAAGGAATATTAGTATAATCTATACCTACTACCTTTTTCAAGCTATCAAACTTCTCTGTGATAGATGAAAATAAATACACAACAGATCCTACATTTTTAATAATTAAATTTATTTAAAATGTGTGTCGTGAAAAATAAAAAGTGCTGAGGCGATAAAATGTAATCGCAAACTAAGACTTTGTAATTTTGTTAGCTGCTCGTGCACCTGTTAGCAGTTTCAAATAATGATAACGGTACTCCAATATTAAGTAGACCAATTGTGCTACTTAGAGACCCTATTTATCTACTAAAATTACTAAGTACCAATTTCACCAACGAACTGAACGCGATCCGCACGTCTAAACAGCGTTCGAGAACTGTCAGTGTCAATATTTCACAACAATGATGACACTGGAAGCTCTTGATCGTAGTTTAAATGTGCTGATCGCGAGTTCAGCATTGGTGAAATCAGTCCTAAGCCGCATACTTAATGTCAAAGACGCAAGGTCGCAACAGTTCAATAAAGAAATTAACCAATTCTAAATTGGAGCGAGAAATGAGTCTATATTTCGATATTATGATCGTTACAGATTTTACGGCTTTTATTCGCTTGGCAAAGAGTCCAGCAAGTGCCAGCTAAGGCAGGTTAGGTCTTTGTAAGAACCAAAATATCTGCAGCTGGGCCATAACGACGAGTAGTGGTGGCCCAGTGCAGGTAACCCCGATAGGGTGCTCTAGCTCTCAAAACGATGAAGGAAACATCGAGACGAAACCAGCATGTCGTAAAACTAAAAATTCGAAAACATGTGACATCTACCAACCCGCACTGGTCCCGCGTGGTAGATTACAGCCCACCCCCTATCGAAGAGAGGAGGCCTGTGTCCCGGCAGTGGGAATATTTTGCTTGGGCCATAAAGCTCTCCAACAACCTAGGAATACTA
The DNA here is from genome assembly GCA_914767645.1 of Hydraecia micacea. Classification (NCBI taxonomy): domain Eukaryota; kingdom Metazoa; phylum Arthropoda; class Insecta; order Lepidoptera; family Noctuidae; genus Hydraecia; species Hydraecia micacea. The sequence goes on from OU611780.1 coordinate 11,702,530, forward strand.
CTAATAAGGGATAATTAGTTAAAACTTTAAACCCAAAAAAGAACAAATAACAGTTTAAAGACCTTTAGTAACAATTTAACAATGAGGGCTATTAATTAGAAGTGCCTTTAAAGTGTGAGCATCTTTCTGTGGTTTATTACCAAGTCGATTCGCACGAATTTACTCGCCCGAGTATTCACTTTTAAACAATATTATTTATTCTTTAAGCGACTCGCACGAATTGGCACATTTTGAATTTTATACAATGAAGTTAAGAAAAAGGTACACGTTTTATAATATTTAACTCTTATCACTTCTGTGCGCTAGTGTCCTTTTTCTTAACTAAGGCTCTAGACAGACGGACTGCAATCCAACCGCAAATTGCAGTTCGGATGCAGTTTCAATGCAGTTGACACGACTGCAATAGAACTCAATTCATTCAAACTGCATCCGAACTGCAATTTGCGGTTGGATTGCAGTTGAAATGCGGTCCGTCTGTCTAGAGCCTTACATAGCATACAATTCAAAATATTAAATATTTTATTAGGGGGTGAGCTTAAATCATAAACCGGGAACAAGGCCATACTCCAAAGAGTCCAAACTATCACCTGTGCTATCACTGAGAAATAATAGGCTTGACAAAAACGACCTTACATAACCCATAATTGCCATAACGTACAACTTAAAATTAGTACACCATGTCATACATATGACACTAGTTAATTAAAGGAAAAAATGTCTTTATAATGTGCATAGTTGCAAAATCAATGAACAAGCCGTAATGACACAATGGGGCAACAATAATGAGAGTATGCTGTGCGAAACTGTGCAGTTTGGCAACGAACGTCAGCCATCTTACATTTCATTAAGATTTTGTTAGTGTTATGAATGATATGAGATCGTAGAAGTTTTGGAAGGGTGGACTTTGAGTCTGATAGATGGAACTTGATGGAAGGCATATTGATACACAAGCCGTGTGCCCGATGGGGTTTTTCATCGGCAAAAACTACTAACTTTTATAGAAACTTTCTTCCCCGTTTGGATTTTCAAAAATTCTGCCTTAATGATCACTTTCGGTATAAAATGAACTCTCGCGTAGATCCAGCGGTGTAGGCTGTACGTTGTCTGTCAGTGAGTGTCTGGTACATAAATAATATCAGGTAGGCTCTTTATATACGGAACGAAAACTTTGCAATAGACGGAGAGGACATCTAAAAATGGCCATGCCTCCCTAAATTGTAATGTCTACAGCACTAGTACCTACCTAAATGACGCTGATGATGACTGATTTTCATTCATGTTGGAACTCGTAAGCATCCACTATCTAATGCCTTTTGCAAAGCGGTATATGAATAGGCGATATCCATCTAGGTATATATTAAAAAATATAATTATGATGTATGTAGTCTTTCAAAGTACGTGGAACATACCAGCATTGACCATTCTGCATGAGGCATTAACCGTCTCAAGTTCAGTGAAAGGCCGGAAAACTATAAGCCATGGAAAGAATTGTGAAAGGCAACCATAATAGCGATGAAACGATCTAAGAACCAGATGGATTATCCACACTTTCCATGATTTATAGTTATTTGTTTATTTTCGGACAATCAATTTATATTGGTTATGTCATTTAAAAAAAGAAGGCCATACAAATATGGCGGCATGTAATGGCGGCAATTTTTTTTTTTAATAAGCGGCGCCTTTATTCTCTTATACAGCCTCGTTTACGTTCACATGGCCCTTTACTGCATGTCGTACGTAATATGTAGTTGGTAATCAAGTGACATAATGACCAAATTGTCTCAATCCGGTTAATTAAGTACAAATGCTTTTAAATACTTCTGGTTTGTAGCAGGTAATATTTTTATTTTACATAATGTGACCGTCAATTCAGTAAGTTGCCAAGCTTTGTAAATACTTATTACAATATTTTTATACGAGTTCTCACGATTGTTTTATGCAACATTTTTAAAGAAACAGGATACTGCTGGATTTCTACTTATTTTGCACGAAGAAATCTTAACATGTAGCCCATGCAGGTGTTCGTTTTGTTGGTTTTATTGAAGTCAGTCATTTCTAAACACAACTTGGTCCCACCCCTAGTGAGTAAGCTACGATTACCGGTGATTAAACCGACTATTAGAAGCTGCAATCACGCTTGACCGTGCAATATCCGTAAACATGCAATCTTAAGCAAGTAATTTCCAAACACACAAATACAGTTTGTATGGATGCAAAAATTGACTGAAACCAAATGAGTTTCTTTTTTTAATTAGGTACCTACTAACTACGATCTTGATGATCTTAAGATCTTTTTCTCCTAAATTATTAGGTATGATGAAGAAATCTACGCAAACATTTTATGTTTGCATGTAGCTGTAAAAAGCTGAGATTGTTTTGGATTAATTTTATCGAATCGTGATTGATTAAAACTGTTAAATACTTTTTCGTTATTAACTCTACCTACTTAAATCTCTGAAATTAAAAACTTTCTCGGTAACGTTTAAACGGAAATAAAACAAATTACTTAATATGTTATCCATATTATAATTAATATTTAAATAATTTTCAGTTTTTAATTAAGTATTATTATTTACAAAATGAAGGTTTACTTAAATAATAAGTTTTACTTATTATTAACGGTTTTATATGACTGGCCTCTAGAGTCTGAAAAACTTCTGAATGACATAAACTAGACATAAAAATAAAAACTCATTTTACTTTTTATCATTGTTAATGGCTGGCTGCGGATTGTTTTTAAGACAACAGCCAGTCACTTTTACGGATTCCTCTCCGACCCTGACGACCCCATAACCCTCCTCCAGGAGAAAAGCAAGTCTACCAGTACAGTGCACAAACACAGACCACCGACATTCCGACCTCGCCGCCGAGGTCCCTCGCGACGTCCCCAATTAAATGCCTCCCCCCGACCCTTGCTCGAAGAAGTGCCAGCCCGCGCCGCAGCTGAGCCAGTAGATTTAAATTCCCGACTGTGACCTCTGAGTTTGTTTCGGCGTTTCTTCTCAGAGCAGTCAGCTAGGAAACGCCGGCCTCACCAAGCTTAAATAATAAAAACCAGATCCAGCCTGTCCCATCTTGCTGCCCTCCCCCAGCGACGCCCTAAGCCGAGGTTCGTACCCCACAGGGGGTGCCCTTAGCGTGTAGTCGCTTAGTATATAAGATATTTGCCCCTGGCTGGAGGCTTTGAGTTTACTTAAGGCAGCCACAGGATAGTCCGGTTAAGTAGTCACGACCTCTCAAGGTCAACTACGAGATGCCATAGTCGAAAAAAAAAAAAAAACTTTTACGGATAGGTATTGTAACTTTTTGGATGAAGAATGAATGATCTTATTGATCTAAATGATGTTATTCTTTTTACTTTGCTATTGGAAAGGTCTCCAAGAAAAAACGTCTTCATTCAACAACTATTTTGCTTACTTAGATGATATTTCAATTTGTTTTTACTGAGATACACGTAACCAAACAGAAGTTGAACTTTCAATTGGCTTTTCTATGAAACCAAGAAAGCGGAATAGTATAAAAGAATTGTAGTCGGAAGTCGTGAGAAGTGGGTGTCGTCGTGCAGGAAAGCGGGTTGCCATGATAATCACCCATTGTCAATGACGTAGTAGACGTAGACATGTATTCAGGAATTTTCGTCAACGACTACTTCATTTACGAAATCTTTTTTTCAAGGTGTGTAAACTAAGGAATGCCTATTTGTTTGGTATTAATAGTAACGACTTTGGTCTGGGTTCTCTCAGGACCTCAAGCATAATATTTACATATTGTTTATATATTATGACAAACGCACAATAGGATTCATCTACAAACTTCTTCAAACCTAGGGTGTTTTTGTGATTTGGGCGATGTAAAAGACAAGGCATACAACATAGATGCTGTTGAGCCTGAGAAACACTAGCCAAAGAGTACCTATTATAATTATCTATCTATCCAAAGGGGACATTTACTGGCTTTTGGCTTAGAATCGGACAGAGAGCGATCAATGTCCAGACACAATAATACCCCGCCAGAGAACGTATAGGACCAGTGCAATGGCAGCTCAATAATTTTCTCGGCAGGAAGCTAAGCAACCAGACGTGTCCGTTTTACAAGAACCAAGCTTGAACAAACCACCTGTCAGTTAAGCCTTGGGCTTATAGGCATTAAGTATGATTAACACGGCGTTGAACAATAGTCTTTTACCTGGCCTGTAGATGCTTCATCACAATTTTATAAGCTATGTTTTTTTTACAAATGGCGTTTATTTGTTGAGATAACCAAACATTGCATCCGGCCCCTCGCCAGGTAAGCCAATAAACAAACTGTCCGTGTTCATCCCTTAGTACCCAGATGTTGTGCTTCTTCCGTAAATAGAAATCTTTCTCGAGTTTCTTTGTTTATTCTTTCGCCTTTTGGAGTCAAAGACTAGGAGATTATCTTGGTGTCCGGTGTTGCCTGATGGTAAAAATAGACACAAGACTTTTTCATTATTAACTTTTGTATTTGATCACGAATATGGTAAGGAATAGACAATAATGATGCGAAACGTATTACGGATAATAAGAGGGTAGACATTTTAAAATGTTCAAAAACATTGTTAGTTGTAGATACACACGACGACACATCAAGCTATACATTTCCAGTTTTAGCTGACCTCACATTGTATAGACTTTTCATACAGTGAGAAGTCAACTTATACTAAAAATGTATAGCTTGATATGTCGTGGTTTGTATAAAGATCGACCAGCTTTAAGTAATTTAGAAACATAACTGAAACTGACAGCTACTCTTATGGCTACTCAACCCCCTAAAGTAAGGTTTCAAAAACTAAGGTAATTCATAACCACTTACTTATATACCACTAGCTACGCCCCGCGGTTTCACCCACGTAAATGTCGATCCCGTGGGAATATCGGGATAAAAGTGTCAGCTACCTCCATACAAAATTTTATTATCAAAATTGGTCCAGCCGTTTGAGCGTGAAGAAGTAACAAACATAAACACACACATACACAAACTTTCGCCTTTATAATATTAAAATAAGTGTGATAAGCATTAGGCACACTAGAAAGTCTTCGTAATTCCTTCAAATGAACGTCTTACATTACATAAAACGTATGCTCGTTGCATAAAACCAAAACCATCTAGCACTCACGGAATATTTAGTTATTTGTATAAACCACTTTCTTTGGCCTTTGCATAACTTGAAAACTGATCAAACGTAGAAAACCGACGCATCAGCAATATGAAAGTCTCATAATGTTCATTGAAGCGGGTATTTTGAGCTCATTTAAAATAATTTCTTCTGTTGAATAATAAAATCTTTATAAAGTAAAAGAGTCCATACTGACATGGTACGGTCATGTAACTCGAGGAACAGATGACCATAATAATATTATCGTGAAAAAGTGCCTTTTCATGGCTACAAAGAAGAGAGGAAGAGGAAGACCTCAAGCCACATGGATGACGAAGGTCCAAAAGGACATGATCCCAGATGGGACTTACGGAAAATGACGCACAAGACCGAAATAAATGGCGTCGCATGATTGGGAAAGCCGACCCCGCGTAACGGAAAAAGGCGAGGCCAAAGAAGCTTATATTAATTTATAATTATCTATTATCGTGCATTGCGAAGTATGCCTACTTGAATAAAACCATGATAGTACTTTACAAACATAAATTACCTATAGGTAATTCATCTAACTCTACACTCGTTAGTCGTGACTTTCATATCACTGTGTATTATAGCTGTACGTAGTATTTAGTTTTACGGAGCAGAAACATCACGAACTTCATTTATTCGCTCATCTAATGATAATTCATTCTCCATAACAGTAGTGAGCTGTTGGGGGCCAACTAAACTAAACATAAAACATTTCTTTTATTAGTTATAGAAGTAGTTAGGTGAGCTTAACTGTTTTCTTATAAGATATTATGTGTTCTTTGATTATATTTGAGATTGTATAAAGGTGTGCAATTTTTTGTTCGATACAACATTCCATTGTGCACTTTTAACTGCCAGCAGTTGATTAACTTGTCAACTATTTACATTTTGATCTGAGCGTAAACAAATGAAGTACCTACGAGTAACTGTCAAAAACTGAGTCCCTTAATCAATGTTCAATACAGAAATAAATTATTTTTTGTGTGAATGTTCTTTTGAATATATACACCGTGTTCCGGACGATATACATAAACTTCGACCTGATGTTCAGACCATGGAAATGAGCATTTTTCATTATGGACACATTAATGAATTTTTATTTTTTAGTTTTTGTTAATTTTCATACAAACTAAATACCTTGACGTAAATCACCCGATATGCATGCCTCTTTATCCGAATTGGCAACGACGTAATTTTCATTCATAAGATTTGGCGGGCTGAAACTTGTCAAAACTAAGTTAAGATCCTTTCTCACTGTATAGCTCAATTAAATTTCATTAAATGAAATTACAGATATCTTTGTAACGAAACCTTTTTAAGTACTACTTCCTTTTTTAGATTTAATTTGTAAAAGCTATAGAAGCGTTTGACAAAGTTTATGGATAACGTGAAGAACACGGTGTATATAATACAATTTCTGGGAGAACCGTGTAGTGTTTTGCAGTCATTTGAAGTTGCTCAAACGAAAACATAAGACAATCGTAACAGCACGTAATCCAACGTTTTATTTCCGCAAATGTTAGTTTTAGCATAGATAAATAATCCGCAATAATAACAATGACGGAACTTAAAAGTTACGGTTATCATAACGACGTAACTAACTATGTAGTTACTATGCATGTTCAGAAAGATGTTCACACAGATTTCGTCACTTTCACGATCGATTTCTCCCAAGCTTTCCACTGTTTGTCTTTTACAAGATCTAATAGACATGGATATGTAGATAGTAAGTCATTCGCTACACGTCTCTGGGACGCCTCGCAAACTATAATTAAGTGTTATGCTAAGTAATTTTCTTCTTGGAGACCTCATTGAACAAGCTGGTAAGTGATAATAAAGTAAGATAAGATTTTCTCTACTTATGTAATCTTGTATTATGGGATGAGAAGTAATGGTGGACTGGAATTTGCAAAATTGGCTTAGGGTTTAAAAACGAATTCCTATCCCGAAACGCTTCCCGAGAAAATTGAGTTTCAGCTACTTACCTGTAAGTATTTAAGTAGTACCAATTCCAATCTAAATAGTTTTTACCATAATTGCATAGTTTTTGGTAAGGTTAAAGAGGACGAGTAGCTTTGTTTCATCATTTCCTTTCGCAGCATTTCCAGCGGAGCCGAAGTTCGCTACTTGAGAGAGGCCATGGTAGAGCGGACAGATTTGACCTTAAGCCTTGTCTCCCAGTGGGGTGATGACAATCTGGTCTCTTTTAACGCCACCAAAACACAGGCGTGTCTCTTTACCGCTAAAAGGAGTCGTTTCGACCTGACTCCTACTTTTCGGGGTACATCTGTTCCTGTAACTGATCGGCTCGAGCTCCTAGGCATGGAGTTGACATCTAGTCTCAACTTCGGCGCTACCATTGAGTACAAAGCCCAAACTGCGGCCAAGAAGCTGGGCATCCTAAATAGGGTGAAGCGATACTTTACGCCTGGACAGCTTTTAACCCTATACAAAGCACAGGTCCGATCCTGCATGGAGTATTGCAGCCACCTTTAGGATGGCTCAGCGAAATACCAACTTGCTGCGCTTGACTCGGTGGAACGCAGAGCTAAGAGGCTCATTGGCGACGTAAAACTAGTGGATGCCAAGCTTCACAGCTTGGCTCATCGCCGCAAGGTTGCCTGCCTGTCGGTCTTCTACAGACTGTACTTCGGTGAGTGTGCCCAAGAACTCCACGACCTCATTCCACCGGCCCCCTTCTACCTTCGGACATCCAGACGCACAGCATGTTACCATCCCTACCTGGTTGCTATTCCACCAATTCGCACTAAGCGTTTGCAAATGTCTTTTATAATGCGCACTGCAAAAGAGTGGAACTCTCTACCTGCGTCTGTTTTTCCGAGCACATACAACCCAAATCTCTTCAAAGTGAGAGTGAACAGGCTTCTTCTGGATAAGCTCGCTCCATCGTCGACTTTGTCTCTGTCACCTTTGACCTAGACTAGAGTCAAGAGCAAGTCCATTTCAAATAAAAAAAAAAAAAAAAAAAAACATTTAATAACCGCGACGCTGTAAGACGTTTTTATCACAGGATTTGCAATCATTAGTAAATGTTTACGAACCTATTAAAGTTGTTGGGGTATTCATGTAAAAAAACCTAAGAATAGTATCCCCATAAATATAATGTTTATCACATCTTAGTACCGGTTATGATAAAATGATGTTTTTGACTTTTTGCTCCACCTAGGTGTTTATGATTTTACAGTAGGTAGCACAAACGGATAAAAATATATGAGGAAACTTTGTTCCAATGAATGAACACATTAATGAAGTATCAGAAAAACACTAAAATAACGGAGGATAGCCATACATAATCTGTAAACTTGTTTTTCGCTTAATACGTTGTATTTTTAACTAAGGAAAAATTTTAGGTACCTAGTTCATATTGGACTTAAAAACAGACGCTTCAAAAAAAAAAAAAAAGTTTACAACCCCATTTAAGTTTGAGATAAAGAAAAGATGCTGAAGGATTGGTCACGTAGGAACCTGTCTACGTGTTGCTTTCAAAGCCACCCCTAATAAAGATCGAGCAAAAAATTAAACCGTCCTCGCGAGTAGGTAGAAGACAAGGCGATACAAGTTGGTTTGGATCGCAAAAAAAAACATGACCCCGACTCGAGAAAAGAAACCAGAAACTGTCGGTCTGTCGTTACAAAAAGTCCGACGTACATAACAAGCAAATTAACCGTGAGATGTTCCAGTTTTTTCAAATTACGCGCTTTCTGTAAAATGTTAAACTGAAGTTTTTGTGTATGTCGACGACTTCTTGGTTGCAAGGGGAACCCTTAAATAATCCATTTTAAAACGTGGTTTGGCGTGTATCGTTATCGGTCGTAGTTGCTTTATCTCCACGTCTGGGTGCACAGGAGTAGCACGGAACAGTACAGTTACCTACACATTTGTTCGTGCCATTAATACGTGCATATTTATGCGTAACGTGTCTGCTCTAACGGTGCCTCGGCAAGGACTCGAAAGAATACGTGCTGCGATGATTTTTATTGAGTCCATTCCACTACTACTTGTACCTACTTCGTAATGAAACAAGGGACATGTCGTAAGTCATAAGATTTATTGATGATCAAGATTGTATGCGCTGGCGCTCGATGCTAAACAATCGACAATGAAAAATTCTAAGGTGTTTATCAATTGTTTGTTTGGTGGAAGGTGTTAGTAGCAGCTGTTCTTCAAGTTTCTTAATAGTTTCAAGATTTCGTTGACTTCGACCTTATAACTTAGTTGGTGCTATAAAATAAGACAACTGAAAAGATGCTGTTAGGCTAATTTTGAAGACTTCGTGGTGACTCGATGAGGAAACTGATAAATAAAAAGTTAGTTAGTTTTAAAATAACTTGACCTCAATCTACCTACTTACTAATTCATTAACAAGGTAACAAACTAAAAAAAGCAGTTCTAACTACTTATTTAAACTTTTTCTTCTAAACTGTCAGGCACAAAAAGTAACAGGTAGGTAAACAAAGATACTGAATATCTAACATAATTATGTTAAATCATTAATAATTAATTATTATTAATTTCTTACCTGTATATGCGTGCGCTTTACTTCAATATAAAGCCAGTTATCCGTCGAAAATGCTATAGCCATTAAAGCAGCAGCCACGATTGCTGTAATGGTCGCTATGGACAAAGTTACCGCTGAACAAGGCATTTTTACAACCTTCAAGAGACAGTAATAGATAGAAGAGGGTTAAGGGGATATTATCACAATCACAACACTTTGTATCCTAAAAGTTCACCTATACAGCATTTTCGTAAACACTTAACGGATCGGAGAACACGACAGCACACACACAATATAATAAAAACTCATATGAATGCGGTCATCGCCTGCAGCGTACCGAGTTCGCGCGCGAGACTTCTTTGCCTACTTCACTGCGCCTTGCCTTGCCGCTCTCTTGCGGATGTGAAACTTTCGAAAGCGAAGTAACTCCGCCAAGTGGCGGGAATGCAAATTAAAAAACAGGTTTTGGGATGCCAACGCTAAAAAATATTTGACGTGTGGTAGTTATTTACAAATTAAAGGAGACGTTCAATAAATGCATGGGGCTTGGTACTAAAATAATTGAAAATTTACACAGCCTTCTGAGCTTTATAGGCTGAAAGAGGGTAATTATTTTGATGTCTTTGGGCATGTTTTTTCACAGCCACGAAAAAGAAAATGCTGGCATCACTAACTTACATTAAGTATCTCTAACTATTGTAATATTATTACATTACATCTAAGTTAAAACCCATCTATGTATTCGACTGAAGGACTTGAATCCATGGTCATGAATAAAAATTAATTATTTATATTTTAGGGTTGGCAGCCCTGTGGCAAATGACGTGACAATGACAATGTCAGTCAGCACGGTTGACTGACAATGACAATGTCAGTCAGCACGGTTGACTGACATTGTCATTTCTCGTTGTCAATTATCATAGAAATAAGTGACTGTGTACGTAATTGTACTACATTTGTTGACGTATTTTTCTACATATAAAAACACTCCGCCTCGCGGACTCGTACCAGTGGTTATGGTTTTTTTTATTACAGCGTCAATCTGACATTTACAGATTTGATCTTTATCGACACGTTTTCATATTGCATTGTTATGATAATTATTAATATTTTTTGCCTCAATTTCATGGAGCTGCAGCTAAAATTATAATAAAATTTCAAAGTCTTTAATAGAAACGGAAACTTTAGCTACATTTAAAATAATCATATTGCATAGAAATGAATAAACAAAGGCTATTTGCGTTTTGTTTGTACATACTGAAACATGTTTCACTTTTTTACAAAAACAGGCGCCTGAAAAATTCATAATGAAGCTTCATTAGCGTTTAAAAATCTTCGGAATGTTTTCGTTTCATGTTTTTTAAAAGATTCTGGTGAAATGAAACGCTAATGTCAAAATGAATGAAGTTATTCATTTTGACATTAGCGTTCATTCATTATAATTCGCTCATTGTCAATCAAAAGAATCAAAACATGAACGAGACAACGCAGTGAAAAATAAAACATTAATAAATTGTAGATTAAAATTTATGCATTAAATTACAACAATATGTCTGATTCTCCCGACATAACAAAATATGACGACGTATTAACGTCAATCTTAGTCAATGAAAAATCAATATTAGGTTTCCTCTCGTCCATATTCGGCTTTTTAGCCCGAAGGTGAGTTTCACTGTTTTTGTTTACTTTTTTACTCATGTCAACTCATGTGGCACTCTGATGGCTCTGAACTCTAATCATATCTATGAAATTCATTCATTTAAATCTATTCATGTAATACCAGTATCTGTATGTCCAGACTCAAGACTGTAAATAGCTTTTCGATATTGTGTAACTCAATCATCTGTGACAATATTGAGCGTAAAGCAATTCACGTTTTTGTGCCTCAATACTCAGTCCTCCGCCTTACATATGTACTTACTTGGCTCAAAATTTAATCTAATTGTTGTGTGATAGTTGTGGAATATTATTATTTATTTTTATTATTATAATTCTATATAAAAAAAGCATAGCACAATAATTAGCCTATAGTGTTCCCACTGCTGGGACGCAGCACAGGCCTCCTTTCTGTGAGAGGGAATGGGCCGTAATCTACCACGCGGGCCCAGCGCGGGTGGATAGATGTCACGTCTTCGAATTTTTGGTTCTAGGACATGCCGGTTTCCTCACAATGTTTTCCTTCACCGATTTGAGAGCAGTGGTGGTAAAATTATTTACACAAAGTAAAGCGCCTGTCCGGGTTTGAACCGACAATCTACAACTCTTAAGTCAGGGCCTTTACCACTAGGCCACCACTGCTCATTTTTTTTTCCTTATTAATTGTTGTAACGACTGAAATAGATACACTCATTTTCTTGTAAATATTTTCCAGGACCGATTTCTACTATGTACCTCAAGGTCCATACGAAAACATGGGATTTCCACCAGGAGTGGCTGAGGAGCTGGTGATCAAAGTCCTCAGGACTTGTGACCCTAAAAGCTGGAAAGGGCCAAACGGTTCTCAGAAACCTTTAGACCTTAACAATGAGATCATGTGCTCAACTGTAGCCCAGGAGGTGGAAATTGTTGGTGATGATGATGGTGTTGATGATGAAGCAACTACCACAGAACCTATTGAGAACCCAATTGAAATTACAGAAAAGTCTTCTAAAGACCAACCAATACCAAAGACTCAATGTGAGTCGCCAAGTAATGTGACCAGTACTTCAAAGGTTTTCCCAGAAGACTACAAACCTCCAGAGATACCAATACAAAAGAACAGTGACACTTATAATGGTGCTGACAGGGAAAAATACTTGTGGTCTCAGAATATTATGGAACTAGGTAATAATATCTTGCACATCATTTTAATTTTACTTCAGTTACTTATATTGTGAACAAGCACACTCATGTGATGAAATAATTACACAAAGTAAAGCGCATGTCTGCCACTGCTCTCAAAACGGTGAAGGAAAACATTGTGAGGAAACCGGCATGTCCTAGAACCAAAAATTCGAAGACATGTGACATCTGCCAACCCGCACTGGGCCCGCGTGGTGGATTACGGCCCACTCCCTCTCACTGAGAGGAGGCCTGTATCCCAGCAGTGGGAACATTATAGGCTGATTATGATTATGATGACATTCATGTGATGCTTATGTGGTTGTATTCATGTGAGAGGAATAGTATGTTATGTTATGGGGTTGGGTTTCCACACTTAGTCCTTCAAGTGGACCATTTTTTGTGGGCCATGGCGTCCGTCGAGGGTTATTCCAATCAGCCCACCTCCTATCAGAAGCTGATTAAGTCTCCTGGCCTGTTGACAACATCCGCGTAAGATCTGGGTGTCCAGAGGGTTTCTGACCTAATCTGGGTGGCGCCTATGCAGTCAAAGAGCACATGCGCTATGGTTTCATCAGCCTCCATGCAAGCCCTGCACAGGGGACTGTCCGTTATGCCTATTGTGTGGAAGTGTTTGTGTAGCGAGCAGTGTCCTGTGATGGTCTCCGTCACCAGGTGCAGGCCTTTCCTGTCCAGGCGTAATAAACGTCTGGTTAGCTTGCCATCTAATAAGAGAAATAGTAACCTCAGTCACAAACAGAAAATTAATATTTCTTAGAATATTAGCTATTTATTGCTAAAAATTCGAAGACATTTGTGACATCTACCAACCCGCACTGGGCATTATAGGCTGATTATGCTTATGCTAGCTATTCATTTACTATTGACCCACAAAACTTGGTTTTGAAATATTGATACAGGTTTATTAGGATGATCAGTGCATCAAGAATGTGATCATTATTACAATATAAAGTTTCATTTTTATCAGTTTAATCATACAGACAAATAACAAATAAAAGCATGCTTTTATAGTTTTTCTGCTATAGGCACACAGACATCCAACAGTTTGTAAAAGAAGCCCTTTATTTCTTACTTATACTAAGACACATGTATAGTATGCATCAAACTTTATGGCAGCTCTAAAGTGCGCTACTCCTTGCGCAGTACCCCACCCCTTCCCCTGCTGACACGTGAATTTGTTACTGCGCCTCATGAGCCAGTGTATCGCCTCACGTTCCGAAACGCCATTAAGTTTGAACCAGGCTGATCCATAAAGCTATTTATTTTTTCTGATTCCAGATGTAACCGTGAAGCTTCCACCAGACATAAAATCATCCAAGGACTTGAAAGTGACAATAAACACTAGTGACATATGTGTGGCATTTCGAACTGGTGACATCATCATCAAGGATTCCTTGCCATACAAGATCAAAACTATGGATAGCTTCTGGAGCATCAGTGAAGGAAAACTGTTGATGCATTTGGGTAATAATTTAGTTTATGTTATAAATTTTGCGCAATGGTGGCCCAGAGCAGTGTTGGCCCACTAGTAATGGCTGCGACTTACGAGTTGTAGGCCATAGGTTCGAACCCTGACAGGTGATTTGCTTTGTGTAAATTATTTCATCACCACTGCTCTCGAAATGGTTAAGGAAAACATTGTGAGAAAACGGGCATGTAGTAGAACTAAACATTCCAAGATATGTAACAACTACCAACCCGCACAGGGCCCACATGATAGATTACAGCCCACTCCCTCTTACAGAGAGGAGGCCTGTGTCTCAGCTGTGGGGACATTATAGGCTAAATATTCTATAAGTTTTAAGTTACTGTCAAATTATATTCTTAGATATGCTCTTCTTAGATATAACTTCAAAAATGACGAACTTGGATACAAAGTTGCATCCCCTATTTAGGTACCCCTGAAGTTTGAAAAATCCTTCTTGAGTGATCACTTTTGTTACAAAAGGGACTCTTGTGCAACATTTAATGCTTCTAGACAGAGAGAGAGCTTTGCGTTGCCTGTAAGTGAGTGAATTTAAGATTTTTATTAAGATGTTTTATATAATTTACAGAAAAAGTTCAAGAAAGATGGTGGAATAAGCTTTTAAACAGTGAGGAAGCTATAGACCTGGATAAAATAGACTGTTCCAGACCTCTGGATGATTTACCAGAAGACCATGTTGCTAAGGTAAAGATACACATCCAACCAAAGCTTTTTGCTTATTATAAGTCACATCTAATAAGGATTGATTTATGCAAGGCCTAGCTGGGTCCAAGACTCCATGCTGTGGCATGTACAAGTCACAGACAAGCCAGAGCATTTGTGATATATGTAATGTATTAAATCTAATAATTCCAATCAATACTTGGCTAGCTTGCTTGGTTACTTGGTTTAGCTGCATCCGGTTAGACTGGAAGCCAACCAAAAAATAGTTGGGAAAAGGCTAGGCAAAATGATGATGATGACTTGATAAACTCTGCCCATCCAATATCCAATCTGCCAAAAATAAAACTTGCCCAATTTCCACTGAAATATGCTTTACTTTTAAGAACAATATCTTATGCCCGCTTTCACCAACACTAAGCGACACCTAAACAAATGTATAAATAAAACCTATTGGATTTTCAACACTCGGTTCAGTCGTGAAAGTTTAAAATCCAACAACGCACTTTTATTCAGGCATTCATTCAATTCCTACTGGGCCCAAACAGTAGATGTTCCATCGATATGAAAAGAAGAAGAAGTGAAATAAAGCATTAAAACCCTCAATTTTACTTTCTTTTTCAGGTCCGTGAGATGCAATGGAATCAAGAGAGAAAAATGCAGGGTCTACCAACAAGTGACGAGATTCGGAACATGAATGTATTGAAAAAAGCCTGGAACGCACCGGGATCTCCTTTCATAGGTCAAGAGTTTGATCCGAGCATTCTTAACAACTCTTCACACACATTGGGATCATTTTCTGGACAAACGTAATGTGTTATTAAATTATTTTAAACTTACTTTTGAGTTTGTTTGTACCACAGATATAGATACACCTAGATAACACAGTATCACGATCTGTATGAAAACCAAGCGTGCCATTTTTTGACTACCTACTATGACGTCACAAGCACTATTTAGTGATGGAAAAATCAAATCGATTCAGCGACGCCGCCGCATGCGGCACCCGTCTTGCCCCACCCCCGGGGCCTAGCGCCAGCGCTCACGCTCACCCAGCCAGCAGTACCAGGACTGAGCGCGAAAGTGGCGGCTTACGATTTTTGTACGTAAGCTGGTGCGATTTTAGACACGCGAAGTAGTTGCTCTTGCGGTATTAGGTGTATCTATATCTGTGGTTTGTACCATCATCCCATCAACCCAAGTGGGAAGATGTAACTACAACCTCGTAAAGTGGGGCTACCTCGACGGTACGGCAGTGGGGTGTGGATGTGGAGCTGTGTCACAAACTATGTCACACCTCCTATCCCGACCTCTGTGCCCCAAAAAATGCAGCTGCAGCGCCTCTGCACTGCCACCAACAATGCCGTGCAAGTGGCGAGGTTTTGGGCCAACAAAATTTTTGAATTCGCTTAGTCAAAAGAAGTCACTGCTGGATATAGGACTCCCCCAAGAATCTGTCCAAATACCGGCCCTGTCTGCATCCAGCGGATTTCTGCGACATTCATTATATTGCCAGGGAACATTGTGGGGTCACTCGAAAAAATATGAACGCTATTACCAATGTGTAAGTTTGCATCAAATAGTTTTTGTATGTTATTAGTTTACAGCTCTAAGTTGCAAATAATGTAAATGATTTGCTTAGTCTAAATTGACATTTATTTAAGAACAGTTAATTCAAACTCAAAGCATTTATTTCAAATAAACCAATTACAGGCACTTTTGAATTGTCGGTCAGTCAGAAAGATGAAATTATATCCTGAAGAACTAAGAACACATTGTATATCACAATTATTGGCTTCTTAGCTTGTAAGCGCTAGCTTAGCAGCTAACTACGACTACAGGCATTGAGACTTTGAGACAGATGTCTAAAACCTAACATTGGGATTTAAAATAACATGAGAAACATTTTATTTAAAAAAAACATGAGAAACTTTTTATTAAAAAGTATTTTAATAATGTGTAGGGTAACACGATATAAAATTAAAATCCTGATAGCACTAACTTTCCAATCAATGTTTTATCTTCTAACAGCTTGTGAGCCTTTTTTAAATTAGCGGCGTTGATTGGACTCATTGTTTGCGTCATAGTGCATTTCAGCTTCCCCTCTTCCAGCCACTGGGATATCTCCTTCATTAGCTCATAATGCCTGATCCTGTCTTCAGTATCATATTTTACCCTCGTAAACATCATCTCTGACACCAAAGTAATGCTCTTGTCTTTCAATGGTCTTAAGTCTACCAGAGCACTGCAGTCGACAATCAAACAAATTCTACCTTGAGGTTTGATAGCTTTCATCAGTGTGTCCCAATACGGTGCGGGGTCGAAATTAACAAGAATGAAGTCAACTCCTGCTCCAAAACCATTCGCTTCTAGCTGTGGTATCAGATCCTGAGTATGGTTGAGAACAATGTCTGCTCCAAATTTGCGCGTAAAAGCTTGGGTTTCTGGACGGGACGCAGTTCCAATCACTTTGAGTCCGAGATTCTTACCGACCTGCGTCGCTACTGACCCCACACCGCCGGCACTGTTGATGATCAACAAAGACTTGCCTTTGTCCTTCTCTGAGAGCAGTAAGCGGTCATATATTGATTCAAAAGTAGTAAGCGAAATGACTGGCATAGCCGCTGCTTGTTCAAACGTCCAGCTCTTTGGTTTTCTTCCCACTAAAAATTGGTCAACAGCTATGTATTGTGCGTTAGAGCCAGTTCTCCTCAAGTCGCCAGTGAAAAATACTTCGTCGCCAATATTCCATAAATTGGCTTTCGCTCCCTTGGAGACTATAATTCCAGCGCCGTCAGCTCCCAAGATTCGTGGCGGATTTTCTGTATTAGGTTTCGGAGCGCGTTGCTTAGCATCAATGGGATTGACTGCCGTAGCCTTCACTTCAACTAATACATCTGATTCATTGACACTTGGTAAACTCACTTGTATGTCGAGGAGACTTTCCGGATCTTCTATCGGCAAATATTTATAAAGTCCAACAGCTCGCATTGTTTTCGGTAAACTCGCCATTGTAGTAAGTAACTTTGGACGCATGTGTATCGGTTGCAGAGAAATATGTAACTGATAGATAACAAACGGTGTTTTGACGTTATCATCAAAATTTTATATCAATGACATTGTCACGCTTATGACTTATGAACCACGCAATGACAACGCGAAAAGTATAATTTATTACTCGAAGTATCTCATATCGCGCGGGTTCTTATCAAAATAAAAGCGGTACTTGTCTCATAAGTAGGTACCTCCTACATCTTTACATAATAACATTGCATTTTAACCTACATTCGTGTACTTTACAGTCCCCGGCACGTAACTTGGCAAGAGTCAGTAGATGTGTTTTTCCTTTCTTTAGCTTTCTTGTACACAGAAATGTTTAAAAATAATCTATGGCAATAACCATAGTATAATGACAAACAATACAAGTGACCATTTTCTTGTTGCACAAAGTGTAGATGCGCTAACTTACTCCTAATACGCCAAAACCTTGCCAAGTTACGTGCCGGCGACTATATAGCACCGTGTCTCTGTCTGTCCGTCCGCGTTATTGCGCTTAAAACTCAAAAACCGCTGCATTGATTTACCTGTTTGTTTTTAATTCATTGATATATTTTCTGGGTAGGTTTGAAGTACTTGCTTTTCTTCATTGTTTGCATTAGGGAACATCGGGCACACAAATGATAACGAATTAATAACACTACCTACTTTGAAAACTAATATACCTACCTATGTGGATATACAGTGTGACATCGACGCGCAACCTGTTACCATGGATTCAGTAAGTACAAGATTCAGAAACCCCTGAGTTGAAATTCTACGTCGGTTATTAAAAAAAAAGAATCTTTTCCATACATTTCCACCGCGTAGGTATTGCACATTTTCTATGAAACAGCAGATTTTTTTTATAACCGTCAAAAAATGTCTACGCAGGTGGGTTCAGAATCATGGTGCTGAACTGATGGGTTCAGTTTGCGCATCGAGTATCTCTAAGTAGTCTGTGCGCATCGATGTCCCGGTCACCCTATATAGTACCTACGTACCAAGAACAATTACTTAAATAAAATAATGGTCTATGCAGTATTCTGGAGAGAAATAGAACCAAATCATTGAGGATGCTTAACTATGGCTCAATCTAAATTGGACATGACGACTAATAAAATACCGTGCTCCTGGTCACCCGTCCGTCTGTCATCCGTACTAATCCGTTACTATCTAAACGAATATACCTACAGAAGTAAGTATAATTCTATTATAATAAAGAGAAAAGATTTGATTTTTTGTATGTTTCTTTGTTACGCTTTCACGCTAAAACGACTGAACAGATTTTGATAAAATTTGGCATATGGGTGGACCATAATCTGGATGAGGAGGATACTTTTTATCCTGATATTCTCACAGGGTCGAGTTACTTGCGGATGAAACTGCGAGGCGCAGACTAACTTGTAGCAGTAAAATTTTAGTAAAACTGACTTGTTCGAGAACTTTTATTACGGTGGTGATGGTGATTCTCGCATAATTGGAGTAGTCCGATTGATGAGCATCCTTCAATTTCAAAAAACTTTTAATAATTATTATTATTGTTATATCAGCCAGCTTGCAGTTGTGATAATCAATATACTTGCATATAACAATAATAATGAGACTAGCCCCTTATTACATGGGATTTAAACATAACTGGCGAAATGTGGGTGTACTAACAGGCACACCTCTGCTCTGCCTAGCCCTTAGGGAAATACAAGCGAGGTGTTATGTTACAATAATTTAACTCCTCAATGTAATGACTTAGGAGGTCATCCATGTTTAGCAGTAGATGTTAACTTTGCATTTTATTTATTTATTCATTTGTTCCTCTTACAACTATCTTTCCAGCATAGCTATTCACAAACACTCGATAAGCTTCCGTATCGTATCGAACATCAATCAATGTTATCGTACGAGTCTTCTAAACGCTGTTCACAATCACAAGTCCAAAACCCGAAAATTTTGTCAGTTTAAATCAAATAGACGCCCGCTATTCTTCCAACAGCTATTTGCTGTCGGAGGCAAGTCAAATCAGGTTATAGAAATGTGTAATTTTCTATACGATAGCCTGTCGTATGGTTGTGAATAGCTATGCAGATCTTAGACCTAATCCGATAGTGTTGCTATTACCTATTATTCATTTGCATGTATAGTAGAAGTAGTAAAAACACACACACTTTACACTTTTTACTTGTTTTCTTTTTAATTTTTATTTTACTTGTAGTAGGTACCTACCTATAATAATATTGTGTTATGTGCCTTTTAGGCCGCTATCCCACTGGCGTTTTACGAGCATTGGCGCTTCTCCAACGCCTGCGCAGCGCCAACGTTGCGCAGACGCGACGTTGACGTTGCGCAGACACGACGAAAGGCTGGGCCACTCCAATACTCTCATTCATATGTTGGTTTTGAAGATCGGCGCCTTAAATTTAACAGCTGATTATGACCATATTTTCTTGTAAGATAAGATAAGATTTATTTATTTGTATAAACGTGGTACTTATACATATAAGAGCATACAAGATGATAATAAATGATATTATAGTCCAATCATGTTTAGCCTTACAATATATTGGCGTACAAATATTTTAGTCACATTACTACTTTTAATCAATAAAACTAAAATGTCAGACAAGTTTTTCGACAAAAAATTTAGATACACTATAATATGCTTTTTGCGATAAAAACACTATCAACTGACTGATACTTAGCTCCTTCCAACGCTTAGTTAGCTTGTTAAATATAGTTGGAGCCATGCAGATGATACTTTAGAGACTACTTCGATCGGATAGCGACCAAAACTTGACTGTAAAGGGGGTGATGGCCCTATTAACCTTAAGTATCTACATACTTGAAAAATCACACCCAAGATGGAATGGCATTTTCCTCCTTCGGTTCCAATTGTAAAACCCTAGATTTCTTATTTTTCACTAACTTAGATTTGTTTTGTCATCGTGTGACGATAACATACAAGGTCACACATTTTCATTTTGTTAAAACTAAAATAAAGCGTAGGATTATTTATTTTAAAACCTTATAAAACTAAAATCCTGATAGCACTAGCTTGCCAATCATTTTCTTATTTTCTATCAATTTGTGAGCCTCTCGTAAGGTAGCAGCGTTGATCGGACCCATCGTTTTTGTCAGAGTACTTTTTAGCTTTCCCTCTTCCAGCCACTTCGAAACTTGTTTAAAAATTTCATACTGCCTGATTTTATCTTCAGTGTTATACTTCATTCTTGTGAACATACTTTCTGCCACCAACGTTATGCTTTTGTCTTTCAATACTGTTATATCTATGGGAGCACTGCTGTCAACAATCAAGCAAATTCTACCTTGAGGTTTGATGGCTTTCATCAGTGTGTCCCAATATGGTGCGGGGTCGAAATTAACAAGAATGAAGTCAACTCCTGCTCCAAAACCATTCGCTTCTAGCTGTGGTATCAGATCCTGAGTATGGTTGAGAACAATGTCTGCTCCAAATTCGCGCGTAAAAGCCTGTGTTTCTGGACGCGACGCAGTTCCAATCACTTTAAGTCCCAGATTCTTAGCCACCTGTGTCGCTACTGAACCCACTCCTCCGGCACTATTAATGACCAATAAAGTCCTGCCTTTATCCTTCTCTGAGAGCTGCAAGCGATCACAAATGGACTCGTAAGCAGTAAGCGAAGTGAGTGGCATTGCTGCAGCTTGTTCAAAAGTCCAGTTCTTGGGTTTTCTTCCCACTAAGTATTGGTCAACAGCCATATACTGCGCGTTAGAGCCATTTCTTAGTATGCTACCAGTGAAAAATACCTCATCGCCAACGTTGAATAAATTTGCATTGTCCCCCTTGGAGACAACTATTCCAGCGCCGTCCCATCCCAAAATCCTAGGCGATGTTTCTATATTCGGCTTTGGAGCGCGTACTTTAGTATCAATCGGATTTAATGCTGTAGCTTTAACTTCCACCAACACATCAGATTGCAGGACACTTGGTAAACTCACTTCTAAATCGACTAGACTGTTGACGTCGGTTATCGGCAAATATTTATAGAGCCCGACGGCCCGCATTGTTTTCGGTAATTTAAACATTGTGATATCTCGATACGCGTGTGTACTGGTTGCAAGCAGAAATGTTACTAAGAATTTTAAAGTGATAATCATCATTGGTTGACAATCAATTCTCACCGCGTTATATTAATGTAAATTGTAATCGTTCCGCTTACCAATGCAAGCAGTGAACGAAATTTCGCAAGTATTTCGTAACAATTTCTCCAAGAAACATCAGCCGGCGGCGTCGCGATGGGCGTGTTTACTAATTCTGTGCTCTGAACATACTCGCACACCATAACTATAGAACTTCACGTTAATCAGTTAGGCCTGGCACACATTCAATTCAACGTTTTGTGTTGTGCCCGTCATTCATTCATTCAAGTTCAGGCAAAACATTTATAATGTTATTCCTAAAAAGAGTGACGCAATCAGCTGTAACATCATGTCATGTCATGGTTGTTGTTGTTAAGCCTATTTTAATGCGGTTGTTGTTCATACTCATCTACTCGAAGATAAGAACGCTGTTATATCAGCTACTCATGTGTAATAATAACTAGCCATCTGGGCTCTGGCATTAATTAGTTATAATCTATGTAATAGATACGAAAAAAAAATTATTAAGATGTTAGAAAAATCCCGATTTAACGTGGACTCCTTAAAACTGTCTGATAAACACAACACACCCAAAAGTAGGTAAACACTGGAGAAACCCGCAAACTACTGTAGGTACTGTAACTGGTAGTCCCACAGTTACGCTCGTAGGTTCCAATTTAAGCTTTATCTATTTCATTTCATTTACACGTGACCCCCGGCTTGACATTGAATCAAGGTAAAAAATTAGAATAACTATTTGTGTCCCGGTAGGTATAACAACGTGTATATTTTGATACTGTTTACATATCAATCCAGTTCAAACAACATATACTTACTTAATATGCCAAGACTGTCCTTGAATTGGATCGCACTAACTTCACAATTCACATTGTTGCATCAGCGCATTCTATACGTAGCGGGATCGTCCGAAAGGGTTACCGCTGCCCCGGAACATAAAGGGCTAAGGAAGGAACACGGGTGGGTTTTAGTCAAAAAGAGTCTGACACTCCCTTCCGCTCCACCCAGAGCGGGAGGAGTCATTAGATGATTTCCCATCCAAAAAAAAAAAAAAAAACCTACAAAATTTTGCTACTCAACTGAAGTAATGTTGTTTTCACCCGAAAAGTCATTCTTATTCTGATTTCATAGTCGCTAAGAATTATGATGACTTATTTACTTTCAGTTGCATCGTAGTCTATGTCCTCACTGGAACCGAGGACTGGTTCAAACGCCAATCATGGCCCTAACAAATGATCTCTTACTTGCAAAAACCACTTAAAATTCAACGTGCATAATATATTATCTTGATTATATTATTGCTACAAAAAAAAAACAGTGTAGCTGCTGCTCGGCTTTTTATAGTCATCTGCTATCAAGTCTTCATTCTCAATTTCCTAGTTGAGAACGTT
Organism: Hydraecia micacea; assembly: GCA_914767645.1. Taxonomy (NCBI): domain Eukaryota; kingdom Metazoa; phylum Arthropoda; class Insecta; order Lepidoptera; family Noctuidae; genus Hydraecia; species Hydraecia micacea. The sequence goes on from OU611780.1 coordinate 11,725,740, forward strand.
CTCAAGAGAGCAAAGTAAATAAATATCTTCAGCATCACGGAACAGATAAATAAGGTTGGAAAGGCCCTCGCTCCAATTTTGTATTAGGACCAGTGTCGCCGCTTGACTCCCACTATTTTAATTTCGATATATACACTATTTTAATTTAGATAAAGATATTTTACAAATCTGTATTAAATCTTTTGACGGGTATAACAGACCACCCTTATCCTTAGCAACAATAAATTTATGCTCTTCATTTATGCTATTGGATAATAGCTTCATTTATGCTATTGGATAATAGCCACCACTACCTACGCATTCAGGGGTGCGTGGTGACGTGTGTCGCCAGCAAAGTCACTTGACTCAGAGTAGGGAACGTACCTACGTCAAAAACGTGGGAAATTGTCCCAAGCACGGCCGTTAGGTACTGGACTTACCCCGGTCGTCCGCAATACAATGATTAATATAATATTGAATTTACGTCTAACTAAAAATATACTATCATTAATTAAATATAAAATAATTAAAAAATTATCTTAGTCAAACGTAAATTTAATATTATAGTCAAGAATTCTATCGATGATTTTATTTAACCACATGGTCACTCACTATCGATAAACATGCGCCGTGCATCTCGGCCAATCAGGGCAAAGGACGAAACGTCAATGGTTGAAGTGTAGAGGACGCAATGCATGCAGTACATTGTAAGCTGACTTGGTCATTGCGTTGAATAAGCGAGTACACATCGGGCAATGTATATTTTTTGTAACTTGTTGCAATAATGTTGTTAATGTTTGGAATTTCATAGTGATCAGCATATTTTTGTTATTTTACAAATAATATAGTAATTAAATGTTATTTTCGACTTACCGATGGAAAGATATACCTCCTCGCTCTATAGTCGAGGTCTGACTTTTTTCCTTACAAGTTATAATTGCACAACACGGCATTTTTGAGGAGAGCTCTGTAATGCTATTCTGTAAAAATCTCACCGTGAAAACATAGATGAAGTGAGCTTAAAGTGAGCTGTCAACAGTGTCAATCCCTAGCATCAGGTGGAATGACAGCTCACTTTAAACTCACTTCACCTATGTTATCACGGTGGTCTTTTTACAGAATAGCACCGCTGTTCTCTGAAGTAGTCCGAAGCGCACTGAACGCGGCGGTTTAATGAATCGGTCGAGTTATGATTTTCGAATCATAACTTTGGCGCGCTTGCCACGCCCACATTACCATTCCAACCTTATTTATCTGTTCCGTGTTCAGCATCCTTTGAGCTATGGGTTGGTGCAGCATTTCTTTTATGGACAATACTAACCACGAGCATTGGCTTCGCGAATTTGTTATGCAAACTTTCTTTGCACGAGCTTTTGGTACGCAACCTACATTCATTCGTGAAACATCATCACACAACAGCAGGTAGATTGATACTGAAAGTGTGTTACACAATTAGGGTACAGCTCGCATTTTTATTGGCATAGTTAAATTGTAAACAGTACAGTCATTTAACTACGGGCAGGTATTTTAGTAAGGCTGCATTTTCAAGTTTTCCCCACCACTCATAGTGATATTATCTGAAGTTAAATAATGAGTATTCTTATCATATCTTATCAATGCGAGTAGCACAACAATTTTATACAGTTATTGGAAAAACACCAACAACCTCTTAAGAGGTCATTGTACTCATAATTATGAACAACTTTTTTCTATGAGACCAAACCTGGAATCGCGAAAAAAAATCAGCTGTTCCCTACATTTTGACGAGTTATACGAACAAATTTAGGGAACAGCTGTTTTTTTTTTTCGCGATTTAGGGTTTGTTCCCATAGTAAAAGTTGTTCATAATGATGAGTACAAAGATCTCTTAAGAGGTTGTTTATGTTTTTTTCAATAACCCTGTATAAATACCATCAGTAGTGGAGATAACATAGAACCTTGAGGGACACTAGTGCTCTTTTCAAGAGTGTGCTGATGCGATGATTCAAGAAGAAAGCGTACCTTCAGTAGATTATTAAATCTCTTATAATATATTGTAATCTGCACCCTAATTGCGTAACATACTCATCATCTGCCTAGCCTTTTCCCAACAATGTTGGGGTCGGCTTCCAGTCTAACCGGATGCAGCTGAATACCAGTATTTTACATGGAGCGACTGCCTATCTGACCTCCACAACCCAGTTACTGGGTAATACGATACCCCTTGGTAAGACTGGTTGTCAGACTTTCGGGCTTCTGACTACCCGTAACGACTGTCAAAGATCGACGAATGACAGCCGGGACCAACGGCTTAACGTGCTTTCCGAGGCACGGAGGGGTCTCAGTATGTAATGATGGTCACCCATCCACAGACCAACCGCGGCAAGCGTAGCTTAACCTGATCGATCGACCTGTGCGGCTGTTATTATTTAGCCACGGACCCCCATAAATTGCGTAACATACTATTAGTCTCAATTTGGATCATTTTGAAGCATATTGCTAAACCATTGCTAAACAAATTCGAAAAATGTGTCTTCTCAACACGTAAATAACGCAATGAATGTTGTTGAATTGTCAAAATGAAATCGATTCCGATTGATAATGTGTTACGCAATTAGGTACCCTGCTGGACTAGCATAGCTCTGTGGTCGCTATCGTAGAGCTATATACAAAAAGCTATTGTGTCTGACCTTGTTGAAGGCTTTTGCTAATACAAATACCGATATCTGAGAAATTGAAGATATAGCACCTAACTTGATGCCGCATTAAACTCATGTTATTGAGCATAGAATAGTGTTTCATCGACTTGTGTAGCCGCAAAGAAAATGTTTTTCTGAACTAGGGGCTTAACAAGATTTCGTAGGTTCTTCATACTTTCTTAGTTAATTGAGGGACTGAGAACGGAAATATCTTTAACTTCTACTTATAAAAATCAGTCATTTTGAAGATTTATTTCATCAGGGTTAAAAAAACAACGACGGGATGGATGCTTGTACATTTATTTCTAATAAGATATGGCTCCTATTCCTCAATACAGTAAGTTCGTTACATACAATTTTAACATTTACACAATATAATACAAGCAGATCATAATATATCACAGAGTACGCGTAACAATTCACAATATGCGAAAAATAAACCTTTTCAAAATATTTGTAGCCTCATAATACGTCATATTTAATTTGTATAACAATATTTAAACTATTTACCCAGGACAAATGTTTGTGTGATGAGCACGATCATTTGTTCTGTGTCTGGTTGTAATTTATCTATAATATGTATGTATTTAGAAATATATAAGTATGTTTATCAGTTGTCTAGTACCCATAACACAAGCTCTGCTTAGCTTGGGACTAGATGGCGTTGTGTGATAGTTGTGGAATATTATTATTATTATTTATTATTATTATTTAAGGTAAATATAGATATTTTATGAATTACTAGTAAGGAGTGACTATTAATCAATTGTTGGAAGGTCTTGTGGCTAATTAATAACAGCTGCACGGGTCGATCGATGGTTAAGCTACGCTTGCCGCAGTTGGTCCGTGAGTGGCCGACCATCGTGGCTCGGAAAGCACGATATACCGTTGGCCCCGGCTATCCTTTCTTTGACAGTCGTTACGGCATAAGCCCGGAAGTCTGACAACCAGTGTTACGGTATCGTATTACCCAGTAAATGAGTTGTGGAGGTCAGATAGGCAGTCGCTACATGTAAGATACTGATATTCAGCTGCATTTGATTAGACTGGAAGCCGACCCCAACATAGTTAGGAAAAGGCTAGGCAGATGATGATATTAGAAGGTCTTGGTTTGTTCAGCTCTAAAATATTCATAGCTGAAAAGCAGTGAATGTGTTGTTGCTACGTGAACTTATCGTTAGGTACATGATTTATTTTATCCCATTGACTATTCAAGGAAATTTGTACCAGTGTATGTATTATATAAGAATGTGCCTATCTATTACATATCTAATTAACAAGGTGAATGGGCTATTTTAAACACATTTAACTATAACTGTGGAGCTGGGTACATATAGCTAGGTCCCTTTTGTAGGCAGGTCTAGGTAGCCAACGAGCAACGTGCTACTTAGCTGTTTGGTACCTAAAGATTTTATAAGTATTGGTAAAGTAAAAAGTAAGGCCATTGAACTTAATGAGCTTGACGTAATACAAAATTAAATCTTATAGCAATAGCAACAAATAATAATATAACCCCCTTAGCCTTACTAATAAACGTTGTATATAGCGTCTGTATAGTTACAAAACGCTTTGTCTTCTTCTTTCGAAAGTCAAATTACTAACAACTGAAAGAGAGAAATCGGTGTGTAACTATTCATCTGGTATTTAAGTAATACGTTTATTAGTAAGACGGTAAGTGTACAGCCCTTTCACAATTATTTTACCTCTGATTCTGCATTACTGTCCAAATCAGTAATCTTTATTCTCATTCTAATAAGGTTACTGCCACGGACTAGTCTGCCAAAATCATTGTGATCTTTATTTTCGTTCCAATATGGTTGCGGTTAGGTTGCTGCTGTAAAATAACTGTGAACGGACTTTAGAACAATTGAATTCAGAATTGATTCTAGGTTGCTTTTCACACGTTTTTACACATCAAAAGAATTTTTGTTTTTTCATAAGTGTACCTAAATATTATTATACTCGTATCGTTCAATTCTAAAATATTAAATGAATAACTTTGTAAAAATAAACAAATCTATTAATATAAGGTCCGGCGGCGAATAATGTCTATGTAATGTGTACATTATTACTTAAAGTAAATGTTCTATTGTATATCGGTTTTATTCAATTTCGAGCGGCCATTGTTATTTACATCTTTGACAAATTTAGAAACGCCGGACCTTAGATAAACAATAATATAATAATAAGCTGCCTTGTTCAAGATATTCAATTGAACTCCGTACCTATCCTTAACCACGACATATTTTAATTAGGTACATATTACAGACGATTAATCTAACATTATGTTTAAATAAGTACAATGTCAATATAAATTAACTGGCAAAACTTCACAGAAGTTATGGATATCGATATCTATATAATTATATCGCTCATATAGAGAACCATCAACGTAACTGCTTCTTTTTTTTACGTCTATGCTTTCCTAACGTAAATACGCTTTCTAAGTGCTTTGGCATGTTTAACTCATTTTTGGGAAAAAAATCATTTACGTCGATGTTTCTCCAAATGAGCGATATACTGAGCCTATAATGTTCCTATTGCTGGGACACAGGCCTCCTCTCTATGAGAGGGAGTGGGCCGTAACCACCACGCTGCACAGTATTTCGTTTACTAGGAACAAGCCAGCGGGACAAAATTCATGACGTCATTTCCAGGAATTCGTGATAACAGCTTGTAAACAATCCTTCCCAGTTAAGGAATTCTAAGAAATAATTTGTTTGTCACCTCATTAAGTAATTTTTTGGAGGGGTCAATAGTAATTAAAAAGGGAGTGCAATTTTCAGTTGCAAATTAGTTGAATTTTTAGCACACTTGTGACAATATCTCTTAAAATTGATAGCAAAGTGAAACGATTTTTTTGTGATGGATTCTACTGTTGAAGGTACTCTTTTGACTAGTTTTAAACAAAAAGACGTACTTATCTTTTTGCTGTAATTTGAGTTTATAAGTATGTTAAAAAAAATAAAGATCGGAGACGCTACACTCGAAGTCGTGGACGAGTATGTTTATCTAGGACAAACTGTCCAGTTAGGTAGGTCCAACTTCTCGGACTCGGCTGGGCAGCGTTCGGGAAGCTACGCAATATCTTCTCGTCCCACATACCGCAGTGTCTCAAGACGAAAGTCTTTGACCAGGGCGTGTTGCCAGTGATTACATATGGCACTGAAACGTGGTCGCTCACAATGGGCCTTATTAGAAGGCTAAAAGTCGGATAGCGGCGTGGGCAAGGTCATTTCAAATTTTTTAACCCTGAGAATGTCGGTGATTTTTTTACGGTTCAAAAGTTATGACCCATTTTGGTTTTTTTTTTTTTCAATCACTTCGCATAGTGCTCAAAGGAAAAAATCATTAAAAAAAAAGCTACTTATCAATTTAATTTTTTTAGTTCTTTTTTTAATGATTTTTTACTTTTGACGTATACGCATACAAAAACACAGAAATCCCCTCCATTTCTCTGTAAAACAGCGCAAGACACCTTAAATATACTTAAATAAACAATTAAAATAAGTAAAAAAATAATTTTGTATCGCTATAGCTTGTACCTATTAGACGAAACACTGTGCGTTGACCGAGTGCGGGTTGATAGATGTCACATGCCTTCGAATTTTTGGTTCGAGGACATGCCGGTTTCCTCACGATCAAAATCAAATTTCAATAAAACTAAAACCATCTCCATAACCATCACTTTTGAGAAGTTTCACTAGTTATTCTAATTCGTTAGGTATTGAATATTACAACTTACAACAACGTCATTGAGAAAGCAGGGATTTAACACCAAGCGAATATAATCTACCAATATATTTTTTTATAAACCAGTAAAAATTTTATATTATAAGTACATAATATTTAGGTAAATGTTAATTCACAATAATTATCTTTGAAACAGCAGCGTATTTTTTTATTATTTAAATATTTAGCCGACGTTATCAATAACTTCCCTTCAATTAATTATATTATAAATAGTCAATCAATACCAATTTACTATAATTTATACAATATTTTATACAAATTATGGTGTTTTTCAAACATTTTATGATCCTTCCATGTTTGATATGAATTCTCCCTAGATTTTTTCTGTGTGCACAATATTTTAACACTATCTAGGTATAAACCAGGTACAATTTTCGTAATAATTTTGATAAATTATGATGGTAATTCTTACCACAAGTTAAAGAGATAAGATAGAACGCTATTTATTTCTCAATTTGATATGTCCTGGTCATATTCATAATAGTCTTTGACAGAAACCATTCCTTCTTCAAATTGAATTTTAATACTGATAATTATAATTTGTACTGATTACATTGATTTTGTACTGCTTATGTGCATTTTAAATTAAATGCACAAATACGTATACCGTCATTAATTTAAATAAAAATAAGCATGCATAGGTATAGGTAAGCTAGTTTAAACTGGTTTAAGCACACTTCTGAAAATAGCTAGGTATTTATAAGCTATGTAGGTATACAAGGTAACTGGTACATCGACGCGCAAATTGTAACCATGAATTGAACACATGATTCTGAACCCCCCCCCTAACGTAATAATGTATCGTCGGTTATCAAAAAAAACCGGTCAAGTGCGAGTCGGACTTGCGCACCAAGGGTTCCGTACCACGTAGATATACCTGGTGCAAGGTAACAGGCTGCACGTCGATGTCCCTGCCACCCCGTAACTTATAAATATAGAAATACTTTGATTTCGGTACTAGATATTGTAATAAAAGTTTCAGGCATTTACGCCATTTACGCTACCGTTTGCAACTGCTCATTTACAACGCCACCGACTTCATCTAAAAACAATGAAACTGCCTGTAACTGTCACTATTATTGATTGAAACAAATTCGTGATCTCTGTACAAACAATTAGCATGTTCTACACAAATGCGGACATGAAAAGTAGGTCACTCGCGTTAGGTCCTGAAAATTTTTCTTTTGACAAGACGTTAGTTTGCAGAAACGTGATTGTCTCATTACTATACACTTATCTCGTGACTTTCTAACACCATAATGATATTTTACTTTATTTACTCTTCTAAAAGCGTACAAATATATAAACTGTTATGTTAACATTATTTGAGACTCCATTATTCCGATTTCTCTTCACAAACTCATGTTTTATAACATCTTTTATACATACATAGAACTGTCTTCATCTTCATACTCTTAAAATCTATCTGTTTAGTTTTTTTGTCACAAAAAGGGAAACTGTAACTTAAACTCTCTAGGAAGCCAAAATCAATGCACGGCATTTTCTTTAAATTATCATTCGAATACTGATCAAGGAAATTAAAACTGCCTTCCAACGTTCCGGCTTTAGTTACTACCCAACAATCGCAAGGTGGAGCACTTACGGCTTATATAATTATTACACAAATAGCATTCAAAATCAAATACAGCAAAAACCTTCCCCAAATAAAGTAATTTTGTACTAAAGCCGCCAATGTTCAAGTTTACTGCACAGCGTACTTGCAGAAGTCATGGGCCCCGGTACATTCGACGCTAGGCCTGTGAGTGGAGTCCCATATCCCAGGGCCGCATCGCTGACACATCCCTACCAGAGTGCAGGGGATCCGGACTAGCTGACGGAACTGGTGGAGGAGACCCCTGGCCTTGCGTAGTATGAGGCGCCCGTCCATGTACATTGCTGAAAAATGGTAAAAGAAGCTGTTAGAAAAATTACAGATGTTAAACAGTAGGTACTACATAGAACTATCCCGAAGCTGCATGATCATCTGTTGTCAATAATCATTATTCTAGAACGATGCTCCTGCTTGAATCTCGATTTAAAACTAGATTAAGGCAGAGATATAAATGAAATCTGTAAATTCTTAAAAGTGATCCAAGCATCCCCATGCACGATGCCCCATCGTTCTAGAATACAAACTGTGATCGCTGAATTCAGTCCACGGCAAGGCTCTTTCGGAAGGAATGCACATTTTGGACACGGCGCGTCATATATATCAGCGAGTGCTTTAGGTGTGAAGGATCAGTCGACTATTCTGTAAAATTCTCACCGTGAAAATTTTGGTGAAGTGAGCTGTCATTTTACATGGGGTTAAAACTATTGGCTGTTCACTTCAACCTCAATTCACCTAAGTTTTCACGGTGATCTTTTTACAGAATAAGTAGGTACTGTCGAGGCTGCCTATGAAGGCTCACCTCTTTCAGGCCGGTCATAATTGACGGCATGTGCTGTTCGATTGTTCAAGCGTGTGTCAAAGATTGAGATTAGGTTTAATTGTCAGATAGGAAGTGCTAGTTTTTAAGTAATTACTGAAAAGTAACAGCATAATATCTTATGAAGTTGGTCATATAGGAGTTTCATTTAGTAAAAGGGCTCCCATCTTAGCATAGCTCCTACAGTACATTGGCAGTTAAGTATTTACGTACCTAAAGAACTAAAATGCAGCAGCATCTCGTCAGTATTGAGGTCCTGTGCGATGACGTCATCCGCGTACACGGCGATGATGGCCAGGCACAGGAAGAGATGGAAATAATCCGTCTGGTAGTTAGCCCAGCATGCCTCCCACATTCGAAGCGCTACGGCTTCTGTGAACTCGCGTTTGAAACATCTGGAATTACAAAGTTACTTACGTCAGTACCTACATGAACGAAATGTAGATAACTGTTTTAGTCTAAAAATACTCCTTGAATAAGGTAACAAGAAAAATCTAAACTAATAATGAAGCTGAAGAGTTTTTTGTTTGTTTGAACGCGCTAATCTTTGGAACTACCAGTCGGATTTGTAAAATTATTTTTTTACATTCTTGAGGAACCCTACCTAACATCACACTCGGACCCTTCGAAGCCGAGCAAAAACAGAAAAGTCTGAAAAAAAACGCTAATCAAAAACATAGCCATAGCGCCGGCAGGCGATGCCATGCGACGGGATGGGTCGAGGGAACAAGAAATGTCATGCGGACGAAGTCGCGGGCAGAAGCTAGCTAGTAAAATATAATTTCATAACTACTGGATTGAAATGCCTTATTTCTTAAAGCCCAAACGTGTTCTATCAACTTTAATTACGTATGCAACAACAAAGTGTAAGGTTTCTGAGAAAAACTTTAATAAGGGTTCTCAATTCTTTGTATAAAATGTGAGTGCTTTCTTCTTCTCCCTAATAATAAACGGAAAGCCAAGTTTCCACGAAAACACTTATATTACGATTTACTTAGCAATATTTTTTGTTAAACGATTTTCTCGGTACCAAATTTGCCCTGAAACTTTTTCCCTCCGTCGACAAACTCAAAAGGATCTAACGAAAAAAGTTGAACACAACAAAATGCCAGACTTGGGATAATCTGATAAAATCGGATGTAGTAGGCAAATGCAAAATGTCAAAGGATCGTAGGTACGTCTTCTAGAAATAATAATTAAATTCTGTCTATCTTTGATGCCTCCGTGCGCGGGGTTTGCGCGGGTGGGAAGGACAAGATGAATGAAGAATAGAATAGAATACTCTTTATTATGTACACCAAATCAAGAAAATGACATGATATCAAGTGAATGAGCAATTCAAAGGTTTCCTTATGACATCCTATACTTGCACCGTCAATATAAAACTATTCAGATATAACACGGTTCCCGATCCATTTGCATATATTTTAAGACCTAATATAACTTGGCATACTTTTGTTTCTCCTAATTATATTTTCGCATAACATTATTTACGCATAATTTTTTTAAGCATAATTTCTCTAATCATAATTTTGATTAATAACAATTCTAAAGCATAAATTTAGCATGCTCGTTTTATTTCTAACGACGACATGTCGACGGAGCCCCGCTCGGCGGGGCTCCTATTTCTGTCACCTAACCAACCCGAACCTCGGGGTGCCCCCTGACGTCGTTTAGTATTATGCGAATTAAATTTATGCCAAAACAAATTAACCTTCAAGATAATTATGCCAACATAAACCATATGCTAAAAAAAATATGGCAAAGTATATTAGGCAAAACAAATTATAAGTACCAAAATAGGTATGCCAAATTATATTAGGAAAAAGAACATTATGCGAAAAAAAGGAATTCCATGTAACACAGGTAATCATATGAAGAAAATCAATACAGCAAAACAAGAAGATTCTAAGTCTTAGTAATGTTAGTACCTACTACCTAACCTACCCTGTTTTTAACATTTCTATGTAAGTAGGTACATACCTACCTATCTACCATGACTGTAGTCGATTGTTGGCAAAAGTAAGGGGAATATTCTATGGCTTCCATTCGAGAGGCTTGCTTACACATGCTTTAAAGTTGATATTGGATCCATTGGGCATTTTATACTAAGATCGCAAGATCCACAGACCGCACTTTGACTTTATTTTGCTAAGCGTCTCATATAGATAATTATGAACTTTATTAAAAAAATCCTTATTCTTTATTGTAAAACGCTTGTTCACATTCGCATAAACGAATATGAACAATTGCCTTCACAAAAATAAGTTTCATACGTATGCACGATAGCAAAGTAGGTACGTGTCGTAAAGTCAAAGTACGGTCTGTGAATCTCGCTCTAAGCAGTGTGCCCACTGCTGAGTCTCCCTTCATAATGGATGTAACCGAACACCGATTAAGGAGAAAATCAGTAGAAAACATAAACTAGTTTTGCTCTTTAGGGAATACTTACAGAAGTATCCAACGATGACAGAACAGTAATTCCATAGCGTCGACATGTTTTTCCAAATGCTTGTAAAAGTGTGGCAACATTATCCTTATTAGTTCACGTAGATAGCTCTGAAAGCAAAATGTTGTGCGTAGGAGTTTTCAATAACGTCATCATAAAACTTATTAACATCGTTGTAATCTGTCTGATAGAAATCAATAATATAGAATTATACCTGCGGATTAGGTAATTGCGTAAGTAACACTAACAGTAAGAATGGCTATGGTTTTGACAGTTCAACAAAATTCTAGCGTTATTTATATTGATGAGCTTACATAGGAACTTGAATGGATTAGCAATATCCTTCAAAATTATTCAGTTGAGTTTCATAGTGTGTTACGCAATTATCCAGGGTGCGTTGACTCACAACTGATAACGATTATGTAGATACTAGCTGCGCCCCGCGGTTTCACCCTCATAAGTGTCGATCCCGTGGGAATATCGGGATAAAAACTATCCTATGTCCTTCCCCGGGATGCAATCTGTCTCTCTGGCAAATTTTATCGAAATCCGTTCAGTGGACTAGGCTTGAAAAGGTATCATACAGACAGACAGAGTTACTTTCGAATTTATAATATTAGTATGGATTGGTAATAAGGTACCTATAGCTATATGGGATTATAATTGAAATCTAATTAGCTATATAGTAAGTAACTAAACAAAGAATGTTCATTAATTTCATCGGGATATATTATTATTTACCCAAAATATTCTTATTATATAATGTTAGTTAAGCATTTTGTTAAAGGCAGGTTACGAAAAGCTAATAAAGCTTTATTGATTTGGCTTCAAAGCTAGCATAAATAATAAAGTCGAGTAAACAACCGACTAGATTCTACTAGACGTACTTAAACGGGCACAGAAACGATAAACTAAAGTGAGTTTAGGAATCATGAAAATATCGGTTCTGTGGATTCCGTAAATCTTTACTTTAACTTATTCATGACGATAATTTTGTGTTTAAAATTTGGTTGTCCTATTGAACACAATTGAACAAGTTGTACCTACAAAGTACTTATCTATATATACTATAAATTCACACTGTTTTCGGTATTACCGTGGTACCTATTACCTAAGTGGTATTTTTTCTTCGCATGACGTAGTGTACATGAATAAATATTAAGTAACGACATTAATCAACAAAAGGCCTTAAATGTTATGTTAGAATTAGAACCATAGAAATGTATATCTATGGTTAGAACGAAAAAAAAAATGTTACGGTAAAGTAAAAAAGCCGACACCAATGAAGCTATACGATAACTATTCGTTTACCTACATTATTCGAGAGTAAACAGTTGTATCTTACAAGATTGTTATCCATATCGTTGTCTGTGGGCGTGCACACAAATATGGCCCGCTGCATCAGACCCACGAAACACCAGAACGCTTCAGCCTCACATTTTATCTCGCAGAGCACTGGAGCTAAGAGGTCACTCATTCCTTGCGTATATCTGGAAAATAAAATTCGTATCTAACTTAAAACACAAAACACGTATTCCTCTTCACCACCTCCGAATAAACATTAAGTAACTATCCACCAAAAAAATGGAATAGAATTCGAATAGAACAGTACCTACGCCAGATTTTTTTTCCGGAGATGTTGAATATCTTCACCAAACTGTGCAACCCTGCAGATGTATGGACGCCATTATCTTGATCATCAAAAGAAAAGAAAAAAAAAATTGCTACGAATCCTCGCGATCATTTAAGTATCTGTCCAACAAGATGACTTTTCAAACAAGACAGATGAACCTTGAATGCGAAACGGCTCCATACCACAGATTACTGAATAGTTACTGTCCATACGCAAGGGCCAATGACGCTGCGTTTCCAAGTACCTGCTCATTTATTGAATAGTCCTGTTGGGTCTAATTAACGCTTAGTGTGGAACAATGAGCGTTGCAATACGATACACAAAAGCCATGTGTCTAATAACTGTCAATTAATAAAACAATACAATTAATTATCCTTACCCTAAAACTGGATTATATACAGCGTAGTTTAACAATATATTCTTCATTATTTCTACGTTATAATTGTTTTCTCCGGCGAAAAATGGGTTGCCTCTGTCAGTTCTGACCACATCCTTTTCTATAACACACTGTACGGTCTTCCAGAATATTGCGTGCTGCTCAGGCGTCATCTTTTCCAGTCTTCTTCTCGAAATTTCTTCATATTCTCTCACCCTGATCTGAAGTATTATCTCCCTTTCATCATAAGTTGAATTGTATGGGTAGCAGTGTAAAAGGAAGGGCCACACTTCTCGCCTCAGCTCCTTGTCCAATCCTCCAAAAAATACGCATTTCCTTAAAAAGAGATCATCTTCGATGACTCCTTTTCCGTTCATTATCTTCCCGTAAAATAGTTCAGGGGAGATTTTCGGCAGTTTCCCTTCTTCAGGATGCTGTTCAGACTTTTGTACTTCTGGACGGCATACCATGAAATGACGGTAGGGCAGGTTGGGCTCTTCGGAACCTGCGGAAATAGTGCCTACTTACGTTAGAAGAGTTCCAAGTATATTAAAAAGTTAATATAATTCTGGTAGTCGTATTACCTGGAGTGAGTTTAATGTTGTGGAGCAACGAGTGCCATCGATGGAGCACTTGCGCCAAATGATCCAGTCCTCCATGGTGGAAATGAAGGATTTTGTACTGAGACTCCCGGGAAGCTACCACTAGCTGCCCACATGTGCAGTTGTCGTCGTTGAAGAACAGCCGCAGTGACCGCATCTGACTCAGGTCTACTGAGAACCTGGAGAAAGAGATTGTAGATTGAAAAGTATCCAAAATGGAATAGAATAAGAAAGAAGATAGAATAAAATAAAGTAAGTATCTAGACTAAGCATTTTATCATCCCAGTTCCACGCAAGTTAACTGCTGAAGTAACAGCCAATAAAATTGCCAAGAAACCATAAAGAAAATGGCTACTTGGGTATACATTAGCAGTAAACGAGTATTCTGATCTGGATGCGTGTTTTCATGTGGCATACACGTAACGTTTGCCGTTAACAACACTGAATTCTCCAGAATAACGCGAAGCAGGAAAAGTTACAAGATGTAACATGTAAGTAAATGATCCTACTCGTGTATCTCCCACGCGAACCGTAATATTTAGTACTCCGGGATAAAGATTGATGTGTTCTACACTCGCAATAAGTTTTACTTAGCCAGTAGCCTTCGTCTCTAAAGCCCCTCGCCCGCGGCGACTTTTTGTGGCGATGCAGCAGCGATGCTGTCGCGCGTTCGCATCGATAAAGTCGCGATGCGGTCGCTAGCTGTTTGCCCTCGCCCACACCATGATTCTAAGTCGCGATGCAAACGCGATACTGTCGCGCTTCTGTCGCGATGCAAACGCGATTGTGTTGCACTGATGCTCGGTTCTCCACTCACGCGCCACCCTCCCTCCGTTCTCTACCTGATGTCGTCCGACACGGTCGCTCGTTTGCATCGATACAGTCGCGATGCTGTAGCGCGTTAGTAGCGCGTTGGCATCGCTTTTCTAGCGCGTTGGCATCGCTTCTCTAGCGCGTTGGCATCGCTTCTTTAGCGCGTTGCAAATGCGACTAACGCGCGTTAGTAGCGATGCTGTCGCACGTTTGCAAAATGCGCGACAGCATCGCTACAAAAAGTCGCCGTGGGCGAGGGGCCTAAGGAATATAAGACTTGCTGACTTGAATATTCAGGTACCTAAATGTTCAACTGAGTTTTCTTTACCTGCTTTATTTCATAAGCAAATATGGCGAACTGACGTCTAGATTTAGAAGAAGAGTGTTTTGTTATTTCGAAGCATTTTTTAAATCGTTATAATAATTTTACATTTCTATGATAATTACCTAACCGAGTGTCTGATTGACGTCAAAGTGTTTGTTTTCCAACTGAGAGTTCAGTTAGATAACGTAACTATGAACATTACTGATCTATAGAAATAATTGTTTGATTGAACGCGCTAATCTCTGGGACTACCGCGACCGGTCGGATTTGAAAAAATATATATATATAATATTTTTGCATTGATAGCCCAATTCTTGAGGAAGGCTATTTAACATCGCGCTAGTACCTTTAGGAGCCGAGCAAAATGAACGCTAAGTGAAATCGATGTACCTAATAGCGCGGGCAGGTGATGCGAAGGAATGGGTCGGGGGAATAAGAAGAAATTTCCACGCGGAAGAAGTCGTGGGCAGAAGCTAGTAAGTTCATATAGTTCATCACTATACAGAATGTAATTTTAATCACCGTTTTCCTCTTAAGGGGTCATTGTACTCATCATTATGATCAACTTTTACTATGAGACCAAACCTGAAATCGTAAAAAAAAATCAGCTGTTCCCTACATTCATGTTCGCATATAACTTGTCAAAATATAGGGAACAGCTGATTTTTTTTTAGCTATTTATTTTAAAGTGACTATACAACTAAGTACCTATTCTGTAACTTCAAGCGTCCACCTGTTGCCATTATTAAAGTCGAGCTAAAAACGGCCACAAAATCACGTTTGTTGTGTGGGAGCCCCTTAAATATTTATTTTATTCTGTTTTTAGTATTTGTTGTTATAGCGGCAACAGAAATACATCATCTGCGAAAATTTCAACTGTCTAGCTATCACGGTTCATGAGATACAGCCTGGTGACAGACAGACGGACAGTAGAGTCTTAGTAATAATAGGGTCCCGTTTTTATCCTATGGGTACGGAACCCTAAAAAAGTAGCAGTTATGTCGATGTTTCTCCAAATGAGCGATATAGGTACGACGGTTATTATATTCTAGTTACTTAATAATGCGGTATTGACGTCCGGAATCAGGTCATCGAATAAATAAGAAGCTGACCTTATAGTAGGTCGTTTACTTGCTGCCCTATAAAGTACCTATGTCACGCTCCTAACATGATATATTAATTAAGTTATCGAGCCGTATCATGTTCACTGATCCCGTACATGGAACGCTAATAAAAGGATCAATCTTTAGGGGATGTCGACGCAAGTTTCTGATGAAACTGTGTTGCAATTGTGACAGTTATTTACATAACATATATATATTAAGTGAATCACCCCTGTGTCTACAGATTTTTTCAACTTTTAACGATCGTTATCTATTGTCGTTTGATACGCTGTGTTTGACGATCAAAAGACCCGCCCGCTTCTTACAGATTCACGATAAAAAATACTATGCACAGAACATATACGTGGGACACTCAGAAAACTAAAAATAATAACTTCCAAATTGGTTTATAAATGACGGCGTACTGAGGTAACAAACTTAAATAAAAAATACAACCGAATTGAGATCCTCCTCCTTTTTTAGAAGTCGGTTAAAAATAAGTACTTAGATTATAACTGGCCAGTCTCTCATACATGTCATAAAAACTTTTTTTCGCAATACTTTCCGAATGGCCTGGTATACTCCTAATAAGTTGTGGCTGCACCTACGATTAACGAAGTCATCGCGATAATTATCGGCGTTTCCCGTTGGTGTGACCCGGGCATAACGGAGATACTATGTCGGTCATCTGTTGCTTACACATTTAGGTACCTATGTACCTACTAGAGATTGTTTGATCAACAGTAGGAGAATGGCTTTCGTTTTGACAGTTCAAAAACATTCATTTCGTTATTTACGTTGTTGAACAAACAAATTTTTCGAACATAATGTTACGAGCTTGGGGTTCGTGACAATAAAAACTGCCGATTTAATAACCAAAAAGAAACACTTTAATGAAATAACACCAATAAAACACAAACACACTAATTATAAAACACAATCACACTACTGATCACTCTTAAGTCGCACTTGAAGATCGCTTCAGTTGTTATCGCTTGTATCGCAGAACCAATACTGACCCGGTCGCGGCCCATACCGGCCTTATATAGGGCCTCAGATAGTTCCAGAACCTTCTACTGTAGAAACATCTAGAATGTTCGAGTACATACCGGTCCCGACTGACCCGATGTCGATAGTTCTAGAATGTTCTAGTATCGAAGTTTCTGGAAGCATCTTGATCTACTAGTTCTGCTACTCGATACTAGATGGCGCTAGTGGTAGCTAATGTCAGACATTAATTGTGGCGCGTAACAATAATTATGAAGCAATGGATTAGCGATATCGTTCAAAATGATTCAAGTTGTGATTGATAGTGTGTTACGCAATTAGGGTGCTGGTCTGCTGGAACATGCATGGCGATCGTTAAAAATCGAGCTAATATGAAGATACACGTACTGGGGTATGACTTATGAGGGCTGACTATAATGAGAAATGTTTGGGAAATCTAATCAGTGCAACTAAGTAATGCCAAGTAAGTATTGCCAAACCCCAAGAACTAAGAACTTGTTCTGGCTGGGCGCCAGCTAGCTTTAGTTGTTGCGTAACACGAGGTAGGTACTTACCTACTGTTTATAAAACATTTCTAATAATTACTTTAACCTCATTCAAAATCATTCTGTTCATTAAACGTTTCTAATCTAATACTTACGTAGTTACTGAGCCTTACGCAGATACTCTTATTCATAGCTCTGAATTTCATTAAGTCTGAATATTTTATTCATAGCTAGAAATGCAAAGAGCGACGAGAAAGTAGGTATTATATAAGTGCACGTCACTCTGACCTTTGTAGTTTATCTACAACCAAGATCCTTCTAGTAGATGTACCTAGGTACCTACAATTTTATGTCCAACTAGCTCTAACCTGCGGCTTCACCTCGTGCGTGGAGGTCGGAAGTTATCCCAGTGGGACGGACTACCGGGATAAAAAAGTATCCTACTTATGTCGTAAGCCTAACCCAGGTCGTGTGCGAAATTTCACCCAAATCCGTTCTACCGTTAAGGTGTGAAAAAGTAACAGACTGGCGGATAGACAGAGTTACTTTCGCATTTATAATAATAGTAAGTAGGTATGGATATGTCTCGTCGCTTAACATTCAAGAGGGGTGAACTTTTGAGGGCATAAATGAGTTGTGCGAGCAATAATGACATTCTTGGCACGGCATCGGCATGTGCCAAGGAGCCTGGGAGGAATGCAATCGACGATAGCGATAACGATGCCAGTATGTGACCTTGATGGGTTCCGCCCAAGGATCGTTGTTAGAGCAGCTTTATGTAGCAGGGATGAAAATCTATATACAGGGTGTCCCTGGAAGTATGGATCAAATCGAATAGGGGCGTGGGCACAGAATATATAATAGTACTTTATTTATTTTTTTTGGATGGGAAATCATCTAATGACTCCTCCCGCTCTGGGTGGAGCGGAAGGGAGTGTCAGACTCTTACTGACTAAAACCCACCCGTGTTCCTTCCTTAGCCCTTTATGTTCCGGGGCAGCGGTAACCCTTTCGGACGATCCCGCTACCCCGGCAGGGCCGAAGAGAGACCTAACCCTCCTTTCTCCCCAGACGGAGGATTTGCCCAAGGAAAAACAAAAGTACCTCGGTACTCTATAACTACTGTCCTAGATAGTACTAGATGCGGCAAGTTCATTTCCAAACTTTTTAACCCTGATAATGTCGGTGAATTTTTTTACGGTTCATAAGCTATGACCAATTTTTGTTTTTTTCAATCACTTCGCATAGTGCGCAAAGTAAAAACTAAGTAAGAACTATCAGGGTTACTAAAAAAATTAAATTGATAGCCCTGATAGCATTTCTTTAATGATTTTGTCCGAAACCCAATCTTAGTAGATTAAGGGTTTTTTTAGAAATTCAACCTGGAGGATTTTGTTTGTATGAAAAATCTTATTCCTTGAATAAATAACCTTGAAACTTGGTACGAATACTTATCTCAGTAAATTATGAAGTTTGGCATTTTTTTTTTCTAAAACTACCCCCTGAAGGGGGATTGGGAAGTGTCAAACTTTGTATAGAAGAATTTTAACGCGCGGTCCGATTAACTCAGTAGGTATTTATACTAAGACCAAAAATAAAGAATAACGTGTATCAGGGTTTTTCGAAAATCTACCCCTAACGGGGTGAAAAGGGGTAGTTAATTTTACAGGGGAGGATTTTACTGCGTGACTTGATCAACTCGAAAATTGGTATGAATAATCTTTGAGACAAGTAATGAACACACCCCAAACGATTTTACGAAATTCCACCCTTGAGGGGGTGAAAAGCGGGGATACAGTTTATAAGAAAAATCGTATTCATTTGGTTAATATAATAGAACAAGAATACTTGCCTAAGCAAGTAATAAAATTTATCATTATTAGTTTATTAAAACGACCCTTTTTTTTTTTTTTTTTTTTGGATGGGAAATCATCCAATGACTCCTCCCGCTCTGGGTGGAGCGGAAGGGAGTGTCAGACTCTTACTGACTAAAACCCACCCGTGTTCCTTCCTTAGCCCTTTATGTTCCGGGGCAGCGGTAACCCTTTCGGACGATCCCGCTACCCCGGCAGGCTTCGGCCCTGGCGGGCCCCTTCCTTAATGCTGACATCTCTTTGAGGCGCGCGTGGAACACATACGCGCCGTCCGGCACGGGCCTGGTCCTGATCGGACGGAGAGCTACCCATTACTCTCCGTCCGCAGGCCCGCACCTACGGTGGCCGGGAGTCGTCACGCGGCTCCCGACGCCCGTAGCGTCTCCCGCGGCGGCTGAGGCGTGCGGCTCTCTCCCTGAGCCGTCCCGCCACCTCCTTCGCTAGCATGACTGCTTCGCAGAAGGAGGTGACCGCCTCCCACTCCCTCTCGCCCCGGACCATGGCTTGAACCAGGGCCGGACGCGAGAGGTCGCCACCGTTGCCGATCGCCTCTACGAGGACACGGCGGTGCTCCGCCCAAGCGGGGCAGACCTCCACCGTATGCTCCACCGTGTCCTCTGGGCGATCCTCGCAATGGTGACACCCGGGCGTCTCCTCCCGCCTGATGATGTGCAGGAACCTCCCGAAACATCCGTGTCCGGTGAGGACCTGCGTCAGGCGGTAGGTGAGAACGCCGTGACGCCTCTCAAGCCACTCCTCAAAGAGGGGTCTTATCGCCACGATCGTGGCGTGCCCTGCGCTGGGTTGCGAAAGCCGCTCTTTCCATGCCACCATGAGATCGCGCCGGAGGTCTGTCCGCTCCGCCGCAATTTGCCGCGGAAGCGGAGTTTCCCCCCGGCGTAGTGCCTCCGCGCGCCACTCATACAGGCGCGCGAGGACCATCGCCTCCAGATCCCATGGCGGCATTCCGGCAAGGAGGCTTGCCGCCTCGCCCGAGATCGTGCGGTAGCCCCGGATCAGCCTTACGGCTACCACCTTTTGGGGCGCGTTCAGATAGTGGGCGGCTCGCAGCCGCAGTGAACGCGCCCACACCGGGGCCCCATATAGGGCCATGGACCGCACGACCCCCGCGTATAAAACTACCCCTATATAACGCGCGGTCCGATTAACTCGAAACTCAGTTTTGACAGAAAATAATACGTGTATTGGGATTTTCGAAAATTGACCCCTGACGGAACAAAAAGTGGTAATTCGATTTTTAAGGGGATTTTAGTGAGTGCTTTATTAACTCAAAAAAATGAACTTGAACCTTGGCACAAATACTTATCTAAGTAAATTATAAAGTTCGTAATTTTTTGGAATTCTAAACTACCCTAAAGTCAATTTGGGGGTGTCAAATTTAGTATGGAAGCATTTTAATGTGCGGTCCAATTAACTCGAAACTCAGTAAGTATGTAAGACCAATATAAATAATAAAGTGGTTCAAGATTTTTCGAATATCTACCCCTAACAAGGTGAAAAGGGGTAGTCAAATTCACAGAGGAGTATTTTATTACGTAGCTTGATTAACTGGAAAATTGGTATAGTCGAGTTATAGCAACATCCCAGACGATTTTTCAAAATACCACCCCCATGGGGATAAAAAGAGTTACAGTTTAATTATATGAAAAATCTTATTCATCTACTTCTTCTATGTCTATAATTATCTTCTATTCTATATACCTATTTAATATTTCAAGTATTAATTCCTGTACACACATAATTACAATATAACTATATACTATAGGTACCTACAAGATACTAAAATAAAAGACTAACTTACCTACTATACAAATAAATAAAAAATAAAAAAAAACCAAAGGACACTTAGGCGTCGAAGTACCTATTATATTATATTTATCTATCTAGAGATAATAAATCTGTAGACGAGGCGTTTCTGAACATTGAAAATATTTCCAAAAAAATATCTGGGGTGTTAATCTATTGTACAAGAGTGGACCTAAGAATGTTAAAAATCTTTCTACAAAGACACGTTTTGAGGTTTCATTAGGTATGCATACTAGATCATTCGGTATCTTGTTAGTATTGTCGGCATTGTAATTTGTAGGCAAGCATGGTGTGCTGTTTTTAACCGACTTCAAAAAAGGAGGTTCTGTATTCGACCCGTATGTATGTATGTGTGTATGTATGTATGTATGTACGTATGTTTGTTTGTCCGCGATTTTCTCAAAAACTAATGAACCGATTTTGATAATTCTTTCAATAATGTGATCTACATACTTTCAGGAAGGTTTTAGTATAAAATACATTATATAATTATTCTTATGTACGATGTTATATGCATAAATGTACTGCATCTCCGGCATTTCTATGCGAATTTTGATGATTCTTCTAGTCGGTGTCTTCAATTCCTCAATGCACTAGTGATATTTAAATTTGTGTGGAGTAGGTACAACTAAAAAGTGAAAAATAAAAACTTTTTTACAAAAAAACAACCGACTTAAAAAAAAACTTCAAAGTGATAAATAACTTTAATTTCGGAAGTCGGTGTCAAAAAACGAAAATGCGGAACCTAAGTGCCGGAACCGGAAGTCTAAGTGCATATAATAGGTAATGAAAAGCTGGCTAACGGTGAGTAGATACATTGCAGGATTTCTATAGCAGATCTGTAGGGAAAAAAGGGATAGAAGTTTGCTACCTTTAAAATTGCTCTAAGCTCTTTCAAGAGGAAGCAAATTAGTTTTTGGTGCGCCACCCCAAGAAGTGATACAGTATTGAATTATTAGATTGACATAGGGCCAAATAAACTTGTGTGATTAAATTTTTAATCTGCTAATGTTCGCAATTTTTACTAGGCTTTCAATATGTTTTTTAAAAGAGAGTGTGTCGTCCATTATTACAGATAGTGCCATCCACGAAGACGAGCCCCACTATTTTTCCTAATGCTTACAGCACAAGTGTGCATCTTTCCGCAAGTGTTTTAGTTTTGTCAATACACACTAATTATCATTAGTGGGTAATTAGTGTGTATCGAAAAAACTAAAACACTAGCGTAATTAACTAGCGATAACCACTAACGATTAGGAAGGCGAGTGGGGCGCGTCTTCGTAGATGGCCCTATCTATACCCCACGTATTTTATGTTGCTCGTTTTGTGGATAAGTAAAAGGACAATTTCAACATGGTGATTGCACTTGTACGGTTACCACATTGATGGGCAAATGGAAAGTACCTACCTATCTTTAAACTATTTCTGTCTAGTTTAACATGGCGTTGATATCTTCCACCAACTCCGTGCCCAAAATGTATCCCTGTGGTAACCCTCTCCTAGTTGATTCTCCTAACTATTCTACTTCTACTTATGTTTTGGGGGTCTTAAAAGGAACCGTCACTATTCAGAACTTAAATTCTCAAAAACAAAAGCCCGAATCACTGTAGATACTTCTTACCTACTTCCAAAGTCCCAAACACGCCAAACCTAAATGTAATACCCTCGAAACAGAAAAAAACTTTTAACTTTCGTTTTTTGTTCAGAGATGAAAGTTGTGTTTTGTATCCAAGGGTTTGGGATAGTAGGTAAAGTTTTACGGTACCTACATATAATTACCCATGATGGGATTTGGGGATTACTTTTGGCATAAGATTGCATGATTGGGAACGAAGGGAATCAATAATGAGTAGGTACTTAGTAGATACATGAAGTGCAAAAATAAATATAAACATTAATAATTATAAATGTTTATTATTTGTATTAATAAAACTACTAGGACGTCCGGCAAGATATGATTAAACGTCAAGAGAAGTGTGAAACATAACGCAACGCAATTCACGAGCATTATTGAAACAAAAAACCTACATAATGTGGTTAATCGCGACCCGAGCCGTTACCATGGGCTGCGCATAAAATCTACATTAACATAATTATGGTACCTAGTAGTGTACATTACCTACTATTTAACGATACAAAATTACACTTATGGGGAGAGAAAAACTGCAAGAGACCGTTTTGGATTTAGGTCTTACAACTAACACTGAATGATCGAAATCACTAAAACCAGCACCCTAATTGCGAAACACACTATTACTCTCAATTAGAATCATTTGAAGCATATTTCTAATCCATTGCTCCATATATTCGAAAAATGTGTCTGCTCAACAACGTAAATAACGTAATGAATGTTGTTGAACTGTCAAAATGAAACCCATTGCTATTGCTACTGATAGTGTGTTACGCAATTACTCTGCAGTAGTTTACGCTACATGCAATCTTAATCTTATCCTTGGCCTTATTAAAACAATAAAAAACATGCAGTTCTAAATCACACAGAGCTTCAGCATGTTAGATTAAAAAGTGTAGGTATTAGTGGGTAACAGATGGCTAGTCAAAATCTACTAGCACCAGACAGATAGGTAATTTCCAAACCAAAATCACATAGAACTTGCGCGGGAGATATGCCCAAACAGAGGATTCCCAGGGAATTTCATTTTCCGAGTTCGAACAAGTAAACTTAACTTGAAACTAAAATTAAATATAGTGGACTCACCTTCGACATTTCAAAGGAGCTCGCCTTTGCGGCACTGGTGAACTATGAACGCTGTCAGGAAACACCAAATTGTGTTTCAAAGCTAAAAACTCCGGTGTACTCATCCAATTTGGGTTGCCCTCGTCACATGAACTCATTGACAGTGACCTAATAAACCTGTCCCCCGACAGAGAGTCAGGGGTCAAATCTACGTTCTCTATCGTCGGATTAGCAATTGTTATGTTAACCGACGTCATTGACTGTGATCTCACATGTTTATCGTACACAAACACCTCATCCCTGGACTCATCCTTCTCAAAACTATTGAAAACATTGTCCTTTACAGAATCTATTGACTTTACTGTAGGTTTAGAGCTAGAGGACAACTCGTCCTGAGTCGTATCGTTGGGGGTGTATCTTGTATCAGACGATTTTATACTTTGTTTATCAGAGTTAGAATTTAAACTTGTAGTTTCTGAAGAATCAGAAAATGCGTGTTCGTTGTTAGCGTCCACTTTAGCGCTGCTGTTCGTATTACTGCGTGATTTAGGTATTTCCTTTGGATTCGCCGGTTTACCAGTTACTACTAACTCATCGCTCGGACTGGTTTCTACGGCCGAAGGACATTTCCGCAGCGTTGAATTCGGAATCCAGTTGAGGAAAAGCGTTGGTCGTTTAGCGTTATTATGCTGGTCTGTAAAAACTTTAGTAGTAACTGTGAGGTATCCTGGATGGTGTACAATATCGAGTTCATGCCTGGCGACGGTCGGTGGGTGCACGCAGACATTGTTCTTGCAAAACAATATTTCGTTGTCGACGTAATCGGGGGGTTCCTCGTTGACGTCGAACTCCAAACCGAGGAAGTAGCTCGAGGCTCGTTTCAAAAGTTCTGGCAGCGGCATTTCGCTGCGGGATATGTTCACATTTCCTTAAATATTAAAGCGCGATTTATTTACTGCGCGGCGCGTTATCACTCGCGACAACCTCATTCAAGCAAGGCTGTGTGGGTACTACGCGCATGTAAACACCTACACAGCTATGTTGATAACGCCGTATTGATCGGCCAGCGAGAATAGAACCGACCGGCCGACCGGCATCGGCGCTCGGCCAACGTCACAGCTGTGTCACTCTGCAACTTGAACGGTTAGCACGTGTGTCAATGGTTGCTTCACAGGGAATCGATTGGAGTACAAATAAATGCTCATAACATTTAATTACGCATTATGATAAGTAAAACTGGGTGTACTCCCCAGCTGCTTCGAGTCGTCAGATTTAAGGAAGAAAGAAGCCTTGTTTGTATCTATTTATTAGACTCTATTTGGAAAACATAATTATTTTAGATATGCCTAGTACCAGTTTTACTGTTTTTAGTAGGTAGGTACCTAATGCGCCATAGAAGGCCTACAGCTATGCTGTATGGGGCCAACTGTATCAAAACATTTACTTTTTACCTGATTAAAAGTCTGATTTTATTAAGTTCGTAGATAAAGGGTACATAGTAACCCACTAAGTATTTGAAATTATTAAAAGTTAGGTATTCATAATAAGGTTGAATTTTAATCAAAAAGTTTATTATGCAGTTCAGTTATGTAAGATACCTAATTTTACTGATTGATGTAGAATAAAGGCAAGTAGGTACCTACCTATGTCTAAATGAAGAGAAAATAATCTTATGAGTGCGCCAAGAAGGTATCATACCTCAGCACCACGAGTAACACTACTCGGTACGTATACGTATGTAGATCTTATTATCTATCTATCTACTTTCTATAGAAGTATGCCTATCTATCTTCTTCTTACCTGCTATCTATACATACGTATGGTTACACTTTGTGTTTGAAATTAAATTCAGATAGCTTCTCAGAATTATTATGCTGGTTGTTTAAATTTTACTTGTTCCACCTCTACGCGGACCGTCTGCCGCGGACGGACCGCGTTGCGGGAACAGCGTGTGCGTGTTGCGGTTCTGTTGTCTGAATTCCACGCGGATAAAAGCTACTGTTAAAAATGTGCAGTTGGTATTAGTAGCAGAACAATCGATTGTCGATGAATTGATAGTAGTGATTACCTCAAATCACTCATATCTACTTATTATGGATTGTTCTACCGATAGTGTAATTTTCCTATCGATATGCGAGGTACAGACGCCAGCACATCAACCTACTACAATCTGTCAGATTTCTGTAATAGATTTTCAACTTTATTGCTAAAGCATAAGGTTCAATGTTGATTGGGAAAATTTGACAGTTAGGTGTAGGTTGATGTGCTGGCGTCTGTACCTAAGTAAGTATGAGTGATGTCAGGACTCGCGATAGACCAATAACATAATCTTTATCGACGAATGAGTAAAATACAATAAAATAGGGGCGTATTAGGTACGTTTTCTGGATCTAGATGAGCAGATTATATGAGAAGTTGATTGGTGATACTTTCCCTTTACCAATAAAAGTAATTTTAAACAACAAGGTCCAGCTACAACGCTGTCCATATATGGAGCACCCAATTATAACGATAAGACTGAATCACACTAGGAATAATATTATAAATGCGAAAGTTTGAGAGTGTGTGTGAGGGTGTGTTTATAAGTATGTTTGTTACTTCTTCACGCTCACACGACTGGACCAATTTTGATAAAATTTTGTATGGAGGTAGAGGTACTGACTCCTTGGATTAACATAATATAGGCTAATTTTTATCCCGATACTCCCACGCCTACGGGATCGACATTTACGCGGGTGAAACCGCGGGGTGTAGCTAGTTTAATAATGAGGCTAACAGCCTTATTATTTTATTAATCAGGCAACCGATTGAATGGCTAATCCATTGAAACCCTAAAGTACAACCCTTCTGAAGGATGCAAGGGAAAGGGTTTACTGACCTACTCATGGCATAAGGGTGTTTGAAGGGGTTTGCTTACCTGTTCATGGGTTAAGCCTTAACCCATGAACAGGTAAGCAAACCCCTTAACTGTTAAGGGTTACCCTTAGAGAATAACTGTTTGGTTTGAAGAGGTAGCTCATAAAAGATAAGCCATTTACGAATAATATAAACTTAAAAGTAAACTTTTTTATCTAAGGTTTGCGTATAAATAATATAACCCGATCGAAACCACGGCTAACCCTTTTATCTAAAAGCTTCTTGGGCTAACCGAAATGATCCCTAGTTCTTATAATTAATATTCCAGTGGAAATCAAACGACAAAGACAACTTTATCTAATCATACAAGCTATTTAAGGTAGTTGCTGCCCAAATTTCAACTACAACGATAAAAACGGATTGTTGTCTGTGAAGAATTATCGGTGAATTTAGTATCTAAAAATGATAAAAATAAATAAACAATTTCAGATAACATTAGAAAAACAATAACAAGTAAAACGGAACGCAATTTATTTTACTAAAAAACCCGCAAGATGGCGTTTTCCTTGCATAATTTATTGACGCATGCGCCACACATTGCAATCAGCTGTCAGAAAGAACATAATCACGTAAAAAACAAAATTATTTGTGTCTTTAGATAATTCCCGTCAATATGGCGGGGCAAAATCCAGGTTCGCCGACTGACTTTCAATATTTTTACGAGGATGAAGTGTATAAAATCAACAATCGCGGTCAAGTGGTCTTCGGTCTGGTACTCGAGAACTATGAAGCCAACTCCAGCGATCAAGAGAGCGACATTGAAACACCTATACAAAAAGGCGAAATTCGTGTTGTCTGGCATCCTTCCGGCACCGAGCGAGTCATATCCGAGAAGTCGGTAAGCGAGGACAATTAAAAAATATCATATTTGGTCTCACGCGGTGTTTGGCACTTGCGCACCGTAGTAGTTATTGAAAATATAATAAGGCCTGTACTTGCGAGTACAACAACCCCTAAGCCCGGGGCTAGTGTGAAATTTCTTGAATTGCCCTTGAATATGTTCTAAAAGGGTAAAACAAGTTATGAACTTCATTGAAATTAAGTCTACCCTCAAGATTTAATGTGCTTGGAAACTATTCCACAAAATTTGTAAAACGTTCTTACAATTTATTGGAATTATTAAGGACATACAAAAGCTTTGAAAACATCTGTTAAAATTGCAATAAAAAAAATAACTTGTTCTTAATATTTGACCCTGAGCCTGACATGATAGTCAGGTTTATTAGTATTATATTAATTGGAATGCATGTGTAGGTATAGTAAAAATTATGCTGCTTCAAGTCACAAACAAACAATTCTATGGAATAGGTACTTTTAGATCTCTGAAAAAAAAAAACTTAGAACAGAATTTTTCATAAAATATGGTACATAAGAGGTCTTAATTATAAATAGTTTCACATATTTTGCTTACTTATTTCAGTATACAAAAATACCTTAAAATAAACTATAAATAAAAACACTTCAATTATTACTACTGAGCTCATGTGATCAAAAAATGTTTTGAAATTAAATTAAATTACTAGTGAGATCATGTTATGTGTCTTATTTTTAATTTCTCTGTCCTTAATACATTTTTAAAATAATATATTAACAACCTATCACCAATTTTACTAAAGACCAACAGACCATGGAACAACTGCTACAATGAATGAACATACTTATTGTTATAATGAATGAACACGGTGGATTCCTAACCAACCAATAGGTGGTTGAAGCCAGCTATACCCCATTCTTATAAAACTAGATAAAAAGAAAAGTCCTGACTGACTGACTCATTAACACCCGGTCGATACCCTTGAACCTAGAAAGATGAAATTTTGCACAGAGGTTTCCTTTATAATGTAGACAAGGAATAAGGAAGGATTTTTCGAAATTCAAACCCTAAGGGAGTTAAATAGGGGATGAAACTTTGCATGGAAAATCTTATTCCTTGAGTTAATAACCTTGAAACTTGGCACGAATACTTATCTAAGTAAATTATGAAGTTTGGCATTTTTTGTTTTTCTAAACTACCCCTGAAGGGAGATTGAGGGTGTCAAATTTAGTATGGAAGAATTTTAATGTGAGGTCCATTTAACTTGAAACTCAGTATGTAAGACCAAAATAAATAATAAAGTGGTTCAGGGTTTTTCGAAAATCTACACCTAACGGGGTGAAGAGGGGTAGTCAATATCACAGGGGAGTATTTTATTAATTGGCTTGATTAACTGGAAAATTGCTAAATATAAATAATCTTTAAGTCAAGTTATAGAAACATCCCAGACATTTTTTCAAAATTCCCTCCCCCTATGGGGATAAAAAGAGGGGATACAGTTTATATGTAAAATCTTATTCATTTGGTTAATAAACTTGAAACTTTGCAATATTTGGCTCAGTAAATAATAAAGATTGTCACTTTTAGTTTAAAAAAAAACACCACAGAGGATTTAGGGGGTGACAAAGTTGATAGGTTAGAAAAATATTTAACCTGCTGTTGGATTAACTCGAAACTCTGTACTTACTACTAAAACAAAAAATAATAAAAGTAAGTATGTTTAAGGGTTTTTCAAAAATCAACTCCTACCAAGGTGGAAAAGGGTAATAAAGTTTAAGGGGTGGATTTTACTTCTTGCTTCCATTAACTCAAAAATGGGTATGGGTCTTTTGAGTCAAATTATGAACACATCCCAAACGATTTTTCAAAATGGTACAGTTTATTTAAAATAAAAACTTAAAAATTTGCCTGAATACTAATTTCTCTAAGTAAATGATAAAGATCATAAACATACATTTTCGAAATGTGTAGAGGAAAGTACAAATTTCGCGCGGACGAAGTCGCGGGCAGAAGCTAGTATAATTATAAAGTGTTCTTCAATGGTATCCTTAGGTCAAGAGGGTGTGGTCTATTAAAAGAGTGGGAGCTATAAGAATACCAATATAATTATAACATATCATTTATGCATCTGCCTGCATGCATGAATGGATTAATATTAATACATTTTTAACATAGTCTTACAACCTCAACATATTTTTTTTTATTTCTAGCATTTAAACTGGTAACTGTCAAAACCAATATAATATTATGAAAGTAATAAATAAATATTTTTATATCCTAGGTTGGCTTAGCAGACCGCTCGTTGATGCCAGGCGATGTTGTCCGCCGCCTCATTGCTGGCAAGGATACACAGAGAGGCTACTGTAGGGACATCATAATGAATGCTGCCCTGCAGATTGTGGGCACCAAGCATGTGATACCAAGTGTTGCTAGCGAGAGGCTCCAGCCTCTGGAGGAGTTTACTCCGGATTTAGCTGTATGTCTCGATTCTTGGGTTGGAACTTCTAAGGTGAGCAAATCATACAAATATTTACCGGAATGGGTTTTCGTTATGCCTGAATGATGACTAATTGCACAGGAAGAAAGCATGGCTCAAAAGTAATGAGGCCTGTACTCAGCAGTGGGGAAGACATGGTTACCATTGGTGATGATAATAAAGTTCTTGACTTTTATCATTAATGTCTCACTCAAGAGTCAGCCATTAAAAAAAAGAATTAGGAAAGGCTATTCTAGAACATTCTCAAGTACAATATTGATAAAGTACTGTCATTTATTTGCAATGTCAATTTGATGCCTCCTAAGTGCAAAATTAGATTATTATATTATTTTAAATTGTATGAAATGTTATCATTAAATAGCTTCTCTTGAGATTCTTCTAAGACATAAAAATGTAAAAATTTTGAGAGTAATCAGCAGTATTGAGAATGTAATATTTAAACTTGTGCTTTGCATACCTTATTATTCTTACTATTTTGCAATGAAGAAGGGACTGGACTTACAGTGGCCTATTGATTGGTCTGCATTATGCATTCCTGAGGGAAAAATATGTATGTGTTATAACCATATGTATTTTTATATAATATTGCTATTGTTAACAAAGTGATCAACTAGACACCATAAATAGTTTGATACACAAAACATGGTGCAGTATTGAATAAAACATTGCATTATATTGTAGTTAAATATTAAAACTTCTGAAAATTAACATGCTACATTTTAGCAGTTAATTTTGAACGCATTCATTGTATTTGCTATTTATTAAGCAAATTTCTTTCACTTAGTTATAGTTATGCACAAGTAAGATAATCTCTGGGGTTAAATTGTACATAACCATTTTAACATCTGTGGTTAGAAATATACCAGATAAAGGGACATGTCATTGAAACAAACCATACTGTAGAAAGCGAAGCTATACAGAACCAATTGTGCCATCTTTTTTCGCAACAAATCAATGATGGCTTAGGCACTTACCAAACACCAACACACCAAACACGAAAACCATTCAAAAACCATTTGATCCGAAAAAAAAGATTCATCAAAATCGGACTAAGTACTCTATAAAAAGTTATGCGTGCTTTTTTTTCGTCGGTTAACAAAACTCTTTGCTACACAGGCGGTCCACAGCAAACTCCGCCTAGCCTCCGCTGAGGGCTCGCGTCTCGAGTACCCTGACCTAGACACTTGTCCTCTGGAGGACTACTCCATGCGACGCCGCCGCTCCACTCCCTACTCCTCGTCCGAGTTCTACCCTGGACAGGTTGTGTACGGCCCGCTGGGCTCGCTCGACAGCGCCAACTGGCTCCACATTACCAAGGAAATGAAGGCCGCCAGGAAACATAAGATGCATGATCATAAAGTAAGTTTGTTGGAGAGATCTAATTTTTAAGAATGTCTGCCACATGCAGGACGAAACGACTAGATAGGGTCCTTGAAAAGTGGAAGAATGAAGTGTGGGATAACGAGAGATAGAATGAGGCCCTTGCCATAATAAATAAATAAAAATATTTTATTTTCAGGCATCAAGGCTCATAAGGTGTTAGTATTAAATAATATACAGTATGTTAACTAACAGAGGGCGTTCCCGTTAACCCGCAATAGTATAGCATCCATACATGCTAAAAAAAATATTACCATTCGAAAATAAAATGTTTTTATATTTTTTTATATTAGAATGTTCACTAAAAATGTTAAATTGATACGTATATACGTGGAACGAACGACACCGACTTCCAAAATTAAAGTTATTTATCATTTGGTAGTTTTTTTTTTTGAAGTCGGTTGTTTTTCTTTTTTGTAAAAAAGTTTTTATTTTATCGGTAAATTTATCGTTTGTCCCTCAGTTCACCGTGGAGGCGGTGATGACCGAGAGCGTGAGCGTTCACTGGCAGTGCCGCGCGTTGTGCACACATCCGTCCGACCCCGCAACACCGCAACAGCCTAAGTTCCTAGTCGAAGGTATTACTTTACACTTCTGCCTGCACTTTGCCCCCGTGGTAGATGGAGAAGGAGAGGGTTCTCACAGAAACAAGGCCTGAGTCCCAGCAGTAAGAACGTTTTAGGCTGATCATGCTCTGTCTGCATCTTCAGGAAACAGGCATTAAATTTCGACTGCAGCCAAATTTTTGATGCAAGAACCCTAAAGAAAGCTCCGGGCAAGACTGGCTGCCTAGACTTTTCATTGCCTTTGATAAAGCTTAGGGGCCGTCTCCACGAGCGAGAGAATCGCGACGATATTATCGTCGTGCCACGTATTTCTATACACTCTCTTAGAACGTGTCTCCACACGGCCATATCATCGCGTCGAAAATTTGATGGCACGGCGAGACTATCGCCGCGATTCTCTCGCTCGTGGAGACGGCCCCTTAGGGTTTGGTAATTATACCGCATGTAACTAGTTTCTATAGTAACTTCAGTTCCTCATTGCAACTGAGTAATAGTGATACTTTCGTCTTACTACAGAATCACAATAGAATTGCGTGCAGACCTTTGCAACATGTAAATAAATATTGAAGGCTCACGCAAACGTAAATGTATTTTGAAGTATTATACAACCTATTGAATTGACGTAGCGTTGGAAGGCCTTCTACAAGGTGAACCGATGACCTTGTGAAGGCCGCAGGAATTCCCTGGATGCGGGAAGCACAGAACCGGTCGAAGTGGCGGTGCTTCGGGGAGGCCTATGACCAGCAGTAGAAGTCTTTCAGCTAAAATAATGATGATGATGATGATGCAACCTATTCAATTCGTATTGTGGCCCATTAAAAATATCTGAACTTAGTTAATACTGCATTCTCCATAAACAGGTGAAGATCTAAAGAATTTGAAGTTGCTGAATGTATTCGAGCCCTGCACACTGCAAGTCGGTGACAGGAACTTCCTCACTATTGCCCCCGAAGACAGCTTTGTAAGCAAGAAGCAATGGAGAAAACAACAGAGCAAGTATCGCTTACTTTTTCTCATATCAAGGAGAAGAATTGGAATGTAAAAGCTTACTGATCATTTTTATTTGACAGTACAGTGTGGCCAGGGACATCGAAGCGCAACTTGTTAACATGTAACAGGTTGCGCGTTGAACGGTAACAAAAAAAAAAAATAGCTGTTCCATACATTTTGACCCCGTAGGTACCTATATGAACAGCACATTTTTTTTTTTCATAACTCGAAAAATTTCTACGCTATGTCCCTGCAACCCTGTATATTGAGAAGGTCACGGCGGCGCCTTGTTTTACGTTCTTTTGCTTTTGATTGATACCCAAGCTTACTAAGCCATACATAAACCCGTGACCGATGCAGTGGCGTGATTCACAAATGGGGCTCACAAGAAAACTGAAAATCTGAGGGGCAATTATTCTCGTAATTTTGAGAATGTTCACAGTCTGATCTCAATCTTAATCTGTCAAAAATACCTATAATTACCCTCTACATTGTATTATTCCCTACATTTTTTAAATTGTTTGTTGCTGAGTGAGATTGCGACTAGATTTTGAACGTTTTTAGTTACGGGAATTGGCCTTCTGAGGGGCAATTCTCGTAATTTTAAAAACGTTCACAGTCTGATCTCAGTCTCAATCTGTCAAAAATACCTCTAATTTCCCTACATTTTGACATTTGTTTGTCGCTGAGATGAGACTGCGACTAGATATTGAACGTTTTAAAATACGAGAATTGACCTTCTGGTGTTTGCAAAAAAGATTGCATTAGGATGTTCAAACTAATTCATCATAGTGTAAATGTGGTGCTGTCCCAAAAACAATGGGGCACTCAATATCGTGTCCTGTTGTCTGCATGCTACAGAAGTTGATGGACGCTACTGAAGGTGCCAAGCTTGTAGCCAAATTCTGGGCTGACTATATATAGATTGCCATCGACACACACTAAGATCATATTAGACAAGCAATAAAAACTTACATTGACTCACCATTGGTTTCAAACTTTTTAATGGGGACTTTTGGATGTCTTACCATTTTATTTAATTGAAAAAGAATCATATATGAAAATGCTGGTTAACCTGGTGAGGACTGTGTAAGTCCGAGGCTATTGTTACCTAGATACTTAAGATATATTACAGAAGCTGTTTGTGTACCTTCATATAAATAAACCAGGTACACTTTTGGGTATAGGTAAAGGCTACAGGAGTCTCCGCAAGCAAGCTAAACCGATAAAGAAGCCATCGAAGACCGACATCAACTCTACCGACCATGTGCCCTCGAGACCTAAGAAGCGCGCCTCAGGACACCGCAAACTTAAATCTAACGAGGTAACTTAGTTGTTTATGATTTGGCATAATATCTAGAGTTTAATAGCAAAAACATAATTTATTCATATAACAGATCCCTTTTACAGCATATTGGTGTTTCCGATGTTCAGGCAATTATACAGGATGTCCCTGGAAGTATGGATCAATTTCTAAACTTTTTCACCCTGGGAATGTAGGTGAATTTTATTTAAAGGTTCAAAGTTATGGGCAATTTTTGTTTTTTTCAATCACTTCGCATAGTGCTCAAAGAAAAAAAAACTACCAGGGCTATCAATTTAATTGTTTTATATACCTGCCTATACTTCCAGGGACACCCTGTATAATACATCTGCAAAATTGTCTGTGCACGATCATAATATTATCGAAACTAGGGAAGATAAAGGGTAACCTAAGAACATTTTTGGTCTTATTAAAAAACAAAGTTATGGGTTTTTGAGTCAGTTTTTGTAAGAACCTAACTGTGATCAAAATACAGTTCCTAATACAATTATTTTATTAGGTAGGTACTAAGGTATAAGAATACAGATAAAATATTGTATAGATTAGCTGCCAGCATATACCTTTGTGATAGAGATAGCCTTTGACAGTCACATGTCTGACTGAACCCAGTTGTTAGCCAACAACTAGGTTCAGACAAAAAGTTTTCATACATGAAGGAGATAGAGAAAATATTTTTCTGTCTCATTTACTCTATTTAATAAGTATGTCCTTGTCTCATTATAATTATTATTCTGTGGCCCTTCTATAGCTATACTCGGTCTTCTATTAATAACTTTACCCTAGTCGGCATAAAGTTCGAAATAAGACTGTTTATATTTTCTAGAACGACATGGAAGTCGACCACACCGCGGACCACCTAGAGTCCTTAGACGATGCTCTGAAGATGGACGCTAACTGTCCCAGCATTAAGATCGAGAACATTGGGGACGTGTCCTTACCCATGGCCAGCAGTCAGGAAGATACCGCTACTGAGGAGAAGAATGATTCGGGAATCAGGTACCGTGGGACAGTGGAGTTTAGCTTTGCTGCTTTGTGGGATGACTTTTATGAAGGAAAAGGGAGGAGAGAAAAAAACATTGTGGAAAGATTTTAACCTATTGACCTCTTGGTTTTATATCAATTGCCGTGCCCCCAGTGCCCAGAACTATAAATCGACAAATAAATATCTACGACGAATAGGGTCGTGGAATTAAATAAAAAACATGAAACGAACCCTATGTATCCCCATGTCTGTCTTGATCTATACAGGGTGACAGGCACATCGACGCGCTAACTGTAATCAAGAATTCAGCACATGATTCTGAATCCATGGTTACAGGTTGCGCGCCGATCCCTGCCACTCCCTATACAGTTTTTATTTTGGGCCACGAATAATAGAACATCAAATTAGTTGAGACTTAACGAAGACAGAAAGGAAATTGTATTTATACTGTATATTTAAATATTAAAGTACAAAATCCTTATTTTAATACCGAAATCCGACTATATATATATATCATCATCATCACGATCGATCATACTTAACTCTATTAAATAATAATCTAAACAAAACAAAAACTAATATCTCCCTACATATATCTTCATCTGTACACTTTCGGACACCAAAACTACACAACAGACCTAACTTCCTTACTCTCTACCCATACACCAAAAAACCGCTATCGCTTATCGCTACATTTCAACACCATAACATAACCGAGCCCTCTCATCAAGCACACTGTAACGCTAACTAGATGGCACATCCGCAGTCCTGAGCCGACCCGGGAGGACACGCTGCTCAACGGAGACAACAAGTCTGACGCGGCGCTCAATGACGATGATTCCGACAACTGGGAGAATACTAGCAGCGATGGCAGTGATACTGACAGGTAAATATAGCAAGTGAGCTTAGATTTTATGCAACAAACTGTTTTGCAAAAAAATTGCATTATAGCGAATAATGTGTTTATTGGTACCTTCAGTTAATTTGATTATTCTAGGGCCCTATTTCTCGAAACTTATTAGACTAATAATATGAGTCCATGAACGAATATTTTTTACAAGTTTGCTAGTGTGTGTTTCTCGAAGCTACGCCAACTAATAAATATTAGCTAAAATTACCTGACTAAATTCAATTTGGTTTCTTAAAGAAATGTGTTATTAAATACTCTAGTAAATTACACTGATAAAGCTATTAGTCTCAAAAGGCTTGTAAAAAATATTAGCCAAAATGATTAGACCTACAAATTTTATAAAATGTGGTCAAATTCGGACACTTCCGACCACAGATATAGATACACCTACATAACGCAAGAGCAACTACTTCGCGTGCCCAACTTACGTACAAAAATCGTAAGCCGCCACTTTCGCGCTCAGTCCTGTAGTACTGCTGGCTGGGTGAGCGTGAGCGCTGGCGCTAGGCCCCGGGGTGGGGTGAGAGTCGAGACGGGTGCCGCACGCGGCGGTGTCTGAATCGATTTGATTTTCCCATCACTAAATTGTGCTTGTTAACTAATATTTTCGAGAAATGATAAATAGGGCCTAAGTAGCCTAAATCCTCAGGATCCTGTTAGTTTTTGAACAGAGAGTTGGTTCTGTCAATTTCGTCACAAAGTTTCAATTAAATAATTGAAAAATTATTCAAAGTCCAAAAAGTCAGTCTTCTTCTTCGTGTCGCTGGTACAGTAATTTAAAGGACAATGAGAAATGGTGGGCCCACCTCTCAATAGAAATAAGATAATCATGAATGAATTGGTATTTTTATGCAGAATGAAACTTAGTATTACGACTGAGGTTAAAAAGTCGGTACTTTCGGAGTTACCTATACTGCCATAAAAGTGATCCCAATCTAAGCAATTAATGATCGTAGTTGACTTCATTATAAGACCAAAACATTACCCAGACTCGGACGGCATGGTTGGCGCAGTTAAGCGATTAATGTTGCGCTGCGTGTCACGGGTTCGATTCCCGCACGGAACAAATATTTGTATGACCTATAAGTAGCTGTTCCGGGTCTGGCTGTTTGTGTATGTGAGTTTAAATATTTGTAAACGCACCCACAATACAGGAGAAATTCCTAGCGTGGGGCAAAGTAAAAAGAAAGAACAGCTCTGTCTGCAGTACGAAATATGAAGATTTAGGATTTCTCAAGGCCTGACTCACGTGAAAACGGTCATACCGTAGTTAGGTGCATGGTTTTCTTCCACAACCAGGTCCCCTACTGACGGAAACGGTCTCTTGATATCGCTGCCAAGCCCTCTGGACTGACGAATGACTCACATTTAGCCTCTGGGACACATGACAT
The DNA here is from genome assembly GCA_914767645.1 of Hydraecia micacea. Lineage (NCBI taxonomy): Eukaryota > Metazoa > Arthropoda > Insecta > Lepidoptera > Noctuidae > Hydraecia > Hydraecia micacea. Next base: position 11,763,539 of record OU611780.1, read on the forward strand.
GTATTAAGACTTGAAAACGTCAAGAAAATGAGATAATTCAGCAGACTTCACAAGAACTTCCATCAATTCGCGCCACAATATGAACATTGAACAGTAATTTTCTTAAATCCGTCTAAAAGCCCGTTGAAGTTTATAATTGGAACGAACTTGTTTTTTTTTCCACGTATCGTCGGTATACATCATATACTAACATGCCAGTTACATATTCAAATTAATTATAATGGTTTAGCCCAGAGGGTTTTTGTAAATTCTGGATTTGTACCGAGTTGATGACAATAGAAATGCTGATGTACTATAGGTACACCCCTGCCTAACCCTTACACATAATTATGCGGCCTACCCAAATGTCCTTTCTTTGGTATTGTTCGTCGAATCGTTGAGCTCCATAGGTTTTAAGTGGAGCTGCACGATTACTGACAAATGCATGCACTGATTGGACAGGACTTCTCCTTAAAAGACCATTTTAGACACCAATCTATGTAGATTGGAGTCACGCATAATCACACATTACATCACATTATGTCTGGACTTTAAAAGAGACTGACCTCTGAGTTTGTTTCGGCCGTTCTTCTCAGAGTAGTCAGATAGGAAACGCCGACCTGATCTAGTTTTTAAAATATGATTAACGTGTAACAGTGTTTGTGCAAATATGCTTACAGAAATAAAATGATTTATTATTTATCAATCAAATAAGGTAAAGGGTTGATCTGGGGTTTTTAAATTTTCGATTGAATAACGTGTGTGTTGAGTAATATGTGGTTCTATTCTATTAGCGGCGCAACATGGTCATCCCGCTGTTCATCAGCGGCTTCAGCGCGCGGCAAGCGTTCGCCTCAGCTGGCAGTTCGCTTGCTGCGCGGCAAGCGCCTCAAGCGCACGGTGCGGCGTGCGCCGCCCGCGCCGCCGCCGCGCCTGGGCGAGCGCGTCGTGGTCGAGACGCTGCACACCACCAGCCGCGCTAACGTCGTGTGGCAGGTATGTAATATACACGATTGCTGCGCGGCAAGCGCCTCAAGCGCAGGCTTCATTTCCCGACCGACGGCACAAGCGAATCGAGCGGTTTGCTCGATCCTCTTAGTGTCCAAACACACTATGCGGAAGATACGCGACCGAAGTTCCGCGGCTAGTTTTTTTTGTACGCTATAAAGCGCGGCATAATGTGTCGTCAGTAATTCAAATAGCATTGTAGGCGTAATCATGCCGAACTTCGGTCGCGTAACTTCGGCATAGTGTGTTTAGACACTTAAATCACTTTTCGTATCTGTCTTGTGTGACCGCGTTGTTCTTCAAAACGATGTAAGGGAATCTGAAAAGAATTATCATGTTCAATTTATCCACAGGACGGTACGATAGAAATGGGCATTCCATCCACACAACTGTATCCGATCCATCACTTAGATGGGCAGGAATGTTTCCCGGGCGACTTCGTGGTCAGCGGGGCAGCTAACATCGAGGAAAATCAACAGGTACATGGTCTTCATGTTTTTGAACTCGAATCAATAAAAACTGAGACAGCAACAGTATCGTTGTTTTAAAAAAAAGTATCAGCCCGGTAATTTGTATTTTGACAGTTCAACAACATTCATTGCGTTATCTACGTTGTTGAGCGGATAAGTTTTTCGAACATATGAAGCAATGAATTAACAATATCCTTATCCTTGGCTTAGACTGCTTTCCTCTATTTCTTATAGTTTATGTAATATGTAACTTGACTCGTCGGCAATCGCGGTCGAAAAAACTAGTAATCGTATTTTGGTAACGAGGTAACGTAGAAAACGTCATGTGGTTCCGCAGGTTTTAGGCTATATGACGTCACATAAAATCCAACATGGCGGCTATAGGGGAGGAAATGTAACCGAAAAAAAATTAAAGATTAATATATCGTGTAATGAAATTATGAAAGGTATAAAGAGTACTTACTGTATGAAAATATATTGGTTACAGTTCATTCACAGTTATTTTACCTCTGACAGCAGCAACCTTATTTTAACGAGGATAAAGATCACAAAGATTTTGACAGACTAGTCAGTGGCACCAACCTTACTAGAATGAGAATGAAGATCACTGTGATTTGGTGGTGCTGGTGGTGGAGTAAAAATAACTGTGAAATGACTATATCTATACATAAACCACAAATATGAATCAAACAATTATGTTTCACTGCAACAATTTTCAATAACACTAAAAACCTTTCGTGTAATGTAGGCTGCTTAAAAAATCATGGTATCATATTACATTTGCATGATCACTAACCCGAAAATGAAAAACGAAAGTTAAAAACTAAAACCCAACTGCGACGAATACGCCAACTAAAATGGTATAAACAAGACCGGAGTCACTCGTATACTGTACGAGTTCATCATCGTCATTCTCCTGCCCTTATCCCAATTTATTTCGGGTATATTACGATTTACGCCTTCATTATAAGACGATAACGTGTGACTCCGGTTATTCGAAAACCGATGTTATTTTGTTACGATGTCTTGTTTAAACTTTTTTAGTCAGCGTCTTGTCGTAGTTGGGTTTTAGTTTTTAACTTTCGTTTTTTTTTTTTCTATTAACTTTGACCACAGTACCTATGTAGAAAGCAGCAGTCATATTATATTATTGTCATTGAACAGCTGAAGCACAGGGAGTATGGTGTGGTTCAACGCGTGGATCATCACGGCAGGACGGCTATCGTGCATTGGTACCGCACCTATACAAGCGCTGATGAGCCAGTGTGAGTTATATCTACTATTTATTACGTCATTTCTTTCAGAATCATTATGTTTGGAAACTATGTTTAGACAATCCGTTTGCCCGATAAAATATCCCGTCGGCAAAACTGACGAACTTCTATACAAATTTTCATCTCTTATTTAACCCCTTTAGGGGAGAATTTTCAAAAATCCATTCTTAGTGCCACTTTTAACTTTAGTGAAATATTTCATGCTTCTAAACACAAAGGTTTAGACTGTGCATTGTCTGTCAGTGAATGAATGTTTAGTAGATAATATTAAGTTAGGACTAAATTTAATATTAAAATATTATGTAAGGTCAAGTCGCGAGAGACTTGGTCTGCGTGTATTTCATAATTTTTTATACAAATATCCAGGATGCCTAAGCCTATGTCCTTCTCCAGGTCGCAGGCTACCTTTCTGTCTTATTACGATTGGTTCAGTGAAGCGAAACAGCGAGCGTGTGAGCGAAGGGCTCATTTTCATTAGTCGTTAACTCGGTCGATATACAGCATACGGGGAATGCCCGCAGGCGGGGTAATGACTAATTAAAGTCATAAGTCGATAACGCGATCGGTAAACCATCTGCGGAAAGTCGCCGTAGCGGGCGTGCGGAGTTTCACACCCAATAAAAATTAGCAATAAAAAGAGGCCCTTCAAAGCAACTGCTAAACGTGCGATGCCCTTTCTCCGTATACCACATTCGTTCCCTATCGACTAATGAAAACGGTTCCCCGAATGCGGGCCCTATGAAATGCTTTACAGAAATCTCCAGCACCCCACATGCGGGCCCTACCGACTAATGAAAACGGTTCCTTTGGCCTGTTACACCAAGTGCCAAGCCGACACTGAAATAGGTTCTTAATGTTAACTCATAATTAGTATTTTTTTTAACATAAGTATAGTAATAATGGTAGATAACGATAATAAAGAGTGCGCTATCTTTGCCAGAAGGCTTATAAATATTTGTAATTAAGTAATAAAGCCGGCCAATGCTCAATGATTAAATAAAATCAGCATGTCAATAAAAAGAGAAAAAATTAAAATAAAATGATATTATCAATACATTGCATTTCGACACACATATTGAAAGCAATTTATAGGCTTATGTCAACATGCAATACCAATGTCAATATATACAATTCTAATGTTATTAATAAATAAGTAGGTATTGTGTGCACTTTAAGAAGCGCAACACACACACACTCACATTTACATAATGTAACAATTTTATGGAAATAAACTTATTATTATTATTATGTACTTACCCTCTCATATATTTCGTAGACCACAAATGCTGCATGAGAGCGAAGTCAGCGTGTATGATCTGAAGGATCACCCCGATTTCCAGTATCGACCCGGGACGGTCGTTATCAGGGTGGCCAACTTTACCGGGGAAGATGCCAATTGCACTGCAGGACAGGTGAGACAAATACCAGAAATACCTATAGATTCTATGAGGTCGATCACGTCTGAACTGTCAAATCTCACTTTTGTTCTGTGCGATTGGCTGTCGAAATAATATAAAATATCAACTTAATTGAACCGGATTTCAGTAACCGGGAGCTGTTTGCTGTAGCAGAAGTTTATTAAATTATTTGTTTTCAGGTGATTGACAACTTTCCGTCTGGCCGCGTCAAAGTATGGTGGGTCGACGGACACACGAGTATGTGCTGGCCACAAGATCTATACAAAGTAAGATTTATAATAAAATTAACAAACACAAAAACAGCATTCAAAATGTGAAGTTCTTTCGAATAAAGTCCCAAATAAAACTGCCCTTTTTAAAGTACTTACATTAATTATTACTATCTATTTGTAAATGCCGGAAAACAGTTTCTATTAGGGCAATATTCAACACGTTGACCATTTGGCTATATTCACCTTACAGATCAAGGGATTTAACCTTTTCCTGAAACTCAGTGTATATTATAAAGAAAGTGTCATACACAGGTGGGCGAGTACGACAGCGAAGAAGGCGAGCTGTGGGGCTCGGAGGGCTCGGCGTCTGAGGACTCGTGGGAGACGCAGAGCTCAGCGCACGAGCCCGAGCCGCGCACGCCCACGCCGCCCGACCTGCCGCCGCCCGCCAACGGTATGTCGATTGACATTCATACAATACTGTTTTCATACCACCTGCTCGATAATGTCAAATCATAGGTCATACAAATCTAACCTATAATAGGCCTGGGGTCTAACCGGACAATATTGTACTGAATTTCATTATAACCCAGTGGTCAATAATGTGATTTTAATTTGAAACCTTAACTGAGAGTTCATATAAAAACTTTACAAAAAATATATATTAAAAAACCGAATGGTGTGAAATGTATTATATACATCTCTTCTTAACTCCCTCGCGTCACTCAGAAGATAACTCTGAACACTAGAATCCTTCATGGCACTTCAATAAAGCGGCCGTGGCACAAGACGCTGCTTTATACCCTTTAAATCAACTATTATTTTTTTGAGCTCGTCATTTAATCCTTTGCTTTGGTCGATACAGATGTGGTGGTGGCCGCTGCAGTAGGTGTGGCGGCAGAGTGTGGCTCGTGCGGGTCGTGTTCGGGCGCGGGGCCCGGCGCGCTGGGGCCCGCGGTCGTGGGGCCCGGGGGCCTAGAGATCCCGCGCCTGCTGGAGCCACGCGTCGCCGCACACATCGAGCGCGGCCGCATAGCCATGAGGAAACTAGAAGAGATGTTCGCTAAACACCCCACGTTACAGAGTCAAGAGGTAAAAGTACTATCTCTGTTAAGGTGGCTACGCACGTCCCCGGCGGACGCGTACGACGGGGCCCTATTAGCGCGCGGCCCCGACGTGCCCTGGCTGTTAAAGCCGCCCGTCGCTGCGCTCATCCAGCGCCTATACGACTATCTGCGGAGACTGCAAGTGTTGTTCGCCAAAGATCCCTCCGCAGAGACACAGGAGGTAGGTACACGTCGCCCGGCGCACCCGGACCGACACCGCAAAAGTATCTTCTTCTTGCCTAAAGCTTGGGTTTCCAACGACAACGGTGGCCGCCACATAACGGCCGCAGCGACGGACGTCATAAAAGAGATTGGCACGGGGTTTGATTTTATTGTCAAAAACGCTCTCTAGGAAAAACACACCACTTACTTCCATAAATAACGTTTGAATTATGTCATTCGACAGTAAATTGCGGACGCTATGTTGCGGCCACCCCAGTCTTAGGAAACCCCAGCCTTACTACTACATACATGTAATGTTGCTCAGATTTCAACTTATCCCGTAATGACTGGGAACGGTGACAGAAAGGATGCTTCGGCATGCCGCCGCGACACGTGCCGGCTTGTGTCTCAGCGTGCAGGTGGCAGGACCTTGAGCAAGAATTTCTAGTGATTTATTAGTCTAATTTGAGTTGCTGTTTTCTGCAATGCTTGGCATTAGTAATCATTTCAAATGCATCACATTCATGTGCACAATCATTCGTTGGTAGCGGTGTTATATGAAATTCAGCAGGACGCCTCGGCATCCCGAAGCATCCTGCTCGCACTTCGGGATGCAATCTCAGTATGTCGAAGGATACTTCTGCTGGCACCGGCCCGGTATGCGCAAGGCCTCGCGAAAAAATAAAGTGATTTATTAAGTGCTCCTCTTACGAACTGCGAGCACGAAGCCACGATTATATAAATATAATCATGGTTTTGAGCAATGAACCAGTGATAATGCATATCTTTAAAATTTAACCCCGAGTCAATTTCAAAGGTCTTAAGGAATTATTTACTCCATGGAAACGTTGAATCAGGAAGTTTCTACGAAAATAAACAAGTGCCGCCTGATAATCCTGCCTGATCTTCGACGGCTTCTTCATTTTTGTTTCCATTAATGACTTATTTATTACATTTTCATATTTTTTATTTTTGTTTTACCTCATGGTTAAGAAGATAAAGTAGATATTAATTGAATATTAAAAGTACTTTAATAAAATATAAATTCTTTTATTTTATTTTTTCCCTCCCCTATTTTTTTTTTACATTTTAAACCCTGTGGGAGTTAGATAAACAACACATTTAAAACTATTGGAATTATAAACTGAAACATAGTGCGACATGGATCTGTGTGTGAAAGTGATGAAAAGCTGATCGCTTGTAAAGGGAAGAAGATCGAAACCCGTCATATCCAGTACATTCCATTTTACTTCTCAATTTCGCCATGTTCATTACGAATTTTAGATCCATGTCGCACATTTTTGCGCGTTTAAATAAATATATCAATAAAAAAAATTTAATTAAAACCGTTTTGATAAAACCTCTTATTTTATTGGCAGCTTTTATTTATAAAATTCTTAAAAGATATTGTTTTATAAATGGGCCGTCCGAATGCGATGCGTTTCTCATGATTTGTTGGTTCTTTCGACCTTCCAAAGGTATATAATGTCGTTATGATATTTCGTGGCACATCAAATAATGAACTAATACTTAATTAATAATATGCCCTCGATATCGGTCTGTTATACGAAGCGTTTGAAAACATCGTTGTCGGACCCACCAGTAAGGAAAAACCCTTAAACGTGTTACAAGTGTCCTAGGTTCAGAGCTAATTTTTTAATAGTCTGCTACCTAAAAGTGATCACATGGATAAATATTGTGGCTTGACAGCTTTTGTAAACAGGGTCAAATTAAATTAGCTAGCGAAACTCCCTAGACGTGGTGGGTATCGATATCTAAACATGATGAAAAAAAAAAATTCTGGGGCGAACACCGCACGTACCATCGCGGCCTTTTCCGCCTGATCACTTCATTTTATTTTTGCCTAAATCCTGCGGCGGCGCCAAGTCACACCCCCTTACAGTTTTCGCCTATTAGGAAAGCGATAACGCAATTAGCTGCAACCTGCACTGCGCAGCTTAGTGACGCATCACGTGTACAGACGCCAGCACATCAACCTACCCCTAACTGTCAAATTTTCCAAATCAACATTAAACCTTATTCTGTAGCGATAAAGTTGAAAATCTATTACAGAAATCTGACAGATTGTAGTAGGTTGATGTGCTGGCGTCTGTACTCCTTTTGTAAATTTTACGGACGAACTATTTGACCCTGACGCGTTTTTGAGTGCAAGCAAGAATTAACTTAGTGGTTGTCAGACGGGAGTGTCCGCGATGTCCTAGAATGATCAGTTACAAAAAAATAGTTTTTTGTGTTAACTTCACAGAGGTGAGGGGTATCGATATATATACACGATAAAACGAAAACTGTTTCTCTAAACTCATATAAATACACTACCGTCGTTGATCCCAAAAATAATCTTTTTTTTTTTAACTAGTTTTGCTTGTTGATTTAATTGGGCCGTGTAGAAAACATGTCAAACTGTCATTTATACTTCAGATAAAAGTTATCGGACTATTGGAAAATCAGCCAGTGGTAAAATTATAATTATATAAACTATAATTGTACTGCAAATGTGTGAAAAAGGATACCATTCAGTCTAAGTGGTTACAGGTGAATGTAAACATAAGCTTTCTAAAGATTTATTTTATTTTCAGATAATGCGCAAGCTGTTAACCTTGTACAAAGATTGCCGATTTTTAGACCGCCTTATGGGAACGTCCTTCTTCCATGAGGATCACTTTTTGGTAAGATATTGTCGAATGCAGAATATTACAAAGTAACCAATGCACACATAATACTCCCAAGTATCAAGCATTTTGCCATGGTTGATCCGAGAAATTGTGCTTGGGAAACAGTTTTACAAGAAATCTCCTTTTAACCCACATTTCATGTTGCAATTAATGCTGAAAAAAATTGGCTGATTTACCCGTTAATCAATTTCATATTTATCATAGAATAAAAATAACTGTGCGCGTCGAAACTCACAGATTCAAAATACTTTTCCATCATCTTCATCAAAATGACAAAAGACAGTCCCCAAAAAGCTTACCCACCACTTCTCTATAATTAGTCTGTGAATGTATCTTCTAAAACATCGTGAGGAAACCTGGAATTATAAGTCTGAATTAGCCAACCCTTCTTGAGCAGGCGTGGCGATCAGTGCTCGTGCCTTCTCTGTATGAGAAGAGGTCTTTGTCCTGCAGTGGGACAATAATAGGCCGGTATTATTATTATTATATATCGCCCCTTTCAAACCCCAGGGTCTGCTAGAACGCGTGCGTGAACGCGGCGCAATCACGCCTCGCGCGGGCGAGCGGCGCGTGCACGAGCAGCTCGCGCGTCTGTTCGCGCCTACCGACCCCTCCGCCGCCGACATGCTGCCCTCCCCCCCGTCTGACCCTATGCTAGTGGACGAAGACATGGACAAGCCACTGCAGTGTGAAGGAACGAAAGCCATCATCGCGGCGAATGCTACTGTGGAGCCTATGCAGGTTAGATGAATGTTCAGAGACCGTACTATGAAAGGAAGTAAAAAAGTCAGTCAAAATTTTTATTTGTTAAATGTAGGTGTACAAAATTGGTGTTGAAAAGAAAAATATAATTTCTCAAACATGCTTGGAAATTTGAGCATTATTTTGACAACCTTCTTCGAGATAAATCCAAATTGCTGTACTGGCCAAATACATGCGAGCAGCGGCCGCCAAAAGTTGTATGAAAATCCATATCTGTCGTGGTTAGAGATGGGCGGGTGGGTAAAAAATGGCAAGGTAAAAATTGGAAGGAAAGGTTAAAAAAGGTAAAAAAGAAAAAATACCCTTTTTTACCGGGTATTAATAAAAAACACCGGGTAAAAAATTAGTTCTGTCTTTATATTGTTTAAATGGCTTCGTCATAAAATTAATACTGTCTTTATATTATTTAATTTGCTTCGTCATCAATACTACGATCCACCATGTTAATTTTGAGCTTTACCATTGATCATAAAATATTGATTTTAAATAAAACGAAGTTCAATATCTTTTAAATCTTTAATCAACATAAATATTCAAATAAAATAAACTGTTTAGAATAAAAACAAATATTGAGTACTGTACTGATTGCACGTGTTTTAAAGTTGCCTGTTATCTTCTGTGGATAAACTTTTTACAAAATAAGGTTGAGGATTTGAAATAATAAAGTTTATTATTCCTTCGTTGTTGACATTGGTCCATCCGTCGCACTGCAAATGCAAATAACTTGTTGTTTTTAAACATTCAACGACCTCTTTTTTCATTTCAGTGTACACTTTATCCAGAAGCGTAGTTAATAAGTTCTTCCGTGATGGTAATTGAAATAATGGTTGCAGATCTTTAAAAAAGTCTATCCACAATGTACTTATGTTCCACCAGGCTCAAAGGTGATCCAGAAATGAATACTGCCTTTGCAAATTTTACTGTCAGCCTTTCGATGTCTTCCGTTGATTGCCTTTGTGATGACGACGATGGCTGATTCAGACTGTGATTACTATTTTCTGAATCCAGCGAACCAACATAGGACGCTGGGTGCGAAGATGTCGTTGTTATAACAGGAGCGTTAGTAGTATTGGTGACATTTACGTCAGTTTGATTCTTCAGGTCATTTTTAGCAACAGTTGGACACTTATCACATTTGACTAAATGACCACCCATTTTGTTGACGTTTGCTATTTTATATTTATGATCACAATACTTGCAAATTACTGATTTATCAGGACCGACATGATAGTGTTTCCAAATTTCATCTCGTTTCTTTCTGCCTTTTCCCATTATCTAAACAAAAAATAGTGAATTTAATTAAGTTAATAATAAGTACAGACGCCAGCACATCAACCTACACCTAACTGTCAAATTTTCCCAATCAACATTGAACCTTATGCTTTAGCGATAAAGTTGAAAATCTATTACAGAAATCTGACAGATTGTAGTAGGTTGATGTGCTGGCGTCTGTACAAAACACATTTAACACATTATATTTAAGTAGTAAATATTAATTTGGACACAGTATTTCTTGACGATTGTTATTTCGATCCCGAATACCGTTGTAAAAAAATCAAATTCAAATAAAAAAAAACGTTAGAAAATAACACGCGGGCCGAGTTCATCTAGACTTATAAGTAAGTCCAAAATTGATTAATTATTATTTAAAGTCAAGTGATATAATATACTATATCGTGAATAGTCTAAATGTGATTCTATTAGGATACTTTAGCAGGCAGTGAGCGTTCTATGTTTTATATATCTACAATATAATATTGTACTATGAATTAAAAATGTCTTACCTTCTTTTATAATATGATATGAACAAAACTTCACACAATTCCGTTGAAAAAGAACTGAATATAAATCGTAAAAGTATAACTCTGACGTTAGACACACGAACACAGAAACGAAGCGCGACTGGCGCGGCGCGTGCACAACAAAATGGCGGAGCTCTAGCCACTAGCCTGTTGCGTACAGCACGCAGTACGCGATTAGTCGGTTAGGTTAAATGAAACAGTTACGTTAAATACTGAAAGTGTGAGGCCTCGCATCGGCGAGATCGCGTTCCCGAGACTTGTGCGAGCTATACGAGATCTGAAGATGAACTAACTGTCGGAGCGCGCGTCGCCGCGTACAAGCGTGAGTGGGGAAAACCTCCATGCAAAATGTGTGTGGGGAATTTTCCCAAGCAAAATGTGAGCTCTACGGCTCTTGGTGTTGTAGCGCGACGACGCACGGTGGGCTGGAAATCGGCTTTCATAGACTTAGGGATTTCAATTTTCAAGTGCTTGTTTTTATGCCGGATATCGCTTCTATTAGTCATTACTATGTACAAAAATGACACCCGAGTTAATTCTGTCCAAAAACGAAGGAAATATAATTTTTTTACGAAAAATTTGTATGAAGCTAGTATGAAAAATCGAATTCTCTCCTAAACGGCATGTTTAACCGTAATATCCTTGGAGGTGGTCATAGTGCTAATTATTTATGATTTTTTGGTTGCCGATTTGACGAAAAATTTCATGCCGTTTTTTTTTAAAAATTGTCAAAATATTTTTATTTGTTTTTACATATGAAACTATTCCTTTTAGTGTTTATGTTGAAGAACACGGACTTTTAACTACACGTAACATAAAATAGCATCACTCCTATATTTCCGAAGGAGTTGGCAGAGGTTTATAGTACACCCACACGTAGACAACTATGTTTGAGCTAGATATTTATCAACACATCATGAGTTTTAAAACTTTTCATACAACCAAATTACCAATTTACCAATTCATACAATAAAACCAAATTACCAATTCATACAAAAAAATAAGAGTTTGATAATCTTTTTTTATTTAAATTAATAAAAATGTGTCAAAAAACAGCAATTTTTTTATTTAATTTTTCTTGTTTTGTGTGTTCTTAATATTTGGGTTAATAACATATCGAACTTTTTAACTTGGACACTAAAAGGGATCGTTTTACATGTAAAAATAAATAAAAATATTTTGACGATTTTTTAAAAAAAAAACGGCATTAAATTTTTCGTCAAATCGGCAACCAAAAAATCATAAATAATTAGCACTATGACCACCTCCAAGGATATTACGGTTAAACATGCCGTTTAGGAGATAATTCGATTTTTCATACTAGCTTCATACAAATTTTTCGTAAAAAAATTATATTTCCTTCGTTTTTGGGCAGAATTAACTCGGGTGTTATTTTTGTACATAGTAATGACTAATAGAAGCGATATCCGGCAAAAAATCAGGCACTTGCAAATTGAAATCCCTAAGTCTATGAAAGCCGATTTCCAGCCCACCGTGCGACGTGATGTCCAACATTTAACCACCTTTAAATAACCTCCTCCTTTTTTTGAAGTCGGTTAACAAAAGGGAGGTTATGGTTTTGATGAACTTATTTATTTTTATAGAAAATTGTAAATATGCGTAAGGTCACAGTAGCGAGGTCTCACATACTAATTTATCGTATTAAAATGTTTCCCATACGTAACAAGCCAGTTAACGAAATGCACACCCTCTCCTCCTCTTCGTCCCTCATTAGACAGTTACAGTGCTATAGTTTTCTCTTGTTCTAATGAGAAAACAATGTCCGCGTATGTTGTGCTGACGACGGTCTCAAATAAAAATAAATTTAAAATTCTGTATATTAAAAAATACAATAATTAGTTTTAATTAAACTGATTTTAATTTTTACCCGGTATAAATAAAAAATGGGAAGGTAAAAATGGGTATAAATGGGTATTTACCCAAAATCTGGGTTTTTACCGGGTATAGTCCCATCTCTAGTCGTGGTTTAGCGGCCAAATAAATTACATAGTAAACTCATCTGTCGTGTAATTTAAAAATAGAACGATATTTTACTCCAAAACTTGGAAACCAAGGAGGTAACTTATCAAAGGTTTTATTTAAATTTCGAACTGGCTTGCAAAATAGAAAGCTGTTTAATGAAAAAAAAAAAAACAAATGAACACCGCGGGAAAAAATATTGTTGTTCGTTTTTCGTCATTGATTTTGAAAAGTAATTTTATTTGACAAAAAAGTTCTGCCTAGGTACTACTTAGTTTTAATTTCCGCGCATTATTTTAGAAAAGTACTAGCCTTGGCCACAACTAGGCATTGATAGACTTACGTATGTGTGCCTCGGCTTCGCCTCGGCCCACATTTACACCTTCGTCTATCAATGCCTCTTTTGCTGGCCGCTGCAGTAATGTACTATATTTGGGACACGCACAGGAAATACAGATAAATAAAAAAATTATAATCTAAACCGAATAAAATAATGAAAAAAAGAGCTTTGCGAGGCCAAAAAGCAGTACATGACCGATAACATCATATTAACCCCCGACAAAAACAGAGGGGTGTTATAAATTTTTAATTATACAGCCTCTGATGACAAATCCGACAGCGGTAGTGTGGTACTTTGAATGTGGGAGTATTTTATTTACACAACATTTCATTGCAAGATCCTTAACACCAAAATCGTTACAATAATACAAGCTGTTATTTTTGTAAAAGATCGGGTTCAATACTTAGCTATAAGAATTAAAAAAAAAAAGTAATAAATGGCCCCTTTGATCACTTTACTATATTCATTATGTTTTTGTCTTCAAGAATGCTAGATCTTAAATAAAATTTATAATTTCTAGGTGGAGTGTAATGTGTCGAAGAAACACTTGCATTTGGACATAGAGTCGGCGCAGGCCGCCGGCTCTGAAACAACTGTGGAACTGCCAGACAGTATCGCCGTTGTGGACAATCGTGAGTACACACATAAATGTATTTTTTAATATTGACAGTTTTACTCACGTATTTATTTCGGGTTGCCGACTATTTTCGTTTAAGAATAGAGATCTTGGTCTTGTCCTCATGACGATGTCCTAATAGAAAACGATTTCGCGACCATCGCAAGTTCGCGTGCATTATTCGTACGTGCTCGTTGTACGAACAAACATGTACACTCGTCATCTAACGAACATATATTATGTTCTAATTCATGATTGACATTTTTATAATCGCGGATTGGTTAACTCACGACACAAAAATTAATAGCTAAGTATATCTTATAATCTTCTCCATTCAAAAAGCGATCGTTAAAAAAAGTTTAATACAGAGGAACTATTCATAATTTATTTTAGCACTCAGCTGCTCCAAGCTGAAGGTGGAAGATACTTTTTGTGGAGAAAATTTCCAAGTGTGTGTATGTGTATGTGTAGTGGCTAACTATGGATCAAAGTTATTTAGCAAACTTACTTGGTATTGTTTATATACTTATACCCAATGAGGGGCTTGTGGCTAAGTAATATCAGCCGCACGGGTCGATCGATCAGGTTAAGCTATGCTTGCCGCGGTTGGACCGTGGATGGGTGACCATCTTTACATACCAAGACCCCTCCGTGCCTCGGAAAGCACGTTATACGTCATTCGTGGATCTTTGGCAGTCGTTACGGGTCGTCAGAAGCCCGAAAATCTGACAACCAGTCTTACCAAAGGGTATCGTATTACCCAGTAACTGGGTTGTGGAGGTCAGATAGGCAGTCGCTCCATGTAAAATACTGGTATTCAGCTGCATCCGGTTAGACTGGAAGCCGACCCCAACATAGTTGGGAAAAGGCTAGGCAGATGATGACTTGGTATTACCCAATAACTGGGTTGTGGAAGTCAGATAGGCAGCCGCTCCATGTAAAATACTGGTCTCAGCTGCATCTAGTTGTGGCAGATGACTAAAAGTTGTAGAAAGTTAAATAATGTTATTGTTTTGCAAAATGTTGCTCTACAAAAAGTAACTTCGGTGATAATGTATCTGAACTTGATCAATTGTGTTGCCAGCTGCCACGGAGGCAGCAGAAGGTGAACAGGGGCAGGGCAAGAACGTCTGCCACAAACTATGCTCACTCATACATGCACAGCTCATCAAAGCACACACCGAAGTTAGCCGGTAAGTCACTATACTAGTTCATGAGCTAACTAAAAATATAACTTAATTTTCAGGAAAAAAATTAGGAAAGTTTTTGTCTTTTTTGCAACGGCCGGATCTTAGTTAAAATGGTGATTGATGATATTTATTTCTGTAATATGGTGAAAAAAACACTTCACAATTAAATTATGTTTGAAATAAAGAGTGGAACTCTCTACCTGCGTCTTGTGTTTCCGAACGCATACAACCCGAATCTCTTAAAAGTGAGAGTGAACAGGCTTCTTCTGGGTAAGCTCACTCCATCGTCGACTTTGTCTTTGTCACCTCTGACCTAGACTAGAGTCAAGAGCAAACACATTTCAAATAAAAAAAAGATTTAAAAAATGTTTTTAAAATTAGATGAGTTAAAGTCCAGAAATAATCTTGGTCAGGCCAAAATAATCCTTTTGCCAGTAAAATGGTACCAGCTTTTATGTAATGTTTAAAATTAAAAAATATTGACGCCGAGAAATATTATTGTTTCATAGCTCAAACATGTTCTTCATTGAGTAACATTTTTGGTGGCGGTATTATCAGGTCCGGCCGCAGCATTATAATAAATTAAAACTTGGTTATTAGTTTTGCACACTGGCACCACGGCACATTTAAAATTAAAAAGCCTTATGTAAGTTGTAATAAAGGTTACATTTATTTCGCAGGAGAAGGCCGCAAGAGTTGGCCGATTTCCTTAACGCCTTAATGAGAAAACAAATCACAAACGGCTCTGAGGAGAACTTAGTCTACCACTTTTCAGTGTGAGCCTCCTTTATTGTTTTTATTTACATTTCTTTATATTTTTGGGCTTCTGTACGTGTATTTTGCTTTATTCGCATTTTATGTTTCGGTATCCATCCCACATCAAGTTTTCATGATCATATACAGGCTGGTGATTGTTCTCGTCACAATTTTTCATATGAAACACATGTGAACTCCTTTACAGACAACATTTGTATGTTTCTTTTTTCCATTTCAATTTCCTTAAGGGATGCAGGTGACTGAATCACTATCCTGTATACAGGTGGCAGTGACATCGACGCGCCACCTGTTACCATGGATTCAGAACATGATTCTCTTTGACTGGCCGCGTTGAAATATTTGTCGGTTATTAAAAATAAAAAATAGCCGTTCCGTACACGTAATTTTGACCGCGTAGGTATTGCACTTTTTTATGAAACAGCAGATTTTTTTTTTGATAACCTACAATAAATTTCTTCGCTAGGGGTTCTAGAATCATGTCCTGAATTCATGGTAACAATGTGTGCGTCGATTTCCCTGCTACCCGGTATATGCTGTTTGTGCCTACATGTACATGTTAAAATTGCTTTATAGCTGGTGTATATTATGTACTATTTATACACAGTTACGTTTGACTATTTTATAAAATATATCTTTAGAACAAAAATAACCATATAAAATTAATATATGGGCTTGTCACCTCATAAAACTGATTGATTTCCCATACATTTTTTTCACCGCCATGTACAGATTTCCAAAAAGCTTTTTTTTGTTTATTATTGTTTATTCATTTGTATTTTTATGTTATTATTTTTTATTTATGCATTTCATTATGTCGTACTGTGTCGTTGGGGTCTCACCTGTATAAATGTATTTTGTAAAAATGTAAACACTGCCTGCTAGGGTCCTTCAGTAAGATTAAGTAAGTTGGTTGAGGGCTTGAATGATGCTGGTGTAAAATTACGAAAATTTGGAATAAGCTGTGCTGATGAATACGTATAAAAATTTCGATGAAATAAATAAAAAAGAAAGTGGTGGAATATATCGAATTCTGACGACTTGCCGGTAATTTTATAATTATGATCGCAAACCACAGTATGATAGTCGTTTCATAGTATTTTTTGTTCTACCCTCTTACCCGTAGCTCAATACTTATATTAAACAAATGTATATGAATATAAAATTCTTTATAATTTTGTATCATGTTTATTTCGACTTAATAATATATTTTTTCTCTTCATCTTCTATAGACTTGAATATTATCTTTAAAAGTTATAGACAGTGCCCTATGAAAGTTTTTATGTAGCTCGCTACAATCTTTCGGTAGGTGCCCTTATTGCCCCGTTTCGAATGAACACCCTGTATACAATGCATGTAACCCCTTCAAAATGTATAAACTGATAGATTTCAGAATTAAAATCTTATAATATCGTCCTTCAGCTCGATTCATGCTCCGGACAAATATTTACGTTGTCTATTTTGACTAACTGAAAGTTGTACTGCATATTGTCTGTCGTTTGTGCAGGCACTTATTTTCGAAATTGTTATACTGAAAAAGAGTTCATTTTAACAACAAGCTTGAAATAAACCGCAGCCTTTTTTTTGTATTATTACAAAAATCTCAACAACATTTTCTATATTACAAAAATACCGTTGCGCATGATTGCAATTTATCAGCGTAGTCTAGCAATGGTATAGGCTACAATAAGCTTCTATCAAAATATAACAAAACAATAGTAATTACATTAGTTTACTTTGCTATAATTTTTAGCATTATTTAGTAGGTAATATTCTGTTTCCTCGCCAGCGTATGTAACACCTTTTCCTTTTATTTTTTATTTACTTTTTGTTTGTATTGTAGATGACTCTATAAAAAGTGGTAACTTAATTTCTCTGATTTCCGATTAAACCCGATATTGTTAGTTTACCGGTTGTATTATCATATATTTGTTTAATGTAAGTGTTGCAAGGCCCTTAGGGGTTGATTCGCTGTGACGAAAAACATTTGCGGTTTGGAATGGCGCTGCTTGCTAAGGAAAGTTGACAATGAGCTGTCAAATTCAGTACATTTTAAATTAGTTCCCTCTTTTGCCGCCTGCACGTCCGTAACTTTGTGATAACTTTACTCGCGTTTCGTCACAGCGAACATACACCAGTTTGAAACCTTGTAAACCCCTTATATACTGATATGCATGGTACTGTAATATTATTGGTACTGTCTTATCCATTAACGGTTGATAACTATTTTTCTGTTCGGTAATTACCTTGTTTTTTACTAATCTATGAATCGTGCAATGATGGTCGAAATATCGTATTTTTGGACCAATCATGGTTAACTTTTTTTTTAACTTTGTACTTAAAGTCCAATTAGAATTAATATCCCGTCTACTCTTCTTAGACTCTTCTTCTATTATTTGGAAACTTCTCTATAAATAAAAATTATTCGTTGGAAATCGATGATCATTGTACATTCAGCTACAGATATAACATGTTATAATATTATCTCACACATCGATATAATTATAGTCAGTACGGTGCGCTGGTTGTGATGAGTATGGCGGAAGAGGCCGAGGCTGCCAAGGAAGCTGACGTCAAGGATGCTACCACAGCCACTGCACAGAAAATGGAGGGAACTGGTGAGATATTCCACTTTACATGCAGCACCCTAATTGTGAAATACAATTAAAATTACAATGCCTTTCATTTTGACAATTCAACAATATTCATTGTGTTATTTACATTGTCAGCAGACAGAATTTTCCAAACATATGAAGCAATGGATTAGGAATTTCCTGGACGCAATTAGGGTGCTGGACATTGAATAAAAAGTTAGGGGTACTTATTTTAGGACTTGTATTATAAGTACCAGCGCTCAGCAGGACCCCTACACTTCGGAGAAAAGCTAATACAAACAAAACGGAATAAACATAACATAAATATATTATCGAATTCGTCTTTGTGCGGTGTACGAGAATTCGATATGGTACAGTTTACATTTAATATCTAGAATAGAAACAGTAACATTTAATCATATCGTAACATTTCAATAATGTCCAATAATATTCAAAGATTTTTGCTGTGATTTCGTGTTAACATAAGACCTGCACTACACTACTTGCAACGTTACTTCGACAAAGTACTGCTCAAAGTTGACCCAAGCCCGAAGTACGTGACTGTACATCCATGCTAAGAACTACGGAGTCCTTTGACTCGGGCGCAAAAACCAACAACGATCGGAAGTCGCCCGAGGCGAGCCGAGGTTGTACGAAGCGAACCGAACTTCTACACTCTCTTTTTCGCTTATCTTCGATCAACTTCTCGAGTAGTGTTATGCAGGTTTTACATTTTTACAGCAATAATAATTTTTAGTCCATAGGATAAACACAGAACATTCCATAGTAAAATTTGTATTTCCTCAGTTGCCCCCGACACAGCGCCTCTCGCGACAGCAGAAGGTACAGACGAGGCAGAAATGGACACTGCCAGCCCCGCAGCAGCAATACCTGAAGAAAACAAGGAAGGTGGCGAAGGATTCTGCGTACTGGAGTCTGCGCCCGCGGCCCATCGGTTCCGACTGTCTATGCTGCAGCCATCTGAGCCCAGGACCTTCTACTCCGCCGTGAAGCGAGAGATCAAACTGCTCAAGAGTGATCTACCACCAGGAGTGAGTATTTCAACTTAGTCACCTTACAAAGCAAAAAGATACAGCCCTGTGACAGACGGACGGACGGACGGACAGCGGAGCATTAGTGATAGGGTCCCGTTGGCACCATTTGGGTACGAAAGGTGGGAACCTTACATACTTACTATACATCTGCATAAAATTTTAAGACCTAATATAATTTGGCATACTTTTGTTTCTCCTAATTATATTTTCGCATAACATTATTTACGCATATTTTTTAAGCATAATTTCTCTAATCATAATAATGATTAAGCATAACATTCTAAAGCATAAATTTCGCTCGTTTTATTTCTAACGACGCGACGTCAAGTCGACGGAGCCCCGCTGTGCTGGGCTCCTATTTCTGTCTGCAGGGTTTAAAGGAACCTAACCAAACCGAACCTCGGGGTGCCCCTGACGTCGTTTTTTGTATTATGCGAATTAAATGTATGCCAATATAAATTAGCCTTCAAGATAATTATGCAAACATAAACTGTATGTCAAAAAAATATGGCAAAACAAATTATACCCAAGTAGGCCGTCCGGCGACTGCCTACTGCCGCGCGTGTTTGTATGAAGATTTTGTTTTTAGTTAGGTATGATAATTTAGTGAGTTTCTTAATTGTGGGACACACACACTAACATGTAATTGACAGGCTTATGTTGATATATTCGAGGTAGGCACTGCTTATATGCCTATATGGAATGCACGCCACTGATTTTAACCTAGTTTTATTTCTGAAAATCTTATTTATATCTAAATCTATTTCCACAGGTATGGGTTCGCGGCTACGAGGACCGCATAGACTTACTCTCCGTAATGATCGCTGGTCCTACCAAGACCCCCTACGAGGGCGGACTGTTCGTGTTCGACGTGCAACTGGGAGGAGAATACCCGCGGGCCCCGCCGCTGTGCCACTACCACTCCTACTGCACTGACAGGCTCAACCCTAACCTCTATGAAGATGGCAAGGTATACCTACTGTTAACGTCTATTTTATGGCCAGCAACGAAACCTGGCCTTGTATAGAATGTAAAGACGCGGTTAGGCAGAGGTGTACATATGGTAATAATATAAATAAACAAATCAAGTATCTTGACTTGGCTCGCGAGGTTGTCGACATGTGGGATGTGGACTCAGCGATCATTGTGCCGATAGTCGTGACTGCCAATGGGTTAATAGCCAAGAGTCTCGACCAACACCTAAGGAGGCTCTCGTTGGGCAGCTGGATCAAGGGCTTGATTCAGAAAGCGGTACTTCTGGACACGGCCCGCATTGTCCGGAGGTTCCTCTCTCTGGAGCCCTGACCGCCGGTAGCTTGGACCCTGTTCCCGATACCGGTGGGCTACTATTTTTTATATTTTTAAATGTTTTTCTATATTTTATATGCTAATATTTAAAAATATAATTTATATGTAAATAATGGAATAAAGGAAATAATAATAATATTCCACAACTATCACACAACGCCATCTAGTCCCAAGCTAAGCAGAGCTTGTGTTATGGGTACTAGACAACTGATAAACATACTATATATTTCTAAATACATACATATTATAGATAAATTACAACCAGACACAGAACAAATGATCGTGCTCATCACACAAACATTTGTCCTGGGTGGGAATCGAACCCACGACCTCCGGCATAGCAGTCAGGGTCACTAACCACTAGACCATCAGGCCTGTCACCTCATTTCGCCACTTATGTTTAAATCCCATGTAATAGGGGGCGAGCCTATTGCCATCAACCGGCCAGACTCGGGGCTGTTACTGAGAAATTCCACATGGGAAAGTCCAATAACACATTGTCCATGCTGAGCAGTAACGCTTGCGACCATTAGACCAACGGGGCAATCATTATGCTTAAACTTGTTCATAATATAGTGTTTGTTTAAAGTCGTTCATAATAGTTATTTATGCAACTGTTGTATAATAAGGGGTATTAAAAAACGAATGTGGGTTGTGATAATAGTATCACATGAGTGTTTTAATACCTAATTATGTACAGTTGCATACAAGACTTTATCTACACCTATGATATGAATTCTCTATAGAAGGTTCTGAAACAGTTTTTTTTTTTCAATACTAATATCGAACAAAAATGGCGGCCTGCGGGATATGACGGGAATTCGAATAACCTATAAGTTCTTTTTTTTTAATTACGGCGCTGTGATAGTGAAACGCGCGTGCATGACAATGTTCTTTTTTGAAATGGAGTTGCATAATGAAATTTAGTACAACATTATAACACTCGTATGGATGATATTATGGTTACTATGACACTGGTTGTTTTAATGTTGGCAATAAGCTAACTGTTTCAGTAACTTTAATAGAGGATTTATAGCATGGGTGTAGATAAAGCAATATTTGCTTCCAACCAGGTATGCGTATCCTTGCTGGGCACGTGGTCTGGTCGCGGTGTGGAGGTGTGGGGCAAAGACAGCTCACTGCTGCAGGTTATTGTCTCGCTGCAAGGCCTCATACTCAACGCGGAGCCCTACTTTAACGAGGCCGGCTATGAGAAGCAGAAAGGTATGAAAAATAAAATCAAAATCAAAAGTCATTTATTCAAACTAGGCTGAGAATTAGCACTTTTCGAACGTCAAAATTACATAAGACTCCCCCAAAACGCCATGCACCACTTCCTAATGCTTTAGCTGAGAAATAGTCGCGCAACAAACTTCCCAGCAGCACAGCTGTCTGTTCAGTTTGGAAAACTAAAGGCCTATTCAAACCTAAGCGGTATCGCTGTCGCTGTGGGTAGAGGTACAAGTTCCGCCGCGGAACTTTATACTAAATACCTGAGCGAAACCCGCGCGGTATGTACAGTCAACAAAAGAGATAAGTGTGCAGGATCGTCTCATATTGTTGAATTTTAGTAAGAAACCGATGGATGTTCTCGAATAAAATTTAATTTTATTAATAGAAAACGAACAGCTCATTTATCAAATTAAATTTCAGTCGACAACATCCATCGGTTTCTTACTAAACTTCAACTATATCCCGACGATCCTGCATACTTATCTCTTTTGTTGACTGTACCTCTACCCACAGCTGCAGCGAATACCGTGAAGTGTATGCTCTCCTTTACACTATTGTACGTATGTATGCTCCGTTATAATTATGTATCAAGTTAATGCTTGATTAGCGTTTTATGTTATTTTACTTGTTTCGTATTAAATATAGACATTATACTTTTGGCAGCCAATCTGATTTGTTCTTTCTAAATATCCTTACGACCCTAAACATCTCAACCGCTTGGGTTTGAAAAGGCCTTAAAACGTAAAAAATAGTTGTGAGCGGTATTCTAGATTTGTGTATGTACAGACGCCAGCACGTCAAGCTACTACAATCTGTCAAATTTCTTTAATAGATTTTCAACTTTGTCGCTAAAGTATAATGTTCAAAGTTAATTGGGAAAAATTGACAGTTTCGGGTAGCTTGATGTGCTGCCGTCTGTACTTACTACTGCTAGCTATATTACTGAAGAAAATAAACGTTTATTCTATTCTAATCTAAAAATTGCTCAAAATTTTATATAGGTAATTTTTATGGGTTTTTCTTTGCGTATCTGTGTATACCTATTACAAATTAAATTATGTCTGTGTTATTGCGTCGTTTGTTTTAAACTACGCAACGGATTATGATGCGATTTACACTACATTGCAAATCGCTACATTTTTCTCGCCATTTTTTACGCTACGCACGACAGCCAAGTGCCAACCCTGCTATAGTTCACGCACACATTTGCACGTGTACAAACATCATTTGGATAAGTAGTAGTAATAGGTAATTATTTTGCGAGCGTTGTATAAAGTGTCCGAGGTGTGACCGCTGTTAATAATTACTTAAAAAGGTAAATAGTCTTATGAAACCTCGATGTTTCGACATGTCGCTATTGCTAGTGCGAAGCAGGGGGTTGATCGCCTAGTTACCTATATTACAAAACTAAGGTGATTGCTAATCTATTATTTTAATTTTCCCCTCACAGGTACACAACAAGGTAAAGAGAACTCTCGCATGTACAATGAGATGGTGCTTCTCAAATTAGTGCAGTCAATGACCAAGATGTTGATGAACCCGCCCGAACCCTTCCGCGACGAGATCCTGACGCACCTGCGCGCCACGGCGCCGTCGCTGTGCACGCGCCTGGAGGGGCTGGTGCTGCTGTCGGGCCCGGGCGCGGGCGGCGCGGACGGGCCGCTGTGCCTGCCTGACTTCCCGCTGGTGCCGGCGTCGCGCGGCTTCTGCCTCACGCTGCGCTCGTCGCTGGAGTCGTTCCGCGCGGCGCTGCGGCGGCACGACATCGCGGCGCCGCTCAGCGCCTTATAGCCGCGCCAGTAGCGCCCGCGCCTCCCCACCACCTCGCGGCCACACAAAAATATATTGTAGTCTATTTATTGTGATGTTCTCGAGCTATCCGCTAGCTCCGTCTATGTCCTCCTCGTGTGTCACCGCAGTCGAGTGTCACGCTACGCATGCGGACTTCGGACTAGTTGCTCATATTACCAGATAATATGAAACCGATCGGTCCTCTCTAAAATTAATGATAATCAAATTCTAAATGAAATGTTCGATCTTACGCGAATGGTATGATTCTTAGATTTATTAATGCATAGATTAATATTATTTATTTGTTACAAAGTAATGTCTACTTTTAATTCAACATTCGACGTTATAATGTTTAGATTATGAGTACTTATTGAAATTGCATACTTTTTACGAGGCAAAGCTTATTGCTATCATTCGAATATTTGCTACACTAATATTATTATATGATACAATAAAGACAGATAATTTTAGATGTACGTCTAGAACATTTTGTTCCTGATTCCAATATTATTTAATATTACAATTGAAGCTCCTACTTATCAATATTAGGGATTGTTGTGCAAGTATTATGAGTATCTCATCAATGTCTATTTTATGTATGTGTAATGTTGTATGTAAAAAATGCATTCACTCATTTTTATGTAATTATAGTTTTGTTTTTATTTTACTTTTGTTTTTTATCGCGGGAAATATTAATTAGTATGGTAATAATGATGTAGTAACACCGTCGTGGTCAAATTGGCGCAGTTCCGGTAAACAGCAGTACATACACTTAGCATAGTCGATAGTTGCGGTGTCCGAGCTCGACACGCGACTCTTTAGATGTTCACTGTTATCGATACCTAAATAAATGTTGTTTTCTCTTGTTACCAATGTATGAAATTAATGAAAATAATTTACACTCTTAGGTTTAGTGCAAGTAGTTGTTGGACATTTCATTTCCTCACCAAATGCGAGCGTCACAAAAGTAATGTGTTACCGTGACAGCTACATTTTTATTAGTATTAATTTTACATTTCCCGAAAATTAATATTAAAATTGCAAGTGCTACCCAGTGAATCGCGCTTGAATAGTGATATTTTTGAAATTAGTTTTAATTTTCTATTCACTCTTGTTTTAGAAAGAAAAAAATCTTCCTCGTTAGTGCTTATAGTATTAAACCATACGGCCCACGCCGCGCCGGCGGCAGCACAAATACAATGTAACTTCATGCCAAAGTCAATTGAGCTATGGAAGGCTTTTGTCGCTTGTGTACGCGAGATAAGTGACAACTATGTATAATGATAAAAAAATAAATAATTCTTCAACATTATCTGTGCTATTTGATTTGCTAACCACAACTTAACGTTTACCATTGTGATCCGTAAGGTACAGTAAGCATTGGCAATTAGAGCGTGAAGCGGAAGCATCATGGATTCAACAACGGTATTCTTAGACAATGGTTTTGATAAGATGGTTACAAGTAGGGAGTGAGGTTGGGCAATGTGTTATTGGGTCTGGATTTGTGGTCGGTTGGTGGAAATAGGCTCGCCCCTATTCTATTGGACAAGACTGAAGAAATGTAGGATGTAACTACTATAGGCACAGACGCCAGCACATCGAGCTACCCGAAACTATAAAATTTTCCGTTGAAATCTATTAACCTTTTAACCGCTTGTGTCGCATCTATGCGACATATTTCCGTGCCCCTACCACTCGTGTCGTATTTATGCGACAGACTCATGATTTTTTCGTTTTATTTTTGTCCTATTAACTGCGTGGTGGTACAACTAAAACCATTATTAAATAGAGAAAAAAACTTTTTGACTATTTTTTTAAAATAAATACAACGATTTCTCCTCCTTATTTATTGTAGGTATTATTTTATCGATTTGTAGCCGGGCGCTAGGGGCACGGCAATGAATATCTAGCCAAGCGCTTAAAAGGTTAAAGAAATTTAACCGATTGTAGTAGCTTGATGTGTGTTGGCGTCTGTCCACTTACCAAATCTTCGGGGAGAAGGCTAATGTCAAGTGATAATTTGCACGTCTATGGTTTACACTAACCGACCATCTCCATCATCACATCAAGTTTGTAACACCATCTTCTAAACGTGTCGATGGCTATCTATATACAGTCAGCCGAGAATTTGGGTACAGTAGAAGACGACAACCTCATAGGTTGAACTGCGAGAAGCGATTTATAAAAATAAAAATTGGCTACAGTAGCGTGCAGACAACAGGACAGGCTGGACGATATTAAGTGCCCCTAGGACAGTGCCACATTTACACTCCAGGGCGGACTCGTCTGTAAATTTCCACCTGCATAGCCATTCACAACCACCCGACAGGCTATCTTATCGAAAATGACGCATTTGGATAACCTGATTTGCCTCGCACCCGACAGCAAACAGCTGTTGGCAGAATAGCGGTCGTCTATTTAATTTAAACTGACAACATTTTCGGGTTTTAGACTTGTGAACAGCGTTTAGAGGACTCCTACGATAACATTGATTGATGTTCGATACAGCGGTGCTATTCTGTAAAAAGATCACCGTGATAACTTAGGTGAAGTGAGCTTAAAGTGAGCTATCATTCCACCTGAAGATGCTAGGGATTCATACTATTGACAGCTCACTTCACCCAAGTTTTCACGGTGAGATTTTTACAGAATAGCACTGCAGTACGGAATCGTATTGAGTGGTTGTGAATAGCTACGCTGAGCAGGTTTTCTTTGGTTTAGCCTACCTGTGTCCGGAGTCTATTTAAAGATTTCCAGATATGCCAAGGCAGCTCATGTCCAGGTGGTAGATTTTCAGCAGGGGGAATGAATGGGTAGGGCAGGGAGGCACTATATCGGGTATCAACACAGCTTTAGCCTTCTCTTAAACCGTTCGCCAGTGAGTGGGAGGACACACTAAAAAGCTGTTACGGCTTTGTGACACGAGGATGTCGTGTGTCGGAAACCATCTTTGCTCTTTTACATGAGCTTACCACCGCTTTGCGAACTTTTGGTGGCGCTATTCCAGCTAGTGGATACAACATTTGCTCCGGGGTCGGTCTGAGGCAGCCAGTGATGATCCAGTAAGTTTCATTCAGAGCTGTATTCACTAACTTTGCATGGGTTGAACGACTCCACACGGGGCCTGCGAATTCACATGCAGAAAAATATAGCGCCACCCAGAAGTCCGTATAACGTCAGGCGAAGCCCCACATATTTCAACTCAACTCAACTCAAAGCATTTATTTCAATTAAACCAATTACAGGCACTTTTGAATTGTCAAGGGGTCGATCAGTCAGTAAAATGAAGCTAGTTGCCCATTCCAAAGCGTAGGTACCTATGGAGAAGAACGGGCAAGAAACTCCATGGACACTCTTTTAAATCAAAATAATATGTTTACAAAGTCTTGATTACATCATTCATGTTAAAAATTATGTATGTGAGAACGATGCAGAACGTTAAAAGCGTCCATAATGATAAGTCGAGAAAAAAAAAAGCAATTTAAATATTAAATTAAATTAAAATAAGCCATGGCAGCAAAGAGATGACCAGTCCCCACTGACGGCGCCCGTTCACGAACATGACGCATGTATTAGCACCATTCAGCTCAACCATTTTGAAGGGAGCTAAATGATCCAACACATGCGCCACCATCAGAGAGACATTTGAGTGAGCATGACATACTCTCAGCTGCCAGAGCACATTCAAGTCAATGAAAGACGTACCCAGTAAATGGTAGCTTTATAGTATGTACATAGTACTCACACATGTGCTATGCAATTATACAATACTAGGAGATTGAATTTATATAATGCAATAATAGTATTTTAAAATCTTCAGCAGCTCCAACAGTATTCTCCAATGCTATAATCAATTTATTTGTGCGTCCTTATGGAGCAGGACCAGCATTTAGCCAAGCATTCTTATCAGTGATGTAATCCCCTAATTTATAATATGCTTGGCTGCATAGTGTGCGTTTTATACAAGATTTAAATTTCTTTTCATTTAGTTGAAGTATGTGGGTAGGTATTTTATTGTAACATTTTAAACAGTAGCCCATGAAAGATGAGTCTACTTTAGCCAGCCTGAAACCTGGTTGAACTAATTGGTCCCTATTTCTAGTGATATAATTGTGTCTTTCACCTCTTTTACTAAAAAGATGTAGATTTTTCCTTACGTACATGATATTTTCATAGATATATTGACAAGGTACCGTCATGATGTTAATATCTTTAAACAGTTCCCTTAGAGAGTCACGCCTGCGGAGATTATATATGGCTCTGATAGCTCTTTTCTGCAGAATAAAAATAGACTCGATGTCTGCAGCCCGTCCCCATAGTAAAATACCGTACGACATAATACTATGAAAGTAACTAAAATAGACCAGTCTCGCGGTATCAACATCAGTAAATTGACGGATTTTTCTCACAGCATATGCTGCTGAACTTAGCCGTCCTGCAAGGGATGTTAAATGAGGACCCCATTGAAGCCTTGAGTCGAGCGTGATCCCCAGGAAAACAGTTTCATCGACGAATTCTAGTTTCTCTTGATTCAATACTATCTCACAATTACTACTTTTAACATTTGGTAAAGAAAATCTTATGCACTTCGTTTTTTTCCCATTTAATACTAAATTATTAGCAGTGAACCAATTTTGGATCTGCAGTAGGGCGTTATTTACGTCGTCAAGATTTGATGCACGTCTATTAATTTTAAAAATCAAGGAAGTATCGTCAGCAAATAACACCATTTGTGGTCGGGTTTTTAACAAATGGGGTAGATCATTAATATATACTAAAAAAAGGAAAGGACCTAATATCGAGCCTTGTGGTACACCCATTTTTACTTTTAAACCGAGTGAGTTAACACCATTTATTTGAACTTGCTGTTGTCTATCATTTAAATAAGATTTTACTAAACTGAGCGCAAGTTTTCCAAGTCCGTAATGCTCAAGTTTTAAGAGTAAGGTCTCGTGGTCGACGCAATCAAAAGCCTTGGAGAGGTCACAAAAAATTCCTATGGCGTCTTGGGACTCTTCCCACGCCGTAAATATGTGTTTTAATAAGGTGACACCGGCATCAGTCGTACAACGTCCCTTGGTGAAACCATACTGTTGGTCGTGTAATATTTTATTGGTGTTAAAATGATTGAGCATTTGGTTCAGCATCACCTTTTCAAACACCTTGCTGAAAACCGGTAACACGGATACGGGTCTATAATTATTGGCATCTTTACTGTCCCCCGATTTGAAAAGTGGTATTACCTTACTGTATTTCATTAAATCCGGAAAGACTCCTTGATCCACACACAAATTAAATATTAAGGCTAAGTACGGCGCTATAGTCTCAATAATGGAGGTACAAACTTTGATAGACATTCCCCATAGATCTTCGGTTAGTTTGACCTTGATTTGCTTGAAAGCTTTTATTACTATTATGGGGTTTATATGCTTGAATTTAAATTCAATCTGGCAGGATGATACGTTTGATCTTAATAAATCAATAGAACGCAAGGGCGAGGAATTTAAGATTTCAGTAGTTTTATGTGGGATACTGGTAAAGAAATTTACAAATTCTTGAGCAACTTCTTTGTTAGTGCTTATGAGACCACGCGAAGTCTCTAGTGTGAAATCATTATTATATTTTTTATTCCGGTTAGTCTCGTCATTTATAATTTTCCAAACCGTCTTTATTTTATTTTCGGCTGATTTTATCTTGTTACTAATATACAAGGCTTTAGCTACCTTGCACGTATTTTTAAAAGTTTTAGAGTAGGTAGCAACGTATTTATTAAAAGTTTCAGAGTTAATATAAGGCTTAAGGCCATACAGCTCAAACAATTTTTCTCTACTTTTCCTAATACCCTTAGTTGCCCAGTCACTGAACAAAAAATTTGGGCAAATAGTTTTAGTTTTCTTTTTTAAAGTGTTATTGAACTCGGTGCGCACTATCGAAAAGAACTCCTCATATAATTCATTTACATTGTTTTTTATATGGCCTGGTACACTTAACTTACTAATTAAGTTATTATTAAATCTATTTAGATTGCTTGGTGTTATTTGTCTAGTTTGTATCTGAATTTTTTGTAATGGTATATTGGACTTGAACGTAACGGTTTGACCGCTGTGATCAGAAGGGAGATAGTTTACTATGGCTTTATCTAAGTAGTCGCAGCAACAAAAAACATTATCAATACATGTAGCAGAATTTATAGTTATGCGGGTTGGTTCTGAAAACACATTTAACAAATTGAATGATTTAAAGAGACTTAAGAATCGACTGCTATTTGAACTATTCTCTAAGATATCAATATTGAAGTCACCACAGATAATTAGCGATTTTTTACCTGTTCCAAGTTTTGCTAGAACATCTTCCATTACTGACTCAAATATGGAGTAGTTTTGATAATTTGGGGGTCTATAAACGCACACTATAACATGCTTATCTAGCTCAACACAGGACAGTTCAATGTTATGTTCAACCGACAGATCAACTATATCTTTACGAGTCTTAGATTTAACAGAATTTTTAACTAAAATTAATGAACCCCCACGCAGCATAGATTTTCGGTTAAAACAACTGCCCACATTATAATTTTCATAATTAATTAGCATTTCATAATCTTTCAACCAATGTTCAGTTAAACAAATAATTTCATACATAGTTTTTTCTAAAAATAGTTCAATTTCTAATTGTTTGGATGAAAAACCTTGAATATTTTGATGAAATAATTTCAAGGAATTCTGCTTAGACCCTTTTTTACACTTTACTATTTGAGAGCAAGAAGGCACCTTGTTGTTGGTAGGTATAACAATATTGTTACTGGTATCTTCTGTTGTCTTACTAACTAGTTTAAATCAACATCCGGAGTGAGCCCCAAGACTCCCATGCCATCACCAGGCAATGATTTCCCAATCCCACTACTTGTGGACCCCACAATAGAACCAAAATTTGCCAAAGTGACACATGGATCCTCCTTCGTACAATTATTGTAAATAGTTATAGCATTAGCGCTACAGTTATTTCGGGTGACCACCTGTACATTAGAATTATTACTAATAATTGCGGTGTTAATTATACTACAAGACTTCGACATACTACTTATGTCTGAGTTTATATAAGCTAATAGCCTCGCTATTTTATGTCTTTGTAGGAGACTATTGCGAGTGTGCACCTTCTGCTTGATGTTCTTGCAGTTTTTGCTGAATCTTTGTGATCTGTCTAGAGTAACACCAAGATATTTCGGGAAGTTGCTGTGCTCGGGCACCCCGTCCCAAACGATGTCCCGCTTCTCTGTTGCGAAGATGGAATATGCAAGACTGCGTTTTGCTCGGATTGGATTTGAGTAAGGTAGGACCGTAGTACGTGGTTAAATCACCAAGTGTCTGACAAGTGGACCTCGACGTCTTCAAAGGTGGTGGCTTGACAGGTGAGGGCAAGATAGTCTGCATAGAAGAAGCGGAGGTTTATTCCCGATGTCCGCCACTGGGGGACAGCGAAACAACTTAAAAATTATTCTCGTTGTCCACCACTGGGGGACACTTCATGGTTTCAATAAGTCGAATCTGTTCTAAAACCGAATCGGGGCACCCACCCCCGACTTCACATAGTCTTTTGGCTGCTACCCCTCGTGTATATAAAAACCGGAGGCGCGAAGGGAGAGCAACCCTCGCCCGCTGTAACAAAGCATAGGCACCCGTGCGAGCCGTAGCGGCTGGTCGCCGGAGACGACCAGCAAGCTGAAGCTGCGGAGGTGAGCTGGTGAGCATGGGTGCCTATCCTTTGTTACGTAAGGGCGAAGGCGAAGGGGTTGCACTTCCCGCAGCGCCGATGATGCAGAAGCAACTTTAAAAGTGTTTTGAGGTTAAGTTACAATAATTTTGTCCCCCAGTGGTGGACTACGAGAGTATTTTTATAAGTTGTTTCGGTGTCCTCCAGTGGTGGACATGGAGAATAATCGGAAGCGGGACGTGTTCGGGCCGGATGGTTGGTCATTGGTATAGCTATTGAAGAGGAGAGCGGAGCGGTGCCAAGACACTACCTTGGGGTAGGCCGTTTTTCGGTGCACTCCCACGATTTTTTTCCGAGATGAAGTTGGACCTGAATACAGCGGTTGTGGAAAGTTCTCGGGAGTATTCTAACAAAATTATGATCGCTGATCAAGGTCTGCGACTTCCACAACAACCGTTTGGGGTTGACTGTATCTATCATAGGTCAACAAATACAGCACCCGTGACCATACCTGTGTCGAAACCATCCTCAATGTATGACACCATCGTAATATTTAAGGATAAGAAAACAAAACAACCGACTTCAAAAAAAAACTACAAAGTGATAAATAACTTTAATTTCGGAAGTCTGTGTCAAAAAACTAAAATGCCGAACCAACTACACCGACTTCCGAAATTAAAGTTATTTATCACTTTGTAGTTTTTTTTTCAAGTCGGTTGTTTTTTTTGTAAAAAAGTTTTTATTTTTCACTTTTTACTTGTACCTACTTCACACAAATTCAAATAACACTAGTGCATTGAAGAATTTAAGACTGCGACTAGAAGAATCAACAAAATTCGCATAGAAATGCCGGAGATGCAGTACATTTATGCATAATTATAACATCGTACATAAGAATAATTACATAATGTATTATATACTAAAACCTTCCTGAAAGTATGTAGATCACATTAGTGAAAGAATTATCAAAATTGGTTCATTAGTTTTTGAGAAAATCGCGGACATACAAACATACATACATACATACGGGTCGATTACAGAACCTCCTTTTTTAAAGTCGGTTAAAAAATAAACAACAAATTGAACACTCACGGGTAATTTATTTTTATAAAAATACTTTGTACTGCTAATAAATTAATAAAGAGTCAGTCGATACAATGAACTCCATTTTATATTTCCTGTAAATGGTTTCTCTATAACAATGAAAATATAACAAAAATGCGTATGAAACTATAAAACGTTCGAAATAAAAATATGTAAATAAATTTTACGTTTTGGCACCATTAGCATTCAAAATCAAAGTAGAAAAAATAGCTACCTAAATTAAAAAGAATACTTAAGTATACAAAATGTCTTACACATATTTCTAATCGTATTATAACTTCGTATTTATTTTATTGTTATAAAGTTTCTTTCATTTAAGAGCAAATTTTTCCATCACCAGCGGTGCTATTCTGTAAAAAGATCACCGTGATAACTTAGGTGAAGTGAGCTTAAAGTGAGCTATCATTCCACCTGAAGATGCTAGGGATTCATACTATTGACAGCTCACTTCACCCAAGTTTTCACGGTGAGATTTTTACAGAATAGCACTGCAGGTAACTTTATCGGAGGAATAATTTTGAATTTTTGACATTTCTTCCACACAACAACTGTCAGACATCAATTTTATTCCACGAATAAAAATTATCGGTCGATTGAAAAATCAGCCCTTAGACAAATATTTTTAACAATATAAAATAGAGACCCAAACGGCTTAATAGTCTATTCGCACGAATTTACTCGTGAATTAAGTGCGAGTTAAATATTATAAAACGTGACCGTTTTTTCCTAACTTCATTGCATAAAATTCAAATGTGCCAATTGCCTAATACATAATTCTGGAGTTGTCGACTCGCCCACAAATAAATTAACTTCGTGCAAGTTGCCTATCGAAATAATTCGCCCGTTTCGGGCGAATAAATTCGTGCGAATCGACTAAGCGCGCTCGCACACGGCATACTTTTAGTAGGCCCTACAATCGGTCAGATTATTTCGCCCTATGCTATTTAGGCCGACTTTTTGTAGGACGTGTGCGTTGCACTTATTGCCATTAGCACGTTCTATTTTTCTCCTACAAAAATCGGTCACCGATTATCGGACATGGGCGGGCAGCCTTATACGCCGACCAAACATTGTCATGTCTGTGATACCTGCACATCGTTACAAAATTGTCATGAAGGTAAGTACAACACTAAATATTTATTAAATGCAAGCATTAATTTCATAGTAAAGTTATTATCTATAATCACAATTTTTTTTAAGGCAAAAGAACCAAGCTTTACTGCTTACTGTGCTTGTGATTGCCATAAAAGGCGGTAAAATGATCATGTAAGTTGCAAAAAAATACTAGTTTTCATTGATCAAACTTAATTTTATATATACTCCATTTGAAATAGAGCTCATTTTTAACCAAATACTATTTTATTTTTCTTGTTACCTATCTCATCATCATCTGCCTAGCCTTTTCCCAACTATGTTGGGGTCGGCTTTCAGTCTAACCGGATGCAGCTGAATACCAGTATTTTACATGGAGTGACTAGGCAGTCACTCAATGGATTAACCTGATGGATTGATCTGTGCGGCTGTTATTATTTAGCCGGGCCCGGGTTATGTTACCTACCTATTAAACCTCTGATTAATTGTTCAAAATGATGACCATTGTTTTCAATACAAGCTGGATTCGACGTCACAAGGATTGTACTGCATTCAGCATTACAATATTATTGATTCCATTAGAATATTTTCCAAAGATCGTAATAGAAATTTGAATTTAGAACATAACGTTGTGAAGGTGACTGCGCTGCGGGTGTGTTAATAAAAATATTGAGCATCATTTCGAACAAGGTACAGATAATGTAGGTAATTATACTTTAAAATAAGAAGCAGTTTATTAAAATTCAACATTTTCCTTAAGATTGCCGTATGTCATTACTACCCAGAATTTGATCCTTATTAGGGACACTATCGAATGGTATAATAATACAGTTTTTTTTTCAAAATCAACAGGTTCGAATCCTGGGTAGATATATAGATTTTTCAAAAATCCAATGATGCAGTTTTAGCTTTCATCAAAATCTAGCCCGGGACTCCTTTGAGTACTTTTCGCTATTCCTCATAGTTTCGAATTTGGCCATCCACGCCCACTTGGAAAATTCACCTGTATACAGGATCCCATTAAAATAGATGGACAAATTTTAACACAGTGCTCAGTATGTCTAACCAAAGATATCCAAGTAAAAAAAACGCTGATTAAAGTGATTTTATTTTGACCTAATATAATAAATTGCCGGCACATTAGTGTATTTTCGTTAGCTGATTATTTTTCATGTAAGTATCTAATGCGTTTTTCTTATATATTTTTTTACCATCGTCTTTATTTTAATGGGACCACATATCTAATAAAGAAATATCACAAAAGGCATTCTCAACATTAAAATTATGAGAGTATTTTGTGCATTGCAGCTTCACAATTGTATTCAAGCATCATTAGATTAGTAGAAAAATAAATAAATATTTTTCGTAAGCATAAAGCACTTACAAAGAATACGAAACTATCTTCTTTTCTATTCTTTGGAAATAAGGTAACATTGATTATAGTTGACATTGGTGCCGATTCTCTTGTCACAATTGCCTCTAAACTAGACTAAAAATCACTAAAATTTAGTTTATTCCTGTCAAATGACGATTTCCTATTCTGAAATTGACTAAAGTGACACAACTTAACTATATTTTAGTTTGACAGCACTAAGATTGCACTGAGTTATTTAATCTATTGAACATGGCAATTTCGCTATTCTGAATTACACGTTTTTCACCTAAAATTTAGATTGTTTAACTAAATCTGAATATTTTTAATCGCGATTAAAAAGGTGTGGAATAAAATTAGTTGTCGTTGAAGAAAAAAATGAATAGAAAGACACCAACACCTCGACTTCAGATGCAAAAACAGTACAGTATTTTTTTTCTTTTGCTTATATCTCGAAAATGGTGTGTCCTATCGCAAAAATAATGCAAATTTCGACCCCCTTTATAAAACCCATAAACCCCCCTAAAACCCAACATGTAGGTAATCATTTTTCATATTTTCCATACAAAAAGTGAAAAATTCCTTAAAAAACACGCCAAGGCCGGCCCCTACCCGCCTGCAGCTCTAAAAAAAATCACGGGTAGGGCAAACAAGTACCACGTGTCGACGAGTCGCAATTGTCAAATTCGATTTTAGTTGTGTCAAAATTATTTTTAAATTTAGAAAATTTTTCATGCAGAATAGCTGTAAGATTCTCATAGCAAAAAGTAAGGAATTTTAGTGATAGTTTAGTTAGTTTAGTTCGGTGTACAAGAGAATCGGCACCATTATTTATTAAGATCCATGCCAGAATAAATGTTCTAATGTATTGAAAACAAACGGTAGGTATTACGCAGTCATCCCGCACCAGTGGGAACATTATAGGCTGATTATTACGCAGAGCATGTTGCCCAGTTTAAGTAATAAATAACAGATCTAGTCTCATTTGAAATAATGAAATCAACCGATTTAACATTGCAGCAGTTAAGACATTTATTCTGATATAGATAGTAAATGACTAGATTAGCCATATTTCATATTGGAACGTTAAACATTGACTTATTAAAATAGGTACATAGTTAATTGATTATTAGGGCAAATAGTAATATTGATACAAAAATGTAAAGGCTGTGCCGTCGACAACTAATAATATAAAAGCCATGATTAATATAAAATTAAAACAAGAGATATCATTGACGACTGCACAGCGAGGAAGAGATAGGAATGAACACATAAGTATATTGTCTTTTCACCAGACTTCGCAGTCACGGAGTTTTAGTTAATTATTTGTTTCGATAAAATATAATCATTTCACATTTAAAAATCTTATTAGTATAACATTTCTTTTTCCTTAAAACTAATGCACGTTGTCTTGAAACCTCACTCTGAATCCGAATCTTACAAAATGGTGTAAACACTTTCATATTTCATTGACGTTGCCAAGTTCTCTTACATAAATACATCATCTTAAAACGAATGTCATGAATTCTTCTCGAATATGTGTACTGACACTAAAATTATGCACACGACTGACCACAGCAAGACGAAAATAGCCCATGCAACGTGGGAAAATGGGCTTTTATACTTATTGACTACTCCTAAACCTAACAAGTTCACGCAATGACGCCTCGCAGACACCACTAGAAACGTCGGTATGAAGTATTGGATACCTGTGCCGGCGTATGAACCTGTGAACTCGATAAGTATACTTATATCCTCTAAGAAATACGTCAGCAATACTGGAGGAATCACTGTAACTATAGGAAATATCACTTTCCTCAAAATAAAATTGTACGACTCTAGTCTCGACGTATCTAGGAACAAGCTCTGTAAATTATTTCTTAGCGTAATAGCAATAATTGGGAAACTGGTAGACAGAGTAAATACTGGGAACAGTGCGAGGAAATACTCGACGGTTTCTAGGAATACATTGTCGCTATCTGTGGGTATAAAGTTAAGTGTGTATAGGTCGTTTAAATGTGCGAAGGCGAACGCTCCAGTGAATGCTAGGAGTAGGTAGAAAATGGCTATGATTGCGTAGTCGAAGAACAGGTGTAGTCCGAGCCTCGTCTTGCCTCTGATTGGTGCGATGAGTCCGGGCAGCGAGTGGTGGCACATGAAGGAGTAGACGCAAGCGCCGAACAGCGTGGGCATGCCGGTGACGTCGAAGGCAGGCGGGTGGCCCTGCGGTCCCCGACCCACTAGCAGGAGGATCGCCATTGAGATCATTATCGTGAATGCTGCAACCAAATAATAAATTTTAATATATAAAATTCGTACACGCTAATCTCCGGAACCACCCAACCGAATTCAATGAAATTTTGAGAATTTGTGTGGTTGTTTCCAGAGTGGGAAATAGGATAGTGTTGGACCCGACAGGTGGCACTGTTGTCGAGATTTGCGCGAGCAAACTGCTAGTAGTTAATAATATCAGTAACGTAGACATCAAAGTTGTGCTACCTGTAGTTACCTATTAGTTAGAAATACGAATTCCCGTAGGACGTTATGAACACAGTAGGCATATTAGATTTGATTGCATAGATTTGCTCAACTGATTCAAGTTATTTCATCGATATATTGTCATAATTTAATATATTTTATTACATACTCAGATTTACTTGGCAAAGCGTATAATGTAATATGTAGATACCTACCTACCTATAAGTAATATAATTAATTAAATACGTAAACATTAATAGTCATAATGTCATAAAACATAGTGACCGAGTTACTTCTCGTAAATACTTAAGTTTTCCATCCGCGATTGATAAAATTATTAGATATGTATTGCTGTTTACATATACCAGCATCGATATCAACAGAATAATATTATATTCAGGTACTTGTAACTCACTTTATCAGATGAGGACCCGTTATCGTTGCTACTTATAATCGCTAATTAAGTTTTTTAATGCACAGTTTTTGCTACTTTGAGTCTTATTATCAGATTGTTTAGTAGTTTCGCCTACTATATTTTTATCTTAGAAATATGGTATTTGGTCCTCTAATATAGCAGGATACTATATTATATAGCAGGGTTGGCAACCCTAAATGACAGTTACTTTTGAATGACGGAGTAAAGATGATAAGATGTGATTTTTAGGGTTCCGTACCCAAAGGATAAAATCGGGACCCTATTACTAAGACTCCACTGTCCGTCTGTCTGTCTGTCACCAGGCTGTATCTCATGAAACGTGATAGCTAGACAGTTGAAATTTTCACAGATTTGTATTTCTGATGCCGCTATAACAACAAATACTAAAAACAGAATAAATATTGAAGGGGGGCTCCCATACAACAGACGTGATTTTTTTGCCGTTATTTGCTCGATATTAATAACGGCAACAGGTAGACGCTTGCAATATTTACAGAATAGGTACTTAGTTGTATATTCACTTTAAAAATAAATAATTAAAATAAAATAAGTTAAGGGGGGCTTCCATACAACAAACGTGATTTTTTATATATGTAGTGTTAAATATTGCACGGTGGCACGGAACCCTTCGTGAGCGAGTCCGACTCGCACTTGGCCGGTTTTTTTAACTACGCTGTATTTTTATGAGTTTACTAGTTATTTAAAGACATTTCTTTTACCTTTCCTCTGACCTCAGCTCTTTATTCCCATAAACATATAGAGTGACTGGTAATTAGTGACCGATACTTAAACACGTGATTATACTGATGATAACAAACAACTTTTACTATGGGACCAAACCTGAAATTGCGAAAAAGTGAGAATGATTAGTATGGATGAAGTGAGAATAGCAGTAAATGGGATAAAGAATGGTAAAGCAATAGGTCCGGATGGAATACCAGTTGAAGTATGGAAGTTATTACGGGTAGATGGATGGACGTGGTTAGCTTTATTCTTCAATAAGTTGTTGCTAGAAGATACCTGACGAATGGTGTAACAGTTCGCTAGTGCCCATCTTTAAAAACAAAGGTGATGTGCTAGAGTGCAACAACTATAGAGGAATAAAGCTAATGGTGCCGATTCTCTTGTCACAAATGCCTCTAAACTAGACTAAAAATCACTAAAAATTAAGTTTATTCCTGTCAAACGACGATTTCCTATTCTGAAATTGACTAAAGTGACACAACTTAACTATATTTTAGTTTGACAGCACTAAGATGGCACTGAGTTATTTAATCTATTGAACATAGCAATTTTGCTATTCTGAATTACACGTTTTAAACCTAAAATTTAGATTGTTTAACTAAATCCGACTATTTTTAATCGCGATTAAAAAGGTGTGGAGTAAAATTAGTTGTCGTTGAAGAAAAAAATGGATAGAAAGTCACACCAACACCTCGACTTCAGATGCAAAAACAGTACAGTATTTTTTTTTTCTTTTGCTTATATCTCGAAAATGGTGTGTCCTATCGCAAAAATAATAAAAATTTCGATCCCCTTTATAAAACCTATAAACCCCCCTAAAACTCAACATGTAGGTAATAATTTTTCATATTTTCCATACAAAAAGTGAAAAATTCCTTAAAAAACACGCCAAGGCTGCCCCCTGCCGGACTGCGGCTCTAAAAAAAAATCACGGGTAGGGCAAACAAGTACCACGTGTCGACGAGCCGCAATTGTCAAATTCGATTTTAGTTGTGTCAAAATTATTTTTAAATTTAGAGAATTTTTCATGCAGAATAGCTGTAAGATTCTCATAGCAAAAAGTAAGGAATTTTAGTGATAGTTTAGTTCGGTGTACAAGAGAATCGGCACCAATGTCACATAGTATGAAGGCTTGGGAAAAAGTTATTGAAAGGCGACTAAGAGAAGAGAGTGAAATTTCGCAAAACCAATTCGGTTTTATGCCTGGTCGAGGAACAACAGATGCCATCTTTGCTATCCGCCAGCTGTGCGAGAAATACAGAGGTGCGCATAAAAACTTGCACATGGTATTTGTTGACCTCGAAAAGGCATACGACAGAGTGCCTCGTGAAGTTTTGTGGTGGGGGCTGAAGGAGAAAGGTGTGCCAGGGAAGTATGTGCAGTTGATTAGAGCGATGTACAGTCGATACAGTACCCAAGTCCGGTCTACAGTGGGCACTACTGGCAGCTTCGATGTGGCTGTCGGCTTGCACCAGGGTTCAGCACTCAGTCCGTACCTCTTCGTACTGATAATGGATGCTCTTACATCGGATATCCAGGAAGAGGCTCCCTGGTGTATGCTGTTCGCCGATGACATTGTGCTGGTTGCCGAGAACGGCTTAGAGGTCCAGAGCAGATTGGAGGTGTGGTGGGAAAGACTCGAGACCGTAGGCCTGAGAGTAAGTCGGACCAAACAGAATATCTATTTTGTGATTTTGGCGGTCTCTCCAGTCCTGTGCCCATATCTCTCGCCGGAACGCCCTTACCGATCTGCTCCGACTTTCGGTACCTCGGGTCGCTTGTCCAAGGAGATGGCGAAGTAGACCGAGACGTAACGCACCGGATCAACTCAGGATGGATGAAATGGCGACAGGTCACAGGAACAACTTGCGACCCACGGATGCCCCTCAAGTTAAAGGGGAAAATTTATAAGTCCGTGATAAGGCCTGTCGTACTTTATGGGTCTGAATGCTTGGCCGTGAAGAAGACGGATGAAAAAAGATTGCATGCAGCGGAGATGAGAATGGAATGGTGAATGGTGAATGGAATGGATGTGTGGAGTGACGAGAATGGATAAAATAAGAAATGAGTATATAAGAGGAAGTTTGAAAGTGGCGCCAATGACAGAAAAGTTGAAAGGAAATCGTTTGGCTTGGTATGGGCATTTGATAAGAAGGGACGAAACGCATGTGACTAAAAGAGTGATGAATATACATGTTGATGGATGGGGAGGGAGAGGAAGGCCGAAGAAAAGATGGATGGATTGTGTGAGGAATGATATGAAAGAGAAGGGAGTAAATGATAGCGTGACGGTTGACAAGGGAGAATGGAAGAAGAAAACGTGTTGCGCCGACCCCAAGTAACATGGGATAAGGGCAGGAAGATGATGATGAAATTATAGTTAGCGCCACGAAAGATGAGACTTGACCCCGCCTCCCGCGCTCTTTCCGCCGCCCCTACGACGTCCGGTCCCGTCCCGCGCTCAGACCTCATACCGCTAGAGACCTACAATCGTGTACTGCTCAAATCAAACCACGTGGTGTCAAGTCTCATCTTTCATGGCGCTAACTATACTCTCGATTTTATTTTTAACCCCCGACGCAAAAACGACGGGGTGTTATAAGTTTGACGTGTCAGGGTGTGCGTGTGTGTGTGTGGTGAGGGTGTGTGTGGGTGTGTGTGTCTGTCTGTGGCATCGTAGCTCCCAAACGGATGAACCGATTTTAATTTTGTTTTTTTTTGTTTGAAAGGTGAATTAGTCGGGAGTGTTCTTAGCTATGTTTGATGAAAATCGGTCCAAGATGGCCGCTGCCACAAAATGGCGGATTACATAATTTTTTACAACTCCCTCAATATGGGTATCAAATGAAAGGGCTTGACTAATAGAATACTATACACTATGATACATTTTAAATCCAAGATGGCCGCCACCAGAAAATGGCGAATTACATTTTTTTTCACAACTTCCTCAATATGGGTATCAAATGAAAGGGCTTGACTAGTAGAATACTATACAATATTACAAATTTGAAATTTGTAATATTTTAAATGAAAGGGCTTGACTAGTAGAATACTATACAATATTACAAATTTGAAATTTGTAATATTTTATAGTTTAGAGGTTTGTTTGAGTCGGGGGTTTTATTTTTAATTTAATGTAGAAAATTATCTGATGTGATGGTAGTTACATGTGATGCGCGGGGAGGAGTGTGGGACAAGGTGAGGAAAGTTTTTAGTACGAACTATCTTCCGCCCGCGGCTTCGCCTGTGCGGTATGTCGATAAAAACTAGTATATGCCCTTCCCCGGGGTTCAAAGTAGCCCGATTCAAATTTTATCAAAATCGGTCCAGCCGTTTCAAAGATTAGCCGGAACAAACAGACCGACACTTTTTTTTATTTATTGACGTGATAACGTCTTATAAATCGATGAACGCCGGCTGCACGCACGAAAAAGCATGACTCATTGTCACGTTTCGCCTGAGCCGAGTGTGCAAGCGAGAGCGCGGAACAAGCGATAATAGAGAGGCACGATCGGATGTTTTCTTATGACGTTATCACGTAAAATTATCGTCCGTAAATCGACTTTACAGACAACCAATGTTTTTTTTTATAAGTAAATAGGTACCGTATATAGTTTCATATGCATTTAGTAAAAAGCTGTTATATTGAAATTACAAAGAGACATTTCATTTTATTTATTTGTTGTTTTGTTTGGTTTGGCTACAAAAGTAGGGGGGCAGGCTAAAGAAATCAACGCTACGCCAACGTATGGATTGTGTGAAAGAGGATATGCCAGAAAAGGGGTAAGTACTACGATTAACGCTGATAAAGATGTATGCAAGAAGAGGACATCCCTTAAATAACTTAGCAATGAGGCCAGGTAAATGTACAATTTTCTTAAACGACACATTCTATGGTGTACAAAATTAAAATTCAACCAAATTTTCTTGTGTCATGTTAGGTTTACCAGTTACAAAATTGAAGTCATATTTTTAGCTTCCTTTTATGCACACATATCCCCGCTATTATGCACTTGCTCCATCAGTCATTCTCTATCTATTGGTGTGAATGCAATAAGTGGGCTATCATTGCACTTGTCCCATTGACTGAATCAGGGACGTGCAATTTGTTAGTTAAACTAGTTACTAGTGTTATGTAGCATACACGTGAGAGTAATGGATGTCGCAACATCTCAGCACCAAGTTTGCTGAAAGTAATGCATTGAAATGTGAGCTTTATATCGTGTGACATAAAGTAGCATTTCTGACAACAACTGTCACATAAAATGGAAATGTAATTATACGTGAAAGCTCATATTTTACTTATGCTTTACTTTGAGTAAAGTAAAAAAATAGAGTCGATTTTAAATTATTTTAGTAAGCAACAGCCAGTAGGGCGTAGTAGGCCTTCATTAAACAATGCTTTTATTTATACTAACGTGTCAATTGCGATAACGGGAGCCCGTATTTTTATGAATTTTAATACTTGTTATTATAATTAATGCGATAAACTTTCCACATTTACCACAGTGTACCTGCTCAGTGTTTACATTAAATGTAATGTTTAATAATATTATACAAACATTTTAAGTCTCATGTAAAAGTTTTAAGAACAAATTCATAAGACACAAACAAATTGATTTAAGTTTTTCTGAAAATAAATAAATACTCACTACTCAAATATTTTTGATCTTATAGGACAGTTGGTAATTTATAAGAACGCGTAAATTATATCATCATTCATAACCACTAACTTTTGCTTGCAAACCTTTTACCATTTTAGATTGGATTATATTTGCTAAGGCCTAGACTAGCCTAGACATTTATGTTAATTAAAAGTGGTACCAAAATGTTCAATAAGGTATACCTTATTGAACATTTTGGTACCACTTTTATAAAACAAAACTTACCCAGCCACCTCATCCCAGAAGTGAACAGCTGCAAATATTTAGTCTTTTGCACGTTGAAGAAGACGAAAGGTCCCATGGCCCCCACGAACGTGAGCAATGCCACCCGGTAGGTGTCCAGACGACTGTAGCCGATGTGTTCCGAAGATGACGCGTTGAAGCAAGGCAGCTCATCCCAGACTTTCGAATCAGTCACGTTCGAAGGGATCGGGGAACTGTTGGGTGGAAAAAAAAAACGTTCATAAAACAAAATTCAAAGCAATTACATTATTCCAACCAGCCCACCTCC
The DNA here is from genome assembly GCA_914767645.1 of Hydraecia micacea. Lineage (NCBI taxonomy): Eukaryota > Metazoa > Arthropoda > Insecta > Lepidoptera > Noctuidae > Hydraecia > Hydraecia micacea. The sequence continues at coordinate 11,807,417 of OU611780.1, forward strand.
CTCGAGAAGTTGATTACATCTCCCTGTTAAGAACCTCTGTGAAAGATCTGGGTGCCCCGAAGGTTTCTGTTTTGTATTTAAAATAAAAACGTTTAACAGGTTCGTGTGAATGAGTCTGTCAGTTAGTAAGAAAGCTGCAGCTGGTTGCCCATTCCAACGTCCTATGAAGAAGAACAGATAACTCCATCATACTCAATTTTCCACATCTTTTAGAGCAGTGACTTACGGTCGTAGGTTCAAACCCAGATAGGCGCTTTAATTTATGTTAATTATTCTATCACCACTGCTCGGAAGACGGTGAAGGAAAACATCGTGAGGAAACCGGCACGTCCTAAAACCAAAAATTCGAAGGCATGTGTCATCTACCAGCCAGCACAGAGCCCACGTGGTGAATGAGAGGCCTGTATCCCAGCACAGAACGTTATAGGTTAATTATGTTATCAACTTTTGTTATATGCAGATCTATTTTGACTGAATCTTATATCAAAAAGATCTGTTTTGACTGCGTATGCTGTTATTATAACATACAAGGTAGGATTATACTGAAACCCAAAATCGTTTACTAATCTATGTGACAAATCTCCAATTCACTATATCCATTTTCTCTTTGATGTTGGTAAATTAATATTTCTAATTGGCTTCCCGACAGAAAAATTCTCCACTTAGTTAATTTAAGTAACTGAACTTGATAAATGACGTATAATTACACGCCCATCTTTGTTATTGTTTGTACGTTCAATAAATCAGTGTGCAATTTATATTTATAGCTGCATAGCACACGCATGAGGACACAGATATTCGTCCGTGTTATCTCCCCCGCTATTCGAAACGTTGGCTATAAATTATAAGACCTAGGCTGTTACTGCAGTAGTTAAACAAAATATTACACCTGACCAAATATTCGGAACTGTCTGAATATTTATTGTAGGTATGTAAGTTTATAAAACAGCTATGTTAATACTGTTTATTAACTCATATTGTAGTATCGCTAGTGGTATGTTACAAGACATTTCACATGGCAAATGATATAATACCAGTACCTACTAGACTAACTACATTTACATCAACCTCTCAATTCAACTCAAATGCAAGCTAAATATCGTAATAATACACTGTAATTTTATTAGTCTTAAAAACCACATTGGTGTACTCCATGCAACTAACACTGACATCATACTTTTCAGTCGAATCAGAACTATTGAGAACCTAATTTGCATTCGCGATTTGGGTATTTGCCAAAAATGTTAACAAATATGAGTTTATGGAAAAATAACTTAAATAACTTTAAATAATACACAATAAAGTTCAGTTTACGCGACAACTTCTAATATTTTTATCACTTTTTCAATAGTTGCTAGTCACTCTGAAATCAACTTTATTTCCATTAAAATAAAGTTGGTATTTGTTTAACTTGAAATAATATTAATTTAAAACATAAGTTTGAATAGACTTTACTTAGTTTGTAATACCCTATACCACTTATAAATACACGCCTTTTTCCTACGTGGGGTAGACAGAAAATGCAGAAATAAGATCACCAAAAATGTGTACTTTTGGTTAGTGAAATATTAGTACATTTTAAAGTATGCACTTAAATTAAGTATGAGTTAGTTAGAAGTGTGCATTAAGTGACTTAATGCACATTTATTAATTTAACTTTCTTTCTTACTACAGTCCGTCAAATCTAAGAAGTACCGTTTGACAGTTCTGACAATTGAATGATAGGGATGGGATGAAAAAATCGATTACTATAATATCCGAACTTTAAGAGATCGATTACTATAATATCCGAATTTTAAGAAATCAATTGTTATAATTAAATAAAAGAAATGTTTAGGATATTTTTTTATTCACTACTAGTACTAGTATCGTCGTCTTCGTCATCATCGTCATTTAAATTAATGACCAGTTGATTGTCCATTACATTATCAAAGTGTACGTCTCTTTCGAAGTCGTCCATTATTATTTTCTTTGTTTTTTGTACTACTTTACTCCAATCTTCCTGTGTAACTTGGGCACATGCTTCCTTTAATAAACCTTCCATTTTCTTGACACTGAAGGGTGGTTTTGTGTTGTGTCTTGCTGCATAACCTGTAAAACAATAATGTAACTATTTGATAGCAGACGAAAACCATTGTTTAAATTATAAATGTTAGAAGTACTCGTGTTATTATTATAATATTATAAAATATTACCTTTAACTTGGGCCCAAATCAGTTCAATGGCATTATATTGGCAATGGTACGGAGGAAGTCGTATGACTTTGTGCCCGTGCTCTTCGGCCAATTGGTCAATTACATATGTCGGTTTTGGTGGTTTATGCAATTTCACTAACTGTAATAATTCAGCTTTTAATAGTGACATGTCGGCATCCACTCCTTTTCTTTGCAGCCATGCCACCAAATCTGCTTTCTTATTGGCTGACGTAGGTGCTTTATCAATTTGCACAGAGTGGTATGGGGCATTATCCATTATAATTGTGCTGTTAGGAGGGATATTCTGTAATAAATTTAAGAACCACTCTCGGAACCTTACTGCGTCCATTTCTTCATGATACTCTTTAGTGCTTTTGGATTGGAAAGCTAATAAAGAGTTTTTCACGAAGCCTGTAGACGCTGACCCAGCATGGCATATTATGAGGCGTCCACCTTTTCCTATCGGCACCTTCGAGCACGAAGCTTCAGAATCATCAGTCCATGTTTTCGGCACAGAATGGTTGGAATTTAGCCAGGTTTCGTCCAAAAATATTACATTATCCCAGTTTATAATTTGTTTAACTTCGCGCAGGAATGTTAGTCGCTGCATAATTATGTCATGTCGCTCCATAACAATTTTTCGTTTGTCAACTTTTTTGTATCTGAAGCCAATTCCTGTTATTACCGTTCTCAACGACTCTATGCTTCCCTTATACAGCCCGGCATCTTTTAAAGTTGCACATAACTTTGCCAATGTTGGAAATTCGCCTCTTGTAAAATACCCGTATATATGGTTTCTAATAGCATGACTATCGAATTCATCGATGCCTGTCACAGGTTTATTTCTTTTTCGTTTTTTCGGTGTGTGAAGTACGTTACTGTCACTCCCCGAAGGCCCATATTTTTCACTTAATATTTTGCCAACGGTGCGGCTACCAATACCGAGAGCTTCACCGACGCGATCCCGAACTTGTGTAACTGGCAGTAGAAGTCCACCATTTTGAGATTCACGCTCAAAATACTCGTGTAATTTCACCACCAATTCACGAGCCTGGCTGTTCAAAGTACGTCCTCTTTTCGACATTATTAATAAACACTTGCTTAGTTCGGAGTCCAGTATAAATATTGCCAAGGTAAACGGATAAAGAATGATCAGTCCAGAAAAGTAATAGCCAAGTCACAAATTGTAAAACACAAACGAGAAAGCAAGTACGCGCACAGTCAGCTTCCAAGATGGCGAGAGACTGCTGACGCCGAACCGACCGAGCGGACCGCGTGCGCTTGTAGTTGGCAGTGTTGCCAGAAAAAAAAAATTGTAGAGACTTGGACACCTGCGATTTTGCCTATTGACCTAAAAATAATTAAATTAATTTATTTTAGGGTATCTGTGTATTCAGTGCATTATGCGGTCGCGCAGTAACGTCGTTAATTTATAACATCAGGCAACAACATTTTTGTGAATGGGTTCTACATACCTTATTTTTATTAGTTTTAGACGTAGAAATAAGACTTAGAAGAAAAAATTGTAATTGTAAAATCAATGGATGTGCTTGTTAAAAATTTGTTTATTTCTCTGTAATATGCAAACCCATACTATCATACACAAAAATAAATGTAAAAAACACTATCCCTGACTCCATTTACTATTTCGACAGCGTTAGCGCGAGAAACCCCGACTTATTTGGGCGCGAAAATCAAAAATCGACAAATCGCTTTCGACAACTTTTTAAAGAAGCAAATATATTTGATTTATAAATACGTATTTTTGGTGAATGGGTTTTATCTCATATTTTACGATTACATAACTATTTAGTTATGTAATCGTAATATGTGAGATAAATCCCATTCACATGAAAAAATATTTGTTTGGTTGTCAAGTGTAATTTGTAAATAATACATTCGATTTTTCGTATATGTAAACGATTTTTTTGCATACAAGTGTATCCGAAGAGTCGCAACACTACGTGCAGTGACCTAACTACGTAACTTTGTAATGAGGTCAAGAATATAACTATTAGAAATTATTTACTGTGTAAATATGTGTTATTTTGCTTTGTTTGAAAGTTTTCAATTACATTTAGATATTAAGAATTGTACATTTTTAGATACAATAATGAAATCTTTCTAAATTCATGGTTTTATGAAAAAGGTTATCGAAACTGAATAATGTACGTATGAACAAAGTTGTTTCGGTTTGAAAAATATGAAACGTCAAACGGTACTTCTTAGATTTGACGGACTGTACATAGTTTATTTAATAACACACTTCATAGTAATTGTGTGATCTAAGTCAACACAGTGAATTATTGATTACTGGAGGCCTACCACAAGCTCTTAACGCGATCCATTTTAGGACCTAAACTGAGCTATTCTTCTAATTCGTACCATGACGTCAGTTTAACAATTCAATTTAGGCCATGCCATCTGACAGCGATTGTCCCAAACTGAGTCGTAAGTTTTGGTTTCATTCATTTAATTTTGTACTTGTTTGGTACCATGACGTCCATGACGTCCATAGAGCAGCTCAACTGAAACGAACTGTCAAAATAAGCGATTCAATAAAAGTTTATATTTCCCTAACATAAACTGAAACGTTTGGTGAATTATTGACGAAAATAAAGTTTTTTAGTGCTCTTTTAGTGGGATTTTACAAAAACCAATGTAAGTATACTTTAATCATTCTTTTAAAGTCTAAAATACCTGTTTTACATGCCTTTTTTAACCTCATTTGTTTTTCTTTAACAGATGTCTGATGAACTACTTGTATTATTTGAGTTTTTTGGAGGAAGATTCTGCCTGACACTATGACAACTCGCACAACATTTTTTACTCTCGTACGTTCCTCACAGAAACATCATTTGTTTTATTACGTCGAAATAAAAAAAAATTCGTATAATAAATAGCAAAAGGTAAATAAATAGGTACCTATCTACTTTGACTAAGAATTATCCTATTAACGTGGAATCCTAAAAACAATTGTTGAGTGTCTTTTTTATTTACTTTAAAGTAATGATACTGAGCTAAGACCAAATAAAATGTTACTTGCTTCTGAACGTATCTGACACTAAAATGTGCGCGAAACAAATTTATTTGATAATAATAGCGTTGTCTCTTTTTCACCAAAAACGTTTCAAACGCGGTTCAGCCACAAATTGCGATCGTTCATTCACTTTTAACGATCCAAATGCCGCTGACCGTATTGGACGTCATGGTACGACGGTCGAGACATATCGGTCAAGGATATAGTATAAATTATAATAATAATAAACAGGTAATTAATCACGAGGTGTACGACACTGACGCGTAAGTATGCCTTTTTTTAAGAGGGAATACTTTGTATGATGAGAGCGATTACATAGAATTTCATAAATGGACTAACGTCTAGTTCCTGAAAATTAGGTAAAAGCTACCAGTATTTTTTCTGGGGAAAATCAAGTCATTTATTCAAACTAAGCTGAGAATCAGCACCTTTCGAGCGTCAAAATTACATAAGACAGTCCAAAACGCCCGCACTTCACCACTGCCTAGTGTTTTTTTCCTGGGAAGAAGTGGCGCAACAAACTCCCCAGTAGCACAGCTGTCTGTTCAGTTAGAAAAGCTAGATAGATATAGATCTCGCGAGCCCAAGCGCAGCATATGAATCGCTTTGCGGCGCCAATCATTGTGGTAAAATCGATCGAGCTTCACGACTATTATGTAGCGTAAGGTCAAAAGCTGATAATGTAGATGCCTATGTCCAGCAGTAGGTAATAGCATGATGACGAAAAAAGTCAAGAAGAGGTAGGTACTATCTATCTATACTAATAATAAATCGGAAGAGTTTGTTTGTTTGAATGCGCTAATCTCTGGAACTACCAATCGGATTTGTATAAATCTTTTTGTTTTTGATAGCCTAGTTCTTGAGGAAGGCTATAGGCTATTTAACATCACGCTAGGAGCCGAGCAAAAAGGAATAAGTCAGAAAGAACGCTAAGCGAAAACGAAGCAAAAGTGCGGGCGGGCGATGGGATGCGACGCGGAGGGTCGGAGACCGAAATTTCACGCGGGCGAAGTTGCGGGCAGAAACTAGTGAATAAATAAATTGAGATTCCTTACCACACTACATCCATAACAGACTTCGCAACAGCTGCTGAGTATATCGACAGGTCTCCATACAAGTAAATACACAATGTGCAGTAGAAGGTAGTCCTGCCGATCTTGTTGAAGAACAGGTTGGCCATCTCCCCCAACTCCACGCGACGGTCGAGGCTGTAGTATCGAGAGGGGATCGTATCTCCGCAGACAAGAGGTTCTTCAAGGTCCCCATGGTTGTTTTGTGAGGTTAATGGGTCATCGTCCGATTCCTGGTCTTGGATCTGTGAATTTGTGGTATGACTTAGTTACGTTCAAATCAAATATGCTGACTCCTGAAATATAGGTAAGTACTCTAACCTAACTCTGGAGCCAGGGTCTCAAATTTTTCTGTTTTTTGTTGTTATTTTTCTGTTATGGCAATAAAGAACTTTATTATTTATTTATTTAAATATAGGTACACTCACAGATCAGCATTTTGCTGTATCTCTTATCTCTTTCTGTCACTCTGGAGTGCAATTCTCTAGACCGAGTACACCGATCGACCGAAGATCGGCACGTAAAAGCACTTTCAATGCGAATGAGTGCGGATGGTTGCGAGCGGCCTTCTCTCTCTTTCTAGCCAGCCAGTAACGTCCTAAATGACAGAAAGGGATAGTGGTACACACAGAAAAATGCTGAGCCGTGTTTGTAAGTATGATTTCCTCCTTATTCAAATAGGAATGGTGATGACAATGTTAAGGTATGTTAGAGTCGAATGAAGATCGGTAAAAGAATCGCATTCAGTAAGAAAACTAAGAATGGTGATCGAGTAGAATTACTAGTTATTAATAAGTTACTGGCACCTAGCTAAAATGCCTATTTCTGATAGGTTTCTGAGAGTTTTCAAGTTTCGAGGTTAGTAGCCTAACAAGCACAGGTCTGAATTGAATTGACCTAAAGCACCCTAAAGACAGAGTATGTGACTGCCTATGAGCACCATTCCAACTTGAGGCCGGATACGGGAAAAAATTGTAATTTTTTGTTCAGTCGTTCTCTACTTGTCGGCATCATCAATCATTATGATCACTTACTATCAGGAGAGATAGTAGTCAAGAGCTAGATTTTTATTCAAATATTATATATAATATGTACCTACTATCTATGCAAATAAATAATTATTCTATTCTAATATATGGTTAGGTAACCAATCACTTCAACAACCAATAATCAGTGTAACAAATCTTGCCTGATTAGTTTACACAATAAACTTAATTTTGCACAGCTTCACACTTATTAATATTATTCTTTATTCTATTTGCATTTTGAATGAAGTTATTTTTGTTATATTATTTTAATTTTAAGTCACTATGCTTAAAATTTGCAGATTATTTAATTATATGTTTTTTAGTACTATTCACTAATAATTTTTAATTACATAATAGTTGTTATTACATTTATTACAGGTAAAACCAATGATTGACACACTGATTAATCACATATAAAATATTTATTTTATGTTGTTTTTACCTGTAATAGTAATCAATAGGCCATGTAGTGATCATTTATAGATACTGAATTATGGTGAATGAAGTTTCATTCAATGTAAAATATGGACATAATATTCGTAACATATTGATGGCAAAAAATTATAGACTTTTTCTTAAATTTGTTTGGCCCAAAATTCAGCAACGCGGATAGCATTAGCTGATGCAGCCATTAAGTCCTCATGTGTGCAGGTGACAGGGCATGCAGTTCAAGAGGGGGGGTGAGCCATTATCTGTGGAGAGACACTGCATACACCCTAGAGGTCTGAGCCTTCCATGAACAAACACTTGTGGAAGTTGTCTTTGCTGTGGTCTACTTGGGTTAAGTTTATTTGAGGTTTTCCAAGTAGGCCACGGTGACTTTTGCCTGGATGAGAGACTGATACTGGACATAATGAGTTTCTATATTTATGTCTGTAATTTATATGTTGTACATAATAAAGAGTATTCTATTCTATTCTATAATGAAGGGATACAAAATACAGTATGTGGTCAAACATCACAGTTTTCTATAATTTAGGCTTCCTATTAGTTTAATATAATAATTTGGCTGCTAGTCTGATGTATTACACCATAACATCACTCTTGTATTCCCCGAAGGGTTAGGCAGAGGTGTACCTATAGCCCATATATCACCAGATATGTTTAACTCCTATGTAAAAGTGTAAAAGGGGGAAGCCTCTTGATAATATCTGATATTTTATTAACCTTTTAACCGCCTAACTTCATATCAGTAGTCGAGACCCCAGCACACGAAAAAAAAAAAACGAAAAATAAATACCTTATAGAATACAGCGTGATTAAATAAAAAAAGCAGATTAAATGAGGTTTGGTATTTGGTCGTAAATATACGACCCTGGCGAAATGGACATGGCGTAAGTAGTTAAAAGGTTAATTATTTTTACTTATACTTACACTCTCCCTCTTGATAGTCTGCAACCTCTTCCACTTATACACAGCATTCGCACATGCCATGGTCTCGATGACATATGTAGCATTCAAGAAGCTCATGAATGCAAGAAACATCAGTGATATGGTGCTGAGACCCCATCCTGCACGTGCGAATGCTGCCGGCAGTGTTAGCGCTCCGGTCCCAACAATCAAGTTGAATATGTAGATTAAGCCCACCTGGTGACAAAAAGTTTAATAGGAAAAATGGCCATGTTTATGCATCTTTGACTTGGGATTTTTTTTTTATTGAACCACAAAATTATAAAATGGTGTGGATATACATATATTTTTAAATGATTTTTTCTTCTTACAGAACCTACACTTTTTATAGTATTGTTTTCAGATTTTGAGAAAAGGTTACATGCTCTGTGATTTTGAGCTTGTACAAGCTTGTACATCATTCGTTTTTAATTCCATTCAATACAATCTTTTCTTTTAAGATGTCAATCTTTTTCAGAGGACTGAAAGTAGGTAAGGAATAGCTTGTAACGGTTTGTTCGCGAGGGAGGGAGAAACAACCGTTTATATTGTAACCAATACAGAACAAAAGAACCTTCAACCTTCAATGCAGAAATCCTGTTGCTACCCCATGACAACACATGTTCACACTGTCCTAACATATGGCCACCATAAAACTACTTGTCTGTTATATTAAGTGTTAAATTCACATCTTTAGCACTTACCCATACTGAATATTGGTCTCCTGCCTCTGTTATAGGCATTCTTAAAAACCTTCTTATACCCCAGAAGCGACGAGGCATTGCACTCCGTTATTATACGACATTGCTGCCAGATATCTGACACAGCAATGAATGAATTAATCGATGTTTAATGTAGCAAATTGATGTTATCGAATAAATACAAAAGATTGCAAATATTGGAAATTTTTGACAATAACTTTTGACAGTTCTATTTTTTTTTTTTCCTTGTGGAACAGGCTAGGGTCAGGGACCATGCTGCCTAGTCTTCAGTTGTAATACTTGTAATCTACTTCTGACTTATGAAGGCACGGTCTAGTCCGGTCATCCGGTGACGTAAAGCCTCTTACACACACTAAAAGGCGTTCTACACGATCCAAACCGACCGCCGACAGAGGTGACCTTGGTCGGATCAACCAACTTTTGTATTCGTTCTACACGGTCGGTGGTTGACACCAACTTGTCAATTCCGTCCGGTGTTCACAGCGTAAAGACGTATCAATATGGCTCCTTGCCTTTCAAAGCAACGGAAGGTCGGTTTGGCAATAACTTTTTTATGCTTGAATGAAGAAGAAAAATTAATTATTAATAAAAATTAAATAAACATTTTTTATTCTTATCTTTATATAAATTAGATTCAATGTCCCAAAGACATGATAAATCTATACTAATATTATAAAGAAAAAAAATTTGTTTGTTTGTTTGTAATGAATAGGCTCAAAAACTACTGGACCGATTTAAAAAATTCTTTCACCATTCGAAAGCTACATTATCCACGAGTAACATAGGCAAAATTTTATTTTGGAAAAAAATAGGGTTCCGTAAGAAATTTGGGTTTTTTGGACACTAGGTGTAAAAAATCAACCAGAAAAGTTACTTATTTTGCGTACGCTGCCTAAACTATAAAAGATAGAACCATAAAATGTTCAAATTAATTGTAGATCTTATAAATATCTACAAAAAAGTACGCAACACACTATACCTATCTATGTCGAGTGAGGCACAACAACCATTTTTTTATTTAAAAATCTTGAATTTTTTTTGGACTACATTTAAACGCATTTATTTTACTCATGCTATTAATCCTTATCAAAATAAATTATTTCATCACTAAGTTCAGTTTATGTAGATAATATTTGGTCTTTGAATGATTAAAATTGGACGTTTGGTTTTGTTAAACATATAAATATAAAAATATATAAGCTTTGAATTTTCAAAAAATATTCATTGTACACCTACAGATTCGGTCGATTTACTCCTTAATTATATGTATAGAAAAAAATTGTCGGTAAATAAGTTTACAAAATCAAAAATCAAGTCATAATATAACTATTTACATCACATCCATGATCTGTATAGTATTATAAAGTTTTCATAATTTTCGCAAAGTTTAAAAAATTCATCTTCTTCTATTTATTTTATTTTTTTTAATTTGTATCTTTATGGGTCATTTTGATTTCCTTTTAAGATACGCAATCCTGTCACAAATCCGAAATCTACGCGGATGAAGTCGCGGGCAGAAGCTAGTCAGTGTATAAAGATATAAATTCGGTCAGAACCTCTCGTTCGCGGGGTTCGTTTTGTGAATCCATCGCTGTGACACGCAATGACGTGCGCCCATATTGACTGACAAACGCACACTGAAGCTCTCCCGTCGGCCGACAGCGTTCTAGACGGTTGGTACCGACCACGGACGCAGCCTGTCGCGATGGATGCGCTTCCGACCAAGGTTGTCCAAAGGTCGTTTGACCCCGCCCATATTTGGTCGACCGACCAACGTCTACACGGTAGATTTTCACACCAACTGGACCAAGGTCACCTCTGTCGGCGGTCGGTCTGGATCGTGTAGAACGCCTTTCTAGCGTCAGTCTGATCCATCATTCTGGATTGACTTGAATGACGCCAGAATGATGGATAATTTTCACGGTTCAAAATTACTTAATTTTCATCAGTCTGGTGTCAATCCGTGGGTTACACGATCATTCTCCGATCATTCTATTACTTTTTTTTATTTCCAGCTTTTTAGTTTACAAATGTGAAAGATTTCACAGGCGATTTAGTTCTTGGTACAGACGCCAGCACATCAAGCTACCCGAAACTGTCAAATTTTCCCAATCAACTTTGAACCTTACGCTCTAGCGATAAAGCTGAAAATATATTAAAGAAATTTGACACATTGTAGTAGCTTGATGTGCTGGCGTCTGTAGGTACGTGTTTTTTACGATTTGTCACTACGAATTTCTTTTTCACCTTTTAAAACCCTTTATTTATTAAAACATTTTTGAAGACTATAGCGCCAAAAATCCGCCATTTTGTTTTTTTTTATTTTGATATAAGTACCCAGTGTCACTCTCACATTAAATACAAATCTAACGACACCTCTCAAGCTGAAATCGATCAAGCCGTTTAGGCTACAGAGCGTGCCAAACAATAAATACATACCTACAGACAATTATACATACATACATACTCTCGAAAAACATAACCCTCCTTCTGGCACAGTCGGGTAAAAAGAAAGTACTCGTCCTTCTGCATTGCGTCACCCGGTATCTTATAGTACTCTTTGATTGCGTCGCTGACGGTGACTGACGCCAGAATGATACGAGCGGGTTACACGATCATTCTCCCATCAGTCTTTCATCATTCCGAACGGAATGACAAAATTATTTAATTTTCATCAGTCTGATGTCAATCCGTGGGTTACACGATCATTCTCCTCCGATCATTCTGACCAGACCAGACTGATGGACCCACAGAGTACTTTTTGATAGACGATGGACCAGACTGACGCCAGAATGAGCGTGTAACCTTGCTCTAATACTTACTTTTATTTATTTACTACCTCGAGCTACAAACATGTATACATACCGTACCTACCTATGTAAAATTCTATAAATTTTCAGAAAACTTACACGTAGTATAATATAACCCACCTAATGTATTCTAATTCAGTATTGTGGGCCGCGTGTAAATAAACGTAAAATGAAAAATTTGCAATTATTTTACTGTCACAAGAATGCAAAAATGTTAGCTTGATCTTCTCTGCTTTTTATGAGTAGCCTACCTAGGGACTCACCTACCGAGATAATTATTGTTTTGATTTTGTTTTTGATTGATTTTGATATTGTTTTGATTTGTTTTTAGGTAGGTAGGTACTTTGCGTACTTTGGTGTTTCCTGTGTTCCCAATTCCCATTTATAAAATAATATTACCATAACTACCTACCTACATCTATTACCTTTAGGTACCTACATAATATCCTCTACATTTACGCTAGTATTAATAGTTCTATGTCTACATTTTTACACGGGCATCCAATAGTCAATTGACTACCTATCTGTTTATAGTTATAGAGATACACTCAGTATAAAAATAGGTATGTATTCGTACGGTATTATTATAGGTACATATTTATAGATAGATACTATAGATAATACTCTCTGCATATTGAATGCTATACGTATGTATAGTAAATTGCTATAACCCGGCCATGATAAAAACTAGGGAACTTTAGGAGTTGTCGCAGCGACGCTTATGTCCATCTTGTATTGGTAGCGTTTCATAGCTCTTCGTGCGAACCCCGACGACGAAATCATTCCATCCAGCCGTCGAAGCCGTGTTCTCGGGGGTTTGGGATTGTGATTTTGTATAAATCTTTAAGTTATGTGCCAACAACATTACAAAACAGAGGTAAGTGCTAAAATATGCTAGTTTATAGAAATAGTTCTTTATGTCGTCGTTGATCGCTCTGAGCATTTATGGCATCGCTTTCTCAGGCGTATGTTTGTTCTCCCTCCAACAAACGGGATGTCAGCGACATGTTTAATTTTCTGTCTCATTCCTTCTAGTAATATAACACCGTTGTGCTCGGTCGTGTCACGTAAGATTTTTTGTATTTTTGCCTGATTATAGTGCGATTTTTGAGGAAGTTTTGTAATATTCATGTCAATCAAGTGTTTGTGTATGTGGAGTACTAATTTGTTTCAAAAATATTTGCTTTATTCCTATGATATGGGTCGTGCTAACTTTCACTCTAGATATAGATAGGTACCGTGGATGATATAGCATAGATAGATACATGTATACGACTGTAGATATTCAACATCGAGTCGTCGAGTCTCAAGGCCGAAACACACAAATATATAAGTATATAATGTAAGAAAAGAATATTGGTTTTTATAGGAATGTGAAAATTGTAATGGGAATTGTGATATTTTAACGTTTTACTCGTTATAATTTCGGTACGACCGTAAACTAAGTACTTGCGTCGTATTAGATCTTAGATCGTATACATTTTGGAATGGCGTATTGTGAAACACCATCATGATTTTTGATGTAAAGATTGCTTTTATCTTTGCGACGCAAATCTAAGTAGGTAATTTAAATTTTCTATGTAGCTATTCCTTGTAATGTAGGTACAGTGTCTACCTATGCTATAAAAGCGCTGATCAAGTTGACCTTTTTTTTAATCCTTGAGATAACCTCAAAAAAAAAAGATCATGTACTTATTGTTATGACCTACGTATTGATTTTTGTTGATTGTTTATGCTGATTGTGCCAATAAGAATTGTTAAATATGAATTCTTTGTCCTCCAGATAATCTGAAACGTTACGAGCTGACTGCAAAGCTGCTCTGAAGGATCTGCCGAGCCCGCATTATCTGTGATATACAGCTCAGCCTCTCGTCCGTCCTAAAAGGTAAGCAAAATATGGTCAACAACTTGCATATCTAATATTTGCAAATCAACAATCTGAATAATAAAATTGTAGGGATGAATTCTTGCAACTTAGATGCTAGCTAAAGGAATGATCACAATTTTTTTTATTCACATCAATAAATCAATAGTTACTTCAGAATAACACATTTTATGGAGCATTTGTGATACATTGAAATAATTTCATTACATTTTATACTCGGACTAAATAAGAAATATAATTTTCACCTAGTATTATAACACTCATGGAACATATTTGGACAGGTTTCAAATATCTTGTTTGATGAACAATTTAATAAATAAACTATTTTTAATACAAGTAAAGAAAGAGTAAATTAGAGCAGTACAATTTAGTCAGTGATGCAAAAATTGTTACTAAGAGATTGGGAATGTTTCTTCATAGCCTTTGTTTTAAATACATAATTTAAAATTTGATTTTGATTCAAGTCCTCATTGTAGAAAATATAGCTTATGAAAATTTGGTTTTGCTTATCCTTGAATGCATTATTATTTATATGAGGCACAAGTTGGCTGTATGCTGATACAATGTTGTGTACTTTATAGGGCTGGGCCAATCGGGGCTAGGAGGCGAGTCCGCAGCAGCTTCCAGCGGTGATCTCACTTTGTCCTCTGCCATAGAGGCACTAAACACTGCTACCTGCTTTATTGACTGCATCACTACGAACCATTGTTACTTAGTCTATAATTGAAACAATATGCTATCTGTGAAAATAAGTATAATGTTAGGTGAAAACTGTAGAAAATTATTCTATTTATAATAATTGTCTGATGTCTAATGTTTCTGTAATATTATGTGTTCGACATCTAATTAAGGATAATTGTTACTCCAATATTAATACTGTTACCGAACCAATGCAATGTAATTACTCCACCTTGATGTTGGTGGTGAACACAAATAATTTTGGTGCTTTTAAGCGAGTCGAGAAGAATGAAAGTCATGAAGCTAGTGTAAAAATGGTAGATTTAAATATTTATAATGTAGAATTTGTTGATAGTGTCCAACAAAACCAAATGATTGGCGATACGCCTAACTACTGCATTCCTTTAACGATTAACGCCATAACAGTCCAGGGTATCTCATACAGTGACCCATATTTCAGTAGCTTTAACTTAAACTATAAGATGGCGTTCGGAGCGCCGGAGCATATGAACAAGTCTGATTACGCTTTTAAATCCTCAGTTTGTATTATACGAGATGAGCCTTGCGATACGCAACTACTAAACGACAAGTCTGCTCATAATATGATATCCAAAACGAAAACTCGAATCATTACTAATGAAGACAAGTCTGTGAAGACATACCATGACAATAATGAATTGGAAGTTGGTTACGACAAACCCGCCAATAAGACGGCTTTGCGAATGTTCGCGAACGGTGATCTCACCTTCGACGCTATGTTGGAACTCACGAAAAACGAGGATCGAATAATCAAGGATATGAAAACAGAAGAGGTTGACAGTTGGGGCGTACCGCGCCGCCTGCGCCTGTGCGGCGGTGGCGAGAGCTCGCTCAACGCGGCCACCGGCTGGGGCAGCCCTCCCGCCTCCAACAACAGTAAGTTTACCTTTCCTTGCCTTCTTACTAACATCTCAATCAGAAGCAGTAGAGTAGTAGTTAGTTTTTGATCGACTCTCAAATATTTGGCAGTAACGTGCGTGGCCGACATAAGACCTATATTTTAATCGTCGTCGGTGATAAGAGAGTAAAAATAGATCTTTTTTCTTTGCCAGCTGGGAATTGGGGCGGTAATTCCAGTGGCCAAACAAATAATGGGACAAACAATACTCAACAATGGAATAACACTGCTCAGCGCCCGCCCACTTCTCAAGCAGACAGTAAGTTGTTTTAATATCGTCACTAATGATGAAGTCATCAAAATAAAAATTTGTTTCTATTGTTGGCAAATGATAATTACAGTGATTAGAAATTACGACTAACATTGTGGATGTTCGCATCTTGTCTAGGTGCTTATGGTTGGGATTGTTTCTTGCAGTGAATAGCAACAAGGGGAATGGTAATCAAATGCCTCCAACCAGTGGCGCGTCTGCACAAAATTGGCAAAGTTCCCCGCCAAACATGCCAAATTCGCAGCCTAACAACAATGGTGCACCTACGAGCAATGGTTGGTTGACAATGATATAAAATGCATTACAAAATATGTCTTATTTTCAACTTGGATTGATTTTCTAATCTTTCTTTCACTTAGGTACGAACAACGCGGGTAACGGAAACAATGGCGGTACTAATCCTCCCAATTCAACTGCTAATTCGAATGGGCCCACCTCGGCCAATGGAAACAATGGCAACAACGCCAACAGCACTTCCTCTGCTAAGATTGAGCAACTCAATTCAATGAGGGAAGCTTTGTTTAGTCAAGATGGCTGGGGAGGCGTAAGTGTTCAGCTATCTTATCTAAATGCAATGCAATTATGTTTAATAAATAAAGAACTATCTTCTAAGTGTTTATAATTTTTTAGCAACATGTAAATCAAGACACCAATTGGGATGTACCTGGCTCTCCTGAGCCTGGACCAGGAAAGACTGAAACCCAGCCTGCTGGGGGGCCACCAGCCTGGAAACCGAATATCAATAATGGTGCATTCCTTGGAACTGATCTATGGGAGGCTAACTTACGGAATGGGGGGCAACCGCCGCCGCAGCCTGCTGCTAAGACACCGTGGGGCCACACGCCCACCACTAATATCGGCGGCACATGGGGAGAAGACGACGACGTCGCGGACTCCGCCAACGTGTGGACCGGACCACCGCCGCCGCAGCAGTGGCCCGCAGGCCCCCCGCAACACGCGCAGCAGTGGGGCGTGCCCAAGAAGGACGACTGGAACGCGTGGGGAGAACCTCACCGACCTGTCGATCCGCGTATTGACCCGCACCGTTCGAGCGACCCGCGCCAACAAAGCGCTGACCCACGCCACGACCTGCGTGGAGGAATATCTGGCCGTCTCAATGGAGACATGTGGAGCCAGCACCACCAACACACGGCCGGTCCGAACAAAATGATGCCTGGCGGCGTCAACCAGTGGGGCGCTCAAGGGCCCAAGGACCCGATAAAAGGATCTGGATGGGAGGAGCCATCGCCACCGGCGGCAAGGCGCGCTCCAGGAGGATTCGACGACGGTACATCGCTGTGGGCACAGCGCGGGATGGGTGGTATGGCAGCTCGCGGACCACAAGGCCCGCCCGGCCCCCAACGTATGCCCCCAACGCCGACCAAGCCCGACGCCGTATGGGGTGCGCACGGTCAGCGCAACGGTTCCTGGGAAGAGCCGCACACTCCAGCCTGGCCCGAACGTGACGCGCCCGCTTGGCCCGATGCGTCCGGACCCGCTCTGTGGCCCGTGCCTAAACCTAAACCCGCTGGACCCGGAACAGCGTGGCCTGATGATATCGGCGAGTGGGGCGGGCCGAAGCCACCGCAAGGCGGCCCGCTGGGTAAGCAGCTACCTAAGGAGATGGTGTGGAACAGCAAGCAGTTCAGGTAAATATAAAATTCACAGAAATGAGAAGTTTATATTTGTTGTAGCAGGATTGTGAAACGGTTGTTTGCCATCGTAGGTTCCTCGTTGAGATGGGTTTCAAGAAGGAGGAGGCGGAGGCCGCTCTGCGCAGCCGCGACATGAACGCGGAGGAGGCGCTGGAGATGCTGGCCAGCGCGCGCGGGGACGGCTGGCGGCGCGACGATCACTTCGGCGGCCACCACGGCGGGCCCTTCCAGCCGCCGCCGTCCGTGCCTGCGGTGTCGCCTGCCGTCGTGCAGAAGATACTCAACCAGCCGCCGCCGCCTACGCAGCAGCACCATCAGTCTTACAACCCGAACAGGTATGTTACATTGAAAGGCCGGAAGTACACGCTAAGAGCGTGTGCTACAATTACATCTCCTTAATTTAGACTCTTTGGTACTGAAGTGACCTTGAAAATAAGGTCAGAATGTCATAAAAAAAATTTTGGGGAAAAAGTTTGTTGTGAATACTATGTTCTCAATTCATGGTGTTTACAAATAAAAATTACATAAGGATGTAACTTGTTTGTAAACAGTGACTCATAATCTTCTAAGAATAAACATGCCTCAAACATTAAATTTTTTTTGTAATTCAAAATTAAAATCGTAGCGGTACGGGCAATGGCGGGCAGCCGAGCGCGGCCCAACTGCGCATGCTCGTGCAACAAATACAAATGGCGGTGTCTGCCGGATATCTCAACCATCAGATATTGAACCAGCCTTTGGCTCCGCAAACCCTCGTACTTTTGAACCAGCTGCTGCAACAGGTAACATTTTCTAAGAAAATTTCAATAGGATTCTTTGAATTAGGAACTAACTTTTTTGAATGTAGTCTTTTTTAGATGGAGTTTTTACAATGAAGTCTTCTCTTTCAGATCAAAGTGCTTCAACAGTTGTTGCAACAGAACTCCCTTGCGATGACCAAGGGTCACTCGTCTCTTGCGCTGCAATACTCTGTGCAAATCACTAAGGCTAAGCAGCAAATTACGGCTCTACAAGTAAGTTTAGTAACCAATAGGCATTTACTTTTAAAGCTTTATTTAGATTTGCTTGAATAGTGTCTTCTTGGGCGACTATAAATAAAATGGGAGTGGTAAATCTCCAAGGCTGTATTCCAGTTTCGAATGATATTACAGCCATTTATTCGTCAATAACGTAGGTTGACGTAAATCTACTTTGATTGGTTGCCAAGCTAACTTAATCTTTTATTTTATTACATCTTATACTAATGTGTTTTTTATTGTTCAGAACCAGATAACGGCACAGCAAGCTCTATACATGAAGCAACAAGCTGGCAGCTCAGATTTGTTCAAACAGGGTCATGACCCCATCGCCCAGTTGCAGAATAACTTTAGTGATATGTCTATACCGAAAGATACTCAAGGGGTATGTATTAATGAAAGAATTCTTCTAATGAGTTAACATTCAGAATGAATTCCGATTTTGTTCAAATCAGAGTGGCATCTAGAGAAGATATATATATATGTTATAAGTATAACCATTCTATTTTTGTCATGATTCTAATTTCGTTCATATAATCTAGGGCTACGGCAGCAGCGGCGGTAACCAACAGTCTCGTCTGAACCAATGGAAGCTGCCCTCTCTGGACAAGGACGGCGAAGGCTCTGAGTTCAGCCGCGCACCCGGCACTGCCAAGTCTACAACGAGCCCACAGCTCAACCAACTTGGACTGCAACCAGACTCGTATGTTCATTTGTTATATCTTGAAATGTCGAATTTTTACCACTTTTTGGTCCGGCCGCGCTAAATTTGCCAAAGATGTAAACAACAATGGACGCCCGAAATTGAATAAAATCGATGTATATAGATTTTGAAGAACATTTATTTTAAGTAATGTTTGTTTTCCTCTAGTTAGGTTGGAGATTTAGACGAAAACAAACATTAGTAATAATAAATGTTCTTGTATATCGATTTTATTCAATTTTGAGGGGCCATTGTTGTTTACATCTTTGGCAAATTTGGCGCGGCCGGACCTTACATCAAATAAAGAAAATAAGATTATACAATAAGAATGATACAAGTGACGTTCTTATCTCGTTTTTGAGATAACTTATTACAGTATTGAATCAATAGGCCTTGCTGAATAAAATCAAGTCTATAGCAAATCATGGCTAAAGTGCACTTGACATTATTGCTAATGTCAAAATAATTCCTCTCGATTGTTTGTAATAATAGTTCAGGGCTAATATTTTTGCATAAGTTCGTCTTTCACAATTATTCAACTTGTCCTATGGTCACAGTACTTGGGGAGTGGGCCGCGGCTCCGAAGGTTGGGGCGATAGCGGCAATGATGTGGCTGACGGCAAGGATGCCTGGCCATCCCACCCCTCTCACCAGCCCGTATACGACCTGGTGCCAGAGTTTGAACCTGGCAAGCCCTGGAAGGTAAGAAACAACGGAATTTTAGGAGTGTACAAGAGTTGAAGAGCTGATGTTAAAATTTATCCATTTTTTCAAAATTGTTCAATAACAACAGCATCTATCTAATTTGCCAGTTCCCATACCCCAGGTCGGTGGCTGGCAGTAGCGTTACCGACGAGAGACTGTCCGCTTTGCGGTTACCTGCCTACCCAGCGTGGTGAATAAGGTCATTGTATCCCTTTTTAGGCCGGCCTTTTTATAACTGCACTGCGATAGGTAGAAGGCAAGCCCACGAACTTATAGGCACATCGATACAACGAATATTTTGGCCACAGGGCAACCAAATGAAGAACGTAGAAGACGACCCGAACATGACTCCCGGCTCAGTGGTGCGGTCGCCGTTGTCGCTGGCGGTGATCAAGGACGCCGACATGCTGGGCGGCAAGACGTCGCCGCCGGGCGGCGAGCGCAGTCTGTCGTCGTCCACGTGGAGCTACGCGCCGCCCGCCGGCGCTGCCAAGGACGCGTGGGGCTCCAAGCCGCGGCCCGCGCCGCCTGGTCTGAACAAGGCGTGGCCGCAGCACCACCAGCCGCGCGCCGTGCCCGCCTGGCAGGCCTCCACCTGGCTGCTGCTCAAGAACCTCACTGCTCAGGTACACACTACTACTTTGTAATACTATTTTAGCCCGTTTTTCTCCATAAGAACCTACTACACTTTGGAATGGACAACCAGCTTCCTTCTTTCTGACTGACCACTTGACAGTTCAAAAGTGCCTGTAATTAGTTTAATTGATAAATGCTGAGTTTGAGTTTGAATATTTCAATTGACTATGTTCACCTATAAACAAAAACATTAACTTGGTAAACAAGATCACAAGCAATGCATACAGAACATTATTTAGGTTGAAAGAAATGGGTCACCGCAAACATGTTTGCCAATCACAGTGTTTGTTGTTGGTCAGAGTTACACACTTGTTGCCCAAGTGTTTTATTCATTAGTAGGACACATCTATATTATTGTATTATGTATTGTGTCAAATTCTAATACAGTATGTATCCGACAGATCGACGGGTCCACCCTGAAGACGCTCTGCGTCCAGCATGGCCCCCTCCAGAACTTCCACCTGTATTTGAACCAGGGTCTCGCCCTCGCCCGCTACTCGACGCGCGAGGAGGCTGCTAAGGTCAGTGTCTACTAGATTTACGTCGGTCGTTATGCTATTAGTGTGCCGTGTGATGACTGAGCGTTCGTGTGTGCAGGCCCAAATGGCCCTGAACAACTGCGTGCTGAGCAACACGACGATCTTCGCCGAGTCGCCCGCGGAGTCGGAGGTGCAAATGATCCTGCAGCACCTGGGCTCGGGCGGCGGCGGCGCGTGGCGCGGCGGCCAGAAGGACGGCTGGGGCGGCTTCGCGGCGCTGTGGCCCGACTCGCATGATCAGCGTGCCACTCCCTCGTCGCTCAACTCCTTCCTGCCGCCCGACCTGCTCGGCGGGGAGTCGATCTAAGGCGCCGAGAGATCTGTACAGATGCATTTGTCCGTGTCGATCGGGTTTGGGTCCTAATTTCGTTTCGGTCGCGGTCGCTCGGAAATGTCGCCTCGGTCATTCCTGAGGTGCAAATTTTTTATGGTTAGCGTAAAATCTTCGATTTGGATAGTATAAATAGTATTTATCGATCGGCCGGCATGTCGCTCGATCGTCGACGACGCGAGTTTAGGATCGAAACCTTAGGTGTCTAGTTGTAATTACGCTTTACCGTTCCCCGTACGGGGATCGACTAATTTTATTCGCCTAGTCAGATCATGTCGAACGCGTCACGTGGCGTCGAGCACGCGGCGTGACGCGGTCGCGGTAGCCAACTGTCCACATACTATATTATCTTACTGTGTTTTAAGTGTTCATGTAGAATATTTAGTGTATATAAGAATTATACATATACAATGGCAAATTAAACTGTATCGAGGTTTATAAGGAAGAGTCCGGTCGCGGCGGGCGCGGGCCGCAGGGCGGTGAGACCGCGCGCGGCCCGCTCCTGCAAATCTACCAAATAATCGTAGTATCAGATAGAGTAGTGCGTCGCGGGCTACCTCAGTCACACGTCCCGTGGCCTTATTTTATAGCGTATATTTATTTTGTTGTGCTCGAGGGCTGTTGCTGTTTCGCCCGTCGAGCTGTTGCGTTCCGAGTTTCTTTCGTGTTCGTTTTTATTTTCTCGTTTTATCTGTACTTGTCGTATTTTAATTATTTATTTCTGTTTTGAATTCTCACTCGCATAGAGCCCTCGTTTTCCAGTAGTGATATTTTATTCAGCAATAAACGTGTAAGTGCATTTCGCCCACTAACAAAACTTTTACGATTAGTTGTAATTTTTATAAAGGTAACAAAATTTGAAAATTATGAGATTTGAAGTGCATTCTTGTAGCGGTAAATTCCTTTTAAGCCGTATAGTCTGATGCAAACGAGTATATAGTTATATGAGTTAGGAGCGAGCAAGTACAAGGTGGGACGCTCCCTTGGATCCAGTAATCCTGTGATGTAAAGTATCTTGCCTAATGTAAGGATAATCTATTTTGTTGAGAGTATCATAGTAGCGCGAGTCGCCGGCGTCGGCCCCGCCGAAGCTGACGTTTCCCCAAATTTTTTCCAGTATTTGTGATTGAAGTGCCACTTTATGTTTAATATAATGAGACGATTATCTAGATTATACGATTAACGTAAGGGTAACCTAATATAATAAATTGAAAATTGTTTTATCATTTTATATTACACATACATTTGTGAGAAATGTTATTAAAGTACTATAATTGAACAGTAATTAAATATTACACTTTTGTGTATAGGTAAGAATAAAGTTCTAACTTAAATTTAGCCATATCAATATCTATTTAAATAAAAGATTTGTGGTATTTTCTATAGGCTCAATTTGAACGTTATTCAAAGTGACATATGCTTTAGATATTCTGTTAATAATATACTTGTAGCCGTAGGTTTGTCGGTATTACATAACTGTAGGTGTAAGTTTACATTTTAAGTCCTATCGTAGAGTTCAATAAGCATACAACTGATATTTAACGGCAACGATTGCACGTGTAAGTTAAAGTTCGTTATCATAAAGTTTATTTACACTTTTATTTACTTTTTAATTTATTGATGGTGTGCCACAGAGATACTCTGCCAAAATATAAAATTACCAATTATTACGGGATTAGAATAGAAGAGCGCGAGGCTCTCGGCTCCGGCCGCCCTCGGCTCTCACGAGACTCGCTCCGACCCACCACGCTCACGAGCCGGTCACCCGACTTATAATAATGTAAATTGTATCTGTATTTCGAACATCTTCCAGTGTTTTTATGATAAAACGATTTTAGCCTTAAGTTAGATTTAAGCGATTCGCTGTACCTTGTCGAGCCTCTGGCTCGCGTACTCTTCACAAATTAATTAATTAAGTTAGGTGAACGCGACTTTGGACGTGTCAGTGCGTTTGAGCTCTGTTCGCTTCGGACCTGTAGTAGTTAGTGTTAAATGTTTCGATGTGTGATGTGTTCATTTAGAAACAATGTTAGCATTTGTCATTACTACCGTATTATCTTACTATAGGGACCGACGGCAGTTTTGCGTTTTCATCATTGCATATTCTTCGTTGCCTTTCGCGATTTGTATCAGATACAGATTTAGTTTGAACGCGGATTCTCTATCCTCTTACAACAGCACACGGCCGCTTGTATGACACGCGTCTCATCACAACCGGGTTGTTGATACGAAGGCACGGTATATGCAGCCGAACTATTTGATTCGCCTTCCAAGGGGCCATAATCGAGATTGTCACGGAGTTTAATGTTAGGTGCCAAAGAGTGATTATCAAAGATGTCCGGAACAACTGATTGCATTTCTCGCTTGATAAAGATTCTTCCAAAATTTGAAATTATATTCGCGGTACGGGTTAATGATCTGATGTTCCTATAACATTTCGTGTTACGTCTATTCAACAATAGTGCACGTATAAACAGACAAATGTCAATTCTATGTATTGTTAAAGCTCAATTTAAGTGATGAGGGTGTTTCTTTTACCGATTGATAGAATAAATAAAGAGTATAGGTATTATTTTAAACTGATATTGTTCTGTCCAATTCTACACCAATATTCGATAACGCCTAAATCTCAGTTGTTTACTCTGGTGCAAATTTAAATTTTAATGATACAGCAATAAATGTCATATTTAATTTTTTATAAAGTTTTTTCCATTTTAAGGTTAGACAAGCCGATCAAACGGAGAGTATAATAAACCAGTGCCCTTTAGAATACGTCATCCATAGATTAAAGACGAAAGAAGTTTATGCCTTGAAATTTTTAGTCAGTTAAAGTTATCAGTACTTAAATAATGGATATACATATATTATTATTGTAAAGTGGACGTATTTTAAATGTGTAGACGTGTCGGTAGCAGTATATTATGGTGTTAGAGGTGTATCGGTAGAGGTGCGCGCGCCTCCGCGCATCACAAGGTTGTGAGTAGCGGCCATCGCGCCGCGCTAACTGAATCTCCTCTCGGTTCAATGACTGCATCATTATTTCCTGCACACAATTATTGCGCCATGTGCAATTTAGTCTGTGTTATTATTATGTTGTTGTGTATTTATATGATACAACTATACTGTAATATGTATATATTGTGGAATTTTATTCGTAAAAATTTAATACGCTTCACGCTTCACTTTTAATAACATTTTTCGTGATTTGTTTCTGTTATTTAGAGTAAATTTACGTACCTACAAGTAATTATAATAACGATCATAGATGTAAATATAAGTAAAATAATGAAAAAAATAAAAAGAAAAAAAAAATAAAAAAAAAATATATAAAGAAAAGCAATTAAAAGAAACCAATGATTGTGCCTCAATGAACTGTGGTACGTTACCGTAACCGATGGCAGGTGTAATCGTTTCCTTTCAAAAGTGTATTATAATGAATTGTGCGCCTAGGCACCGCTCTGTGACTAGCTGTAGACAATATAAGGCTGCGAGCAGCGGGGCCCGCGCCCACGCCTTGTGTAATCATTAATGAGCTTAGCTATGTTTTACTTTTATTGTAATAAGTGTTATTTCATCAATCAACATTTTATATATATACCTACGTATATGTAAATATTTTTATCTATTTATTTTTTGGTTTTCATGAAGTTTACCCGAATTAACGTGTAACCTTAAAATTAGTTGGTTATCTTGAAGTGAGATCACGCGCCTGTCGCGTGTTTCGAACGATCGCATCTATTCCATAACACTTGAATGCCAAAGTCGATGTCTGTAAGCCATTAGACGACCGCTTGTGTTGTTTACATAAATTGCGTGGATCTCTGACATCACAACAAACTATTGATCGTACAAATAAGAGCCATTAATACTGACAGCCGACGCTTAGGTCGCTGCTGTCTATCCAAGCTGCTCTGGTGTTATTTTAGCTCAACTATTCAAGTAGTTTGCTCATATTGTTGTTAATTTTAATTTTTTTATTATCTTAATTATTAAACTTCCCTTAGTGCGGAATAAAATTCTAAAGTTATTTTGTAATCTCCAAATTAGCTATTAATTTACTGGACCACAGCTGATAACTGCAGTGCGTAGGACTCATGCCGCCTAAACTACGCGTAGCGCGTTTGTAATTTATTTTGTAGCTTTCCTTCGCTTGTCACTCTACCGTCCCTGTGACCTTGTTGTGTTAAAGTATGTTATTAAATCGGTAGCTTTATTAGTTTAGCATCAAATAAAACTCGTATTTGAATAGATACGTATATTTCTTACTACGTTTTATCGCCCCTATAGTTTTGGCCACGCCAAGAAAAGCCAATACATATTGCAAGGAATATTGAGCAGCGCGGTTCAAGTGCGCCGGGTCGGTGGCGTGACAACAGTTCGGCTTATCTACAGCTTGACATCGTCGCGATGAACCCATTGTCAGGCAGCACTCACTCGTTCAACTGTGTACTCACATATAGGGACCAAGATATGTATGAATATTATGCAGTTTCATTTTACGCTGATTAAACTACACTCATAAATAAGCTGAACATTGCACACTAAAAGACATTCTCATTTTTCCATTGTTAATAAATGCGTTTTGCCGTCGCATATAAGTGACGATGTTACTTATACGACATAATTAAACCTAGTGATAGTTCGTACGATATTCAGGAGGGCCTTTTAATTTAAATAAGGTTAAAGTTTTGCTTGTTGTCTTTATTTATATATATTTTTGTACGTTACGACGTTGACGTCCTAATACAATAGAGAACACATTAGGTGATATCTACAAAGAAACTAGTCTTCCTTATTTACGAGGGATCGTGTTGAGATGGCGGGGACGCGTGACGTCGACACAACAAGAGGCAATCATTCCTCTAGTCTTGTTATGTGGTGCGAATAAGTGAATACCAAATATAAAATAACGAAGGCTTTGACGTTAGTGTGTAGAGGTAACGATAGGTCGGCCCGAGCAGCTTGGACCCTGTCAAACTTTACAAGGGAATGGTTGGGTAGTATTATTATAATGCATTTATTTCTCTTTTTTCATAGTCACTCAATCATATATTTAATTAATTGAGCTAATGCCTAAAAATTGGAATATCAGAGTTTATTTAGGATGTTCATATTTTACATTTTAGTGTTTAAATATCTAAAATTTACCTTAATTATAGTGAATGGATTTTTGTATTATTGGAATATATAGCTGTAAGACAAAGGGTGTTCTTGATAAAACACAAACAACTGATTATAAACAAAATAATAAAAAAAATTGTACTGAGTGACTTTACGTGTAAACAGAGGGCCATTGATAAAAAAATGTTGAACTAAGCTAAATTCTCTATGTGGTAATTTAACTAAATGTGATTGCTGAGAATATTTTAACTGCTATTATGTATAGTTGTAATAGAGCAGTAAGTCGCCATTTATCTGTTAGCTCTGCGAGCATACAAAGGACATTCACACCAGTAGATATATTGCGTTGGTCTGGAGCCCCGTCTGCGGGCGCGCGGGCTCAGCCTTATCCTGCGGATACGTCAGTGAAGTTGCATTTGATTCGACGAGCACTATGTAGCGTTTATGTATATTTATGTATGTGTATCAAGGCCAACCCCCCACCAACAGTTAATTGATGCAGTAGACTCGAGACTGCTGCTCGCTAACTACACAACACACTGCTTCTCTAGTCTCTCTCGCATTCATTTATCGCACGGAGCGACGTGCGAGTGATTATAATCAAGCATAATTTAACGATCATATCCTATATGAAACTAGTTTATATTCGTATTATTCTTTCATTAGATCTCTGTTGTACCTGTGTGAAATTGTTTATATTCAATGTTCATTTGTACTGTAAGAGAAGTGTACCGGTCTCGACGACACCGTGCTTGACATATACGTAATCGCGTAGTTCGAACGACCAAATTCGTTAATGTTCCACTAAAGTACTAATAACCTCTCAATATTTAGATATTTCTATTGGCGTCAAAAATCAATACTCTGCGGTCTTAAATTAGTCACTTTTGTACCTTGATTGTACTTGTACTTGAATAATATCCTATGTAAGTGAGGAATGACTAATCCAATTCTGAAATATACTTAATTTAAATTTTGACAGACTGATATCTGTGATTAAGAAAATATTTTTAATATTGTCCAGTGAGTCGGATGAGAATATTTATTTTATTAGAGGTCTCCTACTGCCAGCGGCACATGTTATGTGACGAGACATAATATTTAACTGCTTCGTATATTTTTTTACTTTAGTGATGTATCGAGCTGGAATACATTTGGAAGACCATTTTACGAGTGGACTACTACCGTTGTCGGTTTATGTTGTACAAAACGAACAAGCTTAATTAGTAATTAAAAAGCCCACCATGTAAAAATGTAGTGTACCGATCCCAATGAATCAATGATTTACAAACTAAGTTAATTATCACTCAGTATCATGACAGCACCGCCGCTCCAGGGCGGAGACTGATCACAAGAAATTATTTCGAGTACCACCGATGTCATCTGAAATTTGTTTCCTAAAATAATTGATCTTTGAACGTTGCATATCGTCTACATTTCTAATTCGAATTATTTTGTTGTATTCATATCCGTGATTCCCGTAATGTGCGTTAAGTTTGATAATGTAAAACCTTAAGTTATCATAATAATGAATACTGAATTGATTGCCTTTAGTATTGTAGTGAGTGACATCTCTTTAAAATAATGAACGATTGGCGTTGTTTTATAATAAAAAATAATATTTTTCGGTACCACCTTTGAGTTAAAGTACAATGTAGTTATATAAAGCATGTTTCAGCGACGTATTTCATTATAACAATATCAACATAACTAATTGATAAGTTTAGCGTAGACTTAGGCTGTCTCGTCTCATGTTACACCAATATTATTAATAATTAATTCTCCTTGGTATTTGTATTGGAACACTTAAGAAATAAGCAGATACTAAATTATGACATAATTATATCAATAGGCTAAATATATTAAAAAAAAAAAACTAAAAGATTTTTCTGTGCAAATCTCTGTGATGGGAAAATTTATTCTAAAGATCTAGTATTAACTGAAAGTGACACAAGGGTCGTACTATGAAGCATTTTCCTTGCGTTTGCAGGAGATATAAATGTACGCTAAACTCATAAGCACATCTTTGACGAACGCACGGAATATTAGTCTGTATTGCATTTCATGCTAGGGCCCGAGTTTCATGGTGACTTTAAAAGTTGAACTTTTCAGTCTTTTCGCGCAAAGGGTTGTGTATTATTTTTTATGTAGTACAAAATGTGTTCGCAATTTGATTGCTGCTGTAGTGTTCCTTATGTTCTTCAAATTAACTTTGTTGGGTATTTATTTGAAACTTTGTATTCTCAATGTCTAAAATATAATGTGTAATAATATAATTATGATCGTAATAATTATGAGGCATGCGTAAGAAATTTTCACGTAGTAAGTTTATGAACGGCTGCCTTAATAGTAATATGAATTTGTATCGATCTGTACACCATCCTCTACGTATGTTCCGTCGACGATTCGCTGCGCCGAATCGTTAGTGTTCCGTCACGTACCAAATAATAGCGTAGCGGGTGCCCGGGGCGGGCGACACACCGCGTTCCTGTCACACGTGCTTACACCTTTTACATGTTCTAGATCTATTTTTGCAACTGCCGTGTTTTTAGACATAGGCGTCTCCATTTATATAAGGTGTAGACTGTAGTATGGACGGCGGTGGGTCGGCTTCGTCCGAGGCGCCATCGGCAGCGGTTCTATGTTCTTTGTATCTGTATTACCTCATTCAATAACCTCACATAGTATGTCCTATATCAAACTATTTATATATCGACTCCCAGTACTTATCAAACGCACTGCACTGTTATTTGGTACACAATTTAAACAATTTCTTTAAAGTTAATTTAAGGGTTTATCATGAATTTTATCAGTGTATCAAATAGTCGATATATTTTACTGTTATTTTTCTGATACTACCTTAAAAGCAATGTATATTAACAAACAAAGCAGGAGAACAATAATTATTATGTAAGTGTAACAGTTAGTGAATTTAAGTGTGCTATTTTCCATTCCAGAACTCAACGATATCATTGTTCTTGTAATACTTATGTTCGGGTTTAAAAAATGTTATTATTGTATTTAAACTAAACCTTATGTGATTGAAATGCAATGTTTAGAAGTATTTTTATTCTTTATTTTTTACCATTAATTAATAATAGTTAGTAGAGATCTATTTGAGAGTCTAATGTATCAATTATTTGTAAAGTTGGCTGTAACTAATTAGAAAGTTACAATAAGTAGACATATTTTAATATAAACATTTGGAGCAAATTTTATGTAGATGACAAATAGTTGTTTTGATCATTATGTGAAATGTTGTTTCGTAATTGTTAGCGCAATGTGACGCACAACGGTGAGACGGGTCGGGCGGCGCGTGCGCGCGGTTGTGCGGGCGACGCGACACGGCCACGCCTCGCGCCCGCGCGCGCGCCCCGCCCAGCTTCTGTGACCCTCGACACTCACTGCACAGCACTGCTAGACTAATTCAGTTATTGCGTAAGGATATTTTTCTTACATTTCGATAAGAGTAATGTTTATAGAATAGGCAATAAATAATGTTTAACAAAAAGTCCCTATTTAATCGAACTGACGACAGAAACGCATGTTATATTTGTGGCCTCTTTATGAAGTAAGATCTAAGTTACATGTTAAAAGAAAATTAATTTTGCTATGCACATAAATGATACTCAATTAATTGCCAAAAAGTAATATATATTCATAGTTCAACAATATTTCTTTTGGGCATATTTACTTTGAATTTATGCAAAACTTAGATTATGAGTAAGTAGGTTGTAGACTATATGTAGAGTGAACGCATATTATATTATTATAATATATCTATATATATTAAAGTAAGGTGAATTTGTGAGGTATCAATTTCTTGTATTGTTCGTAAGTTTAGATAATAAATGGGTTTAGCCATACTTCGGCTGGTTTGATATGTATGTTATCTGATTAATTGTAAAAAAAAAATAAAAAAAAATCATTAAAACTTTGTGTTTTATTTATCTCCAACTTTTAAACCTGTTTATATCAAAAAAATAATGTATTTCATAATAACCAAAGCCTCGTTGGTCATGTCCGTGACCACCGCCACCCCACCAACGCCAATCGCTTCCATGTTTGGTAAATAATTAGATGTCCGTGACCACCGCCACCCCACCAACGCCAATCGTTTCCATGTTTGGTAAATAATTAGTACTCAATTGTTACTAATTAATACTCTTAACAAAAAAAATGGTACCTTAGTAGTTTTCGAG
Organism: Hydraecia micacea; assembly: GCA_914767645.1. Classification (NCBI taxonomy): domain Eukaryota; kingdom Metazoa; phylum Arthropoda; class Insecta; order Lepidoptera; family Noctuidae; genus Hydraecia; species Hydraecia micacea. The sequence continues at coordinate 11,838,350 of OU611780.1, forward strand.
AAAATCGACGGGTATTTTCTCGTGGTCCTACTATTTTGTCCTACCAGTAGGTCCACGAGGGTATGCTATTGCTGTTAGTCCTACTGAAGTTTTGAAACTAAAATGTACCTGCTGTATAAAGAAACTGACTGGATAGGTGTGGGGCGTGTCTCAGTTTCAGTCATGTCCGTGACCACCGCAGGACCACCAACGCCAACCGCTTCCATATTTGGTGAATAATAATACTCAATTGGTACTAATTAGTAGTCTAACAAAAAAATTGGTACCTTGGTAGTTTTCGAGAAAATCGACTTTGAAGGTGGTCCTGCGGTGGTCACGCTCCCTTCAGCAGGACCACCATGAGCGCCGAAAAATGGGGCATGCTACAGCTATTCTAAGTATAGGTACAAATAATTAGTACGTGTCTCTACGAGGAAAATGTATCTACGAGGAATAATTCCCCATAAATGTGATTCATTTCGTGAAAAAAACAGAACTGAAACATTTGTATTTACCGAGAAATCAACGATGATAACTTTCGTGCAATGGTTTAGCAGGACCACGATTTTGAATGTTGATTCCAAGTTTGAGAAGCTTGTCGCTTTCCTCAAACCTACATAGAAAATTAGTACCCTGCAAGATAAAATTATTACCCAAAATTCAACATTAGTAGGTACTCCAGTAGTTGAAGAGAAAATCGACTTTGAAGGTGGTCCTGCGGTGGTCACGGTGCAAAATTTTCATTTCAAGATTTCCCTATTAAAAACTGTGATTTCTTCCCAAATTTATACAAAAATTAGTACCCATAAAGAAGTTATAGCGACCAAAAATCCAGATTCCTAAGTGTTGTATTTTAAGAGAAATTAATGTCCGTGACCACCGCAGGACCACCAACGCCAATCGCTTCCATATTTGGTGAATAATTAGTACTCAATTGGTACTAATTAGTACTCTAACAAAAAAATTGGTACCTTCGTAGTTTTCGAGAAAATCGACTTTGAAGGTGGTCCTGCGGTAGTCACGCTCCCTTCAGCAGGACCACCATGAGCGCCGAAAAAGGGGGCATGCTACAGCTATTCTAAGTATACAAATAATTAGTACCCACAAATGTGATTAATTTCGTAAAAAAAACAGAACCGAAACATTTGTATTTACCGAGAAATCAACGATGATAACTTTCGCGCAATTGTTCAGCAGGACCACGATTTTGAATGTTGATTCCAAGTTTGAGAAGCTTGTCGCTTTCCTCAAACCTACATAGAAAATTAGTACCCTGCAAGATAAAATTAGTACCCAAAATTCAACATTAGTACTCCAGTAGTTTACGAGTAAATCGACTTTGAAGGTGGTCCTGCGGTGGTCACGGTGCAAAATTTTCATTTCAGGATTTCCCTATTAAAAACTCTGTGATTTCTTCCCAAATTTATACAAAAATTAGTACCCATAAAGAAGTTATAGCGACCAAAAATTCAGATTCTTAAGTGTTGTATTTCAAGAGAAATTAGCTTTCATTACTTTTCCATACTAAAACTCCGCGTATAACCCGACCAAATTAAGTTGTCAATCTAACTTAACTAAAACTCATATAAAAGTATAGATAGCGTCGAAAAATTCATCCGCATCGCTGTCATTTTTTTTTATTAGGTATTAGCAGAGAATTAAACGGTATTAGGTATTAGTTATTGTTTGCTTATTTTACTATTTGAATAAAAGTTGTTAATGGTATGGAGCTGTTTATGAAATGTAAACTCATGCAGTGTGTATCCGATCGCAGTAACATGTAACCGGCTAACAGGACCAAAAAACCTGAGTCATACGAGTAGGTACTTCTCTTTCTGAAGGTGTACACCTATGCGAGAAAAGGAAAGCGCTTGTAACGGACGATGTAACAGGGTGTCACAGTAACAGTAACATTTTTTATCTTATTCTAACTAAGGTACTGTCATAAGCATGAATAGAGAAAAGCTTGTGACTGGATGGATTCTGTTATCTCGTCGGTCGTGGAACAGAAGCTGTTTTTTCTGTTTGTTTGTCACAGTTACAGTCTATTATCTTGTGATACCTGTTATACAATAACTTTTACGATAAATACGCCTCACTCCTATCGAAGTAAAGCGTTCGCGAAGCGTGTTGTGCGGGGTACATCGAGTTCTTTTTTATTCGTTTATGGTTTCAAGTTTTTTTTAAGCAAAGAAATAAATGAATATGCAATTTCCAAAAGGTCAAATGTCTCAATATTTAAAGGTTTCCGAAAACGATATAATTAATAATTATTTCCTAAGGAAGTATAATATATATTAAAAAAAAAAGTTTCTTTAAATTAGGGCTAATTAGCAATAGAAAGTTACAGAAATATTTCGATATTAACGATATTATAAATAGATATAGTAGGTATTTTAAATATAGGTATGTGCTTGTCGAAGATAATAGGTAAGTAGTACACCTTGATATGAAAACACATATTTCCTAAAAACATGCGTGATGTGCTCTTTGCAATGCATATTATTCAAATATATAGGTACCTATTACTTATGTAATCCTTTTATACTTGCGTACAACATATTGTTACTGCAGTAAACTAGGTTTTTAATACTTAGGTACTGCTTGCATCAACGGTAAATTACTAGGAAAGAAAGAAATAAATAAGACATAGGTACCTATCGCTCTTATTCATATAACAACACAGAGAATAGGTAGGTACTTACAATACAGAAAAAGAATTATTCGAGTGCCTACATACTCACGTCATTAACAAAGGTAGCGATAGGTTATTTTTTATATGTACTTAGATACACAGTTTGTATAAAATTTAGATATTGAACTGTTGTTATTACCTACTATTCCGACATCCATAAGTTTATCTGCATGAGTTTACATTTCATAAACAGCTCCATACCATTAACAACTTTTATTCAAATAGTAAAATAAGCAAACAATAACTAATACCTAATACCGTTTAATTCTCTGCTAATACTTAATAAAAAAAATGACAGCGATGCGGATGAATTTTTCGACGCTATCTATACTTTTATATGTAGTTTCTTTAAAGTTTTAGTTAAGTTAGATTGACAACTTAATTTGGTCGGGTTATACGCGGAGTTTTAGTATGGAAAAGTAATGAAAGCTAATTTCTCTTGAAATACAACACTTAGGAATCTGAATTTTTGGTCGCTATAACTTCTTTATGGGTACTAATTTTTGTATAAATTTGGGAAGAAATCACAGGGTTTTTAATAGGGAAATCCTGAAATGAAAATTTTGCACCGTGACCATCGCAGCACCACCTTCAAAGTCGATTTACTCGTAAACTACTGGAGTACTAATGTTGAATTTTGGGTACTAATTTTATCTTGCAGGGTACTAATTTTCTATGTAGGTTTGAGGAAAGCGACAAGCTTCTCAAACTTGGAATCAACATTCAAAATCGTGGTCCTGCTGAACAATTGCGCGAAAGTTATCATCGTTGATTTCTCGGTAAATACAAATGTTTCGGTTCTGTTTTTTTTACGAAATTAATCACATTTGTGGGTACTAATTATTTGTATACTTAGAATAGCTGTAGCATGCCCCCTTTTTCGGCGCTCATGGTGGTCCTGCTGAAGGGAGCGTGACTACCGCAGGACCACCTTCAAAGTCGATTTTCTCGAAAACTACGAAGGTACCAATTTTTTTGTTAGAGTACTAATTAGTACCAATTGAGTACTAATTATTCACCAAATATGGAAGCGATTGGCGTTGGTGGTCCTGCGGTGGTCACGGACATGAGAAATTAGCTTTCATTTCTTTTCCATACTAAAACTCCGCGTATAACCCGACCAAATTTAGTTGTCAATCTAACTTAACTAAAACTTTACAGCTCATGCACATAAATTTATGGATGTCGGAATAGTAATAACAACAGTTCAATGTCTAAATGTTTATACAAAATCTAAGTACATATTAGGTACTGAAAAAATATTTATGTGTATTACTAATTTTATCTTGCAGGGTACTAATTTTCTACATAGGTTTGAGGAAAGCGACAAGCTTCTCAAACTTGGAATCAACGTTCAAAATCGTGATTCTGCTGAACGATAGCGCGAAAGTTATCATCGTTGATTTCTCGGTAAATACAAATGTATCACGCCTAAACCACTGAACCGATCATCCTGAAAATTTGCATATACGTTGTCAGGAGTACAGAAACGGATAGGGTACCTTTCAGCCCGAAAAAAGTGTTTCCGAGGAAAACAACAATAACGCTATTATGATAATAGATGGCGCCACGTGTACGTACCTCTGTAAAAACTGTGAAAGTAGTATGCATAGCAAAGCATGTATAGCATTGCATGCATAGCATATAGCATGCGTAGCATAGCACGCATAGCATAGTATGCGTAGCATAGCACGTATAGCATATAGCATACGTAGCATAGCACGCATAGCATAGCGTACCGTACGTAGCATAGCATGCGTAACATATAGCACGCTTAGCATGCGTAGCATAGCTCGCATAGCATATCATGCGTAACATATAACACGCGTAGCATGCGTAGCATAGCATGCATAGAGTAAGTAACGTTCCTTAGAAGAGACGGGACTCCCATAGAAAAAGATGAAAAACGGCGTTTGTATGAAGTTTGCGCTAAAACTCAATACCAACATAGCAAAAATGACACAGACTATGCAGACTGCAGGCATGACGTAAAGCTGCCAACATAATCACAAGATAGGGATGTACTACTACTCACTCGTAATTTTTTATCGATAAGTTGCTGTAAAAAATACCAGGTTCCTAATTTTCTTTCATTCCTAATTATTTTCGTGGTAATTATAAAATAAAACAAAACTTAGAAAAACTGAAGTTTATTTTGCTATGCTTATCTGCTGCGCGACTTTTAATACGGGTGATGAAATTTTTTCTATTTGTTCAACTTTTTTTCGCTGTTCAAATTTATTTAACAGTTTTCTTTTTCGAGGTGTAGTAGGTTCTATTTTTGAAGTCGTCGTTGGTTTTCTTTTCAGAGTTGCTATTTTTGCAGTTGAGGTTGAAGGTACTGGAATTAAAAAAAAAAGCATGTCAACTAAATTCATTAAACAGTGAAGTAAATTATAAGTTAGGATAATAAAAATATCGATAGTCGATAAAAAATAACAAGCGTCAAGCACTACTATATTGACAGGATATTTTGTATTTTTGTAAATTTTAGCTCTAAATTCCATTTTTCTTACGTTTTTTGTAATTTTGGGTCATTGTATCTTGATCAAAATATGATTCGCGACTATAACAGATACGTACCTATTTACAGAATTATAATCATTACAATCACTATACTATCTACTTACATCTTTGTACCTACCTTAAGAACAAATCTCTTATGGAAAACTGCTTATGGTACAAATCTAAAGATATTTTAATGATAATGACTACAATTCTGTAAATACATATCTATTATAGTCGCGAATCATATTTTTATCAAGATACAACCTAACACTGACCTGCAAATTGTATAAAACGTAAGAAAATTTTAATTGCGCTGTCTACCACTATTCACCTAATTTATTTTCTGTAAGAGCATAACAACTTTTTTTTACATACCAATTGATAATAATTATTACGCTTACCTATCTTTATTCAATGGAAATTTTGGTCATGAAGATTCGCATTTGACCATTTGACCGGCCGGATCGTAAACCACATATTTCACAAGTTTTGTAATGCATTGCAACAATACACTCACTTACATAAATAATAATAACTCCAATGTACGGTATAAATACACAAAATAAAAATAAAACAATAAAAACAGCGCTAAGTCGAACTACGTAATTACGTATTATATTCTAGCCACAGAACATATATACCCTAATTGTAGCACAGAGTCAGAGTACTCTTTGAGTCTGTGCATCAAACTGACAAGATATGGACAAGATTCAGTGATGGTGCGATAGAGTCGAATAGATGTTAAAGCGAGACAGCGATAGCCGCCATTATTTTTAGCGCAAACTCCATAGTTCACTTTTTTGTTAGAGAGTTGCGACAGGCTGATAGCATGCGTAACATATAGCACGCATTGCATGCGTAGCATAGCATGCGTAACACGCTTAGCATGCCTAGCATAGCATGCGTAGCTTTAGCATGCGTAACATATAGCATGCTTAGCATGCGTAGCATAGCTCGCATAGCATAGCATACGTTGCTACGCATCTTAAGCATGCTATATGTTAGCATGCATAGCATAGCATGCGTAGCAAATTTTTGTTGCTGATCGTACCCAGATAGAATATAATTAATAGTCACCATCTTTCATTCTGACTGTCCATATTACATTTAATACGTAGGTAGCAATTTCGTTATTAAGGTTTTCATTATCAGCCGATATGATGATAACAGGTTTAAACTGTTTAAAGTTCGCAGTATTTGTCTTGTCACTAAGTAATTCATAAACAAGAATTACTGGCAAATCAATTCATGGAACTCGATAGTGAAGATCAACTCATTATCATCAATGCGAGTTTTAATCAAATTATTATAATACGTTGCGACTGAATACGCTTCACGCAACTGACGCAACTGTCGTAAAAACATCTTCATAGTTTTTGTGCTTTTTGTGTTTTGTGCTTTTTGTGAGCTGACCAAGACCTACTTAGGTACTTACCTGCATTAGGACGTCTGAGAAACATACAATCATGACTGTCATCACGTAAGGCGTTCGGCGGAGGGAAAGTAGGAAGGAACATACACATTTAGCCTGAGGGCGATTCTCGTAATTTTAAGAACGTTCACAGTCTGATCTCAGTCTCAACCTGTCAAAAATACCTCTAATTTCCCTACATTTTTGACAAGTTTTTGACATTGATTGTCGCTGACATGAGATTGCGACTGGATTTGGAACGTTTTTTATTACGGGAATTGGCCTTCAGTTCAGTTCTGTCTGTGGGCTACTCGGGAATTCCAACCAGATCCGGAGAGCGAACCCAGGACCTCATGCTCACCAGTCGCGCCTGCGACTACTAGACCAAAGAGGCATTTAGGCATGAAGTTAAAAGATGCAGCATGCGACGTTGTTTTGTTTGTGTGCTTTATTTTACTAAAGACTAGAACCCACCCGTGTTCCTTCCTTAGCCCTTCATGTTCCGGGGCAGCGGTAACCCTATCGGACGATCCCGAATCTCCTGTAATGAATTGATTGATTTTATCACGACTCATCTCGAAAGATTACTTTCCGGAATCGTAATAATCGTCAAACTTGGTCCAATGACCAAGTGAAATGGTAGGACCGTAGGACTTTTTATTCCGGAAAATTAAAAAGTTTTCACGTGGTCTACTATCACGTTAACCCTTCACAGGCAGCTAGACTTCTGCCTTGTTGATTTGTTCATGATCATCATCTGCCTGCATCATTGTACAGTTAAACACAGGCCTCTTCAATCCTCGGTTCATCTAGTTTCTTAACAACATAACATACCATCACGCCTGGATCCACCGAAGGGGCAGCCAGGCAGTGTAGTAGGTTAGCTAGGTTAACTTACCTATTAGTACTCTATATATACTAATGTTTCGCCAGCTATCCACCCGCTACCTCACTTTAGTTACTCGTAACATAGGGTCCAGTTGAAAACCAGCGTCAGGCACTAGTTCTCTGACATTCATGCTGACCTGGGGCCGTATTACGAAGAATTATTGCCATAATAAAAAAGAGATGATGTTATCGGTCATGTATAGGGCATGTAGGGGCTTGTGGTATTAACAGCTGCACGGGTCGTTCATCGGGTTAAGCTACGCTTGCCGCGGGTGTACGTGGATGGGTGACCATCTTCACATACCAAGACCCCTCCGCGACTCGGAAAGTACGTTGGTTGGTTTGTTGGTCCGTTGGTCCGTTGGTTCCGGCTGTCATTCGGGGATCTTTGACAGTCGTTACGGGTCGTCAGAAGCGCGAAAGTCTGACAACCAGCCTTATCAAGGGGTATCGTATTACCCAGTAACTGGGTTGTCTGCTCTGGGGTGTCGCTCCATCTATAAATACTAGTATTCAGTTGCATCCAGGTAGGCTGGAAGCCGACCCCAACATAGTCGGGAAAAGGCTAGGCAGATGATGCTATCGATTATGTATAGCTCCGTCTCTCTCCTACACTGAAATCATGATGGCATTAAACCGTCGTTGGCGCAGCCGTAAGGCACACAATGTTTTGTGAAATAAATGTATTTTATTTTCTTTTAAGCAGGTTCTCTTCAGTTCTGCTTGGTCATAGTACCTATCTACACACCAACCAGTACCAACCTTGAACTATTTTACGAGCTGTTAGCTAACACTTCATTGTGTATCGTTAAGTGCCATCAATTTATAAAGATAGGTAGGTAAGTAGACGTAGCATCATTTATTCATTGAACGACATCACACTAAATGATTTGAGGGTCCCCTTGTGAAGGAAAGGAACTGCGGGCGGTAATAAAATATTAATATGTCTGTAAACCGTATTGGTAATCGTATAGGTAGATGTCTATCTACAGTCAACAAAAGAGAAAAGTATGCAGGATCGTCGGATATAGTTGAAGTTTAGTAAGAAACCGATGGATGTTCTCGAATAAAATTTAATTTAATTTATAGAAAACAAACAGGTCATTTATCAAATTAAATTTCAGTCGACAACATCCATCGGTTTCTTACTAAACTTCAACTATATCCGACGATCCTGCATACTTATCTCTTTTGTTGACTGTACCTACCAGCATAAGCATAATCAGCATATAGTATTCGCACTGCTGGGATACAGGCTTTACCTTTTCGAGATAGAGTGGGCTGTACTCTACCACGCGGGGCAACTGCGGGTTGGTAGTTTTTTGTCTCTTTCACGATGTTTTCCTTCACCGTTTTTGAGAGCAGTGGTGATGAAATTATTTACACAAAGTAAAGCGCCTGTCTGGGTTCGAACCCATGATCTACAACTCGTAAGACGGGGCTGTTACCACTCGGCCACCACTGCTCTATGAGTGTCTACGTACCTACCAGATCATAACTATAATACCTACCTAAGCATTCCCAATCCCGCATGACACGTAGCAGTGGCGGATTTACACATTTGGCGTCAGTAGGCTATTCAAATTTTGCCGCCCCTACCGACCTCTACAATAATGTCAGATCCTAGATTTTTTTACAATCCAACAATTTGGTTGAAATAGCACAAGAAATAGTTTTTGGATATATTTCTGAGCTAATCAAAGCTCAATCATGTTCCAATAATGAGGCGGCAAAACCAAATGAGGCCGCCTTCCGGTCTTCTGAGGTTTACAGGGTGCCTTGTCATAAAAAAAAAATACTTTTAGTTAGGATAGGATTTCACGCGGACGAAGTCGCGGGCAGCAGCTATTGGAAATAAAAATAACCAGCGAAACTTAACTAAGTAAAAACTTGGTTGTATCTTTTTTTTTTTTTCGTGTGGAAATCCTCATGGATGTCCACTACCCTGGGGTAGGTGGAGGGGTCTGTCAGACTCTTACTGACTAAAACCAGACGGTGTCCTGCTGCTACCTTTAGACCTACACCCACCGGCTACAGCACTGCCAGCCTTCGGTTTATACAGGCGTGAAGTTAGATAACCTATCAATTGGAAAGCTACTTTATTATTTCTAAAAAGGTAGGTGTATATAAATCATTGTTAATATATTTCTTTTACGCCAACCCTGTAGTAACGTAACGAGAGACAGGAGAGCGGCGACGGCGCGCTTTAAATATGCAGCAGGCTGAATAATGCAAGCACTCGACTCCGCGCCGTACTCTATACTCTATGGCTGGTTTGCGAGACTAGAGAATTTTATTATACAGCCAAGTATTTACTCTTACTGTTTACGAATATGGTCGAATCTTAACAGCGGTATGGGAGAGGTCTTTGATTTTGTAAATAAAGGGGATTGAAGATTTTTATATGGAGCCATACGTGAAAGATCACGTGACATCCATATTTTTTTTAATCATCTTTGAATAAAATCTTGGAAACGTGTCGCTTTACGTGGTTTGGTCTTATTATGTTTTCTGTTTGCATTGATGTCAGCTATCGATTTAGATAGGTTTCATGCGTGGCCGTCATTCTAAAATCAAAATAACGGAATGGAAAGTATGCCACGGATCTTCAAAACCCTTTGACGTTGGTGATTTGTGTTAATACATCATGATGACCCTCTGTGTGAATAGGTAATAGGGAACCGATCGCAACTACCTTGATTGTCTTTCGTAGATGGCACTTGTTTTCGAAATTTTAGCTTTGTGGATAGGAAATGCGAAAACGAGCACCAGCCTATCTATAGATAGGTACTTACCTGAATACCTACCTATTTCTTAGTCAGGTACGTTTTAAATCAATCTTGTTCTGAGAAAAACGATTCTTCAAACCGAAAAACCCCAATTATACAGCTCGGTCGTATTGTTAACTGATCGATACACGTAATTGCGCCATTAGGGTCTCAATACTGCTGTGACTTATCATGTCCGATTGGTAGATAGGTACCTACTAGGCATCGATTTCTGACCGTCACTGTAAAGACAAGTAATACGACAAGATTTTCATATAAAATTTAATGAACCAATAATTAAAATTGTTGACAATATTGAATATGTATTTACATAATATATTTTTGGTTTAACAAGTGTACAATGTACAAAAATCGACAGCTTTATTTACAAATATAGATTATAGCTATTTACACTATGCAATAAAATGGAAGATGTTCGAAGCATTTAAATCTAACCTACAATCTTATTAAATGCGTCTTATTATAATAAAATAGATAATATACATCTATGACAAATTAATGATTAAGTGTATGGTCACCAAAGGAGATAAGTTACCAGGGTCGTCGGATATAGTCGAAGATTAATGAGAAACCGATGGATGTTTTCGCATAAAATTGAATTTTGTTAATAGAAAACAAACAGTTAAACAGTTCGTTTACCAAATTCAATTTAATTCGAAAATATCCATCGGTTTCTTTCTAAACTTCAACTATATACCTACTTATCTCTTTTGGTGACTGTACATAAAAACACTTAAAATTCATTGTATAAAATGGTACAATAATTGAAATTCTATGAAATTTCGTTAAAGGAAAGGTGAAAGTTTAAGATTTTTGGTGTTTACGACATTGATACAGCCCAAGGGCATAAATAAAGAAGGTACATATAAGAAGAAGAAGAAAATATGAACAGGCCTCATCACACCAGCGAAAAATTAAATAAAATCGTTAAAAAAAACACGATTCTTAACAATAGCATTAACATAATCTACAATAAAATAAAATACAAGTTGTATTTCTGTCTTTTTATGAACAATATCAATAGAATGGAAAGTTCATGAAATAAAATAGATTCTTGACTCCCAGCACTAGTGGTTAACAAACATAATTATGTAATATGAATTATTCAGCCTGATTTTGAGCAGTGAAAAGCAAACTCTATGAAAATGACTAGTTAATTCATTATCCATTTAACAAGACTTCAATGCAATAACATAATAGCGCAGGAATTTTATATTTAAGATATGGCATTTTTCGTAACCAGCTAAAAACTTGTACCTATACGCGTGTTGTGTGAAGATATACAACGCCCCCCGACCGTCACATGCATCTTATATACCGAACCCACTGTGATACGTGTGATCTGGGTTTTTCGTTTGCTTGCTTGCGATGTCGTAAGTAATAATGGATGAATGTTTATTGTGTATTATTCATCATGATTTTAGCCGAAAGACGTCCATTACTGGATGTATAATAGGCCTCCCCCAAACGACGCCAAATCGACCGATCCTGTACTTCTCATATCCAGCGGATCCCTGCAGCCTTCACAAGGTCATCGGTACACCTTGTGGGGAGCCCTTCAAACGCTGCGCTGCGCTCCGGTACGCGATCGCCACTCCAGCCTTTCAGTCCCATCGGTCTTCCGGTCTGCGATGTGAAACTTAAATTTGGCAATTCTTTGGGCTATGTTGGTCCGGTACCTTGGTTCTCTATCTCTTGATTTCTGATTTCATCACGCTGGGAAACTTCAAGCATAGCCTCTCTTCATTGTCCTTTTGGTGACTTTCACCTTACTAATGAGGCGCAATGTAAGAGAGTACGTTTCAGTGCCATAAGTCATCACTGGCAACACTCACTGGTCAAAGACTTTCGTCTAGAGATACTGCGGTATGTGAGACGAGAAGATATTGCTTAGCTTCCCAAACGCTGCGTAGGTAACCATGTTTTTAACCTACCTAACTGGATTTTTAGTCCTAGGTTATTATTTATATAATCGTCAACAACTACGAGTGTAGTCTCCGATCTTCATGAGAGTGGGTATCACATGAGCATTTGATATGACCATTGTTTTGCCTATGTTTATTTTGAGACCCACTATTTCAGAAGCTCTACTCTGCTCTCACGAGCATAAATAAACATCGTACTGAGTAATCACCATTGTCTCAGCCATGACTACTATATCGTCGGCAATGAACGCGATGCGGCGATGAATGTACTTGTCATTGAAGTTGATGCCTAGCCCTCTCCAGTCCAGTCCAGTGCAGCGATGAAGAGTTTCGGAGAGATAGCGTTTCACTGCCTCACACTTCGCTGCAGTTGGTAGGTGCGTTTTCGATGTACCGATAGTAAATCTGGCACCGTTAGGTAATGATTCAGTACCACATACAGAATATATATACCTACATATGTACATCAATTTTATTGGTTATGAAAAATTTCATATCTTTGGTCAAATTTTGTCTAATAATCCTGGGCTATAAGTACCTACCTATTCAGAGAAAAGATGAAAGGAAAATAAAAGATAACGAGAGGGCTGCTCGAATATAATCATAAATACAAAAACGGTTGGAGATGGTTTTTAAAAGCTCAATAATTGGGGGGAAAAATCTATGGTCACTAAAGATTTCAAACGCTTCAAAGAAGTTTTACGTCAACTTAAACATTATTCTTACTTATATCAATGATTACTTACTAAAATAAATTAACGTCTGATGATGGTCGTGTCTTGAATTTACCAAGCACATTCATTTCCAAAGCAGTAATAATTATTGAGCTAACTCGCTCGGTAATTTTCCTATCATCGTACAGCAGATCAGATTGAGTTTGCCTTTCAAAGCAGCCATTGTAGATACTAAACTACTCTTTATACTGTAATTGATTCACAATGTGTATGTTATCTGGTCTGTTCCGTTTTATTTAGAGTCTCGAATATGTTTTTGTACCAGAACTCGACCGTCTTGCCCCAGGCACCGAGTGTTACATCGTCGAGTTGGAGCACCTCTATGAACATCTTCACGATGACCTCTTTGAGTTGCTAGAAAAGAAATGAAAATCATTAGGTATTAATAAGACGTTTATTTATAAACAGATGGATGTTGCTAAAAAACAATCAATTTGCTTGGTCTTTTCCCAACTGTGTTGAGGTCGGCTTCCAGTCTAATCGGATGCAGATGAATACCAGCGTTTTACATGAAGCGACTGCCTATGTGTTGGTTGTGGAAGCCTACAACCAAGTAACTGGGTAACACGATATCTCGTAGTAAGGCTGGTTGTCAGATTTTCGGGCTTGTGACGACTGCCAAAGATCTACGAATGACAGCCGAGGCACGAAAAACAGATGGGTGTTGTATCATCATTAAATTGTAAGCTTGAAATGTTAAAATCAAGAATAGGTTAATTTCAGAAACTACACTTTGGTTTAGGACCTCCAAGTATCTTTATCTTCATCTAAGTAGGTATGAAGTATGTACGTAATAACAAAGTTTACTCGTTCAACGAACTCACATCAATTGAATACACTCTTTAATTAACCTTTTATGCCACTAATTCGCACAATTGAAGTAAATTAGTAATTAAAAAAAAAACTATTCAATTTGAAGTTTGATTTGCTGCAAAAACGAACATAGGTTGATGAAACGATGACAATACATTTTTAATTTAAATTATACGGCCGGAATCTTTGTGTTTTTGTTTTCGTCAGTACAAAAACATGGAAGTATTTATCTACAAACGTAGACGTTTTATGTATTTTATGTAAATAGAACCACACCCTCCGTGGTCCGTACATTAGTTTAATCTAATACTTACATTTAACATGCAAATGAGCGTATCGCCCATATTTGCGGTTCGTAAATTGAATTTAATTCAAGCATCGAACGCTACTCGCCGTCATTTTGGATTACGTACCTACACGTCTACCGTATGAAGTGGTTGGCAAAGTAATATTTTTGTAAAAATATCCGTACATACTTTAGCTTATGTGATCATGTGAATCAAGGAAAAAGGTCTGTCTCGAAGCTACCAGAAAAATGAAACGAACCCTACCGCCACTATTCCTAATCATCATCATCTGCCTAGCCTTTTCTCAACTATGTTGGGGTCAACTTCCAGTCTAACCAGATGCAGCTGAATACCAGTATTTTAGATGGAGCGACTGCCTATCTGACCTCCACGACGCAGTTACTAGGTAATTCGATACCCCTTGGTAAGAATGGTTGTCAGACTTTCGGGCTTCTGACAACCGTAACGACAGTCAAAGATCCACGAATGTCAGCCGGGGCCGGCTTAACGTGCTTTCCGAGGCACGGAGGGGTCTTGGCATCGGATGGTCACTCATCCACAGACCAACCGCGGCAAGCGTAGCTTAACCTGATCGATCGACCTGTGCGGCTGTTATCATTTAGCCACCGTCCCTCGCCACTATTCCTAATCAATTACCTATATTATCCCTACTTCGTGTTCTTTTATATCAGTGCAGTTATGTCATCAGGTATATAGCATATGATATGGGCATTCAACTGTCATATATACCTATTTGTCTATTACAACACCCATAAGAACTGAAGGAATGGCCGTTTTTCGGCTTTTAATCGAACAATGTTCAATATCTTACTTGGAAATTCTTCTCCTGAATCATTCTCTTGCTATGAGACTCTCCGATTTTGTTCATCAGTGCGGCTACCACTTCAGGCTGGTTGAGGTTCTCCACTGCAAGGTTCAGTGACGTCATCAAGTTGATGACGTGTGCCTTGAACTGTGGGTTTGTCAGTAACTGGTCCTCAGGAGTATTCTTGATGAACCTGAAGAACTCTTTGCTCTCCGGGAAGGCGGTGAAGAATCTGGAAAGTGGAAAGGTTTCGAGTTATTTTTCTGGTCCTTTTTTTTGGGTTAGATGAACTTGGTCCCCAAGGCAACAAGGTGAAAGTGCTAAGTCCAACCTAACAGAACGCACAGCGCTCTATAAAGCACTAGCGACCCACCCTCCAAAAATTGTCTAAATGTTGATGAAAACCACATTAAAATCCATTGCGTAGTTTAGAAGAACAACGCAATCACACAGCCAGGCACGAAAATGGACTAGAGGCTCCTGCAAAGCTACTAGAATATTTTAGCATTACACGTCCCGTCACATTTGCAGAGTTTCGCTACCTAATTTAATTTGACCCTGTATTTATATTTGAGTTTTCTATGCTCTATTTCTCTAGGACTCTTCAGTGTCAATAAAGATACCTACTACTGATCTTAAAACTACCGTCATAACTACTAAGTGCAACTCCCATTTTCGCATAAAATCCACATTATCTTCATAGTGGTCTGTCGTGTCTTTGTGCATACTTCGATCGATATTTTACGGTTAACGTTAGCTCATGCAAGGCTCTAATAAACAAATTACTAAGAACGTTTTCCACTTTCACACTCTCGATCAATACCTAAGTGAACTGTAATAGTTAAAGCATTATTATGACAAAAATAAAGGTCAGTATTTTTATCATCACTATTCTGTAGGTAAATACATTTTATTTATAGCTAGAAAGACAGCGACTACCGAGATGACCACTAATAGCGCAGTATGGAACAAAAACAACCGACTTTTGAAATAAAAAACACTACAAAGTGAAAAATAACCTTAATTTCGGAACTCAGTAGCGTTGGTTCCGCATTTTCGTTTTTTGCCACCGGCTTCCGAAAATAAGGTTATTTTTCACTTTGTAGTATCTAGTGGTACCTAGCCCACATAAATTCGTATAAGTACTCGTAATACTACGTTTACTACGTAAATAACAGTGACACGGAGTGGTTATAACATCATCAATATAAACTAAGTGGAAACATACTACGTACCTATTATTGAAAAAATTTGAAATAAAAATTCAAACAAAAGAAAAATTTCTCAATTCGATTTATAAATATAATATGACGAAGTTCTGAGGTAACAAACACAAAAATAACCGAATTGAGAACCCCCTCCTTTTTTTGAAGTCGGTTAAAAATACATGTTGCACTTACCCCCAATAAATTGGAATAAGGGCAGGAAAAGGATGATAATGATTTTTTTTCAATGAATTACTTAAATAATGAAAAAGTGTTTAATTGATTTTTTTTTCTTTTTTCGATATCTTTGGCATTTTAAGCGGCTTTAGGTGTTCCTTTGAATTTTAATTTCCTGATTAAATTACTTAGTGATGTGTTCATTAGGAAGTTTTTCTCCAAATCTTTAATTCAGTAGGTAAGGAACTCTAACAAACTTGTTTTTGCTGCAAAGCACGTGCCAATTTGGCACTGTTTTCATGGTTAAATAATACCTAGTAGTAAGTATTGTATTCTTACAATGTGTGGTGTTTGGGACAAGGCCAAAGAATTTGTGTCTCGGTGGCCAGTCTATAGTTAAATGGAGAATAACTTCAAAGGATTTCTTTTATTCTATTATCTTTAGCCAATTTCTACTCCATCTACAATTTTATCCTCTCTTACGTCTAATGACATCTGCTTGTCGTTCTCTAACTCTCTTCGAAATAGGGCTGAACCCAAATGAGCCTCAATCATGACCGTGACCTCTTATCATAACATAACATCATGCCTGTAATTCCTGAAGAGTTCGGCAGAGGTGTACCTATGAAGTACGGTCACCCTATCTGTTATTATGCCATATATTACACACACCACCAAAGGCGATAAGTAACCAGGGTCGTCGGTAGGTATAGTTGAAGTTTAGTAAGAATCCGATGGATATTTTCGAATAAAATTTAATTTAATTAATAGAAAACAAACAGTTCATTTATCAAATTGAATTTCATTCGAAATTATCCATCGGTTTCTTACTAAACTTCAAATATATCCAACGACCCTGGTTACTTATCTCTTTTAGTGACTGTTCATCCACATTTCATTTCACCGTTTGTCATAAACTGGTTTTAGTTTTAAAAGATATGACATTTTTAATTAACTCGTTCAGTTTCCATATTCGAATGTCGTTTAATCACACAAACTATTCGCTGTGCTTGCGGACTGGACTACAAATCAAAAACAGTGACACGTAGCTGGAACAAGTTTATTAAGTCGTTCATAACCGCAGCTGTTTGTATAACGTTTTCCAATGAGAACCGTAAAATGTGACATTTATGCTGCAAAGACGTTAAATTTTAGTATGTAACGTTTTGAATTTCGTTGATATTGCTAATACATAGTTTGAGTTTGCAACAGTTTGGAATAGTTTTGGTTCAATGTAGGCATAAGTACATCCGCTTTCTTTCTTTCAAAGTCAATCAATATAATCCAATGTTTAAAGTCGTGCCTACGTTTAAGATTGCATGTTATTGGTTAACCAAATATTGTTCATGGGACTTGACAGTAGATTAAGATCTTCTAACTTGACAGACAGCTGTGCTGCTGAGAAGTTTGTTGCGTTTTGGGGGACTGTCTTATGTAATTTTGACGTTCAAAATGTGCCGATCTTAGCCTAATTTGATTAAATGACTTTTGATTCCGATTTTTTTATTTTGACCACTTGACCAGAGGCATAATCAGGCTGTCTAAAATTGGGTAATTTTGAAAAGACGAGTAGAACTGTACAACTTTATCGACATCGAGCAAGTGACGGAAGAAGGGACATTGAAAA
This sequence comes from Hydraecia micacea, assembly GCA_914767645.1. Taxonomy (NCBI): domain Eukaryota; kingdom Metazoa; phylum Arthropoda; class Insecta; order Lepidoptera; family Noctuidae; genus Hydraecia; species Hydraecia micacea. The sequence continues at coordinate 11,856,214 of OU611780.1, forward strand.
CAGTTTAGGTAAGTATTAGAACAGCGGCTCGCGCGAATAATACCGCCTCGGGTATATATAACGATCAATGCACACGGGTTTCATACGACGTTTTTCAACACACTTGCGAGGAGAAAAACAGACTTGTATGGTTAAATATTAACTTGTATGGAAAATAGCGCGCTGGTTTTGTTTTTCCGCGTGCGCGCGCAGGTTTACCTACATAAAAGCACTGACAAAACCGATATACAGCCTATACAAAAATATAATTAACACAAAATAATGTTTAAACTGATCGTAGTGTTGTCGTATGTCAAATTGTAGTTTAGTTAATATGGAATTAGAAAGTAGTATTGGCATAGAGAAATATTCATTAGTTCAGTGAGAATCGGCAATAATCGGGAGGGACCACGGACAATTTGAGGAGAAATTCAATTTTTCTTACGTTTTTTGCAATTTTCAGGTCAGTGCCAGGTTGTATCTTGATCAAAATATGATTCGTGAATACAACAGGTAGGTACGTATTTACAGAATTATAATCATTCCAATACATCTTTCCAAGTTAGATTTGTTCCATAAGAACAAATCTCTTATGGAAGAGTGCTTATGGAACAAATCTAAATTAAAGAGATGATTCTAAAGACTATAATTCTGTAAATACATAATATCTATTATAGTCGCGAATCATATTTTGATCAAGATACAACCAGACACTGACGTGAAAATTGCAAAAAAAAACGAAAGAAAATTTGAATTTCGCGGTCTACCACTGCACATTCACCTTAAGACAACCATCAACTTAGTACTTAATGCATTTTAAGTACTTATCATAAAATGGTGAAATACTCTCTATAAGTGCGACGTATGCTCATAATGTTATGATTATGACACACTTTTATTTGAGTAGGTACAATATCAAAAGCACGATTATGCTTATAGTGCAGAATTCTTGGAATATGTGGCTTCATGTACAAATACATGTTAATTATATAGAAGTATACTTCTGGACATGGGTTTCTTGTTTCCTTTGAGATTTTAAGCCATACACATGCCTGTAACTTGCACAAAAGTATGAAGTTGTTATGGCACACAGCATGCGAGCTACTTGCATACTTTTGTGCAAGTTACAGGCATCATATATATCATGTGCTTGAATACATGGTTCAGAATCATGTAGCGCATCCATGGTAACAGGTTGTACGTTGATGGGGATGCCACCCTATATCCCCTCAAGCGTCAAGTGTACACCAAGTGTACATAAGAGAGAGAGTGCTCGAAACGACAACGGTACACCAAGTGTACACAACTATTGACGTTGTTCTATTGTCATTGTCATTGTTAAAACAATGACTTCACTGCGTCCATTCAACTACTCCGACGCATGGGGTGTTTCCACAGGTAGGCGGGCAAACGTGTGAGAGGATATAGAAGATAAATTATTTTACAACATTGACACAAAAAGATGCGTCTATTATTATCCAGAAGACAGGAATACACGTCTAAACAAGGAAATGGGGAGTTAGTACCTCAAGCCAAGTTAGGAAACTATCAACGGGGCTAATTGGGTTGACATATCGATTTTCCGCACAAATATAAATGCTCCGTTCCACTTCACCTGCGGATATGAATCCTCAAGCCAACAACGAGTTATGTTATCATAGACTAAACGCTTTTTTGTGCAGTTTTTTTCCGACTACGTTTTGTTTTTGTAGCGTTATTGTTAGCATAGTAAGTTTAACACTTTTTTATTCAGTTTTTCTGACAACGTTTTGTTATCATAAGCTAAACACATTTTTGTGCAGTTTTTTTTAAGAGTAAGTACGGTTTTGTAAATATTTGCACAAAAATACGTCTGTTTACCATATCATAGAAACCTAGGTGAAATTGAGCATAGGTAACTATTCCTAGTTAATCTAGGTGGGCATTGTAAGAAATTGTTCTGTCACACTAGTACCTTTTAGTTGGCGGGAGGGGCTTGCTTGTGGCTAAGTAATAACAGCCGCAAGGGTTGACCGGTTGATCCGTAGATGGGTGACCATCTTTATTTATATACCAAGACTCCTCCGTGTCTCGGAAAGCATGTTAAGCCGTTGGTCCCGGCTGTCATACGTGGATCTTTGACAGTCGTTACGGGTAGTCAGAAGCCCGAAAAATCTTGTCTTACCAAGGGGTATCGTATTACCCAGTAAGTAGTTGAGATCAGATAGGCAGTCGTCATAAGCCCGAAAATCTGACAACCAGCCTTACTACGACATATCGTGTTACTTAGGCAGTCACTCCATATAAAATATTGGTATTCAGCTGCATCCGGTTAGACTGGAAGCTGACCCCAACATAGTTGGGTGTAGTCCCATCTCATCCACTTCCCCTCTCTTCCCCTATGCGTTTATACCTACAAAAATTTCCCATCTCTTCCCCGTGCCATAAATCACTCAAAAAATTTAAATTTCTGTTGTTAACAGTACACACGGCTACACATCAAGCTATACATAACCAGTATAAGCTGATTTCTGATTGTACGAATAACCCATACAATGCGAGGTCAGCTAAAACTGGTAATGTATAGCTTGATGTGTAGCCGTGTGTACATTGATTGTTTGAGCCGCCTCTTTAGAATATAACTAAATTATATTGGCATTGCCTATCGGCTCACCCTCACAACTGTAATAACAAAAGATAGAGCGAGAGGGTAACTATTAATCGAAATCTTTTGGAATCCAGTAGAAATCGCAAAAAAAAAAATAACTTTGTAGTTATAAAAAGCGTTACGTAACCTTTGATTATATAATGTCTAGATAGAGCGTCGCCCTACAATCAAAACAAAGAAAACGAGGCAACAATTTCAAACATGTGTGCGTGCGGGCGGTGTTTTACACTGTGCATCTATGTCTCTGTGTGCGTGAATAATGATACCAGCTACTACAATTCTCCCATAAATCACATATTAAAAAAATTGACTATACAAATAATATAAGTAAGTTTTAGGTGTATGTTTGTAGTATTATTCAGTTTTAGTAGTGTCTTTATTTACTTGTATTTATAAATAAAAAACACTATTTAATTGAATTAGAGTTGTGTGTGTGAATGTTGTGTTATATTAAATCAGCTAAGTTAATTCAATTAGAATATTTAACTTTTTAGGCAGTTTGTATTTGGAAATTTCAAATGAAAGATCACAGATAATACGAATGGAATAAATTAATCTTATTAAAATTACTCTTGGCACCTTTGAAATCAGTTTATTGGACCCAATGCAACAATAATCATTAAAATGGGCTCATAAACAAAAAAGTTATACGCGAACATTATATTATTATAAAAAAGTACAGACGAATTGAAAAACTTCACCATTTTTGAAATCGAATAATAAAAGTACTTACATCAACTAAATAATATAAACGTAACCATAAAGCAACGAATATACCCACAAAAAAAGGACGTTAAGTTGGGAGAATGGAAAAATAAACTGGCAACACTGATAAAATATGGCGTAATATGGCGTAATTTGGTAAATATAAAAACAAAAAACAAATACGTAGTTTTTTTGGTTACTTACTGATGATATGTGATGTGTTTGGTGTTTTTTACCCTTCCTTTATAATTTCGGCACAGTTTAATAGCACATACCGTCATTTTATCGCTGTTATTTGTTTATTACTTAGCGCGCGTAATACGTAGTGACACCAAAGCGGTACGATCGGCACTAATCGGCGGGTAAGTACTTACAGTCCAACAGTTGGCTGGTATTTTTTGACACGTTTGCGCGCAATTGATGCTCTATCTAGACATTATATAATCAAAGTACGTAACATATAACAAACATACTTTTACATTTGACAATGTCAAATTGACAGCACAATCATAATAATTGACAGCTTCTCATACTGTATAACCTATTTAGCATTATTTTTTGTTTTTATTTTAACAAATAATTGTCAACTGTATTGTCAGTTATTATATCTTTGAACGATAATTTTGGGTGGTACAAATGTTTGATAAAAATCTACAATCTTTTTCCTTAAAAACTATGTAATGGTGCGCGAGGTGAAGCTTTTGGCAACATTTGTATGGACGAAAAAAGACACCTCGTTTACGTAGATTATATTTTTTTCAACACACTTGCTCGTAAAGTGGCTCTTAATGAACCGCTTTTAGGTCCATAATGCAGTGTATTAAAAAACGCGTGCTTTTTACTTTACGTTACGGCACTAGTGCTATAACGCCACAGATAACTATTTAATTTAGTAGTCGGCGGTCGGAGATGTGCGTTTTTTTAAATCTCATTAAAGAGACTTCATGCCAAAAGGAATCCGCGAGCCATATTTAACTTTCTTTTAAATAGTCTGATTGTCCTTGGTCCCTAAATGAACTAAAATTTATTTACCTTAATGTGAATGCGCAGTTGTAGCCCGCCAAATTCAATTTTTCTTACGTTTTTTGCAATTTTCAGGTCAGTGTTAGGTTGTATCTTGATCAAAATATGATTCGCGACTATAACAGGTACGTATTTACAGAATTATAATCATTAGAATCATTAATACATCTTTCTAAGTTAGATTTGTTCCATAAGAACAAATCTCTTATGGAAAAGTTCTTAGGGATCAAAAACTTCAAGATATACATATATTAATGATTCTAATGACTATAATTCTGTAAATACATATCTATTATTATAGTCGCGAATCATATTTTGTCATATATATATAATTTTCGAATAAATCATAGTTTTCGTGTCCAAATAATATTAAAAATATACGTATGTAGGCAGGATGTCAGGATCGGATATTTTAAAGTAAAAAAGTAGGTAGTTTTACTTATTAATCAACTTTTATTAGATTGGCTCACTTAATTAATTTATTATAACTGTAACTTAATTAATTATAACATTTTATTTTATTATTTTTGGAAAACTTGCAGCTAACATTGGACACAATAGTTACTAAGTTTTAACATGATGATGGCCAATTACAAGACACACAAGAACACAATAATTAGCAACTCCAGTTACTATGACAATTGACAACATGTGCACCGGCCCGAAGTCAAGAATAGAATGCCGCGATCGCTCCGCCCGGCCTCGTTTTATACCCGAGCACAAACAAGTCGAGTAGTGGGGGAGGTGGGGATGGCGACATCGCCTGATCGGTCCGGTGCACGTGCCGTTTTCAATAGTACGATGAGGTACCGCCGTCACGTATAATATCACACCACACCATATTCAATTCGTCATCAATAAAAAAACTTAGCGCCATAAAAGTTGTTCCATTGACTCGAAAATTGTATTGATCAAGACAAGTTCTAAAGGATGTTTCCGGATGTCTCGAGTTCTCTACGAATATCGATTTTTTATGAAGCTATTTCTGGCAATCCTTGAAGTTAACGCAAACAAGGTTTTTTAAGGTTATTGATTCTTGAACCTTTATATTTACAGAGAACCTTGGCCCTGGTAATGTATCAAGTTGGCACTTTTATTCTTATGTGCACAGTATGAGATTTTTTTTACCTGCATAAAAAGTAATAGGTACTTAATGTGTGGGTTCTCTCGGGTTTTATTGCTTTCTACGAGTTAATTATACTACTACACTACTATTTGTTATTGTGTGTACTTAAACAGACGCTAACATGTTTATTGTTTAATTTTGATAACATTATTGGAAGTTCCATAATTTTCTCACATAAGGAACTTCAAGTGACCGTAAGTAACCGACGCATTTTCTTAAATTCAAAGCTTAAGAAATACAATATCAATTCATTAAAACCTTTATAGCCCACCAGAGGGCATAGACAAATTTCAATCGCTTTCAAAGCTTTTCGTATTTCAACAACGACTTTCAAGATTGTAGGTTAGTGATTTGGTTTATCGGTACGGCAGCAGGGTTGATGTAGAGCTATGCCCAAACTATGTCCCACCTCCTACCCTGCCCTCTGTGTCCTAAAAAATGCAGCTATAGCGAACTCTGCGCTGCTACCGATGATGCCGAGGAAGTGCCAAATTTTGGGCCAACAAAATTTAATTCTCTGTCATCATCATCATCATCATCTGCTTAGCCTTTTCCCGACTATGTTGGGGTCGGCTTCCAGTCTAACCGGATGCAGCTAAATACCGGTCATTTAAATGGAGCGACTGCCTATCTGACCTCGAAGACTCAGTTTACTGGGCAACAAGATAGGATAGGTTGTCAGACATTCTGGCTTCTGACTACCCGTAACGACTGTCAAAGTTCCAGGAATGACAGTCGGGACCAACGGCTTAACGCAATTTCGAGGCTTGGAGGGATCTCGGTATGGATGGTCACCCATCCACAGACCGAACGCAGCAAGCGTAGCTTAACCTGTCCGATCGACCGTACTGCTGTTATTACTTAGCCACGAGCCCCTAAGAAGAAGAATAGTGTCGGTTTAATGATTAAATGAATATGTTTGTTAATAGATACAAGAATTTATTCAAACCGCAAATGGTTGAACAAATCTTATTTATTTAAGGTCAACGGTTGATAACCTTTAGATTGCGAAACGTTTGATGTTCTGGATCAATCTTATGGAAAATTGCTCATAGAGAATAATTTCAGTAAGAGCAATAATACAAGTAACTGTGAATATGTGTTCCTTATCACTGTAGCAATGCGTAGCTATAATTAGGTAAATTACCTACCCAATGTAATATTTATTGTGGCTTCACATTAATACTATACCGGGTAGCGGGGACACAACCTGTTACCATGGATTCAGTACATGATTCCGAATTATGTAAAAAAGAATGTAGACAATTCAATCGAATTCTTGTCGATGTAAAAATTTTTTTGAGGCTCTCCTGTGTCTTCTTTTGTATAAACTTGCAAATTGGAGAAGATAGTAAAAGTTTAATGACATAAGGTATGATCTACTATTATAACTATTTTATTTTCTAATGAATGTATACCTATTCAAAGAAATAACTACCCTCTTCTGTCGGAATAAATCCTGGATTTATATACCTACCTGTAAAATTATTATCTAACGGGTGTAAAAATACCCATAACGAAATCGGGAGTCACTGTTTCTACCTGTTCTTCTGTTTTTTTTTTTATTCTGTACCATACCTGACCTTCTGGTTACCGAGATATTGAAGATCAAAGTTCCAACTTTTTTTATGCTGTTTTACGAAAACAAGTTTTAAATGTTATGACGTAGCTGAACAAAAATTAAAAAGAGTATCTATGCTGATGGTTTGGTCATGTTGAGAGGATGGTTGAAAGGCGACTAACAAAAGGTCTTTACAAGGCAGATGTGAGTGAAAATAGGACGGACGGTGGGGGGAAAGCCCTAGGAGGATATATAGTGACCTTATTGGTAATATTCTTCAGAAAAGTCAGGCACGTATAGTACTCGCAACAGGCGTGCGTGTATGAACATAAACGAGGCAAAAAAAGTGTATAAGGATCGTAGCAGGTGGCCATCTCTATTTTCTGCCTACCCTCTTGGGAAGAAGGCGTGAGTTTATGTATGTAACATATAATAAACAGAAAATTTTCGCACCAAATTTGAAAGTCGTTTCCCAGCAATTATTTTTGAACAAAGCTACTTACCTTTATGTACAGCATGCGTACATAACGGCTTCGTGAAGGGTGTTTTTACACCCTGTATTTATATTGGTTTTACTGTGTCCTCAATTATACATATTTCAATAAATTGATATAAGTATAATCCATTTACCTAATGCATAAATAAAAAGCGTATCGGTTATGTAAATGCCTGTTCAAGTCGATTCATGTTTCTCGCACTTGTTAGATACGTTTACATAATTTATTCTACCGAAGCGCATTTTTGTTTTGTTTTTAAGAAGAAGACAACACGTTTTTGTTCTTGTTTTGTGTCTTATTTTTAATTGCTCTGTTACTTCAACTCTGGATAGTGGAAAAGGGTTCCTAAATGGGCGGTTCCGTCATGTTTATAACAACGTCATGAAAATCTGTTATTTTCACCAGTATATGACATTAAGGTGTAAAAAAACGCTCTGTATTTGGACATTATGGCCGCATGTTGTGGCCACCGCTCTTATAGGAAACCGCAGCTTTACGGCTGTCCAAATAAAAAGCTTTTTTTGGGACCTTATGTCAAATACTTGTGAAAATGACAGATTTTCATGAAAGTCGTAGTAATATGACGGAGCCGTTTTCCTAGGAAACCAAGCCCTAATAATTAATATTAGATTTAGTTCAGAAGAGTGATAAGCTGACTTTTCAAAGGAGAGATATCTCCTACTATTTTGCAATGCCCGACATGGTCACAATGAACCTCGAGCTCTATGAGATGTACGACGAACCCAATGTTATTAAGACCATTAAGAAAGGACGTCTTCGATGGGACACGTCGGAAGAATGGACAAGACCTTGGATTACTATCAAGTACGCGTTTGGGTGCCCATCCATATGTTTACTTGATAGTAATCCAGATGGTCGGAGAAGTCCAGGCCGACCCAAGCTTAGGTTAGTGGATGGTGTAGAGAAAGATTTAAGAACTGTTGGAGTGAGAAATTGAAGAGAAAAAGTTGAAAATAGGGCACATTGAAGAAGTATACTTGACCAGGCTAAAGCCTACCCGCGGCTGCAAAGCCTCAGATGATGACAGATTGAAAAAAAAGGACATTAAATTCGAAACATTTTCTTTTCTATGCTGTAGTGTCCTTTGAAAAGTTTTATGAAAAACCCGTTAAAAGGGTGAAACGGGTGTGAGAGAAGAAGGGTAGCAAAGTAACGGAACAAAGCTAGTTCAATTAAATATTCAGTCTTTCAATCAAAATCACTCCTAGTAAAGTATTCAAGAACTTATATTTGAGTGGCTTGAGGCTAAGTAATAACAGCCGCACGGGTCGATCGATCAGGTTAAGCTGGGCTTGCCGTGGTTGGTCCGTGATTGGTTGACCATCTTCACATACTAAGACCCCTCCGTGCCTTGGAAAGCACGTTTTGGTCTCGGCTGTCATTCGTGGATCTTTGACAGTCGTTACGGGTCGTCAGAAGCCCGAAATTCTGACAACCAGTCTTACCCTCAAGAGGTATCGTATTACCCAGTAACTGGGTTGTGGAGGTCAGATAGGCAGTCGCTCCCTGTAAAATACTGGTATTCAGCTGCATCCAGTTAGACTGGAAGCCGACGCCAACATAGTTGAGAAAAGGCTAGGCAGATGATGATTCAGGAACTTGTATTTCCTTTATATTCATGCGAATAGGGCAGCTATAAAAGAGCAATTTGGAATACACTTTAGAATATTGAATGCACGTGCCTTTACTTACGATCCAGGGATAACGTATAGAAAATAATATCTTATGTTACCTATACAGAATGCTTTGAGTTGTGGAAAAAATTAAGGTGAAATAAAAAAGAAATGTAAATGTATGTAATGTAAATTGATTTTCAGTACTGTAGAGACTGAGACCTCCTTCATGAGGCTGGCTGGTAATAATTTGATGACGTGTTCCAGTCGGGCATTAAAGCGTGTGTCAAATAAATTATGATGGTGTTTTTTCCTATATAGAAGCAGTGCTAGTTTTACCTTGATACAATGTACTTCTATTAAATATTCTAAATAAATCCGGAATAAAGCTTCACGCTCTTTAAATTACATAGCTTAAGCTTCCCCGACTTTAACGCCCCCAATAAATCATTATAGTACCTATAAGTACCTACCCATTAGGTATTGCAGTGCTTTTTACTATAAAATTCATAATAACGCATCATCATCATCATTTCAGCCGAAAGACGTCCACTGCTGGGCATAGGCCTCCCCTAAGTACCTCCACTTCGACCGGTTCTGTGCTTCCCGCATCCAGCGGATTCCTGCGGCCTTCAAAAGGTCATCAGGGTAAGCTGAAAGCGCTACTTTTCAATCTTTCCTCATGAATTATTTCCATTACTATTGCTACTGCTGCATCGAAAGGCAAATGGCATGGGATGAAATTGAATTTTTACCTGAAATAAAAAAAATAGCTGTGCCCTACATTTATGTTAGCATATAACTCGTCAAAATGTGGTGAACAGCTGATTTTTTTTTTTACGATTTCAGATTTGGTCCCATAGTAAAAGTTGTCCATAATGATGAGTACAATGACCCCTTTAGAGGACAACGGTGATTAAAATTTCACCCTGTATTATTGTGAGGTTATTTATTTTATTATTTACGTACACAGAGTAAAATGGGTACAGATACGACATATTAGTATTGAGTACAAAGGTTATTAAAGTTATCAATTCGATTATCAACCGTTATCTAGTTATACCTAAATTGGAATTAGATTAAGATCTAGATTCGTTTAGATATAAAGTGTTAACAACGGTAATAAATTGCTGATCGTGTCGACTGATAGTAGTACGTCAATGCGTCGCTATGATCATGACAGGACATAATTATTACGGTGACATTTTGCTAATTGCATAATTAATGCCTCCTGGTTTTGGCTGCCTACATGATTCGTGTGCGTAGGTTCATGTAATTTACTGATTAGATATAGGATTACGAGTATTTCTGAAATTCACCGGATTGCTGTGGTGGTGGTCGTACACCTCTGCCTAACCAGTCGGTGATTACAGGCGTGATGTTTTAATATTAGGCACCAGAATATCGCACTGTCTACAAAGAAACAAAGATTATTATTTTTGCCACATTTTTATGATATCTATATATATAAAAGGAGAACTGACTGACTGACATATCAACGCACAGCCCAAACCGCTGGGTCTAGAGATTCCAAATTTGGCACGTACGTTCCTTATGAGGTCTAGGGGTGCACTAAGAAAGGATTTTTCAAATTTCACCCCCCCCCCCCCGGTGAAATTTCACGCGGACGAAGTCGCGGGAAGAAGCTAGTACATTATATAAAGCACTTAGAAAGCGTATTTACGTTAGGAAAGTAAAGCAATAAAAAAATAAATAAAGTAGCAGTTACGTCGATGTTTCTCCAAATGAGCGATAGGTATATGCAATCCATACTAATATTATAAATGCGAAAATGTGTCTGTCTGTCTGTCTATTACCTCTTCACGCTTAAACCGCTGAACCGATTTTGATGAAATTTGGTATAGAGATAGTTTGATTCCCGGGATAGGACATAGGGTAGTTTTTATCCCGATATTCCCACGGGAAACTTATGCGGGTGGAACCGCGGGGCGCTGCTAGTAAATTATACCACATACTTTATTGCATACTTATGATTATGTTGGTTTCCATTTCCCGACTGTATTTTTTCTAGTGAAGAGACACACACATCAGTTATCAGTACGACAATCTTATGCTTAATCCTTATTAGCAGACAGGTCCTTAAAAAATTTCAAAAGATACTTTTTACTAGGTATTCAGCAAGTTTGTAACATATGAGATGGTAAAATTTACAGAGTTACAGTTTTTCCTCTTCAGAATTATCATGATTCAGCCGAAAGACGTCTGCTGGACAAGAAGTCCCATAACACACACATTGTAGGTTATCATTTTATTCATACTGTGTAGGTACCGCCAAACGGAGTGAATAGGGACGCAGGGGTGAATCGCGACGAAATTTAAAAATAGATTTTAAGCTTGAAATAATATAGTTTGTTGCCAGAAAGGACTCTTTAGTGTCTACTGTATTACAGTTTGGCAACAAACTATATTATTTCAACGGTGAAATTCATTTTAAAATTTCGTCTCGTTTCACCCCTGAAGCCCTATTCACCTCGTTTGTAGGTATAGGATTAGTCCCAACTTCTAAGTCACGTTTGCCAAAACACGCCCCTATTCCTAATACCAGAATACTAAGTGCCTACTTACCGAGTAGGTACGGAAGGGAATGCCATCCGTAAGGGTGGTGTCACACCTGCAGAAGATTCCGCGACTTTTAATTTCTTACAGACACTTCGAAAGGCTTACTTTATGTATGAACGTGTTAGCTGTAGCTGTATTTGTCGATAATATTAGAACTACTACTACATCTCTGCCCAACCCCTCGGGGAAACAAGGTGACATGTTATCCCTTGGACCCCTTTACTTATAAACGTTGCTTAAAATTAATAGACGTTCAAACGTCAAAAATGAATGGTTAAACAGTCGCTAATCATTACTTAACTTTAAGCAATGTTTATAAATAAACCCTTATGTGTTGTACACTAGTTCAGCGGTCTGTTATTGAAACCCAAATTAGGGAACTTTTTTAGAAGAAGATTGGTCATCTTAAAGCTGTTTTTAAGAATGATCACGACAGTAATTAAATGATGACTTAGTTAGTTGGACTAATTGGGATCTGTGTTGTGGTTTCTCATATTTGTTTAACATACCTATGGCAAATTATGTAATGAATAGGTATTTTTTTAAAATACTTAATTGAATAAAAATATAAAGTCTAAAATTTTAAATGTGTTGGTCTGTTGATAAGGAATAATATTTAGGTATAGGTATAATTCAAAGTGGGTGTGTGCTTATGACCACACGATATAAGTGAAAACTCACGACTGGAGCCGAGTATACCCGATTCAGCGTCACCGACCCGAGCGTAACGGCTCAGTTTCGTGCACTGTTCAGAAAGAGCGCAAGTGCGCCTAATGAAATTTTCACTTAAAAAAGACAAGAGAAATAAAAAGACTTTATTTGGAGGTTCCTTTTTAGGTGAGGGTGTAAAGACACTCTTAGCATTAGGGTCGACGCTCGCGAACAGGTGGCACGTCAACAATGCCGAGCTGCCGGCATGGCAGAGGAGCAATAAAAATATACGTACATAGTGTATAGCCTATGTGGGGCACAACGGCGGTATCTTCAAGGTTATGCGTGGAATACCAACGTAAAGACCTGCTAGTAATGGAAGTGGGTACCTATATGGAGCTAGCTACTTAGCTTCCCGCACCCCTTGGAGTTAGGTTCGACTATACTTTATAGGATTGTTTGATATTTTCTTGACTTTTTAAAATCTATGCTTTTTATTCAACTGAGCCTGCATGACAGCTATATTTAAATATATGTTTGCGGTTAATGCTTCTTTTCAGCTGAAAATCGGTTCAAAATTTGTTTCAATTTTAGATTGTCTGCATAGAAATTAAGAAAGACTATGACGCCTATAAAGGATGATGATCTACACATAGATAAGTCCAGAGTTCCTAGACAAGTGGAAATCGCTTTCAAACCGTTTCGTATTTCTGCAATGACTTTCAACATAATTGGATTTCCACATCGGTGTTGAGGTGGTACAACTAAGTATGTAAACTTAACCTACACACTAAACCTAACACTGCCATATGGCAAAATATTGTTACTATCATACGAGGTTTATAAATAGATTTTTATGTAGAAGCTATAATATAATGATGCTAGGATATAATGATCATGTTCAGTTGCTACAATTGACTTGTTCGTCAACTCGCGAGTGTCAAACTCGCGCGCGCGCGAGTTGACACCTTCTTATTTTACCTATAGGTCTCGTATTTCAGTCGATTGTTACTTGTTAATAAAATATAAATAATAAGCTTCGGCAGCATTCATTTTTGAATTTTCCATCATAGTTATCACTGATACAATGTCACTTTACCTAGGCCTTCAGGAGCTAATCAGCTAAGAGTTAAGGTTTTTTAAAAATTTTATAAATGATAAATGATTTTATTTCTGTAAGTAGGTTTGCACAAACACTTTTACACGTCAATCATATTTTTAAAAACTAGATGAGGTCGGCTTTAAAGCTTGGTTAAAAAAAGGCACGTTGTGAATTCAGAGCTTTTGCCTATTTATCGGTAGCCCTACCAATAATCCTAAGGGACAGTGTAACTGGATGTTCGCCAACACCTATACCGAACAGTATCATAAATCACATTAACATAGCTATTAAAAACGGCTGGCTGTAATATGGCTGTTGTACTATTTAGCAGTGACGGGCGACGGCTCGTTATTGCTACGAGCGGTCACTACTTGGGCCTGATTGATTTATTGGCGGGTAGGTACGTGCTACGTAGAGTTCGGTATATACTTGTTTACTGATTGAAAATGTGCGTAGACGTGGTATGTTTTTTATTTCGTTTTATACAAGGTGGAGACGACAATAAATTAAACTGAGTTAAATGTCGTTCCCGGTCTGCATACAAAAAGCCAATCAAATAGGCACTATAACCAGTCTAAGATTGGCAAAACGATTAGTCGGGCCATCACTACTGTTTAGTTCGTTAAAAACTTTTTCACTTTTTTAATTTCGGTGTTAGGATTCATTTGATAGTTCAAAAATGCTCTTATGCATTAGTATAGCCAGTGTTTTTATTTATTGTCGTTTTGTTGTCTCCACATGGTATACGGAGAAATGACACCGATTGCGTCGTCGTAGGGATTGCAATAAAAACTGACCATTTTGAAACACTGATTTGTTGATATTTTTTAAATCTTCGGAAGTTATCTTCAATTCTTATTTTGGGAACTAGGTGTTTTATGGCTTTTAATGGGTTTTTTAACTGTTCTTAAGTGTGTCAAGAATTTGTCGCGATAAAATATATAACAAACGTATTTTTCTGTAGAAACTTTAAAAAAGATGTGAAACAAGATAATGTTTACCGAAAGATACATTATTTTTATTAGATTTAATGCTTTTCTAACAGTAACCTAACTAACTAACCTAATTAACGCTTTTTTTATTAATAAATGTCGCTGAACCAATACGCTAATCACAGGTCCAGATCAATAATATTTATAAGATAAGAAATCTTACCTCTTGAGTAGTTCAGTACCAGTGTTGATCATGTCTGCGTTGACAGGGGCCCAAGACTTTTGCACCAGGCAGATCTCTCGTCTCGTGAGCCCAGAGACTGGGTTCACCACGTCGGGGTCTCCGCCCCACCAGAAGTAGCTTAGCCAACCGCCCATTGCCACCTGAGAAGAAAAAGAAATGCTTTTAGCATGGAAGGAAGGTCCGTACCTACTTGTAACACAACATATAGTCTTTTTCACTGATAGGTTAGGCAGACGTAAAATTGTCTTTTTTTTTTACCACAGAACATAATAATATAATAGTAACACAAATTTTGCCATAGTATAGCCATTTCAAGTTGAAAATTCAAAGTCAAGAATTACAATTCAAGTTGATAGTCCATTTCCCAGACTTTACCTAGAGTAATTGTGTCTTCAAAACCGTTGTTGTAAAGTATATGGCGGAATGCTCACGGTGTGAGCGCACCTTAGGAATGTAAAATTATTCTTATTGGTTTTGGGCTTGATTTGATTGGATTGCAAGGGTACTTATCGCGTAGGTAGTCGTTAGTCTGGGTTTGCTTTTCAGGTAGACATTTTTGAGAAGCTTTGTGTCCAAAAGACGCAGGTAGACCACGATCCTTAATATATTAACTAGCTTCTGCCCGCGACATCGTCCGCGTGAAATTTCACCCTCCCCCATTCACCCTCTTAGGGGTGGAATTTCGAAAAACCCTTTCTTAGAGGACACCTACTCTTCACAAAGAACACACTCTCCAAATTTCATGTCTCTAAAACCAGCGGTTTAGGCTGTGCGTTGATATATCAGTCAGTCAGGACTTCGAATTTTATATATTAATAGCACTTTGCCCGCGTGTATTTCGTATTATCCTCAATTTCTAAAATATAAAAAAAAAAAAAAAAGTTTCTTTATTAACTTCAGTTGTACAAAAACACTTATCATCTCTTTTTGATCTTTATCATTTATTTAGGTAGATAAGTATTCGGGAAAATTTTTAAGTTTATAGATCAAAGGAATCAGATTTTTCAAATAAACTGTTTCCCTGCTTTTCATCCCCACAGGGGTGGGATTTTGAAAAATCGTTTGGGATTTGTTCATTACTTGACTCGACGATTTATTTTTATACCAATTTTCGAGTTAATCAAGCCACTTTGTAAAATCCTCCCCTGTAAAATTAACTACCCCATTTCACCCCGTTAGGGGAAGATTTTCCAAAAACCCTGATACACATTATTCTTTATTTTTGGTCTTAAGTACAAATACTGAGTTTCGGGATAATCGGACCGCGCGTTAAAATTCTTCCATTGAAATTTTGACACTCCCCAATCCTCCTTTTGGGGGTAGTTTACAAAATCCAAAAATACCAAGTATCATAATTTACTTAGATAAGTATTCGTGTCGAGTTTCAAGTTTATTAACTCAAGGAATAAGATTTTTCATACAAACAAAATCCCCCCTTTTCACCCCCTTAGGGGGTGAGTTTTGAAAAATCCTTTCTTAGCGCACGCCTACATCATAATAGTTATATTATGTGTGCCAAATTTCAGCGCAATCCGTTTAGTGGTTTGAGCTGTGCGTTGATAGATCAGTCAGTCAGTAACGGTTGCCTTTTATATATTACTAGCTTCTTCCCGCGACTTCGTCCGCGTGAAATTTCACCCCCCCCCCATTCACCCCCTTAGGGGATGAATTTTGAAAAATCCTTTCTTAGTGCACCCCTAGACCTCATAAGGAACGTACGTGCCAAATTTGGAATCTCTAGACCCAGCGGTTTGGGCTGTGCGTTGATAGGTATGTCAGTCAGTCAGTTCTCCTTTTATATATATAGATATAGATTAACAAGGATATTATCAAACCGAACTTTTATTAGGTATAATTAAATATTATACTAAGTAGATACATAGTCAGTGAGGATGCTTTATCTGCCAACATGGCGGGTCACAACAACCCAAATTGCACAAAAACCATACTTTTTGCCTAGGTGTGTCACTAATTTGTTCAGAATTAATTCAAAAACAGTTTTGCTATTCAGTTTGAAACCTAAATTACCGGATGTGCATGTGCCATTCACAATGTAATTGCAAAATTACTGTAATCTACATAATTTACTTGGGTACGATTCGGTACGATTTGATTCGGTAGTTATTATAATGGGTACAAAAACAAATTGCATATTTTCTTAGTCGAGTCACTAGGATTCATGTTACACACTTCTGACAGTTAGCAACGAATAAATATACCAATTGATTAATTTACATTTGCATATGCGGGAGTCAATTTACTGTGTAAAATGGACCTTGAGATAATCAGCTGAATTGACGAATTGACTACTTTACTAAATGGCTCTAATGTATTTAATAGACCCGCTGTTTCAAACTAAGTTATGCTGTAACCAACTCAAAATTGATACAGTAGGCGCTGCAGACCCCGTGGAAGATGGTGGGACGAGCTGTACAAAACTAACGACCAGTGGTCCCCATTAACCCTGAATCAAAAGAGCTGGATGTCATGGGTTTGCCCAGAAGTGGGATGATGCAGGCTAACAGTAACAGATACTCAACATTTTTGTAATTCGTCATGGGTTATTTCACGTTTATCCAACATACTTACCTAAATCATAGAATTTTATTTTGAATATCATCAGTCGATTCTTTAAACCAAGCGAGAATACCGCCGCCACATTGATGTGCCATTTTCATTGGGGTTTAATTAAATACAAGATGGACGTTAATAAGCCCAGAAAATTACATTAGCTGAAGACACATCCGTGCTCAAATAAAAAGAAAGAAGAGAGAAAACAAATCTTTGAATGTCACAGAGATACTGCATGTACTCGTACTTCTGTGACATTCAAACATTTTTTTTTTAATTATTTGAGCACGGATGTTCGCCTTCAACCCCAAAGAAAATAGCACATGGAAATGGCGGCGATGATATTCAAAATAAAATTCTATGAAAACAGATAAGTTAGCTCAAATACCTTAGAAGCAAAAAGTGGAATATATAATAAATTAAAAGCACGGAGATATAAATCAAATACGGTTGCTATCTCTTAATGTTCTGAGGGGTAGACAGGAGTAGATCTCAATAGTAAAGAGACATGCTTTCTAAAGAGCCCGTGATTGTGAAACTGCGAATCGCTGCTATTTACGTGACGTAATATTCAAAAATAAACACTAAAATACCTCCATCAGTTCTACATAACACATAGATATACATAAATAAACTCACACCTTTTTCTTATGCGTGTACGCAGAAATTACAGAATGCCACCTGCTACGATCCTTACACACTCCTTTTGCTTCGTTGCTTTCGTTTAGTTTTATATTATTATAATAAATAATAATTAGAAATAGAAAAAAATAGAAATTGAAAATATTTATTGTCCTGGTCCAGTCAGCAGGTTCACTGGTTAACAGCAAGAAGACGAAATGAGTAGCTTAAAATATTATCTACAGCCATCTCTACAGCTAGGTTACAATATAGTATTTGCTAGTGAGCCCCAAACTAGACAGTTAGTCTGTATCTTGGGGCTCGGAGTATAAATTCCAGTTCCAATTATGATAACAATTAAGATTAATAAATAAAAATGGACCAAGTTATAACTATTAGCAACCCCTTCATGACTTATGCGCCACCCTGTGTTAATTAACGTTACATAAAAAGGTGCATTTTGAATGCATTTTTTTTTTGGGTTGCGAAATCTCCTAATGACTCCTCCCGCTCTGGGTGGAGCGGAAGGGAGTGTCAGACTCTTTACTGACTAAAATCCACCCGTGTTCCTTCCTTAGTCCTTTATGTTCCGGAGCAGCGGTAACCCTTTCGGACGATCCCGCTACCCCGGTAGGCTTCGGCCCTAGCGGGCCCCTTCCTTTATGCTGACATCTCTTTGAGGCGCGCGTGGAACACATACGCGCCTTCCGGCACGGGCCTGGTCCTGATCGGACGGAAAGCTACCCATTACTCTCCGTCCGCAGGCCCGCGCCTACGGTGGCCGGGAGTCGTCACGCGGCTCCCGACGCCCGTAGCGTCTCCCGCGGCGGCTGAGACGTGAGGCTCTCTCCCTCAGCCGTCCCGCCACCTCCTTCGCTAGCACGACTGCTTCGCAGAAGGAGGTGACTGCCTCCCACTCCCTCTCGCTCCGGACCATGGCTTGAACCAGGGCCGGACGCAAGAGGTCGCCGCCGCTGCCGATCGCCTCTACGAGGACACGGCGGTGCTCCGCCCAAGCGGGGCAGACCTCCACCGTATGCTCCACCGTGTCCTCTGGGCGATCCTCGCAATGGTGGCACCCGGGCGTCTCCTCCCGCCTGATGATGTGCAGGAACCTCCCGAAACATCCGTGTCCGGTGAGGACCTGCGTCAGGCGGTAGGTGAGAACTCCGTGACGCCTCTCTAGCCACTCCTCAAAGAGGGGTCTTATCGTCACTATCGTGGCGTGCCCTACATTTTGAATGCTTACAATACTTTTTGGTCAAATAATCAACATTGCCATACAACGTGACAGTGCTGCCAGCCTTTTGGGCACGTTTCCTATTGACAGCGATTCGGACGAATTTTTTGATGCCCTTTGATTATCTCCCTTTTTATATACTTGAACATATTATTATTTTAAGACCGTTAGCTCTTTAAATTATGTAAATTCAGTTTACTAATACCTAAGTATGATTCATAACTTGTAGGTATGTTTACTTATGTTGGGTTTAGGAAATGTGCCGAGTCCCTACTAAGTACTTATTTTTTAAGGAATTTCTCTCTTTAGAAGTTGGCGGTGTGCCACCCCCGTGCCTCAGAAGGTACGTTAAGCCGTTGTTCCTGCGCCTGATCTCTCTCCGGTCGTGTCGGATTGCCGTCCCATCGGTCTAGAGAGTGAGAGGAGAATGAGTGCACCTGTGTCTGCGCACACACTTGTGCACTATAATATCTCCCGTACCGATGGCTAGTCTCCGCTCACATTGGCTACCATGGCTGTAATTCGGTCTGGAGGACAATTTACTTATTTATTCTATGCTATAGTCAAGGACAAATGCTATTACATGGGACATCGAGGGGCCCGTGGCTAAATAATAACACCCGCAAAGGTCGATCGATCAGGTTAAGCTACGGTTGCCGCGGTTGGTCTGTGGATGGGTGACCATCTTTACATACCGAGACCCCTCCGTGCCTCGGAAAGCACGTTAGGCACGTTATTCGTGGATCTTTGACAGTCGTTACGGGTAGTCAGAAGCCCGAAATTCTGACAACTAGTCTTACCAAGGGGTATCGTATTACCCAGTAAATGGGTTGTGGAGATCAAATAGGCAGTAGCTTCATGTAAAATACTAGTATTCAGCTGCATCCAGTTAGACTGGAAGCCGACCCCAACATAGTTGGGAAAAGGCTAGGCAGATGATGATGAGTCAAAGACACATGCTATTACATGGGACTTAAACATAACTGGCGAAATGTGGGTGTACTATAGGTGCACCTCTGCCTTACCCTTCGGGGATTACAAGTGTGATGTTCTGTCAAAGAAACAAAATGTTTCGGATGTCATTTATTTACTTTTAAACAAAGTGAGGAGATACTTTGTATTCTTTTACTGCTAAGGCTATAAGTTAATCGGCTTTTTCGAAATAAAAATAGCTTATGAGTCATCGAAAAACTGAAGAATCTATTCAATGATCCATGGAGCATAATCACTAAACAAAAACTACTTAGGTATAATTTTTTTTGTATAAAAATTGAACAACCAAACCTAAAAACTAAAGTCTTGCGACGCGTTCTTTTCTGTTTAATAATATTTTTGTCTTGTTTTATGTAACACTAGCTTATGCCCGCGGCTTCGCTCGCGTTAAGTATTATTATTAATTAGGTATATTTTTTGCGGTTTTACTCTTAATTTATTCGTTCCATTAGGTACTGATAGTTCAAATTAATACATTTACATCCTCCATCAGCCCTTATTTTATCCCCATGGGGGTTGAATTTATCAAAATCCTATTTAAGCGGACGTCTTCATCATAGTAGCTCCAATCTTTAATTTCAGTTCAATCAGTCGAAAATCTAAGATGATTTATACAAACTTTCATCCCCTTGGGGGTAGAATTTATCAAAAGCTTTTCTTAGGGGATTCCTACGTCATAGTAGCTATATGCATGCAAAGTCTCAGCCCGATAGGTTTAAAATTGACAAAGTTTCATACAAACTTTCATCCCCTATTTTATCCCCTTGGGGGTAGAATTTATCCAAATCCTTTCTTAGGGGATGCCTACGTCATAGTAGCTATATGCATGCAAAGTCTCAGCCCGATCGGTTTAAAATTGACAAAGTTTCATACAAACTTTCATCCCCTATTTTATCCCCTTGGGGGTAGAATTAATCAAAATCCTTTCTTAGCGGATGCCTACGTCATAACATCTACCTGCATGCCAAATTTCAGCCCGATCCCTCCAGTGGTTTGGGCTGTGCGTTGATAGATCACTATGTCAGTCAGTCACCTTTGAGTTTTATATATTTAGATTGCAAGATTTTCCGTTAAAATTTCAAACGTGAGAGCATCCGGCTTGTTTACAAATATCTAATCAAATAAGTTTAGTACGTTCATCAATTTTGCACACTATGAAACCTGTTTATTTAATAATGAACTTATTCATAACTAATATAAGCGACACTACATCAAAAACACATCTAGCTTATACCGATGAGTTGTAGTACCTAATTGCGAGGTCATACCAATTCTATCCTCTGAACTAGTAACCCCACCATTACAAGCAAACACAGCCTAAGGATATTTACCAGCACCCTAATTTAGTAACACACTATCAATCGCAATCTGAATCATTTTGAAGGATGTTGCTAATCCATTGGATCATAAGTTCGAAAAATGTGTCTGCTCAACAAACGTAAAAAACGCAATGAATATCGTTGGACTGTCAAAATTCCATGCCATTGCGTTACTCAATCACCCCGCTGGACCTTACAATGACATATACTGTTATCAATAAAACAAGTAATCCATGAGGATTTGCGATTTTCCACGAATTTTCTTCCGACACAAAGATGCTAGAAGAGCCCACCTTTTCACTCTTATCCTTCTTCAGAAACATAGACACAGCAGTTACCAATATCAAAACCGAAGATAGATAAACATACAACATTTTATCACAAAAAAACTCACAAACGAATAATTAAAACGACCGGTCTACACGAATTTAAGTAACAAACTAAAGCTGCTCCAACAAGTTGTTGACGTTTTACTAAAACTTGTTTAAATAACGAAAAGTGAAATTTATCTCGGTCACAAGGCGAAAAACAAATATTACCTATAGAAACAGGTTGGCTTTTTCGTGACGTGTGTACGAGGGTGACGTAGTTTATTAATGAATTCTGGTGGTTTTATGAAATGTCTCGTGAACCGTCTCGATGGTTCCTTTTAAGAATTAATGGGTTATTAACTCTTAGGGAAATTAGTCATAGAGCGAGCCCCTTTTTACATCATACAAGTTTAGGTAGTTGTGGTAGAAGCACCCGTAAAGATCGTCATACGTAGAACGGCGATGCATGATGCAAATGGGGTTTAGTCATTTGCATCATGCATCGCAATGAGTTGTTTGTCATAGGTTCATCAGTTCAGGTCAGGTTAATACCACCTGTAGTAGAATTTATGTTTCCAAGAGATTGGGAGAGTTCATGAAGCATTTTTTCACTAAATTGGTTGAGTAATTTCGTAGTGATTTTTGGGACAGTGGATGGGGAAGACCATTTCCCACACATCCAGGGTCCTGCGTGTTTCTGGCTACTATATCAGAAGGCCAATTCCCGTAATTAATAACATTCAAAATCTAGATATCGCCAAGCGGTTAGTCGACTCTTCACGTGACCAGAGGGCTGGCCTATTTCTTGGCCAAAGAATTAGCATTGCCATACAACGTGGCAATGCTGCCAGCCTTTTGGGCACTGTTCCTGTTGACAGCGATGCGGACGAATTCTTTGATGCCCTATGATTATTTTACTTATTTTTTTATATAAATGTACATATTATTATAGTTTATATGTTATCTTAAATTATAGAAATAAATTGATTAAATCTAGTCGCAATCTCAACTCAGCGATAATCAATGTCAAAAACTTGTCAAAAATATATGGAAATTAGAGGTATTTTTGACAGATTGAGACTGAGATCAGACTGTGTACGTTCTTAAAATTTACTAGAATTGCCCCTCAGAAGTACAATATTTAGTTTGCAAGTATTGCACCCCTTCATGACTTGCTCCACCTGTATTAATTAACGTAACATAAGAATGTGTGTTTTGAATGTCTTCATTACTTTTAGTTTTACGTTTGAAAATTCTGCAGCTCTGTGTTGTCTGACTGCATTTTTATAATCGAAGTCAATAATACCACAGGCACTTAATTGAATAATACGAGTTTTCAATATAATAATGAGTAGGTTCAGTTTAGAAATAAGTACGATTCATCACATGTGGGTATGGTTACTTATGCTGGATTCAATAAAGGAAATGTGCCGAGTCCCCACTAAGTATTTATTTACCCTATCACCTTATGCTATAGTCAAAGACACATTGAACTTAAACATAACTGGCAAAATGGACACACGTCCTGGGCCCTGTGATTGATTGTGCGATTCCGGCTACTTTATCAGTGATATATCAGAACTACAATATTTAGTTTGCCTTTCTGATTATTTAGAAGAGAAAACAGCTTCGAAATAAGCTGCACGCTCTGCTAAGTCTTGTAATAAAACCATAAAACTTAACATTTTAATAATCATGCAAAACCATCATTATACAGCATTTTATATACATATTGACATTGATGAATATTATATACAAAACGACATGATTTTTTACTGTTGGTCTGGCAGTATTGAGTACTTTATGCAGCCTACCCAAATGTCCTTTCTTTAGTATTGTTCGTCGTCGTTGAGCTCCTCAAGTTTTGAGTTGAGCTACACGATTACTGACAAATGCTTGCACTGACTGGACTGTTCCACTCAAATCTATGTGGCACATCTACCTACATAAAGAAATTTGACAGATTGTAGTAGTTTGATGTGCTGGCGTCTGTACTTTCCTCAAAATACCATTTCAGCCATCAATCTACATGGTCTTCACATGATCTGATCAAGATTATGTCTGGACTTTAAAAATACCTACTCGGGCCCTACAGCGCCGTACGGGGTGGAGTGCGGCCCTTTCCGTTTAGGGGGAAACCGACAAAAAGCGAAAATTTTATCAGCCTAGGGTAGTTTAGGAGCAGTCAAATGTTTAGTGTTAAACAAGTTAGAACTAGACAATTTATTATTGTACAAATGAATGGCAAAACATTACGAAATAAGCTAACAAGGCTATTTATGTATTTATAAACAGGAAAATATTTAAAATACTAAGTAATAAAACTTCTGAGAAAGAGAATAAAAATGACAAAAATACTTATCACATCATTTTGAGTTAGACCAGAAAAACTATACTATTTATTTAAGCCCAAAGCGACTCGTCTTTGAGGGCCATATTTTCACAGAAGATTAGTATTTTTTTTGTATCGTATACGTACTACGATGTGACTAAGTTTTAAGCTGGAATTCAGACCGAAATTCCGGCTAAAAAAACTAATATTCTTACCGTTTATTTAACAAACCTTATCATATTTGTTTCCCATCCGCTACTCCAAATTGACACAAACAAACAATGTGTAACTGTGTGCAATAAAATTACGTTGAATATATAAGACTTAGACACACGGCATAACAAAGTGTGTCAATATTTGCGTAGGTGGAAATCACATGGCTCTAGCTAACAAACTGAATCAACATTACAGTAATCGTTGTTAGCGAGGGCCTAGTTTTTAGGGACGTGCGGTTTATTGCTTTTGTTTTCTGTTTGTACGTAGGTACTGTTGGTAGGATTAGCAGAGGACCTGCGAAATAAAATAAAGAACATAGAAACTAAAATGGCAGGCAGGGGCTTGCACGGGTCGATTGGTCAGGTTAAGCTACGCTTGCCGCGGTTGGTCCGTAGAAGTGTGACCATCTGTACATACCAAGACCAAAATTGAATTAGATCGATATAAAAACAAACACTACTTAAAACAAATGTTATTTTATACCTATCGATTTTATTCAATTTCGAACGGCCATTGTTGTTTACATCTTTGGCAAATTTAGCGTGGCCGAACCTTAGGTAGTTTGGCTTGGCTTGTTTCCTTCGCCTACGAGTAGTTACAATGAATACTATTTCCCTACAATTGATTTTTACGAGTTGCTGGGTATCATGTAACTGATACGATAATTTTATTGCCAGTCTTGGATAGAAAATAATTATGACGAAATTGAATGAGACTATCAAATAAGACTTATGAAAACACACCTACAAGAAATGGGGAAATATTATGAATCACGAAAGGTCACAGAGAGAAGTCAACAGCTACAACAAACCATGTAAACTTTTAAATTGAATTTCTAAGAAACGTTAGGATAAGTACTTAAAAAGAAAGACAGACACAAGGTCACAGAAAGTGAGAGTAAAAGCGTCGAAAAGAAAATACAGTTCACATCCAAGAAGATCGTAGACATCATTGATCTGGCGGAATTAAGTATAGCTGTACCTCGACAGAACGCTATCCAATTTGGTCGCGAAACCATTATTTTTGCCATAATTGTAAGTTGTATGGACCTTGGTAGTACCGCACCCCTGATCCGTCTTACAGGAAATTATACTAGCATCGACATCTACTCTCTGCTCTATATTTTTCCGTCAATTCCGTACGAGACTTTGAACCAGCTCGGAGTCTCAAGACCTCTGTGCGACATGGGCCACCTATTAATAATTGTTCCTTCTTTTTTGTTAGTTTGTTAAATATTTCTCTACTTTCCATCGTATACAAATACGATAAATAAACAAAATAAAGCGAAAATGAGTTATGTTCACAAGAACATAACTCATTTCGTTTTATTTTGTTACTTCTAATTCAACTAACGGAGATACTGTTCGCGTCCTTGAATCATTACGTCCTCTGCTAGTGCTGTGCACTTCATCATCTGCCTAGCCTTTTCCCAACAATGTTGGGGTCGGCTTCCAGTCCAACCGGATGCAGCTGAATACCAGTATTTTACATGGAGCGACTGCCTATCTGACCTCCACAACCCAGTTACTGGGTAATACGATACCCCTTGGTAAGACTGGTTGTCAGACTTTCGGGCTTCTGACTACCCGTAACGACTGTCAAAGATCCACGAATGACAGCCTATCGTATTACCCAGTAACTGGGTTGTGGAGGTCAGATAGGCAGTCGCTCCATGTAAAATATTGGTATTCAGCTGCATCTGGAAGCCGAACCATCGTTGGGAAAAGGCTAGGCAGATGATGATGATGAGTTTAGAATTCAAGATAGAGAGATTAGACCTTCTTTTTGTTTTTTTTTGGGTTTAGATTTCATAATTTCTAAATTCTAAAGCCTTTACTTTTATTAGATATTATGTGTTATCACCTATTTCTATGTTTGCTGGTTCTCCTGTAATTGGCGACTGTGTAAGTCTGTGGTTTTTATTACTTATGGCACTTAAGTTATGTTATGGCGCTTATGGCGCTTTCTGAACCAAACAGCTTCTGTGTATAAACACAGAAGCTGTTTGATTCAGAAAGCGGTACTTCTGACGGTCAATTCTCGTAGTTTTAAGAAAGTTCACAGTCTGATCTCATTCTTAATCTGTCAAAAATACCTCTAATTTTCCTACATTTTTGACATTGATTGTCGCTGAGATGAGATTGCGACAATATTTTGAACATTTTTAACTACGGGAATTGGCCTTATGGACAAAGCCCGCATTGTTAGGAGGCTCCTCTCTCTAGAGCCCTAACCGCCGGTAGATTGGACCCTGTTCCCGATACCGGTGGGCTACTATTTTTTATATTTTTAAACGTTAAATATATTCTAATATTTTATCATTTAATTTATATGTATATAATGAAATAAAGGAAATAAATAAGAAATAATTCAGCTGTTACAGAAACCTATGGAAGCCTATGTCCAGCAGTGGACGTCTTTCGGCTGAAATGATGATGATGATGAGAAACAGACGAAAAGCGGCTTTATTTATGGAATTACAATAGAATTTATGAGAGTCCATCCTTGTTTCATAATCTTAGTCACCCACTGTGTACTGTGTATATCTGCAGGAACTTTAGTCTAGATAACAGTTTCGCAATACTGTTATCAGATGCGGTACCCACTCAAACACCTTAACTTTGCCTTGGAATAATAGTATAATAATACCCTGGCTTAAGTTAGCTTGGGTTGAATAAACCCTGTACTTTTAGCAACCTATGTATGTTTAATAGTGAAACTTAGATCTTTCTACTCAACAAAGTTATATAGCCTGCACGGTTTATAAGTCCTGTTGAATCCTTTTGCTTAATAATCACTTAGGGGTTTATTTATAAACGATTCTTAAGGATTAGCGATTGTTTAACCAACCAACGTTTATAGATAAACCTCAATGTCTTCAGAAAAGACTAAAGGCAATTTATCTGCATTTATTGCTTTTTAGGAATTAAAGCAATTCTATGCTGAACTATGAAGACTTCGCTTCGTTAATAGAGAAGATTCGAAAGTATTTAAATCTAGCGCCTATCTTTTTACTCTGTTGACACACCAGGAAAATACAATTTGAGACTTTTACCAACTGATTGACTAAGCACCAGGTGATGACGATAGGTACAGTCAACAAAAGAGATAAGTATGCAGGATCGTCGGATATACATAGTTGAAGTTTAGCAAGAAACCGATGGATGTTGTCGACTGAAGTTTAATTTGATAAATGAGCTGTTTGTTTTCTATTAATAAAATAAAATTTTATTCGAGAACATCCATCGGTTTCTTACTAAACTGCACCTATATCCGACGATCCTGAATACTTATATTTTTTGTTGAATATACAATTCGAGAACATCCATCGGTTTCATATTAAACTTTAACTATATTCGACGATCCTGCATACTTATCTCTTTTGTTGAATGTACTGCGGCGATGGAAAATATTGCGAAGGAAACAACACTTGCAGCACTGAGCAAGTCGGGATTAATGATGGACGCTATTTTTCTACACAAGAAAAGAGTTTTCTTCACTGCTGGGACACTGGCCTCGTCTCGGTGAGAGGGAGTGGGCCGTAATCCACTGACGTTGGTAGATGTCACATGTCTTCGAATTTTTGGTTCTAGGACATACCGGTTTCCTCACGATATTTTCCTTCACCGTTTTCTGGTTTACCTTGACAGCGGTAATGAAATAATTTACACAAAGTAAAGCGCCTGGCTGGGTTCGAACCTACGACCTACAACTCGTAAGTCGCGGCAGTTACCACTGGGCCACCACTGCTCTCCTATTGACTCGTAATTGATTTACCCCCTTACTAATAAACGTATTATATCAGATGAATAGTTAGACACCGATTTCTCTCTTTCAGTCGTTAGTAATTTGACTATCGAAAGAAGAAGACAAAGCGTTGTGTAACTATATAGACGCTTGTATACAACGTTTATTAGTAAGGGGGTTAAAGTCCCAAAGCAGCATTGGCACTG
Organism: Hydraecia micacea; assembly: GCA_914767645.1. NCBI lineage: Eukaryota > Metazoa > Arthropoda > Insecta > Lepidoptera > Noctuidae > Hydraecia > Hydraecia micacea. The sequence continues at coordinate 11,884,451 of OU611780.1, forward strand.
TCAGGATAGTATAGTAAATAATAGCCTAAAGTAGGTATGTATGCAAATAGTCTGAGTATGAATAGTCTGAGTGCTTGCTCAGATTATTAGGTGTTTGTATACCTATTACTAGAAATATGTTGTAAGTAGGTACACAGATCTAATGTAACCCCTTTACTAATAAACGTTGTATAGCGTCTGTACCTATAGTTACACATCGCTTTGTCTTCTTCTTTCGAAAGTCAAATTACTGACGACTGAAAGAGAGAAATCGGTGTGTAACTATTTATCTCCTACCTTAATAACTATCTTATAAATATTTTTTTTATTTTACAATAAAACTTTATTAGCCATGAACTGATAAAATTCCAAAAAAAAAAAAATGCGATTTTCATATTGTTGTGATAATGTTCCAAACGAATTAAGGATTATACATTAGCATGGTAGCTACATACCAAATGTCAAAGATAACACATAAATACTTTAAACAAATTAATAAAAAAAAAACAATCCACTAATGGTTGGCCGTCCTTTACTTAACAAATTGGCAACTACATATAACTTAATTAAAGTAACGTCAAAACTACCGAATAGTTTTAATATTTTTGTATAGGATTAATTAAAGAGAAAGTCGCGTTTTTGAGTAATGTTGTCACACAGGCCGCTTGGGAGAGCGAGTTCGATATTAGTGACACCACGCAATAAATGGATTTTTTCAAAACAGTCCCTATTTTAAACTAAAAACTTTGCACAGCTCTAGGACTTTCTGCTGTACTGTAGTTTCGTTTATAAGCACTCATCCCTCATGTTTAAACTGTGTTTTCGGAGGTTATTTAAAAAAAAAGGAGTTACAATGTAAAAAACACACTTTTTGCTTTTTCTAACCGAATCTATGAGCCAGTACACATATATTATTAACTTTACCTAATCATCATTGATTGGTCACAAATGGTTGGTTCTCCAACTTCCCAAACATTGGGAAACTAGCTTCACCCCGTCGCATCGCATCGCCTGCTCGCGCTAATATTTCGTTTTCTCTTAGCGTTCTTTCTGACTTGTTTTGTTTTTGCGTCCATAAGAATCGGGCTATCAAATGCAAAATGAGTTTTTCAAATCCTACTACTTAGTAGTTCCAGAAATTAGCGAGTTCAAACAAAACAAACTCTTCAGCAATATTATTGGTATATTGGATAATCAGCTCTGCATTCACGAGTAGAAGGCACAAATTCAGGAAGCACATACATAACATGTAACATAATCAGCCTATAATGTTCCCACTGCTGGGACACAGGCCTCCTCTCTGTGAGAGGGACTGGGCCGTAATCTACCACGCGGGCCCAGTGCGGGTTGGTAGATGTCACATGTCTTCGAATTTTTGGTTCTGGGACTGGGACATGCCGGTTTCCTCACGATGTTTTCCTTCACCGTTTTGAGAGCTTGGATTCAGGAAGCATCCTTCCTGAATTTGTGCCTTTTACTGATAATTATGATTTCATACCTCCGTATTCGTGAAAAACTTTATGACTCAAGTCGACACCTACTTTTTACACCTTATTTTTCTTTTATTATGAAACTCACGTAAACATTGCAACTTTTCTAACTAATTTTTATTCGACAGGCGCAAAAAACTTCCTTAGACATGAATAATGCCGACGTAAACTTTTTAACTTGGCTAAGTTTTAATAATTTTGTCAAAAAGTCTCTACGTGCCTGCCTACCTCACGAGGTACATATCAACTTGTTTGGTAGTACGTGTTGGCTGTAAATTGGACGTCAATCGTCGTTCTTGTTAGTCAATGGACGGCAAATTTTGTTGTCAAATTAGAAATAATAATGTCATCATCTGCCTAGCCTTTTCCCAACTATGTTGGGGTCGGCTTTCTTCCAGTCTAACCGGATGCAGCTGAATACCAGTATTTTATATGGAGCGACTGCCTATCTATCCTCCACAACCACAGAACATATAAAACAACCCAGTTACTGGGTAATACGATTCACCTTAGTAAGACTGGTTGTCAGACTTTCGGGCTTGTGACGACCCCTAGGTAGTAAATCTCAAAGATCCACGAATGACAGCCGGGACCAACGGCAACGGCTTACGTGCTTTCCGAGGCACGGGAGGGTATCGGTCACCCATCCACGGACAGACCGCGGGAAGCGAAGCTTAACCTAATCGATCGACCGTGCGGCTGTGACTACTTAGCCACGAGCCCTTCCTTTTCTTTATTAGAAAAAATTGTATGTGTCCCCTATTTATGAGGCGATTATAAATTGGCGTTAGTATCTAACATGCACCTTATGCTACTACGATTCTCAATAAAGCTACGGTTTCCTAGAAGAACGGTGACTGCCCAGATAGTGTCCGCAATTTACCGGTGAATGACGTCATTGAAACATTATTTAAGAAAGTAAGTTGGTGTGTTTTCCTAGAGAGCGTTTTTGACACCGTAAAGTCAAACCCAGCCCAAATATTTAAATCGCTAGATTTGCCCTCACCGTAGTTAGTCACCGTACCTTAGTCACGCGAAAATGTGTCCATACAGAGAAGAGTGGGCTCACACATTATAATACCTATAGCGTTTCGATGACAATCAATTCAAGTCACTGCGTCATTGTGTGTCAGAGGTGTCAATAAGAAACAGAAGTGCGACTATCTTTTGATGCGGTATTTAGCAGTTTAAATCTTTGGCGCTGTCATCAATTTCATGACAGTTGTCACTGCGGCCGTTATGTGCGATCACCGCTTTTCTAGGAAACCGTAGTTTAATTCAATAAAATCATAAAATACCGACTACCTCGTTGGCAATAGGCTCGCCCTTATTACGTGGGAAATGGCGAAATGTGGGTTTACTATACAGTATGGAAACGACATATATATCTATCATCTATCTTTATAAATACACAAATGAATCGCCGAATTGTATGTACGCGCATGACTTCCGAACGACTGCACAAAATTGGATAATTCTTTTTTGTGGTGTTAGGTATTGCCAGGATAAGATTTGTATGAAAGAAAATTTCGGAAATACGAAAAAAAATTGCTCCCTTGCGAAGCTGGGGCGGGTCGCTAGTATGCAATAAATTATACTTACCAGATACTTGTTTTCGCCTTTTCTGACGATATACACAAAATGAACGAAATGTCTGCGAAAAAAAATCAGCTGTTCCCTACATTTATGTTCGCATAACTCGTTAAAATGTAGGAAATAGCTAATTTTTTACGCGACCGATTTCGTTAATTTTTTGTATAATTCGTCAGAAAAGACGAAACATTATGTGGTATAATTTATTGCATATAAATAATGTGGTTTCCATAATGTGCTATTATTCTGTAAAAATCTCACCGTGAAAACTTAGGTGAAGTGTGCCTAAAGTGAGCTGTCAATAGTGTCAATCCCTAGCATCAGGTGGAATGACAACTCACTTTAAGCTCACTTCACCTAAGTTATCACGGTGATCTTTTTACAGAATAGTCACCGCTGTATAGGTAATGATGTTATGATAAGTTATCTATACAAATAAATAAAATTGAAGTGTCTGTTTGTAATATTAAAATAACCGCTTTTTACTAAATGCATATTATTATGGACGTACACACGGTACATATACCAAAATATTTTTTTTTACAATTTTTGTCTGTCCGTCTGTTTGTTCCGGCTAATCTCTGAAACGGCTGGACCGATTTTGATGGGACTTTCACTGGCAGATAGCTGATGTAATAAGGAGTAACTTAGGCTACTTTTATTTTAGAAAAAAAAATAGTTTTAGTCAGGATAGGATTTCACGCGGACGAAGTCGCGGGCAGCAGCTAGTGTATTATAAAATAGTTAATCATGTAGGCTACATAACCTTGTTATGTTATGATCGAATTGTTACATCTTATCTTAGTTTTTACTGATAGATTGCCGGAGCCCCCTTTGCTTGAACTCGGGGTCGTGACCCAATCATATCCGCCACTTCGATGGACATATCAATATGTGTTTATATTTAACTTCGACCACACATAACTATTTTATATCAACCGATGAAAATATAAATGGTTTTAAGAACGTAATATATTTTTGGCAAATCAAAACATATTTATTTTTGAGGCTGACAACGAACCGGTCAGATCAGATAAGTAAAAAGTAATGTTTTTTTTTTGTTTTGTCCGAAATGGTTATAAAACCATGGTTCCTCTGCCGGTAATTAATTGGTCTGTGGCGGGTGGCTCCACTCATGCCGCGTCAAACCAATTGAACTCCAATAATTGCATTAACCCAGAATCGACCGCGACTCGAAACATTATTCACGACCAGCCCATTAATTGATCAAGGCTGCCAATTGAATATTTAAAGTAGATTGATTGGAGGGTAATTAACACGTCACATAATATTAGTCCTCGGGAAAATGACAGGGTGGAAGAATTTCTTCATCGAATCGATTATTTTTATGAGCAACCGCATACCTATATTTTGAGTTATTTTTGGCAGATATTTTGTTTTATTATGGTGACTAGAAACAAAATGTAAACTAATCTAATCTCACTAGCCTGTATTGTCCCACTGCTGGGCAAAGGCTTCCCTGTCCCTTTTCCACACAATTCTGTCTTTTGCTAGTCGTCAGTCCTTTCTGTAGGAGACGAAAAACCAAAAGGAGTATGGAAGGATCGTACCAGGTGGCGTTCTGCCTACCCCCATTGGAAGAAGGGCGTGAGTTTATGTATGTGTTATTTGGCAGATATTTTGTTTTATTATTTCTTGACGATGAGTAGATGACTAGAAACGAAATCACTCGTAAAAATATTTACCGTACAGCGATTCTAAATTCCTATGAGCTTAGCTACGCTTATATTTTTGGTTCATAAAAAATGATAATACACTAAAGTACCTATACATTCTAACGAATATATTTTTCTAGTCTTTAATAATTCAGTCGCGTTTCGTTAGTGTGGTTCAGGTCTAGCCTACCGTATACCTATCAAATTAATTCTAAACAGGCTGCATATTTATGTACAGGTTCATTAAGACGGCTGGATAGGAATACTTATTATTAATTACCTATTGTTAAATTCATCATGATGACTTTTGGGATCCAAAGAAAGCTCACTTTAAGCTAGTATACTTCACCTATGTTTTCACGGTGAGATTTTTACAGAATAGGACTACTGGTAATGAAGGTAATTTTAGAGCAGCCGGTTATTTCTGTAAAAATGTCACAATGAAAACTTAGGTGAAGTGAGCTGTCATTCCACCTAATTAATGTTAGGGATTGACACTGTTGACAGCTTATTTAAAGCTCATTTCACCTAAGTTTTCACGGTGAGATTTCTACAGAATAGATCGGATGGCGTCTATTGTTTAAATGTTCAAAGAATGCTGATCTGAGGTTTTTGATAAATAAAGCATATTACCTAACAGCCGTTTGGGGTCGAAACGCTCGGGTCATGGGGCCCGAGTGCGCGTCTCCTTTTCTAAGGAAATTTCTCGCCGCCTTGTCGACACTTCACGTGACCAGAGGGCTGAGTCGTTCTTTACCAAAGAATTAGCGTTGCCATTCAACGTGGCAATGCTGCCAGTCTTCTGGGCACGTTTCCGGATGACAGTGATGCGGACGAGTACTATGACGCCTAAGTGACGTGTCCTTTGTTTTTGTATTTATTTGTAAGTATAGTAAGTTACTTAGTTATTTAATTTAGTATATTTATAGTGTAAATAGTTAGATACATTTTTTCAATTAAAATATTACCTACAGTGTATCTGAATATTTGCAGGATAAACTATAGGATTTATTTTTATATTAGCTTAGCGACTTCTTCCGCGTGAATTGTCTTGTTTCCACTTACCACCGTTGAATCGCATCACTTGCCCGCGCTATCACTTCGTATTCGCTTAGGCGGATCACACACTACGACGCACTACGCGACGGGGCGCAGATAACGCGCCCCCGCGCGTGATTTTTTACATACAAATTCAATAATAACGCGCTTCCACGCGTGGAATTTGGCTCCGTTTCCCGCACCCCGCTGTGTATTGCGGTGCAGTGTGCGAAGCGGCTTAGTGTTCTTTTTAACTTTTTTCTTTTTGCTCGGCTCCTGAGGGTCATAGCCTTTGTCAAGTGTTGAGTTATCAATCGATCAACTTTATTTCTCACCACAATATACATATTTTGCATTGGTCAGATTCGACAATGACACATAGTTCAGGTAAGTATATATTGTGGGAGACTGGTGCCTAAGTTAGACTCGTGGCCTGTGTTTGAGGACACCAGGATCCCACCCCTTTACATTATCATTTCATAAATTATATATTAAGCGCGCTGACAGAATGTAGTAAGGTATCATACGAATCGAATGCAAAAATATTTTTTCTAAATCCGACCGGTACTTCCAGAGATTAGCGTATTCAAACAAACAAACTCTTCGGCTTTATATTTAGTATAGATTTATAAACTAGTCTTATTGATCTCATTCGTAATAAATACGAAAAAAAAAACACTTAAATACTAAAAAACAAATACTTTTTCTTTCTTTCTTTTCTTAATTTTATTTTGTTTACTTAGTTTTAAATTTTTGTGTGTTTTCTTTTTTACACGCCGAAAGGTAAAATATGGCGATACCAAAGACTGTGATATACTTATGCATGAATGTAAAACATCTGCATGTTGTTTACCCATATTTGCAAATTTAAATCACTTTGAATTGTGTACTCAACTTTTATCTAATCAGCCGAATAGTTACTTACTTAAATAACATGACTGTCTTACTTTTAAACAAACAATCAAATCATGTGACTGTAAGTCATGTGGTTTGGGTCCAAGTTATCTTAATGATATAATAATAAAAATTTCCTGTGATAATGTTGAATAAGAATCATTTGAAGTAAATAATGGTAAAATATTTGTTTTTATAAAAAAGGGAGAGGATTCAACTGTTTAATTTAAATAGGTAAAAAAAAAAGAAATAAAAGCTCAATAGCCCAACTGTCGCATGTTTTTTCATAATGAGAGCTTTCGAAATTCATTTCTTTGTCATGATCTACAACATTCTATTACTGTTGTAAAATATGGCAATGCACATTTGATAAGGAGAAGACTCAGTAGCCACAAACAAATTAAAATAATGAAAGGCGTTGAAGATTTTATACGGAGCCTGACATAATTATACAGTGCCCACAATTTTTTTTTTTTCAAAATTGTGGCCACGCCTGAAATCTATATAAATCGATAACAGCTGACATTAATGCAAACAGTAAACATAATGGACCATAATAGGTGCATAATTATTGCTTATATTTGAATCATCATTTTACGAATATCTGTGTAGGTATATCCAATGATATATAATACGTCATTGTGTACATCTGTGTTTATACGCGACCGATAAAAGAAACCTTGACTTGCAAATTACAAAAATAGATTCCGAGTGTCAAAATAAAGAAACAAATCTAATATCGAAGTGTGAAAATTCCTTTTGATCGCAATTAAATTCTATTAGGCGTACAAGGCAGCGTATCTAATAAACTAATTATAAATGGAACTATTAAATGTAACATCCTGAATCCGTGACGAATATGGCGGGTGCAAATTGGCGCCAAATTACAATATGGCCGTTGTTTTTAAATGTTTTCTTTTATTTTAGGATATTGGTCGGTTTTAGGTTTGTAACCTTAAAAAAAACCTTTGTGAAATTAGATTTTTTACGTCAAAATATTTCACTACATTACTATCAAGTTTTTATGTAATAATATCAGTAAAAAAGGATGAGGGGCTTATGGCTAAGTAATAACAGCCGCACGGGTCGATCGATCAGGTTAAGCTACGTTTGCCGCGGTTGGTCCGTGAATGGGTGACAATCTTTACATACCAAGACCCCTCCGTGCCTCGGAAAGCACGTTAAGCCGTTGGTCCCGGCTGTCATTCGTGGCTGACAGTCGTTACGGGTAGTATTACCCAGTAACTGGGTTGTGGAGGTCAGATAGGCAGTCGCTCTATGTAAAATACTGGTATTCAGCTGCATCCGGTTAGATTGGAAGCCGACCCCAACATAGTTGGGAAAAGGCTAGGTAGATGAATATCAGTAAAAAAGGATGACAAAGAGAGTAACCGGAATCAGATACGAACAAAGCAAGTTTAAAAAAAAGCTTTTAAAAAGTGAATTTCTTTCAGAAATCAAAATTGGAGAAAAATGTGTTTACCTATAACATTGCCTATGCTATGTGCTTAGCAACAGGCCGTTTTACAGTTTCTTTATCGCTTATTTCTAACTTGTTACGAACTGTGACCAAATTGAAATGTTACGATAAGTAGGTACACATTCATTGTACACTTATAGAACTAACATTTACTTCTTTCTAAGATCTTTTGAAATGTTATAGCTATCATAAAGTCAGTTAGGTCAAGCACAGTCTTACCAAGGGGTATCGTGTTACCCAGTAACTGGATTGGGGAGGTCAGATAGGCAGTCGCTCCTTGTAAAAATACTGGCGTTCAGTTGCATCTGGTGAGACTGGGCGCTGATCCCAACCTTGTTGGGAAAAGGCTAGACAGAAGAAGATAGCAATCATAAAGACAAATCCGATAGTATCAGAATATTGCATTAGATCTGAGGGTCTACTTTTTAAGACCGTCAACGAAAATACGGGCCCGGCTCCAAATTATTTGATCCGTCAAAATAAGGGACAAATTAAAATTTTCGGACGGGCACATACTTATCGGGAGTAGGGACAACTGTCTAATCGTTTTGTCTTATTTATTTATGTACAGACGCAAGCACATCAAGTTACTACAATCTGTCAAATTTCTTTAATCGATTTTCAACTTTATCGCTAAAGCATAAGGTTCAAAGTTGATTGGGAAAATTTGACAGTTTCGGGTAGCTTGATGTGCTGGCGTCTGTACATAAACTTTTCGCACAAAAATGTACAAAGGCGGACTTAATGCCTTAGGCATTCTCTACCAGTCAACCAAGGGTGGTGAAGAGATTGATGGCTGGTGCTTTGGTTGAGAGGAACAATGATAAAAAAAACTATTAAAAGTAGGTACACAAATACATAAATAGATTAATCATCCGTTGATACGGAGTAGGAGGATTTCGTGCTTACCCACTGTACAAGCTGCCATTTTAAAGACTGCGGTAAATAGAATTGAAGTAAATCATAGCACTATAGTGTTACCAATTAATTATCAAGTATCTTATAAATATTTTATCTTCAAGAAGTGTTTTCCCTTTCTCTACTTCATGACAGTTGTTTTGAACTGACCGGGTAAAGTTTTTGTCCTTGTCCCATGTAACTTGGGGTCGGCGCATCACGTTTTCTTCTTCCATTCCTGTCAACCATATATAGGTAATATCATTTACTCCCTTTTCTATATACTAATAATGAAGCTGAAGTATTTGTTTGTTTGTATGTTTGTTTGGACGCGCTAATATCTAAAAGTACCAGTCGGATTAGAAAAATTCGTTTGGCATTCGATAGCCCAATTATTTCGGATGGTTATAGGCCATTTAACATCACGCTAGCGCTCATAAGAGCCGAGCAAAAAGAAAAAAAGCCAGAACAAAAGCGAAAACGAAGTAATAACGCGGGCAGGCGTTTATTGCATATTCATTCACGTGGCCGAAGTCGCGGGCAGAAGCTAGTCTTTAACATAATCCATCTTTCTCAAATCCATCCATCTTTTCTTTGATCGGTAGTAAATAGTACTTACGATTTTACTGTAATGAAAACCTAAGCAAAATGTTTTATTATATTTTACCATTTACCAGGCCACTCAGAAAGTATTGCGAAAAAAAGTTTTTATGTATGAGAGACTGGCCAGTTATAATCTATTTTGAAAATATGATTATTACTAAGTAAAAATAGGTACGTTCCAAATTCAAAATTTCCCTCCACATTGTTTGCGTGCTAATTTAAATTATCGTGTCTCATTAAAAAATGGATCTGAAGGCCAATTCTCGTAATTCAAAACGTTCAAAATCTAGTCGCAGTCTCATCTCGGCGACAAACAAATGTCAAAAACTTGTCAAAATGTAGGGAAATTAGAGGTATTTTTGACAGATTGAGACTGAGATCAGACTGTGAACGTTCTTAAAATTACGAGAATTGCCCTCCTGATCACACTTTATATCCCAAAATCCCAATACATATTAATGTCACTTCTGAATGTTCTTTAAATTATGTCCACGTGTAACGATATAAATAATGCAGTAATTGTCAACTTCTAATTAGTTCCGTTTACAAGCACTTAAGTATTGTAAGCTTGTAATTTAAAATTAGTATCTATCGTTTACAATCATTGTAATGATGTAAACAATATGAATTCCACTGAAGAGCTATTATATTATAAGTGAACATGTTTCTAACTAGCTTCTGCCTGCGACTTCATCCGCGTAGAGATTATTGTTTTTACATAAAATATCCTATGACACTTGGCAAAAAATTTTTAGAACCAGTAGTTCCGAAGATTACCCGCTACATGCAAACTCACATATTTTACCTCTTTATAATATTAGTGATTATTGTATTATGACAGTCCAGTCAGCCCTGTGACCCAAGGGCTGACTTTTACCTTGGCCAGAGGCTAAGTATTATCATAGAACGCGTGGCAAAGCCGCCTGCATTTTGGGTAGGGACATTACCATCTTCGCCACATTTTAGTTTGTTAATAGTTTTAAGTACATACATAACATACAGGGTTGTAGGGACATCGACGCATAACCTGTTACCAAGACAATGTGTAATTCTGAAAAACCCTGAGTTGAAATTTTTCGTAGATTCTTCAGTCGGTTTGATCTACCCATCAGCATCACGTCTGTGAAGTTTAGCTAGCCAATTTATTAACCCTGTATAATAAAGCTGAAAAGTTTGTTTGCCTTTTGTTAGAATGCGCTAATATCCGTTCAATCTCAGAAGATCCATTGGCCAGATCCATAATGGATCTAGTGACGATTGTTTTCTCATTAGGTCTATTTATATAAAAAAACGATACGATTTGCCAAATATTAAGAGCCGAGGAAAAATAAAAAAAGTCAGACAGAACTAATCGAAAATGAAGTAAATGGCGGATGAAATCGCTGGGCACAGCTAATGAATGAGATATAGGGAAAATATAAAACAAATTGGGTTACCTTTTTATTATCCCTTCAATTTTTATTTAGGTTTTTTACCTAAAATATACATGGATACTCTTGAACAAAACTTAAAAAAGGTATTGTTTTGTACTAAAGTTTCAGTTTTGATCGTAAATAAACGCATAATTGATTACCTATAAAACGAAAAATCCCCATGTAGATGTGCAGGCAATAATTTCTCATTATCCCGCATGTTAAACTTAGTGAGATTACCCCAAACCAGTTTGGGTTATGCCAGGTCGAGGAACAATGGACGCCACTTTTGCACTCCGCCAATTGTGCGAGAAGTACAGACGTGCATACAAGAACTTGCACATGGTGTTCATTGATCTGGAGAAAGCGTATGATAGAGTACCTCGGGATGTGCTGTGGTGGGCCTTGAAAGAGAAAGGTTTGCCCGGGAAGTATGTAGAGTTAATTCGTGCTATGTACAGTCAATCTCGTACCTACGTCCGGTCGGCTGCTGGCAATACCGACAAGTTCAGTGTGGCTGTAGGCTTACACCAGGGATCGGCTTTAAGTCCTTACCTCTTCCTGTTGATTATGGACGCTCTTACGTCGGAAATCCAGGAGGAGGCACCCTGGTGCATGTTGTTTGCCGATGACATTGTCCTTGTCGGTGAAGATGGACCTGAGATCCAGAGCAGATTGGAGAAATGGCAACAGAAGCTGGAGAATGTTGGCCTGAAAATCAGCAGAACCAAAACCGAACATATGTTCTGCGATTTCGGCGGTCTCTCCAGTTTTGGAGCCATAGCGCTTGATGGCGCACTTCTCCCAGTCTGCTCCGACTTTCGGTATCTCGGTTCACTTGTGCAAAGCGATGGCGAAGTAGATCGGACGGTTAAGCACAGAATTAACACTGGATGGATGAAATGGCGGCAGGTCACGGGAACAATCTGCGACTCCCGCATTCCCCTTAAGCTTAAGGGGAAGATATATAAAACAATGATTAGACCTGCTGTCTTGTATGGATCAGAATGTTGGGCCACAAAAGGGATGAATGAAAGGCAACTGCATGCAGCAGAGATGAGAATGCTAAGAGGGATGTGTGGTGTTACACGAATGGATAGAATAAGAAATGAGTACATAAGAGGAAGTTTGAAAGTGGCACCGGTAACGGAAAAGTTGTGTGGAAATCGGTTGTCATGGTATGGGCATGTGATGCGGAGGAATGAGGAAAATGTCGTGAGGAGAGTTTTGAGTATGAATGTCGATGGCTATAACCGTAGGGGAAGACCAAAAAAAACGATGGATGGAATGTGTGAATGATGATATGATTAGAAAGGGGGTGACTACCGAGATGACGTCTAATAGAGAAGTATGGAAGAAAAAGATATGTTGCGCCGACCCCAAATAAATTGGGATAAGGGCAGGAGAATGATGAAAAAAAGTCGTAAGAAGGAAATGTAACTAAACAATTTTAATATTTTTTCATTTAATGAGTAAGTAGGTAACATTTAGTTACTCTTGTGTTCGCTGTCGTCATTAATATCCATATTTCAACTAGTATTTCCCACGGAACGCCATTAATTTATTTGTACCATTCTCATTACGTAATTAAAGGAAAACCAAAATGACGGACTTTTCCCATGCGTAAGAGTGTATAAATAAATTGATAATATAGGGAAATAATACTTTAATTAAGCATTCTCAATTTAAAAGTGACATTTATTTTAATTAAGAATTTATTTACTTCGTATATCCGGGCAAGTATCGTCGAAATGCGAAAGTAGGTAAGTTTGTTTGTTACCTTTCACGACAACCACTGAACCGATCATCCTGAAATTTTGCATATACGTTGTCAGGTGTACAGAAACGGACGTGTCTATTGAACTTTGTCACATTATTTAATTTTGAGGCGGTACGAAGTTCGCCGGGTCAGCTAGTCGTCCATAAATTTCATGTATTTTATCGGGTAGTTAATAGGCATTTGATATTACCTTACCGGACATTGTAAAACTGCCCTTTTATTACGCAGCATATTTACAATTGAAATGGATAATCACTAAATTAAACTATATGGTTACTATCTGTGATGTTAGGTACTATCGAATACAATAATTAGGTAATTGATTGAAATCGTGAAATATTTCAGTTGCTAAGCGTACTTGACAAGGTCGCACCGCAGTAGGTACTTGTGCCCCAAAAAGATACCTTTATTATTTTTTTTTGGGTTATTCCGTTTATCCACCATAAGGTGCGGATACGTGGAAACGTATGTCCGAGAATTCACCCTAGGCCTAGTTGGCTAAACGGATTTTGTAGGCAAAAAAAATCGGTCATCCCGAACCGATTTTTTTGATACGTAGTAGTATACAATACAATAATCTATGGGTATACGTACTTAAATAAAATTAAATATTGTTCGTTGTAAGCACATCTCTTGAGAACGGCTGGACGGATATACTTAGTTATATATTTTGTTAATGTTCACAATAGTCCGAATAAGGATTTTAGGGCAAGTTGCCCGGAAAATTGTGAAAACCGAAAGTGCTTTTTTCAATGGAATATTTGGACATGGTAACGTCTGTTGGATCAGATAGTAGAGTATAGAAAATTTAAATGTACAGGTGCTAATAAAAATGCCCATAATACGTAGTTACCTAGAGCCCACAACATTCACTATAATAGAGAAATATTAATAGATTTATTGACTAAAATTATGCTACTGGTACCATGGATACTGGTCACTGACACCAATCTATAGGTATCATCCCAATTCCCACTGCTGACCCCCATGACCTCCAGCTATTTCCAGCTAGTAAGTGTGGACCATTACAAAAATAATAACTCTACAACACGCAAATTCTTCTACATTTTCTTATCAGCGTGTCATTCAACTCGAGTATTTGACATTGAACGTTTGGCAAGGAAAATTCTTATCAGACTTCTTTCTTTTTCGTCTTTTTATTTGTTTTTAAAAGTACCTACTCTGTAATAATTATATTGACAATTTTCGGCATCGTTTTGTATCTTCCTACTTATAATACTACAGTCAGGGAAAATAATTATTAAGCAAATTGACACCCTACGACAATTTGCAGGTATGAACTTTGTGTAACTTAATTAAGTTTTTTTTGGGCATGTATAGTCAAGGAAATTAATTAAGCAAAGTGACACCCTACATTTATTTGACGTGTTATAATGACCGTTATGACTTGAATATACCTACGGACAATTTAAGTTTCAATCAATCAATGATTCTATAGTCGTTATTTTTAAAATAGGTTACAACGGTACGCAAGATGTTACAATTGTTATATTTTAATTTCTCTATGTTTTGCCATTTGGTGTACAATTATACATTTATGGGAAGCTTTTGCCACTTAAGTAAATTCATTTATAATAATTCAGTAGTAGCAATGTCTATTTATCGGGCTGGTCCACCAAATTAAGGTCGCTCAGCGCGCTATGGAGCAGGCCTATGCTCGGAGTTTCTTTAAAGGATACAATCAGAAACGAGATTATCCGGAAAAGAACCGGAGTTACCGATATAGCTTGCAGAGTAGGCAGGCTGAAGTGGCAGTGGGCTGGCCATGTTTGTCGAAGGGCCGATGGCCGGTGGAGCAGACGAGTCTTGGAGTGGAGCCCCAAACTAGGACTGCGACAGACTGAGTTGTTTGAATGACAATTTTTTTAATTTTTTTTATATTTGAAATGGCGTGCTCTTGATTCTAGTCCAGGTCAAAGGTGACAGAGACAAAGTCGACGATGGAGCGAGCTTATCCAGAAAAAGCCTGTTCACTCTCACTTTTAAGAGATTTGGGTTGTATGCGCTCGGAAAAACAGACGCAGGTAGAGAGTTCCACTCTTTTGCTGTGCGCATTATAAAGGACATTTGCAAACGCTTAGTGCGAATTGGTGGAATAGCAACCAGGTAGGGATGGTAACATGCTGTGCGTCTGGATGTCCGAAGATAGAAGGGGGCCGGTGGAATGAGGTCGTGGAGTTCTTGGGCACACTCACCGAAGTACAAATATGTGAATTTAAATAATGTAATATAATAAAATGCAACAGGCCTACAGTCACCTGACAAGGTAATGAAAATCGATAATGTCAATAATAAATAATTATAATGTCTATAAGTTACGGATAATTTTTTTTTAATAAAATGGACATTAGTGAATTTGCATCATAATTTATTTCCCTGGCTTTAAATTTCCATCAATGGATGGAACTTTGTGATAAACCCAATGTAAACAGCAGCTTTACAAGTATGTTTTTTTTTTATAGACGACTTTTTGTCATTTTTCGATGATTTTGTAATGCATGTGTAGATGGTATTAACGTCCACCACGTGGTGCTGTTTTGATAAAAATCCGATAAAATTATTTGTATCTACATCTACAATCGGACATATTGTTATTGCGAGATACAGGACTGTCTAACGAGTCGAAACGGCATGTTTTGTAATTTGTGCCCGGCACAATATGCTCAAACATTTTCGCATAATTATGGAAACATTCTACGTAAAACAATATTACCCTAGGTGTAAGTTAAATTATAATAATGTTCAATTTATACATAAGTCCTCATAAGCCTGTATTTAATATATGTTTTAGGTACATATTAAAAGTATCAAAATTTTAAACAGCGGTCCGACCCGAAGGGATGCTCTTTCCTAATTACCATTTCAATAAAATTTTAGGAGAAAAAACTTTCTCTAACTTTTATATTTAAGGTTTCGATCGAGTTTTAAAAGGGTATCCTTTGTTTATGTGTCATGCAGAAATAAAATACTTAAAGAAGAAAAATACACTCCAGAAAATTGTCAGGAGTTTTCAACCTTTAACTTAAAACGCGCTATAAAGTTATGTCCAGAATTTAGTTGAATATTTTATTTGGTATGTGAGTAAGTATGTAGAGTGAATCCTCAGAATGTAGACACCTACCGATGAGGGTAATTATAAAAAAAAAAACAGCTCGCAGACTAAGGAAGGAAACTAGGAACCTCCTGAACGTATTTATTATTAAATGTTTTTTTCTGACTAAATGTATGTTTAGAAAGGTACATAGACACGGATAGATTTTGCGGAAAAAAATCCGCTTGTTATCTATACTAATAATAAAGCTGAAGAGGTTGTTTGTTTGTTTGAACGCACTAATCTCTGGAACTACCAGTCGGATTTGAAAAAATATTTTTGCATTTGATAGCCCAATTATTGAGGAAGGCTATAGGTTTACTTGACAAAAAAACTCAGAAAGATGCGATGCGACGGGATGGGTCGAGGGAACAGGAAATTTCACGCGGACGTTGAGGCCCAAATATATAAAAACAATGCGTACCTACTGATTACCTAAGTGTAAATTAGATCAACATATTTAGTTCCTACTTGTTGGTACTTATTTATTTTCACCATGCGTTGTTATTGTGTTTGGAAGATAATTCATAGTAGGTATAAATGTACCTAATTACACTAACAGTGTTTCTGATAAAGACAATAATTATCTTTATCATACGTAATATAAAGAGATATATTATTATGTAGAATATAAGACAGACTTATCCTATAATAACATTGAAATACAACTTCAAAGTTATTTCAGAAGTGGGTCAATATTCGCCGCTGTTTCATCTGTAGTAATTAAACTGAAAGGGTTAAATAAGTTTCTACAAAAATAAACTCTACAGTTTAAAAAACACCGTTTTCCCAACAAAATACAATACAATAATCTATTTATACATTGTCGTTTAAATTCCCGACGGCATCGCGAGCATTCGCTTAATCCACTTGGTATAATAAATACCGCAATACACTCAAAACTGAACCCTTTTTAATACTTGAACGTACCGCTAAAAGGTAAAATTATACCTTTAGAAACCACATACAAAATATTACTTACGAGTCACGATTTCAAATGTTGTCTTTGAACTTTTACGCGCGCGTTTTTCGTGTAAAATATATAGATGTGTCTAATCTGCGTTTGGTTTTGTGAAACGCGTGCGACACGGTCGGTGTTGGAAGCGGTACTGGCGTGGCGTTATTTTGTTTACTAGCAGCTAGCACCCGCTCCCGCCCGCCCATAAGACGAAGCCCTAACAAAATAATAGTATCGAAGTTATGGGAGTAATCACGTTTATAACCGAGTGGGTTTCCGAATAATTATCCTATATTTTATTGATCGTTTTACACCTTGATTGATTGTTTTATAACGAGTTTCTTGTTTACGATGATTGAATTTTAGTTGTGCATGTTTATTACTACTGTGTGAAACTGCCTTGATTGTGACAGTGACACACGATTTCGATGTTTTTAAATGAGGATAAGTCTTTACGATGCCGAGAAACTGTAGTAAATCAAGCTAATTCATTTATTTATTATTATTATGAGCCTGTTATGTCCCACTGGGTCTCTCTTCCGTCTTTCCATTTTTTCCTGGCTCTTGCTATATCTGGCCAATCCTTTAGATATGCGTCCAATTCGTCACGCCATCTCTTTTTGGGCCTACCACGACGCTGATTCCTGTTATTCGGAATCCAGTCAGTTGCTACTTTTGCCCAATTCTGTTGCGACATGCGGCAGATGTGGGCTGCCCAATTCCACTTTAGTTTGGCGGCTGTGTTGCCCACATCTGCGATTTGTGTGTTGGAACGAAGTATACTGTTCCAAATGCGGTCTGTGACTTTCACCCCAAGAATGCTTTGTTCCATTGCTCGCTGGCAGACCCCGACTGCGGACTTTTGACGTTTCGTTAATGACCACGTTTGCGCTCCATAGCTGAGGGTTGGAAGGATACACATGTTCATGAGTTTCCTTTTTAGGGAAAATGGAAGTGATCCTTTCATTAGGCGTTTCATCGACCAATAGCTCTTCCAGGCGTTTTCAGTGCGTCGAGCAACCTCTTTATCTTGCCTCGCCTGGAAAGAGACTATTTGGCCGAGGTATATGTAGGTACTCATGGACATATTCAACCTCCACACCCCCAATGTCCACTTTGCATTTCATGCTGTTTTTCGTCATATTCATTTCAAGTCCGACCTCGAGGCTAGCGTGGCTCAGTTGTTCCAGCATAAGACTCAACTCAGCCGCCGAAGATGAGAAAAGGACAATGTCATCGGCGAAGCGTAGATTAGTTAATCTTCTGTCTCCAACGACAATGCCCTTGTCCCGCCAGTGTACCTCAAAATTTTGGAAGACTTCCTCAAGCGATGCTGTGAAGAGTTTTGGAGACAACGGATCTCCCTGCTTGACACCCCTTCAGATCGGAAAGGATGGGCCAGTGGTGTCTAAGTGTATGGCAGATGTACTATTAAGATAAATTCTTACCAGTAATTTTACATAAACATTATTAATTTAAGCTAGATACTATTGTACATACGTTCTTGAGGGGCTTGTAGCTAAGTAATATCAGCCGCACGGGTCGATCGATCAGGTTAAGCTACGCTTGCCGCGGTTGGTCCGTGGATGGGTGACCATCTTTACATACCAAGACCCCTCCGTGCCTCGGAAAGCACGTTAAGCCGTTGGTCTCGGCTGTCATTCGTGGCTGACAGTCGTTACGGGTAGTCAGAAGCCCGAAAGTCTGACAACCAGTCTTACCAAGGGGTATCGTATTACCCAGTAACTGGGTTGTGGAGGTCAGATAGGCAGTCGCTTCATGTAAAATACTGGTATTCAGCTGCATCCGGTTAGACTGGAAGCCGACCCCAACATAATTGGGAAAAGTCTAGGCAGATGATGACTATTGTACATAAGTTTATTCATTCTACTACAGGGTGTTAGTGACATCCACGCGCAAATTGTCATCATGAATTCAGTACATGATTCTAGAACCCACAGCAAAAATTTCTAATTTTTGGTCTTTAATTAAAAAAAATATGTTGTCCATACAATATTTTGATATATATTATTTTCTATGAAACAACAGTTTCTTTTAAATAGAATTATATGCCTAATTTCATGGAAACTTTTGTCGCGGCGATGTCCATCACATCCTGTATAGGTACATACGCCAGCACATCAAGCTACTATAATCTGTCAAATTTCTTTAATAGATTTTCAACTTTATAGCTAAACCATAAGGTTCAAAGTTGATTGGGAAAATTTGACAGTTTCGGGTAGCTTGAAGTGCTGGCGTCTGTACAACTATATAAGAGTTGTAATTAGGTACTTATAGATCTTCAATAATATAGCCAATGTCACACAAATCAGCTAAGATTAAGGTAAAAAAATTATTAAATTCAAAACAAAAAACAATCACTGTCCCGAGTGGCTAAACTTTTTATGTAGATAGACATTATTTCGTCGTAGCGGTCCTACGGTGCTACGGGATACGTATAGGGCGCAACCCTGCGTAGCCGTAGCAGTTTCGTAGCAACGAAAACTTGTAATTATGCTGAATTAGTGAACTTATGATTTCATTATTTGTCATAAGGACACAAAAAAAAAATGACTGAATAATGCATTATCTTAAACATGACTTATAAATGAAATACTTATAAGACAAGTACCACCTACTGAGACATTATTTTAATATGATATGGAACAAAATTAGTAAGAATATTTTCTTCGTTTTTCTTATAAATAAACCATCATTTGGTACACAAAAAAAAGAAAGAAAATACGTTTATTTGCGGTAAACCCAAAAAAGAACAAGTTGCGGGACCTGTAAATTCCCCTCAGCTAGTCGATGATAGAATAGAATAGAATACTCTTTATTATGTACACCATATAAATTACAGACATAAATATAGAAACTATGCTATGTAGCCATCAGCCGCCTATTCCACATAGCATGAATTTAGGCTACGTATAACTTATTTTTTGTAATACCTAGTTTTGTTTAGTTTAGTCTGTTTTGATTTTGTTTTAATTTGTTTGTTTTAATTTAGTTTAACTAATTTATTAAGTTCTAATCAGTCCTACTTACACACACATACCTACATACATACACGCTTTTAACGCGTAAGGCTCCTTTTTTACATCGTTCTCACATATAATTATAAATTCAACATAAATGATGTAACTAATATTTTTGTAAAAATATAATTTAAAAGAGTGTCAATGGAGTTTCTTGCCCGTTCTTCTCCATAAGTACCTACGCTTTGGAATGGGCAACTAGCTTCATATTTTCTGACTGACCGACTTCTTGACAATTCAAAAGTGCCTGTACCTAAATGGTTTCATTGAAATAAATGCTTTGAGTTTGAGACACATACAACACACATACATACACATTCACATAGTATTTTATTTCTATTTTTTGTTAGTTACGACAACGACTTGTGTGCATGCAGAGTTTACCTATAAGTGATTATTACACATTATTCCGATTTGTTGCTTTTTTTTAAATTGCTTATAATAGTGTATACAAATTGTTGGTGAAGTAAATAAATAAATAAATAAAATAGCATGACAGGTTTACCATACGTAAGGAATTGTCAAGCTTTATGGCCACTGGGTCCTTGACTGGCCTTGTTACTTGTCGGGATTTTTTGATCTATGGCTCATTTTTCCATCGCCAGATAACTTTTATTTTTGTATGATATAACTGTCAAAAAGTAAAAATGATTCCTCGAATAAAGTTGATCAGATGATTGAAAAATCAGCCCTTAAAGAAATAAATAAGCACTGAAAAAAAAATAGATGCAAAAGTAAAACAGGACTTCTTTTTGCAATTTTTTGGCCTGCATCCTAATTGCGTAACACAATATCAATTTCAATCTGAATCATTTTGAAGGGTATTGCTAATCCATTGCTTTATATGTTCGAATAATTTGTCCGCTCAACAACGTAAATAACGCAATAAATGTTGTTGAATTGTCAAAATGAAAACCACTGCTACTGATAGTGTATTACGCTATTACGTCGCCGGCTTTTTGTCAGGAGTTTCAAACGAAATGATAACCGTGATGACAGGTAAATGCTCCTGAAATAAGTACAGAGACAGAGCGCCAAAATAAACACTGGAACTGTTTATTTATAAGCGATGGTGCTATGAACTGACGACATCGTTTCGTACTATGCATATATAATCAGCCTATAACGTTCACACTGCTGGGACATAGGCCTCATCTCAGTGAGAGGGAGTGGGCCGTAATCCACCACGCGGGCCCTGTGCGGGTTGGCAGATGCCACATGTCTTCGAATTTTTGGTTCTAGGACATGCCGGTTTCCTCACGATGTTTTCCTTCACCGTTTTGAGAGCAGTGGTGATGAAATAATTTACACAAAGTAAAGCGCCTGTCTGGATTCGAACCTACGACCTACAACTCGTAAGTCGCGGCCGTTACCACTTGGCCACCACTGCCTCAATGTCATAAACTTGTCAAAAATTTAGGGAAATTGGAGGTGTTTTTGCCATATTGAGCCTGAGATCAGACTGTGAACGTTCTTAAAATTACGAGAATTCCCCCTCTGGTATAGGGTACCCTACACCGTTATATATTTTAGGCTAATTCACTTTGTCTAGAAGCGTGAATTTTTGCACAAGAGATCCTAATGTAATTCTTAAAAATTCATCCCCTAAAGGGGTTAAATAGGGGATGAAAGTTCGTCATTTTTGGCGATGTGAAATCCTATCGGGCATACGGCATGGTCATGAAACACAGTTCAAATGACCTCTTACATCTATATAATAATATATAAAATAAGTTATATTCACATAATTTAAAAAGCTAACAGTCTTAAAATAATAATATGTACATATATATAAAAGGAGGGGAAATAATCAAAGGGCATCAAAAATTTTGTCCGCATCGCTGTCAACAGGAAACGTGCCCAAAAGGCATATATAAAATCATTATACGTGTAAGTATATATAATTCAAAGTTCTGACTGACTGATATATCAACGCACAGACTAAACCGCTGGTCCTAGAGACATGAAATTTGGGGAGTGTGTTCTTTGTGAAGAGTAGGTATCCACTAAGAAAGGGTTTTTTGAAATTCCACCCCTAAGAGGGTGAATGGGGGGAGGGTGAAATTTCACGCGGACAGAAGTTATTTATAAAGCCTGTAAAAATCATTATGAGTTCAAATGCATTTGCATTTGGTAAATACAAATGCAAATGTATTTGATCTCATAATTACTTTTTAATGAAAATGGGATTTCCCGTTATGGCCACAAGTATTCCTTACTTAAAATACTTACAAATAAAATAGTATTATTGACATTATCAATTAGATTTCTATGATCACCGAGTGGACTTTGCACATTCTTTGATTTTGGTGACTGGCGTCTTTATTTTAAACATTCTCACTTATATACACCGAAGAAGCTGCTAACGCAAACGTCAAATATATCAATGACATATAAATATGAATATATTTCCTAAACCGGTCCTAGCCGACGCCGTGTAGTCATCTCTAAGCGCCGCTATTACGAGTATTTGCAGAATTTACTATTTGTTTAATAGACACACGTCACGCATTTCAATTGAAATTTCGCACAATTTCGTGGTATAAATATAGAGCTAAAAAGAAGTCAAACAAGACTTGACATTTTATAACTAGATTAACAGATTAGATATTGCACCAGCAGTGTAATTCTGGAAAACTCACTATTGAACACATCAATATAAGAAATTTTCTATGATTGAGTAACCCGTCATTTATCTGTGTTGGTACTGTGTCTGTTTTGTGTGTACTATGTTTTGATAATTGGGTTTGGTTCTCGTCGCGAATTCTCCTTTATTTCTTCTACCGAATCAAAACGGGTGCCACGTAGTGGTAATTTGAGTTTAGGAAAAAGAAAGAAGTCGACTGGAGCCATATCTGGTGAATAAGGTAGTTGCTCCATGGTATTTGTTGAGTTTTTGGTAAAAAATTCGTTCACAATGATGGCCTTGTGCGAAGGCGCATTATCGTGGTGCAAAATCCAACAATTTTCTTTCTACAAATCTGGCCTTTTTCTTCCAATTTGCTCTCTTAAACGCCACATAATGCTCAAATAATATACTTTAGGTATTTAAAACAACATGACGTTGATTTTTGATCGACTTTGGCATGGTTTTTTCGGTTTCGATTCAGTTGGAAGGCGCCACTCCGAAGCTTGTTGACTAGTTTGCATGTCAAACTCGTAAACCCACGTCTTGTCACCAGTAACAATGCGTTTCATGAATGTTGAGTCGGAATTGGCTCGTTGTAGCATGTCTTCATCGAATCTTATGCGATTGCGTTTTTGGAGAAAATTCAGGTCTTTTGGGACTAGCCGAGCGGCAACATGTTTTATACCCAAGTGATTATTTAAAATGATACCTACGGATCGACTCGTGAGACATAGGAAGTTCAGCGGCTATCTCTCTCAACCTTGAATGAGGATTTTCAGTCACTATTTCCTCACTTATGCGATGTTAACTTTTTATTTATTTATAACTTCAGTTGATGACGTTGATGGCCTACCAGGGCGGCGAGGCAAATCTTCCAGCATATCTCGATCACTTTTGAACGCTTTGTACCACTCATATGCATGTGTTTTTGATAAAGCCGATTCACCGTAAGCCTTCTGTAACATTTTCAGTGACTTCGAACACGAAATTCCATTGACAATGCAAAATTTAAGACAAACTCTTTGTTCGATTCGCAATACATAGTAGAATGATCTAACTAATAACAGCACTGTGTTTAATTTAATCTAAACTCAAACTCCGCGCCAAAATGGAAAACAGTTGTGCCAATTTAACAACAAAAAAAAAATTGAATTTGGAACCATAAACAAATCATCCATTCCCGATACTTTTTTGACTGAATGTATAACTTCAAGCATTGTACTTACGTCTTCAACTGTTGTTACGTTATCTGCAACTCTTGCAATATCTTGACAAGATTTCGGGTTGGTCGAATTACGGTCAGCAAAACCATATCTTGTAAGTGCAAGACCCACAAATAATACTAGTGACCACTGCATATTGACACGTATACACTTTATCAAATGTAGAATGAATCGTGATGGATTAGCTTTTATACTAAAATACATAATTATGCTATTCCTACCAGTTTGACTACTAGACTGACCTTAAGATACTGGTATCTGTGTGTGTACGAAAACAGGAAACTTTATCTGAATTATTACTACGTGTACCCTCATCCTAATACTCAGTGTTCTTTAAAAAATCAAGAGTGAACAGACACGCTCTGGGCACGCTCGTTCCATCATAGACCTCATCCATCGCTTTTCATCAGGCGTGATCGAAGTCAAGAGCAGGCCCATTTAGCAATAAAAAAAACTCCAATGAAACGATGGATGAATTGTGTGAAAGAAAGGGAGTGAGACTGAGAGTGAGTGAGAGTGAGACTGAGAACTGAGATGACGGCTGATAGAGCTGAATGAAAGCAAAGATCAGCTCTTCTGTACACCACCGTGTGGGTGGCTGTGTGGGTTTACAAGACCGGTTTGCAAGTCATCAGAGAGCTCACGAAAGGAAAGAAAATTAGTCTCGGTCGCAGCCGCTGGATACGGTGGAAAGGACCAGGTATGTACAGACGCCAGCACATCAAGCTACTACAAACTGTCAAATTTCTTTAATATATTTTGAACTTTATTGCTGAAGCATAATGTTCTAAATTGATTGGGAAAATTTGACAGTTTCGGGTAGCTTGATGTGCTGGCGTCTGTACATATGTATGTTACAGGTTGGCAGGGACATCGAAGCGCAAACTGGAACCATGAATTCAGCAAATGATTCTAGATCCCAGAAATTTTTCGTTGGATATCAAAACGCGATCAAAATGCAGAAGAACAGCTGATTTAAAAAAATAACCGAAGAAAAATTTCAACGCAGTTAGGGTTCTGAATCATGTATTGAATCCACGGTAACAGGTTGTGCGTCGATGTCCCTGATATCCTGTATATATAATTAAAGAAAACGACAAGCGGACAACGGTGCCGACCCCAAATACATAAATTGGTATAAGGATGGAGCATAATGATAAAGATTTAAACATAATTACTTTATGACCTGAAGTAAAATATTAATAGAATAAGTAAATGAATGGAAATATAAATACATAGATAATAGGATATAAAGTAATTTTAATAGATAGATTCAATAATAATAATACATAATTATGAATAACAGATATAATATATTAATAAGTAAAATAACAAAAATAAATTATAAAATAATACTTAATAATTATACTACATTAATAATAATGTACTTACAATTTATAAGCGAGTAAAGAAATGAGCAATCTAAAATATAAATAGAGTAAGTAAATGAATGGAAATATAAATACATAGGTAATAGGATAGAAAATAATTCTAACTTTATAATAATGAAAATTATCTAATAAAGCGCTCTTCCTCTCTCTACTTATTTAAATATTTGCTGTGCCCGACAGGGTCGATAATTGTTTCTATTATTTTTTATTTACCACCTGTTAATTGTACATTATGGATTGCAATAAACTATTTGATATTTGACCATTCAATAAACAACGAAGAACTAATTACATAAAGTTAACGACCACATTAGATTTACTATCATGTTCACAGCGGCTCGCCATTGTGTACCATTCATAAGAACATTAAACTGAATGCATCCACAATGCGACATAAATCATAACTCTATAATAAAGCTCTATTTGACGCACTGCACTTGCGAACTAGTAATCGTCGATTTATATCTACTAATGAAGTATTGTTCTCGCTCTTTATTGTCGTGGCGTATGTGTGGCGTGGATGGAATTCTGAATAGTTCTCTGGAAGGATGTCGAAGACCTCCGGTGGCGATTGTAAGTTAATTGCGGATCCTTATCTGGGCTTAGGGACATACATCCTTGACTTACGGACTTACCTAGAATTATAAAATATATACATTACTTTTTAAAACCTTTTTCAATAGCACCAGTAACCGTGTAGGTATCTCTGAACCAAATTCTGGATTTACACGTGGGCCTAGAGCGAAAAGTTATGTACCTAAATCGATTCTTGAATTCGAAATATTCGTTTCGCGCATAATAATATATGTACCGTATTTCGATTTAAGATTTTATTCATATCAATGGATGATAATAATTGTGTTTGTTGCACAATTTAAACGAAAATGCTATAGCATAGTAAATAGAATAGAATAGTTTCTTCTTTTCGAAAATCTATCAAAACGTTACATTTACTTGGCGTGTTCGTGCTAGGTTGTGTATTCCTAGAGAGCGTTTTTGACACCGTCATTGCAGCTGTTAGGTAGCGGCCACAACTGTTCCAGGAAACCATAACTAGTGAACAAATTTGAGGACCTAGCACGAACGCGCGAAGTAACCGTGACGTAAATTTGCTCTCTCCGTAGGGAGACCGCAAAATAATAGACAAGGAATTGTTTTATTGTACACCATTGTCTTGTACCTTCTTTGTAACCTTCGTAATCTGAGTCCATGATCAGTCTAAATTAGGCTTAAGGTATCCTTTCTTTTTTCCTAGTCAAAACTACCTTTAGGTTTGCTTAGTCATAAACTACCCTCCTAGGTTGCCCTAGGTTAGAACCCCGGCGTAGGTGTGAGATGGAACACCGGGGTGGTTTTTAGTCAGTAAGAGTCTGACAGGCCCCGGACATCCATGAGGATTTTCTACCCAGGAAACAAAAAAAAAAAGAAGTTTAACCTAACCCCTAGGTTTGTCTAGTCATAGAAGATGATGCCAGATTCACCAGTGCCTTCTATCTTTACAATGCCCTTTTGAACGTCTTACACTTTATTTTCGGTAGGAGACGATTTTGATGAAAAAAAAATCTGCTGTGTAATACAAAAGTTCAATAACTACTTGACCAAAATGTATGAAACAGCTGATTTTTTTTTCGTGGTTTCAAAGCTGGTCCCATAGGGAAAGTTGTTCAGTTCGACGGTCTAAAGCAAAGATGGTTTAAACTTTTTCGGGTTCATTTTTTTACACTTTGTGTAAGCTGACCTCTAATGTTATTAAAACTCTTTACTACGCTAGGCTAGGCCTGCTCAAGTTCGAAGTGTTACCGATTTACGATCAAATTTACTTTACAAGGTGCAGTCAAGTATGGGGCTGTGCCAGAACCTTTCCGGACGAAATCCTTCATAGCTCGTACAATGAAAGTGTAGCTTGCCAATAAGACTGCAAAATAGTTTATTTATTCGGTGTCTGAACTACATCTAGTACATATTTTCTTTCTACGACCAAGGCGCGTATATTTACGATTCAACAGAGAATTCAGTAATAGAATTAATATTTGTGTTATACAAATATGGCACGATCATTTGCATGTCAAATATGTACCGACTAGGCTAATGTAGTAGGTGTGTGATGAGTAATTAGATGAGCGGCTCCCAGAGGATGAGGTGCCAATGGCGATAAGTAATGGTGTCCCAATGCGGGAAAAGGCTTGGTTGTAACACGACATGGTTGGCGAAGTTCGAAAGTAGGAATACACAGAAGGTGTACTCGAAATAAATGTGATTTGGAGATGTTTCGATAAGGCTAGTCGGATCCAAATGGTCTTTAAAGCATCAGCTATAAGGCCTTTAAGACCGTGCTGCCGCTTCATATAATTTATTAGATATTCTGGTATTCAGCTGCATCCGGCTAGACTGGGAGCCGACCCCAACAAAGTTGTGAAAGGTTAGGCAGATGATATTTAGGCCATAATGACCATGTAGTAAGAAGAGTCACAACGTGCGTAGGCGAGGGTTAGATGATAAAATTGAAACAATAAAAGAAAGCGAACAACAAAACTTCAAGTAACTTTGACTGTCTCTGTACTTTGTCCGGTCGTCGACACCTGTCAGTGCGACAATTCTATATATTATACTTACAGATCAAATTCGCAAATTCGTTTGTACAAAACTGACAGGTTTAAAGAACGCATTCTCTCGACGCACGGCCGGACTGTAGTTCTCACTGCGCCGTGCGGTACACAGCAAAAAGTACTATATTTTCGACCATATCGACTATTTCCATAATATCACAGCAAAATATCCTAACTTTTGATATTTTTATAGAGAATCTTTATATGAGTAACAAAGTACTAGGCCTCACAAAAAGAACTTACTGATATTTTTAACAGCTACTCTCGAAAGGGTATTTGTATTATGATCTCAGACTGTTGTTTTTATATTGTTAAGAAGCCGTTTATTACCGCCCAACCCTTTCTATACCACCCACGGAATAATAGTTAAATAGAAATTGTAAAATACAGTACAAATCTTTGAAATAATAGGTATAGGTATTACAAAGTAAGCCTGCCGGCAGAGTTGGTTACAAAGTATGATGTCTGTACTAGGATAAACATAGTTAAAAGTAGATTGTTATACAAGGGGCTAAAATGACCCATTATCCGAGGTAGTTTTAGTCCCGAGCTTTAGTGAGGGAGTAAATAGTTTCTATTTACTATTTATTTATTTTTATATTTATTTATTTACTATTTATTATTTATAGTTTCTATTTACTCCCGAGCTTTAGCGAGGGAGTAAATAGAAACTATAAACCGAAACCGAAAATAGAAACCGAGTTATAATATTAATAATATTTTAATAATAAATTAATAATATTATAATAATAAACCGAAAATAGAAACCGAGTTATAATGGGTTTTTAGCGCCGTGTGTTACACTCTACTTTTCCTTCGATTGTGAGAAAATAAAATAATCCAATACAATATGAAATAGTTTATTTTATTAAAAATTAAAAGTACAATTTGTACAATTCTGGATATTTAATGAGATGTTTTTCATTTCATGTGAAGATGAATGTTGAGTTGTCTGTGGGGTAAACGTGGGAGATACACGTAGTTCCAGGTTTGAGGGTCACTCGTTCGAATGTTTTGGATAGAGAATCAGCTGAGTTGACTCATCCCTTGATGTCGATGGTCGTGGGTTAGTTGGGAGAATATTGATGCGTTCCGTGATACGCTGGGTGATATCGAATTTGTTTCTTTTCCTTTCTGTTCCATTTGCAAATTATCTACTAGATGATGACATTTTCACTGTTGTAAAATAAATTACGGTCACCAATTAAATTTGCAATCAGGGAAACATTCTAAAGGTTTCGCTCCAATGTCTTTTTTTAAATTTCTTCTGTAGCCGCAACGCAATGCACATTCTAACGAAGAGATCGCCGCTTTA
Organism: Hydraecia micacea; assembly: GCA_914767645.1. NCBI lineage: Eukaryota > Metazoa > Arthropoda > Insecta > Lepidoptera > Noctuidae > Hydraecia > Hydraecia micacea. Next base: position 11,913,568 of record OU611780.1, read on the forward strand.
AATTCCATTTTCAAAAATAAAATGTTCTTTTTTATGAAAAAATAATATGTCGAGTCTTTATTCATGATTATTATACTTATGAATAAAGACTTTCGTTTTTGTACGCTCGTTGGTAATAGACAAATATAAAAAAATCACTAATGTAGTTTATTATATTATTATTAGCCTGTGATGTCCCACTGGGGGGCAAAGGCCTCCCTACTCTCTTTCCACTTCTCTCTGTTAAAAGCTGCTAATGTAGTTATTTCATTATAATTCAATCAATTGACGATTTCTAAGTGAGCTCTGAAAAAACTGTTTCGTGCGCTGTAATCGCTAATTATTGTAGGTACCTACATTATTTTGTGTTTGCATGCTGGACATATTTATTCGGTCTTTAATTATATTATAATTTGCTTATTCACGGTCTGACGTAAACATATTTTTGCTGTCAGTAGGTAGATATTTAGTAGCACTTTAATTAATATGGCAAGTCTACCTACATACATCTAAGTACCTACCTCCACCACACCTCGGGCAGTCAACCCACAACCAAACTTGCTGATTAGCATATTATAGTCAAAGTCAGTGAAAGTCAAAACATTTATTTCACACAAACGACAATAAAGGCACCTTTGAACGTAAAAATTTACAGTAAAATATAATTGATTCTAGTCGCCTCTTCCAAAAGGTCGTTTCGTATGGAGAAGAATGGACAAGAAATCCATTATAATCTTTTGACCTCGACATGAGCCTCCACGTGATACTAGGTACGTTCTAGGTAGGTAATGTAGAAGAAGAATTCATTTAGGTTTTATTATACCATCACAACTTAACTCAGGCTTTCGAACTAAGTAAGTTTAGAGAATGTTCCTCGCCGAAACCAGGATGATGCTCAACAGTAGCAGCTTTTAATGGTTTCAATGTAAAATTATGCTATTCGCGCTAACTCTATGCTCCCCGTGAAATGTTAATTTATGGACATTATGGCTTGAATTCATGAAAAAGGGTAACCAGTTCGAATGTGCTCTACATTCTGAGTTACAACTATATCATTGCTTTCAAATCAAACATACATAACTATTATATTACAGCTTTCACAGGAAATTACCAGGACCATGGCAATTCCTTTCTTAAAATTAAGGTAAAAAGTTACGGGTGTCGACGAAAATTACCTAAAGACTTTTCTCCTAAGCGGTAATAACCACCCAATAAGATACTAATAAAGACATTAATCAAGGGTCAAACATGTTTATTATTTTTCTAATAGACATGTATTGCTATCAAAACCAATCTGTCAATAAAAAAAAATATGACTTTTTTCCATTCAGGGTTATCTTAAACCGTTATTCTTTTATTTTTATCTTCAAATTCGGTTGCTATCACCATGCTATTTGACAAAAGTATATTCCGATAGTATTGATAAGGCAAAATGACTAATAATTTGTAAGTAGACCTGCCTACTTACAAATTACCTATCTTCTTCATTTAAATGTTTGTTGGCAGGTATGTACCTATATTTTTACGTAGTAGCAACATTCGGAAATGAAGTGCAATGGCAGTGACATAAGAGAAAACGTACAAAAGTAAATAAATATATACTTTTATTTATGTGTCTGAAATCCGGGAATCTTTTTCGTAACAAAAAGGTACCTAAATCTAATTAAAAAAATTGGAGTAATTTTATGAACTAACTACATTTCGTTGTGACACGCTACCTCGCAAGTTGGTACGGTCCCGCGGCATTCTCCTTTATCGTATGGTACCTCTTACCGTATTCGTTTAGAATGAGAAGCGCCATGAAAGCTCCTTGCCTAGGCTAAGTGTTATTCTATGACTGGCATAAGCTATTATCGTGCTAATTTACTGTTGATTAATAAACGTCCTCAACCAATCAGCGTCTTTGTTCACTTGCATTGGTAACCCGTCTCGGTCGTCGCTTCGTGAGATAAAAATACTGTAAGTAGGCCTGCGTGCTTTATAATCTACAAAAACAAAAATTATAGTACCTACGCTATAATATTCTGTTTATATTGACTTTGGTTTTGAATTGAATTTAATGAATTCCTGCCATTTCAGCATTCATCTCGGTTTATCTAAAATTTTCGAGCTTCTTCGCTCGCTCTTGCATTCTACGTTCTTTTATTTCTCTAGCTTTTCTGCATGAATCGCTAAGTTACTTCTATTTCTGTATGAACGTTCACAGAATACCTAATCTATCGAGACCGAGAACTATAGAGGAAAGTCACCAAATATGAAATAGTATCCTAATATGGAATTTCTTCATTTCTCTAAGACTATAAGTATGAAACGCAACACTCGACCATCTTCTGTTTCATTCGGTCTACTAACTATCGCACTCACACCATCAAGTCAGTTGCGCGAACGCTTCACGTGTGGCAGGCGTGTTTTGTTTTGTTGTCGTGCAAAAAATTTTAAAGGTTAATTAATAAATGAGTATTACCAGCTGTTATGTTTGTATACATAAGTGTTATACTATTTAGTATATCGGTATTACGTTTATTTCACCATTTTGTGATCTTTTGTCATTTAAATATTGTGACTTGAAAAAATATTTAGAAGAGTTTGAACTAGTATGAAAATCCAAATATGGACAGTGGGCTCTGGACACATTATGATTGTGCTGGTCTCAATACTGAATACTTTATTGCATTCCATAATGTGTACATAGTTGGTATGTTAAAACATTGAATCAATTATGGACCCTGTCGGGCACAGCAAAGTTTGATACTGGTCCAGAGTTTGATACTTGGATCTGTGACTTTTGCAAGTAATTATGTAACTTCTTTCATTTATCACAATATGTTATATTCATTTAATTGATCTCAAAGATATTAATGTCCATTTTTGTTATTGTTATGTTGATTTATGCTTATATTCCATATATGGGTACCTATTCCATATTTGGTTACTCATTTGTGATTTTGTATTTTGTGTTAGATTTTAATTTGATAACTAATATATTTGATTAAAGGCTGTTAATTACTACATATAAATGTATGACTGATTAGTAAAAACATTGAACTGTTTTAATTTATATGAAGTTTTTTTTTTATATCCCAAAAACAAAATGGTATTCCATATTTGGTGACTTTCCTCTACATTTCGAGCTCACTTCGCTCCCTCTTGCATCCTACATTCTGCAGGTGCATCATCCTAAAAAGCCCAGTGGGGTAATTGCGTAACAGACTACCCAATAGCAATGCTTGCTGCGTAGCAATTGGTTTTATTTTGACAGTTCAACAACAGTCGTTGCGTTATTTACGTTGTTGTGTAGACACATTTTTGGAACAAATGAAACAATGGATTAGCAATATCCTTAAAAATGATTCAGATTATGATTGATAGTGCGTTACGCAATTAGGGTGCTGGGCCTCCAATAATTAAAGACGGCTCTGTTTTCGGTCACGTATTCAAAGGTTTCATTGAAATTGTAAATAACTGAGCAGATTGAAAACCCTACATGACCTACCTCAACTAACGTAACACATCCACATTTCGCCAGTTATGTATAAGTCCGATGTAATAGGAGGAGATCCTTTTTATAACACTTTGACCCTGAAGGACCTCATGCTCAGCGGTATCGCTTGTGACCAGGCGTCAACTAATCCGTAATTATTCTTGGTATTCTTATAACCTAGTATTCATAGATGGTATGTCTGTATAAAAAAGAGGTTCTACCATCTCATTGTCTGGTTATTACGAGGGGAGGTCCAAAAGTTCGTGGAATGGAGGGGATGGAGTGGGGATAGGGGCGCTCGCTTAGTGTCATACTAATTGGGTACTCATCATTAGTATATAAATTGAGTTTCAGCCCTGTTGCGTCATTCGTTTACGAATACTCGCCTGCTAAACAAGTCAATCTGGAAGAAAACTGAAACTATGGAGAAAATTGAACACCGTGCTGTGATAAAATTCCTTACAAAGCAAGGAAAGAACGCTCAGACCATTTTTAATGAAATGGAAACCGTTTATGGGGAACAGTGCCCTAGTAAATCAGTGATTTACAAGTGGCATGGTCTTTTTAAACATGGTCGGGAGTCGATTGAAGACGACCCCCGCTCAGGAAGGCCAGTTGAGGCCACCACATCAGACATCGTCGAAAAAGTGGAAAAAATTGTACTGGAGGACACCCGTTTGAAGAAAAAACAGCTATCTGCATTAGTTGGAGTATCAGATACCACCATTTTGCGAATCCTACATGACCACCTGGGTATGACAAAAGTCAGTGCAAGATGGGTACCGAGAATGCTCACGCCGCTTCAGAAACAGCAGCGCGTCGATGCGTCGAAACAATTTTTGGAGTTGTGTGGAGACGAACCTGCACAGATTTTGGAGCGGATTGTTACCGGAGATGAAACATGGGTTCATCACTTTGAGCCTGAGTCCAAACAAGAGTCCATGCAATGGCATAAAAAGGGGACACCACCGCCAAAGAAATTCAAAGTGTCGGATTCGGCTGGAAAGTTGATGGCTACTGTTTTTTGGGATTGTGAGGGGATAATACTGATTGATTACAAAGAAAAGGGGAAGACCATAACCGGAGAATACTACGCAACGATATTAGAAAAATTAAAGGATGCCATCAAGGAAAAACGTCGAGGAAAATTGACCAAGGGTGTGTTGCTCTTGCAAGACAACGCGTCAGTTCACAAGAGCAAAATTGCAATGGCTGCTATGCACACGCATGGCTTCGAATCACTAGTCCACCCACCCTACAGTCCAGATCTGGCCCCAAGTGATTTTTATTTGTTCCCCAATTTAAAAAAAGACTTAAGGGGAAGGAAATTTTCCGACGACAATGAGGTAAAGGAGGCAATTTTGGCTCATTTTGAGGCAAAAGATACAAAATATTTTTACGATGGTTTAGCAAAATTAATTCATAGATCTAATAAATGTATTCAGCTTAAGGGTGATTATATTGAAAAGGAAAAATAGATTTATTGTTTAATTTTATTTAAAACCCTTTCATTCCACGAACTTTTGGACCTCCCCTCGTAGGTATACCATGTACACAGAATATTAAGTTCGCTTATTATTCGCATACTTATAAATCATTGATGATAAATCAACGACAATTTGGTGTTGTCAATCATTGAATTTTATTGTGTAGATGCACACGATAAGGACGTTCAATAATGCATGATGTATCATTACAGATAATTTGAACGCATAACACACCCAAAACACCTGCGCATCTATGTACCTACATAATTGCATAATCATGAAGTAACTGCGTCGCATACTCAATTTTACATTTAAAAAAATCGAATGTTTCAATCAATCTCAATTTTACATTAAAATTATTTATTTATTTCAGTTATATTACTATGTATATCGGCCTGCATGCCTGTCTTTTACCGCTCCCACAGATAATATATTACTACGTACGCTACTAATAAAATAATAAAGATTATTTACCATAAAATATCGAATCAAGGACATGGTATTATGTGCATTCTTCCCCTCCTCATTATGGTTTTCAAGGCCATCCTCGTTTGGTCATAAATGATTTTATTTTTGTAAGTAGGTTTAAACAAAAAATGTTATGTAAGTACAGACGCCAGCACATCAAGCTACTACAATCTGTCAAATTTCTTTAATAGATTTTCAACTTTATTGCTTAAACATAAGGTTCAAATTTGATTGGGAGAATTTGACAGTTTCGGGTAGCTTGATGTGCTGGCGTCTGTACATACAGTGGCGTTCATAAGTCGATTAGCAATCTCACAAAGCAATAGATTGACGCTTCGGTTTGACTTACGACCTTATTCTATAAGTTGTTTCTATACTACCTATAGACACGCACACACACTAACTTTATTAGGTAGTTCGATACAATTAATAATCATTAGTTTTTTGTCTCGATCGTTCGTCTTGTTCACACAAATAATTTTAGTAGGGAGACCACAGAAAACCAACAACCAACTAAATTATTTTGATTTCTGTGAGGTAGACAGAGTGTGGGTGTTCGTTACGATTACGACTATGTTGTAGTTATTATTTAAAAAAATGCAGTCAAATATAGATATTGAAGCGAGGGCAAATATTATTGCGCTGCATAAAATTGGATAGGTACTTATAACAAAACCCAAATAGCGAATGAAACCGGACTAAGTGTGAGTGTATCATTTAAATATTTCCTAATTTACTAAACATAAATCTACTTAAATCAAAAGCATTGTTGATCGTTATACTCAGAAGATGCCTTATTTTCATTATGAGGTTTAAATAAAAGAAAAAAAAAAATATAAATCATTTTAAAGATCATTTATTTAGATTAGTGAATGATGAGTAGGTAATATATTTTTCACTTCTCATGCTCTAATAGTTCGTGTTTATGTTGTGCGTAGGCGACATAAAACCGCTTTTTATGTTCTAGTGCATAAAGTATTTTTTTTTTTTTTAAGACTAAGGTAATCAGGCCCAACAGCCACACACGCAAAATAAAACGTCGCAGATTAAAGTCGTTATTTTATTTCATTTGCTTTAATTTCTATCACTTCCGTGTTTTCTATCGTTAATTTAATAAAACATGCAGAAAATTAAAAAAAAACTTTTAAAAAGTTTCGTGGCGGGAATTAGCTATTCTCTTCTTCAATTTTGCAACATTCTATATGCCTGTTTCATTTTCTCGCAATCGAAGCGAAAAGCAGATTGTATAACTCGGGCATAAACGAGCCATTTTACAACTCGACTTAACTATCCACACTCGCCTGCGGCTCGGGTGGATATAAACATCTTGGGGTAAAATGGCTTCTTTTATGCGCTAGTTATACAATCTACTATTATTTCTGTTATCACTTAACATGCATTTTTTATTGTAAACCCTTTATTGCAATAACAACATTAATAAAAAAGACAGCAATTTTATGCATATTAAGTATTATTATTGCAAACAAAAATAAATATTTAAAAACTAGATGAGGTCGGCGTTTCCTATCCGACTACTTTGAGAACAAGCATCGAAACAAACTCTGAGGTCTCAGCCTCTTTTAAAGTCCAGACATATCTTGGTCAGATCATGTGAGGACCATTGGATTAGTGTCTAAAATTGTATTTTTAGGAAAGAAACAACAGATTTGAGTGGACCTGTCTAGTCAGTGCACACATTTGTCGGTAAATGGTTAAAAAATCTGCAGAGAGTTTGACCTGAAAGCAATGGAACGGAGTATTCTGTGTATTCCTAAACTTGTAGGCCGAGCCACAACTAAAACAATTCGTTACAGATCAAAAATAACTGTTGTCACTCGAAAGCTAACACGCTAAAATGGAACTAATTAGGCTGGGACAGTGGACATATCTGGCGAATGTTAGACGACTATTATGTCAAACTAATGACAGATATGGCAGAAAGACATGAGCTTCTTTAAAATTGCTTGGGTTTTACCATATTTACATAGAAGGCAATCGAGAAAGTAAGTTGCATGAAAGGGCCTCCCCGAGCGACGTACCTACTCTTCGACATTTTGTTAAGTCCGGCGCACCCTGGGCAATCGACTTCAGTCGATTGGCTAATCCTTTCACCACGATGGCAAATATAAGTTCCAATCTGCTCTTCACAGGGTCAAACAGTCCGCTAGTAAAACCAGCCTTGAAATGATTTTATTTCCGTAAGTAGGTATGTACAAACACTTTTACACGTCAATCATATTTTTTTTAAACTCAATCAATATCGAAGGGTTCTCTCGGGATAAAGCAGATGTTCGTACTGAATTATCCCATAAGACACGTTGTGACATCTTATGTGTTCAAGAGACCCACTGAGATTCCACCCAAAGCAGGCCTCACATTCCTGGACTGTCCCTTGTCGCCGAGATCTGTCACCCGAAGAACGGTAACGCAGTGTTTGCTGCTCCTGGCAGGTATCCCTAGGTACTTATGGCCGAGTATTATACTATCTGTGCTACGGCTAAATAAAACACAATCGTTCATTTTTATTTATACAAAGATTTATTCTTCGTAAATTACGATGTCAAATAAATAAAAGTTCAAACAAACGAAGTAGAAATGCATTTATCAGAAATAATTGTAATCTAATACTTCCATTATAATCTTTATAATACAAGAAATACATGATTAATTCATAAACCATCAGGTTTTAAAAATACTAGTATAAAAGTAATGTCAACATTGGTAGGCACTTAGTTTCAATCACTCAATCAACTCAGCCTGTCGCAGTCCACTGCTGGACATAGGCCTCTCTATCCAGCCTGCGCCACAGCACCCTATCCTCCACCTTCCACATCCAGTCTGCCCAATCCAGTATTAAGGGCGTCCATCAAGCTGGTTGATGTCCCACACTAAGCGTGCCGATACGTGGTCTCCACTCTAGAACTCGTCTGATCCACCGGCCATGGATCCTTTGACAAACATGGCCAGCCCACTGCCACTTCAGCCATTGGTACTTAGTTTAAATAATACTTACACATTATCAAAAGTGTCTAGGGATCAAGTACGTTTTAGAGTACCGCCGCAATTGAGGATTATTACTTTAACTTTTTTGGATCGTTTTTGTTTCTTTTTAGTTAATTTTACTACCTATTTGAATAAAGAATTTTCTTTAAGTTTTGATTAAAAATAGAAAATCAACTGTCAATCAGGATTCCTATAAAAGTGTGTTTTTACAAAACCATTACAAATTACAATTTCTGCATCGGAACTGAAAAAAATTGCATCGATACGATATGGAGCGACGACATCATTTGACACGAGAAGAGATGATGAGAGCCGTCGGAATGTTGCAAGCTGGTTCCAGGCAACGTACTGTGGCTGTCGCTCTTGGCACTACACAGATCATCATAAGCGTGTGAAGACCAACTGGACTTTGAGGGTCGAGAAGTTGGAGTCGCGTCACAACACGAACTTCAAGTCGTTCGTGGTGCGTGTTCCGACACATCATCTCGAGAAGTTCCTCAAGGAAGAGTTCTGGCCGAAGGGTGTCGTGTACCGCCGGTTTTGTGGCTGGCTACATGACACCAGTCAGCGAAACACGACGCAGACACTTCGTGTGCGTTAGTTAGTTTTTTAGTGTAAATATAATGTAGTATGTATTTATAGTTTTTTTAAGTTATATTGATATTGTATTTTATGTATTTTATATGAGCCTTGATGCCTGAAATAAATGGATAAATAAATAAATAAGCCGCCTCTGGACACGCTATAGTATCACGGGCAGCGTGACCGAGCGGCATGGAGGACGATCTCGCATCACCACTTGCAGACAGGACCGTTACATCCATACCATGACCGCCGTGATGTTGGCTACGAGGTTCCACAGCTCTTGAGGCTTGCTGATAAGCGACCAAACCATCCGAAATCGTTTACGTGAAGTGGGTCTGCGTTCCCCAAGGCCGCTGAAAGTTCCACCTATAGCAGCCCGCAATTGTAGGGCCCGTTTACAATGGGCTCGCGAACAAAGAAATTGGGAGGAAGAAGACTGGCGTTGTGTTTGTTTTTCCGATGAATGTCGTTTCCATATGGGGCCGGAATCCGGATACAAGACGTACTCGAGTTTGGAGGACCTCTGGATGTTAAGGCCGGTATTTGGATCGATCGGTGCAAGAACCGATCTCATTTGGATCAGGGGCAACCTCAATGCTCAGATTTATGCGGAAAGGATTGTTTCAGACGTGGTTGGGTGATTCGTTTCGACTAATGCACGACAATGCACGTCCACACACGGCTAGAGTCGTAATACGCAATATTGCCGATGCTCGTATCAACGTTCTGCCGTGGCGGATGCCGTGCATACCCCACAACAACTTTTTGACTTGTTAGAAAGAACGTGGGCGGTCATTCCTCAAAGTGATTTAGATGAACTGATTTTACGCACGCAAATCGCTGTGATTGTGCGATTCGTGTCAATGTTGTTAACACTTTAATAACGATTATGAATGTTTTTATCGTTACAATAAAAATCCTCATTATTGCCTTTTTTGACATTTAATTGACGACATTAAATTAGGTTAATTTCCCGCAATTTGCAAAAATTGCTATTTTTCTTGATTTTTACAAAATACAGGGATAAGTTGTTCACTTAAGTGTTTAAACATAGGAATTAAGGTGAATGCGCAGTGGTAGACCGCGACATTCAAATTTACTTACGTTTTTTGCAATTTGCAGGCCAGTGTCAGTAGGTTGTATCTTGATCAAAATTTGATTCGCGACAATAACAGGTACGTATTTATAGAATTATAATCATTAGAATCATTAATACATCTTTCTAAGTTAGATTTGTACCACTAAGCAGTTTTACATAAGAGATTTGTTGTCGTGGTACAAATCTAACTTAGAAAGATGTATTAATGATTCTAATGATTATAATTCTGTAAATACGTACCTGTTATAGTCGCGAATCAACTTTTGATCAAAATACAACCTGACACTGATCTGAAAATTGCGAAAAACGTAAGTAAATTTGAATTTCGCGGGCTACCCTGGCACTTCCCCCTTAAGTTAAGAAGCCAGTCTGGAAGAATAGAGTTTGTAAATATTAATTGGATAATTTTTTATACTTAAAATGTACTTGATCCTTAGACACTTTTGATGTGTGTAGGTATTATTATTTTCTAATTATGAAGCCAATCTTGAAAGTAAATGTTTGTATATGAATGTGACGTATCTGCCCCACGATTCCATTACAACTTCGGTGAACTTGAGGTCATTCTGCAGAATATTTACCAGGACGTCTTTGAACACCTGGAAAATATAAATGATCAGTTGATCACACTAATATTATAAAGGCGAAAGTTTGTGAGTGTGTTTCATTTCACTTTTATCATATTATGTTTTTAATTAATCATGCATTCGTGCGTGAACTTAGTGCCATGCGTTTAAAAATAGTGAAGAAATCACACTAATATTATAAAGGCAGTTTGTAAGCGTGTGTGTGTGTGTGTGTAAGGGTGTGTTTATATGTTTGTTACTTCTTCACGCTCAAACGGCTGGACCAATTTTGATAAAATTTTGTATGGAGGTAGCTGACACCCTGTATTAACAAATAGGGTACTTTTTATCTCAATATTCCCACGGGATCGACACTGCGGGTGAAACTGCGGGGCGCAGCCTGGGCCTATAGTTCCACTTGTGTAGACAAACCTAGCTCGCGAACACAATTATCTATCATCATCGCCCTAGCCTTCATTAACGTTGTTGGGTTCGGCTTACAATCTAACTAGATGCAGCAGAGTCATCAAAATCCGGAGCCCTGTGGTGTCATAGGAAACCAGTAGATGCCACAAACGCAGGTGACTGTGTAGGTACTGCTGAAGTTCTATTTTGGGCAACTGAAGGCCATATTTCGTAATGTTACCCCCACGGGGACCATTTTTTCGGGGGTCATTTGCTGTCCATCCACGAAAAGCTATGGAAGTGCCTTTAAAAGATGAGAACCGACAGCTTAAGCGGCGTTGAAAATATAGAAGACTGAAGGATGAAAAATCAAAGGCAACTCAATGTTCTGTCACTCTTGTTAAGGTTTCTTGTAGCGACAATACCTACCTACTTTAAAAAAATAGTGTGTTAAGAGTGTCGTTTGAGTAGGTATGCAGGGATGAGCCAATCATAATTTTATCAGCCCATTCAGTATCTAATCTAATATACAGGGTGATTGTGTCTTAGAGGAAGTCTTACCAATATGGAAATAGCAAATGGGACCCATCGTTAATACCTGAAAAATGGGATTCAAAATTGGGATCCAACGAAAATAAATCATTTTTTTATCACATTTTATTTTTTAGAAAATTCCCAAAATTTTAAGTAAACTGCTTATTTATGGCCGAATTGAATGATAAATAAATTCATTTTTATGTAATTAAAGAAATGTGTAAGCAATCTAGCAAAACATGTTTTAGGCCTCTGTGTCATTAGACATAAAAATATAAAAATTAGATAAAAAAAATTGCAACCATGGTTTTAAATAAAATTATCTGTGGCACCCATCTTCCAATCATTCTGTATACCTACATGATACATCTATAGGTACATAACGTTTTCAAAACTGTACAATAAATATTTTTGAAAAAAAAAAATTGTTACGACGTATGAGAACGAGTCTGATGCCGAAAATATAGTTTTTAGAATTTTTGTCTACTTGTCTGGATGTAAGTATGTGGATTGGCGCAAAAACGGCTGAAGGCATTTTGTTGAAATTTGGCAATTATGTAGTTTATAACCTGGAAATTAACACATACGTAGGGTACTTTTAATCCTGGTAGTAGGTACGTTCCCGTGGAATACCATCCGACGTCCACGCGGGCGAAGCCGCGGGCAAAAGATAGTTTTAATTAAAATGATCAAAACGATGTTATGCCGATGCGAAGAGAGGATCTCTAGTTATAATGACTGGTAAAATGTAGGAACATGCCAAAACTTACCCCAAAATGTCTTTTCTCAATCCTATGTCTCTGATGTGAGTCTCCAAGTTGCTCCATCCACACGACCACCAGCTCAGGATTGTGTAGGTTCAGAATAGATTTGTCGAGGGAAGACATAATGTTGATGACGTGTGCTCTAAAAATGTGGTTTGCCGCCATTTCTTCTTCAGTATGAAGGTTTGCGAAGTTTTTAAAGAACAATTTGGTTTCGGGTTCCGCGTCGAAGAGCCTGTGGGGGAAATATAACGTTATACTCGTATATATCAAAATCAAAATATTTTTATTTCACATAAACCAACATGGGCACTTATGAAACGTCAGAAGCTAGGTGCACGGTTCCAATTGGTCGTTTCCTATGGAGAAGAACCGGCAAGAAACTCCATGGTTACTCTTTTATCTACATTTCATGTGGCTCGATGCGCCTCTTTTCACAGAGGTGCAACGATAGCCTATGGTATCTTGAAAGCTATTATTATTTTTAAGGAAAGGGGTATAGACTTAAAGTTGCAATGGGTTCCAGCACATATTGGCCTGAAAGGGAACGAGGAAGCTGACTGTATAGCTAAGTTGGCGGAAGTACAGGGCAGGGTAATTGACTACGTTATAGTATCAAGATTTAAATCGGTATGTTTTGATGATTGGAAACAATTATTTGATAGTGAATCTATAAATAAAGGCATATGGTATAAGACCATACAGGTTGAGCTTCCTCGTGTCCCTTGGTTTGGTGGCATTAACTTGAGTAGAAAATATGTTAAAATAGCTCTTAAACTTAGATCCGGACACTATCCATCATCAAAGTTTGCTTTCTTAATGAAAATGATTCTCCCAATTGTTTAATTTGTAATAAAATTGAAGATGTTCAGCATTTGCTGATGGAGTGTGTCCGGAATAAAGATGAACGCGACTTGCTACTGAACGAATTAAAGTTAAATAGGCTGGATGTAGGTCTCTTTTATTTGGGAAAGGGGAAAATGCAGAAAAAATGGACATCTATCTGCGCGGTAGATTATAAGTACCAAAGGAAAAACATCTACCTAGTTATTATGTAAAATTCCTAGTCAGAAATTCATAGAGAAGCTGCGCGTCATTATCAATCGGAATCCGTTTCATTTTGACAGTTCATCAACATTCATTACGTTATTTACGTGTTGAGCAGACAAGTTTTTCGAACTTATGAAGCAATGGATTAGCAATTTGCTTCAAAAGGATTCTGATTCTGATTGATAGTGTGTTACGCAATTAGGGTGCTGGTTAGTCGATGTTAAAAAGCAGATGGCTGGCTGGTACACCTATTCCAAAAGACATATTATTATCATCTGTCAAAATAAGGATGTACTTAGGTACATCCTTATTTGCTGAGAAAACTTTTGTCTCAGCAACTAATTTGTCTCTCACATCATCAAGTCACGGGTTTGTATGTAAGTGCGCACATGTAGCGACGCGACAAAGACGGCACTTTGATACTTTGATGTGAGAGAAAATTAGTTGCCGAGACAAAAGTTGCTCGTGGGCGCCCTCCCAAATGCGTATCTAGCTATTCTATCTATACAATAAATACGCTTCATTATGTAGGTACTCTACATAACGCAAATCAACAACCTATAGATTTGTAAACATACTAGGTATAAATGTTTTGATAAAACACGATTATTGTACTCGAAAAAGGCATGAACAAGGTGACTCAAGTCCTTTACAATTTCCTTACGGCTCTTACCTTTACCGAATAAACGTAACACGTTAATTTGTTGCGAATGGCATGTTTCCAAATAAAAATATCTAAAGTGGTAGGTAATTTTTTCCGCTACAGAAAATGAAAAGCATTATTTTCTTAATGGCTGATCAATGCACAACAAAAAGGTCGCAACACCGGTCAATTCCTAATTGCAAATTCCTGGCTGATTTTCATGAAAAACGAAATCAGAAAGCCATGTTTTCTAAGAGAAATAAATTATGAAAAAGAAAACAAAAATGGCATAAAAAATTTTTTTTGCCCAGAAATGGCCAGTAGGTACATAATTATCCTGCGTTCACGACTTATTTGCCAAAAATGTAAACAAATATGAATGAATGGAAAAATAACTTTAATTCCTACACAATAAAGTTCAAACATTTTTATAACTTAATCATTGAAATAAAGTTGATATTTGTTTATCTTGAAATAAGGAGGGGGTGTGCAGCGCTGCGCACTTTTACTATAAATGTAGTTAGTTAATTGCTTCTTTGACTGAACCTTTTTCCTTAGAAAATGATTAAACTTACTTTATGTTAGCGGTATTTCCAATTATTTATTAGGTAACTTCCATGCCTAGCATTAGGCGAACCAACCGTATAAGAAATATCTTTCAATCTTAAAAGTCAGTACTTATGTGCAGAAAGAAGTTGTTTCAACTGCCAGGAGTGCCAGGTCATACTTTACCTAAAGAACATCAGGAACCCGTTTGGGGTGGAATTTTTCTGTATCGTCTTCCAAGACTGTTGTACATTGTAGATGTCCCTCAATGACATGCCAGATATTTCATTCTTCGCATCGGGGTCACCACCCCACCACCATCGGCTGATTATATCACCCATGTTTCCAAAGCCTCTATGAAGAAATAAATGCTTTCTCTGATCTTTGGTGCTTTTGCTTATGCTCTCTTGGCGGATTCACAAGGTAGTCTGAGAAGACGGTCCAGTGCTAAAAATTCGTACAAAACTTATAATAAACATAAATTAACAATTATGAAAGTTTTTGATGTCCTACTTATTCAAATCAATCGAACGCGTCCGCTTTCTTTTACAACGAGCTGGATGTCTTGGTTCCTTTGCCTTGTTGATAGAAGTGCTTTTAGTGACTGCAGATTTAACGCGTTCAGCCAAGGGTGTTGTTAGAATCACCCTTCTTACAGTTGAAACCTTATTTCAAGGTTACATGCTCTTTGCTTATTTCATTGAATTATTGATTCAACATGGTAATGTTTGCAACAAGAGTAGGTAAATAGAATGATTAACGTTAATATAGGCCAAGCTAAATAGGTATACCTACCTACCTATACGTAATTATTGGGGCCGTAGTTGGAGGACGGTACCAAATAATAAATGTGTTTCTGTCAATTGCACTTATTTATCGTAGAGTCAAGTATGCGGTCTAGTCTATAGAAATGTAAATAAGAGGGCTTAGGTAGGTACACAAATACACACACAATACACAGCAGCTGCTTATCGTAAGGTCAACTTTATTTACGATTAAGTATTTTTACACTGTTATGTACCTATTCTCTGAACAGCGTTGTGGGCTTCAATATTGTGTATACTTAGGTTTTGTATATTTCGTGATTCAATTTAGCTGTGTGTTGTGCCTTTTGAATGAAAAAAAAGTACATCCCGACTCGACGACCGACAAAAAGCGATAAAACAATTTAAAAAATAAAGCTTAGTAGGATAATTTGCTAGAGTACTAAGTCCATAATCACCCCAGAGGGTAGATGTTAGTAGGTAAGTGTAGCATCGCTCGCGTCCGGCCCTGGTTCAATCGCGTCCGGCCCTGGTTCAAGCCATGGTCCGAGGCGAGAGGGAGTGGGAGGCGGTCACCTCCTTCTGCGAAGCAGTCATGCTAGCGAAGGAGGTGGCGGGACGGCTCAGGGAAAGAGCCGCACGCCTCAGCCGCCGCGGGAGACGCTACGGGCGTCGGGAGCCGCGTGACGACTCCCGGCCACCGTAGGCGCGGGCCTGCGGACGGAGAGTAATGGGTAGCTCTCCGTCCGATCAGGACCAGGCCCGTGCCGGACGGCGCGTATGTGTTCCACGCGCGCCTCAAAGAGATGTCAGCATAAAGGAAGGGGCCCGCCAGGGCCGAAGCCTGCCGGGGTAGCGGGATCGTCCGAAAGGGTTACCGCTGCCCCGGAACATAAAGGGCTAAGGAAGGAACACGGGTGGGTTTTAGTCAGTAAGAGTCTGACACTCCCTTCCGCTCCACCCAGAGCGGGAGGAGTCATTAGATGATTTCCCATCCAAAAAAAAAAAAAAAAAAAGTGTAGCATCGCCAATGTGAGAGGGTTGAACCTATTAGCCTAATCTATTAGGTAGGTACTATTCTGCCTACCTACAGTAAGTCGTGTTACTGGTGTTATGACATTTTTTACCCAAAAAAACCCATTAATATTGAACAAATAAATTATATTCAGGATTAATCTACACACATGTATCTTTTGTTATCCGTTTAAATTATCTGCTATAATCATCAAGATGCACTAATTTAAAAATCTTGAAACAAAAGTGCGATTTCCCGCGATTAATTTTTTTTGACTTACTGCAATTTATAACAAGGGGAGCAGTATATACTCTATGCTATTAGCTAACACCAAAAATAAATAATGGTGATTAAAAAGAACAATGAAATCCTTTTTCAGAACCGGCTGTGACTTATTGGTGTGACGACACACCTCTGATGTTGGTGGCCACTCATGTAACACCCTTAGAGCAAAAGCCAAAAACAGCAAAAGATTAATGTTAAAAAAATAGAAACGTACGAGACTTACGAAAAAAAAATTATTCACGTAAGTACCTACCTATGTCCTTAAGAATTCAAGGTTCGAGGAATATTTAGTTACCTATCACTATTTATGTTACTAAAAATTACAATGCCACGCACATTCACGATTTCCTAAGAAAATTTATTTGAAAAATAATAACTTATTTACCTATTATTATTCATACACTTTTATTCAATCTGTTTTCTAGTTTCAAATATTTAAGTTTGTTTATTTCGTTTCGACGCATGAGCATCGATCGAATGACCACGAAAGACTGATACCAAAGAGTAGGTATAATAATACTGATACTGAACTTGATTTAAGATAATCTTTATAAAGATTTCAAAATTATACTTATTATAAGTATTACGACTTAGAGAAGCCTCGTAGTAATTGAGTTTGCATAAATTCCTAACAACAAGTTTCGAGTTCACAATTAAAAGGTCAAATGAAGCTAAACAATGTTTTGGGCTAAGTTTTGAAAGTTACAAAGGATTTTTAATACAAGATTTGTGTTTTGGCATTTATAAAAATAAAACTATTCCTAACTGTAATTGTTATAATCAACTCAACAGCCATTTATTTATTTATGTCAATAATAAAATCAACAATAACATTCGATTTTTTTAAATTGGCTATAGTAGGCTATATTGGAATATATAAAAAATGAGTGGTCACATTTAGTGTTTCTCGGATACGTGCTCAGTTTCGTATCATTTTGTAAACGATAAGTAGCAACAATCGTAATTTAGTTATTGTTTTTGTTTTGATTTTACACCAGTTATGTAAAACACAACAATAAAATCAATTATGTGTAAGCTAAAAGCAAAAACTAAGATTATGGTAGGTGTACTAGTCGTCTCAAAACAGTTTTATAAACGTCTCAGGCATTAAGGTCTCAGGTTTTTAAATCTAAGACATTGAATTTGATAATAATTATACGAGGCGGGTCCATAGGTTAATAATAATTAGTATAAGGGGTATGTAATTATGGAAACATGACTAGAATATTCGATTTTCAAAGACTACCCGAACATATTTATTTTGACAGATGACGTCTCTGTTTGACTTTGACAGTCGTTACTCGTTTTTCTTCTGTCACCCGGCTCGGCTCTCCCCCTGTCAGTTGTGTCATAACCTCATATTGTTACATTGTTGGTATACGAGGATTCTTTTTATTTTTCATTTTATAAATCGAACTTAACATGGCAAAAGCCAGCGAGTCTGCTGTGAAGAACATTGGCAAAGTCCTCAACGATCCATCAAGGCCGATGAAGGAGCGTTTCCGTGCTTTATTTACTCTTCGAAACTTGGGAGGCGAGACCGCTATTGAGTGTATAAGCCAGTGTTTTGTAGAAGAATCTGTGCTGTTAAAGCATGAATTAGCTTACTGTTTGGGTCAAATGCAGGATGTGCGTGCGATACCTGTGCTTAGGAGCGTACTGGAGGACAAAAACCAAGATCCCATAGTACGCCATGAGGCAGGTTGGTTCTTATCAATATTTCTTATCGATGCGATAGTGAATACGTGAGCGAGTGCATGCATAAAATGATGCGAAATGAAATATCCTATAGAAAGCGTAAAAACAATCAACAATAATGTATTAGTAAATAATCCTAAAGATATCGCACAAACCTTTACTGACTTCTTCCTCAGCATCAATATTAATAATAAATCACTAAACATGAATACACATCAATTTCCAAACAAAGTGACATATAATTCAAACTCAATTTTTATGAAACCGGTGGGTCCTGATGACATACTTATATAAAATTGTGTAAACTTTAAAAATTTCTAACAGTGCAGGCTATGATGGAATAGTAACAAGTATAATTAATGATGTAGCTCGAATTATCTCCGAGCCCTTAATCTACGTTGTTAATTTATATAATGAAAAGAGTGTCTTTCCTGACAAATTAAAAATATCTGTAATAAAACTAGTATTTAAACAAGGTGACAAATTAAATATGAATAATTATAGGCCCATTGCACTGATAACTATTTTTGCTAAAATATTTGAAAATATTGTTTTTTCACTTATTTAAATACATTTTGATCTCAATTACTATGTGATTGTTATTGTATGCCTAAGCGGCGGGACGTAGCTAATCCTATTTTAACTTATAAGAACATTGTATGTATTGTTTACCTACCTATGACCACAATAAATAATATGAATATGCATGGTTTGAACTGTGAGTCATGTTTTGCACTTCATCATAAGTGAGAATGTCTCAAGATTTGGAAATTATGTTGGTATTTACAAAAGCTGGAAGCAAGAGTTTAGTTTAATCGATTTTGAACCTGTGACTGCCTTTATAAAATGTAAATGATTCAAAACCACTTAATAGCATTGATGTTTTCCTACAAGCAGGAAAACTAAGTATTCTCCTTTCTTAAACTATCATGATGTCATTATTAGATGCTAGTTATATTTATTCATAAGGAGGTTATATTTTTAGTTCATGTGTAAATTTAACATATGTTGGTTACTTATAAGAAATGAGCCATTCACTTTTTGTAGGATTTTTCATTAAAAGTTTGTACTTACTGAAAGTCTGTTTAGATCATAATATCTACTGGATCATTATATCCATGGATACAGCAGATATTATGAGTGACTGCATAATATTACATGAAATCCTTCTTAATAGAACTTACAAAGTTTCCTGAACATACACATTCAACATCCAATAACTGTCACATTCCAGGTGAAGCCCTAGGAGCTATTGGTGACCCAAAGCTCCGAGAATTACTAGAAAAATACCAGCATGACCCATCTATTGAAGTTGCGGAGACCTGTCAAATTGCACTGCAGAGGCTCAACTGGGTCGCCAACGAAAGCACTAAGGAGTCGAACCTATCAAAGAGTTTGTTTACATCCATAGACCCGGCTCCACCGAGCAGCGAGGGTGACCTAGAGAATCTAAAGAATACTTTGATGGATGAAACTAAGCCATTGTTTGATAGATATAGGGCTATGTTTAGTTTGAGGAACTTGGGAACTACTGAGAGTATTAATGCTCTGGGTGAAGGTGAATTGAAGTTTTTATTTTTGTAGTATATTTTACTCCAGTTATTTTGATTGAGATTTTAATTTTGATGTTTAGAACTTAATATGAAAGCTTATGAAATTCAAAATTTCTTTGCAAAATCTTAAGATATTTTTAGATTCGTATTGAAGGCTTTACCTTAAGCGATGCTAAAGTAGAGTTGCAATGCATAAACTGGGTATTTGTTACTTTATCTGAAGTTTTTTTATACATAAAAAGCCAAGTGTAAAATTCTTAAATAATCAAATCAAACACATTTCTAAAACAGTTTATATTTAATCTTCCAGGTTTCAAAGCGCCTAGCGCCCTCTTTAGGCATGAAGTGGCGTTTGTATTTGGTCAGATGCAAGACGAGCGCAGTGTGCCTTTCTTGAAGAAGACGCTTGAAGATACTGATGAGCATGAGATGGTGAGACATGAGGCGGCTGAGGCATTGGGTTGTATTGCCACTGAGGAATGCACTGAGGTTCTGCAGAGGTAATATCATTTGAGTCTTCTAATAACTAATACTATAAAAAGCTTACTAGTACACATGGCTACACATCAGGCTATACATTTCCAGCTGACTTCCCATTGTACGAAAAGCTTATATAATGCAAGGTCAGCTAAAACTGGAAATGTATAGCTTGATGTGTACCCGTGTGTACTAATGCCTAGTTCACACAAGCTTAGTAACAAATAATTCATTCTGGAGGCCTACCACAAGCTCTTAACGCAATCCATTTTAGGAAATAAACTGGTCTTCTAATTCGTACCATGACTTCAGTTTAACGATTCAGTTTAGGCCGTGCCATCTGCTGACAGCGATTGTCCCAAACTGAGTCGCAAGTTTTGGTTTCATTCATTTAGTTTTGTACTTGTTTGGTACCATGACATCCATAGAGCAGCTCAAGCGATGCAGTTTAGGAACCTAAACTGAAATGTCTTGTTTTTGAATCGTTTTTAATTAGATCATGGTAGGCCACCTGGTCACTTACACTGACTCCTGGCATGTAAATATGTTGATTGAGTACTAATAACATCTACTCAGCTTGTGTCTACTTATCTCACAGAGAGGAGTCCTGTGTCCCAGCAGTGGGAACATTGTAGGCTAATCATACTAAGCTTGTGTAAAGTAGGCATAAGTATGCAGGGTGTCCGTCAACGCGCAAACTATAACCTTACATTCATTACATGATTCTGAACCGTTCCATACATTTCGACCGCTTAGGTATTTCACTTTTCTATGAAACAGTAGATTTTTTTTTTTTATAATCATCGAAAATTTATCCGGTATGGTGTCTAGAATTATGTACTGAATTCATGGTTATAGTTTGCGCATTGATGTCCCTGCCACCCTGTCTTGCTATTATCAACACATTTAAGTTATGGTTATTGCTGTCTACTGTGGTAAGTTACCAAGACAATACTGTTAACTGCATTGTCACAATCAATTGGTTTCCTTCATTTTCTTGAAGACACCTATAAACTCAGGCTGGCAATAACCAAGTACATAATGGTATTCAGCTGCATCCGGTTAGACTGGAAGCCGACCCCAACATAGTTGGGAAAAGGCTAGGCAGATGATGATGAGGTAGATAACATAAGTAAAATAAAAAAAGTACTTTGTTAAAAATGAGCTCTTTCCTTTAGTTAGCCGTATGTCATTACTTCCCAGAATTTGATCCTTATTAGGGACACTATCGAATGGTGTAATAATACAGTGTTTTTTTTTAAAGCAACAGCTTAATTTGTAATCAGCAGGGTAATTGCGTAACACACTATCAGTAGCAATGGGTTTCATTTTGACAGTTCAACAACATACATTGCGTTATTTACGTTGTTGAGCAGACACACTTTTCGTACATAAGGAGCAATGGATTAGCAATATACTTCAAAATGATTCAAACTGAGAGTAATAGTGTGTTACACAATTAGGGTGCTGGTGTAAAGTAAATCTACACCAGATTACAAATTATTCATCTATCTATACAGGCTGAATTTTCCAAGTGGGCGTGGATGGCCAAATTCGAAACTATGAGGAATAGCGAAAAGTACTCAATGGAGTCCCGGGCTCGATTTTGATGAAAAGTAAAACTGCATCATTGGATTTTTGAAAAATCAATATTTCTAGCCAGGAATCGAACCTGTTGCTCAATCAAAAATCAAATCATTTTTATTTCAGGAATACACCCATATAGAATCCGATATGGGTGTATTCCTGAAATAAAAATGATTTGATTTGATTTAATAAGCATATATTTTGCTGATAGGCTTAGGCTGCAGGCTTCTTGACAAATATCAAATATTTGCTGACTTTTCTTTCAGCAGCATTCATGAAAGAGTCGTTTCATTAAAAAGCTACTGAATAATAAATGTGTAGTGTTTATTAAGGCCTTGATTATTTATTTTCAGGTACCTAAATGACCCGCGCCGTGTAGTTCGTGAAAGCTGTGAAGTGGCTCTAGACATGTCTGAATATGAAAACAGTCCTGAGTTCCAGTATGCGAACACCTTGCTAAGTGTTGAAGGCTGATACAATAGTTCGTTATGTTGCTTAGTTTTATGTTTTCGATAAAAGATAATTCATTGTAAATTCAAGTAATAATTATGACAACGATGTTATTTATTCTTGGTACACACAGCGACATATCAAGCTATACATTTCCAGTTTTAGAAGAAGTCGCATTGTAGAGGCTTTTCGTGCAGTGCGAAGTCAGCTTATACTGTAACTCCCTTACTAACAAACGTATTATATCAGATGAATAGTTACGCACCGATTTCTCTTGACGTTCGAAAGAAGAAGACAAAGCGTTGTGTAACTATACAGACGCTATACAAAGTTTATTAGTAAGGGGGTTAATGTATAGCTTGATGTCATCGTGCGTACTGTGGCTAAGACATGATCACAGATGCGTGAAGCGATGTTCAACTTTTCTGCCGCCTTAAGTAAAAGGGGTGCATCTGAGGAAAGGGAATATGGGAAAATAAGCCTTATTAGGTAAGACTTTTTAGTTAGGCTCATTTTTCTTTACATTTTCCGCAGATGCACCGGTTTTTCTTATGACGGCAGTTTTATTTTATATGGGTCCCATATTGCATTCGGCCGGCATTTTAAGAATTATATGGAACAGAAAACCTATTTCAATAGCCTTCTAGGCTTCAGGTTGCAAGCTAGGTCAAATGTTATTATAATTACAAAATTGTATTTATTTAGTTTTTCCATAAAATTTAGCACAAAATCAGGAGAAATTCCATGTCCAGTGATATCCCAATGCATATTAATATTAATTATAAAAAAATATACTTAATGACAGTATTTTTTTAAAATAAAATTCTAGTTAACAATTATTATTGAATTTTTTTTCGCACTTCCACTGTTGTTGCTTTAAACTGGCCGAATCAAAAGGTACATGAGAAATTGTCACAATCACTACTCCAGCCAAAGGTGGTGCATAATCGGCCTATAATGTTCCCACTGCTGGGATACAGGCCTCTCTGTGAGAGGGAGTGGGCTGTAATATGCCACGTGGACCCACGGTCGGGTTGGTAGATGTATCATATTTTCGATTTTTTTGTTCTAGGACATGCTGGTTTCCTCACGATGTTTTCCTTCACCGTTTTGATAGCAGTGGTAATGAAATAATCTACACAAAGTAACGTGCCTGTCAGGGTTCGAACCTACGACTTACAATACTTAAGACGCGGCCGTTGCCACTGGGCCACCAGTGCTGTCTCTGTCCCTCCACTTTGACGTTCAAGGATTTTGTATTTATTTTTTATTATACTACGTATACATTGAGGGGCTTGTGGCTTAGTAATAACAGACGAATGGGTCGATCGATCAGGTTAAGCTACGCTTGCCGCGGTTGGTCCGTGGATGGGTGACCATCTTTACATAACAAGACTCCTCCGTGCCTCGGAAAGCACGTTTTGGTCCCGGCTGTCATTCGTGGATCTTTGACAGTCGTTACGGGTCGTCAGAAGCCCGAAATTCTGACAACCAGTCTTATCCTCAAGAGGTATCGTATTACCCAGTAACTGGGTTGTGGAGGTCAGATAGGCAGTCGCTCCCTTTAAAATACTGGTACTCAGCTGCATCCGGTTAGACTGGAAGCCGACCCCAAAATAGTTGGGAAATCCCTAGGCAGATGATGAACTACATATACATTGAGGTAGCTAAAATTATTGCATAGGTAGCAAATAGTACCTAAACTTTTATGTAGGCTGATTTGAAATCCAAGACTTGGTCCCTCCATCTAAGAAATGAAAACACTTTGTACCTCATTATGAAAAAGTCTGCAGAAATATAACTAAAAGTAGAAAAATCTAAATAGTCGGCAAAGAACGAAAGTCATCAGCAGATCGACTTTATTAGAATACTAGCAGCGCCCTGCGGTCTCACTCGCACAAGTGTCGATCCCGTGGGAATATCGGGATAAAAATTATCCTATGTGTTATTCTGATGTATAAGCTATATTACTGTAAAGTTTCATCAAAATCCGTTCAGTAGTTTTTACGTGAAAGAGTAACAAACATCCATCCGTCCATACTCACAAACTTTCGCATTTATAATATTAGTAGGATTAGTAGGATGTAGGTACTGCACTAGCAATTATCGTATACATGGTGTGCAAAAATCAGTGGTGTGAGAAACGAGAAAAAAATCCTGTTTGTCATAAATCTGGTGTGACCACGAGTCGGCAAGGCAAATAACATGACAGAAGTTTATAACAACCTCACAACATATTTCAATTTATTTTCACAACGTGCAACAGTAATAAAATTAAAGTTATTGTTTATTTTTCACATTTAATGTCGGAATTGGTATTAGAGCGAACGAAAATACTGGATATTGATTTTTAACAAGTTTATTTGTTTTTCTTCAGTTCCTACATAGTTTCATTATGAAGAAATAATGCTATTTTTATTTTATACCACTCTCGTGCAATGATTATTGTGTTGAAGAAGTATAGCATAGTTTTACTCTTGTACGCCTTATTTGCAGTGGCGATGGCGGTGAGTAGAATCTTAAAATATGTCTACGCTGCAATTCTTTTCGACACTCCGGAGACAGGTATTGACTTGCAGGTGAATACAGCCACAGCTCCTTTTGAGAGATGCCGCTGAATCGGGCCTGTGTCTGTTCTCTGTACTTTGTTCAGGTGAATCCCCAAGTCGTGGCCCGCGGGTGGCCAGAGATCATTAAAAGTCGTCCGGCGCCCGATGTGTCTGCTGCTGATAAAGAGAGAGGTTGAGAGGTTGTATGCTCTCGCTCCCTTTCGGAGCTTCTTTTGCGACCATCACTTTCTCGCAAAAGGAGACGACGCCGTCCCGCGCGCTCTCGCTCCCGACCATGCCGGAAACGAGATGCCTGCACAGCCCAGCGCCCTAATTGCGGAACAAACTTTCAATCACAGTCTGTATCATTTTGAAGGATATTGCTAATCCATTGCTTCATGTGTTCGAAAAATTTGTCACCAAATGGCTGATGAGTCAGTCCTACGGAAACTTTCTACTAATCATAAATTTAATATTTCTTGTTCAAGACCTCAGACTTGCTGGAAACGGAACGCTCCTCATTTCTGGGCTTCACTCACGAACAGCATTTGAGCTCTAGTACTTTGGAACTGGTCGAACAGCTGTCTTCAGTGATATACGAGAGCGAACTCGGAGATCGGCGCGTGCGACGCTACTTCGAAAATTATGATACGCCGTTTGTCGGCGAGCGGAAATCCGGTGCAAATGAATATTTTAAAGTTACCTAAATAAATGGTTGTAGTTGTCATTTCGTTTACTTCCCAAGAAGCTAACTAACTTTCATGTGGCATTTCGTCGTTGATAGTCCAATTCCACGTAGGTAACTAACGTTGTTAAATACCGCGTATGTACCTACACTTTCGCTAGTTTTAGTTTAGAGTCAAAAAACTAAGTTTCTAAAAAACTAATAGGCCGAATTTTGAATTAAGCAGAACGAAACGGTCCTATATATTCAAGTTCGTTAAAAATTCAGCCTATTAGTTTTTTAGAAACTTAGTTTTTCGACCCTCATGTAAAACTAGCGGAAGCGAATACGCGGTATTTAACAATGTTAGTTACGCGGAATTGGACTATCAACGACGATTTGGTTTTGGCGAATTAAAATTAAATATTTTTACTTACATAAAATTTTAGTGTCATGGATTTCCGCAAAGCAATGCCTGATTCCATGAATGACTTCTGATCACTTACATCTTCACCTATCCACCTGTCTATCCGTCTGTCCGTTGCAGCAGCCATATAAGGCCAAGGTCAAAGTCCGCAATAAAGTAATATTAACAAGTGCGAGTTTACACTTGCGTGGAGAGGGTTCCGTACGATGATTACATATATTGTTACCCTAACCCACCAATAACATTTCATGTAAAGTAGGTTGCCAAGATTGATTCACATTTATTAATAACGCTTTCACTGTTAAAAAGTTATCAGATCTAATGTAGAACCAAGCCCCTAACTCTACAAACCTTACAGTGAATGCGTTATGTAAGTCATGGCAACCTTACTCTACACGAAATGTTTTTGGTGTGATTTCCTTTCTTTTTCGTAGGACGCTCCTAGTTCTTTTTATTTTATCGGTGTTATTGTACTGATATTACACAGACATGTATCATCATAACCCTTACTTCTAGCATAGTCGGGTAAAAAAAGTAGGTACTTATTTCTTGCACGACAATTCATAGGCAAAAAAAATGATTTTCTACTTTGTTGTTTATGTAGGTACATGTTAATCTAGCTTTCATAATAAATGGAAGTAAGTAAGTACATATTATACTGATTATCTGTAAGAAATACATACCTACCCTTTGGGGGGGTTAGAGGGTGAAAGTAACAATTTTCTCATTTTTGTTTTTGAGGTGCAAATCCTAGCCTGCATACCTCAGCTTTCTAGGACTTCGGAAAGTACCTTAGAGGTTTTGATTAGCGAGTGAGTGAGTCGGTCAGTGACGAAATGGACGTCTTTTAGGTTAATAAAATCCAAAGCATATAAGCTGGACATATTAAACTTAGTGTGTTTTATAAGTCTGCTAATTACAGAATTTGAGGTCTCTAGAATTATCCAGGTTGAAGCTATGAGCTATGAACCTGTTGGATGCGAGAAGCACAGAACCGGTCGAAGTGGAGGTGCTTGGGGGAGGCCTATGTCCAGCAGTGGATGTCTTTCGGCTGAAAATGGTGATGATGAAGCTATGAGGGTATGAAAATACGAAGAAACGCTTCGAGAAAAGGTTGGTGGTGCCCCTGCTTTTTGTTTTTGACTCGTCTTGGCGGAGGCATTACCGTGCCCCCAGAATATAACGTTTTTTTTCTACTACTTACAGATTCATAAGTTTTACTGTATTCTATGGATCTCAATTCTCAACGTCTGTTTTCTTTTTTAACAATTTGTTTGAAACATTTTATTTTTTGTATAAGTACTTAATTGTTTATTTTATTATTCACTAACAGCGCCCCGTGGTTTTACCCGCATAAGTCTCGATCCCGTGGGAATATCGGGATAAAAAGTATCCTATGTCATTTCCCGGGACTCAAACTATCTCTATACCAAATTTTATCTAAATCGGTTCAGGGGTTTAAGCATGAAGAGGTAACAGACAGACATACAGACACACTTTCGCATTTATAATATTAGTATGGATAACCTTGTTAACCGCTGTACTATTTAATATGCTATCCTCATCGCCACTCTGAAAATTATACGATGTTCAGACAACACCAAATAATCAGGTTAAACTAAAATTGCACCAGCTTTACATTTTCTAATCAATTCAAGACTTCAGTGTCACCTAAGCTACACGAAATAACATCGTACAAAGTATCAAACAACACAGCAAATCAAATAAAGACCACCAACCACTCAACAAGAAAACTATTCCTCCATTTAGATCTACTACACGATTTAATTTATTTTATACTGGTAACATTCCGTAGTACCTACAGTCAATGTTTGCTGTAGAGGTTTTATCCGACCGCGTCGAGGGAGGTCTGAACAAAATTGGATTGTCACTTGCCGACGGCAGTCGTTGTCGGCCACCTGCACTCCCTGAATACTGTACGAAACAGCGAGCCTTTTATGACGAGATATTTTATTTAGAAACGAATTACTGGTCTGTAGGGAAGAGGAGCCTTGGTTGAAGTTAATGTAGAATTGTTGTACAGTAACTGTACAGCAGTGTATACAGGATGGATTTTTGAGATGGGGTAGTAAGGGCTTGTACAGACTCCAGCACATCAAGCTACCCGAAACTGTAAAATTTTCCCAATCAATTTTGAACCTCATGCTTTGGCGATAAAGTGGAAAACCTATTAAAGTATAGATTGTAGTAGCTTGATGTGCTGACGTCTGTACCTTGACTGTTGTAGCTACAGGAAAATGGTTTAGGAGACTGTCCATAATTTTTTGGTATGCATTCACAGATTTTGATAACAATGCACTCGGCAAGAAATTGGGGAATTTTCACAAAAACTTTTTTATATGCCAATTGTGCATCCATGCTAATATTATAAAATTGCGAAAGTATGTCTGTATGTTACCTCTTCACGCTTAAACCGCTGAATCGATTTAGATGAAATTTAGTATAGAGGTAGTTTGAGTCCCGGGTAAGGACATAGGACAGTTTTTATCCTGATATTCCCACGGGAAACTTATGCGGGTGAAACCGCGGGGCGCTGCTAGTGTTTTCTATAAATGCCAATAAGTACCTACTTATTTGAACTATCTCGCTGGTCTAGTGGTCGTAAGCAAGCATAACTGCTGATCGTGGGGGTTTTGGAACTGGCATAGTCTGGTTCAGCAACGTATTGTACCCGTTTAGTACCGGGCTCCAATCCAGACTCATAGCCGCTGAACTGGTGAAAAGTATGTATAAGTATATCACTGCTTACTAGGTACAGTCAACAAAAGAGATAAGTATGCAGCATCGTCGGATATAGTTGAAGTTTAGTAAGCAACCGATGGATGTTCTCGGATAAAATTTAATTTTATTAATAGAAAACCAACATTCAGCTCATTTATCAAATCAAATTAAATTTCAGTCGACAAGATCCATCGGTTTCTTACAAAACTTCAACTAAGTATATCCGACGATCCTGCATACTTATATAGAGGTATGAGGAACAGGGTGTAAAGTTCACTCATACTCTATAGAAAAGGGAGGATCCTCCGACCAGACGGGTGTTGTGTCTGGCGGGCAACTGCCCGATGATTCATGTCGGGCCGTTATATCTATGCTAGTTGCGGTAAACTCTGCTTGCGAGATCCAGGATTTGCGTGACGTCAGTATGACGCGTTGTTCGCATGATGTGCCGTTGTAGATACCGCTACACTTATCTCTTTTGTTGACTGTACTTAGGGTAATACAGGCGTGTTGGTACGTATCTGGTCTTTAATAATTAAACCCCTAGTAGGTAGGTATATCTAAGCCCGAATCCAGTCATTAGGTTACTCACACTACAATCTACTTAGAATAAAAATAGTAGGTACCTACATATCCATTTACTCCAGATAAACATGAAAATCTATCTAGCTTAACATTACGCCTGCAAAACAGCACGTCTCATTATGAACAAAAATTCTCCATTCATGAGTGACTTCATAACGATGACGCGATGAATTCTATTATACAAAGTACCCCGAAGCAATAGACTATAAATCTTCTCTAATGATCCAATGGTTTCTGATTGTTCACTGTTTCAATTTATTTCCACTTCTCTTCCTGCGGTAATGTCGTGAAAGACATTACCATACTTTATGTTGACATCAAGTAAATGAGGTTTAACCTCCCTGGAGTTTAGGGGTTAGGTAATGTTAATAAATTAAATCTCATAGTCATGATCCAACGTACCATTAAATCTCTTATATTAAAAACAAAACGGGTTGAGTGTATGTTGGTTTCGCTTTTTGAGGGTTCCGTAACTTATTAAAAGAGCGCAAGTTTTTGGCCTAAATCCTAACATATGTAGATACTTGCCAATTATACCCACCGTTATTATTGGAACGAAGTTCTACTGAGCTTGCAGTAGGATTAAACTGGCAGAAATCGTCACTAAACGAAAAAGCATCATGTCCATGCAATTTTTTAATAAATATAATAGAAAGAGATAGAGATATAATAGAGAGAGACAGTTTTCATGTTTTTCGAGGGTGATGGCTACAGCTTTGGATTTTCATTTTCAACTTCGTACCCGCCGGTGGTCCCCCGACTCCACACGTTTCTTTATTTTCAAATCTCAAGTGAATAGGTTTCCTGCTATAGGTATTGGTCCTTTTGCACTAGGGGCTAGAGCACACACACAGTTTAGTTTCACGAGCGCGGTTGCCTAGAGTCTAGGCAATCGTGATCCATCCTCGATCGCATCTTTGCTTAGGTACCATCGGGTGATATACCTACTTCCTGGTCAAACGCAAGCTCATCAATATCTATGCAATAATTATATTAGAAACCGGAATAGGTACTTACAACTGTTTTCAGATCAGAGGACCTTATACTACATTGCTAAGAAACCTATAAATTTTTGGACCTTACTACCAAATTTTACTCTACATTGAATACCTTTTCTTAAAGACATTCTTTCAATGCTGCTCACGTAGACTCTGCGGCCAGATGTGCATAGGTGCCGAGTCTTAGTGTACGATGCTTCGAGCTATACTCGTTGAAATGTACCTGCAACCAAATCTCGAGGGGATGCAGCAATATTTCTTACTATTTTAAATGGAAAACCTTCAATAGTTTGGATTATGTTTGGCAGTCTCACAGGTTTTTTGTTTGGGCTAGAGATACAAAATATCTACCTTTATATAATTCTGTAATTGAGGTTAATTTACCTTTATAGGGTGGCAGGGATATCGACGCACATACTGTTACCATGGAATCTAGACCCGCCTGCGAGCGATGAAATTTATCGTCGGTTATAAAAAAGAAAATTGTTTCCTACATTAGTGACCTACGCGGTCAAAATGTACCTATGGATCAGCATTTTTTTTTTTGAAGAATTGTAGTTCAGGGTTAGACAACCTTAGACTCAGTCTGTGTAAAGAATAGGCTAACCTTCAAAATTGATGAAACCATGCGGTTGTTCATACAAGTCTTCCCTGAGGGGCCTTCTAGGATACAACCAGACAAATCACGCCCTAAACCCCACCACAGTACAAATAAAACAGTACCTACATCAACGCGCTAAAATCTCTAGATCTGAGCATATTTTGTCAAAGTTTGCCCACTGAATTATTAACTACCGACCACACTTAGTATTCTGTGCTGTCCCACATAACGTATGTCGGTCTTTGGCTGTATTTGTACACTTTGGGTCCTCTGGCTTAGGGTCCTTAAGCAGTCCGTTTGACATATAAGCTTTGATATAGATAAGCAAACTTCTTAGTGGGAGCAAGTTGAAGGCGGTGACTAAGCCTCGTATGGTAATACTGTTTGGAGTAGAAGGTTTAGACTTCCTGGCGCGCTAAGTAGATGCCTTAGTTTAGCTTGCATTTAGATTCTGAGAGCTAGACTATACATAGACGGGGTGCATTGTTTCGCTTTTGTGAACTCTAGGTATTTTTAATCTCTAAGTATAGCCTTTTTAGCATAGTCAATACAGCCTGAACATATTAATATTATACAATTTTTCCCGCTATAATTGACTATCCGAAACTTCAAATTAATTGCGAAGAAAAAGAAGAGGGTGTCAAACTCAAACTCAACTCAAAGCATTTATTTCAATTAAACCAATTACAGGCACATTTGAATAAAATTGTCAAGGGGTCGGTCAGTCAGAAAGATGAAGCTAGTTACCCATTCCAAAGTGTAGGTACCTATGAAGAAGCACGCGCAAGAATTCCATGGACACTCTTTTATATCAAAATAGGTTACATCATTCATGTTAAAAATTATGCATGTGAGAACGATGCAGAACGTTAAAAGCGTCCATAATGAAAAGACGAGAAAAAAAAGCAATTCAAATATTAAATTAAAATAAGCCATGGCAGCAAAGAGATGACCAGTACCTACTGACGTTGCCCGTTCACGAACATGACGCATGTATTAGCACCATTCAGCTCAACCATTTTGAAGGGAGCCAAATGATCCAACACATGCGCCACCATCAGCGAGACATTTGAGTGAGCATGACATACTCTCAGCCGCCAAGGCACATTCAAGTCAATCAAAGACGTACCCAGTAAATGGTAGCTTTATAGTATGTACATAGTACTCACACATGTGCTATGCAATTATACAATACTAGGAGATTGAATTTATATAATGCAAAAATAGTATTTTAAAATCTTCAGAAGCTCCAACAGTATTTTCCAATGCTAATCAATTTACTTGTGCGTCCTTATGGAGCAGGACCAGCATTTAGCCAAGCATTTTTATCAGTGATGTAATCCCCCAATTTATGGCTGCATAGTGTGCGTTTTATACAAGATTTTAATTTCGTTTCATTTAGTTGGAAGTATGTGGGTAGGTATTTTATTGTAACATTTTAAACAGTAGCCCATGAATGATGAGTCTACTTTAGCCAGCCTGAAATCTGGTTGAACTGATTGGTCCCTATTGCTAGTGATATAATTGTGTCTTTCACCTCTTTTACTAAAAAGATGTAGATTTTTCCTTACGTACATGATATTTTCATAGATATATTGACAAGGTACCATCATGATGTTAATATCTTTAAACAGTTCCCTTCAAGAGTGAGAGGTGTGAGCCTGACCACGATACAAGTGGAAACTTATGACTGGAGCAGAGTATACCCGATTCAGCGTCACCGACTCGAGCGTGAAGGTTCAGTTTAATTCACTGTTCAAAAATAAACTCAAAGTAAAAAAAAAACTTTTCTAAAAACAAGCGTTTATTTAAATGCGCTAAAAATAAAATAAACTTTACCTTTAAAACTTTTACTATCAACTTATAACTTCATTACACAATTTATATGATATAAAAGCTTGCTTGAAAAGTATATTTTATTCTTTTTAGCGAATTTAAATAAAAGCTTGTTTTTAAAGAAGTTTTTTTACTTTTAATTTATTTTTTACTTTGTAGTTTCGAGTTATTTTTTTTTTTCATATTTTAGGAGTGCATTAAAAATAACTAGGCCGCCATCGCCATCTTGGGTGTTCCGCCATATTGGATTTAGAATGACGTGACACAACTAACCATGCTTTGTCATCCAAACTAAACGTGTATACAAAATTTCAGCTCAATCGATTGAAGATATCTGTTTCAAAATTGAGTTGCAAGATTCCACCCGAACAAACATAGTTACATACATTGCAAGTTAAATAAAAGCTTGTAAAAAGAGCGCAAAATGCGCCTAAATTAGTTTTCACTTCAAAAAAATCCAATGGATCCAATCCCCACAATCATGAAGCTTGGCAGACTGAGATTATAGTGATCATACCCTTTTTGCTTTTTACCTATATCCATAAATCTGATTCTTAATGTTTTTATCCACTATAAACATAATTGAGATATAATATATGATACACTTGCTTTAGAATTTTTTCAAATGCCTTAGGCTCTGAGGCATTCCAAACGCAACGAGAATACAAAGTATTGAAGCCAGAAACAGATACTTTTGCTTCCACATCTGATTCATTTCGCACCAAACATCGATACATTAGCGGCCTCGCGATGTAAATAAATCACGGAGACGCGTCTCAAAATAATTGAATATCTATTTACCCCGTTTTTGCCAGCTCGAGTCGATCCTTACTCAGCACAAAAGCACCGAAGAGCCTTCCCTTTACAATTTACATCTCAACTCCGGGTTTTTCGGTACATTTAATCAAGAAATTGCTCAAGCTAGACACGATTCTAAGAGACTTAAGTAAATAAAATTTAGTTGCAAGACAAGAAAATTTAATCAAAGTTTAATTTAAGCCAGGTTTCAACTACTAGTTTCAACAATCTCGGATATCTATGATACTTACTAATATTATAAATGTGTCTGTCGCGCTTAAACCGCTGAACTGATTTAGATGAAATTTGGTATAGAGGTAGTTTGAGTCCTCGGAAAGGACATAGGACAGTTCTTATCCCGATATTCCCACGGGAAACTTATACGGGTGAAACCGCGGGGCGCTGCTAGTATATAATATTTACTTCTCAGCAAAGAATATTGAAAGTAACTGCGGGCTAGAAGCGAAACTCTTATGAAAAGTATGTAAGTAGGTACTTGTCTAACTAGGTACTTGTTCATTTCCTTTTTTGTAAGCACTATCGTTGTTACCTTTGTGTACATCTGGCCTTTATCCAGCTTAGGAATTGGTAAAACGTAAACGCACCGTAGACGCTGCGCAAACGTGTCGTAAACGCAGAGTTAACGCGACGTAGTTTTAATCAGATATGTCTAGGCAGTAGCTTTGCTGCACTTAAAGTAGCTCCAAGGTCATTCTGTGGTTGAGTAGGTATTCGGTACTCTAGGTACTCTTTGTACCTAATGAGATATGTGTACCAAGCAAAATGGGATGAGGTACCTATTTCTCTATTTGTTTCCGAAAATACCTACTAACATTACTTTCTTTTTTATCTAAAAAGCTTTTTATTGATCGCCAATACATAAAGGCTCCCGCAGACAGGCGCGACGCGACAGCGCGACGTGACTAGTACAATATTTTTTATGAAAACTTCATGGGAATTGTCCTACCAGAATCGCGTTGCACCGTCGCGACGCGCCTGTCTGCTAAGCCTTAATAATAAAATCGTCAGTATTGACTACTGGGAAACGTAATCGCCCAGTAAATAGAATGTACAGTAAATATTAATATATTTATTATTTCATTGGTAATTCCCTAAGTAACCGCACATGAGAAATAATTGGTAAATATCAATATTTCACAAAGTAAAGCTGCGGTGCTGTTCAAAAACTACTAACTTCGAATTGAAATAAATTCCAATTGGAAACTGTTCGAAGGTCCAGTTTTCTATAACTTTCCATTTATAAAAGTGGAACAGTATTATTATAAAATAGCTAGCTTCTGTCCGCGACTTCGTCCGCGTGATATTTCTTGTTTTAACATAAAATAATTATATCCTATAGCTGCGCGCCGTTACATCGTTTTCGTTAGTTTTCTTTGCTTACATTGCTTGGATCCTAAGGGTCGTAGCGTGATGTTAAATAGTCTATTTATGACCTTTCTCAAGAATTAAATGCAGATTTTTTCAAATCCGACTGATAGTTCCAGAGATTAGCGCGTTCAAACAAAAAAAATAAACTCTAAGTCGGTTAGTGACGCTGAATCGCGTGTAGTCGGCGCTGAATCGCGTCTAGTCGGCACTGAATCGCGTAAACTCGGCTCCAGTTGCCAGTTTTCACTTCTATCGTTTGGTTATAAGCACACATCCTCTTGTGTCTCCTATTTCATCTTTTATCGAACGTGAACTTATTTTTATCGGAGGTTTTCTTTTCCATTCTAAAATTGAAATAATAGCTAGCGTGATATTTGAGGTAAGATTAACTAAACAGAGGCATAACTGACCTTTCGGAAACTGGTTGTTTGTAGTTTGACGGGTTCATATTTTTCTTTTGCATATTTTTGCGGGCGAGACGGTGGTGTCGCATTTTGCATCCAAGCCTGCATATCTACATAGTTTTGGCGGAATCCTACTATCTTACTAATTTGGATATTTGTTACTCAATCACGCCGAAACCGCTGAACAGATTTGGCACACAGATAGTTTATAACCTGGATTAACACATAGAACCTTAACCCCTTTAGTACGTTCCCGCGAATTTAGTTAAAACTAAGTGGAAACGCCGGGAGGGGGACGTCTTAGAAGGAGATTATAGTGACCTTATTAGGATCATCAGAAATGTCAGGTGCATAGTACTCACAACCGGCGCGGGTTGAACGTAAACGAAGCCAAGGGAGTACAAGGAAGCTTATAGCTATCGAGCAATGAGAAGACTTATATGATGATGGCTGTCCTGCCGTGCTATTCTGTAAAAA
This sequence comes from Hydraecia micacea, assembly GCA_914767645.1. Classification (NCBI taxonomy): domain Eukaryota; kingdom Metazoa; phylum Arthropoda; class Insecta; order Lepidoptera; family Noctuidae; genus Hydraecia; species Hydraecia micacea. The sequence goes on from OU611780.1 coordinate 11,949,477, forward strand.
AACTAACTATATAACTCAGTTTCTAAACTCGCATCGTCAGTTGTTAGTCCTCGTTAGTGCCATTGTCTAAACTATGTTCACTGCAGCTCTCAGTGGAAACTGTTACGCCACAGATAATATAATACTACGTAGTTACGCGTAGCAATTACGTTTAGAATAACTGTAAAAATACCCAAGTAGATAAACGAGTTCGGGAAATCTACCTCAAGATTCCAAGACTGTAGTAAATTTTATTTATTTATTTAAAACTCTTAAATTATCATTACAGTCAGTCAGTTACAGTCAGTATTTTAATCATTTTCCGCTAAGTATCCGATTAAGTATATGTATTTTACAGTTTGTTTATATTTAAATTAAGGGGACTACATGACCTAAAGCGCGGTCAATGTCGGACTGCATAGACAAAAAAGGAAGCGCGATGACACAACGCTGGTAATATATAGCAAAATATGAAACAATTATCTATTTACAAAAAATCGATTGTTTGGACAAAACAATAAAAAAAAAAAAATTGCTTTAGTATTTTGCTTGTAGAATAATCTGACAAAAAATCAGAATGATTGTATGTATATGTATGGTTTTTATTGTAAAAAGAAATAAAGTATTTAGAGGTATCTTCATAATTTTTTTCTATCGTATCGAATTAGTTATATTATGTTTTCAACACACTATCTACCTAACAATTATATCCTGAAGAATATCATATATTTTTCTGATTTTGTTTACTGTAGTCGATCATATACTTTTAGGCATTATAAAACTTCCTTTTTTTTTTATTTGATTCTATATATTTCGTTTTAACACGTTGTCTACATCTCTTTTTATGTACTCTCCTATCGCAGGTATGCTGGAAGGGATTTCCTTAGAAATAAGGTTCACTTTTGTGCGTATTTTTCTGTTCCTTTCTTCTTATCTGTTTATATGTGTGTACATAAATAGTTAAATAATAATAGTAAATAATTTAAGGATTAGCAATTTTTAAATATGGTGTCTTACTTGTAATTAATGAAGATCTGACAACCAGTCTTGCCAAGGGGTATCGTTACCCAATAACTGGATTGTGAAGGTCATATAGGCAGTCGCTCCATGTAAAACATTGGTATTCAATTGCCGGTGATCCGGTTAGACTGGAAGCCGATCTAAACGTTGTGGGTAAAAGCCAGATAGATTGTTTTTTTTTTTGCTGAAGGTGAAAGGTACCTAACGGATAACCTTCTGCCTAACAATAACAATTTTTGTTGAATTATTTTTTACAGAATAGCAAGCTTTCTATGTATAACACATCTATACATATATTAAATCTGTAGACGAGACGCTAAAATATATTGATAATATTTAAAAAAAAATAGTTGAATTGTGTCTCAATAAACAGATAATTACCTAAGGTAATATCGTGGGTAATAATTATGTACTCAATGATATCGAAATTTCAATCGGTTGATCGTCAAACGAATGAGTTTCCAGAACTAATCGGCTGTAAAGTAGTGTCAGCTTAAAATCGACTTTGATCATCGCTGCCTGATTAATCTTGTCTCAGTATCAAAGTATTTTGCTATTCATTAGCTGAATACAGTTTTGGTTTATAAAACAAATACACTCGTATACATATTTTATAGTTACATACCTATACAGTGGTATTTTGACTTAAGTTGTTCTTTAACTGAAGGTGTTTCTTTAAACGAAGTTGTTTCTTTGACCGAAGTCATATCTTATTATTTGTTCTTGTATATATTTATAAGACCCTTTATTCTTAGGTTGTTAATTTATTTATTTACATTTGGGAAAACAAACAGTAGTATATTAAGCATAAACAGTTTTGTCTTAAAAATAAAACTTAACAAATATACTACCCACAACATTTTCCACAGATAACTATAATCGTTAATCTTCGTCTTTTTTTGCGCAGTTATTTGCTAGTATCTATTTGTCTTTTTTTTATTCTTAGCCCAATCGTTCGTTTGCCGTTATGTTACCGTATTCCTTCATCAGCCACATTAATCAATATTTCGCTACAACACGTTGTAAATCTTCTATACCTTCTTACCTTTGAACAGATCCTGGATACCCTTCATCTGGGGAAAGTGAAGGGTTGGATCGGACTTCTACCGACCAAATTATAATTTTCTTAAGTGGTCTGCAACTCATTAGTTTAATACAGTTTTGGTTGATAACACAAACACACTTAGGTACTCGTAAACACATATTATTTTATACCTATATGTTGTAGGTGTGAAAAATACCTACCTTTTCCGATCATGGATACCCTCTATCTGGAAAAGTGGAGGGTTGGGTCGGACATCTACCGATTCAAATTAATTACATACGTAAATACTTGGTGATCGTCACAAGTACTTTGGGAGGCGGTTCGAGGAAATTAAAGGCTGTTAATAGCTTCGAATTGGTGTCGCTGAAGATGGCAAAGGCAATTAGAGCCTCCATGAGCTACAATAGTGATGTAGCTGGTACTTGTATGCCTGGCACTCTCTCGTTATCCATCTCGACCGAAAAAATATTTAAAAAATCTGTGAGACTTTTAGGGTTATAATAAAAAGTCCCGAAAAAAAGTGCATTATAAGTCTTTTGCAAAATAATGCAATGGATAATGGAGTAGGTAATGCATTTAGTTAACACTGAGATTAAAAGAAAATCGTATGCGTACCTTAGATTTTTTCTACCCACCAGTTTTGAAAGTAAACAGATACCCAACTCCATGGACCACAAGTTCCTTCCTCTTTCGAAATTAAAACATTTTCCATCTGCAGATTAGCTCAAAAAGGTATAAAACAGCTACTTAAATATGGTGTCGGAGGCAGCCTGGTCGCAATCGAAGTAATGCATCTGAGTTGCTTCGCAGTACCAACCACTTTGCCTCGCCTCATTCACAGAAACTTAATTTCCATAAAAGGAGGGTTATAATTTAGTATTTTATCTTCACTTGCAATAATGATGAACAAGATACTAATAAACACAATTGTACAGTCAGCCTTAAAATGATGTATACATCGGCAAGAATTTATTTTATTTGTGGACCTCATTGTAGTCTGAATAAATGTAATAAAACACAAATTGTAGAAAATCAAGTTAATTATTTGACGATTGATACATCTTTTTGAGGCTGACTGCACATATTCTGTGGGACTTCATAAACAAAGTGGTAAAAGTACTTACCTAAACGCAAATGTCTTGTCAAAGCAGTAGTGGTCTGCAGGGGGTTAGATTTGGAAAATATACCTGGATAAATAGAACAAAATAAAACAATAGCCCAAAAAATTGGGCTTACAAAAGTAATAATCCGGTTGACGAAGCACTGTCAGTGATCTTTGAGGATTGAGGGGGAGGGAGGTCCCCCTACAATAGGGATTACCGACAATATTTCAATTTTACAACCTCCATTTTTCGTAATATCGACTCTCGGTATCATGTAGAGCTTATTTTTGGAAAATTCCTCTCAGAATTAGAAATAAATCTTATAATACCTAAGCATAATGCTGATGCTTCATCCTTTTGCTACCTATAGTTCTGTGTACGTACTTAGTAACAGTAACACATGTAACAGTCTATTGCCATCAACCCGGCACAGATCTAGACTCCGGGCTTCTACTGAGAAATTCCTGATACAAAATCCCAATAACACTTTACCCGACCCGGGAATTGACCATTAGACCAACGAGACAGTGTGTGTTTACTAATAGGTACACCCAGGGATATCGAGGTACACCACTGCCTAACCCTTCGGGGTATACAGGCGAGATGTTTTGTTATTCTATCACACTAATATTATAAAGGCGAAAGTTTATGAGTGTGTTTGCATGTTTGTTACTTCTTCACGCACAAACGGCTGAACGGATTTGGATGAAATTTGGCACACAGATAATTTATAACCAGGATTAACACATAATATACTTTTTATCCCAATATTCCCACGGGATTGACACTTACGCGGGTGAAACCGCGGGGCACAGCTAGTTCCATATAAATGTGAAAATTGAGTAGATATGTATGATGTTATTCACCCCTTTCCGTTATTCAACAATAGTTCCCCTGATATTCCTTGAAGAAGCTTGTCTGCCATAACTTAGGAATTATTAAATGGCCACACAAATAAAATACTGGAAGTTTGCCAGCGATTGTGGTTTGAAGCACGTGACAAGTCTTAACGTATGCATTGATGTATTAAAATTAGGAAGATAGGCCACTCTCTAACATCACGTAAACATTAAATGGACTTAGAAACACTTACATGTAAACACACCCACACAACTACATTTCCCGATGTCATGCGACATGTGCTCAAATGGAGAGACATTATTATGCGGGCTGTAGCGGGAATGAGATAGCAATAATTGTCACTGTCACGTATCCATGTCACTTGCGCTGCCGCTTGCGCTCTGTTGTGCAAGTGAAATCGCGTTAGCCGCCGAATGTTGGCTAAATGTTTACGATTATGAATGACATATTATTACGACGCGAAGCAAACATTAAATATTAAGTATTATAATTTTCAACAAATTAACATTTTTGGCTGTATTTACGAGTGAAAACTAATCCCGTGGAACTTGTTTTTTGTTTTTGAACTATTTGTGCACATTTTAAAAACACAGGAAGGCATTGTTGCTGCTTATTTAGACGATTAAGGTAATTTTACTTAACGTACTACACATGTGCTACACAAACGCCAGTTCGATTTTGTCGATTGTGTCCATGCACTCAATTTATGCGGTCCACGTCGAGGAGCGCGTACCAGATCTTCCCTTATTTTATACATCAATGGGTGTTAGGCATTGTGTAGTGATAAAGTATTAGCACAAAATACAGAGGGTACAGAAGTCAATCTACATACAAAGTGCGCTCGAGCAACGCACACATAAATACCGCTCACGGACACGATATCTCGGACTGGTTGGGATCAATGCGAGCTCGAGTGCCATCCGCTTGGGATACGCGTCTGTGAAGTGCAAAAATGGAGCAACAAAAAAAAAGTTATTATAACTGTTCAGTGGATGGTTGTATAAATTTAACATTAAACGGTGAATTGTCGTTTTTTAAGCTACCAGTTGTTTCAGAGAGGTAAGTAGGTATTTGCGTGTATTTCGATGGTTCGGTTTAACGTAACACAGAATAATAGTTAGATAATAAAAATGAAATACGTGTATGTACATCTGATTGACTTCTGTACCTTTCTGTTTTGTGGTATTAGTTTGATCAGAATACTATTTTTCGTTTATTTATTTATTCACTTATTAAATACATTTTGAAACATTTTTATAAAAAATATAAAAAATAGTAGTCCGCCTTTATTTGGAGCAGGGTCCAAAATACCGGTGGTTAGGGCTCCAGAGACAGGAACCTCCTCACAAAACGAGCTGTATCAAGAAGTACCTGCCTTCTGAATCAGGCCCTTGATCCAACCGCCTGACGAGAGCCTCGGGAGATGTTGATCGAGGCTCTCTTTTGGTCATCAGGCCATTGGCCGATAAGACAATCGGCAAAATGACAGCCGAGCTCACATTTCACAGTCAACAACCTCGTGTGCTAAGTCGAGATATTATCAGTATTTATTAGTATCAGTATTTATTTTCAAGAAAATAAGTACTGTGAAGTGGGATCTCAAGGGCCCTAGGACTAATTTAACATTTAAAGTGGCTCTTCATTTACTCACTTTCCCAAATGTTCAGTTTTAAAATAACGTTGTCTTATCTACAGAGGCCCCGATAAGGCAGGTTGAATTGTACCGTTTTTGATTTATAGAGGTAAAAATGGTAATTGCCCCAAATTACGCAATAATCACTATCAGAACGTTTTTGATGGAAATTACTAAACCATTGCTTCATATTTTTGAATAAATCGTCTGTCGACAATATAAATAACTGGATGAATATTGAGAAATTGGGAAAATGCAAGGCATTCCAATTGTGTGTTATGCAAGTACCCCGATGTTCTGATAAACACCAACTCCACTCAGTCATGGTTAGAACCTGGATGAGACCAGGACCGTGGAGATTGGCACAAGCAAAGAGATTCCTGTACCCAGCAGTGGGTGAGGCCGGGCTGTTGAAGATGCTGAAACACTCACTGCCCGCTATCATCATCGAAATCATCATGTATTAACCAGATTGTAACTGATTCGCCATTAATGAAAAGACATAGGTAACTGTTTTTCTTTAAAAAAACAATACCATCGTCATTTCAGCTGCAAGACGCCAACTGCTGGAAATAGGCCCCACCCAAAGCATCGCCACTTTAACCGGCTCTGTGCTTCCCGCATCCAGCGGATTCCTGCGGCCTTGACAAGATCATCGGTCCACCATGTGGAAGGCCTTACAAAGCTACGTTTTCCGGTACGCGGTCGTCACCCCAGAACCTTTCGGCCCCTCGGCCATCTGAAGGCCAAATTAAAAATGTTCAAAATCTAGTCGCAATCTCATCTCAGCGACAATCAATGTCAGAAACTTGTCAAAAATGTGATATCAAAGGTATTTTTGACAGATTCAGGCTGAGATCAGACCGTGATCGTTCTTAAAATTACGACGAAATGTGCCCTGCCCACTGCCACTTAAGTTTGGTAATTATTCGGGGTATGTCGGTTAGTTCTCCTGCGGATCTCTTCATTTCTGATTCGATCACATAGGTATGGTAACTCCAAGCATACCTAGCCCTTATAAAAAACCATAATTTAAAACTAAATACCAAATCAACAAGATCCAACTTTCATCATTTATTTTTTTATATTTACTTCACCTTCACCTTTTTTGCGCAGTAAAATCCGATTTTAATAGACTAAAACGGATTTCGTTGGCAATTTGACTTCCAATTAAATAAATTGGGTTGAAAAGGATGTATGGCCGTTAATTCCGGTGGTATGGGCCTCGCTGGGCCGTATTGGAGAGGAATGAAATAATATTTGGTTAATAAAGTCGGTTGGACCAATTTATGGAATGTTTTTTTTTTTAAATAATGTTGTAATTTCAAATGGTTTAATATTTTTTCATTATTTTTTGGCAGTTGTATTTTTTACATTTCTGAGATAGAGTCACCAGGATAATCTACATACACAGGATTAACCTACCGGTTAATAGCATGATATTGTAAGTATTTATAATATTTATTATCATTATCATCATCATCATTATTTCAGCCGAAAGACGTCCACCACTGCTGGACCTAGGCCTCCCCTAAGCACCGCCACTTCGATCGGTTCTGTGCTTCCCGCATCCAGCGCGTTCCTGCGGCCTTCACAAGGTTGTCGGTCCACCTTGTGGGAGGCCTTCCAACACTACGTCTTCCAGGTCGCGGTCGGGACTCTAGAACCTTTCGGCCCCATTTATAATATTAATAATATTAACAAAAACATTTTCATTTAGTCCATATTATCCCAGCCCACCCCAGCTCCTCAAGGAAGGCAACTCCAGCAACGCCTTGGTGTTTCTGACTTACGGAGATGTTCAAAAGTATTAATTGTCTCAAGAAACTAAAAAGTCATCAATGCAATAATTCTTTTTTCAGGAAAGTATTTTCTGAAAACCTTTGCAATACTTTAAAAGGAGGAACTTCAGTACATCGAACACTGCCAAACCCAGCCTACACTTAGGCATTCAGATGCTCCATTCATCCGAAGACAGGAATTGCCATACAATACAATACGTTAGCCATTGCACAGCACCATTCAATCGACTGACAATAAATTCCAAATCAATACAATGTAACGCCAAAGAGGTTTTTTCGTCCATTTAACAAAGCCGAGTAATGGCGCCAATTTTGTCCACCACAAAAGCGAAATCGGAAATTCTGATAATGATTTTGACGATATAAAGGAGCCTAAAATACGCAATACTGTTTTTTAAATACTTTGTGTTTGACTACTATTAAATATTATTTTCTCTCAGGGAAAAACAAAGTTTCAAGGGAGCCGTGACATACGATTCGCTTTGTTTTTTTTTAATTGTTTAATTATTTAGGGTCTTTTATAATTGCAATGCGTATGACAATGCCATCGTACCCTGAATACACATTGCTACGAATTACATTCGGGCCATGATCCTGAACAGATACTTCGGTTATCAACATTTCGTTGAGACAGAATTCTATGGAACGTGCCTAAGTCAGTCGGTTCAACTTCAAGACCCCAAACAAAAGCTAGCGGTACACCTGTTTGGCTAGAAGCGCATCGAGCAAAATTTTCTAAAGTTTTGCTGTTTATGCATTGCATTTTTATGCTGGCTACAATGCAATGCTTCAGAGATCGCAATAAGCTCCAACGTCATAATGGACGCATTCTTATCTACTTTAAAACAATTGATTTCTCAACTTATTGGCTACCAGTACCAAAAAGGCTGCTCCACGACCTTCTTGATTTTTTGAGAGAGTTACTTTTGGCACAGTGATAATTTTTCCCGACTTATCAGCCTGTTATTGTTCTACGTCTGATACAAAGCAAGGATGTTTTTTCATGCAAAAGTAAGAAACGCACTGATTGCGCATTTAATAGTTTTATTGATGGATAACACGTGCCCTGTTTTATCAATTTTATCACGAAACACAAAAACAAGAATGTTTTTAGTATTCAATTTATCACTTTATGTTCACTGCACGTATATGGAATACCTACATTTATGGAATCTTAGCAGTTCTTGCGATAAAAATAAATAGTTGTGTTCTATGTGTTGTGTTGTGTTGTGTCGAGTTTAGCGTGTAATTTTTGTATTTTTGCTATGTGCACTGGCCGCTGTCGTCACCGGAAAACTGAATCCGCTGTCCGATGAATTCATTAATTTGATCAACTCTAAGCAAAATTCATGGAAAGCCGGAAGAAATTTTCCAGTGCATACACCGTTTTCATACATCAAGAATCTAATGGGTTCCTTGGAAGACAAAAACTTTGCGAAATTATCAAAGATAGAACATGACGCCGAGCTGATTTCAAGTCTTCCAGAGAGGTTCGACCCAAAGGATAAATGGGCGAACTGTCCCTCCTTGAACGAAATACGAGACCAAGGCGCATGCGGCAGTTGCTGGGCGTTCGGCGCTGTAGAAGCGATGACCGACCGGTATTTTATACACTCCAACGAACAACAGAATTTCCATTTCTCTGCTCACGACCTTGTGTCCTGTTGTTCGGATTGTGAAAGTACCCGCCAAGATGGAGGTTGGTGGTTGGTTTTACTGGAATTCCACGGGTAGGAAGGAACTACAACTCGAATGAAGGCTGTAGACCGTACGTAATAGCTGGCTGCGAACATCATGTGCCAGGACTGCCAGGAAAATTGCCGCCCTTTGGCGAAAAAGCTGACACTCCGAAATGCGTAAAGGAATGTGAGTCAAGCTACAACAATGATTATGATAAAGACAAGCGTCGCGGCAAGCACGTGTAAGCAGTATCTTCTGATGAAGAACAAATGAAAGCTGAACTATTTAAGGATGGACCCGTAGAGGCTAGCTATACAGTATACAACGTTTTTTTCACTTGTAAAGAAGAGGTGTACAAACATGTGGAAGGGAGTTTTGCTGGCAGACATGCTGTTAAAATGTTAGGCTGGGGAGTAGAGAATGTTGAAAAGTACTGGCTCATGGCCAATTCTTGGAACCAAGATTGATTGGGGTGATAAGGGATTCTTCAAAATACTACATGGAAAAGACCACTGCAATATAGAAAGCGAGATTATAGCCGGTGAAACACTTATAGAATGAGTAATATCTGCTTTTAAGGCGAGGTTGCAGTACTTTTTAACTTTTTTAAACCCCTGTAAATCTAGCAAAATATTAATTTTGCGCAAAAACAAAATATTTTTGGAAAATTGAACATATTATCAAGCGCTGGATAGAAACGTGAATTAAAATAATTGGCTTCATAAAAAAAAATCATAAAGATGACACTAAATCGCTTTTTAAAACGTGTACCTTGAATAGATTACTTCGATAAACCATGTAAAAGTTATACCAAAAGATAAGCCTTATTGTTTTTTACGGCTTGGTGAGAACACATTTTATAATTTCCTTATTTTTTTTTCTATGATACTAATATACACAAAATCTAGCAGTTCAAGAGCTCGCAACGCCCGGCCATAGTGCCTGCGAGAGAGAGATGCCCCGATACGTATTATGTGGGGAGTGAGGAAACTTTATCATACACACCGCACTACAAATAAATGTATCGGTTGTTTAATTTCAGATTCCCGCACAATACCTTTTTTCTTTTCTTTTTTTTCTGACTGACCGACTTCTTGACAATTCATAAGTGCCTGTAAATGGTTTAATTGAAATAAATGCTTTGAGTTTTCGAGTTTGACTTTGACTTGGGCTTCGCAGTCACCTAGTTGGGTGGTTATAACTGGTGAAATGTGGGTGAACTATGCAGATACATATAAATATTATATGCTTTTAATTCTGGTAGAGGCATGATACTTATTATAAAGAGAGAGAGAGTGAGAGGAAGAAAGTACATTTTTGTATATTCATTTTCATTCATATTATGTTATGTAGTATGTATATGTATGTATTATGTTGTGTATTAATAGTGTAGTTAAAGGGTAGATTTTGAGTTTCTATAAAATATCTGTAAGACCTGTTATATCACCAAAAATCGCACTAATAAATACTTTGACTTTTGACTTTGTATATATAAAATCCAAGTTCAGGTCTGCCAGCACCAGGATTAGGCTCTTATATTCTCAAAGTATCGATGACTATATTTATTTTCATCTTTTTCACGAGTAACTGATAAATACTATCCCTGACAAGCTCCCACTGGGAGGTGTCGATAAGAAATAAAAAGTGACCTGCGTCTCTTGCGTACGTTAGCGCTGGATAAGTTTCCTTTCTTAAAAGTTTTCTTATCGTCTGTAGCTCAAGGGACACGATTGTGTAGTATGGCATACTTATACCAACTTTGAAAACTGTTGTCGGGTAAATACAAAACGACTGAAAAAAATTACAAAAGCTTCGTAAAAATTGCAATTTTGGACGGATTTAGTGTTCGGTTTCTTACTTATTTAGATTTAGTTGTGTCGGTTTATAGCGTTTCATTTCGTAGCGTTGGAAGGCCTCCCACAAGGTGGACCAACGACCTTGTGAAGGCTGCAGGAACTCGTTGGATGCGAGAAGCACAAAACCGGTCGAAGTGGAGGCGCTTGGGGGAGACCTATGTCCAGCAGTGGACGTCTTTCGGCTGAAATGATGATGATGATGATAGCATTTTATGGAACATTCAAACAACCTTGATAACCAACAAAGTTATACAGGGTGAAATTGAAAACATGCGACAAATCGAAATGGGAGATTGTACTCATCATTATGAACAACTTTTACTATGGGACCAAACCTGAAATCGCGAAAAAAAATCAGCTGTTCCCTACATTTTGACGAGTAATGCGAACATAAATGTAGGGAACAGCTGATTTTTTTTCACGATTTCAGGATTGATCCCATAGTAAAAGTTGTTCATAATTATGAGTACAATCCCCCATTTCGATTTGTCGCATGTTTTCAATTTCACCCTGTATAAAGGTTAAACTAAAGGCCTCTGGGTCGGTCTCAATTTTAATGAAACATGATCCTTATTCCTTGAAACGAGGCGAAAGCAAATTATTTAATTCAACTGTGAAGTAGACCGTTGTTGAAACTAAATCCCACCAATGGCTGACAACTTTGAAACTAATTACAATACCGAAGTCTTTTAAAATTCAGGTCAACTTTATACAGGGTCCCATTAAAATAGATGACAAATTTTAACACAGCGCTCAGTAGGTACGTCTAACCAAAGATATCCAAGCAAAAAAAATTTGATTTTATGTTGACCTAAAATAATAAATTGGCACATTAGTGTATTTTTGCTAGCTGATTATTTTTCTTGTAAGTATCTAATGCGTTTTTCTTATATATTTTATTACCATCGTCCTTATTTTGGTAGTCTGAATGATATCTAAAAGTTTGTCCATCTATTTTAATGGGACCTTATATTCGATGAAACCTCAAGAATATTACAATTTGGGATGGCGTGTAATTCTTGAAATCTGCGGGGTAATTGCGTAACACACGATTCCAATGCCTTCCATTTTGAAAGTTCAGCCACGTGCATTGGGTTAGACGGTTAGTTACGTTGTAAGGGGACTAATTTTTCAAACCTATGAATGTGAAGCAATAGATTAGGATTTTCCTCGGATTGTGATAGAAACTGTTACATAATTACGATGCTGGAATATAGGTTGGTAAAAGATTTGCACTGAGCTATGCTCTTCATTTTCGTCATTATCTCTAGTCCATTGCTAGACATAGGCTTCTCCGATTGCACGTTATTAAGTTCAATCTTAGGAAACTTTCGTCCATCAATTTGCGAAGACCGATTCCGCGTTTGATGCAACGTGAATCTGTAATAGAGATGTAACAACAAATTAAACTTTAGCTCCGGTCTACAAACAGGTCAAGAACTGAAAGTTTGATTTGATTTAATTCCATTTAATAATCGATTCCTGCATCAACTACAACCAACTTACATTACAAACGAGACTTTCGATATAAGCAAATATTTTTATTTCTTCAAGACGTGCGTCTAATGGGATTTCCGATCTGCAAAAATGACAAACAAACTTTCATCTCCTATTTACCCCTTTAAGGGATCATTTTTTTTAAATCCTTTCTTTGTCCTCACTTTCGAAACTCTTATGCATAATTCCATGCTTGTAGACCCGGCGGCTTAGGCTCTGCCTAGTCTGTCAGCAAATTAATTAATGAATTTATGATTTTTATTAGGTAAGATTGCCGCAGCATTTCTTCTTCTTCCATACCAATATCTTTATGAGAGAACCACGCACAGAATTCAAAACTACATATCGAAACATTAAAATAAATAAACGAGACGTAAACGATACCAATTTTACTCGACATCAATTAAAAAGGATATTAATAAAATGTAATTACAATGTACCTAACTATATACACTAGATACTAAAATAAAAGACTAACTAACCTACTATACAAATAAATAAAAAAAAACCAAAGGACACTTAGCCGTCGAAGTACTCGTCCGCATCGCTGTCATCCGGAAACGTGCCCAGAAGACTGGCAGCATTGCCACGTTGAATGGCAATGCTAAAGTATCGACTAGCCGGCGCGAAATTTCCTTAAAAAGGAGACACGCGCTCGGGGTATCGCTCATTAAATAGTATCGCCTAACTCAACATATTTGTATCGAGTCAACCCTATATCAATATACCTACAAGGTTTTGGTAAAAGCATCACGTTTCGTTGATCGACGTCGGGCTCATATTGCGTCAGTCACGTCGGCCCAATAGGCCGTGATAGAGTTTCGGGACTCCTTCAATCTTTGGCCTCAGCCCAAATTATGGCCTGGCGATATTAAAATGGCCTGACGCCATATTTCTATTATTTTTGGCGTATTGGTTGCGTATTTGACTTTTGCACAAAATTTGGAAATTATTTATGAAAGCCAAATAAAACTACCTACTGTCTGTAGATTTCTATATCCCGTCATCAATTTTTCGTGAGATTACCATAATCCTGAATTTATAAAACTTGAGAAATATAAAGCGATATTTTTACTAAACAATTACAAACTGTCATTAATCAAAAGCGAAGTCAAACAAGTTGTACTAAACCTTTAAAAGATCAATAGATCTCCGAACGCCGAATTTCAAACCGCGGTTTAAATGAGGCTCAAACTTCGACACCCCTTCCCGCTTCCCCGTCAGACAATTAACTGGAGAGGGAGATGATAATTTATAGATTTGCCTCCAATTCAAATACTCCGGTCGAAAGTTTGACCAACTTAAATTGGTTTTAATTTAAACGATGTCCATTTTAGAACATAGCCCTAAATACGCGATTCGAGCATCCACCAGAGGCAAAAGCGCGTATTTAGAGCTGTTTTCATTTTTTATATGATATAATTATAATAATTTTCCTACACGTTGTAAAAATTATATCCTGTTCCAAAATAAAGAAAGCTCCATAGGCCCTCGATAAGAAAATCTTTTAAACGTGAAATTAACTTTAATGAAATTTTGGGAAACTTTGAGGATCATGCCCTTTCGGGAATTCTTAAACTAAATATTTTAGAAGAACATTCTGATCGGATGAAAATTTTAAACAAAGTTTAAGTGTTTGAACGCAAGTTTGCTCCCCTTCTGTATTAAAGAAGGCTCCTTATACTCAACAACTTGTTTAAATGTACCAAGTGTTAGTAAATAAATTTCATGAGGATAGGCAGCGTTGAAAATATAATTACTTTTAACGCAGAAAATTTCGTAATCTCATCGAAGTTTGTTGTTGTACTTCTTTATATCTATCATTCTTAAGGTGTACATAACGAAAAGTACACTATCTATCTTTCATACTTCCATTAGAACTACTTTATGATCATTATCTGGCATTTTCTGCCGGTCAAATTTTAGTGAAGAAAATATCCGTTACGAATGGATCAATACATCAATTTAAATTTTTATAAAAAAAAAGTGTCTATACTAAAATTAGCAAGCTATCCAATTTTTTTGTAACTCAATTCAACAACCTTGATCGAAAGTTATCCAACGAAATGGTACAAACAAAATGTGGAACAAAAATAAAAACGACATTCTGAGTATTACGAGTATTAATTCAGCAGATATTCGTATTACGTAGGCACTTTGTATAGAGAGGTATTACACTTACCCTTACATATTTGGAAAGGAGTCACCATCATCGTCATTCAGCCAATCGCCGTCATAAGCATCCCTCAAGCATCGCGTCAACAATTAACCAGTTCCGCGCTTCTCGCATCCAGGATTCAAGCGACCTTTGTGGCCGAGTCAAAGTTGGACCTGGAAAGATGTGTTTCATAATAATTAGTATTAGAGCGATGTGTATCTTAGTATAGTGTGTATCCAAATATGTACATCGAGCAGGGAAGCACCATGTTTAGCTTGAAATTCGAACCGACTTGTCGACCTCAATAGGTCTATACCTATTGAGGTACCTCTACCTGTGTAGAGGTACCTCGATGGAACATGCCAGTGTATTGTGATGATTTTTAGACGAACAATGCCTGTCCTGTTGCTCACGATGCAAAACAGAAAATGTTCCATACTTGAGCCTGACTATGCAATATTGAACTTTGTCATGATAATAATCTTGATGTTTAACATCTAACTTACAATGCTTTGGTAAATTTCTCAGTGGCAGCCCGAAGTATGAATTCGTGCCCGATTTATGGCAATGGTATCGCCCCCTACTACATGGCATTTAAACATAACTGGCGAATTACCTAAGGGTGTACTATGGGTCATCTCTGCCTTATCATGAAACAGCAAAATCAGCCAATAATGTTCCCACTGCTGGGACACAGGCATCTCTGTGAGAGGGAGTGGGCCGTAATCTACCACGCGGATCTTGTGCGTGTTGGTAGATGTCACATGACTTCGAATTTTTGGTTCTAGGACATGTCGGTTTCGGGTTTCGAAACAGGCGTGATAATATATTGTTTTATGTTATAATAATATGTTACACAGCTTTCGCATGATCCTCTCTCATTTCGCCACGAGATCTATTGCTCATGTTCGAGTTATAATCAAAATGGGGTGGGCTGGTTTCGCAGGGCGCACATAAGTATCTTCTCTCACATAGGCTTTTCATGCACCTAAACAATACGCTAAACTTTGAATAAAAAGCACAAAAAGCCTCACAAAATCTTTTATAATTTCAGCCCATGAAAAGCAAAGTCACTTCGAGGCAATCAATCATTATGGCCACGTCAATTTTCAATTAAGCAAAAACAAAAAAGTGAGGTGGGACCGCCTTCACTTTAATAGATTCGAAGGAACATTATAGCCACTGAAGACCCTCGTTTATAAGGTCCGAGAATAATAGTGATATTTTAATGTCACGTTGATATGAAAAGATGTAATGGGCTGTCTGACCGAAGCGTAAGTCATTGTACAGACGGCAAAAGAAATATGAGTGCAGGTAAATAATAATATAAACTTAATATAAAGTGACATCATCTACAATACTTTTGTGCGTGTGCATCTTGGCTAAAGCTTGAACCTATTATGCCCGTAATTCTTCATAGCGAGTCGATGGGAAAAATAACACGAAAAAATATATATACTTAACTTTATAAATTCGTTCAGGTCAAAATCCAACACGCAAACAATGTCCCTTATAAACACGAATTTCTCAATGACTATCAAGTACAAAGATTTCGTCTTAATTATCAGGTCTGACCTGATGATCTGGTGATTGCATCTGTTTCATAACTCAGACAGGCCCTCATCTTTATGTCTATGTCGCAGCCAACTGGCTTAATTCAGGCCATTCAGTTAACTGCCTAGCCTTTTAACTGAACGGCGTCATTCAACTAGTGGCCTGATTGATTTAACTACTTGCCGAGCCCAGAGATTTAAATTAGCGATTGATTGATGATTGATTTAAAGCGGCAGTTGTTTATTGTAGTTTTGAAAATTATAAAATGCATGAAAATGCCGCGTTGACCCATAGGTCAACGCGGTATTTCATCAGATCATACCCGGCCCCAACCGTCAAGCCCCGCCGTGACCAATAGTCACACTCGATTCATGCGACTTAAACCTCTATTATTACTGTTAAATAGGGTCTAATATCCTATGAGGCAGTTTTACTCTATGGCCCGGTAGATAGTATAATCGACTAAATGAATGATTAAAAAAGAAACCCATTTTTTTGTGAGAAGGTCGTAGACATGTCGCCCAGCGGGACGTCGGTGCGTGACAGATGTTGACGTCATAAGTGACGGCGTACTATCGGTTAACAAGTTCGGCAGTAAAAAAATAGCAGTAAACTAAATTAAAATGAGTCATAACAAATATTTAAATGCTGAAGTAAATAAATATTTAGCAGTAAAATGGCTTAAAGGGCAGTTACGTGTGGGCAGTTAACTAAGCGGACTTAGTTAGTGATAAATCTAAATTGGAATTAGCGCTCACTTGGCTCGCGCGCTTTTGGTCACAGTTCTAACCTAACCTATGAACCGCCGAACTATTTACCTAGCTGCCCATGCCAACATTTTTATCGGCCATTCATTTACTATTAAATACCTACTTGTATTGTAGGCTTAAATAACCTACCAATTTTCTTTTTAGTACTGTTCATGTTTTAATGTGACAAAAAATAACATGAAAATTAAAATTACTGTCCGTTATTTTTTTCAACTGATCATAATAACCTCCCTAATGTTTAAATAACCGGTGCCGTAAATCAACCACATGGCTAAAACCCCAGTGTTAAAAAGTGCCAAAATACGTTAGTTGACTGAACACTTGACTATTTTACCGTGTGTACCTAAAGGTGCTTACCTATGATATAATAGGTGAAAGATATGCTGGTATCTAGAATTAATGTGGGTTGCGCGGACTATGAGTTAGCAATAATATGTCCCTTACGTAGAACATATTATTATTACGAGAAAGTAAAATGAAGTAAGTACGTGGTCGTTTTTTATGAAGGATTGTGGTTTAATAGTGTTCCGCATGTATAGCATAATACTTATAATCGGCCTATAACGTTCCTACTCCTGAGAAACAGGCCTCATCTCTGTGAGAGGTAGTGGGCCGTAATCCACCACGCGGGCCCAGTGCGGGTTGATAGATGTCACATGCCCGTTGTACCGTTTGCACCATTGACCTGCACCATCAATGGTGCAGAGGAGACAAATATGTCTTCGAATTTTTGGTTCTAGGATATGCCGGCTTCCTCACGATGTTTTCCTTCACCGTTTTGTTTGAGAGCAGTGGTGATGGAAAAATATACACAAAGTGAGAGAAGATTTTTTAAAAGTTTTGTCTCTCAAAAGTAAGGCTTACGTTATAAGTGTGAAAAAAAAAACAAAATAATTTTCTATGCCTTGGTTTTACTTACTATTTTCCAAGGAAAATACCTATCATTAATAAACTTGTTATTTTGGAGTCGATGGAACTTGTAAAATCAGTTGTGCCTAAAAGGTGGCCTCGTTAATATCAACGTAGTGATTAATTATGTGAAACCTTGATTTGGCTCACGTATTTGAAAAACCAAAACCTATTTTTCACTTAACGAGACACGTCTACTTTGTCTACAGGGGAATGTGACGGGAAAACGGATAGAGGGTGAAACCGTATTCATCCCGTCGAATTAAAATGGGTATCCGGTTTTATCCATAGGTATGATGTGAAATCGGTTGTATGTTTTTTCTTAAAACACGTTCTTGTTCTTGTAATTATTAATTACTAGCAGCGCCCCGCCGTTTCACCCGCATAAGTTTCCCGTGGGAATATCGGAATAAAAACTATCCTATGTCCTTTCCCGAAACTCAAACTATCTCTATACCAAATTTCATCTATATCGGTTCAGCGGTTTCAGCGTGAAGAGGTAACAGACAGACAGACACACTATCGCATTTATAATATTGGTATGGATCAAAATGTCATAGACCCATGGTCTATGACATTTTTTGCCAAAGTAATCCATACTATACTATACTACTACTCGTATAGTATAATATGATAAATTCGAAAGTAACTCTGTCTGTCTGTCTGTATGTTACCTTTTCACGCCTAAACCACTGAACGGATTTCTATATTTGGCAGAGAGATAGAATGCATCCCGGGGAAGGACATAGGATAGTTTTGTCCCGATATTCCCACGGGATTGACACTTATGCGGGTGAAACTGCAGGGCGCAGCTAGTGTCTTATATATTAATTATGTTAATTGATGAGTGAATTTGATTTTAAATATGATATTATAATGGAGCGCAGTAATGGAGCGCAGCATAATAAGTAGGTGTTAAGCGTACAGATTGAGTTAGAAACACTACGCTGCGGTCCATAACTCAAGTACTTAGCGGATGTAGGAGAAAAAACAGCCAGGCTGAAGTGGGAGTGGGCCGGACACGTCTCACGTACACCTGGAGAGATGGGCAAAGATCGTCACTCACTAGACGCCTGAGGGAGGACATCGCCGACGAGGTAGACGTGTGGTAACGTTTGCAGGGCTAACATGGCCAGACATCGCACAAGACAGAGATGTATGGAAGGAAACAGAGGAGGTCTTTGCCCAGCAGTGGGGAGGTATTCCACTCAGAGCACGGACACAATTCAGGCTTCCAAAAACAAAAAAAAAAAAAGTAATGGTGCGTTTTTTCTTAACTACTCGTACCACAATAGCCTCCAAAACCCAAACCTCCAAACCTCCCTGTCTCTTGTCTCTGTCCAAGGAAAGTAGGGGAGAGTGGGGTGTCACTGGACACCCCACTCTCCCCTGCTTTCCTTAATCAACAGTAACACCAATCATATTAGAGCCTTATCATACGGTTCAATGGACCAATTGAGATCTGAAGTGCCTTCCAAAAGTTCCCAACTCGAAAGTAATAGGAGTGCGTGATGGAAACAGATCCACCTTGATTGTATGAGAGACATAGGATTACTAACTTTTCCACTTACCATACAGCTGGCATTGATAAGGTGAAACGTGGCCTGGGGCTAAACTTAAATCAGATTATAAGGGATTGTTTTAGTGGTAGATTTAAGTTTGATAAGATTGTGTGTAGGTAAACCTTATGTTTATGACATTTAGTTTGATACCTACTGTTTTGGTTGTCGCGGTAGGTCCGTAGATGAATTACCATCTTGACATACCAAAACCCTTCCATGGCTCAGAAAGCATGTTAAACCGTTGGTCCCGGTTGTCATTCGTGGCTTTTTTGTGGCAGAAGCCCGAAAGTCTGACAACCAGTCTTACCAAGAGGATCGTATTACCCAGTAACTGGGTTGTGGTTACACTGGAAGCCGACCCCAACATAGTTGGGAAAAGGCTAGGCAGATGATGAGTTTAATACTGTTTTAACAGAGTTTTTGCAGTGAATGACATAAGTAAAATAACAGAAGGTAAATACCTATTAAAAAAAAAAAACCGACTGCAACTAAAAAGTTCAAAACAAACTCACTTTTTTAAGCAGTCCGATGTAGTTGGTGGCATTTATTTTAATTCAATCTCAAATTTGATGCCGATTGCCATTTTTTTATTTATTTATTTATTTATTAAAACTTTTCGCACAAAAAGGTACAAAGGCGGACTTAATGCCTATTATATATTTTATGCCTATTATTTATTTTATTTTAAACCCTTTAGTAGGAGTTATTTCGGTCTGATCCCCTGAACACCCCCTCCACCCCCCCTCCTCGATCCCCTGCTAGTTCTTCTTCTGTTTTAATCTCGTGTCTTATCCGCTGTATACTTTTTCATTCCGATGTCATATTTTTGGAATCGTCTCCGCAAGCCCTTGTTTTTGACACCTCACATCGTCATGGTAATTTTTTTTTCAAGACATTTCCTAATGAGTTCTAAGATCCGTCATTTCGTTTTTTTTTAAACAAAACCTAGCATATAACCATCGCACGGTTAAGACGAATCGATAAACTCTCATTGATTAAAATCGATCCAGCTGTTGAGGTACTTCGAGGGTATAATGAATATCACATAAATACCCAGATAGGTGTGAAAAACATAACCCTGTCCGTGCTATGGCACAGTCGGGAAAATATTAACATAACAATTAGTTAGATCGAAAAAGTCGAATGCAAAGGTACTTAAAATAAATAAATAGGTATAAGGTAGACCAACGCCGGGGTAATTGCGTAACTCATTAATGTGTAGGAAGCAGGAATGGCTTTCATTTTGACAGTTCAACAACATTCACTGCGTTATTTACGTTAATCAGCAGACAAATTATGAAGATATGAGAAGCAATGGATTAGCAATATGCGTCAAAATGATTCAGATTTTGATTGATAATGGGTGCAGGCTTTAAAGAAGTGGATAAAGGAAGGAAAAAGTGACTATTTTACCTATCTGCATAAAATCGTTAATTTTATTAGGTTTATCATAATATGTTATTATCAATTCACCAAAAAGATATAAAAAAAACTTATTCATCCAAATAACTTCTCAATCCATGTTCAACAAATAAAAAAAACTTTTTTATTCCTCATCATAAAAACGAAACTAGAATATGATCTGTAATCGCTGTTATACACCTCTAGTTTGATTTTACTATCAAAAATATCCGTAGAGTTGCCAAGGCCAAAAAACAAATGAGGGGGTTCCGTAGCAATAAAATTATACTAACATAATCAAAACTTCGTCAGTTGACGAGAGACATTAACGGAGAAAAGTTTGAGTTCAAAATAATGGCTCGTAACGAATTGACGATCTCACTGGGAACTGCCTACTTTTGTGTTTTGTATACGTAGTTTATTTTAGAGACTGCCCCGTTGGTGTCATAGTCGCAAGCGCGACTGTTGAGCGTGGTGTCTTGGGTTCGATTCCCGGGTCGGACAAAGTCTTATTGAGTTTTTCCATTAGGAATTTCTTAGTAACAGCCCGGAGTTTAGAAGTTGGCGGTGTGATATTCCTGTGCCTCGGAGAGCACGTTAAGCCGTTGTTCCTGCGCCTCATCTTTCTTCGGTCGTGTCGGATTGCCGTCCCATCGGACTATGAAAGTGAGTAAGTGAGGGAAGAGTTCACTAGTATCTGCATACACACTTGTGCACTATAATATATCCCGCACCGATTGCCCGTCTCTGCTGACATTGGTCGCCATGGCCGAAATTCGGTAGAGTTATAAATTCAAGCATTTTCCTGTGGGCGTAGATTTCTGGAATTCCTACCAATTCCAGAAATCTAAATTTCAACTTCTATTTATATATGTCACTGATAAACACACTCTTAGGTAATAAAATAAGTCTTTTCTAAAATAAACCACCTGTCAGAACCTCGTGTTTAAGAAAATGCTTGAAAATCAAAGGGAAGCGCTAAAAATAATTATAGGTAAGGTACTGGCTTGGCTGAGACTTAGGATAAAATTTGAGATTATTTTTTTAAATTTCCCTTGGGATCTTTAGTTTCTTTCAGGTAAAATGTGCTTTATTTCAATCTAGACATGAAATAAAATCTCGTTATAAAGCACGTTTTTATTCAGTGGCGTGTTTAGAAATATAAAAGCTTTTCTATTTTTCTTAAATATTTTCTTATAGCTTTTCTACTTTTTATTTTGAGGTGCTCGTGGTTAATTAATAACAGCCGCACGGGTCGGTCGAAGGGTAAGCTACGCTTGCCTCGGTCGGTTCGTTGATGGGTGACCATCCATTACATATCAAGACCCCTACGTGCCTCAGCAACGCCGGGTACGTTAAGCCGTTGGTCCCGGCTGCCGTTCGTAGTTCTTTGACAGTCGTTACGGGTCACGACCAGTCTTACCAAGGTGGGCCCTTGGTCACACGATACCTCGTATGACCCAGTTACTGGATTATGGTGGTCAGATAGGCAGTCGCTCTATGTAAAATACTGTTTTTCAACTGCATTCAGTTAGACTGGAAGCAGGCCCCAGTTGGGAAAATGCTAGGCAGATTGTTTTTGAGTTTTTCTATTTCAATATCTAACCCTGTATGTCTAAAAAAATAATGGGTTTAATATAGTAGACTAACGAAACCTTATTATAGAAAACATGTTGCGATCACCTTACCTTGATACGAGTACGTTTATATTCGAGCTAGAGGTACCTACAGATGAAATTATGTTTCTATGCTGAAACTACTGGCCTATATTAATTTAATATTACTTCCATCAAAACAGCACTAGGGCCATTATTAACACGACTCCAAAAATATTATATACGCCACTCAAAATATAAGCTTCGCAGAAAATTATACAAAACATTATACTAGCTTACTGCATAACACATTCAATTCCATTAGGTATAACACGAATAATTTTAACGTATAATATTCAGAAAGTTTCATAGAACCCAAACAAGACATCATAATGTCCGCCGAAGGCTTAAAGGATCGCAATAATTTCAGCAATTAAGTATTTCATAGTAGTAATCTTGGGAAATGGTACAATAACACTTATGTACTGTAAATGGCCATCGGGCGAAATAAATTCCACAATGCTATCTATGTAATTAAGAGGGCTAGGTCCCTTAATATAACTCGACCTTTCTGTCTTTTAAGTACGTAACCCTACGCCCAACGATAGTACACTTACGACCAAAATATATGGTACAGTAAAAAACTTATTTGAAATAAAATAATATAGAGGCAATAAGCACGTATACGTATAAATAAGATCTAGGCTCGGTTTGTGTCGTAAACATATTATTTCTTGTATTTTCCTCGTCATATCTTATATTTTGTCAATATTTTTCTTCTAGATTGTTCAGGGCCGGTATCTGAGCTGAAAGCTGCTGATAAGCTCCGTATTAATAACCTCTGTGGCCCACAAGATTCAGATGTCTGTCCTTCGTCCTTACTTACCTACTAACCTATTTTCGTGGCAAATTATGTGGGATGACAAGCAAGTTTTTACAGGTCAGTGTATTTTTAAACAACGTCGGTTGGCACGGAAATATTTTCCATTTACATAAATTACCTGAGAAGAATAGAAACCAATTCTATTGGGTGAGCAAATGAATATTTATAAGCTCTGTCATGTGCAAATATACCCGTTATTGAGGGCATTCAGCTGATTTCACAGGTTTAGGAAAACTGGCTTGAGTAGAACTGGCAATAATAATATGCTCTTGAGTACAACATTTTCGTGAGTGCTTCTTTCACTTTTGAAGTGAACCCACTCATATTACAAGCATACTTCGTCATCATCATCATCATCATCGGCAGTACTGTTCCATCCACTGGTGAATACAGGCCTCCTCCCTTTTGTGCCATGCTTCCCTGCTCTGTCCAACTCTCCTAGTCTCAAGCATACTTAGCATATTCAGCATATAATGTTCCAACTGCTGGGAGACAAGCCTCCTCTCTGTGAGAGAGAGTGGGCTGTAATCTACCACGCGGGCCGAGTGCTGGTTGTTGGATGTCACATGTCTTCGGATTTTTGGTTCTAGGACATGCCGGTTTCCTCACGATGATTTGCTTCACTGTTTTGAGACAACATACTTATTAAGCTTCAATTGAGAAGTTCACAGGAATACATACCCCCTTACTAATAAACGTTGTATAGCGTCTGTATAGTTACACAACGCTTTGTCTTCTTCTTTCGAAAGTAAAATTACTGACGACTGAAAGAGAGAAATCGGTGTGTAACTATTCATCTAATATAATACGTTTATTAGTAAGGGGGTTAGTCTATGCAAACCACGGAGCAGGACTACTTAATAAAACAATCCCACAAAAAAATGGGGCAATTTTCTTGGCCGCAAGTGTGTAACTTAAAATAATGGCTGGCCAAAATTAAATACCTAATATAGACATTAACTTTGCGTGAAGATTCGTGTTAATGCTAGATTTTAATAAAGTAGCACATAGTTTTATTATTATGTGCAATAAACGTCAGCGAAATTGAAAATTTTATCAAAAGTAATGGCGTAAGGTGAGAAACGTGTATGTACGAGTATGTCTGGGTTTTCTTTGTTTTAGAGCCAGCCCTGAGAAATGGTGTTTGAAAGCTTTTAGGCGATACATTAATCTGTTGATACACGCAAGTTTGAGTTTTTCTGCTTAGTATGATTATTTCGGATAGATGATACATGTTGCCTTAATATTCAGTAAGATTAAAATGGACGGTCTCAACTACTGGAAAGTCGTTACGGCCCTGAAGTTTTCAGGTGCGTTGCAGGTTTTAATTTGGTTTCTTCGAGATTGGTTGGAATTGTCTACCAAAGGAGCATTTTGGAAACTCATTAATTATCTAAAAAAAGAAAGAGAGAAACGTGAGGAAGGTTTTGAGTATGAATGTGAAGGGCTATATATCCAATTGAGAATAAAGAATTAGTCTTATCAAAAAAACGATGGACGTTCCTTTAAACGATGGTTGGTCTGTGTGAAAGATAAAAGAAAGTGAGTGACTACCGAGATGACGACTAACAGAGAAGTAAGGAAGAAAAAGACATGTTGCACTGACCTGAAATAAATTGCGATAAATCAAATCAAAAGTCATTTATTCAAATTAGGGCGCATTACACCAAACTTTTATACCTAAATTTATCAAGGTCATAAACTGAGAATAAATTTTGGATTTTTGACAGTTTTTCCATACTAGAACTGTCAGACGTCAATTTTATTCCATGGATAGTAGATTGTATCATAAGGGAGCAAAATAATATTTTTACGGCGAGGGCGCTTTTTTGAATCCAGAGCGAAGTGAGGGATTCTTTAGAAGAATCCTGAACGTAGCGAGGGATTCAAAGTACGTCGCCCGAGCCAAAAACAAATTTTGCGCCCGAGTGATACACTCTACTTTTCATCACCCACTATGAGAAAATAAAAGGCGCCTCATATTTTATTGTAATATTATTATTTAATAAAACATAGAGTAACAACTACCTACATAGAAATTAAATAGTAAGGCCAAAAACACAGGTTCTGAAAAATTCTTGGCGCCTCTTGCATTTCTCCATTCAATAAAATTACTATAGGCTTTCATATATTTCTCCCGGGATTTTGCAGGTAGGTAATAGATTATCCATCACATTTCTTGCGTCAGTTCTAATACTTTCAGGAGTTAATTCTATACTTTCACTGTCACTTGAAGAACTCATTTTTTAAAACAAAACCATGCATTTCTAACAATCTCTCTTTTAGTTACACGGGTCCCACAACCTTTGTACGTTTCTTGAGCGAGAGAATCATGTGCTGGACACATGGTAACAGGTTGCGCGTCAATGTTCCTGCCACCCTGTACGAGCCCATTACACAATAATTACTATCCACCATTCCATAAACTTCAGTTACTTCCTTGGAAGCCTTATCTTGCCTTAATAATTTGATAGCGAGGGTCAGTTCCGGCAGGAAACCCTTACATGGATGATAATAACGTATTTTAGCTACGTAACGACTGGAGGACATCTTAATTAAATGCATAGGGGTGAAGGTTTTATGTTATGTTTCTGTTAAAGACGAAACGAGGTTTAGGAAGCTGCTTTTAAAGCACTAGGGCGGGTTTTAAAATCTGCGGGTAAATTGCATAACATGGCTTTCATTTGACAGTTCAACAACATTAATTGCTTTATATACGTTGTTGAGCAGACTTTTTCGAACTTATGAAGCAATGGATTAGCAATATCCTTCAAAATGATTCAGATTGTGTTTGATAGTGTGTTACGCAATTAGGGTGCTGGCATGTAACATTATGGTTTCTCATCATTCTCCTGTCCTTATCCCAATTTATTTGGGGTCGGCCCAACATGTCTTTTGGCTTCGTAATAGTATAGCTAATTATCAAAACCCATTAAGTTCATGCCCCTACTCGAAATTGCATTGTGAATGGGTTCGAAATTTAATAATGCATATGTTTTTGTTTTTTCAAATCAAGGAATTGCCATCCAACGTAGTAACGCTGGCAGGCTTTTTGACGGAAGAATTTTTTCATGCCCTATGAGCTCCTGTCTTTTTCTTTTTTTTTCCTTCCTTTTTATTAGACACTTGTATATAATATCTATACTTATAATATAGGTTATGTGTGTTAGAAATAAATTGAGGTACCACTAAAATAACGGTTAAATCGATAATTTCTTTCATATCCGGGTATGTCCATTTCCATGTGTTTATCAAAGTCAAGCACGTCCGCGACGACAATCAGTGTAAAGTATGAGGTCTAAGATGGCTGCCATTTCAATGAGTTATCGGGAGTAAAGTCGGCAAGTTCAAAGTGATTTTTTCAAACTTCGGTACGTTTCGCTACTTTATATCAAACAACGGTACCTAAATATGTCAGTAATTTAACCAGATATTTTAGCTTAATCAGTTATTCATACATTATCTTTATTTATATTCTAATCTAATAAACACAATCTCCTACATGAATGATACCGCAAAACTTAATAATCTCTAGCCAAAAACATATTTCTTTCAATTTTCTCGACCACAACTGTCATCATCATAGCGATTAACGCATTTACAGACTTGAATTTTATATAGGTAAATTAATAAACTTGCGCTAAATATGACAGATTTAATGGCGTGAACATATACCTAAGCAGTGTTTATCCAACTCTCCTAATTAACGCACATTCATAAGATTTGATGGGTAGCATAATAAATATTTACATAATCAATTAAGGGTGTCGACATCCGTCATTCTTGGGTCCGATGGGATACGGTACCAAGCTAGCGGAGGTTTGTATGTTCGGGTCCAATCGGGCGCGCTTCCGAACTATACCATTAATTATAATTCCACAGAAGAAGAAACTTAATGTGACAAAAAAAAGGGTTTCTGTTTAAAAAATAAAATGAATATCTGTCTTGATCTCATTAAACTAACTCCGGCTATTAATTGTTCACAGTCGCCGAACAATAGGTAACAGTTGGTAAAAGTCTAGAGTGCGCGATCAACGAAGTGGTCTAACTGTTGAAACTTAGCGCGATACCAAGTAACTATTCAGTAATCTGTGGCGATACGTTGTAGTAACGTTACATCTTGCAAACTAGTTTAAGGTAGTTGCTAATTAACCATATAAGCGCGTGATTTGGATGTTTTGCTGTAGGTAATACAAGTTTTAGCATCCATCCAGTTTCGACTCGACCTTCTTTTGTTTGACTCTTGAAGACACTATCTCTAGGTAAACTTTTTATGAGAATCGTCTACTTTTATAATGTTTGTAATTTATATGAGCACCATGTATCTATCACATAATTAATTTAAGTAAGTATGTGCTTCATTCTTAATTATTTTAAATATTATGTAATTTTCTATTAGGTATAGTAATTCTATTCTAGGTGCATCGTCTATACATATAATTATATAATTAATGTATGCAAAATAATTTAAAAGAGTAACAGTGAATTTCCACACGAAAAAAACCTTTTGGAAGGGGCGACTAGAATAATTTCTATTTTATTGTAAATTTTGACGTTCAAAAGTGCCTTTTACGAATATATGCCTATCCTAACTTAATATTATAAATGCGAAAGTAAGTTTGTTTGTTACCTTTTCACGCCTAAACCACTGAACCGATCATCCTAAAATTTTGCATATACGTTGTCAGGTGTACAGAAACGGAGATAATGCCTTTCATCCCGAAAAAAGTGCTATTCCCGAGGAAAACAACAATAACGTTATTATGATAATAGATGGCGCCACGTAGACACGTACCGCCACAGAATTAAATAACGTGACAAAATTCAATAGACTGAAGTTTTTCACATTATTTAATTCTGAGGCGGTACGAAGTTCTCCGGGTCAGCTGGTTTGAAATAAATGCTTTGACTTTGAGGTCATTATTAGTATCTTGTCGGCTAGAATACGTCACGATAAAGAAAGTAAATAGATTTATTTGCGGTGAAACAAAACGCAAAAAAAAAACACGAACACATCAAAGAACAAGATGGTAAAAATATGCGCCACATCTACGCAAAACAGGTAGGTATAAAAAAAAAATCAACCGAATTGATAACCTCCTCCTTTTTTTTAAGTCGGTTAAAATACAGTAAGTCGAATTCAGTGGTAACACTTTGATCTTGAGCTGGACTAGCGTAGTACGGAGTTTCAATAGTATAACAGGCCAGCTTCCGGTAGAGAACCAAAGTTGTCGACATAGCTCACAGAATAAGCAAGCTGAAAGGGCAATGGGCCGGCCATATTACCCGTAGAACCGATAACCGTTGGGGTAGACGTGTGAGTGGAGACCGCAAATGGGCAAACGTAAGGTAGGACGCCCTCAGGCTAGGTGGATCGACGATCTTCGCAGGGTGGCTGGTAGCAGCTGGATGAGAGTTGCCGAGAATCGAGTTAAATGGCGTGTAAATGGAGAGGTGTATGTCCAGCAGTGGACTGCTGTAGGCTGATGATGATGATGATGATGAAAAGGCCAGTTTATACTGGTTTTATTACCACTGACGTGCAATCTGCTGCTGGTACTAATCGCTCATTACCTACTACGCCAATCAAAGTCTATTCTTTGCCAAAAATCCGAAGGAATATTAAGAAAATAAATTTTATATAAAACTGGTTATTCCACATATCCTGCTTCGTTGGTCTAGTGGTCTCAAGCACTACTACTGAGCACAAGGTCTTGGGTCCAATTCCCAGGTTGGGCAAAGTATTATTGGGTGTTTTTTATCTAGAATTTCTCAGTAGCTGCTTTTCTGCAGTAGTCTGGATTTATGCCCGGTTGATGGCAAGAGTCTCGCCCTACATGAGACTTAAACATAATATATATATATATATATATTATGGATATAGTATAGGAACACTTCTGTCTAAACCTTTTAAAGGAATACAGGCGTGTAATGTATGTAAATTAAGTAATGATAATACCCACAATGTTTTGCTCAAACAGCTCAACAACAAAACCTAATTGGTAGTTCTCAAATTAAGGGTTTTATTCGGTGGTTTTGTCTCACCACGTTAGCAATTTATGGTCTAATTATCCTACGTATCTCTCGCTTGCTCGCTAATTTTCAATGCTTAGCCCGCGGCAGTACTATTTAGACTACCCACAACAAGCGCTAGCGGTTATACACTAATTTTGTTAGGAATATTGTTTTGTGTATGTAGAAATAATTAAATAATAAATAATTTATTTTGGACCAAACACTTGTACACATTTCATAAACCTGCCAAACTGCGTGACAGTTTGTCGGCAGGATTAGCGCTCGTGTTAAAACATAGATAAGTAAATACTGTCTCATTAAGAGGAAATGATGTCGGAGAGACTTTTGAAAAAACCTAAATAAAAAGTCATAATTCGAGGTTTGGCTCTCGCCTATTTCCTCCTCCAATATTGGATTTCGTAAACTGAATAAGAAGGATATATACTGTGCCCCTATGTTTTTCTTTTTTCATTAATAGTTGTCATAGGCCTCTGTTGACAGCGGTTTAAATCGGCATTTTTTTAGGGTTCTAGTGCTTATAAAAGTAATGTATCATCAAAAAGGAAAACGTAGGGACATACAAGTAGTTAATATTTATTATTCTGTAAAAAATCGTTGCTTTATGGTCATTAACCAGAAAGAAAACAGGCGAGAGCGTTTCTATGGAGAAAATACAACCCGCATTTCCTCTTAAGACAAGCGGGACAGCTGCTGTCACTAATGTCATCTGTCAGTCACGAGGAATGGCGGGAAACCGAGAAAGTGAAGCAGGATCTGCACGATAGCGCTTGGTGTGGTAGTGAGCCAGTGAAGTGATAGGAGTATATTCAACATAAATATGGAATCAATAGGATAGGACACTGCTCATAAACTAAAAGTAATTTCTGCTTAACGCCACGGGAAGAAGGCTCGAGTTATATGTATGCATTTTAAATAATAATAAATTTTCAAGAAGATAATAATGAAATTGGGTGTTGGCATAGCCTAGCTAAGAAGCATCCCGATTAAAATAGTTTTTAGAGTTTCAGGCGAAATAAAACAAACCGCAGACATCTAGACAGACAGACGAAGGCTTTATGCTTAATAACACCACTAGCTTCAGGAGCTGAAAATTAATGCACTACTTACCTACTTGTGTATGTATTTTGGTGAAATAATTAAGACACAACAAAATGGAGTAGTTTAAAACATAATTTGAATGTCTCTTACAGTTTGAATCTTTATGCTCTAAGAAAATGATTGTCTATGGAAGCCAAAATATCCTACTACTTTAAACATGGAGTTTCCTGTCGGCTCTTCTCCATAGGAATCGACCAATTGGAACCGTGCACCTAGCTTCTGACGTTTCATAACTGCCCATGTAGGTTGATGTGAAATTAAAAACTTTGATTTTGATTAAATTTCTACTATAATATTATGTCCAAAGTTATACTACGTTTTGTTTTTGCCTTGATTTCTGTCGCTTACGCAACCGTGGCGGTTGCGCTTCGAAACGCGACCGTTTTTCATACATTTTGATCAGTTTTTGCCATGTTTTCGGACTTTTCGGTTAACGCATCAGCAGTGTGTAAGCCATGGCCGTGTAATCAAAATTCGAACCTTCTCACTATTCACAGCTGATTCGCGCGGCAAAAATCATGTCCACAGATAAATGCAATCGTTTTTTTAGGCTTGGTCTTTGATCCATCTCTTTTTTAATATCATTTGTTCTAATTCAATGTTACTATACGTAAATAAATTGCTTAGATTTAGGGAAAGACGTAAGAATTAGCATAGATATTCGGAAGTAAAACGGTGTGGTATTTTCGCGTACAAACCTGGCATTGCGATACTTGGTTCCTATATATATTATGAAAATATTATATTAATATGAAAAGATTTCCTGTAAAATGAATCGTACGTACCTACCAACTTCTGATGGCAAAAAGCATAAGTAGTACAAGAGAGAACATCAGTAGGTACTTTGACAAAGTCCTCAAGTTCTTTAAAGCAAGTAGATACCTACTTTACATACGGAGTCTAGTTTAGTTACCAAGTTGCAGTTTTCGACAAAGTAAAGTAGGATTACATTGTAAATAAATACTTAGTTTGTACCGTATAATCCTCAGAGGAAAATTTAAAAGTTTCACCACAGAGCTGAGTCTCAAAACTATAAAAATGATTTGGTTTTCAAACGAGCATCTAGAGGCGAGTTGCTGGTCTGTCATTCTAAGCTATTGTTATACATGTAGGTATCTACTTTATTTTTTTAAATGAAACATAAGAGTAAGAAATAGTAAGTTTCACTCTGATTAACATCTCAAACTATTGGCCGGTTTAGATGAAAAATAGATTGCAAGCCATTTACGTCGAGAAAAGAAAATGAAAAAAAAAGAAAACATAATGTTGTCAAACCTTTTTTTTTTACATAATATGGCCTGTACTTATAAAATAATTAGGTTTAATTTTCAACAAAAAAGGTTTTATTTGGATGACTAAAATTAATGTTTGTGTATACGAGTATCTGCGCGAAATTAAAACACTAAGGGCCGATTTTTCAATCTTTAGATAACTTGTATCTGAGGAATAAAAATTATGGTTTGACAACTTTTATGTAGAAAATATTATATCAAACCGTCATATTTATTCGCCAGATAAAAGTTACGTGATGATTGAAAAATTTCCCCGTATTAAACAGATAATTATGTATTAGTAATAATTAATATTATGATAGCCTGTTTTAAAAATAAACTTTTTCATAGAAATATTAGTAGGTAACTGTTTTATATTACATTATAATGTACTTAAGTATTTTGTGGATTGGTCTTGTAATAAATAAGAAAGTGTGAAATAAGTATTTTGCAAAAAAAATCACGATAAAACTCCACGAAAAAAAAAATGAAATCGCCGAATACTTCGAATGTTCTATGGTTAATTCATCGATACGTTTTTAAATTCGCTCTAGTAAGGGAAAACACCGATTTTATGGCCTGTTTACCCATACAGTGAGGTGTTTTAGGGGTGCACGCCACTTGGTAATCCCATCTTTTATTTATTTATAACTCACAGGGAGCAGACAGTCGATGCCACGTAGACAACGATGTGCCGCCTGTTACACTGAAGTTTTTAAGCGAAAAGTTTGTTAGGTTTGGTAAGCTTCGATTTTTTTTTTGTAGCGTTTAGATCAGATCCTGTCATGCGATACAATGGAGTACAGTTTAAGTTTATAAGGACTTATTTAGCAATGTATTAAGCTGATTTGTCACGTTTTAGATAATGTAGGCAAAATGCAAAAAATATAAGTACCTACCAGCTGTAGAAAATAAGCAAAATTCATTTACGGTTATTGATTTTCATTCCATTTACTTCCAAAAGAGTGTTCCGATGAAAGCAAAAAGTAAATAAATAAAATTCGATGATATTGTAAAACAAGATAGTCGTTCTACTTCGGTGTCACAGCTAGCCTCATAAGGTAAACGCGGGTGAAGTCGACAGTGACCCAGAAGTCGTCAAATTGTCTAAAAACATCAATATCTTTTTCTACAAAACATGTAACTGGCCTATTTTTATGGCAACATATTTTTGGTAATATATTGCACAATTAAAATAAAACACTGAGTTTTAACTGTAATGGTGGCTGAGATATCTCACTTGAAAAGTTTGTCCCACAATTTTTTAATTTTTTTGCAAGTTTAGCTGCTAAATGTCAAACTCAGCTCGTAGTGTTGTGTCTTGATTTACGAACCTTCAGTGGGGTCTACGGTAAGTCTGATTGTTTGATGAATTAGTTAAGGTAATTTACTAATGATATAACTTGAAGTTTAGAACACTTTTATCATAAAAGTATTTTTTTTCGATGGTGACATCTACTGGTACCTAAAAATTCCTGTTTGACCCAAATCTCGTCATATTAAGTACTTTTTTGACGATTACTGGGACACGCTTAGTACTGGCCTCTAAACTCGTCATTTTGTAACTGTCAAATGTCTATAATAGATTTTCAACTTTATCGCTAAAGCATAAGGTTCAAAGTTGATTGGGAAAATTTGACAGTTGCGGGTAGCTTGATGTGCTGGCGTCTGTACAAACATATAATAAAGTTTGGGCTACATTTGACGATAAAACTGGGTTTCTCTTAAGCTGTTTTCGCTTCGCTCACTCATTGTTTGAGTAAGCGTGCTCTGCTTGGTCGTTGCGTCATTGGGCTCGCTTCGCTAGCTCGGCACGAAACTGTGCTCGCGCTTCACTCGTGATAGAGCTCGCTTCGCTCGCTTTTGTCATGTGTAAGTGCGTTCAACTCACTCGTGTCGAAGATGGGCTCGCTTCGCTTGCTGGTTTAAGAAGCTGTTAAGACTAGCAAGAGAAGTAAGCCCATCTTCTGATTAAGCGCGCTCATCGTGTGATTAAGCGTGCTTTGCTTATTTGTATCTAGCAAGGGCTCGCTTCGCATGCTGTATCGTAAGCGCGCTCCTCTCGCTCGGCCCGTAAAAATAATTCTCAGTTCTAACCTAAACTGCCTTACTGATAAGCCCTGACTGATTGATGCAAGTTTTTCAACAGTACCTTACTCAGATCGAGCGCGGATATTACAGTTCTAATCAAATCGGCTACAGGTGTCTTCTTACTAAGTCTTCTGCCGTTGAAACTTCCTAATGTTCTCGTAATATTCACGCATACTTGCACGATGACAGGGCGCCGTCGATTAATAACATGGTGATTGGCGATGATTTTATTAAGTTTATCAGGTATTACCCTAGCTTTTGAATTCGCTCATACGTAGATTTTGTAGGCTTATTCGGTTTCTTATGATTTAAAACTTTCTTTGGTTGGCTTTTTTTATAATTTCGATCAGATTTACAGTCATTATGAGGCGTAATCTTTTTTTACCTTATAAGCTTTTGTAAAAAAAAAATGGTTTCTGATACAGCCGTAATCAATGTATTTATTGCCCGACACTGGACTTAGTAGGCTCATTGCATTTCGGGAGCGGACGCCCGCTTGTCATCATTTTATGGACTGCTACGAGGACACGGCGTAACATACGCTGAAGGAGTTCTCAGCTTGGGCCCAATAGCGCTGTGCCCTCGTCACGACACATGGTGTGGGTGATCTCTCACTTTCGGCCGTGGTTCAGTCCATGGTTGGAAGCGAAAACGCGTGGGATACTGTGACCTCTTTTTGTGAGGAGGTGATGCATGTAAAGGAGGCGGCGGAGAGGGAGAGAGAGCATAGCTCTCATTCCACCCGCACCAGAAAAGCAGCCGGGTGTGGAAAGGCGCTTAAGGATCTCCGGTCATCATAAGAAGAGGCCTGCGGGCGGTGAAATAGAGGCCGTGTCGTCGCTCGAGCAGTCAGGCTGAAAGAGGTGGCACGCAGTATGCGCGCCTTAATGGAAGGACGTGCAGTCGTGGGATCAGCCGCACTTGGTAATGGGGCCCGCTAGGCATGGCGGGCTGATAATAGTCGAGGGTGCGGCTAATGTACAAGTATCTCCCGGGCCCCGGACTCATGGTACTAGAAGGAACAGTGGGGTTTTAGTCAGTAGGAGCCCGACATAACCCTCTGTTCTTCCCAGACGGAGGGTATCCATGAGGATTTCCCCACGAAAAAAAAAGGCTCATTGCATTTCATATAAAGCAACCTTTCACCGTATGTGATATTTTTCAGTTCTAAGCAGATTTACGGTCGATATGAGACGACATCTTTAACTTTTATACTACTTGCTGCAGATTTTATTTCGTATTCTGATACTGCCGTAGCTATTGCATTTGCTAGGTACTGGGCTTTTGAGGCTCATTGAATTTCTTATGATGCAAGCTTACTTTTATTGAGATTTTTTTCATTTCTGGCCAGATCTACGGCCGTTATGAGACGACATTTGAAATTATTTTGCTATTGTCAACTTCAAATACATTTTTAACTCGGCCAATATTTCTATTGATTCTCTTTAAGTCCTAGTAGTGCTGTGTCAATTCTTGACAATGGAACCTGGATCACAGTACCTAGTAGCTAAATATGTTTTTGCAAATTAAAATTTCGACGCATAGTAAAAAAGGAGGGCCGGGCGCACTGCACGTGCGATGTGACGTCAAAGACAAATTAGATTCTGCTTCAAATTTGGTACAATTATTACTTATCTATTGAATGCTCAATCATTATCCAAGCATTCAAATTCTCGTAGTTATTAACGGTTCAAATGTTACATGTTATTGTCAGTCAGAAATATTGAATTTACCACAAAGTGAAACTACGTTTTAACTTCAATAGGAGACCAGTCACGTTTCATACAGAGTTGGGCTCAAAACCCAAAGTGACAGCGAAATAAAATTTATTATTATTTAGAACTTTTACGACCATTTCTTCAGCTGTTTTTAAAGTTGAAAAATCTAGTTTTATACATTTTAATAAAATATATTAACTAACGATTGGCGAAAATAAAAGAAATATGACCTTAAACAAGTATTACCTACTAGGTATAACAACAAACCTCTGCGAGTGTTACTATAACAATTTATTTTGCATATTATATTCGTAGTTCTAAAATCAGGTTTTTTTAATGTATAAAACAAGATTTTCCAACTTAAAAAACAGCTGATGGAATGGTTTTAGAGATTCGGCGCAATAGTAAAAAATTATAAGGAGGTCTTCCCGACCAGGATAATACATTTCTTTTCGTTGGTCGGCAATTTTGGGTTTTGGGCCTAATATGGCTGATTTATTTATTTATGTATACTTTATTGTACACCACAAAAATACATAACATAAAAAAAATACATCAAACACTTAATATACTATGGGCTGATATCCTTTATTCTGATAAAAACTGATTCTGTGATTCGGATATCTTAATTTTTTAAGCAAAAATTTATTAGTATTTACCTACCTAGTCTGCTAACAGCTCACAACCTTTAATAATTTCTTGCGATTTGGTTAAATGATAAATGATAAATGATTTTATTTCTGTAAGTAGGTTTGTACAAACACTTTTACATGTCAATCATATTTTTTTAAAGCTAGATGAGGTCGGCGTTTCCTATCTGACTACTCTGAGAAGAAAGGCCGAAACAAACTCAGAGGTCACAGTCTCTTTTAAAGTCCAGACAAAATCTTGGTCAGATCATGTGAAGACCATGTAGATCGGTGTCTGAAATGGTCTTTTGAGGAAAGAACCACACAGATTGAGCGGACCTGTCCAGTCAGTGCACGCATTTGTCAAAAATCGTGCAGCTCAACTCAGAACTTGAGGAGCTCAACGATTCGACGAACAATACCAGAGAAAGGACATTTGGGTAGGCCGCGTAAATTACTCAAACTGCCAGATCATGATTAAAACTAACTAAGAAGGAAAACAGAAAAAAGAAATGACCCACATAGTCTTCACATTCACAATAATTAAATAAAATAAAAATACTTTACAAAGTAAATATTCATGTCATTGTATATATAAAATGAATAAATGTCAATGTGTATATAAAAATCCAGACATAATCTTTGAGGACCATGTAGATTGGTGTCTGAAATGGTCTTTTGAGGAAAGAACCACACAGATTGAGTGAACCTGTCCAGTCAGTGCACGCATTTGTCAGTAACCGTGCAGCTCAACTCAGAACTTAAGGAGCTCAACGATTTGACGAACAATACCAAAGACCGGACATTCGGGTAGGCCGCATAAACTACTCAAACTGCCAAACCATGATTAAAACGGAAACAATGACCCACATAGTCCTCACATTCAAAATAATTAAAATATATAATATTTGATACAGTAAATGTACATGTCATTGTTTAAGTACATAGATATTAAGAAAAATAAAGTGTAAAATAGCAAAAAAATAAAAACTACATTCACTGTCTAAACATATTGGAGCAGCTCAATCCCAAGCCTTTTTGTCCTCAATATAGTCTTTTACAGTATAATAAGCTTTCTGGCATAGTTTTCGCTTTATAAAAGATTTGAATTTATTAAGGCTTAGTTCTTGAATGTGGCTAGGAAGTTTATTATAAAAACGTATACATTGGCATCTAAACGAGCAACCTATTTTCTTGAGCCTTGTTGTAGGAACAACAAATTTGTGGTTCTCTACCTACCTTTTGTTTCTTAGACTTGCCACTCATATTAAAGATAATTACATTATGTTTTAATGTGTAATCATCTTGAACTCTATGTTCAAGGCCTGAAAGTTCATATTAGCATCTAAAATTGACGACTACTGGGTCCTTTTGATGAGTAATAGTACAAATCTGGCGAGTACTGGTACAAATCGACCTTTTTTCACATTTGGTTAAATAAGTATTTATTATCACTAAAAATTAAAAAATTAACAACTTATTTAAAATAACGGATAATTTTTCTATTTCGTCGTGCAAAAAGTTTAATTCTAAATGAAATACTTTTCACGCAGTAGTTCTTCAAAGTCAGTGAATTTCAAAACCCGACGACTATTGGTACGTTTACCTTATAACTGAAGTAGGTACAATAACCAACGTTCCTACCAATTGGAAACTGATGTAAAATGCATCTCCAATAGATACCCGTTACCAACATTGCTTCGGAAATGCTTTTAGGAGGTTTCTTACTAACTCGAGTACCTATAGTAATCTTGCTTTTAAAGGGAGCATAACAACAACTCCCGACCGTTACATGCATCTTATATACCGAACCGGGTCCCCCTTTTATAGCAGATTTTTTATGGCATAATATTATTTTGCATAACAGCGGATAGCATAAACTTCATTTCGCAGAAATTCGTTTGGCATACACTCATTTATCATACATTCAAAACTCATAATTTTGTATGACAGAACCATCATATCGCAGAAAGTTTACAGTCAGAATCGTCTTTTGGCATATATTTCATATCGATAGTCATTAAAAGGCAGAACTATCATATCTCAGAAAGTTTACAGTTAGAATAATCTTTTGGCATATATTTCATATCCATAATTTCCTAAGGGGCCTCTACGAGTTGGCTTCGGCCCCTCATACGTCTTCCAAAGGACCTCCCCATGGTTCCGAGATATATAAATTCATAAAATAATAATAATAAAAATATTTATTTTTCTTCCACAAATAACACTCATTAATAATATTTGATGGGTAGCATAATTAATATTTAAATAATCAATTTAGGGTGTCGTATGTCGTCCTTCTTGGGACCAATGGAACCCATTACTGAGTTCGCGGAGGTTCGTGTGTTCGGGTCCAATCGGGGGACTTCGGAACTAGGTATATGGTTTCTTGAACTATAATTATGGATTCTTCTCCATACGAAACTACCATTTGAATGAAGCGTCTAAAATCAATTCTATTTTCGTGTTGACGTTTAAAGTGCCTTTTAATGGCTTACTTAAGGCTTAAGTATTTGACGTTGACTTAAAGCCAAGCCCCAAGGGAATGTCATTCATTTCCATAGAGTACTTTTTGATTGTTCATATCCCCGAACACCTTTATGGTTAGTGGCAGGCACTTCTACAAGATCGCTTTAAGTCTTTACATAATATTCTCAGTGACCGAAATACCCTAAAACATACATAAACATTTCAGCAAAGTAAACAGCCCACACGCCGTGACCATTACTCAAACACAAAATATTAACTTTGGCTAAAGCGAGGCAAACATTTGACCAAACAACCAATAATTTGGACAAATATTACCAGGAAAGCTTCAATATAATAAATAAGTTATGTACTGCGCAATTAAGACTTTTTCAATTATGCTGGAGTAGGCGTTAGTTTCCACATGTGTCTGCAATGATGCAACAGTCTGTTATCCAAGGTCTCTGATTGGTCGCTCTTAGCTGCCACGGCTTATTTAAATTTTGAATTGTTTTTTTTATTAAGAAAGCTTTTTACGTGCAAATCTTTCTACATTATTTTCAGATGCATAATTTAAAAATGAATTATATAACCAATCCATGGAGTTTCTTGCTCGTTCTGCTCCATAGGAACCTACTATGCTTTGGAATGGGCAGCTAGCTTCATCTTAGTGATAGATGTAAATGGTTTAATTGAAATAAATGCTTTGAGTTTGATTCACTACATCTTAGTGATTTTAGATGCAGTTTAGCTTCTTGTTTCTAGGAGTTCTTCCACCATACCTTTAACTGCCTTCAAATCAAGAGTTAGACAAGACTTTTTTTAGTCTTCGTACAAAACAGTCCTCAAGATCGAATTTCGGCCATGCTGGCCAGTCTCAGCGGAGACAACTAGCCCTCGAAGCGGGAGATATTATAGTGCGCAAGTATGTGGGCAGACACAGGCGCGCTCTCTCTTTCCTCACACTTATAGCTCGATGAGACGGCAATCCGCCACGACCGAGAGAGATCAGGCGCAAGACCAACTGCTTAACGTGCTTTCCGAGGCACGGGGGTAACTTTCAAACTCCGCGGGCTGTTACTAACAAATTCCTGACTCATCATCATGTTACTCGAAGGCTTAACCGCGGACTTTAGGTAGACCTCGTTTTCTTATCATAATCATTATAATTATTTGTGTATATTTTTAATGATAAAAATATTTTATCTTCTTATTTTTTTATTGCTGAATGGGCCCGCTCTTGGCCTCAATCACGCATGATGGAGGCAGGCTTTAGCCCTACCACCGCAAGGGAAGAATTAGCCAGTCAAATAAGGTGTTGGGTCTGACTGTCCAGGATGCGCTGAGTGCTCGGTTCAGTTGAGTAACTGACGGAACAAACAATTTCTTTTTTCCACTCACTGCCCAACGTAATAAGACGTCACATAATATCCCCACTGGCTTCCTGTCGGAACTACGGACAGATGGGCCTTCGCCTTCCATATAAATATTAACCGTACTGTCCTATATACGGTATGTATGCATTACGGTATGTACGAAAAGTTACGTCACAAATTATGGGACCTTATTAGTAGCGCTCTTTCTCTTCGCAAATTAGAAGGTTGTAGATACCTACGGGAAATAGAAAAAGTGATTTTGACGGAAACTTCGTTCAATTATTTACAGGATTTTTTTTTGTTACCAATTATTTTTTTATTTCCAGTTCTGTATCCCATAAACCTTAGATTCTAAAGCGATCTAATTTAATAGTTTAAAATAAAATGTTAGAATTGCATTGATACCCAGTAATATAAGAATAGACTTAGATTACTGGGAATTACTGGGTATCATTATAGAGATAATGATGATGATGGAATCCTAAATGGTAAAGTGTACGAAAAATAAACATTGTTGAAGGCAAATATTATAAAGTTCAGATACCTATTTCTTTAAATCGAAAAAAAAACATGTTACTAAATAATTTGTACAATATCATTTTTGAATCTAGATATTTTGATACATCATTGCCAAGTTTTGTAATAACGGGGAGGGGGGGACGCCCTAGTAGGACATATGGCCGAATGGCCAAAATCAAAAGTCATTTATTCAAACTAGGCTGAGAATCAGCATTTTTCGAACGACAAAATTACAAAAGACAGTCCTCCAAAACGCCCGCCCTTTACCACTTCCTAGTGCTTTCGCTGGGAAGAAAAAGTGGCGCAACAAACTCCCCAGCAGCACAGCTGTCTGTTCAGTGACCTTATTGGTGATGTTCTTCGGAAAGAAGGCGTGTAATACTCGCAGCCGTCGTGCATGTATGACATGTATGTAAGTAGACGACACAAAAGGAGTATGTAAGGATCGTAGCAGGTGGCGTTCTAATAATAATAATAATTTATTTCAGATTAATTACATCCATATTTGTTAGTACAATTACGAGCTTACAAACTAATGTTAGTATCTAATAATTACTGAATTTATATAGATCATACAATTAAAATAATATCTTAACATTAGTCAGTACGTGAACCATGCATCAGTGGTTCACGTACTGACAGTCGAAACGTTCAGATATTGTTGGGGCCGGCCCGCACCCTACGCACCAGGGATGTGCACCGCTTGCGCATGATTGTGGGGAAACAATCACGCGAAAAAACACGCGCCTCGGCAAACATTCCCGACGCGCTACAGAAGCGAGGCAGCCCCAAGAGCACCCTGAACGCGTTGTTGTACTGGACGCGTAGAGCACTGTAGGTACTGTTTCTGCGTGTAGTTCTGTGATTTCTGCCTACACGCACCCTTTCTTCACATGAGGGTCCATGCGAAGTGGCAAGTTCTTTTTTCGATCAGTTACTCTTTCTAAATAAAAACGTGTTATAAAGGACCTAATAAATTGTTTGTGGACCCAAAATGCCCACATACATTTCAAACTTCTTTAATATCATTAAAAAAAAAACACGATACGGTCGGATCCGATTCCGCCACGTGTAACCATTTTCTATAAATAAAATTAAATATCATTTAGGGCTGATTTTGCAAATGCCAGATAATTTTATCGGAGGAATAATTTTGAATTTTTGACAGTTCTTCCATACAAAAACAATTCAATAAGACGACGTCAATTTTATTCCACGAATAAAAACTAAGTAAGTAGATATCTGTCGATTGAAAAATCAGCTCTTAATAAAATAACACAACAGGTAACATTAAATACAGAACACGCTGTTGTGAGGGCTCAAGCAATAAAATTATGATTAATTCCGGATACAAGTTACCATAGAAATGTCGAAGACAATTCGTACCAACTCGAATTTCTTGTTCGTAGGTATGTCTCTTAGTCCCCAGTCGCAAGTGTAAGGGCCTGATCACACGCGTACGTGTGACCACCACACCACATCGCAGCGACAATATGTGAGCAAGCAGTGGTTACTTGTGAATACTGTCGCTGCAACTTCTTGCAGTTGCATTGTCGCTAGTAGTTGTGATGTGGTCACGTTGTGCTTGCATTTGCAGACAGACGGATCGTTGTGTTAGCGATGTGGCCGGCCACTAGTTTGCGGTCTCTCGCTAGT
Organism: Hydraecia micacea; assembly: GCA_914767645.1. Taxonomy (NCBI): domain Eukaryota; kingdom Metazoa; phylum Arthropoda; class Insecta; order Lepidoptera; family Noctuidae; genus Hydraecia; species Hydraecia micacea. The sequence goes on from OU611780.1 coordinate 11,991,645, forward strand.
GGTTGCGTTGTGGATGCGATGTTGCCTTGATGTGGTCAGTGTCGCCCACACGGTTGATTTTGGCGGTCAAATGTGGTCCGTGTGAATAAATTATTCATTTTCATACAAGTTAGCGCCCGTCCACGTGTTGTGGTTGCGGTGTGGTTGCGATACGTGTGATTGCACCCTAAGTTAAAGCCGCCATTTTTCTAATTACTGTCGTTCTACTGGCATGTGACGTCACTATTCGCTTTGAGGTGGAATTTCTGTGTTTTCCCCTTTTCCCCTAGCTGTTCCTACTGCAAACTGTATTAATAATATTTAAAGAACAGTATTTTTAAATAATGTTTTTTCCTTTCATTGCCTCTACCATTGAAAAGTTTTCCTTGGGTTTTGAATTCCCAAGTGATTGTCGAATCTTATCACATGACAATCTTGCGATGTCTAGGAACTCGTAAGAGTAAGAACACCATAATGCGATCATCATCTATTGCGGCGTTCTCAGGGAGTTCTCAAAATTATTTAGAGAATACTAGCTGCGCCCCGCGGTTTCACCCGCGTAAATGTCGATCTAGTGGAAGTATTGGGATAAAAATAAGCCTATATGTTAATCCAGGGTGTCAGCTGCCTCCATGAAAAATTTTATCAAAATTGCTTTGGACCAATTTTGATAACTTTTTTTTCTTCTTCACGCTCAAACGGCTGGCCGTTTGAGCGTTGCTCTGGACCAATTTTGACAATATTTTTTTTCTTCTTCACGCTCAAACAGCTGGCCGTTTGAGCGTGAAGAAGTAACAAACATATAAACACACACTCACACTCACAAACTTTTGCCTTTATAATATTAGTGTGATTTTATTCCGGATGGGTTATGTGTGTAATACATGAATATTAAACTTATGAAACTTACATTTAATAAAGAAACCTTGATGTGTTGACAAGCCGTAAAAACTGTGCGAAGCAGGGGCTAGGGTCGGTAGTCATAACCTAAATAGCTTTATGATAAGTTACATCACGATCTATGTGGCAGACTCATCATCAGTTTGTCTAGCCTTTTCCCAACTATCTTTCGAGCTTCTGACGACCCAAAACGACTGATAAAGATCCACGAATGACAGCCAGGACCGGGACCAACGGCTTTCTAAGGCACGGAGGGGTCTTACTATGTAAAGATGGTCACCCATCCACGGACCAACCGCGGCAAGCGTAGCTTAACCTGATAGATCGATACGTGTGGCTGTTATTACTGAGCCAAAACAGACAATGTTTTTAAAAATTTTTTACTTGCTAGAATGGCAACCGCTATTTCATCGTATTTTACCTTAAAATCTTGCTCAACTTCAACCTTGTCTCTTTAGCAGAAACTTGAAACACAAATGTATCTGTGCACCGTCTAAGATTTATGTTCCTCTTTGCACTGAGTGAACTCGGAGGGAGGGAGGGGGAGGGGACAGACTGGCACTTACTCGTACAATTCAAAAATGAGGATGGAAACACTCGAGTTGTTATTACGCAAATGGCGACTGTAATCGGTGTGAGGAGAGATATTTTATGTGGGTGAAAAGCTCTTTAAAATAGTGGGCATCCATACTTATATTATAAATGCGAAAGTGTGTCTGTCTGTTACATCTTCACGTTTAAATCGCTGAACCGATTAGGTATAAAAGTTTGGGGGAAGTAGCTGCCTTTAATTTTGACAGTTCAACAACATTCATTGCGTTATTTACGTTGTTGAGCAGACAATTTTTTTCAACATAGGTAATACCAGGCCACTCAGAAAGTATTGCGAAAAATAGTAGATTGTTGCATCGAGCGCAAAGTGAGTTATTAATGCACTCGTGTTAATTTAGTGCCCTCGCAATAGAGATAGTTTGAGTCCCGGGAAAGGACATAGGCTACTTTTTATCCCGATATTCCCACGGGATCGAGACTTATGCGGGTGAAACCGCGGGGCGCTGCTAGTGTGAAATAAATTAGGTACAGTAAGAACATAATACTGGGAATATTCCCCCGCGCGTTTTTAAAAGGGACGTTAGTACCTACGCACTTCTAGATAATGATAAATAGTGCGGACAATTGTGCCATCTTTAATTTTGGACGTGACTAGATAAATTAATAAATTGTTCTATTGTTTTCTGCAAAATCTTGTTAATTGAATCCGATCTTGTGTTTAAAACTTAGAGACGCCTCCGCCCATCCTCAGGTCCGGTCGAAGGGAATCCATAGCATTTTCCGCAATAAGAAGAGATCGATTTGATCGATTTTTTTATCAATTTTTGACTTTACTTTTCAGTTTAAATTAATATAATACTTATTAAATAATAATTTTGCATGCTTTAATTGGAAGAACCTAGCGAAGTGCGCATTCACTCAACATCTTGTAATGCGTTTATAAACCTAGTACTTTGTTTAGCTATAAAGATTTGATTTGATGTGATCCTTGACGCTCCAAACCCTTTATGTAGGTATATTGTTAGACATATAGTGAACAGCATGCAGTGATTACAGCAATATCTCCGAGGACCGGGTGTCGTCCATTATGCCAAGCTATACAAATTATATTTGATTGATCGACCGTTTAATATAACGATCGATGTGAGAGCCGCTGGACGCTTACAATTCATTGATATTGATTACAGTCACACAATGTTCCTTTGATATACCTAGGCCTAGTCCGGACTAAGGCACACCTGTCCTTGACGAGGAAGTGAATATGGACGAAGAAGCTATCAACGATTTTCTCGCTCAAGAAACGGACAAAAGTGTAAGTAAAAGAGATACATAATTATTTTGTATATTAATAGTTGATCGCTGACTGTTCCCACCACTCGGTGAGTACTCGTTTGTCGCAGCGATGACCTATCAAAGAGAGTGCTCGCTCAGCGACGCTCGCTTGGCGGGCAGAACACCTACCGAGAGGTTCACGCTTGTTATATATGTCATGGACCACGTGATTATTAGGGCATTATGAAAAATGTCCGGGCACTTTGATAAATAAAATAAAATCTTTCCATTCATAGACACTCTGCTGACCTATGATAGTAAAAACTTAAATTGACTAGACTTCTTAATTCGACTGGGTGGGTCGATAGGCGACGTAGGATGCAAGAGCGAGCGAAGGGCACCCCGAGGTTAGGTTTGGTTAGGTTAGTTTAAACCCTTTACACAGAAATAGGAGCCCCGCAAAGCGGGGCTCCGTTGACATAGAATGCAAGATTGAGCGAATGATAATACAAAAATTTCCAAAGACCAATATTTATAATGCAATATTTATAATGTCGAGGCAATGTGATAAATAAGAAAGTTCAAATTATAATAATTTTTTTCGCTCTAAGTAGCTTGTTATTATTCATAATGCCCCGGGCATTATGAAAAATGCCCGTATTTATTACTTGGTCCATAACATATACGCTTACCAGCGAGTAATCGCGAAAGTCGCGCACTCACAGCTCGTTGCTTGCCTACTCATTTCTAGTTGCTAGATCTACTTGTTTCTCGTTAATCGCCAGCAGTAGGATAGGTGCCTAAGGACATTTGTATCGTCACGTGTCGCAATTCGGTGTGCCGACAAGTATCAAGAAATAGAAAATCTATGTTCAGATGTGAAACTTGTCCCATCATCATCTGCCTAGCCATTTACCAACTAAGTTGGGGTCGGCTTCCGGTCTAATCGGATGCAGCTGAATAACTGTATTTTATACGGAGTAATTGCCTGTCTGACTTCCATTAGTATTACTGGCTAAATCGTAAAACTTGGATAGCTACTTACAGTCTAGTGAACATGCCTAAAATGTAGGCACTGGGTACATAGCATTTCATAATAATATTTAAATAATAATTTTGTGAAACGAGGTAACAGAGAGGCACTCGACCATCAGTAGTCCGATTTATTAATTTTATAATAGGCAATATTGCGAAATTGTACTGTAATATATCAACCAGGTACCAGAAATAATTAAAATAAACAATTAAATTACCGACATTGTAAACACAAATATTCGGATTTTCAGTTGAAATTCTTTCATCAATCACCCATGCTCAGTCGACAGTTTAAAATTATTATTGTTGGGTAAAAAGAATAGTAGGTAGCAATAAACCACCCCAAACTTCTACCTCACCACCATGCTTACGAGTATAAAGATACGAATAAAACCACTTGAAGTCTTAAGCTCTTCCAAATTTTAACTTCAGACAAGTTATACTGAATACCGCGGGATTGCTCCCTCTAGGAGCGATATACGGACTTCCTCACCTACTCTGGGGCTTAGTTTTATCGTAAGCTACCAACTTCAGTTTCATAGAGTGTTCCAAAGCGGCGCGACTGGGTATGGAGTATTTGAGAAAATTGCTCCCAGTCACACAAGGTTACAAAGCCTTGTATAGTCGAGGGCAGAGGAAAATGGTGATTTTGTAATGTTTTAGGTGCCTATTTTATTGATTCAAACTTAAAAAAGTGTTATGGTTTTGTAAAAATAATTATTATAAGAGTCTTTGGTCAACTGGACGCACTCGAACTGAACCCGCGGGTCCAGTCGACTAAATCAAATTTTGAATAGGTCGACTGGACCCACTCACTCTGTAACTTAGTCTAGTTAATTGCAAACCCTTCTTACATTTTGGCGGTACGCTGGGACACAGGCCTCCTCTCTGTAAAAGGGAGTGGGCCATAATCTGTCACGCGGGTCCAGTGCGGGTTGTCGGATGTCACATGTTTTTGAATTTTTAGGACATGCCGGTTTTCCTTCACCGTTTTAAGAGCAGTGGTGATAAAATAAATTACACAACCTAAAGCGCCTGCTTGGGTTCGAACCCACAACCTCGTAAGTCGAAACCACTGGACCCCCACACGCTGTCCACTGCAACACAGTAGGTACACTGTTAGCCATTTTATTTTAGCTTCAGAATGGCTGAAAAAATACCGAATACAGGGTGTGTTTCTGAAACGACAAAGAGAACCATAAGAGATCATGTCGTGAACAGTAAGTAATTAATAAATAAGTTCCAAATTCGATACCAAAGCGTTTAAAGCTAGGCCAAAAGAAGCGAAAACCAATTATTGAATAAAAAATTAACCTTCGCCGCCTTTAAAATAATGCCAAAAACATGAATTTGAGGTGACGAAAACAATGGAAAATTGCTTCTGTCTTGGAAATAGGATAAACCTTTAATAATACTTTCATAAACCTTTCTTAAATAAGGTAGATTGGATACGACGTTGGCTAGACGGAGTCGATATATATTTAAAATAAAATTAGATAGTTACGTGTAAAATGTTGGATTAGGTACTACTATTGTGTTTATTTTCTCGTTTATGTATTTAATTTGGTTAAATACACCCTGTATTTAATTTGGTTAAATACACCCTGTATTTTACTAACGACAAAGATATAAGAACTTCGACGCGCGAACTGCAACCACAGATTCTAGACCCCCTAGCGTAGAAATGTTGGGGTCCAGAATCATGTACTGAATCCATGGTAACATGTTGCGCGTCCCTGTCACCCTCTATAGCCTACCTACTTAATATTTTAGCAATCCATGGGTCCACTACCAAACTTGCGACATCCTAATATTACCAAGAACCCGAGCAATAAATACAATCAATCATTGTGGTACAGACGCCAGCTGTACATCAATCTACAAAAATCTGTCAAATTTCTATAATAGATTTTCAACTTTATCGCTAAAGCATAAGGTTCTAAGTTAATTGGGGAAATTTGACAGTTTCGGGTAGCTTGATGTGCTGACAACAATGATACTTTGCCATGTCTTCATTAAATATTAACCACACTTTTTTTCCAAATCAACAATTTCCAATACTGACTGATCCATTCATTACAAAAAGGAAAGTAAAAAAATAATAATAGAATCGGGTCAAAACGATGACATTTTCACCTAACAGATATGAATATAAAAATTTCCTCTTAAAAATCAACACGTAAGCTGCTTCCCGACTTTTGTCACCAATGAAAAAGTTGACATATCGGCAAAGATAATAAATTCGAGGTGAAAAAGAAAATGTATGCTGTGCTGATTCGCGACTTTATTCAGTACAGTGAAGGACGATACTACAATGATAAATTACGCTTAGTTTGGTGTAACAGTAGTAAAACAATAAGTCACATAGCAGATGTATTACAGAAGTGTAAGTGCGTACCTACTTAGCAATGAAAAAAAAAACGATGTTTTGAATTTTTTCCTTATTTAAAGCAAGGCAAGGCATATAGAATAAGTTCATGTAGTACGTAGAGCGTCGTCCTTCTCTGTCACTCATGTCTTCGCGACAGTCTCTTTATGATCCACGGATGTCTCATATCTACTCCCGGGCACTGTACTTAAATAGTTCACGAAAATAATCGTTTTGGCTTTATAAAACGTATTTTTTTTAGGTATTTTACTAGGTAGATGTGTGAGTGGAAACGCCGGGAGGGGGGAGAAGGATATAATAGTGAACTTATTGGTGATGTTCTTCAGAAAGGTCAGGTGCGACGTAGGTACTCGTATCCGGCGTGTGTGTATGACCAGAGGGGCAATTTCCGTATTTTTAAGAGGACTACATGACCTAAAGTGCGGTCACTGTCGGACTGCATAGAAAAGAAAGAGAAGCGCGATGACACAACGCTGGTAATTTATTGCAAAATATGAATCAATTATCTATTTACGAAACACCTATTGTTTTGACTAAGTATGTTGCTTGTAGAATAATCTGACAAAAAATCATAATGATTGTATGTATGGTTTTTATTGTAAAAGGAAAGTTTTTAGGGGTATCTTTATGATTTTTTCTATCATACCAAATAAGGTGTATTATGTTTTCAACACACTATCTACCTAGCATATATACTGAAGAATATCATATATTGTTTTGATTTTGTTTATTTTGTTGAGATTGAGACTAGATTTTGAACGTTTTTAATAACGAGAATTAGCTTTCAGATGTAATGAACGTAAACGAGTAAGTAGGGATCGTAGCAGGTAGCGTCCTGTAGTTTCTACCTACCTTTTCTCCATGGGAAGAAGCCATGAGTTGTATGTGTGTGTGTGCGTTGGCTTTATTATTACATCCCTTTTCAAGCGAATTACCGGTTGTCTTACCCTTTATATTCGTAGCTTCGTGGCTCAGGGAGCCTAATACCAAAAGTGATGAAGGTACGCAATCCACAAAATAGTCTAATCGGATTATTTCTGACAGATGGATTAATGTTAAGCCTTCTCAGGTTATTAGGTAGGACATCATTCCGCCATTGGGTTTCCAAATATGTCCAATTATGTTAGCCAAATGCTTTCGAAATGTTCTGAGAGTAACTTGCGCAATACGTAAGTTTAACTGAACTTCTATTTTGAAATAGCGACACAGTTTAGTAGTACAGTGGATTTTGTATAAGATAGTGATTTATTTCTCACCACAATATTATGTATAAGTACCGTAAAATGGGGTTACATTGATCAATTTTGATCAATTCTAAAATTCGAGGTTAAATATTTCTGTACTAAGAAGGCTGAAAAATTAACAAAAATAAATGTAACATCGGTATTATGGGTTGTATATGTTTACATTAAAGTAATATTTTTGGACACTCCTTTATGAGAAATAAAAATAATAATAATCGTGATCAACTTCATACTGACATCGGGGATACTTTGATCGCACTAGTTTTTGGTACGTATTTTGATAGTAACCCCTTAACCAAGAAAAAAACAAAAAAATATCGGTCCACAAATTTTTGTGCTGCGGTTGTTCTAAGATGAAGGGGTTTCTTTAATAAATACAAATAACAGATTTTTTTGTTCAAATCCATATATTTAAATCTAATAAAATTTAAGTTAAGTTTTTCATATGTCGAAAGTTGTTATCAAAGTAAACCCGTAGTATCAAACTAACCCCATTTCACCGGTACATCAAAAGATCAAGAACAATACATAATGGTTTAAATTATACTGTGGCCTGGTGCCTAAGCCAGGCGTAAGTCCTGACTTCACCCCTACAGAAGCAGTTTCACTTAAATCGGATTATGCACTCGTACACTAATGCGGTAAGTTATAAAAGCAGAAAAAATACAGGTTACACTATTGATTATTACTTATTCTAGGGTTGGTATTTATGTGGGTATGTGTGTGTTTGTGGTGAGGGTGCGTGCGGTGTGTACGCGTGGTGTGTTTGCTGTGTGTGCGTGTGAAGGTGAAGAGCTGAATGTACAGAATGGTGTTGTACAGACGCCAACACATCAAGCTACTACAATCTGTTGAATTTCTTCAATAGATTTTCAACTTTATCGCTAAAACAGAAGGTTCAAAGTTGATTGGGAAAATTTGTCAGTTTCGGGTAGCTTGATGTGCTGGCGTCTGTACATAAAAATACATGGCATATATTTGTATTAAAACAAGCAAGTTATACTGGGGCAGCTATAATCCGTGGGATTGATTTACATAATGGTTATAAGTTATAATAGACAAGTAAAACAATAAAAATAGTTTATTACTTTTTTCATTCGACTGTGAGACTCTTGTGTAAACAAATCCGTTTATTTTTGACACTTCGGAAATTACACGTCATGTATGCGTGACGAAAAAATAACTTTGCACTTTGATCTGAAAAAATAAATCACGAAAAAGAAAATTCTGTTGGTATACTGCTAATAGCCTCGCACTACGCCCATGTACAGTCGGACTCAATATTAAAATGCGCGAGATATAAAAAAGCATTCTGCAGGCGGTACGCAGGGCGATGAAATGTGAATTTTTGCTTTTTCTGCATACCGTACTGTACTGATCGGACTGTTACTATTTGTTTCATTACAAAAAGATAATAGAAAACAATCTATTCAGTGTTTCGGAGATTTTTGGTTATAGCACATAGTTTTTGCACGATATTTTCCTTCACCGTTTTGAAAGCAGCAATGATGAAATTATTATCTCAAAGTTAACCGCCTACCTAAGAACCCACGACCTATATCTAGTCAGTCGAGGGTTGTTACCTCTGGGCCACCACTGCTCTCCTCCACTTGTAACTCGTAAATAAATAAAAACTTCTCCTACTAAAACAGTAGATACCAGCCCAATAAAAATTCAGAGAGGGATCTTTCAGGGGGATGCTTTAAGCCCACTGTGGTTCTGTCTTGCTCTAAATCCCCTATCCAACATATTAAACGCAACTACTTTAGGAGTCCCATTAAAAAATACGACTGCCGAAAGACATAATGAGGTCCAAAAAATAGAACTAAATCATCTGTTGTACATGGATGATATTAAATTATACGCGAAAAGTGAGACACAACTCTATGAATTAGCAAACTTGACAGAAAATTTCTCAAATGATATTAAAATGGAATTCGGCATAGATAAATGTAAAATAAATTCAATTAGAGCAGGACAGAATTACCAACATCAATACATTTTAGGAACAGGAGAACAGATAGAACCACTAGGGGAACAAGATAGCTATAAATACCTAGGCTACACACAATCACGACAGATACACTATAAAGAAACTAAGCAAAAATTAACACTACAATTTCAACACAGACTAAACACAATTCTGAAAACACAACTACATTCTCGAAATACTATCAAAGCGATTAACACCTTTGCTATACCGGTTCTCACATACTCCTTTGGGATAATCAATTGGACCAAAACCGACTTGAAAAACCTTCAACGAAAAATTAATACTACAATGACCAAATTCCGCAAACACCACCCACGATCCTGTCTGCAGAGATTAACACTGCCGCGGAAAGAAGGAGGTAGAGGACTAATTGACATTCTAAACCTACACAATAGACAAATAAAAGCACTTAGAGAATTCTTTTTTTCAAAAACCGAAACTTCAATTCTTCACAAAATTATAACACACAACGACCAAAACTTTACTCCCCTAAATTTAAAAGATACATCTGAACAGAGAAATGAGAAAGTAATCGAAGATAAAATTAAGCTTTTAGAATGGACTCAGAAATCTCTACACGGAAGGCAGCGCCAAGACTTATGCCACATAAATGTCGACAAAGAAGCGTCGAACGCGTGGCTAAATCGAGGCGAACTCTTCCCAGAGACTGAAGGGTTTATGCTTGCTATACAGGACCAGGTAATTGAAACCAAAAATTATAGAAAGTTTATCATAAAGAATTTAAATAATGACACATGTAGGAAATGCAATAGTTCTCCAGAAACGATTCAGCATATCACAGGCGCGTGCAAGTCAATAGCCCAAACAGACTACAAACACAGGCACGATCAAGTAGCCAACATCATACATCAAAAACTAGCACACCAGTTCAAACTTATAGATTCCATTACACCATACTACAAATACAATCCAGAAACTGTATTAGAGAACCCCTCAACAAAACTATATTTTGACCGCGGCATTCTTACCGATCGAACAATTCATTTTAATAGACCCGATATTACACTTATAAACAAGATAAACAAAACTGGATATTTAATAGATATTGCTATACCAAATACACATAACTTGCAGACAACAATAGCAGAAAAACTGAGCAAATACACTGAACTAAAAGATGAAGTAGCCCGACTTTGGCATCTGCAAAAAGTTATAATAGTACCAATAGTACTGTCCACAACAGGAGTAATACCGAAACAACTTCACCAGTCCCTTAAGTCCCTTAACTTACCTCCATATACCTACCATCTGCTGCAGAAAGCAGCGATACTAAACACATGCAGACTCGTGAGAAAGTTTCTGCAATGTGAACCAGAAAACCTACATCAAAACACAAATATGCTACCATCTTCTGTGCAATCTTCTGCACGTGACTGCACTTAATCCAACTGATAATCACTTGGCTTAGGCCCGTGTTATCAGCTCTTTCCGGCTAGCCGAGAATATAAAATAAATAAATAAAAAATAATAATAATAATAATATTCCACAACTATCACACAACGCCATCTAGTCCCAAGCTAAGCAGAGCTTGTGTTATGGGTACTAGACAACTGATAAACATACTTATATATTTCTAAATACATACATATTATAGATAAAAAAAAAAAAAAAAAAAAAAAAAAAAATAAATAAAAGAAAAAAAGATAAATAGGTTTTATCTTAAAGTAACATTCGCTACTACACGAGAAAATCGCTTTTGAGTTTTCTAAGTGTAAACATATTAGTGCTCGTGACTGTACAGTTATACCACGGAATGACGTAATAACAACCTAATTTAACCATTCTAACGTCGATCGCTACCGTGGTAGCGGTGACGTTAACGCTATCGCTTCTCCACCGCAACCCGATTTGAATGCTGATGCACCTGCGCCAAATGATAATGAAGTACCATTACAGTATTTTAATATTGCCAGTTTGTATAAATATTTATGGTGGTAAAGCGAAGTGCAGTTTTGTTTCTCCTCTTTTGTTATTGTGTTTTAAGGAAAGTGCCTTTTTTCACGACACGTTTGAACCCAGAAGGGGTGAGTAGTGCGGATTGCACGAGATTTTGGATTTTGTGTAAGAAGGTAACGTACGTATTAATATATTTGGATATGCAGTACAGTGCATTACAATATACATCGAATGTTAGCTTAATTAGAGTTTACACACGGCTACATATCAAGCTATACATTTGCAGTTTTAGCTGACCTCGCATTGTATAGGTTTTTCGTACAAGCAGAAGTCAGCTTGTATTGGTTATGTATAGCTTGATGTCTAGCCGTGCGTACCTGATTTTCACTGTAATTTTCGGTAGATACCTAAACCAGTACAAGTGAAAGCTTTTAACTAAACAATAACCAATGGCAATCCATCTTTCTTTTTCATTTAGTTGTTGTTGATACATACAAAGATCTTCAATCTTTTTAACCGACTTCCAAAAAGGAGGAGATTATGTGTTCGACTTTATGTACGGTAAAATGGGGTTAGTTTGATTCTACGGGGTTACTTTGATAAAAACTTTGACTTATGAAAAACTTAACTTAACTTAAATTTTATTAGATTTAAATATATAGATTTGAACAAAAAAACAAGTTATTTGTATTTATCAAAGAATCCCACCCAGAAACCATCATCTTAAAACAACTGCAGCACAAACATTTGTGGACCGATATTAATTTGTTTTTTGGGGTTACTATCAAAATACGTACCAAAAACTAGTGCGATCAAAGTATCCCCGATGCAGTATGAAGTTGATCACGATGATTATAATTTTTTTTTTCTCATAAAGGAGTGTCCAAAAATATTACTTTAATGTAAACATATACAACCCATAAAACCGATGTTACATTTATTTTTGTAAATTTTTCAGCCTTCTTAGTACAGAAATATTCAACCTCGAATTTTAAAATTGATCAAAATTGATCAATGTAACCCCATTTTACGGTATCCATTTTTTAATGTGTTTTTTATTAAAACAAAAAAACAACATTATAATAACACAACATTACGCCTTGTTTCCCCAAAGGGTTTGGCAGAGGTGTACCTATAGTGCACCCAATATTCACCAGTTATGTTTAAGGTCCATGTAATAGGGGGCGAGTCTATTGTCATCAATCGGACACAAATCTAGACTCAGGGCTGCTACTACGATATTTCAGATAGAAAAACACTTTGCCCGACCTGGGAATCTAACCCAGGACCTCATGATCAGCAGTAGCGCTTCCAACCACTAGACCAACGAGGCGCAGTACCCTCTCGAGACCTTTTATTATAACTAAGTGAATATCCTGTCTACGTTAATCCAGTAGGCAAGTCCAGTCAACATGAAACCGATGGATGTTATCGAATAAAATTTAATTTTATTAATAGAAAACAAACAGCTCATTTATCAAATTAAATTTCAGTCGACAACATCCATCGGTTTCTTGCTAAACTTCAACTATATCCGACGATCCTGCATACTTATCTCTTTTGTTGACTACACATAATTTCTTAGTTCCCCGTAATGAGTGCAGCGGTAACATCTTGTTACTTCCTTTTTAAATGAATCACTAAGGCGCAAATTCTATTAAACTTTTACAGCTTAAGTGGTTCAGACAGACAGACGACAGAAAGCGACGCCTTACATTCAGTTTTATCCGTTTTATACCATTTTTAATACCACCCGCGATAACTTTTCCCCTCAAAATGATTAAATTTTCGTGCGAACACTAAGGCAAATGGCGGCAAAAATAGTGATGGGACTTACAGTTGGCGTGAATCGATTATCGCGATCTCGGCTAAGGAAATGCGAAGAAGTCGTGATCGAGAATTGTCGATTCGGGAACTGAGTAACAGTGCCATGTCTAGATTAATGTACTTAGCAGGAGGTAGATCTTGGAAATACGGAAACGGATCTTTAAAACTGTTACTGTGTCTTGTTACCTTGTTAGAGTTTTCGAATTAAAGTTTGCTTTTAACAGTGTTTTAGTTCTTGTTTCGTGTTCACAATGAGCTATGTTAGATGCTTGCGGCAATAAAATGTAAGGTCTGTTTAGAGTACCAGTCAGGAAGGTACATGTTACTGGACGGTCTTAAAAATACCCGAAAGGCACTGGTTCTTTCCGTTATTATCATATTTTTTTTTGTATTGGACCATATCAGAGAAACCTTCTCGTTACGAAGATATTGAAGGTTTAAAGTTTTTTTTCAGGTTTTTTTTTTACGAAATACGTTTTAAATGTTATAACTTAACTATTAAATACCCTCATTATTACTGTTCCATTGTATACATAATTATTTACAGCGAATTTTCACACCAAAAATAAAAGTCGTGTCCCAGATATTATTTTTGAACAGTTACCTACTTACTTTGGATGTATAGAATGCGTAGGTAATTGACGGCTTCGTGAAGGGTCATGTAGGTAAATAATTATGTGTGGCCATGTAGGTATAAGTTTTCAACTTTTTAAGAATAAATAATATATAATGTCTTAATATAATAGAATAAATAATATCTTAATAAGAGTTGTCTACCTTATGGCCTGTGCAGAACCAAACTGTAATTAGATATTCTTTAAACAAATTACAGTAGCGGCAGATGCTTAGCGTGCATTAAATTATTGTGTTATTAAATTTTAAGCATAATTATTGTACTCATCTACGCACATTTATTATTAAATCCTTCGCATAATAAATTGCCTAGGCGACTGCGGTCTTACATATTATTTTAATGAAATCGCCGATATTAAAATATTGGAAGCCCGCCAACACATTGCGTTAAAATATTAATTTGATGTTGTAAATTGATTAAGATTGCTTATTGATTTCAGCCGATATGAATTTGGTATTCAAATATTGAAAATTTATATCGATTAAGGTAAGATTACTTTGGTCTTTTTACAATTATTATCTTATATACGTCTTTTTATGTAAGATTGTAAAAGTATTATTAATACAACTAATATTTGCAAGAGCTACTGTGGAACATGAGGTCCTGGGTTCAATTCCCGGGTCGGGTAAAGTGTTATTGGGTCGAAAAACCTAATCTGGAATTTCTCAGTAGCAGCCCGGAGTCTGGTTTATGGCAATAGGCTCGCCTTCTATTACATGGGACTTAAACATAACTGGAAAAATTATGTAATCGGCTTTCTGGTTGACTATTTAAAGTTAAAATTATCGATTCAACCTTTATCCCATCATTAGAAACGAAAAACACACAAATATAGTATTGCGGTGAGTACATGTCACCAGGGAGAGCCCACAACATTTCATTTATTTAAATAATAGTATTATTTCACATATAAAAAGGAATGCTAAGAGTTACTTAGTAGCTCCTCTGTAAAATATGAGACCTAACATGGTAATAAAAATATATTTGAGCTAGGTTAATATTTATACTCCAGACTTGATAGTGGACTCGGCTTTTGGCCAAAAAATAACAGCCGCACAGGTCTTGCCGCTGTCGATTCTTGGATGGGTGGGGCATTACATATCGAGACATCTCCGTGCCTCGGAAAGCACGGTCGTTACGGGTAGTCAGAAGCATAAAAGTCTTACAACCAGTCTTACCGTGTAATCGTGCAACGCAGTGACTGGGTTGTGGAGGTCAGATAGGTAGTTACTCTTTGTAAAATACTGGTATTCCGCTGCATCTGGTTAGACTGGAAGCTGAATCCAACATAGTTGGGAAAAGGCTCGGCAGATTTATTGACTTGATACTGGACTGCAAAAAGGTATAGGAGAATAAATTATTGTATTTTACGTTACGTAAATTTTCAGAGGTAATGGCGTTTTCTATGCAATTAAGTATGTATACAATATATAAGGTGTTAAAAAATGAACCCGACAAACTTTAAGTGGTGCTTTAGACCATCGAACTGAACAACTTCCACTATGGGATTAAATCTGAAATCACGAAAAAAAACAGCTGTTTAATACAAAAGATCAATCTTTTGTATTAAACAGCTGTTTTTTAAACCACTTAAAGTTTGTAAGGTAAATTTTTTAACACCTTATTTTTTTTTTCATGGTTTTAGGCTAGGAATAGAATAGGAATACTTACATAGGGTAAGGAATATTGTTACTAATACAAATGAGTCATTGTTACTTGCTAAATAAATATATTATTATTATATTTTGTCCGTGGGAGGGGGGCCTCCATACCAATTCCTGTCGTAAAACCACATTGTTGTGTTCCAGTTTGGGTTCGAAATTACATGCACATGACTTTTCAACTTTGTGTTTGGGTGACAGACATTGTTCAAAAAACCCCCTCACTTCCGCTTGAACGTGCGACGTGCGTGCTTATGGTTGAAGTTACCTATGATCTTTTATATTTTCATCTTTTTGTTTTTGTGAAACTTTGGCGATTGAATAAAGAAAGAAAGAAAATGTTTTTATTGGGACTCTCACAGGAATATCTAAAACTAATCGTGAGGCACATAATACTATTTTAAGTTTTTTTCTGTTTCTTTTTTGTTTATGTTTGAATATGTGCCTTACTTAACCTGGGTCAAATAAATTCATTTTCTTTCTTTCTTTAAACTAAACACTTCTTATAAACAAAAATAACAAGACACTACATGCCTCTAAAGATAAAACAAATACCTCTATGGCTTAGGCTTTATTATGATTACTAGTTATGATTATTCCGTGGTGTCGACATAAAGTTTAATGAAAATGATTTGGAAGCACACAAACTAATTAAATCAAGTTGTAAATTAATTTTCATTTATAAAGTAAACAGTAAAAAAATCACGCCACCTTCATACAAAAACTCTAACGAAAATACTTCAAGCATTTTACTTGTATATCAAACAGCAAAAGGTAATATTTCAAACAACTAAAGCCAGCACAAACGAAAATTCGGTTTACACACAATTTATTTCAAGAGTCGTTTACGACAGAACAGGAAACGTTCGAATGTGAAATTATTTTGGAGTTATTTCATTGAAACGTGGATTTTATTACTGGCAGGTGTATTTTACATTCTATATTGAAATTAAAAGCTGTTTGTCATCATCATAAACCATGGAATTAGTGTGTTATAAACTGCATAGTGACCAGCCTTCACACGGGTCAAACAACTTAGCCCGATGGCCTATGTCCACTGCTGGATATAGGCCTCCCCCAGGCTGCGCCAAAACACCCCGTCCTACAGCTTCCGTATCCAGTCTGTCCCAGCTACCTTTTTAAGTTTGTCTGTCCATCTAGCTGGGGGTTATCCCACACTAGAGAGAGCTAGAGCTCTATTGCGATTTACTCGCACAGGAGCAATCTAATAATGTGGTAAAATGTCAAAACGCCGTTATTTCTATGCTGTATCTAAGTTAAATAATAATATATACCTACACATAAACGTTCCAGAATAAATTCTCTAAAGTTTAAATGATGGTGAAACCCGCAACACAATCCATTGTATAGTTTAGAAGGATAAAGCGGTAACACAGCCGGACACATCGATTATAAAGAGAAATGTCGGAACTTTAAAGTGGCCTGTCTAGACAAAGTGACATTCTACCAGCTGTCGTTACGGGTCGTCAGAAGCCCAAAAGTCTGACAACCAGTCTTACCGAGGGGTATCGTATTACCCAGTATCTGGGTTGTGGAGGTCAGATAAGCAGTTGCTCCATGTAAAATACTGGTATTCAGGTGTATCCGGTTTGACTGGAAGCCGACCCTAACATAGTTGGAACAAGGCTAGACATACGGGCGGGTTGCGGATACTTGTGGACGTGACTCCAGACATAGACACCTCCAGACGGATACGTACACTAAGAATCTGTCAGTGTCCGATGTTCGCGGCTCGTCCGCAATCTGTCCGTGCCGGTGTGACTGATCCCTGAGTGAAATAGTCCATAGTTGGTAGTTTTTACTTTACTATATTATTTGTATTTAACAGGCGCTTCTCGCCATCAAACTAGAAAGTTTGGCGAGTAAAATTGTAAAATCAACAAAATAATGTATGTTTGAGAATAATAAAAATAAAAAAATAAGAATATCTTTCTCCCGGCGTTTCCAGCCACATCTGCCTTGTACCAGTGGCGAAGGTACCATACAACTCGATTCCCACCGGCTTCCCTTCGAAAGTTCAGAACATAACCACTCTATAGTCAATTCATCATTGAAATTTTCTTTTGGAATTTTCTTTGCTCCGGCTTACCTCTGTCATACATTCACCCTTCGCCACTGCCTTGTACAGACGCCAGCATATCAAGTTACCCGAAACTGTCAAACTTTCCCGATCAACTTTGAACCTAGTGCTTTAGCGATAAAGTTGAAAACCTATTAAAGAAATTTGACACATGGTAGTAGCTTGATGTGCTTACCTTTCATTAGTCCCCTTTCATTCATCCTCTCAACATGACCAAACCATCTGAGCATACTCTTTTCATTTTTATCCTGTAACTTTTAATTTCAAACAAGGAAGTTTCCTTTATAAAACTTCGCGTACCTACTTTTATAGAATAAAATACAAAATGAGCACATTTCGTATTTCTCTTATTCCTAGATCACTGCTTTTTAATAACTTAGCTCGAACTAGTTAGGTAGAAGTGAGTTAAACTAACTTACAAACTTCTCCACTGGGAAGACCATTAAAGTTTACAATTGTATACAAATGTTGCTGCTCAACTAGAACTTTAGTTCCGAAGATATACAGGATGATTGGAAGGTGGGTGCAGAGCTTTAAGGCGAAGATATTACAGACAATTTAGAACCATTTAAGCCATGGTTGTCTTAGATGAAGTCTTACCAATTTTTTTTAAACCAAAGTTTTATGTTTATTATGTCTAATGACACAGAGGCCTAAATCATGTTTCGCTAGATTGCTTATACATTACTTTAATTAAATTAAATAAACATTAATTCATTTATTATTCAATTCGGCCATAAATAAGCAGTTTACTTAAAATTATGGAAAAAACAAAAATGATGTAAAAATAAATTGGTAAGATTTCGTCTAAGACAATCATGGGTTAAATGGTTCTAAATTGTCTTTACTATCTTCGCTTTAAAGCTTTGCACCCATCTTCCAATCAGCCTGTGTTTTAGTTTGAGTAAAACGATGTTCAATCAGCACCATAAATTGCATAACGCATTTTCAATTAAGTACAATTTGAAACATTTTGAGGGAATTTGCTAATCCTTTGCTTAATGTTTAAAAATTCGTCTTAAACGTAAATAACGCAATAAATTTTGTTGAACTGTCAAAATGAAAGACATTGTCATTGCAACTGCCCCATTGGTCTCGTGGTCGCAAGCGGGACTGCTGAGCGTGGGGTCCAGGGTTTGATTGTTAGGTCGAGCCAAGTGTATTGGGTTTCCGGAGTTAGAAAGTTGGCAGTGGGATACCCCCATGCCATGGAAAGCACCGTTGAGATTGGCCACTATGGCCAAAATATGGTCTGGAGAACTATCGAAATGTCTGTACGCACATAACTTTCGAATGAATGCACCAAATTGGATAATTCTTTTTTTGTTGTGTTCGGTATAATATTGCCAGGACAAGGTTTGTATGAAAGAAAACTTTGGTAATTAAAAAAAAATTGCACCTGTGTGAAGCTGGGGCGGGCAGTAAGTGTGTCACGCAATTATACTGTAGGTAAATTAATAATTTATAAGTTTCTGTTTTGTCATGATCACGCCATCTTGTTGACTGTCATAACAAATGTAATGGCGAAAAGTTTTGTCAGGAAAAGGTCTTTTCTCATACAAAGTAGAGACGTTAATTAATTACTGCTGTTAATGGCGTTTCCTTATGATATTTTCCTTCACCATCGGTCAATGGACTCCAAGATTGAATTACGTATATGTGCAGGAAAAGCTTACGCGACGAATAGAATTGACGATACCATCTTCATTTAAAGTATATCTTAAAGGTTATTTCATTTGGGCCCGGACAATTTATCAAAATACACAATCAGCCTATAATGTTCCAACTACCCCAGTAGTTGTGTATTTTGATAAATTACCAACCCGCACTAGGCCCTCGTGGTAGATTACAGCCATCTCCCTCTCGGAGAGGAGGCCTGTGTTGGGACACAGGTGTTGGTAGATGTCTCCTGTTTTCGAATCTTTGGTTCTAGGACATGTTATTAGGGATGGTTGGGATGGGATGGTGTTGTTGTTGGGGGGTTGTTAGGGATGTTTTCCTTCAACGTTTTAAGAGCAGTGGTGAAGAAATTATTTACACAAAGTAAAGTGCCTGCCTGGGTTTGAATTTGAACCCACGACCTTCTACTCGTAAGTCGGTGCTGTTACAACTGGGCCACTTCTGCTCTATATCAAAATATCTTAGGTTAATCTTAGCAAATTGATACAGCTAACAAATTAAAAACTTGCCTTACCTCCGCAATTCTTAGCTACAGAACACTGCAATCCCTGCCAAGTCCAGGAGAGGTCTTAAAAGTCTCTAGAATTTCTAAAGAGAGCACTCACAGTCTTATGGCTAAATTGTTCCTTGCTTAAAAAGGTACACAAAAAAGG
This sequence comes from Hydraecia micacea, assembly GCA_914767645.1. Taxonomy (NCBI): domain Eukaryota; kingdom Metazoa; phylum Arthropoda; class Insecta; order Lepidoptera; family Noctuidae; genus Hydraecia; species Hydraecia micacea. The sequence continues at coordinate 12,011,483 of OU611780.1, forward strand.
AACGTATTCCTTAAAAAAATAAAGATCGTTCTAAAATCGGAAGGTGCCATCCAATGACTTTATCGTACATCCAACCAAGATGAGTTATGACTAAGTTCTCACCTCTAACCCCAATTAGTCTTTGCTCGAATCTGCTCGATAGATCGAAGGCGGGACCTGTCGCGACGTCAAAAGCTTGCCGCGTCAACGACAACGAAGCCAGACGATTTTTTTTTTGCCTATCTAAGAATATTTTGCACTTCAGGAAGTTTGCCGCAGTCTCGCTAACCGCGGTCCTTATGCGAAGAAGGTTTTAATTAATATTTCCCGCCTCTGTTTTTCTTTGAGAATAACTTAATGAATTCCTTTTTTCAGGTTTACGCTACCTGTTTGTTTTTCTACTTTTGCTAAGTGTGCCATGAATAGTGAAAATTTTTATGCTGCCAGTTTTATATATTATTTATAGAGTCCGAGATTTTATTCGGTATTTGCATTGCTTTAGACTTAGTTCAGCTATTTTTATTAATTTAAGTAAGAACAATTTTTATAAATTTAACAAGACATTAATTTTAATAGAAGAAGACACTCGTAAACAAAAGTTTAATGACCAGCAGTTTCAAAATGATTAATCATCAACACGACCCACGATAGATAATCACAATTCACTTACTTCATAAGCGGTGAGTTACACCACTAAGATTAAAACTAAACGTAATTAATCGTTAAACTTTCGTCAACAAAGATAAACGTACTTCGCTTAGGTGGGTTCGTGTTTTATGTATTTTATTGTAATGAGCACTGCAAACTCCGAATTTAGTAACTGCAATAAATTTAAGGTAGTTACTACTGACTTTGGCTTGGTTAAAAACAGGTGGGACTTCGAGCACCGGCCAGTAATTAATAGATGTGACGTTTCATTTGCATGCGCTAAATACGTTTTTATTATTGAACTCTCTTATTTTTAATGAAATTCGAGTTTCATGTTCGGTAGTGCAATACTATAACCTACCAATTTCAATTATCGTAGTGAATAAAGTTAAATTTTTGACAGTGGCATTGAAAACTCCGACATGTTTTTTATCATGTTTTAATTTGTGCTATTGGGCTGTATATAATATTGTCATGTTAAAAAAATATTACCTAAATAATTGTTTTACATAGTGTCTCGCTACGATTTCACTGCTGTTCAGAATACCTTTTCTTTTAGTCTATTATGTTCTCCGAGTCACAAAGAGAATTATGAAGGGGAGGTTACATTTTAATTTACCAGAGTCAACGCGGGCTTATCTTTCTTTGGGAGAAATTCACGAAAGATACAGGGGTGCCGGTCCTTGTAATAATTCACGCGGTTACCGCAGTCATTAGAGATGTTGCTGTTATAATTACTAGAGGTGGGGTGCATTTTAGAGATGAACGATAAAAGAAAAAGAGGATTTAACAAGGGTTGGGGTTTAAGAGGGGATTAGTCAAAACTCTCGTTTCAAAAAGGTAACCTCACCTGTGCAACCTGCCACGGAGCAACGAGGTTATGAGTACCGCTAAACGGTTGATGTTGTTTTGTTTTTATAAAATAATTTGAGTTTGCAAACGTGTAGACTACATAGATACATTATACCCGTGCCTCTGTTATTTTATTTAAGGTATGGTGTAATCAGACTAAGCTATCTACAATATCTATATCTAAACATTAATCATTACGGACTTGAAATAATGCAAGATTTTAATGGCTAGTAAACTCGGAACTGTTGAACTGCAGTTCAGCACTGTAGCTCGCAGGGGAAAAACAACTGACTAAAAACGAATACTTTTTGGCAGCCCTAATTCCGTCCTGTCAGGCGCACAATTTTTCACTTCGCCAATTTGTCGCAACACTACAAAATTGTCGCCGTTCCCCTACACCATATATATCCAACAGTCTTGTTGCTGAACAAAAGTGTTTGTAACACTTTTTGTACCGTTTGTACCAAAAACGTTTGGTCGTTAAGGTAAGGTAGTTTTCGGATAAATTGCCGGCAGGTTCGTAGTAAAATATTATGTGGGCCGGTGAGACTTTCAGATGTACGGAATAAATAGAAAAAAATGTTGAGTATACATGCGGGAATGGTGAGGGCAAACAAAATTCAGCATTCAATTCGATAAAACAATATTATTTTAAATTGTAAAAGAAAGAAAATATAGCACAGACTAAAAGACACATAATACACCAGATACATGACATTACATAAAAACAAATAAAAAATCAAATAAGAAGTGTAAAGTCCGATGTAAGAAATTAGAAGGAACTGCGCCAAAAATGCGCAGTTCAGTAAAAATTGTTCGTTCAGTTTTCAACTGGACCCGACACGTTTAAAACACAACCAAGGACCAAAAAACACAACCGTCTGTGCTCATCAACGTTCTGCAAAAAAAAAAAAAACAACTAAATTACTATTCCAAAATTAAAAATTTATAAAGCATCCTTTTCGCATCAGTATGGATGCAAAAAAAAATAAAGCTACCTACTCAACCCTACATACTTATAATGTTTATTTTGTGATGGCTGAAATGACCCGTCACATACAAAAATACGCTATTAAAACGCCAGTGACATAGACATAGGCAGACTTTTATGTCTGGACTTTAAAAGAGATTTTGACCCTTGCCTTGTTTTGCCATTTCATCTCAGGGGTCAGATGGGAAATTTCGACTCGACCTAATTTTTCTTTTAAATATATCTTATTTAGTTACAGAATACACAATTATATGTGATTTAATTTCACTCATTGTGCTGTTTATTTTCATAATCTCTTATCTATTTACACTAGGTACTCAATTAAAAGACTAAATAAATAAATACAAAAACAAAAGGATATTTATTATTTAGGCGTCGAAATACTCGTTCGCATCGCTGTCATCCAGAAACGTGCCCAGATGGCAGCATTGCCACGTTGAATGGCAATCATCATCTGCCTAGCCTTTTCCCAACTATGTTGAGGTCGGCTTCCAGTCTAACCGGATGCAGCTGAATACCTATATTTTATATGGAGCGATTGCCTATCTGACCTTCATAAGGGGCCGTCCATTAATCACGTGATGTTTTTTGGCATTTTTAACCCCCCCCCCCCCCCCTTGGTGAGGTTTAAGACTACCCCATAATACACGTGTATTTTTAGTACCTACAAACAATCTTCATTTTTTTCTTAATTTTTTATAAAATACAGGTGTAAGTATCATCTAATTTTATTATAGAAAATTAAAGACTATAATAATAACGTTTAGAGGTCGACATAAAGGTTGCAGGTTGTTTTTGACTGACATAAAAATAATGAAAGAATTGCGAAAAACTACACTACAAGCCGCTTTCGATTTTGAAAGCGAATGACGAAAAAATAAATACACGTAACGCCGCTTTTCGGTTGCGTATCGCCCGTTTTCCGAAAAAAATAATACACGTGATATATTACTACACCCCCTTCCCCCCTTTTGATATTTCGTGATTTTTATGACCCCCCTTTCGAGCCTCACGTGATTAATGGACAACCCCTAACCCAGTTACTGGATAATACGATTAGTACCCCCTGGTAAGACTAGTTATCAGACTTTCGGGCTTCTGACTACCCGTAACAACTGTCAAAGATTCACGACTGATAGCCGGGACCAACGGCTTAACTTGCTTTCCGAGGCACGGAGGGGTCTTGGTATGTAAAGATGGTCACCCATCCCCAGACCAAAAGCGGCAAGCGTAACTTAACCTGATCGATCGACCTGTGCAGCTGTTATTATATAGCCACGGGCCCCTCTGGCAATGGCAATGCTAATTCTTAATAATACATCAGTCACGAAAAAAAAAACGCTATTTACAATGGCAGTAAAAGAAGCTTTTCACAAGAAATAACAAACTTTCGATTTTATGAACTTATAACACAAATGCTGAAGCATTTCAATCAATCATCATAAAATAAACGGAGCATTATACTGACTTACCTTACGAACTTTGACTTGACTTACTTGTGACTTTGTTTTTGGCATATTTGAACTCTGCATATTAACTTTGATTTCAACAGTTTCATAACTATTAAGTGCGTAATCATGCTATGTCTAGACGATATTGAATAATAATATTCTACTTATATTAAACATTGTATTTACTTAAGTATAAAGTACTTACTTTGTGATGTTTAAGGGCTCGCCTCTCAAGCACGAGTTTGTGGGTTCAAATCTGGTCAGTACCCATGTGACTTTTCAATTCATAAGTATATACTTTCGATTTTGATCTTTATAGAGTTTATAAAGATCAAAATCAAAAGTCATTTATTCAAACTAGGCTGAGATTGACCACTTTTTGAACGTCAAAATTACATAGAACTGTCCCCCAAAACGCCCGTCTTCCCCACTTCGTGATGCTTTATCTTGGACATTACTGACATCAGTGAAGGCAAATCATCGTGAGGATACCTGGATTTACAGTCAACTAGCTGCGCCCCGCGGTTTCACCCGCATAAGTGTCGATCCGTGGGAATATTGGGATAAACAGTATTCTATGTGTTAATCCTGGTTATATACTATCTGTGTGCTAAATTTCATCCAGTTCAACAGTTTACGCGTGATTGAGTAACAAACATCCAAACATCTCCACAAACTTTCTCATTTATAATATTAGTAGGATAGTAGGATAATACGAGTAAGTCTGATGTTGCCAACCTGTCTATGTTCTATGTTATGGGTTTGATTTCCGCACTTATTCCTTCAAGTGGACCATTGTGCGTGGGCCATGGCGGCCGTCGGTGGTTATTCCAACCAGCCCACCTCCCTAAGCCGTCTTGAACAAGCGTTGTGAACAAATATAAATATGAGAAGAGCCTTTGCCCTGCAGTGGGACAATAATAGGCTAGTATTTATTATTACTTCGTCGCTACAGAACAGGATTAGAATCATGTAATTAAAAAAATAATATTAATTTATACAGGGTGGCAGGGACATCGACGTGCAACCTGTTACCATGGATACAGTACATGACTCTGAACCCCTGAGTTGAATATTTTCGTCAGTTGAAAAACAAAACTTTTCCGTACATTTTGCACTTTTGTATGAAACAGCTGTTTTTTTTTTATAACCGACGAAAAATTACAGACGCCAGCAGATCAAGCTACTACAATCTGTCAAACTTCTTTAATAGATTTTCAACTTTATCGCTAAAGCATAAGGTTCAAAGTTGATTGGGGAAATTGGACAGTTTCGGGTAGCTTGATGCTGGCGTCTGTACTACGCTAGTGGGTCTAGAATAAGTGCTGAATTCATGGTTACAGTTTGCGTGTCGATATTTCTGTTACTCTGTATATTATCTTTATGCAACTAGGCCATCATGACATGAAATCTCACTGAAATAAGAGTGATTTATTAATACAGGCCTAGAACCTCAAAAACAACTGTAACAAGAGTAAATAACAGCGACTTTTATCAAACAACAAAAACTACTTGTCTACTGAATCATCCTTGACCGACTTAACGGATCAGGCTCATAAACAAAACATTGGAGAAAAGATTTGAGAGCCTCCAAAGTTTTTTTACGACGTCAACCTTCATCTATATTATACATACTCGGATGATAGATAAGTTTGTCTGTCAAGCAGCGGGGCAATTGCGTAACACATTATCAATCGGAATCGGTTTCATTTTGACAGTTCAACAATATTCATTGCGTTATTTACGTGTCTAGCAGACAAATTTTTCGAACTTATGAAGCAATGGATTAGCAATTTACTTAAAAATGATTCAGATGCCGATTGATAGAGTGATACGCAATTAGGGTGCAGGTTCAATTTGAAGTTCCGATTGAATGCCAATTGATGAGATACTTAATCATTTCAATATTGTTCGAAAGTTTATGGATTCGGATAATTATATTGATTTCTATAATGTACTCTACAACGTAGGTGTGGGTTTATCTAAATTATCATGCAATACGGCTCAATGTTTCTTAATTAAAATGATTGATGGCCAACAGAGTGCATTATTTTTTAATTTATGTGTTGGCGAAAACAATACTTCTTTTTGGAGCTAAACGTTCTCACGCTTTTAGTGAATTAAATTAATTAAGACAACTATAAAATTTCTCGTAAGCCATTGCACCTTAAAGATAAGAGAATTTTAAAACCATGTTCTCCACGGACAAAACCACAAGCAAAAGCTAGTAAGTCATAACCTAATGGTAACTGTTCACCTGCAATTTACTATTTTATAGCGCGCTCAAACATATTTGATACAATGAAAGTATCAAATACATAATAATGTTGTCGAGCACTATAAACCGCTAATCGGCACTTTGTCCTCCATTTGTTAGATTGACTTTATATGTCAGAATGGTTATTGTTGTTTTATCTGTGTTTGGACTATAGTTAATCTGTAGAGATGTGCGTTTGTTTGTTGAGACGAAATCGTACAATTTAAAACCATATAGCTAGCCTTTTTCTAGGGTTTCTTTTGGAACGAAGTTCCTTATCGCACGTAATACTCTGCACACTTGGCGAAGTATAGTTAGACCGAAAAAAAAAAAATTTTTGACAGTCACGACACTTTTGTGACGTAATCCTCATGAAATCCTCATGGATCCCCCTCCATGGACCCCATCCTCATGGACCCTCCGTTCTTCCCAGACGGAACTTCTTTCCAGTTATGTCGGACTCCTACCGACTAAAACCCCACTGTTCCTTCTAGTATCATGAGTCGGGGGCCCGGGAGATACTTATACTTTTGCCGCACCCACGACCGGTATCAGCTTGCCATGTCTAGCGGGCCCCATCAACAAGTGCGGCCGATACCAAGACCGCACGTCCTTCCATTATACCTCTTTGAGCCTGATTGCTCGAGCGACGACACGGTCCCAATTTCGCCGCCCGCTCGTTATTTCCTCTGCACATACTTTTAATCACAATCCGAAAGATTTTGAAGGAAATTGTTAATCCATTGATTAATATCTCCGAAAAATTCGTCTGCTCAACAATGAATGTTATTGAACTGTCGAAATGAAAGGCATTGCATTGTAAGTGGGTTGTGCAATTACTCCGCTGGTCAATTAATCTACACTACTAGATTACTGACTGGCTAGCCGCTAATGGCTTTACCGTAGCATGAAATATCTGGTATATCTCATACATCCATCTGGTATTCCTCACTTATTCGCTATTCTCGAGAATCCTATAAACGTGTGAGCGGAGAAACTAAGATTTTTTATTTTATTTAGGTAGAAATCAGGGACTCACAATTTACTGCTATCATATAAAAAATATGCATGATTTTCATCTTTTCTACATTATTAAAAAAAATGTAATAAGTACTCACAATCGATTTTCATGTGATTTTCACCATTATTTAGAATATTATGTTTTGAAACTATTATTTTTATTAATATTTAACTTAGAAATAGCACAAAAATCTCGATGATTTGAAATGCCGCCATTGTACCCGTGCGAATCAAGTGCAGGTCGCTAGTCGAGTAAGTCAAGTAGGTATATCTTAAAAAAATTTTGGTGGGATAAAAAAAAGAGAAGGATAAGGTAGGATATTTTCAACAAAACCTTTCTTATTGATTCCCTATAAACTAAACCAGTTCAAACCAGATTCCTCTAATACACATGCACTTTACACTAGGCTATTTCCCGGCTTCGATGGCAGCTCGTTCACTTTCGAGCTCGGTTCTCCTGTGTTGAGCTCACAGGTGTGGGTCCTTTGTTTTCAACATACTGACGTCCTCGGCTTTGTGTAAGTGGAACCTGCGATTCAGCTTTCATTGTTTGAGGTTCGCATTTGTTACGCGTCGGATTTGTTTGTGGAAATCAAGTAGGTCTAATCTTTGATTGTATTGATGTAGCGTGTTTGAGTCTACTAAAGAACATTTAGAAGTTACATAAAAAAAGGCAGATATTTAAAAATATTGAATATTTACGAGTAGGTATAGGATCCTAGAGGAAAGTAAGTAAAAATGTTTTTTTTAATGATATACAGGGTTATCGGCAAGACATTAACAACCTCTCAGGACTATGCTGCCGAGCTAAGCTCAAAAGCGGTATCTCAAAAAATATCGTAAAGTTGGTTTTTCTAGCATTGGATAGCTTAAGAAATTGTGCATCCAATGAGTTAAGCCAAGTAGCGGTATCTTAATAAAAAAGCCCTTAGAAAAGTGTTCCCTATCTCAGCTTTGTCTCAAATCACTAAGAGAATAAAAGCAAAACTTAAATTTTCTCAAAACTGGCTGTTCCTGAGATACCGCTTTTGCGTTTAGCACGGCAGTATGTTACTAACATCATAAACAACAACTTTTGTTCTATGACTTATTATCATCTGACTTTCATACAATTCAAAGAATTGAAATATTCGATTTTCTGTAACGAACTCTACGCGAAGCAAAAGAAAGCGCTATAGTTAGGTAAACAAACTGCCGCGTCTAGTACAAAATTCAGCGGAGCAACAAAATATTAAAGGTTTGTTTTGGTAAAATGTATTATGTTTTGTAAAAAGTCATAGAATACAAGTTGTTTTTTATGATGTTAGTAATCCAGTCCTGCAAAGTTGTTAGTGTTTTACCAATAACTCTGTATACTTACTTATATTTTTTAAATTTTTGAACGAGCCATTCATTTTTTCAACCCCGTAACGTACTCATGCCTTCTTCCTATGAGGGTAGGCAGAAACTTCAGAACGCCACCTGCTATGGTCCTAACATATTCATGAATCTCTGGTCATACAAGCACGCCGGTTGCGAATACTTGCGGTCACTTTCATTCATCCTCTCAACATAATCAAACCATCTAACCATACTGTCTTCGTAAAAGTACAGAATTACCACTAAGACAAATTAATAAACATTAAACGAACAAAAAAACAGAACAAAAACTAACCACAAAGAAGAAAAGAACAAACATCAACAATAAATGTGGTTCCCTGCAGCAATATTACTCAAATAAATTACCCTGGCACATAAAATTACCTGAACAACAAACATTACCTATGTCCGACTTAGTATTCAATAGCCTTGCTCATACCGATGAAGAATGGTTGCAGAAACAAATAAAAGAAACGTTTTCAGAGATTTAGGACCTCTATCAGGGCGACGATCGTGGGTCAGTCAGACCTCGAGATAAATAATATTATGTTGTATTTTTTTGCTACAGGAATGTTAGGCCTAGGTACAGACGCCAGCACATCAAGCTACTACAATCTGTCACATTTTTTTAATAGATTTTCAACTTTATCGCTAAAGCATAAGGTTCAAAGATGATTGGGAAAATTTGACAGTTTCGGGTAGCTTGAAGTGCTGGCGTCTGTACTTATAATTTTTGGTTGGCTTTTGACAGTAATTGTGTGTGGGAAAGAATTGCGAGATTTTTGAGGTTCAAAGAGGTATTTATTTAAATGGCGGTAGTACTGATGAGAGGTTGTGTGTTTAGTCATCTCCCGTTTCAATGTTACGAGGAAACGCGGCCACGTTTTCAAAACATAAGGACATGGAGAAAACAGAGGAACACTTTAGTATGGAATGAACGCCAACGACCACGTAACCGCGTTTTCTCTTAATTTGACCCTTTAAAATATCTCGTCTCTTTATTTTATTTGGAAGGGAAGAAAACTATCTAACCACAATATTTTGAAACGTTGTAATAAAAAACCGGCCAAGTGCAAGTCGGTTCCGTACCATTACCTCAAAAAACGGCAAAAAAATCGCGTCTGTTCAGTTGTATGGGAGCCCCCTTAAATATTTGTTTTATTTTAATTTTATTATTAAAGTAAAAATACAACTGAATATTTTGTGAATATTTCAAGTGCTTACCTGTTGCCATTATTGACATCGAGCAAAAAAGGGCAAAAAAGTCGCGTTTGTTGTATGGGAGCCCCCCTTAAATATTTATTTTATTTTGTTTTTAGTATTTGTTGTTATAGCGGCAACAGAAATACATAATTTGTGAAAATTTCAATTGTCTAGCTATCGCGGTTCTTGAGATACAGCCTGGTGACAGACATACGTACGGACAGACGGACGGACAGACAGCGAAGTCTTAGTAATGGGGTCTCGTTTTTACCCCTTGGGTACGGGACCCTAAAAACCAGCTGAGCTCTGCGGTTTCCCCAGCATAGGTCTCGTGGTAACCATCATCTTCCTGCCATCATCATATCCCATGTTACTTGGGGTCGGCGCAACACGTTTTCTTCTTCCATTCTCCCCTGTCTCGTGGTGATATCGGGATAAAAAAGAGTTCTATGTAGTATGTTTATCCGCCACGGTCGACCCATGTGCTAAATTTCATCCAAATTCGTTCAGCCGTTTTAGCGTGAAAGCGTAACAAAGAAACATACAAAAAAAAACAGTGGCACTCCGGGAGAGCCGACAGAAGTGTAAACAAAACACAAACAGAATACTTTGCCATCACTCACTGACATATCGGATATACATTAAAACCGAGTACATCCCGAGGACAGCCGAACACATTCGAAGCGGTGTCGATTACGGTACCAGTGGCGCGAGTTCAATAGCTTTTTTCCCATTTCAAAAAATGCGCAACGCGCCTAAAGCAGTTTTCACTTCAAAAATCAAATCCTTTCTTTTTATAATACTAGTATAAATAACAAAATATTTAAGTTTTAGGTCCAACATCAACAAGCGAAAATAAATTTATTCAACTTCAGTACTTTTCTGCGACAAAAAAACTTTTGGGACCCACATTACATAACAATAATAATATGTCTATAGTACGAAAGTATTATATTATGCCGTTTAAGTCCGAAACGGGCCCACGTACGATACGCCAGGTGGCTCAGAAATGAATAAAAATAAATCCCTGTCCTAACTAAGGAGCGCATTATAAAGTCATTTAGAAAGGTAAAGTATAATGATGTCCCTGGAAAAATATGTCCCCCTAGCCTGTTCATCGTGGGAGAAAATACAGATTAGTTTATCTTTGGTTTTTTGAGTTCTGTTTCGATGCATATTATTTTCTTATAATTTAGCTAGCGACACCCCGGCGGGCCTCTGCTTCTCACGATTTTAAGTATTTGACAAAATATCCAGATTTCTTTATATATTTGTTATTTCTTATAAGAAGGCTAAAAGTCACCCAAAGGGCTATGGAGAGGGCTATGCTTGGAGTTTTCCTGCGTGATCGAATCAAAAATGAAGAGATCCGCAGGAGAACCAAGGTAATCGACATAGCCCAAAGAATTACCAAACATAAGTGGCAGTGGGCAGGGCACATTGCTCGCAGAACAAATGACCGATGGGGCCGAAAGGTTTTGGAGTGGCGACCGCGTACCGCAAGACGTAGCCTGGCCTCCCACAAGTTGGACCGACGACCTTGTGAAGGCCGCAAGAACCCGTTGGATGCGAGAAGCACAAATGATTTGACTTTGACTTTGACTTTGGAGGTGCTTGGGGGAGGCCTATGTCCAACAGTGGACGTCTTTCGGCTGAAATGATGATGTTCGTTTATTTAAATTTCATATACATAAACCTTCCGGAATGAATTCTCTAAATGATGGTGAAACCCGCATGAAACTCCAATGCATAATTTAAAATAACGCGGTCACACAGACAGACACATTCAGATACATTCAATTATAAGAAAATAATAATAAATTACAATACTTTTCATGGCAGTATTCCAGTGCTTCCATGTCTATCCGTCTGGACAGTCCACTAGAAAGCCCCATAAAGCCAGAAGTGGACATTTACGCAGATAGATGGGTCGATTTCAATGAATGAACGAGTGAAAAAAGACACAATGCAATGCTTTCAGATTTTCAACTAACGACCAAAATCGGGTCGAATGTGGAAAATTCCTTGTTAAAATATGAACTTTTATGGAAATGGTTCCTTTTAATAGTGGAAAGTATCGTTTTGCCAAACGACGTGCTTTCGACAGCGAACGGAACTGTACGAAGCGTGTTTTCGATGGCACGGAGTGCTACGAACGCTACGCTCGTAGCGCTTGCGTAGCGGTCTACGAACACTTCATATTTTTTTGTTCATTTTACTTTTGCGTGAGTGGATGTATGTTTTGGAAAAAACATTGTTACGGGAGGAATAACTCGAAATTATATTTAAATTGAGATACAAAAGCTACTGATTCTTTCAGAATTCTTTAAAAATACTGAAAGTTGGAACATGTTTCTGAACACGAATCACTACTAGAATAATTAGCCAATTGCAGTTCAAACAATGTTAGACTTCTCATTAAAAATGTCTATCACGTACAGAATCTATTTGTTTCTGTCTGAAGAATCTGATTGGCTCATAGTTTTCAATTATCCTGTTTGAAGACGTTTAATTAATTCTGATAATTAGACATACATGGCCTAGTTGGTTGGTTAATTACAAGTTACTTGTATTTTATATAGAGAGAGCAGTGGTGGCCAAGTGGTAACGGCCGCGACTTACGAGTTGTAGGTCGTAGGTTCGAATCCAGACAGGCGCTTTACTTTGTGTAAATTATTTCATCACCACTGCTCTCAAAACGGTGAAGAAAAACATCGTGAGGAAACCGGCATGTCCTAGAACCAAAAATTCGAAGACTTGTGACATTTTCCAACCCGCACTGGGCCCGCGTGATGGATTACGGCCCACTCCCTCTCACTGACAGGAGGCCTGTGTCCCAGCAGTGGGAACATTATAGGCTGATTATGTTGTATTTTATATTCAAGTATCTACCTTCTTTGACGAGCATTTAAAAGTGAGCAGTCAGCCTCGCTACGAATTAAACCATTGGCTATTTTTGTAGTTCTTGCCAAAACCAATACACAAACTACGTAATCGGGCCCTATTAGTATACGCATCATTCTCAGATAGGAGCCTTTTGGCCTCGTATAGGACTTTCGTTAGAGGAAGTGCTCAGGTGCTGTTCGTCCAAGTGCGGTTCAAATCAGTGCTCTGAGTGGAATACCTAATTTTTTTTTGTTACTTTCTTTTTATATGATTTTGTTTTTTAGTTTTATTTATGATTGTGTTTAGTTTAGTTTGTGATCTTCCTCTGCGAGTCACATTAAATACGAGTACTTTTTTGTCTTTCTTACTAGTATTTGCGTGTACTTCAATACTAGATACAAAATATTCACAATAGGTATATGAAAGAATTTTTCAATACAGGAAGAGTCACAAGTATTATCTAAAAACAATAAACCTATTTCTTTTTTGTTTAAAGGATATACAGTCCAGCTGTTCCAGAGATAAATGGAAACAATCAAAATATAAACCAAAGCCATCGTTCATAACCTAACCAAAATAAAAATTTTCAATCTTAAAATCAAACGGAAAAGGTCCAAAATGGAAGTTAGTTTATAGAAAAATTATAACAACATACACGTATTTGGAATACTGCCATGTATAGTGACTGCACATGACTTCGCCTACCTCACGACACCTTTAGCGTTGTGGATCAGTAGGTCAACTTTATAAAAATAAAATAAGGGGAAATACAGTGTTGAGAAAGGCTTTGGTTTAAAACGAAAAAGTTTATAAAAATGGTTTAGTCTGGATTTACAAGCCTGAAAGTTAGGTAAAGTGATGTAAAAACGTATCAGTGTTTCTGAATATAAAAAGTATAAAAATAAAGTTAAACAAAAGTCGGAACCGCCGCGGTGGGTCCGTGCATGGATGACCATCTTTACATACCAAGACCCCTCCGTGCCTTGGTCCCGGCTGTCTTTCGTGGATCTTTGACAGTCGTTACGGATCGTCAGAAGCCCGAAAGTCTGACAACCAGTCTTACCAAGGGGTATCGTATTACCCAGGAACTGGGTTGTGGAGGTCAGATAGGCAGACGTTCCATTTAAAATACTGGTATTCAGCTACATCCGGTTAGACTGGAAGCCGACTCCAACATTGTTGGGAAAAGGCTAGGCAGATGATGACTTATGAAAGTATGTTTCTCTAGAGAGCGTTTTTTGTCACTGCGGCCGCTGTTCTTTTAGGAAATCGTAGCTTAACACACTCTGACATGATTGATTAAAACTAAATTTATATCATGTATCAATCTTAATATGTATTTAGGTTTATTTGTACAAGGGCTGATTTTTCAATCGACAGATATTTTTATTCGTGGAAATCACGTCCGACAGTTTTTGTATGGAAGAACTGTCAAAAATTCAAAATTATTCCTCCGATAAAGTTATCTGGCGTTGGAAAAATCAGCCATTACTCACATAACTTCTAAATCTGCACATTTTTAACAAACTGTCATAATTTTTACTTTAAATTCACAAAGGTAAGGCAAAATGTTATTGGGTTTTTCCATAAGGAATTTCTCAGTGACAGCCGGGCGGCGTCTGAATTTGTGCCCGGTTTATGGTAATAGGCTCGCCCCCTATTACATGGGATTTAACTAGGAAACAGGATAGAGCAGAAACGAAATTTGTACAGAGCTTGTAACCACTCGACTGTTTAAAGTTTAAGGTCGATTTTTATTGATTGAATCGACCTCAAAGTTGGACTAGTCAACTACCGTTTGTCCCATAAAGGTAGCCATAAAAGGTTAAACATAATTGGCGTTATGTACCTATGTGTAGAAACACGCACTATTAGGCAGAGGTGTACCCACAGATATAGATACACCTAGATAACACAAGAGCAACTACGTCGCGTGCCAAAAATCGCTCCAGCTAACATACAAAAATCGTAAGCCGCCACTTTTGCGCTCAGTCCTGTGTACTGCTGGCTGGGTGAGCGTGAGCGCTGGCGCTAGGCCCCGCGGGTGGGGCAAGACGTGTGCCGCACGCAGCGGCATGTTTGAATTGATTTGGTTGTCCCATCACTAAATAGAGCTTGTGACGTCACAGTAGGTAGTCAAAAAATGGTACGCGTGGTTTTCATACAGATCGTGATACTTGCGTTATCTAGGTCTATCTATATCTGTGGATGTACCTACCACTGGCTAACCCTTCGGGGAATAGAGGTGTGATGTTATGTCAATAATTAAAAGCACTTCTAGAGTATTCCATATTTCTATAACTGCAGTTCTTCTGTCATTCTCCTGCCATACTCCACTACTCGAGCACCCATTAACCAGTGTCGGACCATGGGCGAGGCATTCAATATTAACGGCCTTAAATCCTCCCAATTATCCATGGCACGACACCATTTGGGCCATTTGACCCCCGAATTAATGCTTGGATGTCATAGGACCCCCAACTGGTCACAGACTGTGGATACAGTGATCTATTGGTGGACAGACCGACGATTTATGTCTGGGTCATTTGGGTACTGGTGTAGATGTTAATTGGCGAATTAGTGGTTTCTAAAATGTGGCTTGTGGCTAAGTAATAACAGCGGTTGGTCCGTCGATGGGTGACCATGTGACCAAAGTAGGTGAAAGGCCTACTAAAGGTATCTATAAATTGAAATATGCAGCTAACTTTATTTTTGTGCTTTAAAATGTAAAACTAACTTAGGCCGGGGGCTCGTGGCTAAGTGATAACAGCCACACGGGTCGATTTGGTTAACCTACGCTGGCCGCGGTTGGTTCGAACATCTTTACATACCGTGACCCCTCCATGTCTCGGCAAGCACGTTAAGCCGTTGGTCCCAACTGTCATTCGTGGATCTTAGACAGTCGTTACGGGTCGTCTGAACCCCGAAAGTCTGACCACCGACAGGTTAATATAAAGGCCATCCAAGCGGTATCGTTATATTACCCAGTAACTGGGTTGTGGAGGTCAGGTAGGCAACCGCTCCACGTAAAATATATATAATGCCACAGGCATTTTCTACCTTCTTTTTCCTCTTCTATTTTATTCCTTTTTTACGTTTTTCTTTCCTACTTTTCCTTAAAACATTGCTCTTCAAACTCCAACTTTCAATTTACTTTGATTTTACTTTTCCAATTTCATTGAAAGACCTACCTACTTCAATCCATAGACAAATAACCTAAACCACGATCTATCTCTCCAGTACACATTAGTAGGTCCCTTTTACTACAATCGCACATTATCTAGACCCGTTTAAATAAATAAAGCCTCCAATAGACTAGCTCTCATCCCAATTGGTCCAACGAAATAGAATTTGATCAATGTGGTTTGACCTCAAGTAGTAAGGATTCGTCGTATTATTGTTTCAGCTTTGTACTGTTGATGAAAAAAAGAAAATAAAATGAAAACTTTGGAGTAACAGTCAGCCGTTTTCAAAATGATTTAACGTACCTTTACTCATATTCATTTTGACACCCATACATAATAATAGTAAGTTATCAAGGGGTATCGTGCCCAGTAACCGGGTTGTGGAAGTCAGATAGAAAAAAAACACTGGACACTATATAAAATACTGGTGCTTGGCTGCATCCAGACTGGAAGCCCACCCAACATAGTTGAGAAAAGGCTAGGCAGATAATGATATAATAGCAGTAGGTAGTGGTCGACGGAATAAAAATACGAGTATACTCGTATTAACAAAAAACTAGATTCGGTTATCTTCGTACAAAAATCAAAATCAAAATATTATATTTCACATAAACCAACATGGGCACTTATGAAACGCCAGAATCTAGGTGCACGGTTCCAATTGGTCGTTTCCTATGGAGAAGAACCGGCAAGAAACTCCACGGTTCCTCTTTAAAAAAAAAAATGGATTTTACAATGTTTTTAAGTTACAGTAGGTATGGGAGTACCACGGGAGAGAAGTGAAATACCACGTTTAACCTTGAATTCTAGAAAATATGGCCGCTAAACTTAAAGTTCGGCTCTTCTGTGATTGTTACATCTGTTATCAGCGTGATAATAGAAATGATGTATGATCACAGATGTGACATTTTAGAAAGTATTTTGTATGTTCGCAAAAACTTAGGACTTTTCAAAATAAGAAGCGATTTCCATAATATAAATACACGCAGTAAAAATGAAATTGTGATACCTAAATTTAGACTAACTAAAACTAGCAAGTCATTTCTTGTAAACAGCATCCGTTTTTATAACAAGTTGCCAAAGTCGGTTACAGAACTTAGCGATGGAAAGTTCAAAACCCTCATCAAACGAGTCCTTATCAAAAAAGCATATTATAAGATTAAAGACTACGTTGAAGACAAGGTAGTTTGGCAATAATTCCTTCTGCACATGTGGCTTCCCTGGCACCTCTTTGACGGCATAAGTTCTACGTAAATGTCTATTAACTGCTCTCAAATTACGATGTTTATTTTTTATTTGTACATACTTCTATGACATAATCTTTTTATTATTTGACATTATATACAGACAATTTTAATTTTTCACCTCTTTCTTAGTTGAAATGGCAATCATATCTCTTGGTTTTAGTAGATTTTTATATTTTGTTTATCCTTTTGATACATCCTTATTTTGTAAATGTGAGGACTTTGTAAGCCTTGTAGACTAGATCTGTAGACCATTTTTTTATTTTTATCAAGTACCTGGTACTTGTTGACAGGCCTACGCTGTCCTCCCATACCTACTGTAACTCGAAAACATTGTAAAAGCCAATTATTTTTAAAAGAGTAACCATGGAGTTTCTTGCCGGTTCTTCTCCATAGGAAACGACCAATTGGAACCGTGCACCTAGCTTCTGACGTTTCATAAGTGCCCATGTTGGTTTATGTGAAATAAAAATATTTTGATTTTGATTTTGATTTTGACAAAATTTTAGTTGTAATGTAAATGTAGAATTACCCACTAAAAAGATGCCAGAAAATTCAAGATTTAAGTAAAAATATGCGCGAGCATGCTCGAACAACGCCGCAGGGAATTATCTCTTGCACACTAATTTGAACTCTATTTTTTATGGTTTAGTTCATTATCAGTTTATCAATGAAAAATGCTCGAACACTTTGCTGTTCTATGAACCTTGGACTAAGTGCTCACACACAACTGCGACACGCGTCAACGGCAGAGGCAATGGCAGCCGTCGACGTCAGATGACTGCGACGACAACATGCCGCTCGTGTAGTTGAGGACCGTTCTGACGGCCTGGCCACGACCTCGCCGCTATCAGCGGCAGCTTAGCGCGGGGCGGCGAGCAGTAAAAACAAATATACCAAAATGTATGAACCATGCCACGATGCACCGCTCGCACCGTCAACGCTAGACAAAAGAAACCGCGCCGCTTGCCGCTAAGCCAAAAGTCGTGGCCGGGCGGTTACGGCCTGGCGCGGGGCGGCGAGCGGTAAAAACAAATATACGAAAATGTATGAACCATGCCACGACGCACCGCTCGCAGTTTCAACGCTAGCAGTGCATTTGACAAAGACACCGCGCCGCTTGCAGCGCCGCCCCGGCGCGTCAGCTGTGGTCATCGACGGGTTTCGGCTGCAGTTGCATCTGCCGTGAACGTGTGTCGCTCATGGATTCTTTTGGACCTTACAAAAATAACTTCTTTCTTTTCGTTGTTACCATACTTTTACAGCTAAAAGACCCTTCACACTAAGCACGGTTGTACCTACTAGTCTCGAGTCAAGGGTCCTTTAGTGTGTAAGACTTGAACAGTTGAGTTATAAGGTGGAACTATGCGTGTGGCTGTAGACAAAAAATACAGGTATTAAAATACGATATTTGGGTGGCGTTCTATAGTTTCTGCCTAAAGCTAGAGGTTCCTAAGATTGCGGTGTAAGATATGGTGGTGTAAGATACGTCTACCGCTTAGGTTTGAATAGGTCTTTGTGTGGTGACCACCGCTGTCATAGAGGACAAAAGCTTTATCCTCATTGGAAAATTAGGGATGTCCTTTGGCCCTCAATCAATAGCATCTTCTAGGGTACGAGTTTATATAATTACGTGGGTGTGTGTATGTGATATACATAGACTAAGATTATATATTAATAAAGGAATAATAAATTTTATACCTTCAATGAGATTATGGTGATTTTTATTAATATCTCATGTATCTCTATTAGAAAAGTGCAAACCAGGTAGTAACTTGTTCAAATTCAAGAATACAATCGATTTCTATTATTTTTAAGCTAGCTAGTACAAAGGTGTTCTGTCAAATTATGGCTAAAATATGTTAGTTTAATAAATTTGTTCCTAGTGCAGTGTCCGAACCCAAAAGCTTGTTATTTTTTATTATTTCCTGAAAATGTTCACGTAGAATCTTTCAATATTTTTTTTTTTGTATATTGGCTTTTCTCTATATGTAACTGCTAAAAATATAGTGTATGTATGAATAGAAAATACCTATTGGTGACTTTGTCGGTATAGGAAACGAGAACAGCTGCGGATATTGAGATCTGAACTCGATTTCCAGACAGGATAAAAAAGCGTGGCTTTGTGTTTTTCAATCTCGATCGGTTTGTTCGTGTCGTAAAGAAAAAATTGTACAAAAAGATTAATATCCTGTAATGAAATAGGCGAGATGAGAGGCCCACCAGAGGTATCTATAAATTGAAAATTATACAGCTAACATTTGTGCTCTAAAACGTAAAACTAATTTAGTCCCCGGTTCGTGGCTAAGTAATAACAGAAGTACGGGTCGATCGATTAGGATAAGCTAGGCTTGCCGCGGTTGGTCCATGGATGGGAGACCATATTTTTTTTAAATTTATATTTACCGAGACCCCTCCGTGCCTCAACAAGCACATTAAGTAGTCTCGAGTGTCATTCGTGGAACTTTGACAGTCGTTACGGGTCGTCAGAAGCCCGAAAGTCTGACAACCAGTCTTACTTTAGGGTTATACCCAGTAACTGGGTTGTGGAGATCAGATAGGCAGTCTCTCCATGTAAAATACTGGTATTCAGCTGGTTAGACTGGAAGCTGACTCCAGAATAGTTGGGAAAAGGCCTAGATAGATAATGAAAATATAGAGGTATGAGGTGTTCCTCATACCTCTATATTTTCATTAATTAGAAATGAAAAGGAAAACCTCGATAGAAAAGGGAGAATTGATGTCGGTTGTATATCGCAAGCAGAGTTTACCGCGCAAGTAGCATCTAGTTGCGCGGTAAACTCTGCTTGCGCGATGCAGGAAGTTTGCGTGACGTCAGTGTGATGCATATTTCGCATGTGCCGATGTAGATGCCGCTACATAAATATAAAACTAACATATCAACAAAAAAATGAGTATCGATCAAAATAAAAAAATGCGTATGTATATTTAAGTATCTATAGAAAAGCACGCACGCATAAAATATTCTTACACAGCGTTCCAAATTACATACCCAACTCAATATTAGATAGGTATACTGGAAAGCTATCACACGAGATAGCACAATAAAATCCAAGCGAACAGTAAAATTAATCAAGAAATCACAGTAAAATAAAAGAATAAATCAGCTGAACTGGCAAACAAGACAAACCATAAAAACATGGAAAAAAAACGACGCAATAACATGAATTCCTTCGATTTTCGTTTACATGTATTGAGAAACTGGTATTTACATGAGCGTCTGTTTTATGTGCCTAGTAAAGTCACAAGATAAAAAAGATCAGAAGTTTCTACCTCTTCCTTGTAATCGTCATAGAAACAATTTTATACAGGGTGGCAGGGAAATCGACGCGCAACCTGAAGACCAATTCTCGTAATATTTTTTTACGGCTTATCAATGGTTTTATTTAAATTTCGAATTGGCTTGCAAATAGAAAGCTGTTTATTGAGAAAAAAAAATTTACAATTTAACGCGGGAAAAATTATTGTTGTTCGTCATTGATTTTGAAAAGTGTATTTGACCAAAAGTTCTGCCTAGGTACTAAGGTAAACGTACCAATAGTCGTCGGGTTTTGAAATTCACTGACTTTGAAGAACTACTGCGTGAAAAGTATTTCATTTAGAATTAAACTTTTTGCGTGACGAAATAGGAAATTTATCCGTTATTTTAAATAAGTTGTTAATTTTTATAATTTTTAGTCATAATAAATACTTATTTAAGCAAATGTGAAAAAAGGTCGATTTGTACCAGTACTCGCCAGATTTGTACTATTACTCATCAAAAGGACCCAGTAGTCGTCAATTTTAGATGCTAATATGAACTTTCAGTCCTTGAACATAGAGTTCAAGATGATTACACATTAAAACATATTGTAATAATAATTGTCTTTCATATGAGTGGTAAGTCAAAGAAACAAAAGGTAGGTAGAAAACCAAATCGCAAGAAATTATTAAAGGTTGTGAGCTGTTAGCAGACAAGGTAGGTAAATACTAATAAATTTTTGCTTAAAAAATTA
Source organism: Hydraecia micacea (assembly GCA_914767645.1). Lineage (NCBI taxonomy): Eukaryota > Metazoa > Arthropoda > Insecta > Lepidoptera > Noctuidae > Hydraecia > Hydraecia micacea. The sequence continues at coordinate 12,032,574 of OU611780.1, forward strand.
AGATATCCGAATCACAGAATCAGTTTTTATCAGAATAAAGGAGATCAGCCCATGGTATATTAAGTGTTTGATGTATTTTTTATGTTATGTATTTTTGTGGTGTACAATAAAGTATACATAAATAAATAAATCAGCCATATTAGGCCCAAAACCCAAAATTGCCGACCAACGAAAAGAAATGTATTATCCTGGTCGGGAAGACCTCCTTCTCATTTTTTTGCTATTGCGCCGAATCTTGACCATTCCATCAGCTGTTTTTTTAAGTTGAAACATCTTGTTTTATACATTAAAAAAACCTGATTTTAGAACTACGAATATATGCAAAAAAATTGTTATAGTAACACTCGCAGAGATTTGTTGTTATAATAGGTAATACTTGTTTAAGGTCATCTTTCTTTTATTTTGCCAATCGTTAGTTAATATATTTTATTAAAATGTATACAACTAGATTTTTCAACTTTAAAAACAGCTGAAGAAATGGTCGTAAAAGTTCTAAATAATAATAAATTTTATTTCGCTGTCACTTTGGGTTTTGAGCCCAACTCTGTATGAAACGTGACTGGTCTCCTATTGAAGTTAAAACGTAGTTTCACTTTGTGGTAAATTCAATATTTCTGACTGACAATAACATGTAACATTTGAACCGTTAATAACTACGAGAATTTGAATGCTTGGGTAATGATTGAGCATTCAATAGATAAGTAATAATTGTACCAAATTTGAAGCAGGATCTAATTTGTCTTTGACGTCACATCGCAAGTGCAGTGCGCCCGGCCCTCCTTTTTTACTATGCGTTGAAATTTTAATTTGCAAAAACATGTTTAGCTACTAGGTATTGTGATCCAGGTGCCATTGTCAAGAATTGACACAGCACTACTAGGACTTAAAGAGAATCAACAGAAATATTGGCCAAGTTAAAAATGTATTTGAAGTTGACAATAGCAAAATAATTTCAAATGTCGTCTCATAACGGCCGTAGATCTGGCCAGAAATGAAAAAAATCTCAATAAAAGTAAGCTTGCATCATAAGAAATTCAATGAGCCTCAAAAGCTCAGTACCTAGCAAATACAAAAGCTACGGCAGTATCAGAAAACGAAAGAAAATCTGCAGCAAGTAGCATAAAAGTTAAAGATGTCGTCTCATATCGACCGTAAATCTGCTTAGAACTGAAAAATATCACATACGGTAAAAGGTAGCTTTATATGAAATGCAATGAGCCTTTTTTTTCGTGGGAAAATCCTCATGGATACCCTCCGTCTGGGAAGAACAGAGGGTTATGTCGGGCTCCTACTGACTAAAACCCCACTGTTCCTTCTAGTACCATGAGTCCGGGGCCCGGGAGATACTTGTACATTAGCCGCACCCTCGACTATTATCAGCCCGCCATGCCTAGCGGGCCACATTACCAAGTGCGGCTGATCCCACGACTGCACGTCCTTCCATTAAGGCGCGCATACTGCGTGCCACCTCTTTCAGCCTGACTGCTCGAGCGACGACACGGCCTCTATTTCACCGCCCGCAGGCCTCTTCTTATGATGACCGGAGATCGTTAAGCGCCTTTCCACACCCGGCTGCTTTTCTGGTGCGGGTGGAATGAGAGCTATGCTCTCTCTCCCTCTCCGCCGCCTCCTTTACATGCATCACCTCCTCACAAAAAGAGGTCACAGTATCCCACGCGTTTTCGCTTCCGACCATGGACTGAACCACGGCCGAAAGTGAGAGATCACCCACACCAAGTGTCGTGACGAGGGCACAGCGCTATTGGGCCCAAGCTGAGAACTCCTTCAGCGTATGTTGCGCCGTGTCCTCGTGGCAGTCCATACAATAATGACAAGCAAGCGTCCGCTTCCGAAATGCAATGAGCCTACTAAGTCCAGTGTCGGGCAAATACATTGATTACGGCTGTATCAGAAACCATTTTTTTTTTTACAAAAGCCTATAATGTAAAAAAAGATTACGCCTCATAATGACTGTAAATCTGATTGAAATTATAAAAAAAGCCAACCAAAGAAAGTTTGAAATCATAAGAAACCCAATAAGCCTACAAAATCTACGTCTGAGCGAATTCAAAAGCTAGGGTAATACCTGATAAACTTAATAAAATCATCGCCAATCGCCATGTTATTAATCGACGGCGCCCTGTCATCGTGCAAGTATGCGTGAATATTACGAGAACATTAGGAAGTTTCAACGGCAGAAGACTTAGTAAGAAGACACCTGTAGCCGATTTGATTAGAACCGTAATATCATATACCGTCAGGGCTTATCAGTAAGGCAGTTTAGGTTAGAACTGAGAATACTTTTTACGGGCCGAGCGAGAGGAGCGCGCTTACGATACAGCGTGCAAAGCTAGCCCTTCAATCAGAAGATGGGCTTACTTCTCTTGCTAGTCTTAACAGCTTCTTAAACCAGCAAGCGAAGCGAGCCCATCTTCGACACGAGTGAGTTGAACGCACTTACACATGACAAAAGCGAGCGAAGCGAGCTCTATCACGAGTCAAATCAAATCAAATCAAAACGTTTATTTCAATTAAACCATGTACAGGCACTTTTGAATTTATTGTCAAAATTAAATAGTCAGCCAGTTAGTCAGAAAGTTGAAGCTAGTTGCCCATTCCAAAACGTAGATCTCTATGGAGAAGAACGGGCAAGAAACTCCATGGACACTCTTTTAAATCAAGATTTATTACAAAATCCTGGGTACATTATTCTTGTAGCTTCTATATGTGAGAACAATGTAAAAAAAAACACAAGTGAAGAAACAATTCAAAATATAAGATTAAAAATAAGCCTTGGCAGTTAAGAGATGACCAGTCTCAACCGACGGCGCCCGTTTACGAACATGACGCGTGGATCAGCACCGTCCAGCTCAACCATTTTGTAGGGAACCGAATGATCCAACACACGCGCCACCATCAGTGAGACATTTAAGTGAGCATGAGTGAAGCGCGAGCACAGTTTCGTGCCGAGCTAGCGAAGCGAGCCCAATGACGCAACGACCAAGCAGAGCACGCTTACTCAAGCAATGAGTGAGCGAAGCGAAAACAGCTTAAGAGAAACCCAGTTTTATCGTCAAATGTAGCCCAAACTTTATTATATGTTTGTACAGACGCCAGCACATCAAGCTACCCGCAACTGTCAAATTTTCCCAATCAACTTTGAACCTTATGCTTTAGCGATAAAGTTGAAAATCTATTATAGACATTTGACAGTTACAAAATGACGAGTTTAGAGGCCAGTATTAAGCGTGTCCCAGTAATCGTCAAAAAGTACTTAATATGACGAGATTTAGGTCAAATAGGAATTTTTAGGTACCAGTAGATGTCACCATCGAAAAAAAATACTTTTATGATAAAAGTGTTCTAAACTTCAAGTTATATCATTAGTAAATTAACTTAACTAATTGATCAAACAATCAGACTTACCGTAGACCCCACTGAAGGTTCGTAAATCAAGACACAACACTACGAGCTGAGTTTGACATTTAGCAGCTAAACTTGCAAAAAAATGAAAAAATTGTGGGACAAACTTTTCAAGTGAGATATCTCAGCCACCATTACAGTTAAAACTCAGTGTTTTATTTTAATATTGTGCAATATATTACCAAAAATATGTTGCCATAAAAATCGGCCAGTTAAATGTTTTGTAGAAAAAGATATTGATGTTTTTAGACAATTTGACGACTTCTGGGTCACTGTCGACTTCACCCGCGTTTACCTTACTTAGTTTTAATTTCCGCGCTTTATTTGAGTACTATACAAGCCTTGGCCACAACCAGGCATTGATGGACTTACGTAAGTGTGCCTCGGCTTCGCCTCGGCCCGCATTTACACGTTCGTCCATCAATGCCTCTTTTGCTGGCCGCTGCATTACATGTACTAATAACCGACGAAAATTTTTAACACAGACGTTAAAACTTTTCGTCGGTTATTATAAAAAAAATGTTGTTTAATACATTTTGACCGCGTAGGTATTGCATTTTTTTATGAAACAGCAGATTTTTTTTTTAATTTACCGACGAAAAATTTCTTAGTTTTTCGTCGGTTAATTATTTCTTTCTTCAGAATCAATTACTGAATCCATGGTAAGAGGTTGCGCGTCGATGTTCCTGTCACCCTGTATACCTATGTTAGTGACATAAAACAAATAAAAAAATGTTATATTTACTTAATTCATGTTAATAACATATTAAAAATTGTGCATTGTTTCCTGATTTTATTTTAAGAATTAATTTTGTACTTTTTGCTGTGTCTTACAGGGTCCGTAATTGTACCTTAGCTTTAAGCCTTTGTAACACCTTGAAACATTATGGAATCCAACTAAAGATAGTTGACTTGTGAGGCGAAAATAAAAAATCAATCGTTGGACGGTAGCCCACCAGCCACAACACCCGTCTGGTCGTAGGATCCTCCCTTTTCTATGGAGGATGAGTTAACTTTACACCCTGTTCCTCATGGCTTTATAATACAAAGTGACCCTTCTCAACTCATCTTACCATTGGCAAAGCCGTAAAATCTCTAAACTGGAACGTGTATAGAACTACGTCACGTTATCCGCGAGCCCAATAACTTATCTGATAGACATTTTTATGTAAGGACCGAAAAGTATGGCGGTAAAGCCCCATATAACTTGGCTAATGCAGCTATGAAACTTGTGTACTTGTGGAAGAAAATATGTATTGTGTTTTAGCACTATACAGGTTGGGCAAAAAATCGTGGATCAAACGAAACAGGGCGATAGTTGGGGTTATTTGTAGTAAAATATATGTTTGTGCGAGAGCCCTAACTTGATCTCTTTAAAAGTTATGACAATTTGAGTGTTTACAGTAAGGTTCTAATGTTACAAATAATTTTTTTTGAGACTTAAAAGATATTGAAAAAAGTGCCAATACTGATAAATCATGGTACCCACTGTCATAAAAGCACTGTTGTAGTGATGCTACTTTAAAAAAAAAACAACTTTTTTTTTTTTTTTTACTGTAAATAACCTCAACTATCGCCCTGTTTCGTTTGATCCACGATTTTTTGCCCACCCTGTATAGGTTTTAAATACATACATACACTTACGTCTTCAGAAAGGGCAGGTGCGTAGTACTCGCAACTGGCGTGCCTGTATGGCCACATAATTGAAAGTAAACGAAGCAAAGGAGTATGTAAGGATGAGTGGCAGTTGGATTGGCATTCTGTAGTTTCTGTCTATCCCCATGGGAAGAAGGCGCGAGTTTATGTATATAGGTATATATACTTACTATGTTATACTCAGTATCGAAAACAGGATACATTTTATGGTAAACCTAATAAACTTTAATCTAAACTTAAGCCTTTGTTTATTTGCAGCGGATTTTATAATCATCATTTTATATTATGGAATCAGGCGTTACTTTACGGAAATCCATGACATTAAGATGTTATGTGTAATATCTAGTTTTAATTCCGTGTAATAAAAACCCAGGCTTGGATGCTGGAAGCAATCTCACCTTCCCACGCTCATGCATATGCTGATGCAAGAAAGGTCCCACCCTCCCGCCCTCATGCAAATGCAAACATGCAGGAAAATGAGGATAGCATGCCACACAACCGAACCTATACTCGACACGTGTTTCACCCCTCCACGGGGCATCCTCAGGAGATGTTGACTCGTCGACCGCTAGTCGTAAAGTGAGCTCAACGCACGGCTCTCCCCGCCTTATATACCCTACCGATGACGCACGGTACCGGTCAACACAAACGTCACGAAGACGTATGTGTCGAACTACCTGCAACTATACTTAAAAGCGGTGAGGTGACCAAGCTTGTTTGTTCATTCAGCAGTGCATAGCTGGTGTTATTCTCTAAATATAATAATAACACCATCAAAATTGTGCTCGAATAGTAGTAGTAGTAGTAGTAATTCGCATCAAAATTGTGCTCGAATAGTGATTTTGCACAGAAATCGTTCAAATCATACAATCTCAATTAAGTGGCCGTTGTGTATAGCCGTTTTTTTTGTTTTATTTAGCGCATCCAGATACTCTAGACTAAGACCTAGACCTGGACTAACGTTCAGATAACTAGTCTTTGAAAAAAGCCGATTTAATTGAGTTTATATGTTGTAATACTCATAGTTTGTTAATTTTGTAAATATGGTTTTATCAACTTCCTTTCAGAGGCTCGTCACACCTTGAAAAACACAAGCTACTGACTTGACCAAACCTATACTATCCTCTTTTATAAAAGCAATTGATCATTATTCGATTTTAAATTGAATGAATCGATTCTTTTGTCACATCACTATTTACATTTCGATAAAAAGTGGTAACAGATAAGCAGTAATTTTACTGCAGCTAATTAAAAGTCCTAGTATACTTGTATTCGTATACCTATTAATTTTTAACTATATATTAATAAATATAAATAGTTATACAAATAGACGTTGTCTAATGAGACTACGTCTTTATCTTTACCTTACGTACCTAAAATTCTACATTATTATGTAGACTTTTAGGAATAATATCTTCATAGCTCATTAGCTATAATTAAGTCTAAAATACTGACTTCATCATAATAATTTCAGCCGAAAGACGTCCACTGCCAGACATAGGCCTCCCAAGCAACGCCCAGAAACCGACTCAGTCTCCAATTAATATAAGCCAACTTTCCGCCTCAAAAGACCAAAAGCATTTTGCACCAAAATAATATTCGAATTATTTAAATTATTCATCCTAACATCTCCTTTCTCATCTCGTGGCGAAATATCATTATCGGGCCGCCTATGAATATATAATGGGAGCTATTATTCCCAAGTACGTCTGAAGGGCATTGAAAATAAGTATAAGTACAAATAAATGAATACCGCAATCAATTAAGTTATTATTCTTTCATCCATCAAAACATATGTATGAAATGTTTTGAATTAAAAATGGACTGTTTTTGTTTTGTTTTTATTTTAAGTGGAATTCTATGCTAAGGTTTATAAATTTTATGATTGATTGATTTGACAGAATGTAAATTAAATAACAATCACAACAGGCGAGTGTTTCGTTAAGTGTACCAATTCAAAACTTTTATTTACACTAAAGCATAAATCTTCGCGTTATATCAAAATGGGTTAAGTCCGGGGTAGATGGTCTTACTAACTTTGATAAAATATTTTCGGAAAACTATGGGGAATTGGTCCTTAGCAGTTTTAAATAGGGAAAAGTGGAAATAGATTAGGGAGGCCTTTGCCCTGCAGTGGGACATCACAAGCTTTTAATAATTATAAATGGGGATTAAACCAACCATTTCGATAATTTACAAAACTTAAGTTATACAGGCTGTTTGGTGCATCGTTTGCCAAATGGAATCGACCGAAAGGAGAGGTCATTTGCTATCTCTTAAGGCCCAGTAACTCATTCCTTGTTACACCAGTTTTTTTATTATGACTTTTTAATTTTTGTCTAGAAAAATACAAGAACTCTGCATTTAAGCTTAAAATTAATAAACATTATTGGTATAGCTGGGCGATGACACCTGCTTTATGCAGGTGTCATATTCACAGTTAAATTAGCCTGCAAAGTTTCATGACCTAATTTGAAAGTTTTTATTGAATATTTTCCATTTATTTTACGGCTTAGAGGTAACTTTGAGATTTCTTTGTATTGAGAAAATTGTATGCAATCGTGTACCTATTCGCAACAGACAACACTTAGCAGTAGTCCTCATCGTTACTGTATATTAATTACAGAGTGAATACTGCAGTAGGTACTGTTGAAACTATAGCCATTCAAACTAAGAAAAATTTCGAAATCTGAGATAGTACAGGACCATAAAATGAAGTTCTAAATACGTTTAAATGTAACCGCGTAAATAAACAATCCATGGTAGATAAATAAATGAATAGCTCAACAAAAATTAATGCAAAAGCCACGAAGCTATTCAAATTGAAACATAGACAATTAACAAAACATTTAGTTTGTATGTAATAACACCGATTTATGTAAATGCACATTCACTGAACCGCAAAATGCTCTAATTATATAGGGATCATAGTTATTAACATAAATGCGGTCATTATCCAATTTAATTGGAGTTGTTTTAATTAAAAACTCGTTACTAAATAATATGAATTGAATGGTTTCCAGTGAATTGAATCGTATTACCCAGTTACTGGGTTGTGGAGGTCAGATAGGCAGTCGCTCCATGTAAAATACTGGTATTCAGCTGCATCCGGTTAGACTGGAAGCCGACCCCAACATAGTTGGGAAAAGGCTAGGCAGATGATGATGGTTTCCAGTGAATTGAATGAATTCCAAATAAATACTTATGATTCATTGCTGTTAGTCAAACTATTCAAATAGTGAATTCAATCTGCCTAGCCTTTTCCCATGTATGTTGGGGTCGGTTTCCAGTCTAATCGGATGCAGCTGAATGCCAGTATTTTAAATGGAGCGACTGCTTCCACAAGCCAGTTACTGGGTAACAAGATACCTCTTGGTAAGACTGATTGTCAGACTTTTGGGCTTCTGACTACCCGGAACGACTGTCGCCGGCCGGACTTAACGTGTTTTCTGAGGTACTGAGGGATTTCGATTATATATTTTCCGATTTCGGTAATGGATCGTCACCCAACCACGGACCGGCCTCGGCAATCGTTGCTTAACCTTAAAGATCGACCCGTGTGGCTGTTCGTATTTAGCCACGAGCCCCTAAAATAGTGAATTATATAATAGTCTGGACTAAAATTCGCTCTTCTACACGACTTTAAAGAGATTATATGATATATGAAGAATAGTTATAAAAAGATAATGTTTATGTCAAAAACAGGGACAGCAACATTGTTATCGCGAAAAACATTTTATTATATAAGCTGTGTAGGTACATCAATCCATTTGTCTCCTCAAGAGGTGTCTGGAGAATTTAACAGTAAGCATTTTTTCTTGTTAGGCTATATAATATGTATAATCTTTTAGAGATACTAGTACTACTACATTAGTTACTAAGAGGCCGCTTTTATGCTTTATTTTTTCATTTAAACATACACATAAACACTAACGCTATCTTCACATGGGGGTAGGCTGAAACTACCGTACGTCACTTGCTACGATGCTTAAATACTCCTTTTGTCTCGTTTACATTCTTACATCTGGTTATACTTATTTGGCTCGCGAGTTGCGAGTACAATACACCTGACCTTTCTAAAGAACATCACCAATAAGATCACTATAAGTCCTACTAGGGCGTCCGCTTCCCGGCGTTTCCACTCATATTTGCCTTTATTCGCATATTAAAGAAGAAAAAACAATCACAATGACAAAATAAATCAACCATTTCGTGACAGTAAATCAATGAGAACTACATAATGCTCGTAAAATCTCATTTAAATCGTAGCTACACATTAGAATTCACTGTGAACTGCCATTACAAACACGATTAAGGGGACAAATAGACCGGCTAATGTAATAGATCTACTAGATCCCGGATGGGGTCGTCGATACTACAATTTTAACTTCGTATATCTACTTAACTGTAAAAAACTATGGGTACAAAAAGCCCAGAACAGCGGGGTAATTTCGTAACACACTAACATTAGTAATGACTTTTTGACAGTTGAAAAACATTCATTGTGTTCTTTACGTTGTACAACGGACAAATTTTTCGAACGTATGAAGCAATGGATTAGGAAGTGTGTTACGCAATTAGGGTGCTGGTGCCCCAAGACAGTAAAACGGGATCGCGGCCTGCCACGTAGGAGATCGCGGGATCGACTGGAAGGTTCTGTTTAAACTGGCAGGAGGACGCTCGGGCTCGTGAAAGATGGAAGGAATAGAGGGAGGCATTTGTCCAGGGGTGGCACAGCGTAGACTAGAAAAAAAAAATCTAACTAATTACGTTCCCAATAGGTCTACTAACAAACTTTCAATCAAACACATAATATACAATATGGAGATGAAAATACGACAATAAATTAAACTTCGTATACCTAATGACGTTCGAGTTCGAGTCTGCATAGACAAATTCGATGAAATATATCCAATAGTTTAGTCATTGGACATTATTTTTCATTTTTAACATTTTCTACATGATGTTATGTTATGTTATCAAGCCAACACCGACAGGTTAAAGACATCTGCAGTTAAATAAAACATGTTGCCAGATCGCTAGTTCAATAACCTTCGCCAAATTTGTTATTTCCCGATGCGAACGAATGCATATTATACCTTATACTTGAGACATATAAGTCATGCATGCGGAAGTTATCACTTACTACAAATGTATTTTTTTTTCAGGTTTTTTGCCGGATATGTTTGTTGGGTCCACAACACCGCGCTGTTGCCGCAATATTTAAAGTGTGTCCTTTTTTGTTTAGGTACACTTTTATGCTATTTAATATGTATGTGAAAAAATCCCTTTTTTAATTTCAACGTTAGGATTTATTTGATGGTTCCTAAATACTCCTATGCATTAGTATTTTCAGTGTTTTCATTTATAGTAATCTCCACATTGTATAAAATTAATTACTATACTTAGTCAGCTGATTGGCAAAAGCTACAGTCGGCCCATCACTTCTATTTAAAGAATGTATGAATAACAATTCTTGTTATTTCGATATTTGGTTTAAGTATCTGATAGTTTCGAAATACTTGGATGCACTAGATCGTGCTATTGTCGGTAGATAAAAGTCTATCAAAACGTCACAAAGGATTTTGTTTAGTTTTTTAGGAACACTATAAGCCATTCAATTTTGATAAAAAATATATTGGAATATCTGTGCCATAAATACTGTCTCGTATGTCAGGTAAAAATCTAAAAAAAATCATTCATCATTTTTGCTAAAAATCTAAATACGTTCGGCGATATGGGTTTTTAAGTTATGTTGAAAAAACCTATAATCATAATAAAAAAAAAAACTATAATCATTTCGAAGTTTTTTACCGACTTCAAATAAAAGGAGGTAATCAATTCGACACGTATGTATGTAATATTATTGGAACTGCAATATATTCACATATGACAATCTATTAGGGCTTCCAAACAAATATACAAAATTTTATAGGTGTATGTATGTATGTATGTATGTTTGTCCACGCATTTCTCCGCAACTATTAATCGGATCGTGACCATTTTTTTTATTGGCTTACATTTACTTCAACTTAGGGAACAGTGCAAGTTTCATCAAAATCGATTCAGTAATTTTCAAGATATGAACTAATACGTGTAAGTGTGGGCTTATTGATACGGGGGGATAGTGTCAAAGGGAAAACATCTCAAAATCTTGGTCAAATTCTAGTGAAATATTTACAACAAAACTAGCCTACCTATTATAAACAAATATTCCAGTTTTTACTAAAACTAAAAATTACGAAATAAATCGACTTCAAAAGGAAATTAACTCAAAATTATGAAATAACTAATTTCGGAAGTCGGTGGAAAAAAAACTAAAACTAAAATATAGATCCCCAGACACCGACTTCCGAAATTCACATTCCGACTTTAAACAGCTTTATTTGCAAGATAACCTCCAGAATCATTTCTATAATTTTAAATTATGTTACGGAAGTTGGTGTGCATCTGCCAATCGTACGCGGAAGCCCATGGGCTCAGATACAACGCGAATAAGAGTGAGTTCATGTTGTTCAAGTCAGGAACCAAAGGCTACTCCCATGTTCCTCATGTAACTCTATGCGGCATGCGTTTAAAAAAGGTAAGTGCCTTTAAGTATCTGGGTCACTGGGTGACCGAAGACCTGTGTGACAATGAGGACATCGAGAGGGAGCGCAGGGCGCTGTCCATCCGGTGTAATATGTTGGCTCGTAGGTTTGCACGTTGCACTGATCAAGTAAAGATAACATTATTCAAGGCATACTGTCAGACCTTCTACACGTGCAGCCTATGGACTATGTTTACTTTGAGGGGGTACAGTGCTCTGCGTGTCCAGTATAACAATGCGTTTAGGATATTGTTGGGGCTGCCACGCTTTTGTAGTGCTTCCGCTATGTTTGCTGAGGCGCAGACTGATGATTTTTACGCTATAATTAGAAAAAGGTGCGCCTCGCTGTTAAGGCGTGTGCGTGGCAGCCCGAATGGTATTCTTAGCGCATTGTCCCAGAGGTGGGACTCACCAATGTTGAGGAGGTGGATGCGGCTGCACGCTAGCGGCCCCTCATACTTATAATAAGTACTATAATATTTTATGTGTTTTGACTATCTATTTATTTATTTATTTCTGTTTAAATTATCTTTTGATTATTAGTATTATTTGACAGTTTAAATTATATTTGATTATTATTATTATTTGACTTAATTATTCTTTTATACATGTTTTGACATTCAAGATTAATTTTTATAATATTTTTAAATTACTGTATTTTTTAATTTATTCATCTTTATGTTTTTATATTGTTTTGTATGTAATATTATGGATTTTTATTATCTGCAATAAATTGAATTGAATTTCTCAGTTCTAATCTAACAGTCTCATCTATATCTGTAGATTAAAGTCACATACATTATACATTAAAGTCGCTTTTCGTGACTGTGTGATTGCGTTGTTTTTCTGAACCTCGAAACTTCGCTTTTCACCATCACTTAGAGAATTATTCTTCCGGAAGGTTTACGTGTAACTTATATGTAATAAAAACCGTATGTAATTAAAACCCTTCCACATATGACCCGTCTGCCTTCAAACCGAGAGTCAACAGACATCTTCTGGGCAGGTTCGTTCCATCAAAGACCTCAACCATCGGTTTCCGTCTGGCGATATCGAGGTCAAGAGCATGCCCATATCGCAATAAAAAAAAGAAAAATCTAGTCTAACAGTCTCATGTAACATACAAAAAAAAAACACCCTTAAACTAACGGGAAACATTTCACACACGAAACCAATCAATAAACAGAAAAAGAAAATGGCTAATTATATTGCCCAACTACTGAAACATCGAAAAAACAGCAAAACAATAGCAAATCATATTCTAAACACGGCACTAACAAATCATTCACTAAATATCGTAACGAAAAGTAATTCACAAAGAAACTTTTGTATAAATAATAAGTTGCTCTATCACCGTTTTATTTCTTTTACTTGTAAACTTGAGTTGCTACTAACTGAATATAAAAATATCTGGGAATTTTCCCCAAAGAGCAATCAATTGAGGAACTTGTGAAGTTGTGAGAAGTTTTCTCAATCACATTCCCGCTTTTTATTTACGGCCATTATATTCAAATGTTTGGATAAACATAAACAAAGGGCTGATGACATTTTGATGGCTTCTCGAACGTTTACACGATCCCTTTTTATGTTGTTTTACTGGTTGAGGCGTTAAAGAAATCTTTCCTTTTATCGTACTAGCAATAAAAATATGATTGTTACTTTGGATTTTTGTCACATAAAAGTAACACCGAAATGGCCTAATAGACTTAATTAAAAGTACGAAAGTGTATTTTTATGGTTCCGTACGTCCGTCCTAATGAAAAAACGGAACCCTTAACGGAATTACTCGTGTGGTTGTGTCTGTCTGTCACAGACAAATTGCTTTGAATCTACTCCACCGATTATGTTAAAATTTGGTACAAATATGAATGTATATAACTCAAACACGGACGTTTAATGTAAATAAATGAATTTTGAATATGGGGGTCACTTTTGGGGGACAAATTAGAAAACTTAAAAAAAGTTTTGCTAACTGTACCGTGTTACATATCAAATAGAAGACTTATTCTGAAGATATCAATATTTTTGAAATTATTTTAAAATAAATAGTTTTAAAGTTATGTAAGATAATATATGAGCATTTACAATGCCCCACCCTTATCTCCGAAACTACTGAGCTCATTTTACATACAGCGCCTAAACGGCTGAACGGGTTTCAATGAAAGGTAGGAAGGGAGATTGATGTAACCTAGTTTAAAGCAAAGGCTATCTTGCTACTATTTAAATCGTTGTTTACTGACAGGTTTTACAATTTTAAAGTAGGTTGCATACTAATTTACCACCAATTTTAAAGTAGGTTGTTGGTTTCTGGTAGGTAGTAGGTTGTATGTTTGTTGTAGGTTGGTGGTTGGTTAGCTGTAGCCATAGAAATGTAATCATATATTTATGGTTGTAACATAAAATGGTCCCATTGGTGGGACACAAGCCTCCTCTCGGTGAGAGGGAATGAGCCGTAATCCACCGCGCGAGCTCAGGGTGGGTTGGTAGAGGTCACATGTCTTTAAATTTTTGGTTCTAGGACATGCCGGTTTCCTCACGATGTTTTCCTTCACCGTTTTGAGAGCAGTGGTGATGAAATAATTTACACACAGTAAAGTGCCTGCTTGGGTTTGAACTCCCGACTACAACTCGTAAGTCGCGGCCGTTACCACTGGGCCACCATTGCTCTTAAAAATTGGTTAATCACATAGGATTTGGTACTCAAAGAAAAACTCACTATTAATCACTCACAAAATATAAGGCATATAGCAAACGAATAACAAAAGACAGCTACAGCTCTAGCTCAGTTAGTCTAATTGGTGTATTCAGCTTGACGATATAAAGTGAATAAATAAGCTATTTATGCATACGTATAGCAGTCCTAGTGTTTTATCCTAACATTTTGATTACGATAATGCCAGCGATTATACCGACAAACGCGAGCTTACTAGGATTAGCAGCAAGTCACGTACCGAATGCTTAGACACGCTTTGTGCATACAATAATACAAGACAAAGGCATGATGCATCCTCTATGAGCATAGACTCATAGATGATGCATTATGTCTCTGTCCAATGCATGGGCATTGATGCAAGACCATTATTCCGCCAGGCTTTCGTATGCCACATTGTGCTTGAGAATAATTGGTTTCAACAAAATGGTTGAAAGGACCAAACGAGGGTAATACAAATAATAAGTATTCACATAAATTTAATTTAATTAAAATGGGGTTCCAATGGTAATGTTCATCCTGCCGTCTAAGGAGGATGTTATTCGTTCGGTAAGTTAAAAGCTGCCAATATCTAGATTTATACAATACCGACATCATTATTAACCACAAATAGCATGATCAGCCTATAACGTTCCCACTGCTGGGATACAGGCCTCCTGTCTGTGAAAGGGAGTGGGCCATAATCCATAACGCGGGCCCAGTGCGGGTTGGCGGATGTCACATGTCTTCGACTTTTTGGTTTTGGGACATGCCGGTTTCCTCACGATGTTTTCCTTCACTGTTTTGAGAACAGCTGTGGTAATGAAAATTTACACACAGTAAAGTGCCTGCTTGGGTTCAAACACTCTACATACTACTCGTAAGTCGCCGCCGTTACCACTTGGCCCAACTGATCTTCTACGTAAAACCTACAAATACGTAAAGAAAAATAAACCCTAAAATAAATCCAAAAATATCGTCAGACGGAGAGCATTTACCTTTCTAAATAGGTATTTTAATATGACAGTGAACCTTTTACCCACAATAGACCAACTTAAGCACGTTGAGGTTAATGACTTGAAAGTTTTTTGGAAGAAAAAAAGGTGAACTGGGAACAGGCGGGGCTCATTGCGAGTAATTCGGCGAAAGGAATAGATACAGGAAAAGGCAAAAAGATCGGGGACTTGGGCTGATCTGAATAATAATAGTGCGGTTGCCTTTTAAGTAAAGTGTTCTAAGGTTTGAAAGATTTTTTTTTTGCTCGTTTTTAACGCTGACTGTTTTATTTAAATGGCGAGAAGTTTACTGAAGATGACATTTCAAAAACATGTAGCATGATTAAATTTTAGACAAACCAAGCGGGAGCCATCGCCGTACTCAATAAAAATAATGTAAAAGGTAATTAATAAATCGGATTTTTCATGGTGGTTAAGGAAGTTATAAAAACATCATAACATCACGCCTGTAATCCCCGAAGGTTAAGGCAGGGGTGTCCCTATAGTACACCCATATTTCGCCAGTTAAGTTTAAGTCCCATGTAATAGGGGGTGAACCTATTGCCATCAACCGGGCACAAATCCAGACTCCGGGCTGCTATTGAGAAATTCCAGATGGAAAAACCCAATAACATTTTGCACGACCCGGGAATCGAATCCAAGACCTCACCAAAAGCTCGCTAAATTAAAAAAACAATCACTATATAAAGTTACAAATTATTAACTACGTATCAGTATTAATGGATATCAGAAATACGAGTATATTCCCTATTCGCCTTCAAAATTCTTCTTAAACAAGTCCCACATACTCCACCAATGCTGAATGCGGCAGAACAATCACTTACTCGCTAACATCCCGGAGGAATCGCTGAGATCGGGACACGGTCCCGGATTAACCGCTCTGACCAACCTGTTGTGACCGGACAGTGTTAACATTACCCACTTATAGCATTACACGGCTAGGAAGCGTTGGGATGTGATTTAAACTAAGATGTGGGTGTAAGGGCCACGTAATGTGATTTGTTTGGTCCTTGTATGAATAATGAGGTAATCAAGCTTACATTGTTAATGCAATTGTTTGGATTTGTGTTTAGAGGTATGAGAAATTTTAATAGGGTGTAAAGTTTACTCATACTCTATAGGGAAAGGAGGATCCTCCGTCCAGACGGGTGTCGTGTCTGGTGGGCAACTGCTCGATGATTCATCTCGGGCTGTTGTAAATATGCTAGCCACGCGGTAAACTTTGTTTGCGCGATGCAGGATTTTGCATGACGTCAGAATGATGCGTAGTTCGCATGTGGCGCTGTAGATGCTACCACAGAAGTTTGATAGCTTTGATGCTCAACACTCAAAATACTCAAAATATTAATAAATGCAAATCCATTCATAATAATTGAGGAATGAATTTGTTATTAATTTAGCACACAGGTAGAAAAATAATCTGGAATATTCACACAACATTTTCAATATATTGTGTAAATATTAGGTAATGTTTTTTCCTAGCACCCTACAAAAACTCGATTTTAGTACGATCGGAAATTATATCCTAAATCTTACGCTGCGCTGGATAATCTTATGAGAGCTAAAAAGACGACACGAATAAAAATATTACTTAGAATTTAAGTAACTCAATCCACGAGAGAATAAAACGTTAAAACTAGAGTTGCGCTGAGTACTCGTTTATTACTCGGTACTCGGCATATTCGGCCATTTTGGTAGTACTCGGTTTGACTACCGAGGTACTCAAAAAGAAATCATAAACTTATAACCTGACCTGTTTACAATATTAATGTAGAATAGTAATTGTCATAAAAACCACTTGAAAAAAACGAACATAATTATTTAATTAATTCGTCAGTCTCTCGTGGTAATAAATGTTCGCTTAGGTATAGATCTAACTCTGTAGTCACTTTTCGGATCTTCACGCTGATGCAGCGCTGTAGATGCTAATTGCCTCGAAGCAAGCAAGTTTTTGGCTTAAACTTGCTTGGCATTCTTCTATAACATATGAAGCGTTATGCAAAATGTAAGTATGCAGAAAGTGTCAGGAAAATGCAAGGAATGTCAATGAATGCTCAACGGGTATTTAGATTAATCGAAATGAAAATGCAAGTTGTCCGACTCAAACCACGTCTATTCGAACCATAGAAATGTAAAATTCATATATTAATGATTTGATTAAATTATGTAAAAAAATGCATCATCTAGGCTCCGCCGTATGTCAATGCACTCCCAAATGACCTCGTGATCGAAGTGCAAATACGCGAGCCTAACTAACTAACTTATTACATCAAAATACATATTTCAACACCATGTACGTACACCGTACAGTTTCGGTAAACATATTACCGAGCAATACTCGGTACTCGGTAAATCTTGTACTCGGCGCATCTCTAGAAACCTTGAAAAGATTCAACATCAATGATTCTAAGCAAATAGCTCAGTCGTTCTCGACTCTGAAGGCAAAGCTCTATTACAACTTTTTCATGAGTCAACTGAAGAAAAGGTTTTACTAATACATTTATACTATTCAAACTAGATATTTTCATTACTGCAAGAACAAGTCGGATTAAAAAAAAAAAGTATAAAAACAGGAAGAAAACCACAAAACATCGGAAGGAGTGAAAACCTCGCACTTGAAACAGTTTCTTAATTAAATTTACTTTAGAAGAGAACTCTGCAACTGGAGTGAGGCCAGAAAATAAGCGGATGATCGTAATTATTAAAAAATAGGTTGTTCTACTTTTGAGCTTAAAAACTGTGGTTACGAACTTATTTTGGCGGCCGTCCGAGTGGATAAAAAACGGCTAAAAGTTTGTAACGCATGGAAAATTGAGTATATACTGCGGCCAGATTTATATTGCACGTATTATATAAATTGACTTCACTACTTTTATTGTTAGTTAGATCTAGATTTTGTATAAACTGAAAAACTGGTCCTGGTCCTTCCAAATAATAGGTAAGATAAGAAATTAATGTTCGTTCAGCCAACCTTTCTTCATAGAGTATAGAAAATTTGCCAATAGTACTTGATCGCAATGGAATAATTACAAATGGTCATTGGATGAAATAACCGCATGGTTAATTATTAAACTTGTGAAGATGTATTAATAATTTGCTAACCTAGCCTTTTAATCTTTCTTAACTATCAACTTAATAAAAATCATAAATTCATTCATTCATTCACTCACAGACAACGCACAGCCTCAATCGCCGGGGTTTACAAGCATGTTTGCACAAAAGTTCGTTGTTATAGCGAAACCGAGCACTATAGAAAGATTTTTGAAAATCCACCCCTTAAGGCTGACTGTTCACCAGAGCGGAACGAGGCTGCGGAGCGGAGAAACTGAGAAATATTAACCAATAGGAAAATTGGACAGAAGAGGAGCGGAGATTTCGTGCAATCCTATTAGTTAATAATTCTCCGTTTCTCCGCTCCGCTGCCTCGCTCCGCTCCGGTGGACAGGCAGCCTAAAGGGGTTAAATAGGCGATGAAAGATCCTATGAAATTGCTCATAGAAACATCCCATCGGGCACACGGCTTGTCTACATACCTAATACATTATAGGCGACGAGACGTTGGTAGCTACGCTTCACAGCCTGGCTCATCGGGGTAATGTTGCTTGCCTGTCGGTCTCTACAGACTGTTCTTCGGAGAGTGTACGCAGGAACTCCACGACTTGATTCCACCATCGCCCTTTTACCACCGGACAACCAGACGTACTGCAGCGTACCATCCGCACTTGGTTGATATCCCGACGAGTCGTACTCAGCGCTTCTCTTCCATATTTATTATGCGCACAGCCAAAGTGTGGAACTCTATGCCGGCGGCATCTGTGTTGAATCCCACAATTAACCCGTCTGCCTTCAAATCAAGAGTGAACAGGCATCTTCTGGGCACGCTCGTTCCATTATAGATCTCATCCATCGCTGCCCATCTGGTGTGATTGGGGTCAAGAGTAGGCCCATTTAGCAATAAAAAAAATATAATTCTTCAATTAATTTATTCACTGACAGACAAGTCACAGCATAACCTGCTAGTTCTGGAAGCAAGAAATTTTGCACTGGAGTTACTTTTATAAAAGAAGTGAATTAAAAAAAAAATCATGGCACTTTTTTTGAATATTCATCCCCTAATAGGATTAAATAGGTGATAATAGATTGTTCGGTCATTCGTCATAAGAATAGCATAACCAAAGTATAACGTTCCCACTGCATGGGCACAGGCCTCGTGTCAACTATCTATGTATATAAAATTCAAAGTCCTGACTGACTGATAAATCAACGCACAGCCGCTGGTCCTAGAGATATGACGATTGGAGGGTGTGTTCTTTGTGAAGAGTAGGCATCCACTACGAAAGGGTTTTTCAAAATTCCACCCCTAAGAGGGTGAAAGGGGGGAGGGTGAAATTTCACGCGGACGAAGTCGCGGGCAGAAGCTAGTATTTTATATGACGCCAATTTCCAAGCCCCAAACATTTATTTTCAGCTCAATGTGAAGAACGAACAATTACTCCAGGCACTTCAGTCACTGATGTAATGTAATTGAATTTCGAAATTGAAGAAAAGAATACTGCGTTTGAACACTTCATGTGCACGTGTCATTAAGTTGATAATAGACTGTCAGAGATGCCTGAACCTCAGTATCATCACCGTCATTTCAGCCAGAAGACGACCGACAGTCGTCTAAAAAATTCACTGTGCTTGGGGAGACGTATATCCAAAGGTCTCCTCCAAGCACCGCTGCTTCAACCGGTTCTGTGCTTCTCGCATCCAGAAAATTTCTGCGGCCTTCACAAGGTCAAGGCCTGAGACTATCCAAAAGAAAATAGGGGATAAGTAGTCAAGAGTACATTTAAACAAATTTACTAAGCTGGATGCTGGTTCTTTTGTCGCCATAGTATTTTGATTACCGTGCGTAAGGTTTTAATCGTTTCTCAAGCTATGAAATCTAAACTAATATCAGTTATGACATTTTATTAACTATACTTACAATATAACTATATACACTAGATACTAAAATAAAGGACTAACTAACCTACTATACAAATAAATAAAAAATAAAAAAACTAACTAATATTATAAAGAGGCATAAAAATATATACATTTATATAAAGAGGTAAAATTAGTAAGTTTGGATGTAGGAGGTATTTTCTGAAAGTACTGATCCGATTTCGAAAATTCTTTCAATGGCATAAAGCCACACTATTGCCGAATGCCACGGTGTATGTTTTATAGTATAATTGACTACCACGTGGGTGAAGTCGTGAGCAGTAAGTAGTGCTATTCTGTAAAAATCTCATCGTAAAAACTTAGATGAAGTGACATTGAAGTGAGCTGTCAGTACACCTAATGCTAGAGAGTGACACTCTTGACAGCTCACTTCACCTAAGTTGTCACGGTGAAATTTTTACAGAACACCACTACAGAAGCTGGTTGGGAAATAATGTCAATGAAGATGAAATATGACAACCGCATCAAATAACACATGCGTGGTCATACCCGAAAAGCTAAACTTTTTACACCTCAAAAGGTGAGCGTGACACGTAATAACTTTCATAATATAACTATCTGGACTAGGCATAAAAAAAACTTTTTTAATCTCATTTATATTCATAGACCTGTACCTACATACGAGGTAATTCATGAGAAGTATCTAATTCATACGAACTGACGAAAAAGGTCGCGATTTATGTCGAAAAGTTTCTTTAGTGACGAAAAAGCTACTCGTAGTTGTGATCCGAGCTTGTTACATAACTTTGAATTTTGATGAGCTGTCGTTAATGAACTTTCGGATGAGCTGATACCTAATGACAATGAGTTAGAAGTCTCGCATTTTGGACATTACATAGCAAAAAAAGAAAGAAAATACGTTTATTTCCGGAAAGACATAGAGGTATGAGGAACAGGGTGTAAAGTTCACTCATACTCTATAGAAAAGGGAGGATCCTCCGACCAGACAGGTGTTGTGTCTGGCGGGCAACTGCGCGATGATTCATGTCGGGCCGTTGTATTTATGGTAGTTGCGCGGTAAACTCTGCTTGCGAGATGCAGGATTTGCGTGACGTCAGTATGACGCGTTGTTCGCATGTGACGTTGTGGATACCGCTACAACGTGACACAGAAAAAAAATAAATAAAAAAAAAAAGTTGGGGGAAAATATGCTTCACATCCACGCAAAACTGCAACCGCTCAGCATAATGCTGTGACCCTATGCGAGATAGAGCCACAGCGGTGGTCGAGTTCACCATCTCTGCCGATAGAAGTCATTTTCTGGACACACCTTCCCGAAGCATCCAGTGCAACGATTTCAATGGGTCCCTGTGGCTTTCCACGATTCATTGTTCTACCTTGTGTGGATTATAATACCTACGCTGCTCTGCTGTGTTATATCGATAAATAAAACCTCGAAGATAGACAGTCGCTCCATGTGAAATACTGGTATTTAGCTCCATCCAGTTAGACCTCAATATAGTTAGCAAGAGGCTGCGCATACCACGCATACACGCTTGCTCGTATACCAGTGAGTAATCGCTTGTCGCCGTCGCGTACGCGCTGCTCGTTGCTCGCCATCTCGTTTTTAGTTGCCAGCAACGGTGGCGGTGGACAAAACATGTTGCGAAATATGCTTTGTAATGTAGGACATTGCATTCGTCTAGCGCATTTTTGATATTCGTAACAGCCAGACCAGCACTGGCTGGAATTAGACTATGTCGACAACCTAGATGCCACAAACGACGTCAAATGTCATTAGGATTGATTTATCTAAGGGAATATTTATGCAATTTTGTTTATCAGTGAATACGGGACGTTATAACGACATTTAAACAGATATTTTACATCTTCAGCACAATTCATGTTTTTAGGCGTTATAAGAACTAGCGGGGTAGGTAAGTGCGTAACACACTTACAATGCCGCGACTCAGCGGAGCAATCGCGTACATTCAATTGGAATCGGTTTCAATTTGACAGTTCAAAACCATTCATTGCGTTATTTACGTGTTGAGCAGACAAGTTTTTCGAACTTATGAAGCAATGGATTAGCAATTTGCTTCAAAAGGATTCTGATTCCGATTGATAGTGTGTTACGCAATTAGGGTGCAGGTCTCCTCTCTTTTAAGATGGATGTGGCTGTAATATACCACGCGGCTCGCGGGCCCAGTGCGGGTTGGTAGATATCTCATGTCTTCGTTTTGGTTCTAGGACATGCGAGCGTTTTCTCACGTTGTTTTATTTCACCGTTTTGAGAGCAGTAGTGATGAAATTATTTACATAAAGTAAAGCGCTTGCCTTGGTTCGAACCCACGACTCGTAAGTCGGCGCCAATACCACTGGGCCACCGCTGCTCTTCACATAAGTCAATTAAATAGGTACTCCGAGGTCCGGCCCTCACCGACTTAATATTGTTCAGTCAATCTCATTACTAAAACGCTTTATAATTAAAGCGATGAATCAATTTATTTTATAATTTGTAGTAATTAATTAAATTCAATGAATATTCTGCGAAAGTAATTAAGAAAATTATAGACAGAAACATAATTTTATTAATAACTGAATTTTGTAAAGTACATCGAAGAAAAATAATTAGTTTTTTTTTGTTATAGGAAACTTCAAGTGATGTCTAACACGATTACTTAAATTATTTTAAGATGAGCAAATGCTGGTCTCTGTGGAAATTGTTTACTAAGTTTTAGAATAGAGTAGAATATCTTATTTTTTTTAATACCAGGCTACTCAGAATGTATTGCGAAAAAACGTTTTTATGTATAAGAGACTGGCCAGTTATAATCTATTTTATTATTTGTAAGTAAAAATAGGTACGTTCCAATTTCAAAATTTCCCTCCACATTATTTGCGAGCTAATTTAAATTATCGCGTTCTCATTAAAAAATGGATCTGTGCCGGGAACATTTTTTACGATTTCAAGTGTCGCCTGAAACCGGACGAATCGTACGATAGACTTCAAATGGCATTCATGGATGAAGGCCCTTCTAAGGCAACCGTGTATCGTTGGTATAACAAATTCAAGCGCGGTCGACTAGCTTTGGGGGATGAAGAAAGAAGTGATCGCCCTTTGACGGCTGTTTGCAAGTGTATATACCTACCAATAGACGGGAATCGGTTTATAATGAAATGTCTGGTAGACAGCGGGTCGCAAAATAATATTATTACTCTCGAGTGTTACAAAAGATTAAAGCTGAAAGTTAAACCGCTGGTTAACTCGTCATTAAAATCGGTAGGCGCCATTTCGGCACCTAATACGAGGCTTAGGAGCTGAGAAAAAAGAAAAGAAGTCAGAAAAAAAACTAAACGAAAACGAACGATCGAGCGATGCGATGCGACGGGGTGGGTCAGGGGAGTAAGAAATTAAACGCGGACGAAGTCACGGGCAGAAGCTAGTGCTATAACAAAACAGTTACCAACAGAGAAAGAAATAAAGCCTTAGATATTAAAATAAAAATGTTTTTCTCTTTAATCAAAACGGAGGAATCAATAAGAGCTATTTTGCATAAACCTTTGATCAGGTCGACGTCGTGACGAAGATCATTCTTTTTTAATATAAGATTCTTTTTCAGAGATGTTTATTAAAAAAATATTTTTGAGTAAGATTTTGATTTGAATTGTAAATTATACGAAAACAGTAAGTAAATGCTTTCGTAGTAATAAAATAAATAGGTTCATAAACTCACGTCTCCTTCCCACAAGGGTAGGCAGAAACTATACAACTCCACCTGTTACGATCCTTCCATACTCGTTTTGCTTGATACATATTACATCTGACGGCCAATTCTCGTAATTTAAAACGTTCAAAATCTAGTCGTAGTCTCATCTCGGCATGGACATGCTTATAATACACTCGGTGACAAACAAAAATGTCAAAAACTTGTCAAAATGTAGGGAAATTAGAAGTATTTTTGACAGATTGAGACAGATCGGGCTGTGAACGTTCTTTCTTAAACTGCCATAAAAAAAAAGAATAAAATTTTCACAGTGTGTATCAATTCTATTCCCGCTATAACAACAAACAATAAAAATAAAATAAAGGTAAAAATTAAAGGGGGTTTCCATACACGAAGTATGTCTATTTCGGCGTTTTTTGCCTTGTGGTACGGAACCCTTTGTGTGCGAGTCTGACTCGCACTTGGCCGGTTTTTCTTTAATTTCTTTTCTGTTTCAATTATAATGAGGTTATTTCTAGGGATTATATAGTCTTCGTTATTACGCTAATCTATTCAGAGGGCTACCTTTTTTTTTAATTTTCTCGTATGAACAAAAATTTTCAGCGATAGCCTTACAAAAACACTCCTATACGTCTTAGAAAAACACTAACAACAATCATCCAAAGAAGTTTTATATTCTGACCCTTGGGACTGGAACTTGGGAGAAAACATTTCTCTCCTAGCTTTATTGTACCTCTATCGAGCTGGTTAGGCACCAGTAATTCTACTTCACCTTAATTTGTTGCAAAGGGCACTTTTGATTAGAAATACGAGTAAGTTAGGAGTTAAGGGAGAAACTGATAATATAATTAATTTACCTGTAAACTAGACACCTACCTATACTACCAGCGGCCTATTTAATAAAACCACAGGTGACAGATGACAGGCGACAATCCGGAAAGTTTTTTCATAGTTTTCTGTTTTTTTTTTTTGCTGTCGTGAACATGTGATAAAAATGTGATTTTTGTCAAATATTTCACATTGGCACTTTTATTAAGTATGTTATCAAAAACTATTTTTCTATATAGGAGGAGGAGATCTCAGTTGAATATAACTAAATGTATTAATTAAAAGTTGTAACGAAAAATAAACTATAAACAAAGAAATTATGATTAAAAAACTCTAGGTATGTTTGAGTATTAAGAGGCCTTTCAAACTTTCCTAGAAATTACAATAGAAAAATTCCCCGAACTTATTTTAGGTACGAATGGAAATTAAATTTTCATCAAGCTACGCGGAGCCCCGTTTGTTTTAAACCTGTATTTTTCGAGCGGAGAAAATCGGGACGAAAACATTTTCGCTACGATTATATTCGGCTGCAAAATAGGAAATTGTCCAACGAGTTTTTTCCCTAGTTCCTTTCACGGCCATCTGCCAAAAATAGCGTTTATGAGAGTTGAGAAAATATTCCGCCTTGAGCCTTCACTAAGCCGCTGGACCCCAATTTTGTTTGAATCCGACTATCATTCAAGTCTTTAGTATTGCGTTTTCAGACGGCTGGTTCAGTCAAAGAAAAATGTTCTCACTCTCAGATAATTTGGTTTTTTTTTCAATTTTCATTGTTCTAGAATTGAGAAATACATTTTGGCGCTGTCTATCTGTATCAAAAATAATATGATACGTAATCATATTATTTTTGATACAAACGTGGGACAGGTATTTTTTTTTATTATTTCTTTGCTCAATACAGATATTTATCTGTGAACATCTACTTAGAGGTTTTCTATTTTCAAAGTCAATCGAATATTCAGAAATAAAGCAGACCTAGAAAAAGTGCAATTTTTTACTCTGAAGCCGTTTTGGACCTAAAATGAATAATATTTTATCGTAAGTAAAAACTCACTCCCAATGAACCACTTTCAGACGGGTTTTTTTATTGTTAGTGGCTGTTTCTGCTTATCCTCGTGATGTAACCCAATAGTCGTATTTTTTGTCATCTACTGGTGCAGGAAAACATCGTGAGGAAACCAGCATGTCCTAGTACCAAATATTCGAAGACATGTAACATCTACCAACCAGCACTGGGGCCTGGGCCCACGTGGTAGATTACAGCCTACTCCCTCTCCAAGAAAGGAATTCCTTGAACAGGAACATAAAAACGCACGCAAAATTATCCTCGTTTCTCAGAAATGTGGAGACATGACTTTGTGTAGGGTAACAAAGCTATATAAATTAAGCCAACCTACCCTTTTACCTTAGAAAAAGTAAGAATGTAATAAGCCCGGGGGATCCACTGGCCATGGCAAGCGTCCCCGGCATGCAATACTATGGTATGTTATGTGGTAATATATTATTATGTCGTGTAGTTCGTTTCTGTGGTGTCTTATAGTGAGGAATTATAGGACAACTTTTTCGTAGGTCCCATAGTTCATGCGGACGATGGGGACGTACCTACTGCGGGGAAATAAATGGGCTTATACCGAGCAGTGGTGGCTCGGCAGAAATAGCCGCGCCTTTTTAGCTATCGTAGGTTCGAACCCAGGCAGGCACATTGTTTTGTGTAAATTATCTCATCACCACTGCTCTCAAAACGGTGAAGGAAAACATCATGAAGGGAAGCATGTCCTAGAACCAAAAAGTCAAAGACATGTGGTGTCCACCAATCCGCACTGTGCCCGTGTGCCCCCCCTCCCCTCACAGAGAGGAGGCCCGTGTGAAAATTATTGGCTGATTATGCTATACCTAAAGGAGTTTTCGTATTATTGCGAGCAACCAAGATTCGATTTGACAATAACGAATCTAATTAAGGGAATTACAGGACCTAAACGCAAAAAACGCAAGTTTTAGAGGCATTAAAAGTATATGATCGACTACAGTAAACAAAATCAGAAAAATATATGATATTTTTCAGGATATATGCTAGGTAGATAGTGTGTTGAAAACATAATACAACTAATTAGATACGATAGAACAAAATCATGAAGATACCTCTAAAAACTTTCTATTTACAATAAAAACCATATTAATATACATACAATCATTCTGATTTTTTGTCAGATTATTCTACAAGCAACATACTAAAGCACAATTTTTTAGTCCACACAATAGATTTTTTGTAAATAGATAATTGCTTCATATTTTGCAATAAATTACCAGCGTTGTGCCATCGCGCTTCTCTTTATTTTCTATGCAGTCCGATAGTGACCGCGCTTTAGGTCATGTAGTCCCCTTAAGATCTCTTATTACATACAGACATAGTTCTAGTTAGTAAAAAAATCAAGATTATTTTTTTTTTAATTATGTGCAAGCATACGATTAGATTGATTTGGCTTATGTACGTTAAATTCATTCAGATTGCCATCTTCATGTAGTAACCTAAATAAAAGCTAGATTATTTTTTTTCTTGGATCGCCGACGGGGTCTACACAATTACATGCACGTTAACATAAACTGGTATACATACAAATGTGCGCTTCCAATTATAGGACACCACATCATTCACTTATTATCTAGGTAGGCACAACAAGTCTGACAAGGATGTAAGCATTAAAATAAATCAAAGTAATAATCCACGAAAATCATGAAAAAAAAAATTTTAAACCAATAAAAAAAAATACTTACGTTTTTTTGCGATATTCTAAAAAGAAGCTTTTAATCTGCAGCTTATACCTAATCTATTGCGATGTTGCCCACAAACTGACATAAAATGCCTCGAAGCTTATTGAAACCGACTATTTCCATTTCTTAACATTCCCATTTTCACATCAATGGGATTAATTTCCAAGATCTTTCCCCTAGAGACTTCACGTAAATACGTTTTGGTAGGCGACCGTCAAGTCTTACCTTCTGAATGTTATTATATGCTGAAACATGTCAAGGATAATTTTTACAAAAATATAACCGATATTAAGAAAGTATAATGACTGTTATTCCATTTCTCTTCTTCGCTTCGCTCTTGGCAGAGCGGTCGTGGTGACGATGAATTAATTGTGTCCAATTAAAATCAAAATATTTTATTTCTTTTCACTTGTCGAACGACAGAAGCTAGATGCACGGTTCCAATTGGTCGTTTCCTATTGAGAAGAGCCGGCAAAAAGCTCCACTCAACAACGATAAAGATGACTCTTTAAAAATAATTGGCTTTTACAATGTTTTCAAATTACAGTGTTAATAATAAATAAATAAATGGGTATAGCAGGACAGTGTAGGCCGATCCGACAATCGTACCATCTCGCGATCTCTCTCCATCTGGTTCTGTTAGATGAATGATTTTAGGTAAGGTATGTGTCTACCGAATGAGGTATCATCGGATTGTATAAATAAGAAGTAGGTAACGCAAGCAAGGACAAGTCCTGGAGGCCTACCATGAGCTCTTAACGCGATCCATCTTAGGACCTAAACTGAACTGTTCTTCTAATTCGTACCATGACGTCAGTTTAACGATTCAATTTAGGCCATGCCATCTGACAGCGATTGTCCCAAACTGAGTTGCAAGTTTTGGGTTAAAAGTAAATGCCGCTGAGCGTAATGGACGTCATGGTACGACTTTGAGCAATGCAGTTTAGGAACCTAAACTGAAATGTCTTGCTTTTTAATCGTTTTTAATTAGATGAAAACTGCGTAGGTATCCGTAAGTGTAGAGTGGGACGCCCCCCTAGCTAGATGGACCGACGCCCTTAAAAAGGTGACTGGGATAGACTGCATGCGGAAGGCGGAGGACAGGGTGTTATGGCGCAGCCTGGGAAAGGCCTTTGTCCAGCAGTGGACTGCGATAGACTGATTTGAGTTGAACGTAAGCAAACACACGACCTTTTAACCTAACTTATTGATATTAATCCTTGCCCATCGCCTACACGGACTGTTGAGACCGCTGCACTCAACATCGCCGCGCGCTGGCGGCAGTGAACGAGGGGTGCGGGGACAGCGGGTGGTCAGCCGGCCGCCGGCCGAGCGCGGGCCCCCGCGACACACCGCGACAGGTGTCAGCTGTTGCACGCCTTCAAGCACGGCTGCGCTTGCGCGTTTTAAATTCATCTTTTTTTTGTATTATTTCTTATTTACATTTTTTAACCGACCGTTGTAATTTATTTTCATTATAAATTCATGTTATACAGTCCACTACATTTTCATTTTGCTCCACCACGACCTATCGTCGCGATCACGGACATACATTAAAACCTTGAAGCGTGAACGTCCTTCTTCCTATAGTAAAAGTGCGCAGTGCTGCACACCTCCACACTAGTTCAAGTTAAACAAATATCAACTTTATTTCAATGACAATTAAGTTTCAGAGTGACTAGCACTATTGAAAAAGTTATAAAAATGTTTGAAGTTGTAGCGTAAACTGAACATTATAGTGTAGGAATTAAAGTTATTTTTCCATTAATTCATATTTGTTTTCATTTTTAGCAAATAAATTGCAAACGCAGATTAGATAGCTTAGCTTAAATACACACATCAAAAGTGTCTAGGGATCAAGCATTTTTATGCGGATTTCTTGAGATTGAGATGTGGCTTTGTAATAAATTTATGATTTTATAAATTTATATGGATCCTTTTTGGTGCATTTCATAATTTGAATCAGGAACTGTGAATCAAATTCGAGTAAAAGATGAAAATCAGCTGTCAATATTTTCCCTATAAAAACATACAACGCATTGAAGACATTATTAGTGCTACTGTTTCCCTACTACTGATTAAAACCAACGTTATTATGGAGCGGCGACGTCATTTAAGCAGGGAAGAAATGCTCAGAGCCGTGGGAATGATAGAAGCTGGTTCCCGGCAACGTACTGTGGCTTTAGCTCTGAATACAAGTCAGAGTGTTATCAGTCGACTTTGGACACGTTACCGAAGCACTGGTACCGTGGCTGAGCGCCATGGAGGACGGTATCGCTGCACCACACGGAGACAAGACCGATACATTCAAATCTTAACTCGAAGAGCTCCAACAATAACCGCCATGATGTTAGCCGTGAGGCTTCATCACTCTTCAGGGAACTTAATTAGCGACCAAACAGTCAGAAACCGCTTGCATGAAGTGAACCTTCATTCCCGAAGACCGCTACGGGTACCACCTATAGCAATGCACAATCGTAGGATTCGATATCAATGGGCTCTTGAACACAGAAATTGGGCAGAAGAACAATGACGTTTCGTGTGCTTTTCTGATGAGTCTCGTTTTGGTATGAGACCGGATACAAGACGTATACGACACTGGAGAACCCCTGGACGCCAACAGCGATTAAAATCCTGCCAGGAAGTCCATCCTTATAGTGGTGGAACCATCATGGTATGGGCGGGTATTTGGATCGGCGGAAGAACTGAGTTGATTTGGATCAGAGGCAACCTCAACGCTCAAATTTATGCTGAGACGATTGTATCAGACGTCATCGTTCCTCTACAAGTGCAAATCGGTCCCTTATTTCAGTTAATGCATGATAATGCACGACCGCACACCGCAAGAGTTGTAAGACAGACTCTCGCCGCAGCTAACATCAATGTCCTGCCCTGGCCTGCTCAGTCGCCAGACTTGAACCCGATTGAGCATGCATGGGATATGCTACAGAGAAGAGCTCTGCCGAATATGGAGGGTATCCAGTCGCAAGAAGACCTTTTTTTGTTGTTGCAACGAACATGGGCTGCCATTCCACAGCGTGATTTGGATGAACTCATTTTGAGTATGCCAAACCGATGTTCTTGTGTTGTTAGTGTTCGCGGTAGAAACACGGATTATTAATTGTTTAAGTTACCCAATAAAATTTTAAAGAAAACTGTTATTTCAGTCTTTTTTTCGAACTTTTGTGTTAGTGGTTCAAATGTCAAAAATCCCTTTATTAGGAAAATGGCAAATTTCTTTATTAATGCAAAGGTGACTTGGTTTATCGTTACTGTGACAAACGAAAACACTTTATTTGATGAATCCTTAAAGAAAATTTTAATTAATATCAATCAGGAGAAAAGTTATTGCAAAAATATATGTTGATCCCTAGACACTTTTGATGTGTGTATTAAAGTTCCATGTTTACGAATGTTTTATTTCGTACTTTTTAGTTCATTAAAAGCTTGTTTTCGACCTTTTCGTCTATACAATATACGTATAATATATAGCAATGTTCTTCCGGGCTGACCTCGCTTTGTAAATAAAGATATATATAGCTATTGTTTACTATAATTATGTCAGGGACTCACTCATGTTTATATTTTGGCAAGGGACGTGTTTTATTATTTCTTCGGTTCGCCCATAATGTTGTATTATGATGTCTTATACACGGTCCACTGACTTAGAACAATGTACGAAGAATTATTTTCATTTTGGTAACCGAATTTAGAGCAGTGGTGGCCAAGTGGTAACGGCCGCGACTTACGAGATGTAGGTCGTAGGTTCGCACCCAGACAGGCGCTTTAGTTTGTGTAAATTATTTCATCACCCCTGCTCTCAAAACTGTAAAGGTAAACATCGTGAGGAAACCGACATGTCCTAGAACCAAAAATTCGAATACATGTGACACACAATAAATACTTTTTCTTTATTTCTTTTTCTACCAACCCGCTCTGGGCCTTTGTGGTGGATTACGGCCCACTCCCTCTCACAGAGAGGAGGCCTGTGTCCCAGCAGTGGGGATATTATCTGATTCTGCTAAAGGAGATAGAGGCGGGTCGCGCCGAACTTTTTTGTATAAAAATGCGTTGCGCTGCGGCTGTAATGTGCGCTTGGCAGTTTATTTCAAGATGCTGTTTAATCTCGTGCTGTCGATGTTAGGTTTGTAGCGGCAGCAAGTAATTTAATAACATCTTAAAATTAAGTAGCGCTTCGCAATCTGGGGGTAAAACTGTGATCAATGTGTACTGGTTAAAACGGAACATAAAAACTGGGCCTACATAATACTTACATTATGTTTTTTTTTTGTCATGACAACATGTTTGTGCACGTTACCGTCCGTTGGATTGAGTTGGTATCTATACAAATGTTATAAAGAGGTGTCTGAGTTTGTATTTTGGGGGTAATCTTAGGAACTACTTACCCGATTTCGGAAATTCTATCACTAATGGGAAGCTTCAGTATTACCGAGTGTCGCAGAATATGTTTTATGATAAAACAAGAAATTTTACGCGGGCGAAGTCGCGAGAAGAAGCAAGTAGGCCATAAGAGTATCATTCACTCATTTTTGGTGTAAGTAAACGGAGCATAAACTTGTCTGTACAAGTTTATGCTCCGTTTACATTATCGCTGCTTTATGTGCTGGCGTACAGACGCCAGCACATCAAGCTATCCGAAACTATCAAGTTTTCCCAATCAACTTTGAACCTTATGCCTTAGCGATAATGTTGAAAATCTATTAAAGACATTTGACAGGTTGTAGCAGCTTGATGTGCTGGCGTCTGTACACGTAGCTTAATTTTATTTTTCAAGGACGTCAACGTTCAGAATTCGTTATCAAATTGTCACAATCAACAGGATGAGGTGACGCCCGCTTTCTAAAACAAACAAACTTTCATTCATCAGGACTCTTAATTAAATTCGTACTGATTGAGTTTTTACTTCAAACGAATTACGAAAGGGTTGCAAGACTGTAATTTGGGTGTAAGTAGACAAAGGCATGATGAGTACCTACATTAGATTAGTTGATTGATCCCGCGGTTGTGACATCGACTTTCATCATCATAATCTCCGCAGAAAAACATGTATCGCTGGACATCGGCCATCATTTTCATTTCATCGTCACTATAAAGGCCTTTCATGGCCTCAGGACATGCGACTTGCGACAACGCGCGCGCGTCACTTGTCTCCGTCCGACGCTCACTATCTAATTAATAACACATCATCCACTGATGCGTTTAAAAAAATTCTATCATAATGTAGAAACATTCTTCGCAACGTTTCTATCTCCAGTAGTTTAACTAAATAATAACATTTACACAGTAACTGATTTGTATCTAGTGTTCCCTACGACCGCAACTGTGACCACAAGCCGCGGGCTGAAGGTCATACGATAAAGAAAACATTTTAAATTATTTAAATCAACTAGGCTTTGTTACATAAAACTCAAGAATACTAATTAATCATTTCTAAGTGCTTGTTCACGTAGGAAGGCGCAGGCGCGGTGACGGGTTGCGGGCGCGGTGTACTGGCGAGTTCTTGTTCACATTGGCCGCCAGGCGTTTGCGCGATAAGTAAGTTCGATATGATTGAACTTATCTGACGTCACGAGTGAATCGCGCGCTCCGCCGCTAGTTCGACGTGAACATCACACTCAAACGTCATCATAGGTTTGTTATAACCATAAGCGCGCCACACGCGCCAGTCGCTAGCTGGCTAGCCCGCTACTTTCGCCGCACCTGCGTTTTGGACGTGAACACTTGCATACATGCTGTGTGTTTGATATTTCGTGACCGCGCCCGCGAGTCAACGTGTTCAAGGACTAAACCTTTTGTCCATTTTAATGTTTTGTTTTGGCCACTCTTCAACAAAGTCAAGAATTCTAGATTAATTTGGGTTCTTATTTATTTATCTCTGTTTAGGCTAAAAAACTGTAAGAAAGGTCTCTCTTGCTTCTGAGAATCGTGGCTCCGTTTCAACTTGTCAACGGTCTTTGTTCCGATCTAGTCTGGTGGAGTGCGGAGCTCATGGGTGCCTCCAATTGGTCGGGTATCATGTTGTACA
Source organism: Hydraecia micacea (assembly GCA_914767645.1). Taxonomy (NCBI): domain Eukaryota; kingdom Metazoa; phylum Arthropoda; class Insecta; order Lepidoptera; family Noctuidae; genus Hydraecia; species Hydraecia micacea. The sequence continues at coordinate 12,066,250 of OU611780.1, forward strand.
GTGGCGTTCATAACTTGATTAGCAATCTCACAAAGCAATAGATTGACGCTTCGGTTTGACTTACGACCTTATTCTATAGACACGCACACACACTCACTTTATTACCTACGTAGTTCGATAAATACTCATTAGTTTTTTGTCTCGATCGTTCGTCTTGTTCACACAAATAATAAAGTTAGTGGGTAGACCACAGAAAACCAAGTAAATTATTTCGATTTCTGTGAGGTAGACAGAGTATGCTGTTCGTTACGACTATGTTGGTTAGTGACGAGGTGCTTAAATCTATTAGCGGTGTTGTAGTTATTATTTTCAAAATGCAGTCAAATATAAATATTGAAGCGAGGGCAAATATTATTGCGCTGCATAATTTACTATAAGTACATAAATCTACTTAAATCGTTTTACTCAGAAGATGCCTTATTAAATAAAGTTTTAAATTCATTATGAGCATGTACGGCATGTATTTAATGTGTACATGTATTTAATCAAACTCCAAATAATTCCCATGGTTATTTCTTAAAAATATTAATGGACACTCTAATATAATAAATGTGCCTTTTGTAAAACTCGATTAATTCCCTATTCTCTCTCTCTCTTCGTTGGTAAGTGCATAACTGTTCGTAATAGTCCGAATTAGGTTTTTATGGAAAGATAAATTGGAAAAGCGTCCCGGAAAATGTTCAAATTCGGGGCAAACGAAAAATATTTTTTATATTTCTATGTGAATTATTGAGACTTGATGAGAGCAACGTCTGTCGGGCGGGTTAGCTAGGTAAATAATAATTATTACAAAAGACAGTCCAAGGTAACTAATAAACCTGTATATGTAGCTGTAGGTACTAATTACGTTAAGCACGGTTTGTGATTCCATCTACATTCATGCAATTTGTACTTGAGTGCCACAGGCACCGCTGGGTTCTTACGAAAGCAGTCCGAAGGGCAAGCACGAGCTGAATATAAATAAATGGACCTTTTATGCGGGTCCCTATCCTACCGAAATGTTACGGTTGAATTCAAAAGTGACATTTTCCTTTGATCACTTTTCTAATACGCACACATAGCATAACTTCTCGCTTGTATTTCCCGAAGGGTTAGGCAGAAGTGCACACACACACACACACACACACACACACACACAGTTTCTAGTTGTTTTACATTTCGTGTCTGTAGCGTTGACCGTTAAGGAGTTCCTTCGTCTGGAGCCAATCCTGGATGTAGAATCAGGTCATGCATCATAAAAGTGCATTGTCATCAAAACAGAATCAACATATAAAATTTCAATGCCGTAGGATATGAGGAAGAGGTTTTAATTCAGCTTGCAAGATTTGAACAATAACTAATATAACTAAAAAACTAAAAAGAGAAATTAAATACGAGTACACAACCGATGTTCTTTGTTTTGCTGTCGGGGGCAAGGAAAATCAGGTTATCGAAATGTGTCATTTTCGATACGATATCCTGTCGAATGGTTGTGAATAGCTATGCAGGACACAGCTTAAAGCTTTGACATTGACAGTCAAATTTTAATGACGTAAAACCATTAGTCATCATTAGGTCATTGCAATGTAACTTTTATCTCATTGTTATAAAGTATAAAAATTAGAATGATTGCCGTGAGTTTGATAAAAAAAAAACTCTGCGCAATCATTTTAATTTATATCTTACCTTACCAAGATAAGAGTTACATTGCAATGAATAATGGTTTTTACGTTGATCGTGATTTCCTGCCTAACTTTGAGGCGATAACTGTTGCCAATCGTTTAACGAGCTATTTCTTAACAACATAATATTAAAGACGCAGTTTAGCTCAAACGTTAACATTAGCGCAGACTAGCAGGAGCATAATTATTGATTAATTAACTTATGAGGTTTTGTGTATCTTCGCACAAACTTTTGTGACTTGTATCTTCATTAAACTTGAACCAATAACGCCTCTATCCCTGACCAAAGCTAGTTTGAAGTTTCACGTGTGTTATTGGCAGTACTGTAAAAGTCCGACAGATCCACACGAAATAAGAAAAAAAAACCGGCCAAGTGGGTTCCGTAGTCGAGATGAGGATGATTTTAACGACCACAAAAATAAGTTTCATGTGAGTTTGTGTTTCGAAAAAGTGAATAGCCGTAATTACTTCAAAGTGTGTTTTGAATAAATTACAGTTTTGTCTAATCATCGAACGTTACCGATGGAGCCAGAACCTCAAAAAATATAATAGGTAGATCAGTTTTGTCTGAAGTCTAGTTTAAAGCATTGTCGATGGACTTCACTTGATGTAACTGTTATGATAATTCGTTGAGTAGGTACCTATATAATTATAGTTTCATTGAATAGCTTATTTTTTAAACTTGATCTTCCGTTTTATGTTTGTAAAAATATATTGGTATTATGCAATCCCTAAGTAGAAAAGTCTTAAATTCATAGCTAGGGTTTTTCTTTTTACAATTGTAAATAACGCATTTTCAAGCTAGAATATAATCTTTTATTTAATTATTGTTTTAAATAGTAAGGCCTTACTTGAAATATTACACAAAATAAGAAATAAAATAAACAATATTTACAAAATGGTAACATTCATTAATTTACCTAGTATTTGGCTACGGAAACCTTAAAAAGTCTTGCAGACGGCTTTATTCTTCTTGGAGAACGAGGACAAATTACATAATATTCCTCCATTGCGTGCTTCAGAATTTCCTATTCATAAATTCATAGCTAACGGTCGTAATGGACGAGTCTCCTCCGATAGTCTCACGGCTTTTTTTAATGGTTCAAATTGAAATGCAAATGTCTCCGTTCCGCTTCTAGAACTCAAATAGGATAATAGTGAATATAGTTGTTCAAAAGTGCAGCTGCGTGTGGGTTTTATTAGATTTATTAATGGTGAATTGGTATATTATGCTATGGTATATTATGTAATGCGGAGGAATGGAGAAGTTTCGAGTATGAATGTCTATGGCTATAAGAGTAAAGCTAGGTTTTATCAATATTTTCAAACTCAAATGGGTCCCGCCTGCTTCCAACTTTTATTTAATTTAATATGGGCTTGTTTTTAGCTTTCAGTTTTTTTAAGCTATTGCATAGCTTTTATCTTGGGCTTTGAGCGCGGCGACCGAATGAAGAAATTCCGTAACGAAAATAAACCTAACACCCCCCACTCCGACCGGCACAGCGGTGCAGCGTTGAAAGCCGTGCATCGTCTAACGTCGTATCAGTTCGGCAGACTTCGGCACGGTGTTTGTGTGCGTGCGCTATGTTTAACTTAAGTTTTTTATCGCAGTCGGGTTTTTTGTTTTTTTAATAACTTTTTTTTTCCCAGGAGAGTAAGCACTCTTTTGGAAAATAGGCGGGAGTTTATGTATCAATCAACTCAGCCTATTGCAGTCCACTGCTGGACATAGGCCTCTCCCAGGCTGCGCCACAACACCCTGTCCTCCACCTTCCGCATCCAGTCTGTCCATGCCACTTTCTTTAGGTCGTCCGTCCATCTAGCTAGGGGGCGTCTCACACTATGCTTGCCGATACGCGGTCTCCACTTAAGGACTCGTCTGCTCCACCGGCCATCGGTCCTTCGACAAACATGGCTAGACCACTGCCACTTCAGTTTGCTTACTCTGCAAGCTGTAACTCCGGTTCTTTTCCGGACAATTTCATTCCTGATTTTATCCTTCAAAGAGACTCCGAGCACAGATCACTCCATAGTGTGCTGAGCGACCTTGAATTTGTGGACCAGCCCGACCTTCAGAGACGTTACAGCAATTGTCACTTCTCTTTGCGTTATGTAACTATTTCTAAAGGTTACCAAAACTCCGTTCTATTGAAGTCCTAGCTAAACAATAGAGCGTTACAAATAATCAGTTTACTATTAAATAAACGGTCAATAGCGTGATTAAATTTAGGTCACTTTCAATAACTTTCAACTGTGGTATGGTATTGCCGTAATTGTGCTGGATATAGTAATTGAGGCCCTGGCCATTTTACGTTTATTTTATTTGGGAAACAAACAGATGCAATAACAAACATAAGTATAAAAATTAGTTTAACTATGATGATTTTGTGAAAGAGCAAAATAGCCATAATTAAACAGAAAGTATTAAACTCTAAGGTATAACTCTAGACAAATTTTGCAATTGGAAACTACATAAGCAAGCCGACCTCATCTAGTTAAAAAAAATATGATTGACATGTAAAAGTATTTGTACAAACCTACTTACAGACATAAAATCATTTATCATTTACACATTAACAACGTATGCAGTAAATAGATTTGCGTATGCATTAACAATTAACTAAAATTAATTAAAATAATTAATTATTATGGCATTGATTTGTGTTGACTATTTTCATGTCATAATTATAAAGAGGGCGATGTTAGATCTGGTTAGACTGGAAGCCGACCCCAACATAGTTGGGAAAAGGCTAGGCAGATGATGATGATGAATTATAAAGAGGGCGGCGGCCATGATGGATAGGTTGTGCGGAGGCTCCAACAGCATCCTAAAGACATTGTTTGACAAGGTGGACAGCCCCTTTATTAGGCACTGGGTGCAGAGGCACGTGCCAACATGTGTTCAGCCACGTAGTTATTAAATTAGTTGTCGTTAGGTTAGTTTGTAAGTTTTACTAACATAGTTTATTAAGTCGTTGTTAGTAATACTTTATGGATTGTGTGTATTTTATGTGTGAACCGCAATAAACGATATATTATATCCTTTATTCCATTATTTACATATAAATTATATTTTTAAATCTATATATATAAAAGGAGAACTGACTGACTGACATATCAACGCACAGCCCAAACCACTGGGTCTAGAGATTCCAAATTTGGCACGTACGTTCCTTATGAGGTCTAGGGGTGCACTAAGAAAGGATTTTTCAAAATTCATCCCCTAAGGGGGTGAATGGGGGGGGGTGAAATTTCACGCGGACGAAGTCGCGGGAAGAAGCATATAAAATATAGAAAAACATTTAAAAATATAAAAAATAGTAGCCCACCGGTATCGGGAACAGGGTCCAAGCTACCGGCGGTCAGGGCTCCAGAGAGAGGAACCTCCGGACAATGCGGGCCGTGTCCAGAAGTACCGCTTTCTGAATCAAGCCCTTGATCCAGCTGCCCAACGAGAGCCTCCTTAGGTGTTGGTCGAGACTATTATATATTATATCCTTTATTCGTCTATATACATATAATTTATATTTTTAAATATTAGAATATAAAAAAAATATATAAAAACATTCAAAAATATAAAAAATATAAAAAAATAATAATATTATATTATTATTAAGAAAACTTCGTATTGTGTGGAATAAACAGCCCGCATAGCATTTCATTGCCCTAATTCTTCGCTACTTTCGGGCTCGTCGATGGCAGCGCGGCAGCGTAGAGATTCTTCTTTCCTACTCTCCGTCCCCCAAAACATGCACGGATATGCAATCAAATACCGCTATTTAAATAAATTACTAAGTATTTACTTTTCAGCTGTTTCATTTTACATAAGTTGATAATTTAAACCTATGATACAAGCTCAAAGGAAAATATAGTGACCAAAATAGAGCGAAAACTTAATTAAAAGTGTTACAAAACGACACTACATCACAATTTTTTCTGGCAGCACGATATATAAGGGGAAAATGTTCATTTTAAAACTAATAAATAAGAAATCTGACGCCACGTGCTACTGACTACGACCTGGATTTTGTAAGCGCTAGTCTTTACGACTTCGAAGGAGCGGTGATTGGTCCTTAGACAGGGTGTAAATTTATAACTGGAGTAATGAGCGTCGTTTGATCTCAAATGGGCTGTATTGTAAAAAGCAGGTGTGGTTCAGAAGAGCAATAGTAGCCTAGTGGTATCGGCCCTGACTTACGAGTCGTAGGTTCATCACCTCTGCTCTCTAAAGTGATGAAGTGGTGAAGAAAACCATCGTGAGCAAACCTGTCTTAGCGTTAAAAAATCGTACACATGCACAGTGTTTGATTTCACTCAAAAAAAATCCCTATGCTGTTTATCGCATAAATCGATCAAGACACGCATTTTAAACGCAAGATTAGAATACCCCACGTGTGTATTTTAAATACTTTATTTTTACAAAAAATAATATATATTTCGTGACCATCGCCTAGAAAAAAGATTAAATAAATTCTGTAACCGTATCTCATCAAGATATTTTTTATTGATTAATACTGTTTGATAAAGGATTTTTAGGCGCATATTTTCCAGTTTTTATTTTTGGGGTATCACCTCTGGTCACCGTGTTATTAATTTTTATTCAGTTTTATGTATTTATTTTTATTTCTCCCAAAAAACTCAAAAGTGCGACTTGTGACCGGCACTGAAAGATTGCTCTTAATTAGGTCTATCATTGATAAAAAAAGTTACGTTGGACTATTGCGGCGTTTGCGAGTTATCGAATTTCAAAAACTAGCGTTAGGGTTGTCACTCAACTTGACCTCTCAATCTATATCTATAATATCTCTATCTATCTATAATATTTTAATTTCTATCTATGATATCTGATTTATGCAAATAAATTATCTTATCTTATCTAAATTTTTCTCTGTATATTATTCCGCCGTATTAGACCGCCGACCGGCCCGGCGCTAAAGAAATGTATCTCAGCATTATCATGAGTAAAAAATAACTGCATATTTTTTTTATTTAATTTCGATGGCTATCATGTAAATATTACTATTTATTTTTTTAAAGGTTTAAAGGTAAAATTTCTTTTTCGTTTAAAGTTGCAAATAAATACTTAGGTATATGTTTAGATTTAGCTATTAGTGAATAAATGTGATATTGCAACGTAGTTTAAATCAGGAAAACATATACGAGTTTATCACTTTTATATATAATTTTTTAAAATTAAACAAAAAAACCAAAAAACCACAAAATATGCGGCGCGCCGCCGCACGCTTACGTACCTACTTTTTACAAAACCGAATCTTAACACAAAATAAATCGTATGGTCGTATCCTTTAGATTTTATTATTGGTTGTAGTTTAATCGGTAGAAATGAGACATAAATCGCTCTTAGGTTTGATAAACAATTGTGTGTGTGATCGTTTTTATCACTTTTACTGAAATCAGTACTTTTGTAATATTTTGCTCAACTCTTGACGAAGGCTATAGGCTATATAACATCACGCTAGGACCTTAAGGAGCTGAGCAAAAAGAAAAAAAGGTCAGAAAGAACACTAAGCGAAAACGAAACAAGCGCGGGCGGGTGATGCGATGCGACAAATTTTACGCAGAAGAAGTTGCGGATAGAAGCTAGTATGATTATAATTCTACTAGCTTCTGCCCGCGACTTCATCCGCGTGAAATTTCACCCTCCTTCCCATTCAATCTCTTAGGGGTGGAATTTCGAAAAACCCTTTCTTAGTGGATACCTACTCTTCACAAAGAACATACCCTCCAAATTTCATGTCTCTAGGACCAGCGGTTTAGGTTGTGCGTTGATATATCAGTCAGTCAGGACATTGAATTTTATATATGTACAATATACGTAGATATAGGTACCTACTTGTTTCGGTCTCGAATCATAATTTGATCAACATTCAACCTGAAACTGACCTGCAAATCGGTTTGGGCCCATTCTGATTAAGGTGATGTAACGGAGCCTCTAATGGACGGTCATTATGATACCGGAGCTAAGCTAGTTAACAGGTCACGCGATGATTTTATTTCAAAGAATTTTATTTGGAACGATATAATGGCGCAGAGCGCTGTTGTGATTTTTTAAAGTCAAACGTTTTGTTAATTTAAGGAGGGTGCTGGATTTTCTTGTGTCAAAAGACGATATGATCTAATCATGTTTCCGGGGCCAACATGGCCACAGAGCCCAGAGATCGCACAAAAATCTCCTTTTTGTGCGATCTTTGGCTCCCCGAAAAAAGGGGAGGCCTTAGCCTTGTCACAATATAAGCTAACAAAAAAGAAAGTGAAAGACCAAAAGGGTAGAGAAAGGGCTATTTCACAGCAAAAATAATATGTAAATCACGTCAGTAAACAGGAAAACACATAAGGATTTTGTTAGAACCCCTCAACTCTTTTCGGCGAAATTAACGCTAAATAAACAAATAATAAAAGTCATCCTTCATGTTTTTGCAGCAAATAAACTTTGTGTGATTCTAACACAGAGCGAAATAAAGAACATACGAGTATAGCTATGTCGTTTAACACCAACCTGGCATTGTGTGTGTGCATCATAGATACTCGTATAATTATGTTTTTTTACATTTCTATGGCGTGCATGCTCCACTACTAGGCAAATTGCTCTTCTTAGACTAGGAAATACTCTTTATATAAAATAAAGCCTCCTTGAATCTCTGTTTTAATGGTTGGTATACTAAGTCAGGTACAGTCAGGGTTTGTTGTTAAGATATACAACTGTAAAAAAAAACACTACAAAGTGATAAATAACTTTAATTTCGGAAGTCGGTGTCGTTGGTTCGGCATATTCGTTTTTTGACAGTGACTTCCGAAATTAAAGTTATTTATCACTTTGTAGTGTTTTTTTTTTGAAGTTGGTAGGTTTATTTTTTGGAAAAACGTTTAATTTTTCACTTTTTAGTTGTACCTACCCGACATAAATTCAATTAACACTAGTGCATTGAAGAATTGAATGCACCGACTCGAAGAATCATCAAAATTCCCATAGAAATGCCGGAGATGCAGTACATTTATGCATATTACTTCGTACATAAGAATAATAACCTAGTGTATTGTATACTAAAACCTTCCTGAAAGTATGCAAATCACATTAATGAAAGAATGATCAAAATTGCTTCTTTACTTTTTGAGAAAATCGCGGACATATAAACATACACACATACATACATAAGGGTCGAATACAGAACCTCCCTTTTTTGAAGTCGGTTAAAAATAATGACAGTTATGATTTGAATGTTGTCCGTACATTTAAGTTGGTGTTCAATCCGCTTGACAATTTATTTCTCTGACTTTGCCTACCCATTATGGTGAATTAAAAATAAACGCGCTACGTAATTTTCAAAGCTCAATTTCATATTAATTATGATAGGTTCGAACCCAGACAGACACGTTACTTTGTGTAAATTATTTCATTAACCACTGCTCTCAAAAAGGTTAAAGAAAACATTGTGAGGAAACCATATCCTAGAACCCAAAATTCAAAGACATGTGACATTCACAAACCCGCTGGACCCGCGGGCCGCGTCCACGCGCGTACGGCCCACTCCTTCTCACAGAAACGAGGCCTGTGCCCTAGCAGTTGCAACATTATAGGCTGATTATGCTGTGGTAGGAAGGATTCTACAGATTCAAACAATTCCTGAGTCTTGTAAAATTAATTATATGATCATATTGAGCATACAGATAAAACAATCCGTAAGGGCCAATTTTTTTATCATTCTTTGTTCATAATAATGATATATGAGATCGAGTTACAAGAATGGGAATAAGTGCTGTTGGATACATTTTCAGGATTACCTGTTTTATTGTATTGTCATTTACTTGAGTGATACTCATTTGTTTGTCACTCGTACTTATTTTGTGTGATTTGTCTTATTTTGTATTGCGGTTTAAACGGTGACGACAGGTTGATTGATTCATAAAAAGAGTTAATTCATTGAATAAATCTAGTTTTAAGGAAATTGGTATTATTAATCTCTTAACTTAAATGATTGCTGGTAATCTTCAATCTTTTAATAAAAAAACGCTTACAGAAATTGGTATTTATTAAAATTCAGGTCAGACACTGTGGAGTTTTAGTGAGTTAGAGTCCCACATAACAGCACTATCTTCCCGTGGTAGTGCAGAATGCATGAGCACTTCTCCACGATAAAAAAAGAAATAACGTACGTTCCCGCGACCCCCAGCGTAAGTGTGAGATGGAACACTGGGGTGGTTTTTAGTCAGCAAGAGTCTGGCAGACCCCGCCGCTCGCCCCAGGGCGGCGGACATTCATGAGGACTTTCCACCCCGGAAACAAAAAAAAAAAGATTAGTTTATAGGGGGCGAGCATATTGCCAAAACATAATATCTAAAACGTTTTATAAATCATTATCTGCCCAGCCTTTTCTCAACTATATTGGGGTTCAGTCTAACAAGATGCAGCCGAATACGTATACTTACCCAAAAAATAAATGCGCATGAATTTTGTAGGACTTGTTCCTAAGGCTAACCATTGTTAGTTTACATGGAGCGACTGCCCATCTGACCTCCACAGCCCAGTTACTGGCTAATACGATACCCCTTGGTAAGACTGGTTCTCAGACTTTCGGGCTTTTGACGACCCGTAACGTCTGCCAAATATCCACGAATGACAGTCGGGACCAACGGCTTAACGTGCTTTCCGAGGCACGGAGGGGTCTTGATATGTAAAGATGGTCACTCATCCACGGCCCAACCGCGGCCAGCGTAGCTTAACCTGATGGACCGGCCAGTGTGGCTGTTATACCTAGCCACAAGCCCCGTTTATAAATAAAAAGCTTATATGTTTTCCGGAACACTTTGGTTTAAAGTTAAAAGTAGTTAGGTAATCCGCTGTCGACAAGTTTACTTTCCCCACTTAACTGTAATAAGCTGAACTTGTTATTTAAACTCCGGGATAAAGTACTTAAACTGTGTACTTTTTTACTTCTGAATACTAAGCGTAGTTCTTAGTGGTTAGCTGTTTAAGTAAAAAAGTCCGATTCTTCGTCTCTTGACTTAGATTCTTCGATGTTTGTGTCTCTTAGTCAAGAGACACAAACATTGCACTTTTGGTTTGTTTTAATTTTTATTTCTTTGCATGCAGTAAGCAAATAGTAATAGTAGTAGAGCTATGGTGGCCCAGTGGTAACGGCAGTCCTGGGTTCGAACCTAGTCAGGCACTATATTTTGTGTACAGTCAGTTATAGCAATTAGCTGACCCACTTTAGCGTGAACGGTTTCGATTTTTTAGAATACGAATCGATAGAATTTTATCATTCTTTTATATTTTATTTACTTTGCTCAAATAAATAAAATATATAAGAATAATAACTGACTGTAAGTACCTAGACGTACAACGAATTGATCTTTTAAGGGTTCCGTTTTTCCTTTTGAGGTACGGAACCCTAAAAATACTACAAAATATACAATAGGCGGCCTTATCGCTTTCTGCGATCTCTTCAAGGCAACCTTGGAATGGACAGTGATTGCGTGATCATAAAAAGTGGGGTTACTAGCAAAAACTTTATAAATAAACCAGACACACTAAAATAGAAACAAACAAACGCCTACACATAAACCTACATCACTTTGCAGAGGATCAGAGGATATTTACGTTTACCTTTCGAAAATAAAAATAAATGACCAAGTCGTTTCTGGGAAAATTTTACGGTTCCGTAGGTGAAATGGAAAAACAAATGCCATTGCTATCGTAGTCTGTTTGTCTGTGTATGATGGCACACAGCAAATATAATGGTTTATTTATAAACGTTACTTAAAGTTAAGTTATGATTTTTTTTAATTTATTTATTTCCAACTTACATCTATCCTTACAGGGAAACCTATTGCGATAGTTTACATTTTTATCTAAACTCTTATCCTAACTTATTACTAATTCCTTATTATACTTAAATTTTGTAACTTATTACAAACAAAGCATTCTTTGTAAACTCACTTAGAGAGCAACAGAATAGGTCCGTGTCACTAGCTATGAGGTCGAGAGTGCGGAGTGCACACGTCAGTGGCGCATCACGCGCGCGGCTCCACCAGCAGCCGTGGTTGTCGTCGTTGCCGCACGTACAGACGCCAGCACATTAAGCTAACCGAAACTGTCAAATTTTCCCAATCAACCTTATACTTTTGCGATAAAGTTGAAAATCTATTAAAGAAATTTGACAGATGGTAGAAGCTTGATGTGCTGGCGTCTGTACCTGTCCGGAACACACATACCTATGTGCCCTAATATTATTATGTCCGCATTATGTACCTTCCCTCTAAGTACTTTGAACATGTATGATAGCTACTGTTTAACCGTAAATTTTGACTCTTTTGATTTTTGTTTCTCTTAACTTTAAGTATCGTTAGTTAATAAAGGGCATAATCTTGTTTTTTTTTTTTAAATTCATAAAACAAAAATATTGGACCAAGTTTTTACAAGAATTTTCATTTTCAATGTCGTTTTTTTGTAATAAAGCCTCTCGGTAATTACTCTAGAATAGACAAAATTACAAATTAATTTATTCATTGATGTATTTTCTAACAAAAAGTATTGCTTCAATTACAAATTTTCATTGACATAATAATACAGACAGTTCCCAAAAGGAGCTGAGCATAGTGCCGAGTTCAATAAATGATGTTTATTCCGTAAATTGGTTATAAATAACACTAGCTTCTGCCCGCGACTTCGTCCGCGTGAAATTTCACCCTCCCCCCATTCACCCTCTTAGGTGTGTAATTTCGAAAAGCCCTTTCTTAGTGGATACCTATTCTTCACAAAGAACACACCCTCCTTTCATGTCTCTAGGACCAGCGGTTTAGGCTGTGCGTTGATAGGTATATCAGTCAGTCAGGACTTTGAATTTTATATATATAGATTAGGTACACGTACTAGTTTCGTTTTTAACTATACTCTGATTTTTAATTTGCTACACCAAAATGACAGCTGCCATTATTGCATTAATGTCATGTTGACAAAAAAAGGTCGATCGCAGTTGTCATTTTAGTCTAGAAAATTAAAAATCAAAGTTTAAATAATTTCGATTCTACAGTTAATATTAGGTGCGTACACTATTAGGTAATTTGTATTCTATTAGTATTGTGTGCCACCCAGCGGGGTAATTGCGTAACACACTAACAGTAGGAATGGCTTTCATTTTGACAGTTCAACAACATTCATTGTGCTATTTACCTTGTTGAATAGACAAATTTTTCGTACATATGAAGCAATGGATCAGCAATATCTATCAAAATGATTCAGATTATATTGTGTTACGCAATGGGTGCTAGGTCAAATATATTTATTCGTAATACTTATTATCTTTCTAAAATACAGAACCTATAGCGCAGTTTCAATACAAACTTTACTTGGTTTTTTGACAGTTAAGGGGATGCTGACCTCAGCATCTTGTAAGTAATTAAACAAGGTGACACGAAGACGATGACTTGTGTTTTTAGGACGCTTGTGGTTAAAGGGGACCTTTGGAGATAACGCGGACGTAGCAAAATGGATTATTAGGGGCGGATCCGATGGCAGTTAGGGCGTGGGAGGATTTCTGTGGTTAAGATCAGAAATTACCCTCGCGGTTTTACAAAATTTTGGACTGTCTGTAGAGCATCTTTCATTTGTTTTTTCAATTTGGTTCGCTCTAGACGAGGGAAATATGTAGATGCTGTGGCAAAATATTAGAAAAGTTGATTGCGGTGCTGACATTCCAAACATACCTAAATTCAGGGAAATTAATTCTTTAGCACTAGCTTCTTTAGCACAACCATTCCAGATTACTTAAAAGTTAACTTTAAAATGCGTAATAAAATAAATAATTTTATCTACACCCATGCTATAAATCCTGTATAAAAGTTTCTGAAACAGTTAGCTTATTGCCAACACTAAAACAACCAGTGTCATAGTAACCATAATATCATCCAAACAAGTGTTATAATGTGGTACTAAATTTCATTATGCAACTCCTTTACAAAAAAAAAAAGAACATTGTCATGCACGCGCGTTTCACTACCACAGCGCCGTAATTTAAAAAATAACGTATAGGTTATTCGAATTCACGTCGTATCCCGCCAGCCGGCATTTTTGTTCGATATTAGTATTGCAAAAACCTGTTTCAGAACCTTTATAGAGGATTCATATCATGGGTGTAGATAAAGTCTTGTACGCAACTGTAAGATATTAAAACACTCATGTAATACTATTATCACTCGTGTTTTAATACCCTTTATTATACAACAGTTGCATAAATAACTAATATCGACTGCCTTATCTTATTGAGTTATCTTATTTATGACTTCTTACAGTGTATTAGTTTTGAAAATATTAAAAAACAATAAGAAGTTACATAGGAGCCTTAAGTGCTAGATTTTTACAAATTATTCGGACCCAACACTACGATTCCCTGTGTCGTGGGGTCCAGTCTCTTCCCATAACGATGCTTGTAATGTGAATATATGCAGATTACATAATATATTGCATAATCAGACTCACAGAGAAAAGGCGTGTGTCCCAGCGGTGGGCTTTCCCACAGCTGGAACACAGGCTTCCTCTACTTTTTTTAGTTTTTAGAGGTTTTTGTTTATTTAATTTTTTATATACTTTTAATTTTTCTACTACTGTGTTTAGTTTCGTTTGTACGAGTCTCAATAAATACTTTTTCGTTCTTTCTTTCATAAATATAATAATTTTCTCCAAACCCTAACAACTAGGCTTTCTATAACTACCCCGTATTATTTTCATACAATCTAACATATATTAGAGAGGACAAAGTTGTTCATAGTTGGAACAGGAATCCTAATTGAACAAGTTGGGCTCTGTTGGTAATTCTGTAAGGGGACAGGGGGATGGGGTCACAATTTTCTCCACGATCTCTCTATAGAGGTTTTAATAACATTTAAATATTAATAGGTACAGAACCGGTCGAAGTAGAGGTGCTTGGGGGAGGCCTATGTCCAGCAGTGGACGTCTTTCGGCTGAAATAATTATGATGATGATCAATAGGTAGAGTTGAACTTTGTTTTGGGGTATAGTTGGGAAAAAAAGTTTGGCAGCGAATTTAATAAAGTATGGCTAATAACGAATTTGCTGACGGCTATAGGCGTCACAACAGCAAAACTTCTAAAGCCGGGTCCAGACGTGTGTAATGTGTAATGTAATGTAACGCGAATTCTGCGTGTGGATGACACTGCGAGCATTACATGTAATACTCGCGCTGATCCATCAACTGTCAGTTTTTAGCGCGAACACAAAGGCTCGCGCAGTCGAACACACAGGATTCGCGTTGTGTTCGTATGCCACACTTATCGCATTACATTACATGATACATTACTTTACACACGTCTGAACCCGACTTTAAGTGTCTCGTTCAGTGTTAGTGAAAGAATTAACTACCAGATTTATATATTCATACTTTAGAATTAGAAGATATTGATGCTCATAAACAAAGCTAAAAATTAAATAGTTTTAATGGTAAATTTCATCAAACTTTTATACATAGAATAACTCATAAACTGAGAAAAATTTAATGTTTGACCACTTTTGCATACTATAACTGTCAGACATAAATTTTATTCCAAATCCGGATAAAAGATATCTATCTGACTTTGGTAAAATCAGCCAGAACTTGTGACAACAAAACTAAAACTACTTCATTATTCATTTGTTAAACTAGACTACTAAATGAATTCAACTGACATAACCAGAAATCTATGAACCATAAACAAAAAACTACACCTCTACAGGACCATAAACTAGAGGTTAATAAAAAAAGTAAAAGTATAACAATAAACCCTTATTTTTGGTTTTGGTCGTAGTAAAAACATAAATCTATTATTTTGATCTAGATACTGCTATAAAACTTTATTTATTCCAATAATATAACGCTTGTTGTCTTCATTGGAGGATATACAGAGGTACTGAAACCCACATTTTGCTGAAAATCATATCAATGTATATAATTTATTTTATTTCGGGGTTGGTCCGTGGATGGCTGACCATAATATTTACATACCAAGACTCCTCCGTGCCTCGGAAAGCGTGTTACGCAGTTTGTCTGGGGCTGTCATTCGTGGATCTTTGACAGTCGTTACGGGTCGTCAGTAGCCCGAGAGTCTGACAACCAGTCTTACCAAGGGGTATCGTATTACCCAGTAACTGGGTTGTGGAGGTCAGATAGGCAGATGCTCCATGTAAAATACATTCGCTGCATCCGGAAAGACTGGAAGCCGACCCCAACATAGTTAGGAAAAGACTATGCAAATGATGATGATTAAAAGTAGATGGATGAAAGTGGCAGAATGCAATTGAAGAAGTATTTGTCCAGCTGTAGAAAGCTGGTGGTAATATAATTTACCGAACATTTGGCTTCTCAACAACAGTTGCAATATAGGGTCTGTTAAATTAGTCTCTACAAACGATTGCAAACGCTATCCTGACCTAGAAACAGAACTCAAAAATTACAAAAAAACAACTAAGCTCTAAATCAATCCACCAATATTTATTCGCTTCATTGAAAAAACATCTTATTTTGACAGCGGCGAGAAGTGGCCCTGAAAACTCAAGATTCAAGTATACAGTGGTTTCGGGTTGGCATTGATGAATTACTTGGAGCATTCATAGTACTTATTTGAAGAGATTATTATCCTTAGGAAAGCAGTGGTGGTCCGGTGGTAACAGCCACGATTTATGACTTGTAGGTCGTAGGTTCAAAACCAGACAAGCACTTTGCTTTGTGTAAATTATTTCATCACCACTGCTCTCAAAACGGTGAGAAACATCGTGAGGAAACCGGCATGTCTTAGATCCAAAAATCGAATAGTTGTGACATCCACCAACTCGCACTGGGCCCGCGTGGTGGATTAAGCGGGCTCTCATCTCACAGAGAGAAGACCTGTGTCCCTATAGTAGGAAAATTATAGGCTGATAATGCTATGCTTAATGCTACATAGACATAAACTTCTAACTAAATATTCTTGTCTGAAGAAATGCAAACATGAAGTATAGGGGAAAACTGTGTCCTGGAGATCTTTTATATTTATTGTAGAGATTTGCATCACGTCTTGATAGGTAAAAATTATGCAAAAAAACAATTCTTAAAATTAAAACTCGACGGGAAACATTTTTTACAGCCAAGTTAAAGCGACAATTTTGTCTCAGATGAATTGTTTAATGACATTATTTCCTGAAAAAAAAAAATTGTCAACATTTTTTTCTTTATAAACAGAAAGGAACAAGATTGAAAACCCTTTCATTTTGCAGTTTACAGCGACGAAAAGTTACTTTGAAAATAATTTAAAATTAATTCCTCTGATTTATATTCCATGTATTAAACTTTGCACATAACAACGCTGTCACGCACACCAGCCCTATCATAGGCTTGTTTGTATAAAGCAGCCATTTGGGTTTTTACGACGTACATACGCAGGGTTGCCAAATGTGCTCATGAAAAAGAGATCCTGCTTCGATACGGAGAAAAAAAATATGTAAATGATTTTTTTATATTTGAATATGTCTGAGGAATCAACCTGCCGATGATTAGATTTCAAGACAGGTTGGTTCACAAAGGGGGCTTTGTTTTAGAACCGATTGTCTTGTGGTGAAGTTTAAGCATTGCTTTACCTAAGACAAAGAAGAAAGGAAGATAAGCCAATTCTGATTGAATGGAAAACAAAAGGCCAATGTGACAGAATGTTTCTGAGGAAAAAATGTAGGCATTTTTTTTGTATTTTCCTTCAATGAATATCTGAATCAACATTCAGACATTCATTGAAGGAAAAATACAACTTACCAAAATTGGTGTAACAAGTTATTTTTTTGATATTTTTTTTTATTGTAATATGTACCCGCTCTGGACCCCGATCACGCCGTTATGAACTTGTGATCACATTAGAGGAAATTTCATTTATATTTACGCAAGTATTAACCTAAAATATACAGACTAGTACGAGTGCTACTTATTCAATACACTTCATATTATAATTTTTCCATGAAAACTAGTCACATGAAGGATCAAAAAGGTACTTCGGTCATATAAAATTGCTTTTAAAAGGGTACCGTTATACGTTAGATGTATTCATTGAATTATGCAAACATTCGCCACGGGTGGGCGAGACCTAACATTTTACGGGTTGTAACATAATTAAATTCTAAAACCGTATGTATATTTCGTACCGTCTATCTTTGAAAGAAAGCTCGCCATGCTGTAAAAATATTTGACGTCATCCCAACATTTAAATTAACGACAAAAACTTGGGAACCGCCGAACTTTGTCAATATGGCGGAACAATATGGCTGAACAATTTTAATAATCCACGAATGACGCCACGAATGGACGCGTTTGCAATTTTTTCATAGCTTTGTCGAACGTTTAACGCGTTAAACTTGAGCGATGACTCACATTTTTGTTTGAATACATGCCTGTTATTTTTTTCCGTTGGAAAATTTATTAAATAAATTCCTTTTGCTTTATTTTTAATGATGAAGTTTTATTAGAATGATTTATTTTTCGGTACAGAGCTGACTCGTGACGTCGGTGTCAGAGCCAGGAATGCTGTTTTTAAAAGCACATCATATGACGCATGAGTCTACTGACCGAAACTGTAGAACCTACAAAAAAGAATCCCTCTATAAAGAATCCAGCATGTAGGTATACAGATGCAAAAATGTTTTGTTTTCTAAAGAACAAGAGGGATGTTATGCTATACGAATTTATCGAACATTGTGCCCATGAATCTTGTTTTTCACTGGGTTATGTTTTTCTACGGAGAAAGGAAAATGTTGCCTCCATTTTATAACCGTAAGGCGCTTGTTTGTATTACATTGACTTCCGCGATTTCAATTTCGGTAAACATTGTAGGAATATGAAAACACGACGACTATATTTTTGGAGCTTCGTAGAATCTTTATCTCGTGATTTTTGGTAAGATCGACATAGACTTTGATGTAAGCCAAATCATAATAATGGCTGAATAGGTAATAAATATAGTCATTTTATTATCTGACGTAATATGGATGTCTTTACTGTGAATTGTGGAACAGTAATTATAAACTCAAATAGCAAGTCTAACAACGTTTATTGTACGATAAGTCTTAAAACATTGGCATGACAGTTTTAACAAAGACAATCTTAATTTGTTCATAAACTTAAGTATTTGATGTTTACTATACCAACATTCTCCCAACTGGACCAAGATTCCAAGATGGGTCTTGGAAGCACAAACCAGTTTTGGGTATAGTGTTGTATTGGTGAGTCCATCAGCTGCCATCATGTCCGTCTGAATGTGTTCCACACCAATGTGTCCTGCAGCAACTTTATCACGAACAAAATGGTGCCTCACATCATTATGCTTCGACCTGGAATGGTAAGCATCGGAACCAGAAAGTCTTGTAGAACTTTGTTAAATGAAAAAAATAATTTTGATGAATTTTTGTGTAAAAACTACAGGCTTTCTGGGTTTTATAAGAGTTGTGGTGGATAGCAGTACTAGTTAGGTTGCCGATATAAAAAAATAAAATAAACAGAAATATTTAAAAAAATTGTGGTCATGGTAGTCAGAAAGAAAGATTTCAATGTATTTTTGTAATTTCCAAAAAAAATATTAATACTAATATAATAAATAATTAAAATAATCTATCTATCTATGTATATATAAATAAAAAGAAAAGCCCTGACTGACTGACTGACTCATCAACGCCCAGCCCAAACCCTTGCACCTAGAAAGCTGAAATTTTGCACAGAGGTTCCCTTTATAATGTAGACAAGGAATAAGGAAGGATTTTTCACGAATACTTATCTATGTAAATTATGAAGTTTGGCATGTTTTGTTTTTCTAAACTACCCTAAAGAGGGAGATTGGGTTTGTCAAATTGAGTATGGAAGAATTTTAATGC
Organism: Hydraecia micacea; assembly: GCA_914767645.1. Lineage (NCBI taxonomy): Eukaryota > Metazoa > Arthropoda > Insecta > Lepidoptera > Noctuidae > Hydraecia > Hydraecia micacea. Next base: position 12,085,804 of record OU611780.1, read on the forward strand.
GCAGTCCATTTAACTCGAAACTCACTATGTAAGACCAAAATAAATTAAAGTGGTTCAGGGTGTCTCGAAAATCTACCCCTAACGGGGTGACTACTCCTCGTCAATATCACAGTATTTTATTACGTGACTTGATTAATTGGAAAATTTGGTAAGTATAAAATATAATCTTTAAGTTAAGTTATAGAAACATACCAGATCATTTTTTAACCCCCCCCCCCCCCCCCCCCCCGGGGAATAAAAAGAGGGGATACAGTTTATATGAAAAATCTTATTCATTAGGTTAATAAACTTGATAGGTTAGATAAATATGTAACCCGCTGTCGGATTAATTCGACACTCGGTACTAATAAAACAAAAAAATAAAAAATGTGTGTGTTTTTCAAAAATCGACTCCTACCAAGATGGAAAAGGGTAGTGGATTTTACTATTTGCTTCCATTAACTCGAAAATGGGTATTGGTCTTTGAGTCAAATTATGAACACATCCCAAACGATTTTTCAAAATTCCACAAAAATAAATAAATTATATTTTTTTATAAGTAGGTACTTAATTATTAATATTTTTACTTTACATGTCTCGGGACCATGGGGTCCCGGTCCTTTGGAAAGCGTACGAGGGGCCGAAGCCAATTCACAGAGGCCCCTTAGGAAATTTTAATGAAATGTACATGGCACCAACCGACGATTATCCCTGTATGCACTATACAAGTCCCCTCAAGGATAACCCCCGGTTGGTGTGAGACTATTGCAGGATATGGAAAGATAAAAAGTTGGACTATGGGTTTGGGTGGCTAAAGTGGACTGGTCACGAAGAACTATGGAAGAACTATGAACCCTGCCTGATCAATGTTTTATCTATACGCAGATAAAATGGCAGGGGGTGACTTGCACACTCAATAACGGGCGGAAACGGTCGCTAGCACATAGTGACGTAGCGACAAGGGGACAACATGTCCTGAGGTGCTTATGAGGAGTGGAGAAGTATTGCACAGCTGTCAGGACAAATCCGTAAGTACAGTCAAGATCCCTACCAGCATCTTACTGGAATACTTCCTTTCTCCGAGCATGTTTGCTTTTGCGATTCTCCACTCAAGCCGGCCAATACAGGCAAGAATGAGGTGGGAGCTCTGTTCCTCGGCAAGCCAGAGGTGAGGAACAAGACTTCCCCCGGGAGATAGGTTCCGTGGGGTCACTACTCCCCAACAGCTCGCCACATGCTGCCCTGAGGGTTTCTGTATCTCTCTTGGTCTAGCTCCTCACCTTAGACCTGTTCCGGCAAAGTAAACTTATTTAATATTTTTTTCTTTTTTGAAGCCGACTTTTCTTAATATCCCAGATTCTTCGAAAGCATTTTGTAAGTTCGTCCATACTTCTTTGGATGACTTCACATTTTCAATATGAATGTATACCTACAATTGTTTGATTCAACCAACAAAATGATTTTGGACTTAGCTTTTACATCATTCTTCACGTTGACATCGGTGCGGGGATCGACACATTCCCATAATCGTTCATATTCTAGATAAATGATTTAAGGTGAATGCGCAGTGGTAGACCGCGAAATTAAAATTTACTTAAGTTTTTCGCAATTTGCAGATCAGTGTCAGGTTGTATTTTGATCAAAATTTGATTCGCGACTATAACAGGTACGTATTTACAGAATTATAATCATTAATACATCTTTCTAAGTTAGATTTGTACCACGACAACAAATCTCTTATGGAAAACTGCTTAGTGGTACAAATCTAACTTAGAAAGATGTATTAATGATTCTAATGATTATAATTCTATAAATACGTACAGTAAGGCATCAATTTTGCATAAGCATATTAAAGTTCAAATTGCTGTGATAATACCGGCCGCCTCGCGCCGCAGGCCACATCTGTGTGTGTAAGTCGAACACGCATTGGCTAGCGTGAGCGTCACAGTATAAATATCTTTCTACTGTCCTAGCGTCGAACGAAACAAAACATATCGTCGCTTTTACGCACACGGTACTACGTAATTACACATAACCTTGGTGGGTTCATACTACTACTCAAATTCACTTCATCATAGCAAGTATAGATAGCTGGTAACGTAACCTAATGGTTTAGCAAACGTGAAAGTCTGCGTTCCAATCTCGAGATGAGACTATTATTTTTCTTTTCAACAATTATCTTTTTCGTTTTTTTTTTTTTTGTTATTCAATAGAGATAATAAAAGATAATAACAATGTAATAATTTTTATGTTTTTATTATTATATTGTTATGCTTATGTTATATGGGGTTAAAAATAAAAATGTTTTATGCTTAAGTGATTTCAAAATGTTTATTCGTTATAAACAGTCATATTTATTAGGACTTATTGCGGTTATAGCTTAAGTATTCATTTTCATTATGAAAAGAAGATTGAAACTAAACCTCAAAATAATCCTTATTAATACGGATATGACACAATTTTATTTTAATATTACTAAAATCAATTTATAACTTAATACTTTGTATTGTTCTTGTTTATTATTTCCAATCAAATATTATGTTTTTGAGCTGGTTTTCGTTTGCACGGCGAATGCTTCGTAAACACTTGTTGAATAATTCGGCAAAATATCTCGGAAACCAATTGTTTCATATTCACTGACCAGCTGGGCCTTCCACTTCGCTTTCGACTGGCAAGGCTACCCTCTTCCTTATATCTTTTGACCCTCCGACTCACAGTAGGTAATTTCTCTAAAACAAAAAAGGAATACTGTTAAGCTACTAGCAAAATGATAAAATATTATTACAATTTTGAAACAAAATTATTTTGAAAATAGAAATGTTACAAAATGATTATATATTATAATATTATTCTTAATATTATATTCATCATTCCAAAAGTAAATAAATAAACTTTAGGAAATATATTTTTTTTTTCTATTTAGGGCTTATGGTAGGTAAATATAAAACATTTAAAAAAATAACTACAAGGATCATAATTTATACTTTAATTAGATAAATGTTCCATAAAATAATGAAATCATAATACTCACAGTCAGTCCGGTTTCATCAAATATTTGTGATATAATAATAAGTCCATATTTACGCAGCGCGATAATATCAGCAGCTATCATCTCGATATTTAAATTTGCTTGCATTTCAAAATGAACTACAACAACGCTAATAGATTAAACACACTTCACATATCAAATTATCCACCAACCAAGAAGCAACAACATTCTATTTAGTCGGGGACTAGCGGTGAATGAGTTAAGCATCTGTCTACCTTATGTTTTATTTATTTAGATTTCTGTGGGTATAATCATAAAGTTTTATGAACTATGTGAACAAGACGAACATGACACGGAACTATATTCGAGTAATTTTAAAGAATGGCAGGGTGTAGGAAACGGGAATGATAGTCTGAAAGAAGATAAAAAGAAGATTTATAAAGAATGGAAGAGAAAGGCAAAAAAGGCGGTAGCAGTTTCGAGGGCTAAGGCGCAGGAGAAGTTGTATGACTCACTGGACAGCCCTAGAGGCCAGAAGGAGCTCTACCGGATTACAAAAGCAAGAGAAAGGAGAACGAGAGATATAATTCACATCAAATGTATGAAAGTTGACGCAGGTAAGGTTCTGTCCAAAGATGACGAAATAAAAGAACGATGGAAGGTTTATTTTGAAAAACTAATGAACGAAGAGAATAAATGGAATGGTGTGCTCAAAGAGGTACAAGTAAATATGGGTTTGGTGAGGGAAATTAGCGTGGATGAAGTAAGAAAGGCAGTCCAAGGTATGAAAAATGGAAAGGCTATGGGCCCAGATGATATACCAGTAGAAGTATGGAAGTGTTTAAAAGAAGATGGATGTATGTGGCTGACTTTATTCTTCAATAAATTGTTGCATGAAGGAGGGATCCCACAAGAATGGTGCAATAGTTCGCTAGTGCCCATCTTCAAGAATAAAGGTGATGTACAGGACTGCAACAACTATCGAGGGATAAAGCTCATGTCACATAGTATGAAGGTATGGGAGAAAGTAATAGAGAAAAGATTGCGAGAGGAGAGTGAGATTACCCCAAACCAGTTTGGGTTTATGCCAGGTCGAGGAACAATGGACGCCACTTTTGCACTCCGCCAATTGTGCGAGAAGTACAGACGTGCACACAAGAACTTGCACATGGTGTTCATTGATCTGGAGAAAGCGTATGATAGAGTACCTCGGGATGTGCTGTGGTGGGCCTTGAAAGAGAAAGGTTTGCCCGGGAAGTATGTAGAGTTAATTCGTGCTATGTACAGTCAATCTTGTACCTACGTCCGGTCGGCTGCTGGCAATACCGACAAGTTCAGTGTGGCTGTAGGCTTGCACCAGGGATCGGCTTTAAGTCCTTACCTCTTCCTGTTGATTATGGACGCTCTTACGTCGGAAATCCAGGAGGAGGCACCCTGGTGCATGTTGTTTGCCGATGACATTGTCCTTGTCGGTGAAGATGGACCTGAGATCCAGAGCAGATTGGAGAAATGGCAACAGAAGCTGGAGAATGTTGGCTTGAAAATCAGCAGAACCAAAACCGAACATATGTTCTGCGATTTCGGCGGTCTCTCCAGTTTTGGAGCCATAGCGCTTGATGGCGCACTTCTCCCAGTCTGCTCCGACTTTCGGTATCTCGGTTCACTTGTGCAAAGCGATGGCGAAGTAGATCGGACGGTTAAGCACAGAATTAACACTGGATGGATGAAATGGCGGCAGGTCACGGGAACAATCTGCGACTCCCGCATTCCCCTTAAGCTTAAGGGGAAGATATATAAAACAATGATTAGACCTGCTGTCTTGTATGGATCAGAATGTTGGGCCACAAAAGGGATGAATGAAAGGCAACTGCATGTAGCAGAGATGAGAATGCTAAGAGGGATGTGTGGTGTTACACGAATGGATAGAATAAGAAATGAGTACATAAGAGGAAGTTTGAAAGTGGCACCGGTAACGGAAAAGTTGTGTGGAAATCGGTTGTCATGGTATGGGCATGTGATGCGGAGGAATGAGGAAAATGTCGTGAGGAGAGTTTTGAGTATGAATGTCGATGGCTATAAGGGTAGGGGAAGACCAAAAAAACGATGGATGGAATGTGTGAATGATGATATGATTAGAAAGGGGGTGACTACCGAGATGACGTCTAATAGAGAAGTATGGAAGAAAAAGATATGTTGCGCCGACCCCAAATAAATTGGGATAAGGGCAGGAGAATGATGATGCGAGTGTGTGTGTCTAATTACTCATTAAAAGAAGGTCGTAAGTTAAACTAAACGTCAAGCTATTGCATTGTGACTTTGCCTATGGACTTTTGGAGCCTACTGTACCTACCTGTTATAGTCGCGAATCAAATTTTGATCAAGATACAACCTGACACTGATCTGCAAATTGCGAAAAACGTAAGAAAATTTGAATTTCGCGGTCTACCACTGCGCATTCACCTTAACTGCAAACATCCACTTAGAATAATTTTCTTGACCGGCTAATCATTCGATTTGAAGGCTAGACGTAGCCATTTTCTCGGGTCGAAACGTTCGATGAAGTATTCGCAAATTATAAATATTAACGAGTGTACTTATAACAATAAATATTAAACTTTGAATCTATTTATGTTAACGGGACGGCCCATAACCTGTGGAAAAGTAATTATAAACTCAAATAGAAAGTTTAACAATGTTAATTGTACGGTAAGCCTCAAAACAGTGACTTGACAGTTTTATCAAAGACAATCTTAATTTGTTCATGAACTAATGAGTATTTGATGTTTACTATTCCAAATATACAATATTTTATAAAATAATCATTTTGAGGTCGAAGACCGGCAAAAGCTGAGAGGAAAATACTCGTCCCAACTCAAAACTAACAGAAAAGGGTCGCTTTTTAAACACGAAAGTTAAAACCAAGAGTAAATAAAAATTTCGACAACTCTTATATTGAACCGGCTTCAAAATAATATTTTTTTATTTTGAATCAATAGGAATGAAATTCGATTTACTTCAGCTGTAAAAATCAAAGGGATCAAAGGATTCATTGATTAATTGAAAACAGCTGATATGAGAGATGCAATATGGAATCTCCAAGCCAAGCATCGTTCATAATTGGCGTGTACAGGAAATACTATTGATTCCTGTAAAATTAATTGTTGTGTTTATTTAGACTACTTCGTTGGCTTAGTGGTCGCAAGTGCTACTGCTGAGCATGAGGTCCTGGGTTCAATTCCCGGGTCGGGCAGTGTTATCGGGTTTTTCTATCTGGAATTCCTCAGTAGCAGCCCCTATTCTGGATTTATGCCCGGTTGATGGCAATTGGCTCACCCCATATTACATGGGACTCAAACATCATCATCATCATCTGCCTAGCCTTTTCTCAATTATTTTGAGATCGGTTTCCAGTTAAACTGGATGCAGCTGAATACTTACTAGTATTATTTTACATGGAGTGACTGTCTATCTGACCTCCACAACCCAGTAACTGGATAATACCTTGGCAAGACTGGTTGTCACACTTTCGGGCTTCTGACGACCCGCAACGACTGTCAAAGATCCACGAGGCAGGCACGGAGGGTCTTGGTATATAAAGATGGTCACCCATCCATGGAACAACCGTGGTAAGCGTAGCTTAACCTGATCGATCGACCCGTGCATCTGTTATTACTTAGCCACAAGCCCCTATTCCATTTTTTCTTTCCCTAAAAACCTTGTTCGGACTTTACAATAAAACAAGGCGCGCCACCTAGCGGCAACTATCAAGACTAGAGTTGGCGTGTTTTGACAGAGTCGGGACGTTTCCGCTCGGTTACGAGGTTGAAGAAAACGCGTCAAGTGGCGCATTCCTTATCCTGGTGATCCAGCAGGCAGACGCTCCGGAACTGTCCTACGTTTTGTTGAAACCATCATCATCATACCAGCTTGTTATTGTCTAATAGTAGTTGAGTTGTGTACCTACAGTGTGTGATTCGTTAGTGTGATTAATTTTTTCGTAAAATTATAATCTGATTTGAACTGTAACAGTTTTTCTATTGCGCAATAACCAACACTGCCCATAATGGTACGCCCACAGTACTTAGTTAAAATGTGCCTGATGATAACGAGACATACATACCGTCTCTGTTATCAGAAGTCCACACTTCTGATAACAGAGACGGTATGTATGACGGTATGTATGACCCTCACGCCCCTAGTCGCCGCAGGAGACGCCCTGGGCGTCGGGAATCGACAGCCGATTCAGCGGCGGTCCATGGGTCGACGGCGCGTTGTGTTCCACGCGCGCCTCAAAGAGATGTCAGCACTAACTGACGGGGTCCGCTAGGGCCGATGCCTGCCAGGGTCGCGGGTTGTTCGAAAGAGATACCGTGGCCCAGGCAACTGATGGAACACGGGTGGGTCTTAGTCAGTAAAGACACGCCCTCCCGCTCCGCTCAGAGCGAGAAGTAATTTGATAATTTACCACCCAAAAAAAAAAGGCATGTTAATTACAGGTAACCAATTTTGAGCTTGTTTTCTCTACAAAATATTAGGTACCAATGATGAGTAGGTATTAATGTATTTTATTTGGGTACGTATCAAAATCCCGAAAGTTCATAATACCTATGATTGAAATACCGACGTCCAAAACACCGAAATTCAAAATACCGAAAGTTTTAAATGCCGATAGTCGTTATATCGAAACACAAAATACCGATGTTCAAATGCTCGAAAGGACGAAATCCCGAATGGACGAAATCCCGAATAGACGAAAGATTAGGTTAATTATTAAAAAAAAAAAATTGTTAGGTTAGGTTAGGTTAAAACTGTGACCCCTACGCACGAGCCGAGCGAGCGAAGCGAGCGGTGCCGCGGCAGCGGCCGGCGAGTGCCAGAAACGACAGGATTATATAGAAAAAAATTACTTTTACACAAAATATGGGCGCCAGAAACGACTTGCGCTAATAGAAAAAAAGAGATTATTTTTAGTAGGCTACCTGGAACCGAACTAGTTAGAGAAGATTAATTATTAAAAAAAAATTAGGCAACTTTTAAGTGTTTTGAGGTTAGGTTTACAAAAAATAGTTTTTCTCGTAAACAGTGACAATTTCGGGATTTTGAACTTCGGGTTTTTAAACTTCGGGATTTTAAACTTTCGGGCAAATGAACTTTCGGGATTTTAAACTTTCGACCAAACAACCATTCGGCGTTTCAATTTTCGGGATTTCGTCCATCGGTATTTTAAAATTCGGTCTTTTAAAATTCGGGATTTTGATACGTACCCATTTTATTTACTTGGTCAACCAACAATTGTTTACACTAATCTACAAGCAATATTAAAACATGCGTATAAGCTCTACACAGTGCAACAATTACTTATAGGTACACAAAAGAAAACAATGATCTTTAATCTTTATGAATATATCATTATAATATATTTTTATAGATAAAGAGAAAACACTAGCACTGATAACCAAGCTTGATCAAGACGGGTTGGCGAGTTCAGATTTATATTGACTATAAGTCCAGGTTTCCTCATGATGTTTGTCTTTCACCGATGTCAAAAATGTCCAAGATAAACTCAGAAAGTACATACGAATTGAAAAAGTCACTTGGTATTTGCCCGGATTTGAACTGACAACCTCGTGCATGAGAGGCGAGGCCTTAATCACTGGGCTATCATGACATAAACTTTTTATTATAAACGGAAAGTTAGAAATATTTGAACTCATATCGGTAAAAACCGCTTTAGATTTCCATTTCCATAAAAAGTTTCATATCCGCCACAAATGCCGAAATTTTATCTCTTAAAAGATACTTCGATAAACTCATTCCGCTATCAAGATAAGATCCTTTTAACTTTTGAAATATAATTAACACAGATACCTACTTAATTTTGCAAAGATTTACGAAGTTTAATTTTCTGACCGAATTTGTAAACACTTCTTGTTGAATAATTTTAATACAGTCTAATAGGCAATCTTTCGCTAGCAAGTGTTTGAGGTATTTTTGCCTTAAGGATGATTTTCACCAAATGTCTCGCGTTGCATCGGATCGGAAAGGATACGAACGCATGCGGTGACAGCCGATCGCGTCCGGCAGGATATCGACGCATACGATCGGCTCCGTACCGTCGCTTGCGAAAGTATTCGTTTCAGCGCCTAGTCAAATAGCTTCATTCCTACCGTTTTGACATGTTCTAATTTTCGAAAATGGTTGAAGTTGACGTAGTATTGTTGGCTATTGCATTAGAAGAAGAAGAAAATAATCAAAATACACAGATCTGCAGTGCGTGCACTTTTGAAAACAAGTGGTGCCGCCCGGCCACGGCTTTGAGCGCACGCGATGACAGCCGAAAGGATTCGATCGGATACGACGACAGGTGAACGGAGCCGATTGCGCGTCGCAGCATACTTTCGGCTACGATTGCGTGTCGCGGAAGACGCTCGCGGTCTAGCTGCTGTGCACGGCTTGGTAATATAGACTTTTCATACTGTGTCGTAAGGATTGTAAAATCCGTTCCGATCCGATGTGAATTATCCTTTATTGGTCGATTCGTGCGAATGTACTCACCTGAAACGGGCGAGAATATCAACTTTTACAAAAATAATTGGTTAATGTAGTTTCTAGTTTCTTCTATTGCATTAAATTCAAAATGCGCCAGTTGCCTATTACGTATTTCTGGAGTTGTCGGCACACTAATAAATTACCTTATCGTCATGTCCGTCATGGCATACGTCACCGAGGACGTCATTACATCGTCTATCTAAACCCACCTACACACGTGTGTTAAAATAGGCCTCTAAAATACAAACTCATTGTTTGTCAAATCGCCACCCTACGTCAACCTGCCGTATTATAGCCATTTTATAAAAAAGACAAAGAATGACCGTTGGTATTTAAATATACAGACAATTTAAGTCAGTGTAATCAATTTGATACACCCACCCTTATGACACTTTTCATTGACAGCGATGCGGACGAATTTGTTGATGCCCAATGAGCTCTGCCCTGTTTTTTGTATACTTGTTAATATACGAATACATATACTTTAGTGTTAGCTTGTTTATTGTACTAAACATTTGTCAAACTAAATAAATCTTATAAGTAAAAAAATAGATCAGATAGGCAGTCGCTCCATGTAAAATATTGGTATTCATCTGCATCCGGTTAGACTGAAAGCCAACTCCAACGTAGTTGGGAAAAGGCTAGGCAGATAATGAAGTACAAAAATAAAAACAATTAATGACCCCGACATACTCGTCATATTCCTCCCAAAATATATCAACATTCCTTCTTTGTCCTGGAAATTTCACTTGCGCCACTAACGCCAGTAACTCTGTGCAAAATCTTGTAATTAACTAAAAATAATACCTAAATTAATGTAGAAAGTGTTCGCATGCTAAATTCCGGCGCAAGAAGTTAATTTAATCCAAGACATATTTAGCTTTATAAGCCGAGTGCACATTCTTGGAGTTAACTGCAGTTTATGCGTCATATTTACTACTTTTACTTTACTTTTTGTTATTGTGATGTATTGCATTCTGAACGAGCATGTATTTATTTTAAATGCAGTTTGCCGTGCGACATTTCATGTGTTCTGTATTTATTATGCTTTCTTTTTTCGATGACAGTATTAAATTAAATAATGGAAATGGTTGATACAGCTGCATAAATAGTTATTTCACGGGTTTTTTTTCGGTTGCTTTTGATTAGTAAATGATCTGCACTTGTGCAAATATACTATGTATATATTATGCTTTCTTTAACATTTTAAATATTATCATAATAGGTGGTGGGTACTAGCCAGACATAATAATATGATAGATAGACACTACCAGCCGATCAATTCTATAAAAACTTAAAGTTAAAACTCAGGTGAACTGAGCTGTCATTAGTGTCAATCCCTAGCACCAGCGGGGCAATTGCGTAATACAATAACCGTCGGAATCGGTTTCATTTTGACAGTTCAACAACATTCATTGCGTTATTTACGTGTTGAGCAGACAAATTTTTCGAACTTATGAAGCAATGGATCAGCAATTTGCTTCAAAATGATTCCGATTCCGATTGATAGTGTGTTACGCAATTAGGGTGCTGGAGGAATGACACCTCACTTCAAACTCACTTCACCTAAGTTGTTAGGGTGAGATTTTACAGAATAGCCACTACTTGTAGGTAGGTAGGTATTATGCCCTTTTCGGTTTTGGACTGAGTTTATTTGGAAAATACACAAATATCTTGTTCCCTGACTGATTTCCTAAGCGGAAACAAATAGGATGCTTTCATGCAATAAATTATTATTATATTAATGTCCGGCATTGAATACGATAGAATCGCCACTAAAATTAGTTACACATATGAGCACCAATGCTAACAGTTCAAATTCGCACAGTTAGCGACCAGATGTGACTGCGACGAAAATAAACTTCTGGAGCTCAGTAAACATTGCATTTGTGACAGTCAAACGCATACTTTGTTTCAACAGACCTTGTCCATTGGACTTGACACATTTTAGTTTCAATAATATTTTTGTCATATTTAGTTAGAGAATTAAATTATATTCATCCCATTGACAGATTTGCCTTTGATGCATATTTTTGGCCTCGCACTGTTTGTTTTACGGGCTCAACACGAAATGGGAATAGTGCATAAAAATACGTAGTTGAAGTTAAAACGAAAAAACACGCTTTTATCACGCACTAAAAATGATAAAAGACTATTGGACATATTAAAATGAATCATATGACCCCAAACTCGAGGGGTTTACTCGTAGCCACTGAAAAATTCCACCATTCACCTCCTGGCTCTATCATCAGATCGGCTCAAGATACCAAATTATAATAATAATAATTATATTCTTTATTTCTGACTTCAAGTACTCATAATCCATATAGGTATGTAATATTGGCAATTAACAATAACTTAAAAACTATGTTAGTGATCTTTTACAAAAACTCAAAAAACAACTAAAAAGAACTAAAATTATAATATTGTCTTCCAAACTACATATACCTACCTACATGAGTCCGCGTATCATTGGTCAGTTTCCCTCAGTCGTCATAAACAATGTTTCATTTCAATTGAACAATTAGAAGTAGGTTAAAAATGACTTCCAAGATTTTATTACATTGTACGTTACAAGTGAAGCTAATAATAACAGCATGTTAAAAATGAGTTTTATAATATAAAAAATATCGTCACAACGCAGTATGACCATTGCCTAAATGTACTTATCAACGATTGTTACAATCGGTTACATGGCCAAAGCAATCCATTCAGTGTAAACCCAGTGTCAGATCTTCGGGAGTTGTTCCCGAGCCAATCGATGACATTCGTCATCCACTGGATTCAACAACATGCACAGAGTTATCGAGCAAACCGCAACGGCTCAATTCGCTACACTATTTGCACGATAGGAAGGGTGCTACGTCACATCGTTGTGCGCATTTTGCACGACATGACCCATTTTATTATTAATTATGGTAACAGTGATATTAAAAAAGTAGTGGTAATAGTTAATGTCTTAAAACACTTTCCATAATAAACCTAATTGGGTAAGTTTTCTTACATACATACATAATCAGCCTATAATGTTCCCACTGCTGGGACACAGGCCAGCCATAACAGTTTTCCTACATTCAGCAATAATTTTATTTTTCGTCGTCGAGATAGACCACGGTGAAGGTGGTGTGACGATATGAGAAGGTTTGCATGGCCACCATGGTCAGAGATCGCACAAGAGAAAGGAAGGTTTGGAAGGAAAACACACAATACAATCTTTAATAAAATTTGTAATAAAAGAGAAAAAAAAATACAAGCAGTGAGACACAATATAAGCTAACAACAACAAAAAAATGATTTGACATATCATTGTGTTGTGCAACCCATCCTTGTGTGACTAGAGTACAGTGTGCACGGGACCAAACTCAAATATTCCAAACATCTACCAAGAACGTAGCGTCCAGTTGTGTTTAATTATTTTGCAGTTTCTAAAAATCTGTGGACGATTAAATTCGACCTTCCTTACATAGCCGAGGTATTCGACTATTGAATTTACATAAGTAGGTTTAATTTTCTAAGCAAGGTCAGTTCTGTTTCTACATTGAGTAATTTTGAAATCTAACGTGTGATGAGTATTGATATGAAACATTTCTGTATATTATCAAAAACAAGGAGAAGCAAGATAGCGCTGGAGGAACCAGGTGAAGATAGCAGGACGAGCTTGACGCCTACAGACTGGGTTACAAAAAACAGAGGTAGGCTAACATAGGCTAAAATAAATAAATAAAAAATAAACATTTATGATAGGTACGTTTTATAACGGAAACACTGGTTTCCATGGTGATATCTGTTTAAAATTTTAACTGTTTGTCGTCAGAAATCACCAAACATTTAGAAGTTTTGCTTCCTCGTATTATTATTATTTTAATACCTGCCTAACATAATATAATTATTATGCCCGTCCAACATCTAGCACTCCTATAAAAGAAAACCTGTAAGATAGTTCGAGTTCCTCAGTTATTGGATTCCGCCCAAGACCAACGTTTGGAAATAAATAAGTTCTGTATCCTATTTTAAAACATTCGAACACTGGTCACAACTCAAGTTTGGGATCAGGACAGTTCGCATATGTAAGGGTATTTGTCGTACTGTTCCAAGTTAAGAAATATATCAGTTGAATAAGTGTGTAGCTGCAAACAAAGTGGCACAATGTAAGTTATTTTGCTGGATAGTTTTTGCTCGCTATTGAATAATTTATTTCTGCGAGTAGTGTGGCTTGTTTGAACAAAACGGGGAGTTTATAGTGAATAGACAAATTATGGATTGCTCCCGACTTTTTTATTAAGTGGACAGGATAAGTATTATACGTTATCAAAGAATATGGTCTTTAATTGAGAGACCATTTCGCAACGCCACACTGCGTTCCAAAACACAGATTACTGACGTTGCTCAAAAAGCCGCTAAGCTGAAGTGGGACTGGGCTGGCCACGTCTGCCGTATGCCCAATACGCTGTGGGCCAAAATAACCACCACGTGGAGCTCTGACACTGGTAGAAGGCGTCGCGGCAGACCCCGTAGAAGATGGCGGAACGAGCTGGACAAAACAAACGACCAGTGGTCCACTTTAGCCCTGGATCGAAAGAACTGGAAGTCATGGGGAGAAGCCTTTGCCCAGCAGTGGGATGATGCAGGCTAACAGTAACAGTTATCAAAGCAGACTCACCTACTTAAAGTGCGGCAGACGAAAGAATGCGTTCTAGACACCTGTCAGTTTCATACAAACGAATAGGTACGTGTTTTGCAAATTTGATCTTTATTAGCTAGGTACTAGAATTGTCACACTGACAGGTATCAGGAACGCATTACGGCCGGACTGTCGGGTAGGTAAGTCTTCTTTGATATGTTATAAAATAATATTATCCATATATTATTACTTACAAAATAATTCCCACTTTTATTAATGTAGGTAGGTACCCAATGTCGGAATGTAGAACGACCTTTAAGAGATATTTTGTTGTCATCATCATCTGCCTAGCCTTTTCCCAACAATATTGGGGTCAGCTTCCAGTTTAACTGGATGTAGCTGAAAACCAGTATTTTCTTTGGACAGACTGCCTAACTGACGTCTAAAACCACCATACAGCAAAAATTATACTGGATTAGACTTCAAGCAACCCTGACTGTATTTGAAGCCATATGACGTCACAGAAAACCTTTCTTTTAAGATTTTTCGTCAGTTGGGTTTTAGTTAGTTTCATTTACACATAGGTACATAGGTAATTAAACTGCTGCGCCGACGCTCAAATAAATTGGCATAAGGGCAGGAGAAATATCAATCCGCACTGGGCCTGCGTGGTATATTACGGCCCACTCCCCCTTACAGAGAGGAGGCCTGTGTCCCAGCAGTGGGAACATTATAGGCTGATTATACTCCATTTGATTTCATTTACCTTTTCTTTTGTTTTCATATGTTTTGATTAAGGGGACTACATGACCTATAGCGCGGTTACTGTCGGACTGCATAGAAAATAAAGAAAAGCGCGATGACAACGCTGGTAAATTATTGCAAAATATGAAGCAATTATCTATTTACAAAAAATCGATTGTTTGGACTAAAAATTTAAAACACTAGTGCTTTAGTATGTTGCTTGAAGAATAATCTGACAAATCAGAATGATTGTATGTATATTAGTATGGTTTTTATTGTGAAAAGAAAGTTTTTAGAGGTATCTTCATGACTTTTTTCTATCATATCAAATTAGTTGTATTATATTTTCAACACACTGTCTACAACACACTATCCTGAAGAATATCATAAGTTTTTCTTATTTTGTTTACTGTAGTCGATTATATACTTTTAGGCATTATAAAACTTGCGTGTTTTGCGTTTAGGTCCTGTACTCCCCTTACATCGTTTCGTAAATTAAATCGTATGACATTTGTGAGGTTAGCCGGGTCTTAATCCTCCATTGTTATTCATTCAGCACTACCCTGGGGACACGTGTACGGCATTAAAGGTAATCTTCTACAGACGGGAATTACGCTACTCGCAATGACCGCACTGTTTGTCATTATATCGGGGGTAGAATAATGGTAGTAGCGATAAGACCGCCCATTGCGTCAACCCTTGTAAAATTTCGACATTTCATTCATTCACACACATACATAGACACACATACCTACTTTATACTCACAGTTTTACATTTTTTGGTCTTTGTCTGCGTCATGTTTTCCGCAAATAAACGCTTTTTATTTTATTTATATCTGTTATTTTTCTGGTGAACATAATAAAAAGAGTATTCGATCTACGAGTGTCTAAAGTTCTGCCCATCATTGAAACCATATATAAGGAGGTGTGGCTCGAATTGTAAATATAGGTACCTAGTTATTATGAATTTCTTTTGATAAAAATGTACGTGTCACGTTCATTTTTATGTATGTAAAAAAATTACGGAAATTCGATGATTTTGTTATTCTGAACAAAGTAGTCTCAGATTAAAATTTTGAGGTTGTTACAACCGGAGTGTGTCGGAGTTTCGTGATGGTTCAGTGGTTGTGTTGGAGTGTGGTGTATTGTGGATGGCCTCGCTTCTCATGCACGAGGTTGTGGGTCAAATACGAGCAACTGCCAACGTGACTTTATCAATTCATATTTATGTACTTTCTAAGTTTATCTTGGAGATTATCCTAACATCGGTGTACGAAAACATCGTGAGGAAACCTGGACTTATAAGTCTGAACCGTCTCCAACCCGTCTTGAGCAAGCGTGGTGATCAATGCTCGATCGTGCCTATTCTGTATGAGCGGAGGCCTTTGCCCAGCAGTGGGACAATAATAGACTGGTATTAATATTATACGGCATTTACTTACCGACATTTATTTTTTTTTTTTTTTTATTTATTTATTGGCCTATCTACAATTGTTACACTGTTAAACCCAATAGTACAAGCAATATACAAGCATAGTGTACAATATGATGCGATAGACACAGCATGCAAAAAAAACTAAATTATAACATCAAAAGAAAAAAAATATTTTTTTCAATAACAGTGCAGAAATAACACTTTCAACAACAGTGGGTGGATATACAAATACAGCAAATACAAAGGTGACAGAAAATAAATGAAAAAAGTCAATATGTTGGTTAGTTTTGATGGACTTGGCGCTTGAATTTTTGAATTGTTGTGGAAAAAATGTCTATTGAATCACCGCAATTATTAAGAAGCCTGCAAATTCTGGGGATGGGGGAGTTGGATCCTGAAACAGTTTTGCGGAATGGGGGACGTAATAGTTTTATAGGGTGACGTGGATAGTTGTGGGGTAGGTTAAAATTAAGCTTGCGTAACAACAGGGGGCAGTCTATTTTACTCTGGAGTAATTTAAAAAGAAAAACTAAATCTATATTATTTCTTCGTTTTTCGAGTGAAGTCATGCTAAATTTTTGAAGACGTTTCGCGTAGCTCCGTATTTTTTTGCCTAATCCCGCAGAATAGGCAAGATGGTATAAAAATCTTTTCTGGATCCTCTCTAACCTGAGACTATGTGTGGCATAGTGGGGACGCCATGCAACTGCGCAGTATTCCAATATAGTACGAACGAGACAGTTAAAAAGATAAATCTTAGTTTGAGGCTTGCGGAAACATTTAGCATTACGTAACACAAAACCTAGTGTCTTTGAAGCTTTTTTAATAATGTTGTCCATGTGGGGAATAAATGTTAATTTACGATCTAGAAGGACTCCCAAATCTCTGATCACATCAACTTTACTGAGGTACGTTCCATTCATGCTGTAATTAAAATCAATTGAGTTAGCTTTGCGTGTAAACGTTATTTGGGAACATTTCTCAACATTAAGTTGCATATTATTATCTTTACACCAGTTTAAAAGTCTGTTCAAGTCATCCTGAAGTAATTTTGAATCGGCTAGAGACTCTATAACGCGGACTATTTTCAAATCATCGGCGAATAGGAATGGCGTGGAGTCAGAGAAGCAATAAGGAAGATCGTTTACAAAGATAATAAATATAACGGGGCCAAGGTGGGAACCCTGTGGAACACCAGAGGTTATGATCATGGTTTCAGATTTATAGCCACTGACCACGACATAGAAGGATCTATCCGTTAGGTAGGAGTGCAGCCAATTAAGAAGAGAACCAGCAAAGCCGTATGCAGCAAGTTTTTGAATCAGCACTTCATGGGAAACCTTGTCAAAAGCCTTGCTGAAATCAGTGTATATGGCGTCGACTTGCTGGTTCGAGTCAAGTGAAGCTGCAATACCCTCAACGAAGGCTACTAGATTGCTGCAGGTGGATCTTGCAGCAGTAAAGCCATGCTGGTGGTCTGATAGATATTTCCTGAAATAGTTTTGTATGTCAGGGCATACTATTGCTTCAAAAACCTTGGCAAATGTCGGAAGGATGGATATAGGACGATAGTTTCCTACCAAATCATCAGCGCCTGATTTGTGAATCGGTACCACTTTGGCCAGCTTCCATTTTTTAGGGAAAATACCAGCGCTGAGAGATTTATTAAAAATCAAGCATAGGGGGGTTGCAAGTTGGTCAGCGCAAGTTGCGACAAAGTTAGGGGGAATTTCATCGCTGCCGGAACCTTTGGATATGTCTAAGCTTTTGAGATGTTTGGCTATTTTATCCTTAGGAATCTGAATCAGGGAAAAACTGTCGAAGTTGCAGTGAAGGCTTTCAAAGAAAGCCGATGTTAGAACTTCGTTGGAGGCACGGGTAGCTGGACTGTATACTGAAGAAAAGTAGGTTCCGAACATGTTGCACATCACATTGCCATCAATATGCATTAATTGACATATTTATAATTATACTTACACTTAAAATTACAAATAAGTAGACATTTTAATCATGAATTCTCTGAACTCATTTCACCATGATATTATAATTAAATTTCACCATAATTATATGTTTCACGTTAATTCTTACGCTCAAATATTTTGATATTTTATTCTGGAATTGACCACTATCAAAAACATACATTAAATAACTCATTGACATGTTTTCACTGTCCTCCCGTCACGTCAGCTTAAATAATTGTGAAAATGGTGGGTAACTGAACAGGCCAGTAACGTTAAATATTATTAAAGGGTCTGCAAAAACTGCTTGAATTTCAGAAAAACATTTGGTGAATTTGAAAACGGGATTTCTAGTTTTGAGGCTGTACTTGTTTGTGTATTTCGAAATGATAATATTGTTGTTACTAAGAGCTGTAGCCGATAAGTCTGCGAGGCTGAAGTGGGACTGGATCACTGGACGGCTCACACCTATGCATCCAGAGAGATGGGCCACAATCGTTACACAGCAGGTGCCTGAAAACAGGCGTCGTCACCGAGATAGCCCTATGAAACGCTGGCGTTACGATTTGGACTCGTTCCTTGCCGATTGGACAGAGAAGGCACAGCACAAAGAAAAGTTGAAAAATATTGGAGAGACCCAGCAGTGGAACAAAATAGGTTAAATGAAAAAAAAAAATTAAAAACATTAAATGACAAAGACTGGCAAACCTAGTTTACTTAATCGATCTTTGTAAGTACAGTCAACCGAATATCTGGAGGTACCTATTACATATTATCACCAGTAAAATACCGCCCATTCTTAAATTGCCAAAGGAATGGACTAATCTTAACCATAATGATGAGTACAATGACCCCTTAAGAGGAAAACGGTGATCAAAGGAACCACAGCTTAATTAATTAGAACAGAAACCTGTATCAGTGTTCTAACATCATTCTTCAAACGATCGGTTCGTATTACAGACACGTATGTTGTAAAAAAGCAGCCAAGTGCGAGTCGGACTCGCACACGAACGGTCCTTTACCACCGTACGAGTACTATATTCAACACTCCATAGGTATAAAAAAAACTCTTTAGTAAAAAACAAACACATGTATGGGGCCCCCTCTATTTTTTTTTTTTACTTTACGTATTATTTTAATATTTATGATTGGTTTTTATAGCCACCAGAGTAGTACATACTTCTTGAAAATTTCAAGTGTCAATCTAGTAGGACGGTCCAAAAGACACACAGCCGACGGCAGACAGACGGCCGGATGAACAGCGGAGCCTTACGGTACGGTTACACCAAAACCGATTTTGTCGGCCGATGGCGGACAGAACTACTCGGGACGAGTTACTCGGACGTGCATTGCTTACGGCACGCGTACACCTAATCCGTTATCGGCCGATCTTTACTCGAGCGTCTTCGGTCAAACTCGGCCGATCAAATCAAACGTATGTAAAATAAAGGGAGCGCGTACACTACCACCTACAACTGCCATTGTCCGAAGACGCCCGGTGACGGTCCATCACCCGTCGAGTCCGAACTGTGCCGACATTGGATGTTGCCGGTCTTCTTTAGTTGACTGTGCGGCTTAGCAGGGTGTAGACGCGTTTTTAAAATGGAGAAATTTGAAAAATGTATCTGTATATGTATGAAATTCTTTTTAACCGACTTCAAAAAAGGAGGTTCTGTATTCGACCGACCCGTATGTATGTATGTTTGTATGTCCGCGATTATCACAAAAACGAATGAACCAATTTTGATAATTCTTTCACTTATGTGATCTACATACTTTCAGGAAGGTTTTAGTGTAAAATACATTATGTAATTATTCTTATGTATGATGTTATATGCATAAATGTACTGCATCTCCGACATTTCTATGCGAATTTTGATGATTCTTCTAGTCTGTGCCTTCAATTTTTCAATGCACTAGTGTTATTTAAATTTTTGAGGAGTAGGTACAACTAAAAAGTGAAAAATAAAAACTTTTTTACAAAAAAAAAACAACCGACCGAGTTTTTTAATATCTATAACCGCTATATCCATTTCCAATGCAACTTCAGCCCATAGCCGTTTCACAACATCTCGATTATTATATTTTTTTTTAATGTTTATCCCACAGGGTTGGTCTATTATAAATACAACTAATGAATTTTTCAATACCCATATTCGTTTATGTAGATAACTGACTTGTATTGTTAAATATTAATTTGTATGGAAAATGGCGTGCTGGTTTTGTTTTCCCGCACGTCGTGCATGCCGCGATGCGCGCGCAGGTGTAAATAATGGCACAGGCGAAACCGCTATACAGCCTATAGAAAAAAAATATATGTGAGTGGTTGACCAAAAAGGGACCTCAAGGGAAAATAATTGATTTCGAGTAAATCGCGTTTGAAATTAAAAAAAATGACCACTGTGCGCCGGCAGACTGGCGAGAAATCCCAACAAGTTCGGACTCGGCGGTTGATCGGCCGTCATCGGGCGTCTTTGGACGATGGCGGTTGTAGTAGTGTACGCACTCCCTATCTTTTACAAACGTTTGATTTGATCTGCCGAGTTCGGCCGAAGACGCCCGAGCAAAGATCGGCCGATAACGGTTTATATGTGCGTGCCGCAACAATTTCGACTCGGACGATTGATTGACCGTCATCGGGCGTCTTCGGACGATGACGGTTGTAGTAGTGTACGCGCTTCCTATCTTTTACATACGTTTGATTTGATCGGCCGAGTTCGGCCGAAGACGCCCGAGTAAAGATCGGCCGATAACGGTTTATGTGTACGCGTGCCGTTAGGGTAATTACATGCCGAAGATTCCGCACTGCGATACCTCGCGATCGCGGTTTACCTTGATATCTCGACGTCACCTCCATGTAAAACAAATGCATGCTAATAAACACGCACGCACATGCCAGGTATCAAGGTAAACCCCCAAGCAGCCCGCGATGTATCGCAGTTAGATATCCTTCGGCATGTCATGTAATTACCCTTATCGCGCTTTATTGCGCCTGATCTCTCTCCGGTCGTGTCGGATTGCCGTCCCATCGGACTATGAGGGTGAGGGAAGAGGGAGTGCACCTACTCGTATGTCTGCGCGCACACTTGTTCACTTGTGCACTATAATGTCTCCCGCGCCGAAGGCTAGTCTCCGTTGAGATTGGCCGCAATGGCCGACATATGGTCTGGAGGACTTTTATTTATTTAATTACCCTTAGCATAAGGGTCCCGTTGACACCCTTTGAGTACGGAACCTTAAAAAAGTTAGGCTGTGGCGCTTCAAGGTGACGTTAACGAATAGGTGCCATTTTTCTCACGCATCTGATAAAAGTTTCGCAAGATGCGATAAGCTGGGATGTGTACCTTAAAAGAAATGACGGAAAGTTCTCAACTTTTTTAAAGAAGCATAATATCTTGTTTCAGATGAATTTGTTTTGGTTCACATCGTCCTGAATATATTGTTTTTGGTTGTAACACGAAAAACGTAGGTAAGTAAAGAAACTCCGGGAGGGCACGCCCTAGGAGGACATCTAGTGACCTTATTGGTGATGGTCTTTAGAAAGGTCAGATGAGTAGTACTTGCTACCGGCGTGCGAGTAGGTATGACCAGTTGTACCTACCTATGAACGAGGCAAAAGGAGTATGTAAGGATCGTAGCAGGTGGCACTCTTTAGTTTCTGCCTACCCCATTGGAATAAGGCGTGGGTTTACTTATGCATGTAAGTAAATACATACATTTTTACCCGACTGCGCCAGAAGGAGGGTTATGTTTTTGTATGTATATATATTTCTTTGGCACGCTCTGTAGCCTAAACAGCTTGAGAGGTGCCGTTAGATTCGTCTTAATTGTGAGAGTGACACTGGGTATATCAAAATAAAAAAATAAATAAACAACTTATATGGTTAAAAGTAATTCGAAGTGACAAATCGTAAAAAACAGGTACCTAGAACTAAATCATCTGCCAAAATTTTCACAATTTGTAAACTAAAAGCTGGAAATAAAAAAACTAAAAAACCCGACTACGGCAAAAAACTTAAGTTATAAAAAAAACTGAAAGCTAATGAAAACAAGCAGATTATAAATTAAATAAAAGTAGGAAGCAAGCGGGACCCATACCAATTTTATTATATTTTCAAATTCAAATGGGTACCGCCTGCTTCCAAGTTTTATTTAATTTAAAATGGGCTTGTTTTTATTAGCTTTCAGTTTTTTTTAACTTATGTTTTTTACCGTAGTCGGGTTTTTTAGTTTTATTGATTACTTTTTCACATAGAGATTCTTGTTTTTATAAGTAGGTATCTAATTATTATTTGACAGACAAACAGACATATCTCCGGACAAGAGACTTGAGACAACATGACGCTACCGTACTGTTACCATCACAGTTCCTTAATAAGTAGTGTATCACAAACTGAGTGCTGGTTAAGTAAAATTGCTAACCTTCCGGTGTTGGACGGTTACAACTCTTACTACACTAAAAACACTAAAAACCAAAATGAAGGAGTGGCTTTGTACATAAAAAATCACATTGAGTGCACCGTGAATGAGCCGATTTTTTCAAATGGAAACTGTCTCACATGCCAAATAAATAATGATTTAGTAATAATTGCCATGTATCGCTCGCCATCATATAAAACTAAAGTCGAATTTGATTGTTTCCTAGACAGTTTAGACAGCGTCTTTTCCTCCTTCAAGAATTTCAAAAGTATATTTCTCATTGGTGACACCAACATAGATATAAAACCGTCTCACCAAGATGACCGCTGTGACAATTACTTAACTCTCAATGCCTCTCATGGACTTTTACCTGGGCATTACTATCCTACCAGAATTAATAATTGTATAGACCACGTTATATTAAAATCAAATAGACCTACAAATATACTGGTCTTACAATCTTATATTACTGATCATCTACCGCTCCTTGTTGAAATCGATACAGAACTAGTAAAACAGTCTGCTCCTAGTTATAAAATCCCAAAAATTGAATACTCCAATGTCTTAAAAGATATTGAATGTCAGGATTTTTCTCGCGTTACCAACACGGAAGATCCTAACATTGCCGCCACTAATTTGGTTAGCACAATACAATCTATCATAAACAAGCACACTAAAATAGTAAAAGTACCGAAAAAAGAAAGAAATCTTAAACCTTGGATAACTCCAGGTTTATTGCGCTGCATTCGCAATCGAGATAAACTACATAAAAAGGCTCGTCACGCACCTAGTAATGACATTTTACAGATCACATACAGACGCTATCGGAATTTTTGCAATGGCCTTCTTAGAAAGCTTAAAATAGCGCATGAAAAGCTTGAATTAGAAAAAGCAAAACAGAATCCTAAAACGCTGTGGAATAAAATTAAAGAGATTACGAATACTAAAAAAATATCAACACCACCTCTGGAACTCCTAAAAACTCACCCAAACACACACACTGCAGCCAGTGAGGTATGTAAGTTTTTCGCTACCATAGGCACAAACCTAGCGTCTAAAATTATCACTACCACACAACCAGTTACCGCACCCAAAACGTCCCCTCCTAACTCTTTTGTTCTCCTTGCTGTTGATGAAGCTGAGGTCGAGACCACAATTATGAACTTAAGAAATGATAGTGCCACTGGTTGGGACGGTATATCCTCTAGTCTTCTAAAATTATGTAGAAAAACTCTTGTACCATTAATAACTCATGTCATCAACATGTCCATAACAAATGGAATTTTCCCTGAACCTTTTAAAAAGGCCCTTGTCCATCCGATCTACAAGAGCGGGAACAGGGACTGTGCGAACAACTATAGGCCGATTTCTGTTCTTTCAGCTATTTCTAAGGTTATGGAGAGGCTGATAAACGGTCGTCTACTGAACTTCTTGGAGAAAAATAAAATTATAGCGGCCAACCAGTATGGCTTTAAAAAAGGGGTCTCTACAGAAGATGCTATTAAAGATCTTACAGAACTCATTGCGAGGAAGTTAGATGACCATAAAAGTTACCTTGCCATTTTCCTGGACTTAACTAAAGCGTTTGACACAGTCTCTGTTCCTACTCTACTCTCAAAAATGGAAAACATTGGTATTCGTGGTAAAACGCTCGACCTTTTTAAGAGTTACCTCCAGAACAGAAGACTTAGTGTCAAGATTGACACGTGCGTCAGTGGTGAAGAAATTATCTCATATGGTGTGCCGCAGGGCAGTGTGCTCGGTCCTACTTTGTTCCTTGTTTATATAAATGACCTTTGCACACTGCCACTGCTAAACTACTGTATCTTCACGTATGCTGACGACACGGCAATCGTAGTTTATGGTGATACGTGGGCTGATGTAAAATATCATGCTCAGCAATCGTTACAGGTGGTTATGAACTGGCTGCAACATAATCTGCTTTCCCTAAACCTATCCAAAACCAATTTCATTCCATTCTGTGTTAGTCATAGAACCAAAGCCCCACCGGAATTTGCCATAACCGCACATTCATGTGTTGATTCCTTTTCATGTTCTTGCACAACACTAGCTCGTACCAGTCACACCAGATACCTGGGTGTGGCGATCGATGAAGGGCTGAAGTGGTATACCCATGTTGATAATTTGGTTTCGAAAGTTAGGAAGCTAATTTACATCTTTAAGTCGCTAAGACAATGTGCAGATTCAAAAACACTGAGGATGGTGTACCTAGCGCTTTGCGAGTCAGTTATTAGTTACTGCATCCCGGTGTGGGGTGGCACAGGCAAAACTAAACTGCTGGGTTTGGAACGAGCACAGAGGGCTGTTCTCAAGGTGATGCTTGGCAAACCGTTTAGGTTCCCCACAACCCAATTATATTTGGACTGTAAAGTACTAACTGTACGACAGCTCTTTGTGCTTGGAGCCACCCTCTGGAAACACAGCCAGATCCCGCCTCCGGATCCTAACAAGCGATCATTAAGCTCATCATGCCCATCAATACCCCACAAAACGTGCTTCGCTAGTCGTCAACTATATGTTGTAAGTTCTCTTATTTATAGAAAGATCAGAAAAAAAGTTCAAATAGATAAGTTAAATAGATATGAAGCAAAAACTAAATTGAAAAATTGGTTGTATGACTTGGACTATTCTAAAACAGAAGAGCTACTCATCTTTCCTCGCTAGTGTCGCCGATATATGTACAATCACACTTGACTACTGTATTCAAACATGCATAAACCAAATTATTTGTAAACTAAATCATCCCACACAAAATAATTGTGAATGTTAGTAGTTATTGAACACTTACACACACACACACACACACACACACCCACACACACACACACTCACACACACTCACACACCCTCACATACACACTTACATACTTCACACGCAATGTAGCAAACTAAAATTCATTTTCCTCATTTAAATTTTCTTTTGTGTCTCTTTTATTTTTATAATTAGCATTACCATTATTTCTCTGATTACACCGTTCATGTATTTAAATAGGTTCACTACGAACAAGATGCGACGAAAAGGACTATTTGTGCACGAAGTAACAGTAGAACACTGTCTCCTAAGGCACAGGTTTCCCCTAGTTTAGGAGGCAGGGTTTCCACCGTTTCAGACACCTTATTACTACCAATTGTTTTTGTAACCTACAGGTACCACTTATTGTATCAAAGGTATTTTGTATCAATAAAGTTATTATTATTATTATTACAAACCATTTAAAACAAAAATTCGATCCAGCCTGTTCCTTGCTGCTCTCCCTCTCGACGCCCCAAGCCGAGGTTCGTACCCCACAGGGGGTCCACTAGCGTATAGTCGCTTAGTTTTTAAGCTTATAAACTCTGGCTGGGGGCTTAACCGGTTTTGCCTGTGGGTGCCTCAATATGTTAAGGATTAACATATTGAGGCACCCACAGGCAAAACCGGTTAAGCAGCCGACAACCTCTTTGGTTGACATGCGAGATGTCATATAAAAAAATAAAAAATAAACCATTAAAATACGGGGGCTTCACAGAAAAACAACGCACTTTTAAGGTTGACCACAAAACATTGACAAAATACGTGCCGACCCATACTGAAACCTATATCTAACATACATTTACCTTAAGATGACCCCCTTTCATCTCACTGGATACGACTGTACTACAAAATGCGATAAAAGATCCAAATCAGGAATGGTCAAAACATCAAAAGTTACATTTTTGCCTGAACGTTCGATTCCCATTCACTGTATCACAGAGCACAATTCATTCTGCCCAGGTTACCTTTCAGGTAAACTATTCAATGGTTTTCGATCCAGTGTAAAGTAGCCTTTCAAATCTCCTCTCATGTGAAAATACAGGTGCCTTTGTTGGAAATAATTTCATAAGGAAAACGATGGGATTTTGGGAGTAAACAGACATCACATTGCACGCGAGTATTGTGCTATCCGTTTCATGTTTGAGCAGATTTCATGCAAGGCTAGTTTCCTGAATAGTTTTTACTGTGGTATTTTTACAGATAAGCTTTGTACGGATTTGGGTGCGGATGTAGAATTTGTAAAGAATGGGGCGGTAATCAGCGTTTTCCGCAAATGGAATAAAGTATTGTATTTTATTGAACTACGCAACGAGACCAGAACCCTAATTGCGTAACACACTATCAATCTCAATCTGAATAATTTTGAAGGATATTGCTAATCCATTGCTTCATGTTCGAAAAATTTGTCTGCTTAAAAACGTAAACAACGCAATGAATATTTTTGTACTGTCAAATTGAAGGCCATTGCTACTAATAGTGTGTTACGCAATTACCCCGCAGAGATAGTATCAGATGTCACCACTTTTCAGTAGCCGTCGTATGAATTTAAAAAGAAGGTAAGATACAAAGTCGTTTATTCGTAGGTAAAAGAAAGCCATCTTCAAATAAAACTCTACAGCCCAGAAAAACGACCTAAAACATTTTATTATTTTGGGACGAACACCACGAAATCGCACTGAGTATCCATTTTCACGAAATCATCTTGCAAACTGACCCTGTTTTGGCTAAACCGGAGGAAGTCACGGTTGACCTGATAACGCTTGAACGTGAATAGCCACGTTTCCTATATAATAGCCTATAAAAATAAATAAGTATTAGGGACGTCATTTAACCAGTGCGAACAGTGCGTTACGATTTGTTTTTTCCTCAAAATGTATCTAAGCTAAGGTTTTTAGGGAAAAACGCAACGATATTTTTCGTGTTTCTATAATAAATACTGACGGGAACAGTGGAGCTTTTCAATGGATTTCTCTCGGGGACTATGCGAGTGGGTCAATCGGAAAAATCGAGCCGAAGAAAGGATATAGGAGAATAGGATGAAGCTGCAGTAAAGTTCATAAAATCGGCTTGAACAGATACTGCTTGAACCGATTTTTAAAGTGAATTTCTGGACTTTCCAAATATTTATGGCATCCATTTTTGGAGTTAAAAACTTGCTAATCCAAAAACTAATAATTATAATCTAAGAATATCAGTACTTTCTAGTAGGTGGGTAATTAGCGTTGACCTCCTGAAGTACCGAGAACCTGTATGAGAACATTTGAAATATATCTGGTTAAGAAGCTGATCTTAACATCATCATCATCATCACCATCGAAAGACGTCTACTGCTGGACATAGGCCTCCCCCAAGCACCTCCACTTCATCCGATTCTGTGCCTCTCGCATTCAACGAGTTCCTGCGGCCTTCACAAGGTCGTCGGTCCACCTTGTGGCAGGCCTTCCAACGCTACGTCTTCCGGTACGCGGAATCAGAAATGAAGAGATCCGCAGGAGAACCAAGGTAACCGGCATAGCCCGAAGAATTGCCAAACTTAAGAGGCAGTAGGCAGGGCACATTGCTCGCAGAACAGATGGCCGATGGGGCCGAAAGGTTCTGGAGTGGCGATCTTAACAATGCCGGAAAAATCCTACACTAATGAAGGACAAAAATCTATTAAGGCGTATACATATAGGCCAGATACACCCATATATACGCAAACAATAAGACAGAAACCCATTTTCCCCATCAAACTGACTACTTTACCCCGAAATAAGTGGTCGATACATTTATTTCCTTTTACCGATTCAGCGTCCATCTTGGAACATGTTTATGCATGTGATATATTGATATTCGGGGCCCGCAGAAGACAATAGAGCCCATTCTCGCTTATCGTAAAGTAAATAGTTTACTTCGGACCGCAATCATGAAAAAAGCCGCCCATTTTCAATGTCAATAAAGGGTCAAGAGACATTTTTGTGCAGAGGGGTCCCGGAATAAATAGTATAAACGAGGGTAGTAGTACAGTCTGGGGTAAATATGGCATGTTTTGTAAATAGGGCAAAACGCAGACGGCGGGGATAAGCTTGTGTTTTGTTTATTACGCCGGGTGCCGCAGTTTGCATGTATGGATTTAGATAAAATTAGCATTGGGGAATAGTTTGGATTGTTATACCGACAATATTATGCTACTCCCATTCTATTCTAACACAGAAAATGTTTTAGAATCAATCAATCTAATATTTTTTTTTTGTTCTTTAAGGTGAATGCGCAGTGGTAGACCGCGAAATTCAAATTTTCTTACGTTTTTTGCAATTTGCAGGCCAGTGTCAGGTTGTATCTTGATCAAAATTTGATTCGCGACAATAACAGGTACGTATTTATAGAATTATAATCATTAGAATCATTAATACATATTTCTAAGTTAGATTTGTACCACTAAGCAGTTTTCCATAAGAGATTTGTTGTCGTGGTACAAATCTAACTTAGAAAGATGTATTAATGATTCTAATGATTATAATTCTGTAAATACGTACCTGTTATAGTCGCGAATCAAATTTTGATCAAAATACAACCTGACACTGATCTGAAAATTGCGAAAAACGTAAGAAAATTTGAATTTCGCGGGCTACCCTGGCACTTCCCCCTTAAGTATTGTCTTTTTTTTCAATTTTCTTTTCGGTATTTTATAAATCACTTAATTTTGTTTAGTCTAAGCTCATCACCCTAGGACTCTTACGAGCCGAGCAAAAAGAAAAAAAGTTTGAAAGAACGCCAAGCAAAAACGAAGTAATAGCGCGGACAGGCGATGCGATGCGATGCAAGGTGGTGGATCGCGGGCAGAAGCTAGTAATAAATTTTAATATAAGTAATAATAGAAAACAAGAGTTAAAGTTTTTTTGTTTTATAACTGCATGCATTTTTTCTGTAGTGGTACAAAAACAGGCAGTCAATCTAAAAACAAATAAATGCAAACTGTTTTCATAATTTTACTAAAAGCTTTTTATAATGATTATGTGCGTGCATGAAACTGACGGTTTTTTATTATTTAAATGGTCGTTTTGAGTGATTGTTGGAATACATTTTTGTACATTTTGTTATAATGACAGCAAAGTATTCGATAAAAATTATGCTCTTTTTTATATACTATAAACGTACGTTCGATCATTTGGAATGTATTAGAATAAAAATAACGGTGTTTTCAAATAAAGTAGTGCACTATTTAATTATAAGATTGTCCATTTATCTTTGCGTCTAACTTCATATTTTATTTACATGAATATTAAATCTATGGTTGATACTTAACTAAGTGACTGACAATCTCTGTTAAGTTGTGTAGCACATATCTTTGAGATTAAATGAATATATATAGGTACTTAAAACCAATGGAAATCAAATAAGGACACAAAGTAAAAAGAATATGTACCAACCTACGACCAAATAAACACACTCCTACAAAAACCAAATACAAAAATACTCTTAAATCGAATACAATATACAAGAGCCAATAACTTCTTAGATTCACACACAGACAGTAGAATTTCGCCGAGTGACTTTCTGTGTACGCATTTAAATCCTCATGTATTTGCGAAGCAGAGTACTTTTTTCTCGAACGCGCCGCAGAAAACGACATTGTCTGTTGAAAACAAAAGACGGGCGGCAGTGCACTCATTTAAACGGGCGCAAACAACTGAAAGAATCGATGTAGGTTAGTAGAAAATACCTTTTGTAAGGAGTTTCCATTCATCTTTGTGGTTAACATAAAGGCTGACTACCTCTTTCAATGTGTGTGTCATGATGGCCCTGTAGTGGTTAAGGTCTCGCCATTCAGGTTTTGGGTTCAATTCCTGGCAAGTAGATACATTGTGACTTTTTCAATTCATAATTATGTACTTTCTAAGTTTATCTTGGACATTTTTCTCAGGTGTGATAGTGATGTCCAAGATAAATTACTTCACACCGATTATCACTTCTTTCCTTCCCCGATTTGCAAGGAAACATGGACATACCTTCTATATCTCTATATTAATAATAAAGCTGAAGGGTTTGTTTATTTGTATGTTTGTTTGAACGCGCTAATCTCTGGAACTACCAGTCGGATTTGAAAAATTCTTTTTGTATTTGAAAGCCCACTTCTTGAGGAAGGCTAGAAGCTTTTTAACATCACGCCAGGACTCTTAGGAGCTGAGCAAAAGGTAAGAAATAACGCGAAAACGAACTAATAGCGTGGACAGGCGATGTGACGTGACGGGGTGGGTAGGGGGAACAAGAAATTTCACGCCAACAAAGTTGCGGGCAGAACCTTAACATATAACATAAGATCATGCCTATATTCTTTGAAAGGTTAGGTAGACGCTCCGTGCGTCGGGAGCCGCGTGATGACTCCCGGCCACCGTAGGAGCGGGCCTGCGGACGGAGAGTAATGGGTAGCTCACCGTTCGATCAGGACCAGGCCCGTGCCGGACGGCGCGTATATGTGTTCCACGCGCGCCTCAAAGAGATGTCAGCATAAAGGAAGGGGCCCGCTAGGGCCGAAGCCTGCCAGGTTAGCGGGATCGTCCGAAAGGGTTACCGCTGCCCCGTAACATAAAGGGCTAAGGAAAGAACACGGGTGGGTTTTAGTCAGTAAGAGTCTGACACTCCCTTCCGCTCTACCCAGAGCGGGAGGAGTCAGATGATTTCCCATCCAAAAAAAAAAAGATTAGGTAGAGGTGTAGGTACTCTAGTTCATCCTCTTTTAGCCAGTTATATTCAAGTCCCATCCATGTAACAGGGGGCGAGCCTTTTGCCATCAATCGGGCACAAATTCGAATCCGGGCTGCGACTGAGTAATTTCAGATGGACAAACTTGCTTTGCTTGACCCGGAAATCATCCCAGGACCTCATGCGCAGCAGTAACGCTTGCGACCACTACACAAACGAGTCCTCTTAATCTAGCAGCTATTATTACTTCAGAACAATTCAAAACATAGTCGTAGTCATTTTACGCCAGTGATCCAGAAGCTTTTCTATTCGTCATATAAAAAAACACGAGAGCGACAGGCGTTTATAAGATCAAAGAAGAATAAAATAATTAGATTGTAAGTGATTAGGTAAAGTTATATACTAGCGAGCTTTAGGCAGGTTTATACATAGGTTTATATACTTACGGGATATATTTTTCTGTGAAATAATGATAATCGCTAGGGTTACAAACAAATTTTTTTTATTAACCGGCTTCATAAAATGAGGTTCTGTATTCGACCCGTATGTATGTATGTAGGTATATATGTATGTTTGTATGTCCACGATTTTCTCAAAAACTGAACCGGTTTTGATAATTCTTTCACTAATGTGATTCTACATAGTTTCAGGAAGGTTTTAGTATATAATACATTAGGTAATTATTCTTATGTACGAAGTTATATGCATAAATTTACTTCACCTCCGGCATTTCTATGCGAATTTTGATGATTCTTCTAGTCGGTATCTTCAATGCACCAGTGTTAATTTGTGTGGTACCCCACACAAATTCAATACTACAAAAAGTGAAAAAAAAAAATTTCACAAAAAAAAACAACAGACTTCAAAAAAAAACACTACAAAGTGATAAATAATGTTAATTTCGGAAGCCGGTGTCAAAAAACGAAAATGCGGAACCAACGACAGCGACTTCTGAAATTTATCACTTTGTAGTTTTTTTTTTGAAGTCGGTTGTTGTCTTTTGTAAAAAAATATTATTACTCTAACATTTGTTTTAAAATAACAAGGTAAAACTTTAAAATAATATGATCGCAAAATTAACGGTATAGATAATTTCTGTTTAACTAATGATGTTGTCTTATGTGGATAAGGAGTTGAGTATATAGACCTACAATATCAAAAGTACAATGATAAATATTCAATGTGTTCATACTAAAACTCTTTTTTCAACGACCATACTTCTCAATAATCTTAATATAAGCGGCCATTTTAGGGATACAGCGGCGCCAACTAGGTCTGTCGTAGTGCCAAATCTCGATAAATGTATTCCCGATAATCTGAACTATTTAGGTCGTCCGTCTCACAATGGCCTGAGGAATTATTGGTAGAACAATGTAGAATCTATGAAATATGACTGAAACAGACATACATATAATCAGAAATGAAATCGTAAAAAAAAATTCAGCTGTTCCCTACATTTATGTTCGCGTAACTCGGCAAAATGTAAGGAACAGCTGATTTTTGTTTCACGATTTCAGGTTTGGTCCCATAGTAAAAGTTGTTCATAATGATGAGTACAATGACCCCTTAAGAGGAAAATGGTGATTAAAATTTCACCCTGCATGCAGTGGCCTCCAAAGTTGTCTTGTCTATTTTTTGCCAGGCTCACTATTTGGCCAAGGTAGACACACTCATCGACCTTCTCTATCCTGTGTCCATGTACAGTAAAGTGGCTAAGCTCTCGGTGAACAGTACGACATCATCCGCGAATCGAAGGTGAGTCAGGTGATTTCCGTCAATATTAATGCCTCGTTTCGACCAACCGAGAAGACGGAATGTATCTTCTAAGCAGGAGTTAAGCAATTTAGGAGAATTGGTGTCGTCCTCCTCTCCTAATAGGTACTGAGTTGGTAAGATCGTGCAGTTTTACTTGCAAGGTTATATTTAGATATTATTATATCGATTGTTAAAAACGACTTGTCGATAGGGAATTTGTCTCAACAGATCTTTACGCTCGTATACTTGATTTTCATAGATATTTTATACAGATTTGTTTTCCTTTTGGTCTTATTGGCGGTGTGAGTTGTGGGGAATCTGCAATCTGATGTTACGAATCTAATTTATCTACATCGGGATGATGAAACGTCTTAAAAAGCGACTAAGTTGCAAAAGAGGGTTCTGCCAAATCTCAATTTGGTCATTAAGTGTTAAACGCTGATTTAAGTTATGTTAGCCACGATAAGTGGGAAAGATTTATTAGTGTTCTGGTACCCATATTACTCGTAGTTTAATCTTTGAGTCAACTTAAAAAATAAATAAAAACATTATTACGTGAAACCATTTATTTCAATAATACATACACACTTGAAAAGATCAGATTCCCACAAAGAGGAACTAACATAAAAAGCAAATTCAATGTTTTTGTTACGAATTTCACAATTTGTTGTAGTCCTGTTTCACCAATTCTGCACCTCTTTCGGCAACCATTCCAGTTGGTGCGTTGGTGTTACCACTTGTAAGTGTGGGCATTATACTAGCGTCTATCACACGGAGCTTGTCAACTCCATGAACTTTCAGCCGAGAACTCACGACTGAGGTATTCGGGTCTGGTCCCATTTGACATGTACCCACAGGGTGGTATATTGTAAGTACCATTTCTAAACAAACACACTTCCAGTAATCCGTGCTATCTAATTCATAACCGTCACATGCTGGCCACTCCATTCTTCCTAAAGATGCGTTGAATCTTCTTAAGGCTGTTGTGTTTACAATTTTGGTAAGCATTTTGATACCACTTGCTGCTTTATCTAAATCTCTACCATCACTGAAATAGTTTGCGTTGATAATTGGAGGATCCGTAGGGTTGTTCGAATTCAAAGAAATGTTTCCCGTGGAATGCGGATGTAGAAGATTAAATAAATGCAAGTAAATTGCATGTTTTTTATTCTGTTCGAGTATTGGATTGACTAAATGGTCTTTCAACCTGAATCGTCCTACCAGTATTGGTTCAGCTACGGGACTATTTCTATCTATTATAGCAAGATGAGTTTGAAAGTCAGGGGAAGTAGCATTGGGGTTATCAGAAAAAAATGCTAGAATGTCAGCTACAGTAGTTAGCGCCAAATACCCAGACCGATTGTAAAGGTAACGTATGGCATCAAACTGTTGTTCAGCTTCGTCCTGTTCACGTGACTCATTACCATAAATTACAACTGGTATAATACAATGATCCTGTAGATTTTGTCCTACCAATGGCGAATTAACTATAACTGAAATATTCTTTGAACAAAGATGGTGTTTGGGGCCGACTCCTGATAGCATTAAAAGCTGTGGAGAGTTTATAGCACCTGCACTTAAAATTACCTCATTAGTCGCCAAAAACGTGAATTTCGTTGAGTTACGTTCAACTTCTACTCCAAGAGCGACTTTAGACGAAGGATCTATTAACACCTTTGTTACCAAACTGTTCTTAATAATTTTCAAGTTTTTTCTGTGAAGCACGGGGTTCAAATACGCTTTATTATGACTCTGTCTTTCTCCATTAGCAGCTGTGCATCTCATACGGCCTGAACCTAACGCGTTTGCGACATTAAGATCTGGGACATTTTTAAAGCCGATTTCGTTCCAAGCAGAAAGAAACTTTTCTGCTAAAGGTCTGTAAGTGCTATTATAAGAGTTTATGACCAATGGTCCATCAAGGCCGTAATGATTCCTGATTTCCGGATTTTTCAACGATTCCATGTCTTGAAAACTTTCTGCTTTTTTGAAGCATCGACGTACTTCTTCTACACTCCATTCTGTATTACCGAGATCAAACCAATTTTGGAAGTCTTTGTCACTTCCTTGCACATAAATCATAGAATTTATATTGCTGCTTCCGCCCATCATTTTTCCTCGAGGCCAATAAATTGACCCGTTTATATTAGCTCCGTTTGTTATTCCATTGTTAGCAGTTTGATAATTCCAATCGACTTTAGATCCAAGAAGGTCTTTGTCCATAGCTGGAACCTAAAATTTGGACTTTAGTGCAACTAACTTCTTAATTGTCATAAGTTAACAATCGTGGACATTTCCATCTTTTTGTGTACTTACATTAGATTCCATTGGTGCATCATCGCCTGCTTCAATGAGTAGTATATTCCATTCTGGTACAGCGCTCAGTCGGTTCGCTAGAACACAGCCAGCTGTTCCTGCTCCGACTATTATGAAGTCAAATTTGTCAAAATCTGCAAAAAGATGGGTGAAATGTGTAAAGAAAAACTAATAAAAGAAAATAATATATCATACATTATCGTACCATGCATAATCGTCACACAATTTTGTAGAATATCACTGAAAGACTGATAGCTCTTGTTTTCCTTTTATGAATCGCCATTCTCTTCAACGTTGTCTATCGTTGTTGTTATCGCATTCAACATTGGCTAATATTGAAAATGTACAATATTAGCCAATGTTGAATGATAAAAAAAGCATAAGTATTGACTTATGCTTTTTTTTTAATACATAATATCAAAGTTACAAAATATTTTAAAATATTTAAACATCGATTGGCTACGGTAGCATGTATAGGACCGTATAAATCCATGCCAAAAGTATAAAAAACAACGTGAAGCTTTCAATGAAATATTTACCTTTAACATCAGCATCTGGTATCAATCCTTCTGATACGAAACATTGAGCTGCTGCAAAGAACTGTAACGCTGCCGCAAAGGTTTGAGGAGCTGTTCCCGTCGTTGGAGTCAGACATGATGCGTTGTAACTGTCAACATAATAATAATGGTATAGAAAAAATATTACTAAGAATATTACAAAATATACTATGCTTTTTTGGAATACAACAATTTCATTGTTAGTAAGTCGGCAGCATTTAACAACGACAGATTACGACAAATTCCCTTCATATTGCTAATAAATTGATCGTAAATCGAAATTAAAAAAAAAAATTACCGACATAAAAAAAGCGACTACAAAGCGAAAGATAATTTTAGTTTCGGAAGTTGTCAGCTTTTGTTTTATTTATATCTATATGTCGCAGCCAAGTACTCGCCTCGCTACGCTCTTTCGGCTCGCACGCGGTTGATCACAGTTCTAACCTTTTTTTTTTTTTTTTTTTTTTTTTTTTTTTTAACGTGGAGAAATGCTCATGCATTCTGCACTATCACGGGGAGATAGTGCAGTTATGTGCGACTCTAACCCACTAAAACTCCACGGTGTCCTCCTCTGCCGCTTACGGCGGGAACACGGGCACGCGTTAGCACTCATCCGTGAACCCGCCGCGGCTGTCCGTCACCGGACCCTCCTCTGGGGAGTATTCCCCATTACCGGCGCACCAGAACACATAGCACGCCGTGACCACCCCTGGGACCAAACCAGCACATGGGTGCCAGACGACCCCGTGTCTGGGCACCCTTGGTCCCCCTGCGACGGGTCAGGTAATTGGCCCCGCCACCTGCCAATTTTCGGCTGCAGAGGATAGGGAGAGCGGCCAACGTCATACCAACACTCCTCCTCCCCTGCGGCCCCACCGCGTCCGCCATCAGACGGTGGCGACCCCGTCAAGGCCGCGGAAGGTAGGGAGAGCGGCGCACCGCAATACCGGCACTCCTCTCCCGCCGCGGCCTCCAACCCTCAGCCGCGACGCCTCCCACACGACATCGCGGCCCGCCTCAGTTGCGATGTCGCCCAAGCGGCACCGCAACCTACTTGTTGGCCGCTACGCCGTCGGCTTACAGGCAAAAGCCCTGACGAGCGGCCCCTCCTCGGGTTCCTCTTCGCTTCACCATGAGTGTCCAAGCCACGGCTACTGAGCCCCCCCGCCTCGACAATGCGGGAACCCACCGGGGGGGATCACAGTTCTAACCTAACCGAACCCATTTGTTCGACAGGCCTGATGGTCTAGTGGTTAGTGACCCTGACTGCTATGCCGGAGCTCGTGGGTTCGATTCCCACCCAGGACAAATGTTTGTGTGATGAGCACGATCATTTGTTCTGTGTCTGGTTGTAATTTATCTATAATATGTATGTATTTAGAAATATATAAGTATGTTTATCAGTTGTCTAGTACCCATAACACAAGCTCTGCTTAGCTTGGGACTAGATGGCGTTGTGTGATAGTTGTGGAATATTATATTATTATATTATATTATATATTGTCGAAATGTTTAGAAGAAACTTCGAATTTCACGCGGACGAAGTCGCGGGCAGAAGCTAGTACTAGTATAATAATATTACAAGATTCCGCCTACCAATTTCCGCAGCAAAATAGTAGATTGTACAACTAGTGCATGAAAGAAGCCATTTTAAAAACGCAAAGAAACATTTTTATGACTTGGCAGTATGAAGTGGGTACCCAAGTCAAATGACACAATCATGTTGAAAATTAAAAAAAAAAAACTTAATAAGTTTTGTGGCGGGAATTAGCTATTCTCTTCGTTAATTTTGCAACATTTTTGAACAATGAATTTACTGTTATATCCTTTATGCCTGTTTCATTTTCTCGTAATCGAAGTGAAAAGCAGAGTGTATAACTCGGGCATAAACGAGCCATTTTACCCCTCGACTTAAGTATCCACCCTCGCCTGCGGCTCGGGGTACAATGGCTTCTTTTATGCACTACTTGTACAATCTATTATTATTTCTTTGATACCCACTTACCACTCCATTTCTTAACACAAATTGATGAAGTAGTTCAGATGCCGTAGGCACTCGTTTTTATACTTGATTATTCAAGTTTACACAGCTGGTAACCCTAAACTAATAAGAACGTATCAATCTATATAATAAAAGGAGAAACTGACTGATTGACTGACTGACATATCAACGCACAGCCGAAACTACTGGGACTAGGAATGTGAAATTTTGCGCAAAGCTTCCTTTTATAATACAGGGGAGCACTAAGAAAGGATTTCTGGAAATTCAACCTTTAAGGGGGTGAAAAGGGGGGATTTTGATTGTATGAAAAATCTTATTCCTTAAGTTAATAAACTTGAAACTTGGCACGAATACTTATCTAAGTAAATTATGAAGGTTGGCATTTTTTGTTTTTCTAAACTACCGCCTAAATTTGGGATTGCGGGGTGTCAAACTTTGTATGGAAGAATTTTAACGCGCGGTCCAATTAATTCGAAACTCAGTATTTATACTTAAGACTAAAAATAAAAAATAACGTGTATCAGGATTTTTCGAAAACCTACCCCTACCTGCGTGAAAAGGGGTAGTTAATTTTACAGGAGAGGATTTTACTGCATGATTTGATTAACTCGATAGTTGGTATAAATAATCTTTGAGTCAAGTTATGAACACATCCTAAACTATTTTTCGAAATTCCACCCTTGTGGGGTTGAAAAGCGGGGATACAGTTTATTTGAAAAATTTGATTCCTTTGATCTAATAGGTAAACTTAAAAATTGTCCCGAATACTTATTTATCTTAATATGTTATTATTTCCTTTATTTCATTATTTACATATAAATTATATTTTTAAATATTAGAATATAAAAAAGAATATATAAAAACATTTAAAAATATAAAAAATAGTAGCCCACCGGTATCGGGAACAGGGTCCAAGCTACCGGCGGTCAGGGCTCCAGAGAGAGGAACCTCCGGACAATGCGGGCCGTGTCCAGAAGTACCGCTTTCTGAATCAAGCCCTTGATCCAGCTGGCCAACGAGAGCCTCCTTAGGTGTTGGTCGAGACTCTTGGCTATTAACCCATTGGCAGTCACGACTATCGGCACAATGATCGCTGAGTCCACATCCCACATGTCGACAACCTCGCGAGCCAAGTCAAGATACTTGATTTGTTTATCTTTTTCGGCTTTCACGAGGTTCTCGTCATGTGGGACGGTTATGTCAACAATCATTGCACGCCGCTCTCCACCACCACTATATCAGGCTTATTGGCAACAATAGTCCTGTCAGTGATGATGGATCGATCCCAGTACAACGTGATATTACCATTTTCGAGAACTGGGTCGGGCACATACCTGTAGTACGGCACCTCCGATTCCACAAGGCTGTATTTCAAAGCAAGTTGCTGATGAATTATCCTGGCTACAAGGTTGTGTCTATGCAAGTACTCTCCATTAGCTAGACGGGAACACCCGGAGATGATATGTCTGATTGATTCCCCCGGCCGGTGGCATGCCCGACAGATGTCAACCGTGCCATCTTTCACAATAAATCTCCGGTAATTGTTCGTCATCATAACTTCGTCCATAATTGCACAAACAAAACCTTCGGTTTCTCCAAAGAGGTCACCGAAACGCAGCCAGGCTACGGACGCTAGTAAATCTACATCGGGTCCATGAAGGGCCCGGAAAAAGCGTCCGTGAAGCTCCTTACTCTGCCATACCTCCATGCGATCATTAGTGTCAAGCACTACTATGTTAATATGTTTATTGTTATAAAGATCATAAACAAACATTTTCGAAAATTTTAGAGGAAAGTACGAAATACACGCGGACGAAGTCGCGGGTAAAGTGCTAGTTGGTATATAAGATTATTATTTTATAACATCTCAAAGACGTATGATATAATGATTGTTTTCTCTTAGATAATTAGGACTTTACTGTTTTATGAATTTTGGACGTACCTTTTCAGAGTTCCGTACCCGAGGGTGACACCCATTGGGGACGGCGCCGCGGCACCCTAAAAATGGCATACCTGTCTAAAGTACGTGGCGCTACACGAATATGAACATTAGGTGCAAAAGAATAAAGATCGTATTTGTAAGAAACGCTTACTTCACTTAGAAAAGTAAAGCCAAAGAGCGACATGTCAATCTTGGCCCATTCGACGGTTACTGTAGTTTTTTTTATATGAAATAATTATTAATTATTTGTACTGTCAAAAATTCAGTTCATAGTAATTAATATAATAATCTTTGTTTCAACAGATGTTTCTGGCGTGGCGTTACTTGCAAATTAATAAGTCAATATATGAGTTTTTTCGTGTCACTGTCAATGTAAAAGAGATGGACAAAATATATTACTTGAAGACGAAGTGGTAACGTCCCGCCATAATAAATAAATGAAAAAAGAAAGTTATATTTTAAGGTCCCAAAAAAACATAAGAAATGGCTCTCTATAAAGTAGCCGGAAGAAACTATTTTGGATTTCCTTCTGTTGTTTTGATTTTGTCAGTCCTAATTTCCAGTGTATAATATACTCTGGTAAACAAAAACGAGGGCGCTAAAAACTGTATGTCATCTGTCTAGCATCAACATCTACTTATTTATTGATTCTAACCTCAAAAGCATTTTGTTGCGATATTTAAAATATTCAAACATTATTTTTCAACAGGATGGTGTTTACTACATAGAAACGATCCAATGTCACTATAGTTGGTTTTTGTACATGGAAAATATGAGTCAGGTCCAGCTGTATAAGCAATCCAGTTCTATAATAAATTGGCCTTTGTTCTTTTTGGTACCTAACGACCAAAAGTTATTTTTTGTATTTTTTTATTTCAATTTAGGTTTAAGAAAAGCATGTAACTGTTTTGCGAGTTTGATTCAAGTTTGGCCAGTTTTTAGGGTTCCGTACCAAAATGGTAAAAAGGAACCCTTATGGTGCGACTCAGTCCGTCTGTCACAGCTGGATATCTCGAGAACTACTAATGTTATTTTGGAATTGTTTTAGATGACGTTTGCCTAAAGAAATAAAAATATATATTCTCTTTTGCAACAGGGACTGAAAGGGGTTCTGAAAAATTCGAAGTAGTGTTACTAGGGCATGTGGGGTATCATATGAAAGAGCGCAGTTTGCACATTCTCAAAACATTTTTCTTTTTTTTTAGGCCGCGTAGTTTTCGACTTTAGATGAGAAATGTAAAAAAAATACCGTTACTCCCCCCACCCCTTATCTCCGTAGTTTGCATAGAGAAAAATCTGAAATTCTTCTATGTGATAGAAGTTACAGATACAAAAGTGGTAGTAGGTGGTAGGTAGGTAGTTGATGTAAAGATTACAGAAAAAATAAAACGATGTCTCTAAATAGCACGCTTTTTTAGAAGCCATCAATAAAAGTTACATTAGTTCCACTATCGGTCAAGAGATGGCGTTGACAGAAACCTGCAATATTCTACACCGCAGCGCGCAGTGTTAAAATTCTCTGACGAATATTGGCCTCGCCGACGAAAATTTAAAAACATATTATTATGATGGAACGCAACCCTCGGCGCGCGAGTCCGACGCGCTCTTGACCCGTTTTTTTATATACCGATTTAGGGTGAATTTCACTAACGGAACTTATTCTGGGCCCTGGGTTCGATTCTCCGGTCGGGCATAATGTCATTGGGTTTTTAGTCAGGGATTTTTCAGTAGCAGCCAGAAGTCTGGAGTAGTACCCGGTTGATGGCATGGCAGTAGGCCGCGGCCTGGCAGTAGGCCACGGCCCGGTTGATGCCATGGCAGTAGACCCGTCTAATAGCTTGTTGTTTGCTTTGTTTTAACAAAGCTGGTGAAATGTGTGTGTGTGTATACTATAGATGGTATACCTCTGCCTTACCCTTCAGAGATTATCGGCGTGATATTATGCGTGTGTGTGTTTCACTTATGGAATTAAACGCGATCAGCACAAGTGAACCGCGTTCAGTTTTACTGGTGAAATTCGCCATTATGATAACGTAAACCAAACTAACTTTGAACTTGCCCATCATTATTTCAGATTTCTCTAAAATAACAAATGAACAATTTTTTTAGAACTGTGTCTGGTTTATTACAGCTAAAATGCACCTAAAACATTATGAGTATTTTCGAAATTCTTGTTGGTTTTGTCATAGTATGGAACCGTAGAGCGTGGGGTAGAAAATTCTCAGGCCAAGATTCATATGTCGCACTTTGGGTTTACTTTTATGTGAAGTAAGCGTTCCATACGAATATGAACCTTATTCTTATGCAAATAATAGATAGTCAAATAATAAAAAAAACAACGCGTCATACTGACGTCACGCAAAATCCTGCATCTCGCAAGCCGAGTTTACCGCGCAAGTAGCATATATACAGCGGCCTGACATGAATCATTGGGCAGTTGCCCGGCAGAAACGACACCCGTTTGGTAGGAGGGTTCCCCCGTTTCTGTGGAGGATGAGTGAACTTTACACCCTTTTCCCCATACATTTATAGTATAATATATCTACAAAAATAATATCATGTTCCCTCAAAATACCGTTAACTAATCTAACAACATAAACGAAACGAATATGCAAAGATTATATAAAATGGCCGACTACGTTGTGTCGTCCATTTTACAAATGCGTACTGAACCTTTTTTATTGGCATTATTAACACTTTTAAACAACCCCGTTTAAAAATATGAGGTGCGATTTTTTTAAATCCTTTTTTGCCCGCTGAACTCTAAAATATTTATGGCTCCATTTCCTTCCATTGTATAGTTTGTTATCATTTTATTTATTGGGTTCATGGACGCTCATTGCGAGGAGGGTGTGTATCTAGTTAAGTTAATGTTGATTTTCTAGTTTGGTTTTGGTTTTTTGCGTCTTTCCAAACGTTTTTTTTTAATTATCTGTAGGTGCTATAGATTTTGCAACCTGAATTTTGAAATCAGTTGGATTAAAAGGATCGTATTTTGTTTACCTAAATATTATAGCGCGGTAAGTAGATAAAGCAACGTTACAACTCTATTTAATCCGAACGTCAAATAATTAGGTACAGATAATTTTTTTTAGAACAGCCTGTATACATTAATTATGGATGCAGTTTTGAATTTTTACATGTAATTTTTACATATTTTACTTATGTATTCATCGAACAAATGTGTTCACTATAGCTATATTGTATACCTACTTACCAAAACACTTTACCTAATACACATTTAGTTTTAGCCACACAACGAAAACCTCTCAGGGTTTATCTGCATGTTGGCGAGTATATGTATATTAATAATTTTATAATGATGTTAATAATTTATAGGTACATTAACACATACATACATTAGGAGAAATTTTGTGTAAGGAAACGCTTTGATTTGTAGATAACTTTTCGAACTCGTTTTGTATATGTTTGCAAGTCTTCTGGATGTTTATTAAGATAAAAAGATACAAAATATTCTGCAACCTTCATCCCGTACACATTATTGAATTTTGGGAAGATGTATTTATTTTTAAGTGGCATCGTTCTCAGAAAGTCAGGTCTTGTTTTTTCGGTTAGCAACTCAGGTCTACCGACTTTCGCTAGAGTACAAAATTCAACTTTATTGAACACATTCATAACATTACAATATTTAAAGAGGTCGTCGTCACTGTTTTTAACCGACTTCAAAAAAAGGAGGAGGTTCTTAATTCGGTTGTATATTTTTATGTTTGTTACCTCAGTAAGTACGCCCTCATTTATAAACCGATTTGGAAAATTATTTTTTTATTTAAAAGGATATACTTCCAGATTCTGTTCTGCGAGCAATGATGGCCGATGGGGCCGAAAGGTTCTGGAGTGGCGACCGCGTACCGGTAGACGTAGCGTTGGAAGGCCCACAAGGTGGGCCGACGACATTGTGAAGGCCGCAGGAACCCTTTGGATGCGAGAAGCACAAAACCGGTCGAAGTGGAGGTGCTTGGGGGAGGCCTATGTTCAGCAGTGGACGTCTTTCGGCTAAAATGATGACTTCCAGATTGGTCCGACGAAACGGCTGGACCGGTTATGACGATTTATTCCGGGACGGGACTTTCACGGCAAATAGCTGCTGATGTTACAAGGACTTATATTTTGGAAAAAGAATTAGGGTTCCGCATAAAAAAAAACCCATGAAATCGAATTTGTTGGCATGCAGGCGAACGTCGCGGGCACAGCTAGTGATAATTATTAAATTAATAGGAATGTTTGGAAGAACAATGATGACTGCGCTGACCACACATAAATTAGGATGCAGGCAGAAGGATGATGATGACGGCAATATATTGGTGACGGAAAACATCGTGAGGAAGGAAACTCAAACTCAAAGCATTTATTTAATTGTCAAGGAGTCAGTTACTCAGAAATATGAAGCTAAATAGCCGGGTCCACACCGGACGATCCATCGCGCTCCGATCGCGCGCGGCAGCAGCGCGATCCAAAGATGCAGGCGGTGTGGACGTGCCGCGCGCGATCCATGCGCACGTATTGGAGCGCGCGCTCCCTACCTCGCGCGATCCGTGTGCGGTCGGTTTTTGTGCCAGCCTCAAAGGTGCCTCAGTTGCGTGATGCGCGCGGTGTGGACGGTTGTGTTGGTTCGCGCGATCCACCTCGCCATGGACATCTCAGAAAGTATGGTTTTACTTACCTTTACATAATCATTTAACAGGTCAATGATGGCTTCACAAACTTCAGGAATAATTATCGATATAGACTGTTTGGAAATGCGGAACAGATACTGCAAACTGACGTACGAATCTCCAGTTGCTAAAAATCTCAATGTTAGTAATAATCTTTCCTTCACAGTAATGGCATCTCTATAATTTGTATCATTCTTTCTTAGCTTGTTATTTAATAATGAACACAATATCTCAAATTGATTAGCATTCATTCTTGCAAAATTGTGTTCAACTTTATCTGACACTAAAGGTTATAGCACATTATACCGGCACCGCAACTGCGCAGCTGCAGCACGGCGTCGCCTCGAATTTAGACTACGGCTAGCTGCCAGCGCGCTAACTACGCGTTGTCCGCAAGGTGCAAGCTCGCAG
This sequence comes from Hydraecia micacea, assembly GCA_914767645.1. NCBI lineage: Eukaryota > Metazoa > Arthropoda > Insecta > Lepidoptera > Noctuidae > Hydraecia > Hydraecia micacea. The sequence goes on from OU611780.1 coordinate 12,130,651, forward strand.
TCCGCGCGCCGGCCGCGACGTGTAAGCTCACAGTCCGCGCGGTGGCCGCGAGGTGCAAGCTTGCTGTCACCGCGAACTCAATATTGTTATATGGCATTTATGATTGAACACGACGTGCGACGACGCAATGACGTTTCGCTGCCGACTCGGAGTCGGCGCGTAATAAGCATGCCGTCGGCGCGCTGTACGCACAAAGTCCGCTCGCTTGCAGCACGCGGGCTGCGAGTCGAGTTGTGTGGTAGCGGCAAGCGCGCTGACTGCCCGCCGTTGGCTTTTTCATATTGACATTATGAAATATATTATACTACACACGATTTAATGCTCTAAATTGAATGACAAGTTAATTGCTGGTTTGGAGCGGTGCTGTTGCGGTGCCGGTATAATGTGCCATGACCTTAACTCTGCGTACAGCTGAGTCCCAGATTCCAAGCGATTTTTGTAAATTTGTTTCACCCAAAACCGTCGTTTTCTTTTTTGTGATTTTTTGCGCAAGCATTTAAGCAAAATAAAAGTTACTGCTGCAACGGCAAGACGCCGCCGTTGTACGTGTGACTCCATATCGTACAAGAGTTAGACTGGCTGAATCACGGATCGCCTTAGGATCGCTTGGAGCGCATATTTGGGATCGCAAGTTTCCAAGAGTGGATCGTCCGGTGTGGACCCGGCTATTGCCCTTTCCTAAGCAAAGTAGGTACCTATGGAGAACAACGGGCAAAAAACTGGACACGCTTTTAAATTATATTGTTACAAAAATATAAACTTAAATTGTACTTAAATGTTGTATTTATAATTTTATGTGAGAAAAAAAGTACACGTTAAAAGCGTCCTGAGTACAGCAAATAGAAACAAAAAAAAAACGACGGGTTGCACTCCGGGAGTGCCGGCAGAAGTGAAAACTTCGCGCCGTAGAAAGAGAGGGGGATACTCCTACGCCGCGCCGGCTGTCTACTCTCCATCCGTCTTACGAATTTTCGATCAGGTCACGTGTCCTGACGCGAGTTTAACATTTTTTACCCATTACAAAAAAAGTGTACAACGCCGCTAAAGAAGTTTTCGCTTCAAAAAACTATCCAGAAATTAAATAATAATAAGCCGTGACAGCTAAGAGATGACCAGTCCCAAGTGACGGCGCCTGTTCACGAACATATCACATTGATCAGCAACATTCAACCATTTTGAAGGGAGCTAAATGATCCAACAGACGCACCACGCCACCACCGTCAGCGAAACATTTAGTGAGGAATTAAGTATAATGATTTATCAGCACATAACTAAACAAAAATAACATCTATAAGTACCAAACACACTGGAAAGAAGAAAAGCAAATCTCTTGTTCCAGATTTAGATTTTGCGAGGCTTTATCTTTGCAAGACCTTAGCCTTAGCCCAACAAAGCTTCCACGGTTAAAGTAGTTCCGAGGATAAATTGAATTTTATTTAGTTCCATTCTCGCTTGGAAACAGGTCTCTTCGTCTCTCAACAATATTGAAAATGTTACAAATTGAATGTTTGTTTAGCCGTGGTGTAATGGGTTCAAAAATTTGGGAATGAATTTATAAGTAGGTACATTAATATAACAATTATGAGAAAGTAACTCTGTCTGTTACCTTTCACGATTGAACCACTGAACCAATCGTTATGAAATGTGTTAGATGAAGGCTGGGACCTCGAGCAGGACATAGACAATTCTTCATCCTCGACTATTTTATTAAAAAAAAATACGTGCAGACGAAGTCGCGAACAAGAGCTCTCATCTATACTTACTAATAATAAAGCTGAAGAATTAGTTTCTTATTTGAACTCGCTAATCTCTACAAGAAAAAAGTCAGAAAGAACGCTAAGTGAAAACAAAGTAATAGCGTGGACGGGCGATGCGATGCGATGCGGGTGCGTCGGGGTACAAGAATGAAGATGCGGATGAAGTCACAGGCATAAGTCATCATTCATTCTCCTGCCCTTATCCCAATTTATTTGGGGTCGGCGCAACATATTATCTTTTTCTTCCATACTTCTCTATTAGACGTCATCTCGGTAGTCACCCCCTTTCTAATCATATCACCATTCACGCATTCCATCTATCGTTTTTTTGGTCTTCCCCTACGCTAATAGCCATCGACATTCATACTAAAAACTCTTCTCACGACATTTTCCTCATTCCTCCGCATCACATGCCCATACAATGACAACCGATTTCCACACAACTTTTCAGTTACCGGTGCCACTTTCAAACTACTTCGTCACGGGCATAAGTTAGTTTCTTAAATATTCTATCAAAATTAAGCTATAGGTATATACCTAGGTATCAATGACGGATACTACAAATTTGCATTTGAATTGTATGTTATTATGTTACGAATTAGCATAAATAATTTGAATGCAATTTGGTGTGGGACTACCGGTCCAATAATTTAAAATGTCAGTATGATAGAAGTATCGATTTCTATTGGAAAACTTAACAAGCATTTGGTGGTGCTCGCTTATGATCTAAATAATATTATATTATGTGACAATTTCGATGTCTGTCACTAATCTATTATCACGCCGATTTTATGAATTTGAATTTTTGTCTGTTTGTTCCGGCTAATCTGTAAAACGGCTGGACTGATTTTGACGGGACTTTAACTGGCAGATAGTTGATGCTTTAAGGAGTATCCTAGGCTTTTATTTTAGAAAAAGAATTAGGATTCCGCGTAAAAAACAAAATGGCATGAAATTCATTTTGATTTCCTACATGCTAGTTCTGAGTAAAATCATGAAACAATCGTCTTTATTCTCTTCGATACGTTCTCTGACACGAGTAATTCCAATTACGGTGCGAATGACTTCCTCAATTAATCGGGCCTTGGAACTAATCCATGTAATGCCAAGCATCTTATCAAAGCAACTCCGGTCCGATGTAAAAAAGGGGGTTTGCTTGGTCGGTTACACAAGGGTGTTCGTCTGTTTAGACCACAGGAATCTATAATAATATAATAGAAGTGGTACCTATTGTGGGAATTTATTACTGCAATATTATTTGAGTATTCTTTATGCTATGTGAAGTTGGTGTATAAGGCTATACTAACTCGCAATTTATCGAGAATATCGGACTAATGAGCAGTGGCGGCTCAGTTGTAACGGCCCCGACTTACGAGTTGTAGGTCGTGGGTTCGAACCCAGGCAGGCGTTTTACTTTGTGTAAATTATTTCATAACCACTGCTCTCAAAATGGTGAAGGAGAACATCTTGAGGTTTTGGAACCAAAAATTCGAAGACATGTGACATCTACCAACCCGCATTGGGCCCGCATGGTAGATTACAGCCCGCTCCCTCTCGAAGAGAGGAGGCCTGTGTCCCAGCAGTGGGAACATTGTAGGCAATTATGATGACTGGACTAATTACTATTACGACGAAAAGAAGCGACATTCAATCTTGTCTATAATTTATCGTCGCCCGCAACGTGTCCGTATACCTAGCAGTCTGTAGGTATTTAATTGTCGTGGCTTGATTGGCTTAGCTCAGCCCACCCGCATACACAAAACGTATGCGAGCCAGTGCTCCGGTGGTAGTAGTTGGTATTTCAATCAGCATCCTAATCACGTAACACACGCATAATCACAATTCCGTTCATTTTGACAGCTTAAGAGGCCGGCGAAGCATGTGTTGCGTTGCAATGTGTATTTATTCCGATTGGATTACAGAAACAAAGGTATTTTCAGAAAATAAAATAGTGTTCTTATCGAGCGTAACTCCATGAAAACAGAGTTCCCAAAGAGAGAGAGAGATTCCCAAATATATATTTTGAATGGACACTGATTTAAAGACAAGTTATGAGAAAAAATATATACGTGTCGACTTGAGAACCTCCTCCGTTTTTACGTCGGTTAAAAATAAGTTTTCTATAGAAATTTGAAATTCCTCATATCTCGTCTTTATATCAGAGTCGTTTCAAAATATACATTTGGGAACCTAAATAATCTGTAATCCAATCGGAATAAATACACACTACCTTAAGAATATATATGATTTATAAATTATTTTGGTATTACGTTTGTATGAACAACGCATTAGCATGCGTAGTTTGCTGGCCTCTTAATAATATTCATCGCGTTCTTTCTTAACGATACAGACGAACATTTCAAATATAAGGATGACATGGATCGTGTGTATTTCACAGTAGCAATCCGGGTGTACATTACCAGGAAAATTCTAAACGAATGATCGGAGAGAGAAATATTGTGCATGGGCAGAGAGCTTATCTTTGTGCAAAAATTTGCGCTGAAAATATAATTTGTGTGTCTTCAGGTTTTCGAGATATTGCATTTCCTGCTGGAAAAAACGTTACTGCAGCAGGAATCGTTTTTTCCGTTTTTTTACAAAATAAGAAAGCGCACAATTTTTTTATTTGGCGCTCATTGTACAGCAGACTACGCACGAATTATACGTTCCACTCATATCACTCTAGGAGCTACTTTCCTGCTGGGGTACCGTACACGCAATCATGTCTGGATTTGTGCCCGGTTGATAACGCCGGGAGTAGACGCCCTAGGAGGTCATGGTCATTAATGATGTTCTTCAGAAAGATCAGGTTCGTTGTACTGCGTTAATTTATGTAGTTACGATGGCAATAGGCTCGCCCTACTTAAACATAAAAGCTGAAATGTGGATATACTATGTACACCTCTGCCAAACCCTTCGGGAAAATAGGTGTTATATTATGGATTGTGATTAATGTGTAACGCTGTCAAAATGAAAAAAAAAAATAGATTGGATACCGAGTGAGTTACGCAACCGGGTGCACTTCGTCTGTAAGAAGTACCGAGGGTGTGGTTATCATAAGCTAGTCAAACAGCGAAGTCACGGAGCCATTCGCGGAATCCAATGAAAAGCACGAGAGCAAAGGCTTTTAATAGAAGTACTTGAATTTCAGTTACGGTATTTGCCGTCATATTTTCCATAGCATGCTTGCTGTGGAAAATATGACGGCAAATACCGTACCGTAATAGATGTTGCTACATCTATTCAGTTATTTAAGCTCCCTGTAGGTAGTTTAGTCCAAGATACTCGTATTAATCATACTCCTATGCTAGTACATAACAATGAAGTTTTGGTAAAACCACGGGTTGTTTCATTAATTCGCTTTTGTCAGAAGATGCTTTGCTCCTGTAGTGGTTTTGGTAAATGACTGAACTTGATTGGATTGTGTCTTGTGGAGGGAGAGTCCCTAGTGAGGTAATGTTGTTTGTACTGCGTGTGTGATATGTTTTTGTGTTTCGATTTATTTATATACAAGTAGGAGTTACCCAGAAAACTGTTAAGGGGGCTTACAGGACGTAAACCCAAAAAACGCAAATTTTAGAAATAATAAAAGTATACGATCGATTACAGTAAACAAAATCAGAAAAATATATGATATTCTTCAGGATATATGCTAGGTATGTAGTGTGGTGAAAACATAATAAAACTAATTTGATACGATAGCAAAAAATCATGAAGATACCTCTAAAAACTTTCTTTTTATAATAAAAACCATACTAATATACATACAATCATTATGATTTTTTGTCAGATTATTCTACAAGCAACATATTAAAGCACTAGTGTTTTAATTTTTTAGTCCAAACAATAGATTTTTTGTAAATAGATAATGCTTCATATTTTGCAATAAATTACCAGCGTTGTGTCATCGCGCTTCTCTTTCTTTTCTATGCAGTCAGACAAAGACCGGGCTTTAGGTCATGTAGTCCCCTTATGCTTAAGTGTATATATGTTGCAGTCAAAACTCTTAACCAGTCAAAAGTACTATTGACTAGCAAAATCAGTCAAAAGTACTTTTGACCGTATGCTTTAGTCAATAATACTTTCGACTGAAATAACAGTTAAAAGTACTTTTGCCCAATGGAGCTGGTTAAAAGTACTTTTGACTAAGAGATTCCGTCAAAAGTGGTTTTGACTGGTTGTATCAGTCAAAACTCTTAAAAGTTAAGGTGGTCGATAAAAATAACGACAAACGCACATATAAATTTTTATAGTGGAGAACGTGCTGATATTAGAACAAAAATGAGTGACTACGAAAAGAAAGAACGCTTTTTGCAAAGAATTTTAGCGATAGAAGATATGAAAGATAGTCATTTCAATGTGATGACAAAAGAAAAATTTGAAAAGTTTGCAATGGATGTGGAAGACGCGGAATTTGATGAAAAGAAAACACCATTACAGTACAGTAGACTAAAATGCTATAACATCATTGAAGTTTGTGGTATCAAAAAATTTGTTACAAACACAGAACCTGTCAAATATTTTTTGCCGGCTGAGGAAATCCAAGACATTATTGATGCTGCTCATATTTCTATAGGGCATGGTGGTCGCGATAGACTAAAGAATGAAACGGCAAAAAAGTACTGATGCTTTATTGCAGTTAAAACTACTTTTGACCAAGAGCATCAGTCAAAAGTACTTTTAACCGCTGCAGTCAAAAGTACTAATAACCAATAATTTTCAGTCAAAAGTATTATTGACTAAAGCATACGGTCAAAAGTACTTTTGACTGATTTTGCTAGTCAATAGTACTTTTGACTAGTTAAGAGTTTTGACTGCAACATATACACACGAGCGGCACGTGTCAACGACAGAGACGGTGCTCAAATACACGAGCGACACGTTGTCGACGGCAGCCGCCGACGCGACGACGCCGCCTTGCAGTTGCTTCTGCCGTTGATGCATGCCGATCGTTTGTAATTACACTAAGTGGTATTGGGCCTGACATGTCAGATGAGATGCAGTGGTCTGAAAGAACCAACAAGTGCGTCCCATTGATCGCTAGGTGACACGACGCCGTGGCTGACCAAGGCAAAGATGGTGGTACTAACTCGACTCGTACCGCAAAGACCATTTATATAAAACCGTGAACCGAAGAGTGTGAAAAAGGGAGTGGGATAATATAATCTATCTAGATTATACAAAGATTAGATAAGACTTATCCGTTGAGATTGGCCGCCGTGGCCGAAATACGGTCTGGAGGACTTTATCTAGATAGGATAAGTCCTAATCTTTGAATACAGACTTTAACCCATCCTTTGACCCTCAACCCACTTTGGTAAGGAGTTCAGAAAAATCTTTTTTTAGTACAACAACTTCACTCTCTAAGGTAGATACTCACCTACACACAAACCTAGCAAAATCGTGCTTGATCCCTAGACACTTTTGATGTGTGTATATGCCAAAATTCATGTTGTTTAAGCTGTGGAGATCAATAACTCAAGTCAACGAACTGTTTAATATGCATAGCATACATGATAAATAAGATTGAGATGCTTATGAATATAAATATAAATCTGTTAGACAATACATTTTGTTTTTTACTGAAATATCTAGGAGAGATTTCTGACGACGTGATTTAATAAAAATATCTAGAAATCTAGAAAATATAGTAGGTACGATAATAATTTGACTACAAGCCAATAACCCAGATACCCTCTGTCAGAAAAAAAAGCAGCCAAGCGTGAGTCGGACTCGCACAAGCATAGTATGGTATCAAAAAAAAAAAGTGGTTTCCGGAGTGCCGACAGAAGTGAAAACTTGAACAATTACGTGTGTATTTTTTGAATCGTCATATAAACAAAACACAACCAGAATACTTTGCCGTCACTCACTGTGCTGACATATCGGAAATAAATTAAAACCGAGTACATCCTGAGGAGAGCCGAACACATCCGAACGTAGCGCGGTGTCGGTAACAGTGTCGCGAGTTCAATAGTTTATTCCCATCTCAAAAAATGCCCAACGCGCCTAAAGAAGTTTTCATTTAAAAAAAACTCGTAGGCCCTTTAATTCGTTACTTTATTTTATTTTTCTTATTATAGCGACTATAGTCGTCCACACGCTGTGTAAATTTCTAGTCTCTACCTATTACGGTTAAAATGATACAGCCTTGTGACTGACGGACTGGCGCACAGCGGTGCCCTAGTATAATACCCAAAGGGTCCCGCTGGCACCCTTTGGGTACGAATCCCTAGAAATGCTAGCAGATATATCAGACCCTTTACACGGCTCATTTGTTTCTTTCATTCGACATCTTTCGATTGAAGTGAAATGGTTGAACAAAATTAATCAAAAGTGAAAAATGTATTCATTAGCGAACCACTCACACGAAGTTGGACTTCGGCATTTAACTCCTGCTTCGCATGATTGAAAAATGAAATGAGTATCGATAAATTGATAAGTTTAGTATATTAACATATAGTAAATAGAATAATAGTAAGGTATAGGAAACTAGAACAGCTGAAAAGTTTACCTAACACTTAGTGTTAGTGAACTTAACACCAATGATTAAATATCATTATATTATTATTTTTTATTTTCATAAAAAAAAATAAGTTCATTCAAAAGGTAAAAGATAGAATTAAGTTCTAGGATACACGACAAACAAATCGTTGAATCAATTTGACAAGGAACTTTCAACAAAAGAATATTTTTAAGTTGTAGATCCGATTAACGAGAAAGAAAAGACATTCAAATCATTTTATCTGATTTCCTAGCAACTCAATCAAAATCTATTTCGCTCAGATTATTAGATAGATGACGAAGGTCAAAATCTAAAAGCGATTGACTATCAAATCCTAACTCCGAATCCGAGATTCTCAAAGCAGTCTATCTGTACCAATAATCTTAAAGACATTTTGATTGAATTTTACAGTTCTATAAACAAAAATACTAGGTGCTGCCTTCAGTTTCACTCGCGTCCTAGGGAAATTATTTCACGGATAAAGCATCTTACACACACCAAAAAAAAACACACGTGTGCATAATCAGCCTATAATGTTCTCACTGCTAGAATACAGGCCTCCTCTCTGAGAGAGGGCCATAATTCACCACGAGGGCCCAGTGCGGGTAGGTAGATGCCACATGTCTTCGAATTTTTGGTTCTAGGACATCCCGGTTTCCTCACGATGTTTCCCTTCACCATTTTGAGAGCAGTGGTGATGAAATAATTTTCACAATGTAAAGCGACTGTCTGGGTCCGGATCTGTGCGTTTCATCTAAATCCATTCAGCGAGATCGGGTCAAACATTTTTACATGTTTCTTATTTCACAGCCAGTACTTTGGTCTATATAAGCAAGTGGTCGCAAGGGCGACTGCAGTGCATAGAGTAATTACTGGTTAAAGTGTTATTAGAGTTTACTCAAGGATTTTTCTATATGTGGCAGCCCAGAGTTTAGTATGCATTTTTAGCCAAACTGTTGGCAATAGGCTCGCCCACTATAAATTGGGACATGCCTATTCCTTTGAAGAATACAGGACTTCAAGCGTCATAATTATTATTTTATATCTAAATCAATTAAATAAGACGAGCTTTTCTTAGTGAAGTCTTCTTTGTCTACAATATCCGCCTGATTCATGGAGACGAGCCAGGGAGACAAGCTCGAGATTAGACCTTTAATTTATTGCCTAAAGGACGCTGGTAAACTCGGAAGCGGAGTTCCATTGTGTTCAAATTACAGTGACACGGAATTCTTGAGTGGTACGAGTTTAACCGCGAAGGGGATGTTAATAGCAAGCACGGGTGAAGTTTTTGCTTGGTGAAGAATGAAAATGTTTTACCAGGAAGTGTCTTAATTTATTTAGGGTCACATTTAAATTTCAGTTTTATGTATTTAGGTAAACTTAGGTGTAAAAACAAGAACTGATACTAGTCAGTTCTTGTCAAGTTGGTAATAGTAATAGAACTGACTGCCCAGGGTACGTTAATCGGACCTAAGCACCAAAGTATTAATCTAAGTACCAAACCACCTCTAAAACTATGCCATCTCGCCTCGGACAGGTGGCCACACTTTGAATTACTGGATTGTGTAGCAAAGTATGGTCATAAGCAAATCTGGGATACCTTATCCCAGATTTGCTGATGATCACACTTTGCTTACCTCTAGATAAATGTGTATCTAGGTATCCTTAAGATTCCACCATTACCATTCCATTGAAAACAACGATCACACTCAACCATTCCATTTAAAACAACGATCACACTCAAAACACAAACACAACAATTTAAAACTGAATTTAAAATACCCCCAAAACATTTTCAAACCACAGAATAGATGAAAAAAATTACGTGAAAAGCTTTAAGGCCAGCGCACATTGGCGGACGGCGGGGCAGGGTGTTTTAAATCTACTAACGTAAATTCGTACGTATCTTATGATAACAAGATATAGACGCAGTATTGAAGAGCGCGCTGGAGGATACCGCGGCGGGATGCGAGGACAAGCGACGGTATGCGCTGGAATCCACTAGAATACGATCGCGGGGGAGATGCAGTGCAAGCGGGAGCGCATTCCGCATTTCCCCCGTAGCATACCCAGGGATGCTGCCGGCACGCTGCAGCATCCAGTAATGCGCCGGCAGCCGCTGGCGGCATCGCAAATCACCAGTGTGTGCTGGCTGGCGGCAAATCCTCCTCGATTCCGTCCCCCGCCGTCCACCCGTGTGCGCTGGCCTTTAGGTGTCAAGTAGAGGTTGTAATTGAATACCCCACATCACATTTACATTTATTAGGATTCCCTGGACATGAGGCCAGGGGAGGAACAAACACTAGAATGTTATAAGGAATGCAGGAATAAGGACAAGAAATGCGGGTGGTCATTTCTCCATAGAAACGTTCTCGCCTGTTTTCTTTCTGGTTAATGACCATAAAGCGATGGATTTTTTTTACAGACTAATAAATTTTAACTACTTGTATGTCCCTATGTTTTCCTTTTTGATGATAAGAACATTATTTTTATAAGCACTAGAACCCTCAAAAAATTCCGATTTGAACGCCGATGTATGTTCTCGAATAAAATTTTATTTTATTAATAGAAAACAAACAGCTCGTTTATCAAATTAAATTTCAGTCTTCAACATCCATCGGTTTCTTACTAAACTTCAACTATATTCGACGACCCTGCATACTTATCTCTTTTGTTGACTGTACTTAAATATAATTAATAAATCTCGATGTTTTGTCAAGTTGTTAGAACTATAGAGGTATGAGGAACAGGGTGTAAAGTTCACTCATACTCTATAGAAAAGGGAGGATCCTCCGACCAGACGGGTGTTGTGTCTGGCGGGCAACTGCCCGATGATTCATGCCGGGCCGTTGTATCTATGCTAGTTGCGCGGTAAACTCTGCTTTCGAGATGCAGGATTTACGTGACTTCAGTATGACGCGTTGTTCGCATGTGGCGTTGTAGATACCGCTACAGAACCATACGAAGCAGGGGCGGGTTGCTAGTTTATAAATAAATCCGTAAAACGCTAAGAAGTGAGAGGACAATCCAGTGAATGTGACGCACACAAAGAGCCGTGCTAAGTGGAGTGTAGTGTAGTGGCACTGTGTGATTGTATGAAGCTTAGCCTCTGTTTTTAGAGTCCCGTTCCTCAAAAGGAAAAACGGAACCCTTATAAGATCACTTCGTTGGCCGTCTGTCTGTGCGTCGGTCAAGATCCTTTTTCTCAGGAACGCGTGGAATGATTAAGTTAAAAATAATATCAAACACTCAGGGCTGCAATCCCTTGAAGCAGTGAAAAAATCGCAATCAAAGATACGGGCGTTTATGTTCCGGAATCAAAACCTATAGGGTACTTCCCGTTGACATAAAATCATGTAATTTGGCGAGAAGCAATTTCATGTGGCATTAAATAAAGCAAAAAATCTGAAAACCGTAAATTTATAGTTACGTTACAAAAAACATTTTTTTTTCTTGTGATAAACTATTTACATACCTACTTTGTACGGAACCCTCGGTGCGCGAGTACGACTCGCATCTACCATTTCAGACACTAATCTACATGGTACTTATACGATCTGACAATCTGTCGTGACTTTAAAGAGACTTCGACCCCTGAATTTGTTTCGACATTTCTTCTCAGGGGTAGTCAGATAGGAAATGTCGACTCCATCTTGCTTATTTTTGCTCTTTTACATGACGTGCAAAAGTGATTCCGATATCCTAATTACAGAATACACAATTTCATTTCATTTCTTAAAAAAAAGTAAGTATTAGTGCTTAGCAATTAGCTAAAATAATTTTAATTGAATAGTACCAAATATCTAATTTCTTTAATCAAGCTGTTAGAAAAGAATAAAATTTAGATGAATTAGGTACGATATGATCAATTTGTACATATTAACCTACTTTTCATCTTTAGTAAGTCTTTTAACTTCTATAGTACCTTAGTGCTCACACACGAGCGGCCACGCGTCAACGGCAGAGGCGACTGCAGCCGTCGAAAACGTGCCGCTCGTGTATTTACACTTTTGTATATATACACGTTGTCAACGGCTGCAGATGCTAAAATTGCTTTTAATTTCTTTTACAATACAAATTTATTACTTACCTAAGTATCTATTGGAAAACAGTAGCAATAATAAGAGCAGCAGTGGTGTGATAGTTACTATATTCATTCGTCGTCAATATTTTACACACAAGTGACAATGTACAGAACATAAACAAATCCGTAATTATGCTTATTTTAAATAGGTGACAGACAATGTGTAAATAAGATTATTCACACAGGCCAGTGCATACATATATGCGATCTCCAATAGTATCTTCCTGCACCTATTCCAAGTTATACATCTACTCGTAGGTAATCTGGTAGCTCGGACTTCATCTTGCAAATGCTGGCTACGTCAAACATTTTAACTTAATTTCAGACAATTTCAATCTGCTCGTAAAAGCTGCTTCAGTTGTTAGATAAGCACTTTAAGTCGCAACACTAACAAAATTCTTGCTAACTCAGTCTACTTACGTTTTAAGCCATATTATCATGGTAATTTATTGCCATCATTGTCTTTAGAGATAATAGGAATTTTCGGTTTTATGGCGTACTAAAGAAAACTCAGAAATATTAATTAATTAATTATTTAACCACTGATGCACACAATCATTTTTATACAGACAAGAAGAAAGGAACAGAAAAATATGTACATAATACAATACAACAAACACAACATACATATGTTGCTACAAATATTTGACCTGACACCAAATCAAACGAAGCACAATCGAACAAACACGCACACTTACACACACACCATACAAACATCACACATACACACGTACCATACCATACCAGCTGAAATCACGTCTCTAGTCTCCACTCTGGAATTTGTACTCCGATGCCCCAAGATACAAACTAACTGTCTAGTTTGAGGCTCACTAGCAAATTATATTATAACCTAGCTGTAGATAATATTTTAAGCTGTGTGTTTTCACGTGACTGTAAATACATGGATGAGGGTAAAATAATTCTTTTGGTAAACGGAAATAAAAAATTTATCCATTTTTAATTTAATAAAATATTTTCACGATTTGATTTGTGGTATGTTTGTTTGTTACGCTTTCACGCTAAAGCGGCTGAACGGATTTGGATGAATATTGGCACATAATAAGACCATGATGTGGAGAATTATGCGGGTGAAACCGCGGGGCACAGCTTGTGAGTAATATATAAATAAGTACTTAGTTCAGATTTAAGTACGTGACTGTACATACCGACCGATTGAGAATTTGAGACCGAGTTCGTCGCCATAGCATCCAACTCACGTGTCGTATGGAGGATTATGATGAGGCCTGAGCAACAAGTTTCCTTAGTAACTAATGAGGAAGTAATATGTAATTGCAAATACTAATACTTATTGAATTTATATATATCTCGGGACCATGGGGTCGGTCCTTTGGAAGGCGTACGAGGGGCCGAAGCCAACTCGCATAGGCCCCTTAGGAAATTTTAATGAAATGCGGCACCATACTAATACTTATTATTATTACAGTGTTTCCTCAATCAATCCCGTCATAAGGGCCCTATATTTAATAATGTGATATGCAATGGCAATTTCGCCAGTCTCTTGGGAACATTACCAGTCGATAGTGATGCGTAGGAATACATATTTCGACGCTATTGCGCTATTGTTTTGTAAAAAAACAAAAATATTTTTTATTTTTTTATTTTTAATAGTTAATCGTTTATTTAGTATTAGAAGTTTGTACGTATTAGATAATAATGAAATGTTATATCTATGGGTATTGGTAAAAAAATTACAAAATTGTCAATTTCACGACAGATAATGTTTATTAAAGCAGCACACTATGAAATTTTACCAATTGTCGGATTGTCATGTCGCATGTCGGTTTTATTAAGTAGGCCCTGTTTATCGCGGTTTACTTTTGGACATTTTCTTTCTTCATCGTCAAAGGTAAAAATAAGCTACACTTCCCACGTCCAGTTAACAAATTTTGATTTTTATCGCCTACTAATCTTCGACTTATTAAGAGGTAAACAAAATCTTGACTTACTTCTAAAGTATCAGGTAAAAAAATGTTTATTAAAACGAATTAACCCTTCAATTTCTAATCACTGAAATATCGGAATCTACATCTAAATAATGCCGCAAAATTAACCAAGAAATAAATGACTTCAATAAAAAAAATTATTAGATATCATTCGGAAAAACGTACGCAACCACCGAAATTATTAAAAATGTTTGCACGTGCTTAGAAAATATTTCCTCGTTTATATATGCGGATAATAATAATACACCTTCGGGACATGTTCGTTAATCCTCGGAATATTCCGTCGAATTTAATCTCAGTGATTATATGAATATGCGCCATCCCTTAACTGAAAGGTCGACGTTAAGGCCCCTTACCCTAATTTATTCTGGAAACCTACTTCAGTACGGTATTAACCATATTTTCATTGTGAACGGAAATTTTAGCTGAGATAATAACTTATGTAGCTACTGTGGCTACAAATACTTAATAGATGTTGATAAATTTTAGTACTCTCTGTTATTAATTTTAGCTCTTTTATGGAGCCTTGCAAGACAACAGTCTTAGGGTCAGCTCACACCCCGACGCGCCGCGGCACGCAGTTTTCAAGATAGCAATACAATTAGGTATAGGCCTTATCTACTACACAAAAAGGTACACAATTCAGTGAGGTGGGCCGCGCGGCGCCGCGCGGCGTAGCTCGACGTAGTAGACACCAATTGTGTACCTTTTTGTGTAGTAGATAAGGCCTATTATTGTATTGCTATTTTGAAAACTGCGCGCCGCGTCGCGTCGCGGTGTGGAACTGACCCTTAATGTAGCATGCGTTGGAATAGACGGATAATTGTTTGCATCTGTCTAATATCGTAGGAGTTAGGGAAATTTAGTGAAGGGTTTTCTGTAAGAAAAATTCTTAGTCACGAAATTTTTAGCTATTCTAGTTTCATGGAAACTACACCTATTGGTCTGCGTCACCCTAATAAAGGCAGAAAGAATACAATGGAAATTTCTTCAAAATTCTTGAAACTCTAAAAAATGTCAGAATTCGAGCACATCCATAAATCTTCAACAATCCCTGTAACAATATCCAGTTAATCCGTCACACGATAGCAATTAATTCACATCCGAAGCGATGACTAATGACAATACATATCGCAAATACGCCAATATACTAAATGAACACTGCGAGGGATAATTACCCAAAATCAATTCTGGCGATTGACAATTTCGGAGCACCAAACCTTTGGGAGGAAACACAATATCTTTGCAGGGGTAATAAACTATAGGGAGAACATATTAATCATCTTGAGGTTACGCATCACTGATGCCTTTATAAGGATACGAGGGAATAAATAAATTCTCCATTATATTTTATGAAAGGATTCGGTCAAGGGTAACGGTGAATAGCTGGGGTAAGGTTTGGTCTTGCTTGATTGTGAATAAACTTGATGACTTGTAGATTTTTAATAGGTATTTTAGGAATTGCTTATTGTTGATATTTTGGGCCTTGGAAACATTGGTTTCATGTTCATCAGATACACTAAATAATTCCTGATAGGTATACGTTTACACTCTTTTTTATACTTTTTCAAAACGGAGGTTCACGCCTTTATTCATGAATAGGAATGTCGAGATTTAGTAGCTAGCGTTTGTTATGAGAAGTTTATATACTTAACTGATATAAACTGAAAAACTTATTACCTTTCTAATGATGCATGTTTTTATAAATGAAGGAAACCACAAACAATGTGCTTCTCTCAGTTGGTCGCAGTAACTAAGCTAGGGCAATCCGACAACATAAGTTGGGCAAGGATAGAACTGTGACCAAACGCGCGTGGGCCGAGCGAGCGAAGTGAGTGGTGCAGTGGCCGGCGAGCGCTGTATGTAAGTTGGTCGCAGTTACTTGACTATTTAGCATTTTCGGGGCCCCAAAATAGGAATTATTTGAGGTTCTCAAAAAGATACGCATTCATTATTAGTAGGTATGTTTAAAAATATTTGAAGGCAAGTAAAATAAGAATTATTGTAGTTAAAAACTATGTTAGCTATGGAGTAATATATTATAGGAGTACCTAATGTAAGAGTAGCTGTCACTTAGATGTTATTTGAAATAATGTTACGCAACGCTCTTGAACTTAAGCTCCTATTTTACATAAAGCTGGAGGCAATGAACAAACACAATGCTAATGAAAAGCCTATACGTAGTACACACGACGACATATAAATTATCCAGTTTTAGCTGACCTCGCATTGTATAGGCTTTTCGTACATTGAGAAGTCAGCATATACTGGAAATATATCGACGTGAACTAGAAATATCTTTCTATAATTTAATCAAAAAGGTTAAGCCCCGATGCGCATGGGCAATTTTTTATCGCGGTGTTTTTTTTACGCGTTGGATTTTTTTTCATTTTTTCATTGTTTTTTTTCATTTCTCGGTATTGAGCCGAGTATTGTGAACCCAACCACACCTCAGACACTCCATACAACTCTCGCAAAATAATTACCTATTACTACTACATAACCAAATGACGTTTGTACACGTGAAAATGTGTGCGTGAACTCTAGTTGGGTTGGCTGTTGTGCGTAGCGTAAAAATCGCGCGTAAAGCGATTTACGTCAGGCGAACCGAACGACGACGGCGCTGCCCGAACGTGTGCATTATTATGAAGTGACCTTTTAGTTCAATTGTTTATTTATATTATATTCGGGTTCGTAATGAAATAAAAACACTAATATATTTTCGTTTAAATGACTTATCTCTAAATAATCGGTTATTAAATCGCATGGTATTAAAAATGCGAAATCTTACAAACAGTTTATGTAAATACAAATTCGGAAAAGCATCACAATATCCAACTATCGTGATTAAAACTCAAATGTGTGTTCGTGTCAGCAGTACAGCGCTGCGGTTCGCGAGCGCCGTTGCCAAAGAGTCGGCTACGACTACCTCGAAGTGCGGGGTGAGGTATCTGATATGAGCGTGTTAGAAAATGAAGTATAATCTATTTATAAAAAGTCTATATACAGTATGTTAACTAACAGAGGGCGTTCCCGTTAACCCGCAATAGTATAGCATCCATACATGCTAAAAAAAAAATTACCATTCGAAAATAAAATGTTTTTTTTTTTTTTATATTAAAATATTCACTAAAAATATTGATTTGATACGTAAAAGATCGCCGCACACGCGGCCCGTCATTCATAAATAAATTGCGACGTTGCCGTCCTTCAAGTACGCGTGTACAGAGTGTTTCTTTTACGTATTAATTTAACATTTTTAGTGAATATTTTAATATAAAAACATATAAAAACATTTTATTTTCGAATGGTAATATTTTTTTAGCATGTATGGATGCTATACTATTGCGGGTTAACGGGAACGCCCTCTGTTAGTTAACATACTGTATGTACATATATTACCCAAATATAAAGCTTTGAATAGCAGAATGGTTACTAGTTATTTAATATGTGTACAAGTAACTATGAATATGGTATGTAGGGAAAGGATTTTATGAAATAAAGCACAGAAAGACAAGCTAGACATTTATTTCAATTTAGGCTTGTCAGTAATTAATCAGAAAACTAGTTGTCCGTTCCAAATCTAGGTCATCATGGAGATGAAGAGACAGGAAACTCCATGGAAACAGTATTAAAGTATTCTATCAACAAATTTCTTATATTTTCATAAATTATCATTATTTTAAAAACAATTAATTATACCTCTTGGACAATGGTCCAAGAGAACTCAGAATAATAACAACATAATAACAATAGCTAGGAATATTCCATTATACACTTTACAACATTGGCATTAATGGCCATATTATTACATTTACAGAAACCATAGTTATCAGTAATAATCAAGATAATAATATCAATTAACTTACATGACATCTGGTCGATCTATTCCACATAATAACTTCACTAGGACTAATCAACTGACTGTAGGCCGGAGCTCCGTTCTGGTTGATGTCTCGAACAAGAATGATCCCCGCCATTTTTTTTTTTTTTGGGAATGGCATCTCGCAGTTCAACCTATGAGGTTGTCGTCTGCTTAACCGGGCTTGCCTGTGGATGCCTCAAAATTAAGGCCTCCAGCCAGGGCTTTTAAAAACTTAAAAACTAAGCGACTACACGCTAAGGGCACCCCCTGTGGGGTACGGGCCTCGGCTTAGGGCGTCGCTGGGGGGGGGGGCAGCAAGGGACAGGCTGGATCGGAATTATTTAAGGGCGAGTTTAATACTACAGGCTCAGCGGCGCGGGCTGGCTCGAGCAAGGGTCGGGGGGGAGAAGTTACGGGTCGTCGCGACGGTATTTTCTATGTTTTGTTATATTATTTCTTAATATTTAGGTTATGCAAAACATTACTATTTTATCAAGTTTTAACAGTAAAATGATAACAATAACAATAGGTACCTATAATTAGGATAATCTATTAAGCGCGGGGAAGGGAGTGTCCCTTCTGTACATAGTACTAGTAAGTATTCTGTGACCCAACAGCACATCTCAGCGTGTCAAGAAAACACTGTCGGATTTTCAACTATCTGCGCTAAGCAGAGCGTTGAGCGAAAAAAATGATTAAATATTGTCTTGGCTAAAGGTAACCTCGAATATAAAATTATGTATAACCAAAACCAATTTAGGTACAGAACTCTAACATTTCACACATTTCGGTATGCAAACATGAAAATGAATATTCAAACTAATTTAAAATTACTTTCGCTTGTCTGTGGGTAGCACTGATCAGTTTTAAAACAGTTGGTACGTATTTGATCAAAGGGCTGACTGACAAAACTTTAGAGTGTGTGTAATAACACTTTGTAATTTGACCGCCTTGTTAGAGTCGCAAGAGTTGGGTAGGTAACAACTTCTAAGCGCGGATTATGGAGCGTCCTACCATGGGTTCGGGTTCGATCCTCAGGGCGGAAAACTGTTATGAATTTCTCATTAGCAGCATGGATTGTACACTGTTGATGGCACAAGGTCCGCCTTCCTTTTTATATACGTTCTGGCATGACCTTGTTTGTGAGCCGATTTTAATAATTCTTTGTTTGAAAGTGTACACTTCTGAGGTGGTTCCAAAGTTCTGATGAGTAGTTTTAAAGTTAGCTTCAATAATACGTATTTTTTCCACTTAGTGTATGTTGATGATGTTATAATATTAACTTTCTGTCACTGTTATTTACATAGCAAGTAGTGGATTGTATACAGTGTGGGGTGGGTACCAAAACTAAAAAGTGAAAAAAAATACTTTAAAATAAAAACAAAGAAAAAAATAACGACCTTTTTAGTAAAAAAGTTTGACTTTGGGTGCACTGAGTACCTCTATCTAACTTTTTTGGGAATATAGCGTTGAATCTAAATTGTAGTTGTGGTAGACTTTCGGCATAACCATAACATTGGTCATAACATTGGTTCGGCATAACATTGGTCATTTGTTCATAGGAAGGGTGCCACGAACATGGCAATGGCGATGATGAACAATACACCATATTTATCGTACTATAGCATTTCGGTCAGACCAAATTATCAAGAGGTTTTAAGTTTAGGCTATCTGTAAATGAATATGAAATATCAGAAGGCCAATTCTGGTACTGTACAATGTCATGACATCAAAATTATTATTTATATTTTATTTTTCATAGATTGAGACTGAGTTTAGAATGCAAACATTCCTAAAAATACGGGAATTGCCCCTGAGATCAATTATGTTGGTAGACTCAACATAATAAAATATCCCCACAAAAAGTATAGCAAACAGACACAAATACAACAACAAAAACCAGTCACTTAATAAACTGGGAGAAACAAACGAAATAAAAACACACCATATTATTGTCATAGTTCACTTTAGTATTCAGTACAGCTACCCAGCTGTCGACGCCATTTTTAAAATGCCAACTTGTTACAAATTAGTGTGCCTTCTCTTACGGGCTGCTGTCCTTTGAAGCCGGGCGAGGAAGCGGAGCGGAGCGAGAAAACAGCTTAGTAAGAAGTGTCCCTGGGGGTCTAGCACAAAGTCTGTAGTTTTTGCCGAAGCTACGGATGTTACCTACTCCGTATCACTTACAGACATAAGATTAGTTCGGTTTCCGAACTGAGAATGAATGACAACACGATCTGAGAGTTGTCCCTACGCTCCATGCATTTTTGGCCGACCGGAAAATTGTACCTGACACTTGTTTTGACGGATCAATTACTTTTGTATGGGCCCGTATCTTCTTAGAACCCCTGATCCGTGTTCATTGACAAGGAGTTCGAAGTAAAGAAAATAAGCGACGCGACGTGGTGGTAGTTACTGTTGCGGGCCCAATGTTACGAAGAATTATAGACTAGACATGACGTCTAATTTGTCTTGTTTCGTCATTGCACATCCTCGCTCCACTGCCTCGTTCCGGTAAACAGCTCTGCATAAATCCCGCGATAGCAATGCATAAATCTGATCTCCCCTCCACTGAGCTGTCTACAAAATCGGAGGCAAGTGGAAACTCAAATTTTGTGGAACTCCGCATCGCTCCGCTGTGCTTCTTTCCAATGAACAGCCTAACAAGGAAAGCGGTGGAGCGTGGCTTCTTATAGCCATTTGTGGGAGGCAAATGTGATCGTTTACCGTATAAGGTAAGTTCTAAAGATGTAGCAGCTCATTAGTCTAGAGGTAAGTATGGCGCTGTGCTGTCACCGTGACTGGAGTGGCTGTGAAGATCGGGAAAAGTTTAATTAGAGTTTTGTTCTAGGTTAGGTATTTTTAGAAAACATTCGTGTGTTATGATTATAAGGCTGCAAAGGTTGGATCATTTAAAATGTTTAATTATGGGCTTAATTCTTTAGATAAACCACACGTTATAGAAAGGAGGACAAAGTTATTTACAATTAAAGAGAAAAGTTTGTAAAACATATTTGCAAAGTTATCACTAATCATGTTAATATTTACCAGGGCACACTATTTTATCTAAATCTACACAGATAATAGCTTATACGATATATTATAAAAGTAGGTATTTCAGGCCATGCAACCACCGAAACCACTTCCATAATTTGCTTTTTGATTTCCTAATAATTTTCGTTAACAATTTATTCTCATTTACCTCATGTTGTTGTAACATTACGTATTTATGTTTGCAAGACAAAAGGACTTCTCACTCCGTCACTCGAATCGCCACATTCGCGCCAGAAACACATTGACATTTGTGATATCTACCAACCCACACTGGGCCCGCATGGTGGATTACGGCCCACTCCCTCTCTTAGAGAAGGCTTGTGTCCTAGTAGTGGGAACACTATAGGCTGATTGTACTTGCGTTTGTGCTTACGTTGCGCATTCTTCCTGGCACTTGGTATACAGTATGGAAACCAGTATAATATATATATCCAATAAATTATACCACCTTGTTATCGCCTTTTCTGACGATATACAAAAAATTTAAGAAATCGGTCACGAAAAAAAATCTGTTGTTCCTTACATTTATGTTCGCATAACTCGTCAAAATGTAGGGAACAGCTGAACTTTTTTTTCGCGATCGATTTCGTTCCTTTTTTGTACATCGTCAGAAAAGGCGATAACAAGTATGTGGTATAATTTATTGCATAGGTATAATTATGTGGTTTCCATACTGTATGACCGAGGTAGACTGAGATCGCCGAACCTGCGTATGCGTCTATAGGTGTAAGCGTCTGTTTTCGCTCGTTGTATGGAAATAAAATTCTGTACTACTCTGTGTCCGCACAGTTCCGCCATTATGATAATTCGTGTCACAACTACGACTCTACGGAAAAATCTGAAAATCCCATTATTTCAGTACGTTTGAGCTGCATTCGTTATTTGTATCCGACTGCCTGTTTACTGAAGATCCTATTTGTTATTCACCAATTTATTCAAAGCACACTTTAATATATATTTTATTAATACATTGTAACGATTGCGGCAGGGCTGTTCTAGTATTCAGTGTTATTTACGTCTTAGGGTTGATTTTTCAATCAATATTTTTTATTCGTGGAATAAAATTGACGTCTGACAGTTTTGGTATGGAAGCACTATCAAACATTCAAAATTATTCCTCGGATAAAATTATCTGGTGTTGGAAAAATTAGCCCTTAATGTTTTCGCGACAAAATTGGAATGTACCCCGTACGGGATCATTCTGTATTTCGACCACGGCGGCCAATCTCGACGGAGACTAGCGGGAGATATTATAGTGCACAAGTGTGCCCGCAGACAGGTGTACTCCCTCTTTCCTCACTCTCATAGTCCGATGGGACGATAATCCGACACGATCGGAGAGAGATCAGGCACAGGACCAACGGCTTAACGTGCTTTCCCAGGCACGGGGGTATCACACCGCCAAAAAAGAAGAGCAGAAGCAACTTAACCATTCCTCGGAAACGAGCGAAGGTGAATCATACTTGCTTATGTTATCCATAATATTACTTTTACTCAGGATTCATGCATCTACCGATAATCATGTTTGTTAAAAGATGTTTAAAAAACATACTCATAATTTAAGTACCTATCTACCATAAATAAGTTATTTTGAAGTTGTCACAAAGCGACCTTGTTTACTTTAAACCTGATCCTAATCTACTGCTGTCTCCTTTCAGAACCAGACACCCACTCTGGACACGACTTGCCCTGGTGTCATCCCTATTACCAGGGAAGCATATGCAAGACAAGACTTAACACCCGAAACTATCGAAATTGTAATGCATCCTTGGCAAAAAAATTCCTTAAAACAATACAGCTGCGCTTATAAAATGTGGTGGCATTTTTGGGCCATTAATAATATAAGCCGTTATAGTGCAAATATTCCAGTAATAATAAAGCTTCTAACGATGGAACTCCAAGAGGGGGCGAGCTATTCTACACTTAATTCCATTCGCTCTGCGTTGGCTCTAAAATATTAGAGCCTGGGAAACCCGGTTATCGTCACTTAAATGCCTGCCTTATTAGGCAGGCAGTTAAGTGACGATTTAAGGGAGTATTTAAAAAGAACCCAATTTTCCCTATACATATATCAGGCAACTTGGAACCCAAATTTGGTCCTTGATTATATCTCAAACTGGTATCCAAACGATGACTTGCCACTAGAGGAACTTACTAAAAAGCTGGTAGCTCTACTTGCGTTGTCAATTGCACAACGTGTAGACGCTATCATTAATTCGTTTGTGTAATGTTAGAGCCAATGGGTCAAATTTTGAAATAATTATTACTGATGTCACTAAAACTTCAGCACCAGGACGAAATATGCCACGATTAATCATACCTTTTTCCCTCATAAAATAGAAATTTGCCCGGGAAAAATTTTGTCCTCATATCTTGAAGCCACTCGGAAATTTAGACATTCTTCACAGACTGATAAACTCATATTAACTATTAAAAAAAATTGTGAGCCGTCACGGGACGCCTGGCAGATGTGAAACATCGACATTATTTTGTAGACCGTATATTTATATACCATCATATAGCGTGGCGACGCGTCGCCACGGCATGCGTCGCCACGCCAGAAATCGGTTTTACGTGCGGCTATAGATGTTTCACATCAAAAACCTATACACAAAGCGAGTGCCTCTTCTATTAGCCGCTGGATTAAGCTAGTACTTACTGAGAGCGGGGTATGTACGACGATATTTTCCGCGCGTAAAAGGCATATCTGTAGACCTTATTAAGAAGTCAGCGGGTAAGTCTGGGAACTCACTAACGTTTGAAAAGTTCTACGACAGACCCCTTGTAAATAATGATGATGAGGTTTTAACAACGGCTACTTGTAATTGATCTGCCAAACAATCCTACTAGAAAGATAATATAATTATTGTCATAGATTATATGAAGCTAATTGTTAATTAATAATATTGTGGATTTGAAAACATAGCTGAGAGTTTATATTTCAAATCTTCCGCGTTCCTCCTAAAGGAGGCATAAATGCCTCACCCATTTCACTCCAGGTTCTAAACATCTACCAAGAGAATCAAATAAATCTGAAGGATGTGACGTCGTAGTATAATTGATGATTAAACGAACTTACCTTAAGTGATGTTCGACCATAATTATACGAGACGTCACATCCGAAAGATTTATAACCCACCCAAACCCTAAGATACCAAGATCAATCATAAATCTCCGCGAATTTGTCGTGAAATAGGTTCTTCCTCTCTGAAAAAAAATGACAAGAGTTATGGCGGCGCGGGCGCAGGTAACATACATAGTTGGGGAAGGTACTACGTCGTAACCAATTTCCTTAATTTTAATATACTTACTTATTTTATTTTTTAAGCTCTAAAAATTGTGCGATGCCTAGTACATTAGAAAGTGGACTACCAAGTGAATCAAATAAATCTTTCGGATGTGACGTCTCGTATAATTATGGCCGAACATACTTAAGATAAGTTCGTTTAACCATCAATTATCTTCGCATTAATCCAATATTTGATAGGTATGTAATTTTTGTTCACACGTACCCACTTCGTTTTTTCATTCGTAATATATTTTTTTCATCACTCTTGCACTCAAAACGGTAAAGGAAAACATCGTGAGGAAACCGCCATGTCCTAGAACCAAAAATTCGAACGGGCCCGCGTGGTGGATTACAAGCTACTGCTTCTCGAAGAGAGAAGGCCTGTGTCGCAGAGCAGTGGGAACATTAAGGGCTGATTAAACATAACAATGTTTAATATCTTTTTTACAATAAAATAAAAAATATCACCGCAGCGCCTGATAAGTGATACCTCAGTGGTATTTTTAATTACTGAATAAAACTTACCTTCAAGAAAGATTATTTTGATACTAACAAAAATGGAGCAATTACAGACGAGTAATAATTTTTGCACTTATCTACTGTTATAAATTAAAACCTTACCATGCCTACATCATATCAACAAAACTAGGGTTCCGTGCAACGTTAAAAAATAAATATTTCAAAATAATATTTCCAAAAAACGTGTGTCTAGTCGTTGTATTCAGAAAAATATTACGTTGATACTGACACTAGAGTGCAATATTCACGGTAAAGGATAAACTTGAAATCATTATTTATATTATTAATTTGCAAGTGACGCCATAGCTGTGACAAACATCTGTTCATACGAAATTTTTAAACTGTATAGTGGCTGGGAGACGTATGGTGTTTAAACTTAAGAGAATATTTAAAAAGTATATTTTTATCTAAAGATTTGGGATCATATTAGAGCAATTGCAAAAGACAGAGCAAAATGAAATTACGGAAGGGAGGCATCTGCCCTGCAGTGGGACATAACATATTTATAATAATAATAATCTTTTTTGTGTTATAATGTTAGAATACTGATGTAATAATTCAGAATCATGTGACTTTTTCTTTAACAAACTAAAAAAAAAGCTCGTTGAAACTCACGTATAACTTCTGGAAACCCTCGTTTCATCGTAAACTTTTCATCAGGTGAGAATAAAGGCCATGGCCACTGCCACAATCATTACTTACCTTTAAAAAGAACAAAACAAAATGCAAGTACTACTTATCATTTATTCCAGTTAAAAAGTGCACAAAAACACCAAATCAAGCTAGACCAGATGTTGTCACATTTTAACTTAAATGGGATTTTACTTGGTTGTCAGTTTGGTTTCACGAAAGGTAGGTCGACGACGGAGGCGGGAGTAAAACTCATCAGTCACATTTTGGAATCCTGGGAGAAGTCCCAGGATGCAATTGGCATTTTCTGTGACCTTTCAAAAGCGTTTGACTGCGTTGAGCATAATACACTGATCTGTAAGTTATACCATTTCGGAATTCGTGGGGAAGCTGCTGATTTTTTTTTCTTTTTTTATATTTTTTCTTTCCTATCTATCAAGCCGGCAGCAAAAAGTTAACGTTAACGGGGCGCCGTCAACGGGGTCTCTAGTTAACATGGGCGTGCCTCAGGGCTCAATTCTTGGCCCTTTCCTATTTCTAGTATATATTAATGACCTTCCTTACATGATGGCTAACGTATCGGATATCATTTTATTCGCTGATGACACTTCCCTTATTTTTAAAGTAGATTGAAAAGATTCGGATGTCTTACATGTCAACGATAGTCTGGCTGTTCTTTCGAAATGGTTTGCAGCTAATAATCTTTTACTTAATGCGAACAAAACTAAATGTCTTCAGTTCTCATTACCAAATGTACCACAAGTGGGTCTGAATTTAAAACTTGATGGCAAAAAACTAGATGCTGTTACGGAAACTGTATTTCTAGGAATTAATTTAGATTCAAAATTAGAATGGAGCGCACACATTAGAGCTCTTTCAGGTAGATTAAGTTCAGCTGCATGTGCAGTAAGAACCATAAGGCAGTTGACAGATATAGCCACAGCTAGGTTAGTATACTTTGCTTATTTCCACAGTATTATGTCTAATGGTGTTCTGCTGTGGGGATCGGCAGCTGACTTAGATTCAATTTTCATTTTACAAAAAAGGGGTGTAAAATGGTAAAATGGGTCCTCGAGAGTCTCTTAGAAACAAATTCAAAGAAATTGGTATACTAAATCTGCCTTCACTTTATGTTTTAGAAAGTATTTTGTATGTTCGCAAAAACTTAGGACTTTTCATAATAAGAAGCGATTTCCATAATATAAATACACGTAGTAAAAATGAAATTGTAATACCTAAATTTAGATTAACTAAGACTAGCAAGTCATTTCTTGTAAACAGCATCCGTTTTTATAACAAGTTACCAAAGTCTGTTACAGACCTTAGCGATGGAAAGTTCAAAACGCTCATCAAACGTGTCCTTATCAAAAAAGCATAATTATAAGATTAAAGACTATGCTGAAGACAAGGTAGTTTGGCAATAATTCCTTCTGCACATGTGGCTTCCCTGGCACCTCATTAACGGCATAACTACGTAAATGTCTATTAACTGCTCTCAAATTACGATGTCAATTTTTTATTTTTTTGTACATACTTCTTTGACATAATCTTTTATTATTTGACATTATACACAGACACTTTTAATTTTTCACCTCTTTATTAGTGGTCGAAATGGCAATCATATAATTATCTTGGTTTTAGTAGATTTTTATTTATCCTTTTGATACATTCTTATTTTGTAAATGTGATAGACTTTAGATCTGTAGACCATTTTTTATTTTATCAAGTACTTGGTACTTGTTGACAGGCCTATGCTGTCCTCCCATACCTACTGTAATTTGAAAACATTGTAAAAGCCAATTATTTTTAAAAGAGTAACCGTGGAGTTTCTTGCCGGTTCTTCTCCATAGGAAACGACCAATTGAAACCGTGCACCTAGCTTCTGACGTTTCATAAGTGCCCATGTCGGTTTATGTGAAATAAAAATATTTTGATTTTGATTTTGACATGTGGGGCGCCATTTTTTTATCATAAAGTTAAGTTAAATAATAAAGTTAAGTTACTTAGTCCACACAAAAACGGTATAATTAAGCAGTACCTATGTCATGCAAGACAAATAAATACTTATTTCACATTAAACCATATGTCTCTGAGAAGTATACGACACACTCATTATTACAGGGTTATTGTCTGTGTAAACTTTAATTGCTATAAAATACCGTTGATTAAAGTTATCCTAACAGTCTTCATTAATTACGGCAAAGGAATGGAGTGGTAAGTGTCCATAAACTAAATAATTAATACGATTTATGGTGAACTTTTTTTTTTTTTTTTTTAATTGAAATTTATTCAATATTTTTTTGAAATCTATATAAAAGGAAAGAAATGATTTTATACATTTAGAACGTTATTTGTTATGCGATTGTAACTTTATAATCATAATAATAATATGAATTGAAATAATTTCGTTATTTTATGCATGCACATTTATGTTATTTGATTAATGATAAATGATTTATTTCTGTAAGTAGGTTTGTACAAACACTTTTACACGTCAATCATATTTTTTTAAAGCTAGATGAGGTCGGCGTTTCCTATCTGACTACTCTGAGAAGAAAGGCCGAAACAAACTCAGAGGTTACAGTCTCTTTTAAAGTCCAGACAAAATCTTGGTCAGATCATGTGAAGACCATGTAGATTATAGAGTATAGTAATCTTATGATATATTTGTTTTTATAAGTCCTTCATTATGGAAATAAATAGGCTATAATAATAATAGTGAAGTTCAAAAATAGAATATTCAAGAAATATATTAATAGGACTGTAACATTTTAGCTAAGTGTATTTTGTCTACGGACCGGAAATTGAATAATATCATAATGTGCTCTATGACAAAGGGGGAAGGAAGACACCGTGAGGAAACCGGCATATCCTAGGTCCAAAAATTCGAAGACATGTGACATCTACCAACCGCGGCCCCGTGGATTTCGGCCCACTCCCTCCACCGAAAGGAGGCCTGTGTCCCAGCAGTGGGAACTTTATAGACTGATTATGTTATGCTGTGCTTTCTGACTAATTTCATCTTGCAGTGCCTTTTTGAGTAATATAAGTGTAATTTATAAGTTCTATTTTAATTTTTAAAATGTTATCTGTTACAAGTTACAACGCATCATGTCTGACTCCAACGACTGGCACAGCTCCTCAAACCTTCGCAGCAGCTTTACAGTTCTTTGCAGCTGCACAGTGTGCGATATCTGAAGGATTAATACCAGATGCTAATGTTAAAAGTAAATATTTATTTCAGTACTTATCATACTCCATATTTAATTTTTCCGCAAAATATAAATTACACTTTTGCTGTAGATTTCACATCTTCCTGGCTATGTCCTACGTTACTAGGGGTCGGTGCAACACGTTTTCTTCTTCCATTCTCCCCTAACTCAACCTTTAGTAGATTTATTAATGAAATATTGAGTTTAGTTCAATTCTTATATTTTTATTTTTCAGTGTTTCTTAGTTTCATGTTTAAGTTGCAATTTTCATGTTTTAAATTGTTTCGTTTATCTCATTGCAGATTTTGAAACATTTGACTTCATTATAGTCGGCGCAGGAACAGCAGGTTGCGTTCTGGCAAACAGACTGAGTGCAGTATCAGAATGGAAAATATTACTCATTGAAGCTGGTGATGATGCACCAATAGAAGCTGATGTAAGTATACATAATGTTTAACATGTTAAAATGAATTAAGATTATGTTGGGCTAAGGAAAAACATTTTAGGTTCCAGGTCTGGACAAGGGCATGTTTAAAACCAGATATGATTGGAACTACATGACGAATAATAATGGAGTAAGTAACGGAGGAAATATAAATGGATCTATAAATTGGCCTCGAGGCAAAATGATGGGCGGAAGTAGCAACTTGAATTCTATGATTTATATGCAAGGAAGTAATCAAGATTTTCAAAACTGGGTCGACGTTGGTAATGCTGAATGGAAAATAGAAGAAGTACGGCGGTGCTATAAGAAGGCAGAAAGTTATCAAAACATGGACTTGTTGAAAAATCCGGAAATCAGAAATCATTACGGACATGACGGACCATTAGCTATAAACACGTTCAACAGTACTCTCAGGCCTTTTACCTCCAGGCTCCTTTCTGCTTGGCATACGATTGGTATCAAGAATGTTCCAGATCTAAATGTCGCAAACATGTTAGGGTCTGGCATTTTGACAGCCACAGCTGCTAATGGAGAAAGACAAAGTCATAACAAAGCGTATTTGAACCCAGTGCTGAACAGAAGAAACTTGAAAATTATTAAGAATAGTTTGGTGACAAAAATTTTAATTAGACGATTGTCTAAAAAAGCCTATGGGGTAGAAGTAGAACGAGACTCAAAGAAATTCACGTTTACAGCAACAAAAGAGGTCATTCTAAGCGCCGGTGCTGTAAATTCTCCACAGCTTTTAATGCTTTCTGGAGTCGGGCCCAAAAAACATCTTAGTTCAATGAAAATCCCAGTAATAGTTGATTCGCCTATGGTGGGACAAAATCTACAAGATCATTGTACTATTCCCGTTATAATTTACGGCGATGAGCCTGGTGAGCTGAACCAAGCCGATCAACAATTTAGTGTCTTACAATATCTTTACAATCATACTGGTATTTTGGCACAAAATAGTTTTACAGACGTACTTGCATTTTTTTCTGATAACCCAAATGCTACTTACCCCGAGTTTCAAACGCATTTTTCACTGTTGTATAGAAACAGTTCCAATATAAAACAAGCTCTGACAATACGATTCAGGTACAAAGACACGATAGCTAATCCAATAATCGAAATGAACAAAAAGCACGCAGTTTATATGCTACTATTCAATCTTCTACATCCACATTCCAAAGGAAACATTTCCTTAAAATCAAATGACCCAAAAGATTACCCAATTATCAATATAAACTATTTCAAAGATCCCAGAGATTTAGAGTTAGCAGCCACAGGTCTTAGAATGCTTACCAAAGTAGTTAACACTACAGCCTTCAGAGAAATCAAGGGGTTTTTAGGAAGAATGGAGTGGCCACCGTGTGACCGTTATGAGTTAAATAGCAGGGATTACTGGAAGTGTGTTTGTATAGAGATGACACTGACAGTATATCACCCTGTTGGAACATGTCAGATGGGGCCAGACCCAAAGACCTCAGTCGTGAGTTCTCGGCTGAAAGTCCATGGAGTTGACAACCTCCGTGTGATAGACGCTAGTATAATGCCGACACTTACTAGTGGTAACACCAACGCACCAACGGGGATGGTTGCAGAAAGAAGCGCAGAATTTGTGTTACAGGACTACCAAAAACTGTTGTAATGAACAGAGAATAGGGATCGTCAGTAACAGCAGTGGCATTTCACTCTTTTAGCCGAGCATCTGATTGAAATTTGATTGACACCAATACGATAAGATGAAGCATTTGATCTTCTTTCACACAATCAAACCTAATTTTGTTCATTATTTTTTGTCTTAAGTTGTGTTACTGGAATATGTTTTTGTGTGTTTTGTTGTTTTGTATTTGTTAAATACTGTAATATTTGGTTGTAACGCTAAAGTATGAAATAAATCTGAATACTTGTAGTTTAACTGAATATAATATTATTCCGCTGTTTATTTATTTTCTTTCTTATCTCATTACATTTTAAATGTTTCTTAAAATAAAAAGATTTAAAAAACATATAAAAATAGCTAAATAGTTAACCAGTAGTAATTGGTTAGGGCTTCAGAGGCAGGAACCTCCTTACAAAGCGAGCCGTATCGAGGGGTACTGGCTTCTGAATCAGGCCGTTTATCCACCCGCCTAACGAGAACCTCGAGAGATGTTGATCGAGGCTTTTGGCCATCAGGCTGTTGGTACGATGACAGCCGAGCTCTCACTCCACATGTCATGCTAAGTTGAAATATTTTATTAGTATCACGAGGTTCTCATTATGCCGTAACATCGACAAGCAGTATTCTTATTAGGTAGGCCTTGCCATGTTGTTGTCCCCTTATTTTTAAGTTCCTTATTATCAGAAGAGATCAATAAGCTGTAGTAGCTCAACTGACAATTGAATTTCTATTGTTATTAATAAAATTATGATTTTTCAACCTTTAGACTACCCAAGAAAATTGACACAAACTAGGAGCGCTTCATACCTGATGACTGTAGTGAAGTATCACTAAAATCAAACAAAAGATTTTTGCGTCCATTTTATAATTCTGGTTAAGCGATTTTTTTAGTCAAACCCATCTTGAGTGAAAGCGAAAATTATTTTGATGTTCGTCAAGTCGTCCCAAATGGGCCGTAGGCATCTAGGACGAGTTGACGAATCACTCAGGATCTTGAGCAATGTTTCATTGACCGTGATTTAATATCTAATAGCCGACTTGCTTTTTAAAAAGTCGTAATGTCTTTTGAGGCAGGAATGCTGTTAATCTACACATATCAAAAGTGTCTAGGGATGAAGTACATTTTTAATTATAAAAAAATATCCAATTAATATTTACCAAATCTAGTCTTCCAGACTGGCTTCTTGCTTTAATTGCTATGTTTAAGTTAACAATTTATCCCTATATTTTGTAAAAATTAAGACAATTTGCAATGTTTGCAAATCGTGCGGAATTAACCTAAGTTAATGTAGTCAATGCAAATTAAATTAATAGGTACCTAAGCAAATAATAATAATTATAACAAAATTAAATCCTAACTTAACTAAACTATACATCCATGGAAATAAAGACATACCGTCCGGTCTCTTGCCATCGTTGCGTGCCAAGCTATATTAGCTTCTAATACAACTGGAACGCCGACGGTAAAAAGAGCTCGTCGGATGATGTCATTAATGTTCGCGTGCTGCGCTAAGCGGAGCAGCACTTCGGCTGCAAGAAAGGCCGTGGTGTCGAAGGCTGTTGACATCTTCGCCACAGTGACACCGATGAGGAGAACAGCAAGGAGTGCCTAGTCGCAGGGAAGCAGCGAGGCGAAAAGTAGTGTCGTCGAACAATGTGCCTATGTTCGAATAATATTACGTTGATACTGACACTAGAGTGGTAAAAAAAAAACATTATTTATATTATAAATATCCAAGTGACGCCATAGCCGTGACAAACATTATTTATTATTATTATTTTTTATTATTTGTTTATTAACTCAACATCACTATCATTACAGGAATTTCCTAATTCAATAGTGTGGCCATAAACATCTGTTCATACAAAATTTTTAAACTGTGTAGTGAGTTATGGCTGGCAGACGTATGGTTTTTAAACTTAAGAGAATATTTAAAAAGTATATTTTTATCTAAAGATTTGGGCTCATATTAGAGCAATTGCAAAAGACAGAGCAAAATGGAATTAAGGAAGGGAGGCATCTGCCCTGCAGTGGGACATAACATATTTATAATAATAATAATCTTTTTTGTGTAATAATATTAGAATACTGATGTATATTCAGCATCATGTGACTTTTTCTACTACTATTAACAAACTAAAAAAAAAGCTCGTTTAATCTCACGTATAACTTCTGGAAACACTCGTTTCATCGTAAACTTTTCATCAGGTGAGAATAAAGGCCATAGCCACTGCCACAATCATTACTTACCTCTAAAAAGAACAAAACAAAATGCAAGTACTATCATTTTATTCCAGTTAAAAAGTGCACAACAAAAACACCACGTTATATGGGGCGCCAATTTTTTATCAGAAAGCAGGGTAAAACCAAAAATTTAAGACCATGGCTAGTAGGAGTGTATCCATAGGTACTGTTGATTAATGATAAAGTTAAGTTACTTAGTCCGCACAAAAACGGTATAAATAAGCAGTACCTATGTCATGCAAGAAAAATAAATACTTATTTCACATTAAACCATATGTCTCTGAGACGTATACGACACACTCATTATTACAGGTTTATTGTCTGTGTAAACTTTAATTGCTATAAAATACCGCTGATTAACGTTATCTTAACAGTCTTCATCAATTACGGCAAAGGAATGGAGTGGTAAGTGTCCATAAACTAAATAATTAATACAAATTATGGTGAACTATTTTTTTTTTTTGATAAATTGAAATTTATTTAATATTTTTTAGAAATCTACATATATACGAGTAAAAAGAAAATAATTTTTTTATAAATTTAGAACATTATTTTTTATGCGATTGTAACTTTATAATAATATAATATGAATTGTAATAATTTTGTTATTTTATGCATGCACATTTATGTAATAGTAATCTTATGATATATTTGTTTTTATAAGTCATTCATTATGGAAATAAAGAGGCTATAATAATAATAATGGTGAACTTCAAAAATAGAATATTCAAGAAATATATTAATAGGACTGTAACATTTTAGCTCAGTGTATTTTGTCTACGGACCGGAAATTGAATAATATCGTAATGTGCTCTGTGACAAAAGAGGGAAGGAAGACATCGTGAGGAAACCGGCATATCCTAGGGCCAAAAATTCGTAGACATGTGACATCTACCAACCGCGGCCCCGTGGATTACGGCCCACTCCCTCCACCGAAAGGAGGCCTGTGTCCCAGAAGTGGAAACTTTATAGGCTGATTATGTTATGCTGTGCTTTCTGACTAATTTCATCTTGCAGTGCCTTTTTGAGTAATATATGTAAGTGTTCATTTATAAGTTCTATTTTAATCTTTAAAATGTTATCTGTTACAAGTTATAACGCATCATGTCCGACTCCAACGACTGGAACAGCTCCTCAAACCTTCGCAGCAGCTTTACAGTTCTTTGCAGCTGCACAGTGTGCGATATCTGAAGGATTAATACCAGATGCTAATATTAAAAGTAAATATTTCTTTCAGTACTTACTCCATATTTAATTTTTCCGCAAAATATAAATTACACTTTTGCTGTAGATTTCACATCTTCCTGGCTATGTCCTACGTTACTAGGGGTCGGTGCAACACGTTTTCTTCTTCCATTCTCCCCAAACTCGACCTTTAGTAGATTTATTAACGAAATATTGAGTTTAGTTAAATTCTTATATTTTTATTCTTCAGTGTTTCTTAATTTCATATTTAAGTTGCAATTTCCATGTTTCAAACATGTTTTTAATTGTTTCGTTTATCTCATTGCAGATTTTGAAACATTTGACTTTATTATTGTCGGCGCAGGAACAGCAGGTTGCGTTCTGGCAAACAGACTGAGTGCAGTATCAGAATGGAAAATATTACTCATTGAAGCTGGTGATGATGCACCAATAGAAGCTGATGTAAGTATACATATGTTGAACATGTTAAAACGAATGAAGATTTTGTTGGGCTAAGGAAAAACATTTTAGGTTCCAGGTCTGGATAAGGGCATGCATAACACCAGATATGATTGGAGCTACTTGACGAATAATAATGGAGTAACTAACGGAGGAAATATAAATGGATCTATAAATTGGCCTCGAGGCAAAATGATGGGCGGAAGTAGCAACCTGAATGCTATGATTTATATGCAAGGAAATAATCAAGATTTTCAAAACTGGGTCGACCTTGGTAATGCTGAATGGAAAGTAGAAGAAGTACGGCGGTGCTATAAGAAGGCAGAAAGTTATCAAAACATGGACTTTTTGAAAAATCCGGAAATCAGAAATCATTACGGACATGACGGACCATTAGCTATAAACAGGTTCAACAGTACTCTCAGGCCTTTTACCTCCAGGCTTCTTTCTGCTTGTCATGCGATTGGTATCAAGAATGTTCCAGATATAAATGTCGCAAATATGTTAGGTTCTGGCATTTTGACAGCGACAGCTGCTAATGGAGAAAGACAAAGTCATAACAAAGCGTATTTGAATCCAGTGCTGAACAGAGGAAACTTGAAAATTATTAAGAATAGCTTGGTGACAAAAATTTTAATTAGACCTTTGTCTAAAAAAGCCTATGGGGTAGAAGTAGAACGAGACTCAAAGCAATTCACGTTTAGAGCAACAAAAGAGGTCATTCTAAGCGCCGGTGCCGTAAATTCTCCACAGCTTTTAATGCTTTCTGGAGTCGGGCCCAAAAAACATCTGAGTTCAATGAAAATCCCAGTAATAGTTGATTCGCCTATGGTGGGACAAAATCTACAAGATCATTGTACTATTCCCGTTATAATTTACGGCGATGATCCTGGTGAACTGAACCAAGCTAATCAACAATTTAGTGTCTTACAATATCTTTACAATCGTTCTGGTATTTTGGCACAAAATAGTTTTACAGATGTTCTTGCATTTTTTTCTGATAACCCAAATGCTACCTACCCCGAGTTTCAAACGCATTTTTCACTGTTGTATAGAAACAGTTCCAGTATAAAACAAGGCCTGACAGTACGATTCAGGTACAAAGACACGATAGTTAATCCAATAATCGAAATGAACAAAAAGCACGCAGTTTATATGCTAAGTTTCAATCTTTTACATCCACATTCCAGAGGAAACATTTCCTTAAAATCGAATGACCCAAAAGATTACCCAATTATCAATATAAACTATTTCAAAGATCCCAGAGATTTAGAGTTAGCAGCCACAGGTCTTAGAATGCTTACCAAAGTAGTTAACACTACAGCCTTCAGAGAAATCAAGGGGTTTTTAGGAAGAATGGAGTGGCCACCGTGTGACCGTTATGAGTTAAATAGCAGGGATTACTGGAAGTGTGTTTGTATAGAGATGACACTGACAGTATATCACCCTGTTGGAACATGTCAGATGGGGCCAGACCCAAAGACCTCAGTCGTGAGTTCTCGGCTGAAAGTCCATGGAGTTGACAACCTCCGTGTGATAGACGCTAGTATAATGCCGACACTTACTAGTGGTAACACCAACGCACCAACGGGGATGGTTGCAGAAAGAAGCGCAGAATTAGTGTTACAGGACTACCAAAAACTGTTGTAATGAACAGAGAATAAGGATCGTCAGTAACAGCAGTGGCATTTCACTCTTTTAGCCGAGCATCTGATTGAATTTTGATTGACACCAATACGATAAGATGAAGCATTTGATCTTCTTTCACACAATCAAACCTAATTTTGTTAATTATTTTTTGTCTTAAGTTGTGTTACTGGAATACATTTTTGTGTGTTTTATTGTATTGTATTTGTTATATACTGTATTGTTGTAACGCTAAAGTATTAAATGAAAAATCTGAATACTTGTAGTTTAACTCGATATAATATTATTCCGTCGTTTATTTAATTTATTTCTTATCTCATTACATTTTGAATGTTTCTTAAAATATTTTGATTTTTTTTAACACATTTTGATTAACAAATAAAATCGATTTAATCTAAGTTAAAGTATGGACTTCTCTAGTAACGTTAATAATAACAGATGCGTTCAAAATCAATATTTTATACTGCATTCTGATAAAGCAAAGTTATATTTATAAAGATATAAAATATCTATACTTCCCCAGCTTTTAAAAAGAAACTGATGATATCAATAATTACATTAACAATGTACTACATTTTGGTGACAGTCTCATCTTGGGACGAAATTCTGTTTTTTTTCTTAGTCCAAAATGACCATGATCCTTTAAGGTAATTTAGTAATATTTGTTCATTGATTGTTTGGCGCCGACTCAAAATTACTTAAGTTATACTTACTTACATTTGTTTAAGAACTTAGTTATAAAGGTTAAATAAAAAGAATTATTTTTTTTTTCTTTTCAGTTTTTTTTTGTCGGTTTAATTATTTTGTTATGCTCATAACTAACCGATTAGGCAGCTGGATGTCTTGGCTCCCACGGCTCTGCGCACAGACTTACCCCATGGTCATGACCACAAGTGCCACGCATCTTGCGACAGCGACTGCGGAAAAACAAATGAAAGAAATTATTTAGAGCCACGAGTCACCGCGACGCAACTTGCGAAACGAACGGACGGAAAAAAGTTACGCGCGCGCGTCTTGCTTGACGCAAGCCACGTCCCATTATTTCAGTACGTTTGAGCTGCATTCGTTATTTTATGGCTGCCCCGTTAGTCTCATATTCGCTAGTGCGACTGATGAGCATGGGGTCCTGGTTTCGATTCCCAGGTCGCGCAAAGTGTTAATAGGTTTTTCCAGCACGTTAAGCCGTTGTTCCTGCACCTGATCTCTCTCCGGCCGTGTCGGATGTGTGACGTCCGATCCGACTATGAGAATGAGGGAAGAGAGAGTGCACCTCCATCTGCGCATACAGTTGTGACGTGACTATAACATTTCCCGCGCCGAATGCTAGTCTCCGTTGAGACCGGTCGCCATGGCCGAAATAGGGTCTGGAGGACTATTATTCGTTATTTATATCCGACTGCCTGTTTACTGATCCTACTTGTTATTCAACAATTTATTCAAAGCTTATTGTATTGCTCTGTTTTGAATAAATTATACGTAACTAAACGTAAAGTGGTGGCCAGGGACAAACAGCAATAACATTAAACTTACCTGCAAAATAGAACACGCGCCTACTAGCAAACACATAATATTTAATGTTTTGTTATAAACAACAAAAACACATAAATTAGGTAGATTAGATAGTAGATACCCAAAAATACCTTTATTTACGCCAATCAACATTAAAATAAACCAAACGGGGAAAGAAAATGAAAAAATAGAGGAAATGGAGTAAAACAAAAAAAACATTTGATCTTTGGGCAAGGTCTGTAAAGCCAAGATCGAATGAATCGTGAGTAGGGTAGGACCGTACAAAAATAAAAGTGGGGTAATTGCATAGGTGAAGGCCGTTGAGTTTAAATAGATGGCACTGAGCTCTGATTAACAGGAGGACTTGATTTTCGTTTAGTTGGAAAATAAATTGCCTACCAACCCTAGGTAGACGGAGATGTAAATAAATAGTGGGTCTGACATACTACGCGGTTTATTCAGAATTTAAATCCTTGCGAAATTGTGTCTGTCTGTTACCTCTTATCGCTTAAACCGCCGAACCGATTTAGATGGGTATAGAGAGATAGTTTGAGTTCCGGGAAAGGACATATGATAGTTTTAACCCGATTTTCCCACTGGATCGACACTTATGCGGGTGAAACTGCGCCCCGCAGCTAGTGGTTTATATGTCGCAGGCTCGCAGCCAACTAGCTTAATTAGCCTTTTAATAAACGGCGCCGTTCAACAAGCGGCCTGAATGATATTCAGCCGATGCGTCTAATATAACATTTAATGAACTGGCTGGCTGATGCTTAGGCCATTTATGCAATAGGGTAAAGACGAAGAATGATTAAATATCTAACTTCAGTAACTGTTTATGGCACTGATTTAAAGCGGCAGTTGTTTATTGCAGCGAGTTTTTTTTTAAATACAAAATGCATGTTTATTAAAAAGTCCAGCAATAAAAACTGAGCAGTGAACGAAATAAAAATGAGTCATACATAACAAATATTTAAATAAATTTTAAGCAGTAAAATGGTTAAACGGGCAGTTACATGTGCAGTATTAGTCGGTAATAAATCTAACTTGGAACTACTTGCAAGTTACTTTGAGCGCTACCACTCGCCGGGCGCTACCGCGGCTGCGCTCGCTTCACTCGCTCACGGTTAGTCACGGTTCTAAATAAGTTCTAATTATAACGTCACCTAACCCATTCGATCGGTGTGAACTTACGATCAATAATTCGTAATTCGCGGCGGATACCACATAATAATTATTATTATTCTGTATTATATTAAGGCCGGGCGTAAAGGTGTGGAATGCAGTTCTGAATTCAGCAAGTGAATGATCCGAAAAATTTAGAACTGCATTTATTCTAACTAATACTCGTCAATTGCTAGAACTGTCAGATTGATCTGAATCATTCAAATGAAAATGTCGCAGTTCCAGGTTAGGGGGCAACTCGTCCACTTCGAAACTGGGACCAGGGACCAATTCCACCTTTTCAGTAGCAGCCTGGAATCTAATAATAATAAGTTTATTAGTACATAGAACAATAATACAGTACATAGCATGTGGAAACAGTGGGTTTTACTACCAAGTTTAAAATTATTGTCAGCTTTCCGGGCTCCTAAACTAGGTACGCAGACCTGTATCTTAGGAGTCGGAGATTTTGCGGCTTCAATTTATATAACACAACCGTGACTTTTCTGTTTGTTTACAGTGGTTGTTAACACAGCGAATGGAGTGAATTATTGTGGTTGTGTATCTATCTAGGAGTGAGAGCAGTGGTGACCCAGTCGTCACGGCCGCGAATTACGAGTTGTAGCCTTGTAGGTCGTTCGAACCCAGTCAGGCGCTTTACTTTGTTTAAATTATAGCTTCACCACTGCTTTCAAAACGGTGAAGCAAAACATCGTGAGGAAATCGGCATGTCCTAGAACCAAAAATTCGAAGACGTGTGACATCTGCCAACCCGCACTGGGCTCGCGTGGTAGATTACGGCCCCCTCTCACAGAGTGGAGGCCTGTGTCCCAGCAGTGAGAACATTATAGGCTGAGTATATATATCTAGGAGTGTGTATAAGAGTGTAGTTTGTGTGTAGGGAGGTGTGTATGTGAATAATTGTGAGTATTTGATAAACTTTCTATCAAAAAATCAATAATAATAATCTAATCTAGATATTTGCCCTGTTAATGGCAATAGGTTCGTCATTACATGGGACTTGTGGATTTCAGTGAACTATATACGTACTACCCACATTTCGCCAGTTATGTTTAATTACAGTTACTTATGTTGTTTAAAATACTACCTTAAGCAGGCGACTTCGTTAGCGCGGGAGTCGTAAGAAACACTATAATACAACCTTCCTCAAGAATTGGGCTATCAAATGCAATAAATAATGTGGCAGTGCCAGTGATTAGCGTGTTCAAACGAAACAAAAACAACTCTTCAGCTTTATCATTAGTATAAAAGAGCGTAATAGATGTAAGTATTATATTTATTGGCCGAGTTGATTCATGAAATGATAAGTTGACTGAACTCCCTCAAAGACTAACCACAGTCATAGATAATACAAGTGAAAGGTGCTCTAGTTTAGTTTGTATGGTAGTATCAAGCTACAATGAGTTTCTGTAGTGTAGCGATTGTCACGTATGCCTCACACGCACAAGGCCCCCGGTTCGATCCCGGGCGGAAACAGTCTTTTTGTGAATGTATATTTTGCATCCTACTATCCATCTTGTTACCTATCACGTGAACAGGCATACCTAGCCGCTATAGTTATGCGTTTTTGCTGTGTAGTTTTAAATCAGTGACTGCAGTGTTTTCTGATTTAGGTTATTTCGATTTACCAACAAAATGATCTGAGTCTTCACAATCCAAAACAAAGCCAGTTGCCTAATCCTTATCTCTCCGATCTTCACTTGTTTCAAATCGTAGTTTTCCCTAGCTAAAAGGTAATCTTCAACTCCTAAGAAGTGTTTACAGGTAAAATTGTCCTCAAAACTTTTCTTTCACGTAACGGTTTTACGTTTCACTTACCGACTTACCAGGTAGGCTTTTCAAAAAGTTATAACTGGTACGCAAAAGTTTTTAGGGCTTCTAAAGTGGGAATAGCTAAGCTGGTACCTACTTTAAGGGGCTTAGAAGACCTAAACGCAAAAAACGCAAGTTTTATAAACAATAAAAGTATATGATAAACTACAGTAAAAAAACTCAAAAAAATATATGATATTCTTCAGGTTAAATGCGAGGAAGCTAGTGTGTTGAAAACATAATACAACTTATTTGGTACGATAGAAAAAAATCATGAAGATACCTCTAAAAACTTTTTTTTTACAACAAAATTCATACTAATATACATACAATCATTATGATTTTTTGTCAGATTATTCTACAAGCAACATACTAAAACTATAGTGTTTTAGTTTTTTTGTTCAAACACTAGATTTTTCGTAAATCGATAATTGCTTCATATTTTGCAATAAATTACCAGCGTTGTGGCATCGCGCTTCTCTTTCTTTTCTATGCAGTCCGACAAAGACCGCGCTTTAGGTCATGTAGTCCTCTTAAGTAACTGGGGTATTATCTTACTCGTAATCTTATAATTTATCAAACAATAATAGGTACTTAAGACTTTTTTGTAGCAGCTTGCAAAGATATTTAAAAGATAACGGTTTTTTTAGGTAAAAAACATTTTTATGACAATATTTCACTTTACAACACTTTAATTTATATGGCATAAAAGAAACCACATTAAAAAAAAGGACCGTCAAAGTGCCAAAAGTTACTGTTTCCGCCCGGGATCGAACCGGGGGCCTTGTGCGTGTGAAGCACACGTGATAACCGCTACACTACGGAAACCTGATATTACAGTGTCTAATTCTCAAGCAATATAAACCTAGGCAGAACAACACTATAACAACAACATGCCCTGCGGCTGTTTTCGTACGACTCTTTACTATGTACAGTAAGGCATCAATTTTGCATAAGCATATTAAAGTTCAAATTGCTGTGATAATACCGGCCGCCTCGAGCCGCAGGCCACATCTGTGTGTGTAAGTCGAACACGCATTGGCTAGCGTGAGCGTCACAGTATAAATATCTTTCTACTGTCCTAGCGTCGAACGAAACAAAACATATCGTCGCTTTTACGCACACGGTACTACGTAATTACACATAACCTTGGTGGGTTCATACTACTGCTCAAATTCACTTCACCATAGCAAGTATAGATAGCTGGTAACGTAACCTAATGGTTTAGCAAACGTGAAAGTCTGCGTTCCAATCTCGAGATGAGACTATTATTTTTCTTTTCAACAATTATCTTTTTCGTTTTTTTTTTTTTGTTATTCAATAGAGATAATAAAAGAGAATATGTAATAATTTTTATGTTTTTATTATTATATTGTTATGCGTATGTTATATGGGGTTAAAATAAAAATGTTTTATGCTTAAGTGATTTCAAAATGTTTATTCGTTATAAACAGTCATATTTATTAGGACTTATTGCGGTTATAGCTTAAGTATTCATTTTCATTATGAAAAGAAGATTGAAACTAAACCTCAAAATAATCCTTATTAATACGGAAATGACACAATTTTATTTTAATATTACTAAAATCAATTTATAACTTAATACTTTGTATAAATGTTCTTGTTTATTATTTCCAATCAAATATTATGTTTTTGAGCTGGTTTTCGTTTGCACGGCGAACGCTTCGTAAACACTTGTTGAATAATTCGGCAAAATATCTCGGAAACCAATTGTTTCATATTCACTGACCAGCTGGGCCTTCCACTTCGCTTTCGACTGGCAAGGCTACCCTCTTCCTTATATCTTTTGACCCTCCGACTCACAGTAGGTAATTTCTCTAAAACAAAAAAGGAATACTGTTAAGCTACTAGCAA
This sequence comes from Hydraecia micacea, assembly GCA_914767645.1. NCBI lineage: Eukaryota > Metazoa > Arthropoda > Insecta > Lepidoptera > Noctuidae > Hydraecia > Hydraecia micacea. The sequence continues at coordinate 12,173,546 of OU611780.1, forward strand.
AATTATAAAATATTATTACTATTTTGAAACAAAATTATTTTGAAAATAGAAATGTTACAAAATGATTATATATTATAATATTATGCTTAATATTATATTCATCATTCCAAAAGTAAATAAATAAACTTTAGGAAATATATATTTTTTTCTATTTAGGGCTTATGGTAGGTAAATATAAAACGTTTAAAAAAATAACTACAAGGATCATCATTTATACTTTAATTAGATAAATGTTCCATAAAATAATGAAATCATAATACTCACAGTCAGTCCGGTTTCATCAAATATTTGTGATATAATAATAAGTCCATATTTACGCAGCGCGATAATATCAGTAGCTATCATCTCGATATTTAGCTTGCATTTCAAAATGAACTACAACAACGCTAATAGATTAAACACACTTCACATATCAAATTATCCACCAACCAAGAAGCAACAACATTCTATTTAGTCGGGGACTAGCGGTGAATGAGTTAAGCATCTGTCTAGTGTCTACCTTATGTTTTATTTATTTAGATTTCTGTGGGTATAATCATAAAGTTTTATGAACTATGTGAACAAGACGAACATGACACGGAACTATATTCGAGTAATATGCGAGTGTGTGTGTCTAATTACTCATTAAAAGAAGGTCGTAAGTTAAACTAAACGTCAAGCTATTGCATTGTGACTTTGCCTATGGACTTTTGGAGCCTACTGTACAGGCTACATAGTACAGACCACAGAACAGATATAAGAAGTTTTAAGTTCTGTGGTACAGACGCTAGCACCTCAAGCTATCCGAAACTGTAAAATTTTCCCAATCAATTTTAAACCTTATGCTTTAGCGATAAAGTTGAAAATCTATTTAAGAAATTTGTCAGATTGTAGTAGCTTGATGTGCTGGCGTCTGTACATACCTACTCATGTAGCCTAAGCATAACCTAAAAATTGAACAATTAAAAATATACCTATTACCCTGGTCCGAATCTCTACGACCATTTCTTCACCCGTTTTTTAAAGTTGCAGAATCTAGTTTTATACGTTTTAATAAAATATAAAACTACCGATTGGCGAAAATAAATTAAAGGTGACCTTGCACAAGTATTACCGACATCAAACCAAAGCTATAACTATTTTATTGCATATTATTTAGTTCTAAAATTAGATGTTTCTTTTCTTAAAACACAATCCTATTTTAAGTATTTGACGGGTGGTTGGAGTTTATTTGTTAGCAAATTCGCGTTCCACAAGTTACTGTAACCAATATCAATTGACAACAATTACAATTTACAGCCCACTATAAATAACAACGTCATTTAATCAATGAATTATCTTTATGAATATCGATATGCCGTTATAAATAATTCATGCGATTACATGCTGGGTCTGGTACCAAATTAATGACATTTTATATTGTTTATGAGACAGGGGTGGCACCTGTTTCTGTACATTTAATATATCAAGGGACTGAAGTTATTTATTTATCCTCTCCTTTATCTAAGCTAACCTCAACGTGTAAAGGGTTTATGTTATTTTATTTAAGAAACTAGCTGTGCCCTCTACTTAGTTTTCGTCATAGAAATGTAAAAAATCATATATCAATGGCGCGCATGTTGCGCATGTTGCGTGCATGTTGGAAAACATTACATTTCATGGCATTGATATTTTTGCGCGGAAACCTAATTCTTCTTGTAAAAGAAACATTGTCATTTTTGTTATAAGTACTGTATATTATAAGGTGTTTCATAATTAACCCTACAGATTTTAAGAGGTGCTTTAGACCATCGAACTGATCAACTTTTACTATGGGATTTTTCTGAAATCACGAAAAAAACAGCTGTTTAATACAAAAGTTCAATACCTACTTGATCAAAATGTATGAAACAACAGATTTTTTTTCGTGATTTCAGAGTTGGTCCCATAGTGAAAGTCGTTCAGTTCCATGGTCTAAAGCCCTCTTAACACTCTCCCTGCCGACAATATATAAAACTTAAGTTCAGGAGGTCATGGAGACCGCCGGCGGGTCCCAAAGTTTCTGCTTGTGAACGCCGTGCGTCAAAAGTCAAAATTATTACAAGAGGCCGTAGGATACAACGGCGGACAAAAAAAAAAACTTCAGGACGCCGTGGGATCCGCCCTGACCTCCCCAACTTCAAATAGTTTTTACAATTACTGGCGTGCTGTTATGGAAAATGTGATAAAAGTATTAAAAAATGTGCTTTGACCTGCTGAACAAAATTTTTTGGGGGTCGCCGGCGGTTCCCATGCCATGGCAGAGAGAGTATTAAAGTTTGTAGGATTAATTTTGAAACACCTTATATACTTTCTATGCATTTTATATTATTTAAAAGGTATGTTTTGTTCTGTCATGGTTTGGAAGTTTATAAAGGGGGATTTGGACTATAGTCAACCACGCTAAGTCCAGTACGGGTTGGTGGACGTTTCGCCAGAGCCTCGTTCGTTGGACAGTTAGGGTGCACCACGGGCAGGTGAGGTTGGCTTGGATCTTTTTTAAGATTTTAATAGGACCCCTTACACTTGCCCCTTGGGTAGCGACCCGACCAAGGCGAAGGTGGTATGACGATCTAATACCATTTGCAGGGCCCACATGGCCAGTGATCGCACAAGACAGGGAGGTTTGGAAGAAAAAAGGAGAGGCCTTTGCCCAGCAGTGGGACACAAAATAGGCTAAATTTTTTGTCTAACCCAAGCCATCGGTTAATTTTGAAAGTTTGCATATTTGTTAACTCGGTTTTTGTGCTCTCCATTTCTTTCCGGTGTAAAAAAAAAAATTGTGTTCTCTATGTGCTGCCTTGCAAGGCGTATTTTTCAGATCATAAAATTTCCCTGACTTTCCCACCCTATTTTAAGTTTTCTACTGTACAGACACCAAGCACATTGTGGCAGTTGGCATCAACGTCCGCGCGCTGTGCGCGCGGGCATTCAACTAACTTCGTGGCGCGGCGCGCGGTATTTATAGTTCGAGCAAAATCGACCCGCTCACCTGTGATTGGCTAGTATAAATACGTGTAGTTCTGCTATCCTACATCTAAGTGAATAGCGAAATTGTATATAAATACCAGCTCCTCAAATATAAGTTATTCAATCCGAATAGTCTTTTCTTTATATCCTGACAACTGGTAAAGTGGTGACCCCGACGAACACTGAAAATGGCAACCAACGACGAAGTAGCGACCGTCTCCTTAAAGTCACGCATACCAACGTTTTGGCGCGACAAACCACTTCTCTGGTTTGCACAATTTGAAACAGTGGTAAACCCGCAGAAGCCCGGCGATGAAGCGAAGTTCAGCCTCCTAGTAGCTCACCTCGAGAAGACGGATGTCGAACAAATAAGCGACATCATTATGAGCAAGACACGCGCTGGCCGCTACGAGGAGGCTAAGAAGAGACTGTTGTCCGTTTATGAAGAGTCGGAGACGAAGCAACTGGAAAAGCTGCTCACCGAGATGGAGTTGGGAGACCTGAAACCGTCTCAGCTATTGCGTAGTATGAGAGAACCAGCACGTGACAAGATGCCCGATACCACCCTGCAGATACTGTGGATGAGACACCTGCCTGCCTCCACGCGTGCTGTACTATCGGTCAACGAAAACGCCACACTCGACGTGCTTGCTGCCATGGCGGACAAGATGCACGAGCAAACCCGAGAAGTCCATTCGGTTTGTGCATGCAAACAGCCGTTAACGTCTACGTCACGACATGGAAGCAACCAGTCACAGCCGGAGCCAGACCTTCGAGAAGCCATTATGCAGCTCACGCGGGAAATTGCGGCAATGAAAATTGATAGATCAAGACAAAGAAGATCATCATTCCGATCAAGATCACGTTCACAATTCCGAGGCCGAACTAATTCTTACCAGCAGACGTCAGGAGATATTTGTTTTTACCACACCCGTTACGGTAAAGAAGCACGCAACTGCAGATCTCCGTGCAAGTTCAAGCGTCAGGAAAACTAGTCGCGACCTTGGCTACGACGGGACCCGAGGTTAGTGAAATATCACCATACCGTCTACACGTTTGCGATTACCAACATCACTTGAGATTCCTTGTGGACACCGGAGCCAACGTATCGGTAATTCCCAACACGAAGGGAATGAAGCGGGTGGAAGAAGTGTTGTATGCAGCGAACGGCACCCCAATACACACATATGGCGAGAGGAAGCTGGAACTCAATCTAGGTCTACGCCGTCCCTTATCATGGCAGTTTATCGTTGCTGCCGTGAAACGACCGATATTGGGCGCCGATTTTTTGCGTCATCACGACCTTCTCGTCGACTTACGTGCCAGGAAACTCGTCGATAAGAAAACAGGCCTGGCAATCGACGGTTGCATTGCAAATAGTGCCGCTACCCCCACCGTGCTTACTATCAACCTCACCGACCCGTACCACAACCTTCTACAACAGTACGCCGAGATAACTACCTCGAACTTCAACAACATGCAGAACAGCGAAGTTGAACATCATATTGTCACTCACGGGCCGCCCGTTTACAATAAGGCACGACCATTGCCACCACACAAATATCAAGCGGCGAAGAAGGAGTTTCAAGTTATGCTTCAACAAGGAATATGCCGACCATCAAAGTCACCTTGGGCAAGTCCACTCCACCTCGTAGAGAAGAAGACTGGCGAATACAGACCATGTGGTGATTACCGAAGGCTAAATGCCGTCACCAAACCGGATCGCTACCCAATACCACGACTGCGAGACTTCACGTACCATCTCGAAGGGATGAAAATCTTCTCGAAGATTGATTTGAGGAAAGCGTATAATCAATTGAGAATACGCGAAGAAGACATCGAGAAGACGGCAGTCATTACGCCGTTTGGGCTTTTTGAATTCCCACGAATGTGTTTTGGTTTATGCAACGCCGGACAAACATTCCAACGACACATCAACAATGTACTCGGCAACATGGACCACGTTTTCCCATTCGTCGACGACATTCTGGTCGCCTCACCAGACCAAGAAACCCACAGAAGTCACCTGGAAGATCTTTTCAAAAGACTCAAAGAGCATGGTCTGAAAATAAACGTGTCGAAATGCGTTTTCGGACACAAAAAACTAGAATTCCTTGGATATATATTAACAGAAGCCGGTATCCAACCAACAGAAGATCGTGTGAAGACAATAACCGATTATCCTGAACCAACCACAATTCAAGAATTACGACGATTCCTCGGTATATTAAACTTTTATAAAGAAAATATACCGCACGCAGCACACGTTCAGGAAAAACTATACAAATATCTACGAACATGCAAGAAAAATGACAAGACCAAGGTGAACTTCAACAGTGAAGATAAAGAAGCATTCCTAGCCTGTAAGAACAGCATCAAAAACGCCGTCACTTTGTCACACCCTTCAGTTCACGCTCCGTTATCACTGATGTGTGACGCCTCAAACACCTGTGTCGGAGCTGCGCTACAGCAACGTGTAGGAAACAGTTGGAAACCACTCGGTTTTTACTCAAAGAAACTGACAGAAGCGCAGAAGAAATACAGCACGTTTGACCGAGAGCTACTAGCGATCTACCTGGCAATAAGGCACTTTCGGCGCATGTTTGAGGGTAGAGAAATAACGGTATACACGGACCACAAGCGTTAACGCATGCACTACTGCGCCTAAACAGCAAGACTGAAACACCATTACGCACGAGGTACTTACACTATATCAGTCAATTCACCATGAATATATGCCATATTGAAGGAAAGGACAACGTTGTGGCCGATGCATTGTCAAGAATCGAAGCAATATCCACTCCATCACCAATCGACTACGACGAGCTGGCTCGCCTACAACACAGCGACAAGCAACTGACTGACGTCACGAAAAACAATTCGCTACGATTCGAGCGACTTTGTCCACTTAACGCAAGTAAGCCAATTTTGTGCGAAACATCAAGTGGCCACGTACGACCTTACCTGCCACCAGAGCTACGAAGAAAAGCCTTCGACGCCATACACGAGTTGAGCCACCCCGGCACCCGAGCAACTAGGAAGATGATCACACAACGCTTCTTCTGGCCAAGTATGAACAAAGACGTCAGTACTTGGACCAAATGTTGCATAACCTGCCAACGAACAAAAGTGCAACGAAACACAGTATCGCCGCTAGAACAGTACCCACCAGCAGATCGACTGTCGCACATACACATAGATATCGTCGGACCACTACCCATATCAGATGGAAGACGATATTGCGTTACCATCATCGACCGAGCAACTAAATGGCCAGAAGCATTCCCAGTCAGCAACATGGAAGCCGACACTATCGCCACGGCCATCTACGAAGGGTGGATAGTGCGATTTGGTTGCCCAGAAAGGATCACAAGCGATCAAGGAAGGCAATTCGAATCTCATTTATTCAAAACACTAATGAATAGAATGGGCATCGAGAAAACACGAACCACTGCCTACCACCCACAGGCAAACGGAATGGTCGAAAGGTGGCATCGATCATTTAAAACAGCATTGACGGCACGACTGCATAACTCAAGCTGGACGCAAGAATTACCAACTGTTTTGCTAGGACTTCGCGCAGCAATTAAAGAAAACACTGAGGTGTCATCAGCAGAAGCGCTTTACGGTAAACCACTACGGCTACCTGGCGAAATGTGTGGAGAAACGTCGATATACGCGAATACAAATACACACTTTAGTGAAGTCATAACCAACGCAATGAAAAAGCTGCAAGCTGTGCGCCGGAACACAGATCGCCGCGCAATGTTTGTACACGACGACCTACATGTATGTACGCATGTATTTGTACGTACCGATGCCTACCGTCGACCACTGACGCCGACCTACGAAGGTCCGTATCGTGTCTTGAAGAGACAGAACAAGGTGTATACAGTGATAATCAACGATCGACAAGTAAATATCAGCATAGATCGATTAAAGCCTGCATTCCTGCCTAACACCGAAGAAGCAGTATGTCGTTTAAGTAACCAGACATCATACGTCACACGATCCGGCCGCACCTCAAGACCCACCGTACGCTTCGCCCTGTAGAACATACGTCCGGCCGAGACGGAGCACGGCCGCGCACTAAAGCTAAAAGTGAAAGGCACACAGCGCGAAGCGCGAACACTGCGCCCACGCGTCTCCGTGCAAACTGACCTCACCGCAGCCCTAGGCGCTCGCTGGCACCGTGTCGAGACACCACTCTGTACCACTCGCATAACACGGGCGCTTCGCTGGGGAGGAGCTATGTGGCAGTTGGCATCAACGTCCGCGCGCTGTGCGCGCGGGCATTCAACTAACTTCGTGGCGCGGCGCGCGGTATTTATAGTTCGAGCAAAATCGACCCGCTCACCTGTGATTGGCTAGTATAAATACGTGTAGTTCTGCTATCCTACATCTAAGTGAATAGCGAAATTGTATATAAATACCAGCTCCTCAAATATAAGTTATTCAATCCGAATAGTCTTTTCTTTATATCCTGACAACTGGTAAAACATCAAGCTACTATAATCTGTCAAATTTCTTTAATAGATTTTCAACTTAATCGCTAAAGCATAAGGTTCAAAGTTGATTGGGAAAATTTACAGTTTCGGGTAGCTTCTGTACTAAGGTACAGACGCCAGCACACCCGAAACTGTAAATTTACCACAAGCCTTAGCTTGTGGTCTCAGTAAGGTTATTATTAATATTATTTTCTATAGGCGACGATGACCATAATACCAAGTTTTCTCGCTTAGTTTCCACCAATAACATAAACTTCAATCATGTGTTTCCGGCACCTCGTTTACCACGCACCATCATCTGCCTAGCCTTTTCCCGACTATGTTGAGGTCGGAATCCAGTCTAACCGGATGCAGCTGAGTACCAGTATTGGAGCGACTGTCTATATCTAACCTCCACAACCCAGTTACTCGGTAACACAATGCACCTTGGTAAGACTGGTTGTCAGATTTTCGGGCTTCTGACTAACCGTATCTAACGACTGTAAAAGACACCGAGGCCTCTCGATATGTAATTTATGGTCACCCATTCACAAACCGACCTCGGCAAGCGTTGCGACCCGTGCGGCTGTTATTATTTAGCCACGAACATTGTTTACCGCCCAATAACATAAAAAAAATATCTTAATCATGTAGACCATTACAACAGAACTCGCTTTCACAAGCACGCGATACAACACAACATATTTATTTCGTCATGTCACCCTTGACAAATGAGGGAGCCGACAGCCATGCAGACGGGTCACTCCTCTTAGAAGCAATTTCGTGTTACGATGATTTTTTTATTGCCCCGAACAAGTTGGCCAGTATTGTGTTAATTTCATGTTAGTTGTATTACGTTTTCGACGTTCAAATAGGCTGTGAATAATTGATAATTTCGGAGCTGTTCAAGTGAAAGAAACAGTTGAAATATGACTCTTTGGAAGGATGTGGAAAATACTCGTGAAGTGGTTTCTTATGTAATTTTCATCGAACGTTGTAATTTTGTCATTTGTTTTTGACACAGATATGCGATGCGTTGCTTCGCGGTCGTTTTTATTCGTTGTATCTATATCTATGTAATCTCTCGAACCAAACCTTGGATTAATAGTTTACTGGACACACATGGAACCAAACTTCACAATAGGCAGAAAATTATAGAAATTTGCACAGAATTCTACAGCTCTCTTTATTCAGATAATTCAAAATTAGAAACAGAAAATAGATACAGTTGTCAAGAGGATATCCCTCCCATAACGGGATATGAAGTAGACAAAGTACTAAAAACAATGCACTACGATAACAGCCCTGGCGAAGATGGCGTTACAACTGAAGCTCTGAAACTAGGATCTGCCACACTGCTCCCACACCTCACAAACTTATTTAATGCAATTTTACAATCAGGTAAACTCCCAACCCAGATGTGCCACTCAAACAATATTCTTCTTCATAAGAAAGGAGACAAGGCCCATATAAACAACTACAGGCCCATTAGCTTAGTCTCACATATTTATAAGGCATTCATTAAGGTCATTCACAATCGCATAGATGCAAAATTAGACTCGCATCAACCACCGGAACAAGCAGGATTTCGCTCAAGTTTTTTGCCACAGACCATCTTCAAACTATAAATCAGTTAATATAAAAACACATAGAATTTCGGAAACCTCTATATCTGGCTTTCGTGGACTACACATAGGCTTTTTGACAGCATTAAACACAGAGAAATATTTTCAGCCTTACGAAGTCAAAATATAGAGGAAACCTACATATATCTTCTAAAGATTATTTATAATAAGAGCACGGCCAACGTTAAACTGAATTCCGTAGGCACAACATTCAAAATAGACAAAGGGGTAAAACAGGGTGATCCGCTCTCTCCTAAACTATTTACGAGCACCCTTGAGGAGATATTAAAAAAACTCGCAGATACATTGGCAACGAGGGGTAGTCTAATCGGTGATAAAATACTGTCAAACCTTCGTTTTGCAGACGATATCATTCTTTTTGCATCTATAGCAGATCGACTGCAACAAATGCTTTAAAAACTGAGCACTGCAAGCCTTGAGGTTGGACTGACGATGAATCAGTCAAAGACTAAAGTCACGACCAATGCCACGCAATGTCGATGGGCAGGAAATACACTATGTCGACGAATATATTTACCTGGGCCAGTTTACTTCCACAACAGACAGAACAAAGAGTTCGACCGTCGAGTCGTTGAGTTGTCGTCGAGAGTCGAAAATACCTGGAGGATCTATTGGTCCATGAAGGCGCCAATGAAGGGTAACCTTCCTATTTCACTAAACCGTAAGCTCGCCGACATGTGTACCCTGCCTATCCTAATCTATGGCGCCTAGATTTGGTATTTGACAGAGGGTCAGAAGTCCACACTCAAGGTTTGCCAAAGAGCGATCGAGCGCAGTATCTTAAAGATTAAACTCACGGACCAAATTCGCAACACCACAATACGCTCCAAGACAGGTATCGCCGATGTTGGCGGCAAAGGAACTACTAAAGAAACTAGTGAGCACACAGGAAGTCTGCGAGGCTGAAGTGGGACTGGGCGGGTCACACTTATAGGATGCATTCAGATAGATGGGCCAAAGTCGTCACACTGTGGGTGCCTGAAGACGGGCGTCGTCACCGAGGCAGGCCTAAGAAACGCTGGCGTGACGATTTGACTCGTTCCTAACCGACTGTACGGAGAAGGCACAGCATAAGGAAATGTGGAAGAAACTGGGGGAGGCCTTTGTCCAGCAGTGGAACAGTATAGGCTAAAGAAAAAAAAATTGAACAAAGGAAATTGTTACAAAATTAATCGCAATTATGGACCAAAGAATTCCTTTACGTGCAGGTAGGTACTCCATCAATAAATTATTGGAAACCATTATAAAATTATAACGACATGACATGTAGGCTGTTCTATTTTGTAGGTTGAAACTAAGAGTTCTTGGCTTGCTTTGTGTGTACTAAGGTACCTGCATCTCTGCCTAACCCTTAGGGCATTCCAGGGTGATGTTATGTTGTTTTGACTTGGATAAGCCAATAACATCAAAAACATGTCTCGAATTTATTTATTCTTACAAAGCAATGATAAAAATAGATTCAAGATTAACAAAGTTTCTTCGTAAAAGTTCAAAAAAGCAGAAAAATAAAAGTTCAGATTGATCAATTAGGTATTATTTTTTCGTTAGCATATAATTCTGACTCCGAATGCCCAAAATAATCTTAGAATCCGTAATAAATCATTTGTGACGCGAACAACCTTGAACAGTTAAAAAAAGTTTGATAGATTAAGTGTAGGATAAGATTAAGGCTTAGTTTAAAAATAAATGAGCCAAGTTTGGTACTTAGAGATTAGGAATAATTTTATAATGTAACTAGCTTTTGCCCGCGGCTTCGCCCGCGTGTATGTCGGAAAATATCCCGCGGGAACGTACTACCGGAATTAAAAGTACCCTATGTGTTAATCCAGGTATACAATGTTTTCTCACACTGCTTATTATAGTATCCGAGGTGCGGCGCACGGATTGGAGGATGACAAATCCTAAAATCGAATAGTAACGTTATACATAACGGAACGGAAAATTGGCTACTTGAATGCACGGAAATATAACTATATATATATATATATAATATATATAATAAATATAAATAAAACTGACGGACTTTCACATACACAATTTCTTCCCCCTTTTTAACCCTTTGGGGGTGGAATTATCAAAAACGCTGAGACACGTATCAATTACTTTTCAATCGTCAGCCTAAACACAAAATTTGAAGATCATAACTTGACGGACTTTCATACACAACTTCATCCCCATTTTCAACCCTTTGAGGGTGGAATTATCAAAAACGCTAAGACACGTATAAATTAATTTTCAATCTTCAGCCTAAACACAAAATTTGAAGATCCTGACTTCAAAAGTGACGGACTTTCATACACAACTTCATCCCCCTTTTTAACCCTTTGGGGGTGGAATTATCAAAAACGCTAAGACACGTATAAATTAATTTTCAATCTTCAGCCTAAACACAAAATTTGAAGATCCTAACTATAAAACTGACGGACTTCCATACAAGCTTTCATCCCCTATTTAACTCTCTTAGGGGTTGAATTTCGAAAAATCCTTCCTTATTCCTTGTCTACATTATAAAGGGAACCATTGTGTAAAATTTCAGCTTTCTAGGTCCAAGGGTTTGGGCTGGGCGTTGATGAGTCAGTCAGTCAGTCAGTCAGTCAGGCCTTTTGTTTTTATTTATATAGATTACTGTAACAACCTCAAAAAAAACATAACGATCTCGGCAGACCGAGGAGAAGATGGTGGGATGCCTTTTTTATCGTGGAGAAATGCTCATGCATTCTGCACTACCACGGGGAGATAGTGCAGTTATGTGGGACTCTACCCCACTAAAACTCCACGGTGTCCTCCTCTGCCGATTACGGCGAAAACACGGGCACGCGTTAGCACTCATCCGTGAACCCGCCGCGGCTGTCCGTCACGGGACCCTCCTCTGGGGAGTACTCCCCATCACCGGCGCACCAGAACACCTAGCACACCGTGACCACCCCAGGGACCAAACCAGCACATGGCCGCCAGACGACATGGGCACCCCGTGTCTGGGCACCCTTGGTCCCTGCGACGGGTCAGGTCATTGGCCTTGCCGCCTGCCAGTTTTCGGCCGCAGAGGATAGGGAGAGCGGCCAACGTCATACCAACAGTCCTCCTCCCCTGCGGCCCCAACGCGTCCGCCATCAGACGTGGCGACCCCGTCAAGGTCGCGGGAGGTAGGGAGAGCGGCGCATCGCAATACCGGTACTCTTCTCTCGCTGCGGCCTCCAACCCTCAGCCGCGATGCCTCCCATACGACATCGCGGCCCGCTTCAGTTGTGATGTCGTCCAAGCGGCACCTGCCTGCAGCCTGTTTTAGACCATAGATTAATTTACGCAACAAACAGATTTTATCCTCCTGTCCTTTTGCTGCAAAACCAAGAGGCTGTTCCATAAGTACTTCCTCTTGTAAATCTCCATTTAGGAATCCTGTGTCGACATCCATATGCCTCATTTTCAGACCTAATTCGGCAGCTAGTACAAATAACGTGCGTAGGGAAGGATGACGGATTACAGGGGCAAAAGTCTCGTAGTAATCCACACCTTTTGTTTGCTCAAAAACCTTTGACGACGAGTCTTGCCTTATATTTTGTAATATTTCCGTAAGCATCCTTCTTTAGCTTATAAACCCACTAGCTTCTGCCCGCGGCTTCGCCCGCGTGGATGTCGGAAATTATTCCACAGGACAGTACCGGTGAAGTAGCGCATGTCCTTCCCTAGGGTGCTATCTATCTCCTTGCCAAATATTGAAATCCGTTCAGTGGTTTAGGTGTGAAAAGGTAACACACAGAAAGAGATACTTTCGATATGGCTCACTATTTTGGGCTTCCACATAAAAGGTACTCGTAGATAATATATTCTGTCGCGGACATTTATTTAGACCTGTTTAAGACAAACAGTCCCATGATACATTATATTCGTATAACAACAGCGCTTCTGCGAGATTTAGCTGTTGTAGAGGTTTCTGTGGCTCTTGGGGACGCCATGTAAGTCGCCTGCTGCTGACGTCGAGCTTGTGACTCTTCTGGTGTCTCCGCAGCCCGTTGAGACACCACTATACTCGGCATGCTGTTGACGCCGATCTTGGGACTGTTCCGGTGTTTCAGCAGCCCGTTGAGACACCAGATACTCAGCATGCTGTTGACGCCGATCTTGGGCCCGTTGAGACATCAGATAGGTACTCAGCATGCCGTTGACGTCGAGGTTGAGACTGTTCTGGAGTTTCAGCAGTTGTTGTGATACCAGATACTCAGCGTGTTGTTGACGTCGATCTTGGGACTGTTCTGGTGTCACAGTAGCTCTGTGTGCCGCCTCACGCACCGCCTGCTCAAACCTTCGCAGATCAGTTTGTTGAGACGTCTCGTTATTCTAAGTCGAGCTATTTTTATAGCTCGAGCTTTATTAGAGCTTTATGAAATATTAGACTTACGCTTTCGAGTCATTATTGTACTCGTAAGTACTATATAAAAAATCACCAAATCGGTAGTAATTTTCAAACTAACTAAAACAATTCCAATAGCTAATTAGGAGGAAAACGAATCTCACTTCTTACTCTTACTACTTACAACACAACCTAAAACTATACGTTAATCTTAAACTAACAAAAAAAAACAATTGTAATAATCTAAGTAGGTACCTAATGAAAATAATTACGAATCTATTTAGGTACTTAATACTTACAAATACAACCTATACCTAACCCGTGACCTAACTAACTAAAAATACAATCCTACCTATAAGTAATAAAACAAACAAAGAAAACAATTCTAATATGTCTAATAATTGAATTTAAAACGAATCTATATTTGTACTTAAAATATACTACCCAAAAATTATAATGCTTACTGTTAGTTAGTAATAAATCGCTTCGAAACGAATTTAAAGCTGTAAAAAAAACTCAAAATGAACACAACCGTCAACGACGTCTGCCGGTCTGCCCTCACGCCCAGCAGTATAAAAGTGTCCTGCCTGTGCTTCACGCACATAATATTAGTAGACACACCTTCCAATATAAAAGGATAATAAACTTATTATTGAAATCCTTAGAACGGTCTTTCCTTTGGTGTTCCACCATTAACCCTAACAGGTCTGCCTGCCCGCGTTCGGGACTTCATTGCCTGGACCGCCGCTCCACCTCCGCTCTGCGCGCTGGGTCAATCTTATCGTGATAACTTTTAAAGTATTCGTCCAAATTGCTTAGTGTAAAAGACAAAGTTTATCTACATGAAATACCGAAAGCGATAAATGTATTGATTTTGATAAGAATTAACAAAGTACTCTGAAATATGCATTGTAAAAAAAGTACCCAATTTAAATGTATTTATGGATCACTATTTTGGATATAATGGCTTCCACATAAAAGATAGATATATGCTGTCGCGGACTTTTATTTAGAACTGTTTAAGACAAACAGTTTCACGATACATTATCTTCGTGTAACTCTAACGGTTTAGGCAGCGCACGCCAAGATAGCTCTCAAGAGGTCAGGGATTTTTCCGACTTACTTGATACTTATCGTTATATTATGAAAGCGATAAGGCCGCCCATTGTATGTTTTATGTGAACCATCGTTTTTATTGTAATGTTTTTTCTGGTGTACAATAAAGTATATATAAATAAATAAATAATAAATAAATATGGCCAAATCACAAAAAATCTTTATAAATTGTAGCCTATGTGTTATTCTGATGTATAAGCTATATTACTGTGAAGTTTCATCGAAATCCGTTCAGTAGTTTTTGCGTGAAGGAATAACAAACATCCAAACAAACTTTCGCATTTATAATATTATAAGTAGGAAGTAGGAAGTAGGATAGGATTTGCACGGTATCACCCTTTTATTTGGTCTGTTCACTAGCTCCCAGGTGTTAAATTTGAATAATGACTTGTGCTCATCAGTCATTTCATTCAGCCACTCCTCAGAATCTACGGCATGACTACTTCATAGTAGTTTGGAATTAATGAAATTAAAAACGTAATAGGAGACATTTGACATACATAATATAAATGATCTGATTTTAAAGCTTGAAAGCAAAACAATATCACACCTTGTTACCCCGAAGAGTAAGGCAGAAGGGTACTTATAGTACACCCACATTTCGCCAGTTATGTCTAAGTACCATGTAATAGGGGACGAGCTTATTGCCATCACCCGGGCACAAAACCAGGCTCCGGGCTGCTACTGAGAAATCCCTGACGGAAACAGCCAATAACACGTTACCCAACCGGGGAACCAGACCCAGGACTTCATGATCAGCAGTAGCGCTTGTGACCACCAGATCAACGAGGTCAAGGACAGATAAGTACCTACATACCTAATTATAATGTGATTTTCATATGGCTTGAAAAAAAAACTATAGAAACATTTAACCCTGAACAGGATCTTCTGAGCACGCTCGTTCCTTCATAGACCTCAACCATCGCTTTCCATCAGGCGTGATCGAGGTCAAGAGCAGGCCAATTAAGCAATAAGAAAAACGAAAAAATATTTTGTTTGGATGACCCGAAGGAAAGATGACACACAATTAACAGAAACAGCACAGGAGCTTTTACTGTCGTATCTGTTCTTGGAGCACATACATCTTATTTGATAAATGTGACTACGCATTTAGAGAACAGTTCGGAACTGACAAACTTGGAAACTGCTCTCTTGCGTAAAGTTTGATAGATGCTGAATGTAAATTGAATGTATTGATAAAATGAATAACTAACTCACGTTTTCGTATTTACAACACTTATTTACAATATTACCATATAATTGTACATTACAATTTTATTTTATCTCCTTTGACAAATGCGAAAATATCAACACTTTCCATCTGCGCTTTCTTGCTTTCTTTGCTTCTCTGTTTTGTTTTTGTATGGGATTGGTGAAACAACGGATTTAGGATTGCTTAACCGTTTGGATGCTGTAATCACAGAAACAATTAAATAGCCATTGTGTCTTGCGTGGATCCAAGTTCGGATCAAAATAATAATGATCTTGTGTGTCTTGTGTGTTGTGTTCTTGTGTTTGTTGCTATGACATTAATGTTGCACTTAAGGGGCTTACAGGACCTAAACGCAAAAAACGCAAGTTTTAGAAACAATAAAAGTATAATGTGATCGACTACAGTAAACAAAATCAGAAAAATATATCATATTCTTCAGGACATATGCTACGTAGATAGTGTGTTGAAGACATAATACAAGTAATTTGATACGATGGAAAAAATCATGAAGATACCTCTAAAAACTTTCTTTTTACAATAAAAACCATATTAATATACATACAATCGTTGTGACTTTTTGTCAGATTATTTTACAAGCAACATACTACAGCACTAATGTTTTAAGTTTTTAGTCCAAACAATAGATTTATTGTAAATAGATAATTGCTTCATATTTAGCAATAAATTACCAGCGTTGTCTCCCTCTTACTGAGAGGAGGCCTGTGTCCCAGCAGTGGGAACATTATAGGCTGATTTTGTGTTGTCTCATCACGCTTCTCTTTCTTTTCTATGCAGTCCGACAGTGACCGCGCTTTAGGTCATGTAGTCGCCTTAATCATGGTAACGATATAGGTAAGTAATGAACGATAGAAAAAAGGGTTCCGTACCACAGTACAATATTCAAAACAACATAATCTACATTTATGTTCACATAACTCGTCAAAATGTAGGGAACAGCTGATTTTTTTTTTACGATTTCAGGTTTTGTCCCGTAGTAAAAGTTGTTCATAATGATGAGTACAATGACCCCTTAAGAGGAAAACGGTGATTAAAATTACAACCTGTATAAGTCCAACCACCGCATCTACCAAATGAAAGAATCACGTAAATCGGCCCGGTAATCACGAAGAAATCAATGAATATAAATTAAAAAAATACATATTACAGACGAATATAGAACCTTCTCCTTTTTCTCCTTTTTCGGTTAAAAAATGATAATCATGAGAAAATGTGACAACATGTTCAAAGATGTTTCTAACGCAAAACATTCTATCGCATCTCTAAATATATTTTATTACAGCTCTATCTAATTCCCATGTCAATTTTCTTATATCGATAAAACATTCGAAAAGAGCTTTCCTTATGAGAAGTAGGTGCGGCCATAAGACATAATGGCGTGAGAGGTCTCCGAACGCCATTATAATTTAAAATTCGTTATATATCAATTACACGGCGAACGTCTGCAGTCGTGATCATTACTGCTAGGGATGTAACAGTTAGTATTTATTGTTTTTAGTCGATTATGGACAAAGGGAAATCGACTCATTATACATTCCAAGTAAAAACGTCCCTAATAATGGAAAAGGAGACCGGGCTCAATCATACCTAATAGAAAAACAATGTTTCACAAAAAAAAAACTGATTCACATATCTCAATGAGAAGATATTGTTTAAAAAAATTGCCCTAATACTCATTGTTATTATGGAGAGAAGATTTTGGAAATGGTTATTCACGTGATAATTTTTCAGCGCACTGTTATTAGATTGAAGCTCCGAGAGAAACTGGCAACTTGCTACAGTCCGGCCGTCGAGAGAATGCGTTCTTGATACCTGTCAGTTTCATACAAACAAATACGTATTTTGCTATTTGATCTTTATTAGCAACTAGAATTGACAGGTGTCAGGAACGCATTCTCTCGATGGCCGGACTGTAGAAGGAAATAAAAATAAGCTTGCTATTTTTGCATCTTTCCGCCAGTGAATCCACAAAATCGATTCACTCGACTAACATTCCCGGTGCGGCACATCACTAATTATCATTATCTCGCTCCAGCAGATTTTAATGACCCCTCGTTCTCCGTACAGAAAATGCAACGCATTATAAAATCCCGCCGTCTAGAATCCTATGAAATGCTGCGAAAAAATAGAAAATGATTTTAAAAGGGAATACCATTTTATTGCGGTAAAAAATCATTTCCAACGAGAAAAGTTTTCCTGATGGATTTCAAAGAGGTCATTAATTATCGGTAGTACTACAAGATTTCCGCATTTTTTAAAAGAAAAGAGCACATAACTTGTTCTGAAATCATACCGGCAAAATACGGGACCTACTGTTTCCTAATATCGTATAAGACTCCAGAATTCCGTACCCGATTTCAGGATTACACTAACACATTTCACTTCTATTAGAGATGTCCCATAACTATAGTTCACCCTCGTTTCCGAACGAGATGCACCGATCCGTCGGATCAAACTGTCATCACGTTTTTAGGGTGACGCTCAATTCGAGCGGATTTGCGTTACTTTACACAGCTCATTTCAGGTTCTTTTTGTTCGTTCCTCCTCGTTTCAAAAGGAGGACAGCATTATAATATGAATTTCTTCTGTGTTATGTAAATATTAAGTTTGATGGAGATGTTATCGTCGCAATCGGTATGGGTTTAAGTCGAAATTATGTTGTTACGGTTATATTTATATTGGTTATATCCAATAGACATGTGTGTTAAGGTTTTCTGAGTGCATACTATACATACCCCATAGCTTGATGTGCTGGCCTCTGTACATTCACAATAATTAACATATCACGCAGGATGATTCCTGTTCCTGTTCCTTAGTTTTGTTTTTACTCGGTTAGTATTTTTTTTAATGTTACCATAATAATAATATAATAAATCACCTACGAATATTCAGTATTATTTAAATAGGCTTTAACAAGAAAAATATATAATCTACGTAAAGGAGGTGTCTCTTTCGTCCATACAACTGTGGCCAAAAGCTTTAGTATCGATATCTTTTAACACGACAAAATAAAAATTAAAAGGAATCGGGTTTTTTTTTTAAGTCATCGGCCGCTGGTATTGTGTTAAGTAATTGAATTAAGAGTTGAGAAAATCTATTTTCTTTAGTTTTATTGTATTTGGATATCGGAACCAATCACGGCTGTGAAGTGAAGACAATAAAACTGATTTTGTAAACTGTCAGCTATATCAAGTCAAGTTATATCAAATCAGCTACACTAGCACCGGTCGATGACCCCACAAAAAAATTATCAATTTCTTTTTGTCTTGTCTTGTTGAGATATCGATACCCGTCACGCTTGCGGAGTTTCGCTAGTTGATTTAATTTGACCCTGTATATTGGTATAAGGACTGGAGAACGATAATACAAACATGTCAATTTCTTATCTTCTCATAACGTAACAATATTAATGATCTCCTATAAACCTATCTACATCATGTCCTCATTACTTTACAAAGCGCGGTTGCCAAGTACCTCTACAGACAAAGGTTCAATTACGTTCCCAACCGGGACTAAGTAAAGTTTAATTATTATGCTACTGTTTGAACACTGTTGTTTACAATTTCGTTGTCAAACAGGTTCGCCCCTAATCGCAAGATACCATCATACATACTGTCATCCGTAAACAGTTTTTGTTTCGGAGTAAACCTTATCCCTAAATTTTCGGGTACACCTTTTCATAGGTGTCACAGTAATGTCATGTGTCATTTCATAGCTATACAAGGATCTTTTTGTGCGTGGCCAAAATCGGAACTAACGTCACCATCTTGTTTTTAGGTTTCCTTATATCCGAATGAAAAAACGGAACCTTATAGGATCACTCATGTGTCTGGCTGTCTGTCCATTTTGCTCCATTGGCATTGGCATTAAGCGGGTCACATCAGCCGCATGCAGGGCGACTGCTGGGCAAAGTCTCCACACAATGGGTGCCTGAAGATGGACGGCCACCGAGGTGTAGCGACCCACAAAGCTGTGGCGAGAGACCTGGACGCGTGCCGCGAGGGTTGGCTCAAGCTGGCGCGGGAAAAGAGTGCCAGGAGGGGAGTCCTTTGTCCCAGCAGTGGAAAAGAAAAGGCTAAAAAAACGTGGTATTTATTAATAAAGGGTTAATATCGTGACGGCTACACATGAAACCCTATAGAGTGAATATGATTTATTCCGGTCTGATCCCCTGAAACCCCCCTCCACCCCCCCCCCCTCCTCGATCCCCTGCTAGTTCGTCTTCTGACAACGACTCTTTTCAAGTCTCAATCAGCGAGAAGGGTTTTGTTTCGTTTATATAAAATTTAATACGACCATCCGTTCCATCACAAAGATAACTGATGTCACTTGGAAAGCTGCCACGCTAAAATCGAACTGGGCTGGACACATCTGCCACATATCAGACGGACAATGGTCCAAACTAACGACCCAATGGGTCCCTCTTAATGGCAAACGACATCATGGCAGGCCCAGACGGAGATGGCGGGATGAGCTGGACTCCTCCAACAAGAACCGGTCCTTAGCAGCTTTGAACAGAGAGAAGTGGAAAGAGAGTAGGCAGGCCTTTGCCCTGCAGTGGGACATCACAGGTTGATAATAATAAAATATAAAATTTAATAAAAGAAACATGTTTGTAGGCACAAGTTCAAGAATAATAACTTTTTACTGCCAATAAACTATAAAAAAATCTTACACGCAATATAGTTTACAAAGAAAATAAAACGTACATAAAAATGTTAATAACAATAGGAAGAAAGAATTCTTTGAACGCATTGTTTGTATTGTGTGTGAAGAAATGAAGATCAAAATATTACGTATAGCTCAGAGTGCTGTATTTTTTGTTGTGGTAAAAGACTTTGTACCTATTGATTAGATCTGTACCTTTAGTAGCTATTTTCTATTTTGATATGGCATCGCAATGGTACAGACGCCAGCACATCAAGTTACTACAAACTGTAAAATTTCTTTAATAGATTTTCAACTTTATCGCTAAAGCTTAAGGTTCAAGTTGATTGGGAAAATTTTACAGTTTCGGGTAGCTTGATATGCTGGCGTCTGTACAAATATACTCTATTTCTACAGGGTCAAATTAAATTAGCATGCGAAACTCTGCAGACGTGATGGGTATTGTTTTTGTTTTATCATGTTATTATATCGATACCCATCATCATTATATTTGCAGAGTTTCGCTAGTTAATTTAATTTGACCCTGTATATTATACTAATAATAAATAAAAAAATACTCTATTGCTATCTGTGGAGGCTTGTAAATGGCTTGTCGTTTACGTATAATTACCTCATTTTTACTTCTGTATTGTTAGCTGTAGGCCACCCAAACACAATAAAATAAAACTGAAGAGTTAGTTTGCTGATTTAAACAATTCTCTTTGTATTTGATAGCCAAATTCTTAAGGAATATCACGCTATGACCCTTAGGAACTGAGCAAAAACAAAATAAGCCAGAAAGAACGCTAAGCGGAAATGAAGTGACGGGGCATAGCTATAGGATAATAATTCGCCCAATTATATTGAAAGAGGGGCTCGTGGCTAAGAAATAACAGCCAATCCATATTCAAGGTTAAGCAACGCCTACCGATGCCAGTTCATGGTTGAGTGACCATCCATTTACATACCGAGATCCCTCCGTGCCTCGGAAAGCTCGTTAACCCGTTGGTCCCGAATGTCATATGTAGATCTTTGACAGACGTTACGGATCATCAGAAGCACGAAAGTCTGACAATCAGTCTTACCAAGGGGTATTGTACAGACGCCAGCACATCAAGCTACTCGAAACTGTCAAATTTTCCCAATCAACTTTGAACCTTATGCTGAAAGTAGCTTAAGCTTAAGTTGAAAATCTATGAAAGAAATTTGACAGATTGTAGTAGCTTGATGTGCTGGCGTCTGTACTACCCAGTAAATGAGTTGCGGAGGAATAGTGGTACTCAGCTGCAACCGGTGAGACTGGAAGCCGACCCCAACATAGTTGGGAAAAGGGAAAAGGCTAGACAGATGATGATGATGAGGTAGACAAACCAATTACGTACAGAAGCAGGGACATTAATAGTTAAGCAAATTATCATAACACGAAAAATTTACATAGGGTGTGCTACGTATATTTTATAGCCATTTCATTCAAATGTCAAAGAATGACAGTTGTGATTTAAATATACGGACAGTACAGGCAGTTGTCCCACCGCCGGCGATGAACGAGTAGCGAGTAAAACTAGCTACTGAAAACGAGTTGGCGAGCGGCGAGCAGCGAGTGTGTAGTTCAGATAGTTTTGTCGCTGGGCTATCAGCGAGTGGCCGAGTACGACGAGCGATTACTCGCACCACTCGCTCGGGGCGGAGATATATAAAGCAGGCGTGAGCTCTGACCGCCAAGCGAGCATCGCTGAGCGAGTATCGCTGAGGGAGTATTATCTTTGATAGCTCTTGTCGCTCAGCGACAAACCAATGGAGCGAGTCCTCGCCGGCAGTGTGAACAGTCAGCGATGTACTATTACGTAATATTTGCATCTCTTTTGTTAACACGGAATGTATATCTATTGTACGTTACTTGAGCGAAAAAATAGCCGATGGTTAGTCGCTTCCTCGCCGGCGGTGGGACAACTGCCATTTGCTAAATTCATCATCTGCCTAGCCTTTTCCCAACTATGTTGGAGTCGGCTTCCAGTCTAACCGGATGCAGCTGAATACCAGTATTTTACATGGAGTGACTGCCTATCTGACCTCCACAACCCAGTTACTGGGTAATACGATACCCCTTGGTAAGACTGGTTGTCAGACTTTCGGGCTTCTGACTACCCATAACAACTGTCAAAGATCCACGAATGACAGCCGGGACCAACGGCTTAACGTTCTTTCCGAGGCACGGAGGGGTCTTGGTATGTAAAGATGGTCACCCATCCACGGACCAACTTTCCCTACAGCACAGCTCAGCACAGGGTGTTAGTATAAGCAGCTGTCGTATTATTTCGTTTTTTTTTTTTAAATACAAACTAAAACAATCTTCACAAACGATAGCTTGCTCTTATAAGACATGATTGTGCCATTTTCTGCCAAGTTTCCCAAGGAGCTACCTATACTGATTGCATTAAATATGTAAACTCCTAAACGGGTTTTTCCTTCATACTGTATTTTTCTGCGATATCACAAAAGTCGCCGTATATGTACGTAAGTAGGTCTTTCCTTGCATAGAAAAATAGTAGATGAGAATAGTTCCTCCAGACCGAATTTCGGCCATAGAGACCTAACTCAGCGGAAACTAGGCTCCGGCATGATAGATATTATCCATACTAATATTATAAATGAGAAAGTGTGTCTGTCTGTCTGTCTGTTACCTCTTCACGCTTAAACCGCTGAACTGATATAGATGAAATTTGGTATAGAGATAGTTTTGAGTCCCGGGAAAGGACATAATGATACTTTTTATCCCGATATACCCACGTAATCGAGACTTAGGTATGCGGGTGAACCCGCGGGGCGCAGTTACTAATACATATAAATACATTTCATGTACTTTTTTTTTTTTTTGTGGATGGGAAATCATCTAATGACTCCTCCCGCTCTGGGTGGAGCGGAAGGGAGTGTCAGACTCTTACTGACTAAAACCCACCCGTGTTCCTTCCTTAGCCCTTTATGTTCCGGGGCAGCGGTAACCCTTTCGGACGATCCCGCTACCCCGGCAGGCTTCGGCCCTGGCGGGCCCCTTCCTTTATGCTGACATCTCTTTGAGGCGCGCGTGGAACACATACGCGCCGTCCGGCACGGGACGTTTCATGTACTTAACTGCTCTCAATGTTAGGTTTCAGCTCAACTCCACTCTTATTCAACTTTGAAAAATACCAACAAAACAAAAAAACAAGAATCAAACAAACAAAACAAGAAACAAGTCCTAAATTCAAAATTTCCTTGGCCACGAACTATAACGGCCTTATTACAAACAACCGACTTCCAAAAAAACACTACGAAGTGAAAAATAACTTTAATTTCGGAAGTCGGTGTCAATAAACGAAAATGCGGAACCAACGACACCGACTTCCGAAATTAAAGTTATTTTTCACTTTGTAGTGTTTTTTTTCAAGTCCTTTTATTTTTTTGTTAAAATTATTTCTCGCTTTTTAGTGGCTCTGTTTATAATTTATCTAAGTTACAATAGCCTAATGTCAACTTGCTCATCGCCTTTTACAAAATATTACTTTTCCCGATGCAGGGACGTTAATTGTTGAGGAGTTCTCCTGGAAAGAACCAGGAAAACTCCTTAAAAACTACTCACCATACGCATTGTAACGAGCATAAATTGCTTAGCAACCATATTAAAGTAATCGAATCGCAACCCGTGAACTATTTATCATTGAGTAGTTCCGATGGCCATCTGTGGTCTTCATCATCAGCTCCACTTGATCAAATGATGATTTCCAAGAGCAAATACTCAAGTTACTTTAATAAAAAATACCCAAATCGCTATAGGTTTGCCTATAAAAGGAGAAGGGAAATCCTGGGCCCAGCAGTTAACTAGTTGAAATGGGTATTAAAAAAACCGTTATATTTTTCTAAAGGAAATCACAAAATACAGTACCATGTTTCTATCTAGGAAGCGAGAAAAGTTAAATTAAGTTATGAAACTAAATAATCGATTAAATAAATGCCTGAATTCTTAGTAATCGATAATGAATAAATCGGTAAAATCTCAGAATAATGTATGAAAACCGAGTGACAACTGACAAATGCTTACCAATCGTTTCGTGGAATCGATTCATGGCGAATCGAGTTCCTTTAATTTTTCTTCAGTTAGCAACACTGGTCACCAGTATGTCTAAAATACTCTGTGCAGGTCACCAACTGACAGATGACAGGCAGAAAAAATCCGGCACTCGTTTTCTTTCGTTGTGAATACGCGCGTATTTTCCATGTTATATTAAATAGCCCCACGACCTCGGCTTTGCAAAGGACTATTCGACGAATCTTGCTACTTTGAATTACCTGGCTCTCTATTTTGGACCACTGATTACGTCTATCGATCGGATATTGACGACATGGATCGCTGTGCGAATTGTACCATTGCTACTTCATATAACTATATATTCATATAACTTGATTCCTGGATAGGCAAATTTCACCAAATTTGCAGTGAGGCCTTGTTATTATATCCTCTTACAAATAAGTCTAGGTTGATTGAGTTAACACCTGGGCCCAGAAAACTATGGAGTCTTTCCCTTCTCCTTTGAGGGTTTCCCTCGATTTCCATGGGATTCTCTTATCAGATTCCAACTTGATGATAATGGGACCACCTCGAGAGTATAGGTACCCACCCTTTCAAAAAAAAAAAACATACATGAAGTCGAACATAATAACCTACTTCTTTTTGGAAGTATTTATTTTTTTCAAATGTGCTAATTAAGCCCTTTCATTTGATATCCCACAAGGCACCATCCCAAAAAAAATGTTTTTAAATTCATTACTTTATGTCATCTAGAGGGCGCCATATTCAATTTAGTGTGACGTCACATACCTTATAACCAGCGGACGGTCAAGACGCTTCTAACAATATCTCATTTATCAAATTATTTTAACAACTTTTGAAGTTATGAGGGAACAGATGAACATACATACATACATACATACCGGTCAAAATCATAACCCTCCTTTTTGTTTCGCCATAGTCGGGTAAAAACTGATGTTAATCCGTACCCTAATTGCGTAACACACTATTAATCACAATCTAAATAATATTAAAGTATAATGCTAATCCATTGCTTCATTTATGTTAGAAAAATTTGTCTGCTCAACAACGTCAATAACGCAATGAATGTTGTTGAACTGTCAAAATGAAAGTCATTCCTTTACGCAATTAAACCCCCGGAGTACAAGTTGTCAATTTTGCATTAAAATGTTTACATTCGTCGGAATAAAGTTTAAAATACAGTACCTAACTGTCTCGCACGTTTAGGCTAGATCTAAAGTTAGAACTCGTTTTGTAATAAGACGGTAAGGGTTTAGTTAGAAACAAAATAAAGTTAGACAATTTTGCTTTTAGATTGGCATGCAGACTACTGACGTGGAAGCAAAAAACGATACAATCATGTTTTTTGATGAAATGGACACCGTAATGATAAGGTACAGTTGAGGAATGAAAACATCAGGAAGGTTAGGTCAATTATAGGTACTTCAGCTACAGCACAGTTATTATACTGTGGCTACGGTTTTATAGAAGAGCGGTGGCCGCCATATAACGGCCGCAGTGACAGCTGTCATAAAAATTATGGCAGCGGGTTTTGACTTTACGGTGTCAAAAAACGCTCACTAGGAAAACACACCTACCTTACTTCCAAAAACAACGTTTCAGTGACGTCAATCGACGGTACATTGCGGACGCTATGTGGCAGCCACCGCAGTCTTAGAAAACCCTAGCTTTACGCCGTGTTATTATATGACTACGTACTTTCGGCTGGCAATAATTAATTTTGGAATGCAAATGACAATTCGAAAAGGTGGTATTATAATGTATACTCTTTGATGACGTAATGAAAATAATTATGTTATTTATGGCGAATTTCACCAAACTTTTATACCTAAAGTAAAAAAGTGCAGTGCTGTACACACCCTATTTCAACTTAAACAAATATCAATTTTATTTCTATGATAAATTAAGTTGATTTCAGAGTGACTAGCACTATTAACAAAGTTATAAAAATGTTTGAAGTTGTAGCGTAAACTGAACTTTATTGTGTAGGAATTATAGTAGATTGTACAACTAGTGCATAAAATGGCTCGTTTATGCCCGAGTTGTACACTCTGCTTTTCACTTCGATTGCGAGAAAATGAAACAGGCATAAAGTATATAACAGTATATAATTAATCAAAATTGTTGAAAAATTTAAGAGGGCTAATTACCGCCACGAAACTTTTTAAAAGTTTTTTTTTTTAATTTTCTCACGTGTCTTTCGACTTGGGTACTTCATACTGCCAAGTTTTAAAACGTTTCTTTGCGTTTCTAAATCGTAAATGACAACTATTTTATCTGATTTTATTAAATAAACGATAGAAAACACGGAAGTGTTAAAATTAAAGCAAATGAAATAAAAAATAACTTTAACCCGCGACGTTTTATTGTGCGTGTGTGGCTGTTGGGCCTGATTATCTTAGTCTTAGAAAAAAAAAATACTTTATGCACTAGAACATAAAAAAGCGACTTTATGTCGCCTACGCACAACATAAAGACGAACTTTTAGAGCATGGGAAGTGAAAAAGTTATTTTTCCATTAATTCATATTTGTTTACATTTTTGGCAAATAAATCGCGAATGCACTGTAGAAGTCTTATCCTTAGAATACATTAAAGATTTTTACAGTTTTTCCATACTAGAACATGATATACGTTAATTTTAGTCCACGGATAAAAGCTATATGACTTTGTTAAAATCAGCCCCTATAATACCAATATATTGCTGACGCCATACAGCATCGCTGAGTTTCGGTTCGAATTACGGCGGTTAATCCAGGAACACGAAACACAGCATGTCAGTGCCGAATTGAGGAGCATTTTTTCAAAACGATACATCGTAATATGACTTTTTTTTCAGTAACGTGATTTATTTAATTATAAGGGTTTCTATAAAGTATATTAAATGAAATTGCTTATTAATGTATTAATTAGTTTAATGAGATACTTTTTACTTATACAATAAAAAAAGGAACACATAAACATACCAACAAAATAACATCAAAAACATCGAGTTTTTTCAACTTTGATACATCTACTGTTGATGTCACGTTTTGATAAAAACCCTATACATTTAGTTCGAATTTGCTGCACGGATACGGGATTTCACCTTTATAATATTAGTGGATTATATAACGGGTTTTTCATCGTCATACTTTCGTCGTACATTCTCATCTTCGGCAGCTGAACCCTGGAGAACATCTGCATAAAATGCCTGAGCATAAGGATCATCAGATATATCACAGAATTTTAGTAAAATTTCAACATCTGCTTTCTTTTTTGAAGAAACCATGTTGGTTTTAGGCAACTGAGCACAGTCGAATCGTAAAAAAGATTTGACGTTTTTCTTCTTAATATCAACGATCACTGGCGCAGCAGAATAAACTTCCTGAACACTAATTTCAATATTTTTTAAAGCGCGGGATCCAAATACAGTATAATGTAGTATTCGGGTTTGGCTTATTTTAAATGGAAGTTTTGCCTTTATCATATCTTTGGCCTTAGCTTTCATGTCATAACTAAACCAATCTTTACCCCATTCGTTGACGTGGCCATGTTTATTTAGAATAGAATAGTATTCATTTGGCGATACAATAACTTCACGTCGGCGGTAATCCTTTTCAACCCTTCCAAACACCTTATCAGGAGGCATAAAACTATGGCCTCGAATGGGGAAAAAGTGGGACAGCTTACAAAAAACTTTACTAGCCATGAAATTTGCCAGCATTTTTTTTTCATTTCATAATGAAGTTTTTATTTTGACTACTGCAAGAATCGGAATACAGTTCAAGTTTCATATTCTTCTTTCCTTCCATAAGGCATTTTTCTTCCATCTTTTTCAAATAATGTTGAAGTGCCGACACTTTCTCATTAGCACCCCGCCCACTTTGATTTTCTAACCAAGCATAAAACTCAATATCGTCTTTGTTTTGTTTCAACAGCGTTTGATGTATCGTTTTGAAAAAATTCGATCGATGTAGATGTATCACTTTCAAAAAACTATTGCACTTCGCTGTACTTTTAGAATGGTTTATGTATCGTTTACAGAAAATTCGTAAAAACCATCGTGTAGCCCTATAGAGATTGAGTACGAAACGACAAAAAAAACAATTTTGAGATTTTGATTGATGTATTGCTTTGTGAAAACGCTCCTCAATTAAATATGCATTAATTCTCCACAATATGCATGAACGCCCATGTTTGTGTGTAAAGTGCCAAGCGTTTAACATAGCGCGCACCGGATTGGCAATTAAAACTTTTTAATATTTGCAATTTTTTTAACGTGCTCAAAGCAAACTACCGACCAACTTTTAATTTAATCTGCCTGAATTTGACACGTTTTGTAATAAGAATATATCATGTGTGAAAATGGACCAACAAGGTATAATTTTTTTTTTAAATATATTACTGGCTAAATAATTTTTACGAACTCCAACTTCTTTCAACTGAGATTTTGGAAATATAAAGGAATTGTAGATTTTTTTTGTGTCCAGCTTGTAATTTATAGAT
Organism: Hydraecia micacea; assembly: GCA_914767645.1. Lineage (NCBI taxonomy): Eukaryota > Metazoa > Arthropoda > Insecta > Lepidoptera > Noctuidae > Hydraecia > Hydraecia micacea. The sequence continues at coordinate 12,202,559 of OU611780.1, forward strand.
CGGTACTTCGGTAGAGCAGTGGTAGCCCAGTGGTAACGGCCGCGACTTACGAGTTGTAGCTCGTAGGTTCAAACCCAAGCAGGCGCTTTACTTTGTGTACAATATTTCATACCACTGCTCTCAAAACGGTGAAGGAAGTCATTGTGAGGAAACCGGCATGTCCTAGAACTAAAAAATCGAAGACATGTGACTTCCACCAACCCACGCTGGGTCCGCGTAGTGTATTACGGCCCATTCCCTCTCACAGAGAGGAGGCCTGTGTCCCAGCAGCGGGAACGTCATAGGCTGGTTATGCTTCTGCTAGTAATTCATCATAAAGCATATACAATAGTACTCTTTATAGGCTTTAGATACTCCTGATAGGGACCAAATAATATGTGTATTGTGACTGTTAGTGTTCATAGTTAACCTATAGTTTTATTCACTGTAGTCCGGCCGTCGAGAGTAAGCGTTCTTGACACCTGTCAGATTCATACAGACGAATACGTGTTTTGCATTATTAGCTCCTAGCATTGTCGCACTTACATGTGTTAGGAAAGCATTTTCTCGACTATATACAGGGAACAATATATCATTATCATTAGCCTATACACCGTGTTCCGGACGATATACATAAACTTTGACCTGATGTTAAGACCATGGAAATAAGCATTTTTCATTATGGACACATGAATGAATTCTTATTTTTTAGTTTTTGTTAATTTTCATACAAACTAAATACCTTGACGTAAATCACCCGATATGCATGCCCCTTTATTCGAATTGACAACGCCGTAATTTTCATTCATAAGATTTGGCGAGCTGAAACTTGTTAACACTAAGTTAAGGTCCTTTCTCACTGCATAGCTCAATTAAATTTCATTAAATGAAATTACAAATATCTTTGTAACGAAGCCTTTTTAAGTACTACTTCCTTTTTAGATTTAATTTGTAAAAGCTATAAAAGCATTTGACAAAGTTTATGGATAACGTGAAGAACACGGTGTATACAGGTTGTCCCTGGAAGTATGGACCAAATTGAATAGGGGCGTGGGCAAGTTCATTTTCAAACGTTTCAAACGTTGGTCATAACTTTTGAACCGTAAAAAAATTCACCGACATTCTCAGGGATAAGAAGTTTGGAAATGACCTTGCCCAAGCCCCTATTCGATTTGATCCATACGACCAGGGACAACCTGTATATAGGCTAATAATGAATTTACGATCATACTTGGAGATCGTATTACCCAGTAACTGGGTTGTGGAGGTCAGATAGGCAGTCGCTCCATGTAAAATACTGGTATTCAGCTGCATCCGGTAAGACTGGAAGCCGACCCCAACATAGTTGGGAAAAGGCTAGGCAGATGATGATGATGACTTGGAGACCAAGACAACTAACTGACGAGGTTTTTGTCACCGTTTTATTTTTAGGAAGCTAATGTACCTACATGTCATTTATTTTGAGCTGAAAATTGCATGACCGATCAGTTCTGTATCAAAATTATTTTTGTGCAATGGCACACAAAGAATTTTGTCGAGAAATACACGAGGGTGAATACACCCTCTTATATTTAATCAAAGAACCAAATTATTCGTACAGATGTATATTGTTGACTGTTTAATACGATTCAAATTCTCCAATTTGGTCGCGCGGAAAAAAGAAAATCAAGTTAATTCACCAATTTTACTCAGTAAATGCGGAATCAAGTCAAATGTTCCATGTCAATCGTGATTTCGTTACTCCCAAAGGAATCCGCGGAATCCCTGATTTATTCGTTCCCCGTATCTTATGCATTTCGGTTTATATTTTAAAGGCACATGATTGGTTTATGTACCTTTAAATAAATGTTGATTAATGAGAAACGTAAGAATCTGTGGTAAGCGTATTAAATAAGGGACGATTTTGTCAAAGGAGGCTGTGAATGTTGCATTGAGTTGAAAAATGCTATGATTTTATTTTAAGCGACTATATGTGCACCTTTGGATATTCATCTAAAAATAAAATAAATTTATGTCATAATTTCACCCGAAGAATGTCCATTGCTCAGCTGGACATATGCCTCCCCCAAGCACCACCACTTCGACCGGTTCTGTGCTTCTCGCATCCAGCAGATTGCTGTGATTAATTAATTAATTATTAATTAGACAATATTGATCCATAGTTCATTAACCTATGAATAATTATTATCTACTAGCGGCCCGCCCCAGCTTCGCACGAGCGTTTATTTTTTTAATTTCCGAAATTTTCTTTCATACAGACCTTTTCCTGGCAATAACGAACACCACAAAAATAAGAATTATCCAATTTGATGCAGTCGTTCGGAAGTTATGCGCGTATATAGATTTCGGCGATCCATTTTTATATACAGGGTCCCATTAAAATAGATGGACAAATTTTAACACAGCGCTCAGTACGTCTAACCAAAGATATCCAAGCAAAAAAAAAACACTGATTAAAGTGATTTTATTTAGACCTAAAATAATAAATTGCAGGCACATTAGTGTATTTTCGTTAGCTGATTATTTTTCTTGTAAGTATCTAATGCGTTTTTATTATATATTTTTTACCATCGTCCTTATTTTGGTGGTCTGAATGGTTTCTAAAAGTTTGTCCATCTATTTTAATGGGACCTTATATAAGGTGCTATAAAAATATCTGCCACGGCTTCAATGGGAGATAGTATTTTGTGTATAGGTTACAGTAGTGAAGAAATTTTTTACCCCGGAATAGTTAAATCAATTTGAGAAAATGAAGTACGAGTAACTATCTCCCATTGAAGCCGTGACAGATATTTTTATAGCACCTTATATACAGGTTTATTGGAAAAATACTAACAACCTCTTAAGAGGTCATTGTACTCATCCTTATGAACAACTTTTACTATGGGACCTAACCTGAAATCGCGAAAAAAATCAGCTGTTCCCTACACCTGTTCCCTACCCTGTATAAATTAGTTAGGTACAAAAAACATTAAAGCTATATTACTGTGCTACAATTTATAACTACATACTATTAAGCAACAGGTAGATAACTGACAATACCTAAAGTAATCCACATTATGGATATTATTACTTAGCGATGGGTTAGCATCTTCGCAGTCTCCTTAAATTTCCAATAAACTCTTAGGCTAGCTGTTTACCTATATACTTGTGATCGTCTGATCGAGAAACCTTATAATCAGCCATGTTTGTCTGACTGACTGTTTGTCACTCAGTTCACTACAATTGATTGTTATAAGACTCGCAGGTCTTATTTTTCTCTGATCAAAGGATCAGATTCCAAGTCTTCTGATTCAATAAAAAATACTTTTTTTTCTGTTACAGTTCCAGAACAGCAGATTTGGTGTACCTCCTGGAATCTTTTGTGATGCTGATGACGAAAGGCGACAGACCCGTCAGGAGATACTTTGATTCCTATTCCACACCCTTCCATGGATTCAAGATAATGTTTACTGGCGCACCTGTTTTGAGGGAGGAGGAACTCACGTTTTAGTTCATCTTTGCATTGAAACGTGACTTTTTTTTCTAATATGAATTCGTTTATTTATTTAACATGTTCTAACACAAAGAATTTCTGAGTCAATAAATAATGTTTCTCAAACATGCGTGGAAATTTGAGCATTATTTTGACAACCTTCTTCGAGATAAATCGAAATTGCTGTACTGGCCAAATACATGCGAGCAGTGGCCGGCAAAAGTTGTATGAAAATCCATATTTGTCGTGGTTTAGCGGTCAAATAAATTACATAGTAAACTCATATCTGTCGTGTAATTTAAAAATGGATCGATCTTATACTCCGAAACATAGGTAACTTATCAAAGGTTTCATTTAAATTTCGAACTGGCTTGCAAATAGAAAGTTGTTTATTGAAAAAAAAAACAAATGAACACTTTAAAGCGGGAAAAAAATATTGTTGTTCGTCATTGATTTTGAAAAGTATTTAATTGCATTTAACAAAAAAGTTCCGCGCATTATTTGAGAAAAGTACTATACAAGCTTTGGCCACAGGCATTGATGAACGCTACGGGCGTCGGGAGCCGCATGACGACTCCCGGCCACCGTAGGCGCGGGCCTGCGGACGGAGAGTAATGGGTAGCTCTCCGTCCGATCAGGACCAGGCCCGTGCCGGACGGCGCGTATGTGTTCCACGCGCGCCTCAAAGAGATGTCAGCATAAAGGAAGGGGCCCGCCAGGGCCGAAGCCTGCCGGGGTAGCGGGATCGTCCGAAAGGGTTACCGCTGCCCCGGAACATAAAGGGCTAAGGAAGGAACACGGGTGGGTTTTAGTCAGTAAGAGTCTGACACTCCCTTCCGCTCCACCCAGAGCGGGAGGAGTCATTAGATGATTTCCCATCCAAAAAAAAAAAAAAAAAAAGGCATTGATGAACCTTTTGCTGGCCGCTGCAGTAATGTACTATAACTAGGTATTCAAAATTTATAAAATAAATTTTATCATATTATGCTATGTTTTGCGTGGATGTGACGCATATTTTTCCTCAAGTTGTTTTATTTTTGTTTTTGTGTTCTTTCTCTGCGTCATGTTTACCTTTTCTTGCTTTTTTTAGATCAAAGTTAAAAAATCCTCTCCGTTCCTGACTTATTAAAAGTATCTACACCATTTCACAACCGCAAACTATGTCATAATTCAAGCAAATAAAAACGTCAAAAACCATACCTAGTAAAACACACAAAAACCAGTCCATACGTATAAATTCGCTATTGTACCATTACAAAAGTTCGGTGCAACCACAAGTTCGCTAGTGTAGCTTATATCCAAAAGCTAGCGCTGCATCGCTGCAACATTCTTTAATTAAAATTATATACCGCTTTTTGGAGAAATGTTCCTGTTAGCTTGTATTTAGTTCGTTCATTTGTTTTTGTCTGTGAATACAACTGTGCGCGTTGTTTTCGGTATAATGCTGTATCTCGTATTGTTGTGAGAAGTGGTTTAATTACATCGTGTGTATGAGACTTTGGGTTTATTAGGCTACTTTGTTATATGGCTCAATCTAGTTGACTGATCGAGAACCAGCTGTGTTTTGAAAGAACAGTCTTTCTTCAATCTTATTTGCTTGCGCTGTACGAGAAACCAGGTTCCACCTGGTGGACGTAAGTATCGTCACCCATGGATGCTCTATATTTTATAGGCATTCTGAATATTTTCAACTGACAGGCTGACAGAAGAATAGACTTAAATCACTTCCTTTGACAAATTCATCAATTTACAACCCGCAAGAGTTAATTTGGGACCCGAGCGGCTCCTCCCGACCCCAGCGTTGTTACCACTCTCGTAATCGACGCGTCAGACGCTCCGGGCGTCGGGGGCCTCGTGACGACTCCCGGCCACCGTAGGCGCGGGCCTGCGGACGGAGAGTAATGGCGGGTAGCTCACCGTCCGAACAGGACCAGGCCCGTGCCGGTCGGCGCGTATGTGTTCCACGCGCGCTTCAACGAGATGTCAGCAAAAGGGAAGGGCCCCGTTAGGGCCGAAATCTGCCGGGTCAGCGGGATTATCCGAAAGGGTTACCGCTGCCCCGGAACATGAAGGCTTAAGGAAGGAAATCGGGTGGGTTTTGCTCAGTAAGAGTCTGACACTCCCTTCCGCGCCACCCAGAGCGGGAGGAGTCATTTGATGATTACCCATCCATAAAAAAAAAGTATCGCGCGCTTACGTCATCCGAGTTAAGTCTCAATTTAACTCTTGCGGGTTGTACTAAGATGGTAAACATCCATTGACAGACTTAAAGTAGCATAATAAACTCAGTAGTTTGTAAATAATTAAGGCTATTGGTCAAATAAACTCCATAAAGAAGAGGTGCCCAAAAGAAAATTCTCTCAAATTTTCATTCAACTAGTGTACCATTTTCTTACGACACATAAATCCATCTGAGTCTCAAGGATGCTGTAAATCAGAGGACGACAGCCAGTAAAAGAGGAACCTGCATTTATTGAGATAACGGTAACGTATAGAGTGAAGTGTCGTTAGACATTCCTACTGCTATTACAAAAGTAGAGTACCTTCTTATGTTTTCATTGAAGTACTTGTACGTAGATATGGCATGGATCCTTTGATTGGGAGTAGGCAGAAATAAGTGGGTTATCTTTTGTTTTACTTCCTTTTCTAAAGGACTTTGTGAGATGTCCTTTTCAACGAGATTTTTAGGTATTCGCTTTTACAAAAGCCACTTTTAGCGAATAAAAGATCAAAGAATACAATAATGCGGAAAAAATCTTCATATTACTGGTTTATTAAGGTTCTCGTCTCTTGCTAGTAAACAATCTACTAAATAAGAATCTTAATTTATTTTTTATTTAAGTATTAACTAATTCGCTGACAGACAATGCACAGCCTAAACCACTGGGTCTACAAGCATGTCATTTTGCACTATAGTTCCGTATGTACTTATAGAAGCCAGCACATCAAGCTACTAAAATCTGTCAAATTTCTTTAATAGATTTTCAACTTTATCGCTAAAGAATAAGGTTCAAAGTAGATTGGGAAAATTTGACAGTTTCCGGTAGCTTGATGTGCTGGCGTCTGTACCAAAAATGAGCACTAAGGAAAGAAGTTTCAAAATTCACCCCCTAAAGAGGCTAAATAGAGGTTGATAGTTTGTATGGAAGTTCGTCATTCTTGCTGATGAGGAATCCCATCAGGCACAAGTCTTGTGTTATCATATTTTGCAAGTTTTACTTGCACTTAAGTAAATTGAGATAGTAATTACGGAAGCTTAATTTTCCCCAACGTAAAAGGGTAAGGACCGCGCTATTTTATTGTTTATGATCGTAATTATTACACCGTGTAATTAGGGATTATTTAAACGATACGATACGACGCCGACGCGACAGACACGTACGTTGAAAATATTATTATTATTATTAAAAACCGGTGAAGAGCGAGTCGGACTCGCGCACCGAGGGTTCCGTACAAATTTGTAGGTATGTAAATAGTTTATCACGTTTTTTTTTAATGTAACTACTTTACGGTTTTCGGATTTTTTCCTTTACTTGTGCTACATGACCTTGCTTCTTGCGAAATTTTATGATTCTAGGTCAACGGGAAATACATTTTGATTCCCTTGAGAGTGTCGAAATATACGTTTTTTGCGGCATAAATGGCCGTATCTTGTTTCTACGTTAACTTAGAAGTTTCATTTTTTCAAAGCTTCAAAGGACCGAAGACCTAAATATATGGTTTTAATTTTAACTTGATACCTCCATGCGTTCCCGAGGTAAAGGGTCTTGACAGACAGACAGACGGACTACAAAGTGATCGTATAAAGGTTCCGTTTTTTCCTTTTGCGGTAGGGAACCCTAAAAATAAGCAACGTTCTTACTTAGGAACATATATCTTCTTAAGATGGTACCTATAAAAAATGGAAGAAAGTCTAATCTATTCTGTCTAACAAAATAATAACAAAGTCAAAACTATACCTTGAATATTTTTGAAAAAAAGTAATCGCTACGAGTTTGATGCCTAAAATATAGTTTTTCAGTTTGTCTGGATGTATGATTGTATGTATGTTCCGGATTGATGCAAAAAACGGATGAACAGATTTCTTATATTTTATAACCTGGATTACATATTATTCTGGTTACTTTTAATTCCGATAACGATTCAGGCATTGTCAAATAACGAACTCCTTGTTGTTGTTTTGATAATTGAAATTTAATTGTCAAGTTTACAATGAGTAATAAGAACAAAAAAAAATGTAAAAATGATTGACACAGAAACGCATGCCATCATTTCTTGGAAGGAATTGGCGGTTGGCGCGCGTGCGCCGGCCCGCGGACGCGGTTATTTTTGACGTCTCGATGACACTTGACGTTGATGACATTGACAGCGTCACATTAGCGATACGCGGCGCTAACATCCTCGCCCCCCTGAAAGTCCTCGGTTTTAGGGCTTTCAAGTGGCTTCATTTGTTGAACCAGGCATCTCGACAGGTAAAGGACATATTTTTGAGAATGAACGCTGCACATCTCCATTGGCTGTTCTGATGGCAGCAACACGGGAAACTCCATCCCTTCCAGTGTAGACTCGGGTGACTCGACCAAGACGCCATTTTAATGGTGGCACGTTGTCTTCCTTTATGAGGACGAGTTGGTTGATAGTGACTTCACTCTTGTTGGACTTCCATTTTGTTCTAATTTGAAGTTCGCTGACATACTCCTTCGACCAACGTTGCCAAAAATGTTGACGCATTTGCTCGATGCGGTCGTAACGAGGTAAACGATTGGTAGTTGCGTTGGTGATGTCGTCGCAGGCCGGTGCTGTTAGTGGACGCCCGATCAGGAAGTGCCCCGGTGTCAATGCTTGGAGGTCGTTCGGGTCTGAAGAAAGAGGTGTTAGCGGACGCGAATTCAGAACAGCCTCAACTTGTATCAATATCGTGTTAAACTCTTCAAACGTGAGATTAGAGTTCCCTACAACGCGTCTCAAGTGATACTTGCAAGATCTCACTCCCGCTTCCCACAAGCCACCAAAATGAGGAGAATATGGGGGAATAAATTTAAATTTAATGTTTTCAATAGCGACTTTCTCGATGATTTCGTTTGAAAATTTGGTTAAGAAATTATTTAAATCGTTAGCCGCTCCAACATAATTCTTTCCATTATCAGAATATATCTCTAAAGGTTTCCCCCTTCGAGATATAAACCTTTTTAAACAAAGAAGATAACCGTTCGTGGAGAGATCTGTGACCAACTCGAGATGCACTGATCGAGTCGCAAAACATATAAATATACAAATGTAGCATTTGATTAACTTTGAGCCTCTTCCTTGACGGTTCAAAATGAAAACTGGACCACAGTAGTCAGTACCAGTACGTAAAAACGGAGAACCTGATAGTAATCTTTCAGTCGGTAGGTTTCCCATTATTGGGCTAAACGTTTTCCCACTCAACCTAACGCACTTAACACACTTATGAACGACTGAGCGCGCTAAAGTTCTACCGCCAAGTGGCCACCATTCATTACGAATGGTTGAAAGTAATAATTGAGGGCCAGCATGACATAACTGTGTATGTTTATGCTGGAATAAAAGAGAAGTAAATGTGTGTTTACTACAGAGCAGTATCGGGTGTTTTTTGTCGTAACTGAAATCATTACAATTGTCCAACCTACCTCCTACTCTAATCAAAGCATTTATACAGAAGAATAAGTTGAGTCCTGACATATTCCGTGAATATTTTATATTTGAGGATTGTTTTTGTAAACAATTGTATTCAAGTGGAAATGATTCCATTTGAGACAAACGTGCAAGTAAAATAGTTGACTCATGTAGTTCATTTACGGACAACGGCCCGTGTTTACGTTCTGTTTTATATCGAATGTTGTGAATAAATCGCTTAACGTAAGCAGCTGTTCTTATCATTCTATTGAACGATGAAAATCGTTCGAACGGAAACACGTTGCATGATGAATCTGACATAATATGTGATCTTAATTCGGGCAAAACTGATGGTACATCAGCGTGACTGTTTTCAATATCAGATGACTCACTAATGAATCTAGGGCCGAACCACCATAACTCATTGTTAAGAAGCTCAGGTAGGTTGATACCACGCGATAACAAATCAGCTGGATTGTTAACGCCCTGTACGTGCGACCAAACGCAATTACTAGTTAAGTCATTGATTTCAACAACTCTGTTTTGAACGAAAGTTTTTATTAACGTTGGATGAGTCCGTAACCATCCCAGGACGATCGTTGAATCAGTCCAAAATAATACCTTTTCGAATCTTAAATTCATTGATTCTATAATTTTTTTATAAAGACGCGCACCCACTAACGCACCGCACAGTTCAAGCCGCGGAATGCTTACCGGTTTTAGGGGCGCAACCTTACTTTTTGCACATAATAATTTTATGGTAACATCTTTTGAATGTTCGCAAACGCTTCGTATGTACGCACAGGCACCGTAGGCTTCCTGAGAGGCATCCGTAAAGATGTGTAGTTGTAACTGATAGGCGTACTGTGTGGTGACATGTCGCGGAATGTGAACCTTATGTAAATGTTGTAATGAATTTAATATTCGACTAAATGAATTTGCGATATCACTAGGAACAGGGTCGTCCCATCCGACTTTACAAAGCCAAAGCTTTTGTATGAGTATTTTACTAACAATGATAATAGGTGCTAATAACCCTAATGGGTCGTAGACCTGTGATATGACAGAAAGAATTTTTCGTTTAGTTATTTGTGAAACATCAATTTCAGAATTTATTTTAGTATCAAATTTTAATTCATCACTGTTATTGCACCAACCCAAACCCAGTGTTTTATGGTGGGCAGATTTATCGAGTGATAATGATTTTGTTGAATTATTTGATGAACTATCGAAGTTAAATGCCCATTTTCGTAAAGGAAAACAACCGGAATTTAAAATTTTACTAATGGTTTCACAAATCGACAGTAGTTCTTGTTTGTTTTTATGAGAGAATATTAAATCATCGACGTAAAATGAAGTTAATATTATTTGAGATATTTGCTCATCAGGACAATCTAACGCTAATTGTCGTAAACATCTCATAGCTAAGTACGGGGCTGAAGCAGTACCATAAGTGACTGTGTTCAACTGATAAACTTGTAATGAGTCATGTTTATTTTCCCGCCATAGGATTAATTGTAATGTACGGTGATCAGGATGTACTAGAACTTGTCGGTACATTTTTTCTACGTCCGCACAAGCAACGAACGCGAATTGTCTAAAACGTAGAAGTATACCCACTAAATCATTTAATAACGGAGGACCGATTAACTGTATATCATTAAACGATTTACCTGTAGTTGTTTTAGCACCCGCATCAAATACAACTCGCAACTTAGTTGTTGTACTTTCACGCTGTACACAATGATGGGGTAAAAAATAATACGGTGAGTTGTATGTTTTCAGACGGCTCATGTGGCCTAACGCTAAATATTCATTTAAGAAATCTGAGTACATACGTTTTAATTCAGGCGAACGATCCATCTTTCTTTCTAAAGATAAGAACCTGTTTTTTGCTAGCTCGTATGAATCGCCGAGCGAATCAGCTGATTCACACATAGGTATTCGCACCGCAAACCTACCTTCACTATCGCGAGTGGTGGTTGAAGTGAAAAGTTCCTCACAAACCTTTTCATCAGCTGTATAAATGTTATGTGTTGATTTGCCGTTATCAACCTCCTCTAGTTCCCAAAAACGCTTTAATTGGTCATCTAGTGAGTTTGTCAGTGTAAAACAAACCATGTTACTTGCACTAGTTGGAATGTTACGGTTTAACGTGCCAGAAATAATCCACCCTAAGTGAGTATTTTGTAGGTAAGGCCCATTGGATAAACGCATCCGACCTTCCTGTAGCAAGCTCCAAAACACATCCGCGCCAATGAGTATATCTATATTTGATGGAATGTGATAGTTCGGATCTGCTAATGTAACGTTTTGTGGTATTTGTAACGATTGAACGTCTATGGTTGAGTTCGGTAGACAATAAGTAATCTTAGGTAGAACGGAACAATTTAAACGAGTACTAAAATTACTAATCTTCGATCGCATGAGGAGGTTACAAGACTGCTGTGAACGCGTAACAGTGTTTCCTACCCCAGTGATGGTGAGTGTGGACTGTATTGGTTTTAAACGTAATTGTTTACAAAGTGATTCGGTAATGAAACATCGCTGGCTGCCACTATCGAGAAGGGCGCGCGCAACGGTGTATGTGTTGTTATGACATACTTCAACAACCGCAGTTGAAAGTAAAACCTGTTCTAATGGGATAGAATGCACGGTTTGTTTCAAGTCATTTGTATGTGCGTTAAACGAATGTGAATCTGCGCAAGCACCGTCCAACGCGCCATTCACGCTAGCGGGCGCATCAGTGTGCGTATAAGCAGGAACACAACTAATAGAATTGCAACTTGCGTTACTATCTAAGTGAATAAGACTGTTATGTTTTTGTGAACATTGTTTACATGGACCATATTGACATTCATCAATGGTATGACTAGAACGTAAACAGTTACTACATATATCTTTTTCAGAAACGAATTTGTACCTATCTTGGACAGGTAGATTGAGAAAACGAAAGCACGAGTATAACGCATGATTTGATTCGCACATGAGACACTTATAATTGCTCACTGGCTTGGCTGTGGTCTTACCTGACCGAGATGGTTGCTTGTTGTTTGAAACAAAGGAACGTAGTTGTGTGGAAGATTGTGAATTGTTATTATTTGTTGACTTTTTTGATAATTCACTATTCTGTTTATGACCGCTTTGTATCATATCTAGTACATCAGAACGGTCTCTTAAAAACTGTATTAAGTTGTCTAATTTTACTTTCCCAGAACCCTTACAAATGGAACCTTTTATATTTTCCCACTCTTTATTTGTAACTGGATCAAGCTTGGTAACTACTAAATAAATTACTAAAGTGTCCCAATGTTCAGTGGGCTCATCCATAATTTTCAATGATCTCAAGTTTTTTAACACGGAGTCAATTAGCTTTCTTAGTTGAGTGGGTGATTCCTTTGTAATGGCTTGCAAAGAAAACAAAGCTTTAACGTGGTTGCTTATTAGTAACCTATTATTATCAAATCTATTAGTCAATAAATCCCACGCAACTTCATAGTTGTCAGAAGTAAATTCTAATGATTTTATAACCTGTAACGCTGTACCTTTCAATGTTGAACGCAGATAATGGAATTTTTGTATTGAATTAATTTCTTGTGCATTATGGATTAACGATATGTATGTGTCACGATACTCTAGCCAGTTCTCATATGATCCGTCAAAGGATGGTAACGATATGGTTGGTAATTTAACTGTATTATTATTTGCAATGCCACTATGAGAACATAATTCGTTGGTCACAATTTTCTCCTTAGGTTTATTTGAAATACATTTAGCTAAAGAAATTATTTCGAAGTATTGTGTTTCAACTGATTCTCTGATCTCCAATTGTGAACCCATGTCGTCTTCATTAATAGTGTTCTCAATTTTGGTTTGAACTTTTTGGAAATCATCGAAAATTTGTTCAGTGTTCGATATTCGTAACTGTATCTCAACAATTTGTTGATCACCTAGTGAAATGTTTTTCAACGAAGTAATGTATTTAGCAAAGAGTGTGAGTCTACCGCGTAAAGTACCCCGTTTTTTATTTAAATCACGAATATCGAGATCATCGCTATTGGAAATAGTAAGAGGTGATTTAATTTCTAGACTCATTGTGATGGCTGTGTAGGGAACGGGAACGAGTACTTACAAACAGCACCGACAATGAAGTAGTTCACGGCGATTGCCCACCGGTAGCTCGATACGGACACTAAAATACAAAGACACGATATTAATACACTTTGAACTTATTCCTTATCCACGCAAGCGCTACCCTCTACGCTTTTTCGTGTTGAGTTTTTTCTGGAACGATACTTTTCGCTGACGATAATCCGGCTCGAAGGACCAATGTCAAATAACGAACTCCTTGTTGTTGTTTTGATAATTGAAATTTAATTGTCAAGTTTACAATGAGTAATAAGAACAAAAAAAAATGTAAAAATGATTGACACAGAAACGCATGCCATCATTTCTTGGAAGGAATTGGCGGTTGGCGCGCGTGCGCCGGCCCGCGGACGCGGTTATTTTTGACGTCTCGATGACACTTGACGTTGATGACATTGACAGCGTCACATTAGCGATACGCGGCGCTAACAGGCATATTTTCCGACATAAACACAGGCGACGCCGCGGGCAAAGCTAATATACCTATTACAATTTTTGAATTACGTAGTAGGTATGTACAGACGCCAGCACATCAACCTACACCTAACTGTCAAATTTTCCCAATAAACATTGAACCTTATGCTTTAGCTATAAAGTTGAAAATCTATTACAGAAATCTGACAGATTGTAGTAGGTTGATGTGCTGGCGTCTGTACCTAAGCGGAACTCGGAAAATTCTTCTAGATTTCTTTCGAGTTTGGACAGTCAGCGGACCTATGTTTGAAATACTACTTCTGTATGTTGTAAAATATGTATTAACTGTAACAAAGTCGTCACTTAAAACAAAAAATAAAAATAAAACCTCTAGTTGTAAATCCTGGTACAATACATTACTTTTAAAGTAAGAGTAGACCCACCTAGTTAAAATGCGTAAATGACTTTCACAACAGTTTGATTTACTTTCTATTTTAAATTAATTGAGAACTTGTTCGTAACATTTCCAATTTGTTAATTAATATTCGCTATTTGAGACTTAAGTTTTGTAAATTAAGTGGTAACCCAAATTCGCTGTGGCTACTAATAATCTTGAATCGACGCTTTCTACAGTTCGTAAAATCATATAATAATTTGTTGTTGAGTGAAAAAGTTTGATTTCGGTTTTATTCTGCTTCACTTGTAATTATATATTTACTGAAATTAAATTGTTTATTCTGTAAATTGGATAGGCGTTATAATCGGAGTTTCTTATCTGACACTCTGTGAATAAAGGCCAAAACAAACATAGAGGTCACAGTCTCTTTTAAAGTCCAGACATAATCTTGGTCTTTGTGTGGTATTTTCCTCAAAACACCATTTCAGACATCAACATGTCTGAAATGGTCTAAAAACCACACAGATTTGAGTGGACCAGTCCAATCAAGAGAGCAGTGTTGGTCAATTGGTAACTGCCGCGACTTACAAGTTGTAGGTCGTTGGTTTGAATCCAGACAGGCGCTTTACTTCATGTAAATTATTTCATCACCACTGCTCTCAAAACGGTGAAGGAAAATATCGTGAGGAAACCGGCATGTTCTAGAACCAAATATTCGAAGACATGTGACATCTGCCAACCCGCACTGGGCCTGCGTGGTGGATTACGGCCCACTCCTTCTCACTGAGAGGAGGCCTGTGTCCCAGCAGTGGGAACATTATAGGCTGATTATTGTAATGTCAGTAATCATGTACTTACCTCAATTCAAAACTAGAGATACTAATACAGTATGTAGGAATCAGAAAAGTGTGATAATTTATGTAAGAATGTGGTATAGGCCATCAAACTGAACAACGTTCTCCATGGGAAAAATATCGTCAATATTGGGTTAAGATAGGTATTGAAGTTTTGTATGGGAAAGTTGATAGTTTTTTCGCGATTACTATTTTGTTCACACGGGTAAGTTGTTCAAACGATGGTCTATACGGTGTTGTACAGCCTTAAAGTTTACATCTTTCTGATATGCTGTATAGAGTAAGTACTAGAGTAAGACTAAACTACCGAAATAAATTTTTATTCGTATTTCATTTTAGAAAACGTGAGTCTACGGGTAGAGGGGCCCGTGGCTAAATAATAACAGCCGCACAGGTCGATCGATCAGGTAAAGCTACGCTTGCCGCGGTTGGTCTGTGGATGGGTGACCATCTTTACATACCGAGACCCCTCCGGGCCTCGGAAAGCACGTTAAGCCGTTGGTCCCGGCTGTCATTCGTGCATCTTTGACAGTCGTTATGGGTAGTCAGAAGCCCGAAAGTCTGACAACCAGTCTTACCAAGGGGTATCGTATTAACCAGTAACTGGGTTGTGGAGGTCAGATAGGCAGTCGCTCCATGTAAAATACTGGTATTCAGCTGCATCCGTTAAGACTGTAAGCCGACTCCAACATAGATGGAAAAAGGCTAGGCAGATGATTTCATTTTAGAAAATCAAAGTCAAAACAAAAATCGTAACATCTAAAAGTCCCCACCCCGCGCGAATTATTTTAAATACGAAACCGCATCTCCCCTTCCGCTCGCTCCAATTCCGTTACGTTCCCGGATCCTTCCCGTGACCTGTACAAGTGTACACGCACCGGTATTCGCAATCACTTAGTTACACGTGTATCGTTTGCAGGGTAGTCTGCTGTTATCTTAATAGCAATACTTGCGTCGAGGCAGAGGGTTTCGTGTTGACAATACAACTTCTCATACAAAATGGTCATCGTTTTTTGTTTGTAGAATATAATGGTGGGTACCTACACATAATTATGTCAAATGAAACATACGTTGAGACGAAAATACCGTCCAATTATATGTAACTAGCTTCGCCCCGTGGTTTCACCCGCGTAAGTTTAGAGTTTCTAATAATTTGTATTATAATTCAATCATGATTCGAAAGACACGTGGCACCATCTACTATCATAATCACAGAACAGATAATGTTCTGTGATCATAATAACGTTATTGTTGTTTTCCTCGGGAACAGCACTTTTTTTCGGGATGAAATACCTTTCATCCATACGGACATAGGGTACCCCCTATGTCCGTTTATGTACACCTGACAACGTATATGCAAAATTTCAGGATATTCGGTTCAGTGGTTTAGGCGTGAAAAGGTAACAAATAAACTTACTTTCGCATTTATAATATTAAAATTAATATTATATGGTTAGGAATAGTTAGGATACGGTGGATGGAATGTGTGAATGATAATATGGTTGATGATGAATGATGATATTGTTAGAAACGGGGTGACTACCGAGATGAAACGTCTAATAGAGAAGTATGGAAGAAAAAGACATGTTGCGCGGATCCCAAATAAATTGGGATAAGGACAGGATAATGATGATGATGAGTTAGGAATAGTTAGGATGTAACATAAATGTGTTACGCACACAACAATGAGAAGAATCTATTGTTGCGTTTGATACATTATGTTTAACTTTATGTGTACCCACCATAACGACGTTTTGGCTTTAGAGTGCACTTAAAAACGAACCATGTACAATTAGAATACATTGATAGGTTTATTCGTTTTCACATAATAATGTCACCATGAATGATGTCACCAATATTTTGTAACAATTGTATGATATAAAAGAGTGTCCATGAAGTTTCGTGCGCGTTCTTCTCCATAAGTACCTACTAGGTACGCTTCGGAATGGGCAACTAGCTTCATCTTTCTGACTGACCGACCCTTGACAATTCAAAAGTGCCTGTAATTGATTTATTTGAAATAATTTGTAGAGCAAGATAACATGCTGCGCGACCCCAAAATAATTAAGATAAGGACAGGGTGATGACGTTTATTCCAAGTTCCATCAGCTCCACAAATCAGAACACCGATTTGAAGTTTGTACATTTGTGATCAAGTTTAATGTAAGGTCTACAGGTTGCGTCTGACTTGCGTGCGTATCGCGTCTGTATCGCTACAAACGCGCTGCAACGGCGCGTTTAAAAAAGTGCACACCACGTTTTTTAAACGAATGTGGATGTACTACAGATACACCTCTGCCTAACAGTTCGAGGGAAACAAGCGTTATGTTATGTGAAGTTTAGTGTAGAACAATATTTTTAGGGGACTTTTCCACAGCTTAAAATATCGTATAAATTCACTCACGTTAGGTTAAACCACTAAAAGGACGATGACACAGCTTGTTCGGGTCAGTCCCGTTGTGGGCTGCGCTTGGATGACTAGATTGATTGATGGAAGGTATGGTCAGCTGTTCACTGGCTGTCGGTTTGTGGGACATGCAGTTTAGAAGATCTGAAACCGGTTTCAGTTTATGGAATATGAAACTGATTCTGTATTTTCTCAGGTTTGAATACTCTATGTGTTTTTTCTGGTGCTTCCGACAACAACATACAGATGTATCGTGTGTATCTGGCGAAGAAAAGGGACTTTTCAATACTGACAAGACAATAACTTTATTTTATTTTTCTGTAAGTTACGTATTCTATTTTTTTTTATTTCATATACATTAAAATGCTTAAATAACACAACTTACTATTTACACGAGATACAAAATCAAATTACTAACTTTACCTACAAATAAATACAAAATTATTTAAATTGAATCACTAATCTATCTGACAAACAAAATGTTCAATTGGTTGCATTATTTAGGCATTATTTTAGTATTAAGATTATGAAAATTAGTAAATTCATCGTAATTATCGAAACTTGACAATTAGTAACGCTCTAAAACCATTTAAATTAATTTACTCTAATTTTTGTATTAATCCACTACTATTTTATCTAATTTGAATAGATTAAAACAGTAGCGGATTAATTAATACATTAATTATGACGGGTGTAAAAGGACACTTACCTAATGAACCCGAGAGCCACTTCTACTCCCCGTCATTATAATTTTTTTTTTGTACTGGACCATACCTGGGAACCTTCTGATTACGGAGATATTGAAGGTGAAAGAAAACTCGCAACTTACTGACATT
Organism: Hydraecia micacea; assembly: GCA_914767645.1. NCBI lineage: Eukaryota > Metazoa > Arthropoda > Insecta > Lepidoptera > Noctuidae > Hydraecia > Hydraecia micacea. The sequence goes on from OU611780.1 coordinate 12,220,704, forward strand.
TTTTTTTACGAAAACAAGTTTTTATGTTATAGCACAACTTTGCCGTAAACAGCGGTTTTCCACACCAAAGAAATGAAAAGAAAAAATGAACGAAAGTCATTTCCCAGCAATTATTTTTGCACAATTTACTTAGTTTGATATAAATAATGCGTAGTTTACGGCTATGTGATGGGTCTTTTTTAGACCCTGTAATATAAAATGTCAATAATAACGAATAATATTCTCTAACGTTAAAATTATCGATAATTTATCATAACATTGAATTAACAAACAGTTCAGCACTAATAACCAAAACGTATATTTTTGTTACATTTTAAGTAAGTACCCACGAATTGAAACACAAATAGGATTTCATATGAATTATTTCGTTGTTTGCTTCGGTACTACATTGTTCTGTTGTGTTAATTGTTAACACCAATTCGCTATTTATTTGTTGTATTTGCTATCAATTTATGATTTTTAGATATTATTACTGTGATATTTTCATATCAAGATTTACCTATTTGCGCAGTGTGGTTAGTTGAGCCGCTCAAATGCCGTGTGGTCAAGTGCCGTTGAAATCAGGGCTCTGAGTGGAATACCTCTACATTTCTTTTGGCTTAGCCAAATCATAAGTGAACTCTTTTGTTCTTATAGGAGAACCTTAAGTAAGTGAACATCAAACATTCTAAAAGAGTACCTATCACGAGAATTTACCCCTGTGCTTTTTGGGTGGCTATAACATTATCTTTTGTATTTTATTTTTCTTTCTTATTAGAGATAGAGGTTCTTATTGGCCAAGCTGTAGATACCTCAGGACTAGGGACTTGTCCCGTAGCATAAAGGCAGATTGTATACTTACAGTAAATTTTATTTTATTTCTAGTTAAAACCTGCTACACAGTGTTCCATTTAATTAAAAAAACCCTTTGCTGTTTATGGTATTTATCGATCAAGGGATGCATTTATAAAGCACGAGCAAAACATCCACGTGTCCATTTCAAATACTTCTTTTTTTAATCATGAAGTTTAGGTGATCTTTTCATTTAAAATAATAAAATAAATTCTGAAAACGTAACTGTCCAAGATATTTATTTTATATAAATATAATCTGATAGAGCATCTTTGGGCGCATATTATCCAGTTTTTATTTTTGAAAATCACCGGATATCGAGTAATATTTTATTTTTCAGATTTTCGTTTGAATTTTTTTTTTCTCCGTAAAAACTCAAAAGTGCGACTTGACACTAGCAGAGACATATTGCTCGTAACAAAGCCTATTACTGATAAAAACAACACGTTACACGATCGCGGTTTTCGGGAAGAATACGCCATTTCGTTCTAAGGTCAAATAATACAACATAGGGTTGTCGCAAAAGGTCAAAACATTTTTCTTTTTTTATAATTGTTGTGTCTGTTAAGTACTAGCAAGTGTTTGTGTTCCTGAATGACAGTTTATAGTGTTACTAACCGCTTGTGAACTAGAAAAACTAAAACTAACCCACTAAATCATTCCAGATAGTCAAAATGTTACATATCAAAAAATAAAAGAAAAGGTCTTCCAAGCATGTCTGTGGATTTTATGCCTAAGCCCATATGCTTGAATCCATACATATTTTTTTAGAAGGCGTTCAAAGCATATCTTTTGTTCTCTTTACAAGCATTAGAGTATTTTTCATTTTCTACTAACTGACTTAACGGCGTAGTTTCGCCAACAATCATTTTCTGTTGATAATCTCTATGTTGTAAGGTAGATGGTAGCAACCGGATGAGAGTGTACGAGGATCGAGTTAAATGGCGTGCCATTGGAGAGGTCTATGTCCAGCAATGGACTGCTGTAATAAATAGGCTAATGATCACGATAAATCCCTAGGTGTTCTATACTTCATAATCAGTCTATAACATTCCCACTGCTAGGACACAGGCCTCCTCTCTGTGAGAGAGAAAGAGCCGTAATCCACCATACGGGCCCAGTGCGGGTTAGTAGTGGATGTCACAAGTCTTCCAATGTTTGGTTCTAGGACATGCCGGTTTCTTCACGATGCTTTCCTTCGCCATTTTGAGAACAGTGGTGAAATAAACACAAAGCGATCGGCTGGGTTCGAACCCACGACCTACAATATAACTCGTACGTCGGGGCTGATTTATACTTGACTATGTCAAATTCAGCTTGGTGACCTAGAAACTGCTACTTAAGTTCAGGTGGCCTACCATGATCTAATTAAAAACGATTCCAAAACATGACATTTCAGTTTACGTTTCTAAACTGCATCGCTTGAGCTGCTCTATGGACGTCATGGTACCAAACAAGTATGAATGAAACCTAAACTTGCGACTCAGTTTGGGACAATCGCTGTCAGCAGATGGCACGGCCTAAACTGAATCGTTAAACAGACGTCATGTTACGAATTAGAAGAACAGTTCAGTTTAGGTCCTAAAATGGATCGCGTTAAGAGCTTGTGGTAGGCCTCCTGTTTCTAAAGCAATAATAAAGTCATCAAACAATTATATTATTGTGTGTGCTAATATACAAGTGTCCTTGCTAGTTTCAAACTTGTTTTATTGGTTCATATTATGTACATATTGTACATAGTAAAACAAGTTTGTTGGAATTATTAGTAGTTTAGTAGGTTATTGTGAACAGAGGTGTTACGTGTTTGTTCAATAAATGTATGGAAGAAGAAAGTTTGGTCAACTTACACGTAGCAGGCAAAAACTTTCCATTTTCTTTATTATATTTCTTTTCCTACTTCTAGCAAAATAAAGAGGTTTTAGACCATCTATCTCGACTAATATTAAAGTTGAACACATTGTTTGTTTGAAGGTACTAATCTCTGGAACTACTAGTCGAATTTGAAAAAACTCGTTTTGCACTTGATAGCACAATTCTTAAACATTACGCCTGGACCCTTGGGAGCTGAGCAGAAACAGAAAGAACGCTAAGCGGAATCGAAGTAATAGCACGAACAGGCGAGGCGATGCGACGGGATGGGTCCGGGAAACAAAAATTTCACACGGACGAAGTCGCAGGCAGAAGCTAGTTTATAATATGTACGTTGTATGTTATAGACTAAACTTTGTATTTCATGTGAAATGTTTGATTTATTCCGATCTGATCTCCTGAACCCAAGATCCCCTGCTAGTTATTCTTCTGTTTTAATATCTGTCTATTCCACTTTATCTAGGTCTGATCCCCTTACTTTTGACAGGTAAGCGCAGTCAAGAGAAAATAAACGTTTCATGTTATACCAAATATCCATTTCGTTAAGTAAAAACAAATTCCTAACTTAAAGCTGAAATTTAAAAGGACTAGACTAATATCAATATACTAATAACGTATGCGGTGGGTGCAGCAAGTCTTCGGCGAAAAGTTATGGCCGCGTGACTGGTTCCTATAAAACCTATTTAATTCTAAGGCAAGGTACACCGGGTGAATCAAGGAGGGGAATAAACATGGATAGAAACGGGAATAAGGAGTGCATGTGGAAGTAAAGATGTCTTCGTGCAAAAAGAACGAGTGTAGTAAAATTGCGTCCAAGTGCGAATCGGACTCGCATACAAAGGGTTGCATACCACAAGGCAAAAATGCCGAAAAAAACACCTTTCTTGTCCATACAAGAATGGTGTTTTTTTCGGCATTTGTAAGTATATACGTTATTGTTCGTGTGAACTGTGATTCTTTTTTTCTTAATAATTAAGTAAAGTAAAGAAGTGAAAAATAAAGTTAAAAATTAAAGGGATCTATGGAGATATATACTTACTTTATGCCTGTTTCATTTTCTCGCAATCGAAGTGAAAAGCAGAGTGTATAACTCGGGGATAAACGAGCTATTTTACCCCTCGACTTAACTATCCACCCTCGCCTGCGGCTATAAACGTCTCGGGCTAACATGGCTTCTTTAATGCACTAGTTGTACAATCTACTATTATTTCTATTATTCATTTGTTGTTATAGCGGCAATAGAAATATACACTCTGTGAAAATTTCAACTGTATACCTATTATTGTTCATGATATACAGCCCGCTGATAGACAGACGGACAGCTGAGGCTTAGTAATACAGTCCCGTTGGCACCCTTTGGGTACAAAACTTTAAAAATTACGTTATACTATTGAAAAAATATATACAGGGTGGCAGGGACATCGACGCGCAAACTGAAACCATGAATTCATCACTCGATTCTAGACCCCGTAGCGTAAAAATTTTTCGTCGGTTATAATAAAAAAAACTGCTGTATCATAGAAAAGTGCAATACCTACGGGGTCAAAATGTATGGAATAGCAAATTTTTTTTTTTAATAACCGACGAAAATCTTCAACGCAGGGGGGTTCAGAATCATGTACCGAATTCATGGTTTCAATTTGCGCGTCGATGTCCCTGCCACCCTGTATGTAGAATTGTCAGTTAAAAATTTCGAGCAATTTTGACAGTGGCACCCCAATTGCGTAATACACTTTCACAAACCGAAGGATTTTAACCTTTTAACCGCTTGCGCCGGATTAATCCGACTAATATGTTCGTGTCCATTTCGCCAGGGTCGTATATTTACGACTAAATACCACAGCTCGTTAAATCTGCTTTTTTATTTAAATATGCTGTATCCTATCAGGTATTTATTTTTGTTTTTTTTTCGGGCGCTGTTGGCACGACAACTGATAGGAAGTTTGGCTGTTACAAGGTTAAAGGAAATTCCGAATCCATTACTTGTTTCAAAAATTCGTCTGTTGGACGATGTAAATAACGCAATGAATGTTGTCGAACTGTCAAATGCATTGCAATAACGCATTCTGTAGCACACTATTATTAAATTCCAATTGCTAGCGCGGGTTAGGTATTTCATTTACAAATGAATCTGGCGATTGAAAAAAATAGAACTGACTTTAAAATGTTTGAATATGACGTTCAATCGTTTTATGTGTATGTATTTTATTAAATGGATGACGTAAATATTAATGAATGCAGCAACACATTCTTTTATTTGTATTACCTATGTTTGCATGTACAGATTTTTTTTAAATGTTTGTGCTTAAAGGATCGATCCCCTTGTTCTTCTTCGTGTCACTGGAACGACTGTATTTCAGATCTTGTTGGCCCAAGACTTCGCCAATTTCAAGGCATCGTGTCGGTGGTAGCGCAGAGGTAATTTTGATTGCATGCCCCTTATCCAGCAGTGGTCGATCAATGAGTTGAGAAGTCCTACTCACAATCTTGCAGCGTCATTACCTGACAATGGACTCCCTTCAAGTTTGAAAGTAGTTGAGTATTCCTAAAAAAAATATACAGTGCCACTTATTTTAAACTACCGGTTTTAGGAGAAAGAGAGGGATCTGAAGTGATTATCCTTTCACTGGAAACCATTCAAGGCTTGTGGAATAATTAAATAGATCAACGTGTGTTCTACACAGCTTGAAGTATATTTTGTTTAGGGATCCTTTTATTCTAATTTTATTTCATGTACTTGCCTACCATAGATATAATGAGGTCTAGGTATACAGCGCCGGAAGAAAAGCGAAGTTATTATATTTTGTAAAGAGCGTAATTTCCTTTATCATAGAATTTAGCTGTGGGATCCAACAAAAATAAATCAGTAAAGCACACATTCTTGTTTGTGACTAGCTTGTTAAAAAGTTTATTACGAAAATTAATGGTTTCCTTTGTAGCTAAGGTCTTGTAATTTTATTTAGTGGTACCTATGTTTGCTGTTATTTTAATATGAAGGATAATTTTTATTTTCAAACAAGATAATGTTTACTTAAAATAATAAGCTAAAAGACTTAAAATAATAGTACCTTTACGTGACCAGAAGGCCAATTCTCGTAATTAAAAACGTTCAAAATCTAGTCGCCATCTCATCTCGGGGACACTCGAGGTCAAAAACTTGTCGAAAATGTAGGGAAATTAGATGATTTTTTGACAGATTAAGACCGAGATCAGACTGTGAATGTTCTTAAAACTACGAGAATTGCTCCTCTGATGGCTGGCCTATTTTTTGCCAAAGAATCAGCATTGCCATACAACTTTCCACGTTGTTTCCAGTCATCTTGGACAGTTTTCCCGCTGACAGCGATGCGGACGAATTTTTATTTGCCCTATGATTTTTTACCCTTGTTTTTCTAAAAAGTATGGGGGAGAGGTTTGCCCAGCAGTGAAACAGTAGCTACTTATAGGCAAAACAAAAAATAATCTAGCTCAATTACGAATGTGTAATGTTAATTTTGCATAATCAGCCTACAATAATGTTGCTACTGCTGGGGCACAAGCCTGGTCTCTTCGAGAGAGAGTAGGATGTACTGTAATCCACCACGCGGGCCCAGTATGGGTTGGTAGACGTCAGATATCTGCGAATTTTTGGTTCTAGGATATGTTAGTTCTACAGTCAGCGAGAAAAAAGAACAGTTAGGTATATAAATAAGTGAGTCCATAGCCCAAATGACCGAGAGCCACCAACCAATTAAAACTGGCGCTTCTAGACCATTCATGTGTCATAAGAAAAACCACCATCCAGATCTGTCAACTAGTAGAATCTGGGCTTTTACCTTGAGTAATACCTATCTGCTGTGTATATTTTTTCTAATGTACGTGTCATTTGTAACGAATGAACTATACAGGATGACAGGGACTTATTGCCATGGATTCAGTACATTATTCTGAGCCCCCTTGCATATAAATTTTAGGTCGGTTATCAAAAATAAATCTGCTGTTTCATAGAAAGATAGAAGAAGAAAATACATTTATTTAGCACAGACTAAAATACACACAGTACACCAGAGACATACATCATATAAAAACAAATAAAAAGTCCGATGTAAGAAATTAGCAGGAAAGTGTGCCTCACGGCTGCGCCAAAAATATAGAAAGGTAGGTCTTCGGTCAAAATTTATGGAACTGCAATTTTTTTTAAATAACCTAACTATCTTTCTACGCTGCGGGCGTTGAAATTTTTCGTCATAATCATTCACTGAATCCATCCCTGCCACCCTGTATATTACTTGCTTCTTTCTTTCATCTAATAATCTATTTAATACCACATTTTTTTTTAACAAACATAGCACAGATAAGTAGGTATAATATCAACATCAAAACTCGCAACAACAAACTTTGTTACTTACACCTATCAAAAACCGACCAGACAATTTTCTCCTCCAAGGCACGAAACCTCACAACATTATTTCCCCGTATTACCCGTATCATCAAACTGAATGGCTATCTCCCAATGAGGATAATCAGAGTTCATACAAAAAAAAAACCAAATAGCGTATCGAATATCAATATTACCTACGTCATATCCGAATCCGATATGGCAGTTTTCAATTTAGGAAATCCGTGTAGATACATATGTGTACTTTTTGTTGTTGTGTGCTGCACGGATTATGAGGCTCTGTCCACTAGTGATGCCCGTTGACAGTACTTTAAAAATGAAAAAGGTTGGTAAGCTCTGAATCTCTGATTCGGTGCATCAGAGATTCAGGGTTTGTCAACCTTTTTATAATACCTACTACATAACGTTAAGATAGGCAATAATTCGTGAACTGCTCTCTAGGAGACCGGCACGGTATAATTATCTGTACAGTATTCTATCTTCATACAAACGCCGGTAGGAATGCGAGTCATACCTACGCGCCTTGATTTCGGTTTACACTCGATTAACAAACCGTATCTATGTTTATTGCTAATTAAAACGGTAATACCAATTACATTAATTAACATAGAGATTTAAACAGGTATGGTAGGCATACAAAAATATTTCAACTACTAACATATAATACAGGACACCCTAACGTACTTCTTCTCACAAAACATCAGACATACACGCATAATTCTACTCCATTCATCGGCAAACAGATCACATTCAGGATTAGTGGTCAGGAGGGCGTTAAGCATCCTTGACGTACGTACGACACACTGGGGACTCAGTTCTGGCGACAGTTTTAGATGACGGCGGCGCAAACAGATTATATCGACGGCTTTGGCGATGCCCGATGTATTTGTCGGAAACGAATAGCCGACAGAAAAGATCATGGAGCTCGGGACTGTCGATGCGTCCTCTAAGAGTTTTGCAGGCTACAGTGAGCTGTTGAAAGCCACGTCTAACCTCCAACGAGTTGAAACCCAACACTCTTGGGAGGTAATTAGTAGGGTACATGAAAGGAAAGAAGTGAAACGTCTTTTTATATATAAATCTCACGAAAGTTTTTTGTACCTTTTTTAACACTTTTGCGTCGCTGTGTAGCGATGCCAGATACAGGCACCAGCCTCAAGTTTACTATGAACCAAAGTGGCGTACAGAAGCTTAATTACATTTGGGTTGTGAAAATCACGGGCATTTCTCAAAACAAAACCCAAGCGCCTAAAAGATTCCTTGGCATGAGAGGAGATGTGATCTCTAAATGTCAGACCAGTGTCAAAGGTCACACTCAGGTTCTTTATTTTGGTGACACGGGTTATTACTTCACCACCCAATGTGTAGTTATATTGGAGTGGTTGAAGTTTTCGACCGTACGTCATGACGTAACACTTACTGGAATTAAAAAAGAGTTTATTTACCATGTTCCACTCATATATGGCATCAATGTCCCTTTGTAGGAGTATGCAATCAGCGACCGTATCAGTCCCGAATGCTCCGCAGTGACGAACGGACGCCGGACGGTGTGATGGTTTTGTAAGCAGTAAGCATGCGATTTGTGACAAATATTCATTGAAATAAGTACAAGTACTTACTTAATATGTCAAAGACAATCGATCGATCGGTCGATTATAGACTATATTGTGCTGTTTTTGGTTGTTTGAATTCGTCAATAAGTTTTTTTTATTAAATCTACTAATCAAAAAACACAACATGTATTTTTATTGAACTCTTCCTATTTCATTCATAGCGAATTTCATTTTTTTTTTTATAAAAACATATAATATTTACCGATACAATCACAAAACTAGAAAGAAACTCAAGTAGGTTGATGAAATTAAAATACTGTAGGCGGGAGCCCTATCGCGTGTTTACGAACCGCGCGGCTGTAGGTAATTATTTCTAGAACAGGGCCGAGTCACAATACTGTATAGATAATTATACTGTGACACACATAAAAAATTACAATATAACTATATACTATACACTAGATACTAAAATAAAAGACTAACTAACCTACTATACAAATAAATAAAAAATAAAAAAAAAACAAAGGACACTTAGGCGTCGAAGTACTCATCCGCATCGCTGTCATCCGGAAACGTGCCCAGAAGACTGGCAGCATTGCCACGTTGAATGGCAATGCTAATTCTTTGACCAAAGAACGACCCAGCCCTCTGGTCACGTGAAGCATCGACCAGCCGGCGAGAAATTTCCTTAAAAAGGAGACGTTAATTAGATTTCGAAATTATATCTGACCAGCTTCTGCCCGCGACTTCGTCCGCGTGAAATTTCTTGTTCCCTTTTCTACCCGCGCTATCACTTCGCTTTCGCTTAGCGTTCTTTCTGACTTTTATTCTTTTCGCTCGTCACCTAAGAGAAATAGCGTGATGTTAAATAGCCTATAGCATTCCTCAGGAACTGGACTGCCAAATGTAAAAACAATTTTTCAAATTCGACTACCAGTCGAATTTGAAAAATTGTTTTTATAGTTGTTCCAGAGATTACCCTCTACAACCTCACAAACTTTACCTCTTTATCATATTATTAGTATAGAAGTATATATATGGTGAAAATACTATTTTGTGAAAATAACGATTTGCAGCAAATCCATAAATAACTCTTCTCCGAGATATAGATAGGTTCCCTGTTTTTAGTCCCAGCATGTCCAAGCCTTACTGATCACGGTCCGTGTATCGGCCATATGGATATATGGATAGACTAGGGCTTACCGATATGAAACTTGACTGAATGAAATCGTTACATGTATTCGATACCCGTTTGGCAGGATTTTAAACGACGTATGAACATATTTCCAAAGAAATATTTATGAAGTATTTTAGTGTTTATTTTTTAAAGGTATTGCAAAATTCTTAGTGGTCATCCCACTACTTTCTTTAAAAAACCCTAAACAAACGCTAGTGCCTTTTGAAAAGAATACTTTCGATTACCGAATTAGCCGCGCTTTTGCAAAATGCTTAAAAATACTTGATTCATTTTAATACCTAGTTGTAGCAGTGGTGGCCCAGTATGTGGATTTCCTAGCCGCCCCTGACATTGATAAAGTAACAAATAGTGGTCGCACCGCAATAGTTACGGGACAAAATTAAAGAAAATGCCCAATATGGAGACGAATGGGGGCGATCCGTCTTAGACCTTAGTTCCAGGAAACTAATGAAACGACTGTGAAGTTGCGTTTGTGTCGTTCTGGTTCTTTTTATTGAATTAGAGGCATAGGATATTAGGTAGAGTATATTATTAAGTTGATGTTTGGTTTCGGCGTAGCAGAGGGGCAATTCCAAATCTCTGTCACAATCTGTCGAAAATTGTATAGTGTTTACCTGCATCTTTAACATTTGATTGTCGCCGAGATGAGATTGCGACTAGATGTTGAACGTTTTTCATTACGGAAATTGGCCTACTGATGTATGAACGTAAACGAGGTAAAAGGAATACGTAAGGTTCGTAGCAGGTGGCATTCTGTAGTTTCTGCCTACCCCATGTGTAAAAGGTGTGAGTTTGTCTATGTACTTATGTATGAAATATTTGGTATTGGGGTTACCTATTCTCGTTTTTTTTTTTGATTCAGTACCTATCGATTTAAAAAGAAATATATCTTATTTTAGGCCTCTACAATACAATTAGGTATTCTTCGTTCCTTATTTTCGATCAACAATTTTCGTCAATGATGTGCTGAATAAGAAAAAACTGGGTGTCAAAACAATTATTACAATTTTTTGGCACAATTGCATTGTCGTTTTTCATTTGTCACTGCAGTGTAGTGCAAATTAAAGAAACGCCCGATGTGGAGACGAATGGGGGCAATCCATCTAGCCTCGCTGTTCCCACGGCAAGAACTAATGAAAAACCTAGCAAAGTTTCATAAGTGTGAAGAATGAAAACGAGCTCTGTACAAAATGTTTGCCAAACTTCTGTACATGCCAATGACAAGGAACTATTACTCATTCATGTTCTTTAAAAAAAAATACAACAGAATTTTTCTGCTTAGTAATTTTTTTTTAATATTCACAACGTTTCTCTTCTAGATCGATACTGAAACAGATTTTTTTCTTTTTTTTCTTTCTTAAAGTCACTTGAAACTTCTTGACAGATTTTGATGCGACTTTCACCTGGTGTTTCCATGTTATGCTTAAGCTATCATGCATAAATAAGAAAGTAGAATTGCAGTACAGTGTAAATTGTAAAGAGTATTCTTCGATGGTTTAGTCATGTTGATAGGATGAGAGAAAGGCAACTAACAAAAGGTAGAAACTAGAAAAAATACGACAGATGTGAATGGAACCGCCGGGAGGGGACGCCCTAGACTTATTGATGATGTTCTTAAGAAAGGTCAGGAGCATACTTACTCACAACCAGCGTGTGTGTATGTCCAGCATAGCTATTCACAACTATACGACAGGCCATCGTATTGAAAATGACACATTTCAATAACCTGATTTGACTTGCCCCCGACAGCAAATAGCTGTTGGAAGAATAGCGGGCGTCTATTTGATTTAAACTGACAAAATTTTCGTGTTTTGGACCTGTGAACAGTGTTTAGAAGACTCCTACGATAACATTGATTGATGTTCGATATGATACAGAAGCGTATGGAGTGTTTGTTAATAGCTATGCAGATGTATGAACGTAAACAAAGCAAAATAACAGTGTAGGAGTGTGTGTGTCTATCTAGGGTCCTGTAGTTCCTGCTTACCCCTATTGGAAGAATGCGTGAGTTTGTGTATGTATGTATAATCACGAGACTGATGAAAATCGAAGCTTCTTTAACAAAAAAAGTACATTTGGTGCAAAAAATATCAGGACAGTTCAATAGCCTACAAATAGTCGCCAATTGGATATCAAGCCCCGTCTCTAACGATGGAACACGGACACTCCAAAGCCATTTAGGTCATCAAAACAAAAACATTTGCTTACGAGAACAGCTGACACGAATCCCCTTTATACCAACATTCTATTCAAAATATAAAAGTAGGCCGATGGCATAGATTAACGAAATAATAGAGGCGAAACTTTAGGTCCGAACTCAGTGTCAATCTCAGACCATCTCAGACATCAATCTACATGGTCTTCATATAACCTGACCAAGATTGTGTCTGGACTTTAAAAGAGACTGTGACCTCCGAGTTTGTTTCGGCCTTTCTTCTCAGAGTAGTCAGATAGGAAACGCCGACCTCATCTAGTTTTTAAAAATATGATTGACGTGTAAAAGTGTTTGTGCAAACCTACTTACAGAAATAAAATCATTTATCAGTGTTGATGTCTGCAGTTTTCGGCCGGTAGAACCAGCTAATGTAGCCAGGAATTGTAACCATGCACGCTGCGATAACTTTGACAACCCTGTAGTGTGCGATGGTTCAAATAAAATGTACTAAGGTGATCTACTGCCGCGTTGGCCTCGTAGTCGCAAGCGTGTCTGCTGAGCGTGGGGTCCTGGGTTCGACTCTCAGTTCGGGCATAGTGTTAGATATTGGGTTTATCCATTAGACATTTCTGAGTAACAGCCCGGAGTTTGGAAGTCGGCGGGTTGACCCCGTGCCTCGAAAAGCACGTTAAGCCGTTGGTCCTGCGCCTGATCTCTATCTGGTCGTGTCGGATTACTTGCCGTTCCATCAAACTATGTGAGTAAGGGAAGAGAGACTGCATCTGTGTCCATGTACATACTTGTGCACTATAATTTCTCCCGCGCCGAAGGCTAGTCTCCGTTACTATTGGCCACCATGTCCAAAATACGGTCTGGAGGACTAATTATTACTAAAGAGATGCAAAAGAATGTTTGCAATGCGTTGCGTTTCGACGCGGCCCGCCCAAATGTGCGCGAGCCTCATTGCACTGGAGTGGAAACCTTATTGGAAACAGTTCAAATTCAAATTCGTTTGAATCTTTCTGAAACAATTACCTACTTACTGCGGTGTGGTCCGCCGCGGCTCCTAATGTGCTTTGGTGCATTTTTGCATTTTTAAAGTATAGAATAGAATACTCTTTATTATATACAGTTGTCACCATATAAATTACAGACATAAATACTCGTATAAAAGTGACACAAAGATACCCTTCCGAAAACTACTGTCTCGCATAATATGGTCTTAGCATTTAAACTGAGCGATGGCCGTTTTGCGTGGATGTGATGCATGTTTTCCCCCAACTTGTTTTTTTTTTTGTGTTTGTGTTCTTTCTCTGCGTCATATTTACCGCAAATAAACAAATTTTCTTTCTTTCTTTCTTATTCTTACATCTTGACGAAACGCTGTATACGGAGACTTCACCCTTAGCTTAGGCGAACGAGGGTTTTGATAGGGTGATGGGAAGCACGATTTTAAGGCGCTATCTAGAAAATCTAAAATCCTCGAAACTTACTAAGCGAGCGAAAATGATGCAATTACCTTTGAAACGCAAAAGATAAGTGATGGCTATAGTGTGCGTGCGCTCGGAATAAAACGACGTATGTGCCAAATCGAATTTACTCCTTTTTTAACAAAATAAATAAATTTAATTTAAAACTATTTTGATTAAACTTTGACATGATAATTCTCTATGTTTTAAAGTAAATTTCATTGAATAACTAAAAAAAAAAGTAAAAAAATAGACATGTTTGCAATTTTTTTGCATCAATTAAAATTAATTGAATCGTGTATTTCTTTTACATGATACTAGATCAAAGAGTCAAAAAGCATATACCAAAATTTTAAATCCCTATTCTACATAATTAAAAAGTTACACGAAATAGAAAAACCACATTTTTTTTCAACATAATTTATTCCCTTAAGGCAGCATCGTACGTGTCCAAATGAAGGTATACGAGTCTCGCTTCTATACACTTTTATTATTCTATACCGATGGCAATAAATAAGGGTGTATATCAAACCAGATCTCAGGAGCATCGTTAATCCTATGCCGTAATCACGTTTGCTCGTAAACCGCTTTACCAGACCACCGCAAACAAATTAAACGTTTTTACTGCTAATAAATGGAGACGATAAACATTATAACGAAAATAGAAAGCGTGTCAATACACAACATTGTGAAGGAAAATGTTTTCCTGTTAGCGAAGTGTGCTACGTCACATTTGAATTATATCTGCAAATGGGTTCGGGGTAACTGGCGGCAGAAGTTGCGAAATTCAATCGGAAGAGTAGACCCAATTATCAAATAAAATTGGTTCTGTACACGTCTTTGATAATGTCGCACAACATGTGCCTTCGGGAAAGGCTTCTAGTTAGTGTGTATAATATTCTAAGGAAAAACAAATCTAGGCTGAGCATGGACATACTTTGGTTGCAAGCCCCAATATAACATTGGCTGAACAGTCACCAGCCTGCACCTCTTCTATCATCTTTTCAAAAAGGAACAACCTCGGAACTGGAATAGTCCAACCTCGTAATTGATTTATCAGTTTTGACAACAATTCCCAGTAAATTGAAACTCTATTAGGGTTAAAATTATCTTACTGTATCGTACTGTCACAACATGTTTGCGGATGAAAGGAGTAAAATACGCGTATATGTCTGGTGTTCTGTGACAGAAAGTATGCAATGTCCACCGATCCATGTTAGTTTTTTATTTAATTATATTCAAAATAATTTTCAATATTACGTAGGTACCTTTTTATGTTTCTACTAGCTTCGTGAAATTTCTTGTTCCCCGACCAACCCCGTTGCATCACATTGCCAGTCCACGCTATTACTGCGTCCTTTCCGACTTTTTTAGTTTTTGCTCGCCTCCTTAGTGTCTCAGCGTGATGTTAAGTAGCCTATATCCTTCTTTAAGAATTGGGCTATCAAATGCAAAAATCCGACTGGTAGTTCCACAGATTAGAGCGTTCAAACAAACAAACTCTTCAGCTTTATTATTAGGACCTTTAGATGTTATAATTAATGGTGTTTTACCGATTAATTAACTACCTATAAATTAATAATAGACGAATAATACTTTGTCATTTTATGATGACCACATCATCCTTAGGGTGGTAAACCAATTACGTGGCCGACTAAACATCAGTAGAGTGCAAAAGTCTGGCTGGTTAAACAAATGAGCATCTAAAATTACATTCATTATAATCATTAATCGCCGCGCTGAATTTCACTGTGCCTTCATGTTACCGCCAGTCGTTATAAAAATCAATTTATTCTTAATTAAACACTAATTAATCTCTATTTTGATGGTTTGTTTGAATGTTTACTTCAAATAACATTATAACGGGTAAAATTATTTCCCTTTAGTTAGTTTTTTTCCTATCAGTTTAATTATTAACGGCGTAAAAGGCTTGCAATTTGCTAATTGACGGGCGGATGACGTCATTATGTTAATTTTATGCGAACATTCGCAGTCACTGTGATAACTGTAATTAAGGTAGGTATCACTGAATTTTATGTTTATTTAATTTTCACGATTCGGAGGAGATAAGTTTTTAATCTCATAATGGAATCGAAATGGAAAATGTCGTGAGGAAAGTGTTGAGTATGAATGTCGATGGCTATAAGAGTAGGGGAAGACCAAAGAAACGATGGATGGACTGTGTGAAAGATGATATGGATAGAAAGGGGGTGACTACCGAGGTGTCGACTAATAGAGAAGTATGGATGAAAAAGACATGTTCCGCCGACCCCAAATAAATTGGGATACAGGTAGGAGAATGATAATTATGGAGTCGAAATGATTAATTCCCAAGGAAAGGGAGAGGAAAATGAAAGGTAAAGGGGGGTAGGAGGGGTAAGGTGGAAAGGGGAGGGGGAGGGGGATTGTGGATCTATTTGGGTACGTGTACATTTTATTGCAGAGATTTTAATGGTGTTTCGTTGGTTGATTTGATTTTTCAAGGTCTTTGTTACTACAAATGTCGTTAAAATAGTGTTTACAAAAATGTTTACACAAATCATGATTAATTTCTGTTACGTAGGCTTTATTTCGCCTTTAGAAACATTAAAATATATTTTCATTCTCTTGTTTTGCGTTGACATGAGTTGATTTATAATGTACATCACTTAAGTACTAGGTATGTGCAAGTCTTAGTACATGGACCTACATAATGTTTCATGTGTAAGTTACAAAATGTACGCTTTATTATAATACTAGCAGCGCGCCTCGGTTTCACCCGCATAAGTTTCGAACCCGTGGGAATATCGGGATAAAAGGTATCCTATGTGTTAATCCTGGTTATAAACTATCTGGGTGCCAAATTTCATACATATCCGTTCAGTAGTTTTTGCGTGAAAGAGTAACAAACATCCTCATCAAACTTTCAAATCAAACTTTCGCGTTTATAATATTACACAAATCGCTGACGTTATTATTGAGGCAGACCCAGGAGACGACGACGGCGGGATGAGCTTGACTCCTACAGACGGGATTGGTCCATAATAGCTCAAAACAGAGAGGAGTGGAAAGAAGAATGGGAAGCCTTTGCTCTGCAGTGGGTAAATAATCTTAAATGATACGTTTGATACATCTCATAAAGCACTTGGCATACGGCAGCTATAATGTAAAGATGTAATTACAGCACGATACATCTCATTATACATCTTTCCATAGGAATCGTCAGGAGACCACATACGACAGCTATAATGTATATGTACATTATAGCGGGATATAATGTACATTAATATACATTATAGCTGCAGTGAGTAAAGCTCTTTATTCATTCTCTGTTCTGTGTTCTAAGCTGTTCATATAACGCAGTAACCATTGACAAATAAACCGTGTCCGAGGAGGTATAGCCAAGATGCCTACAGAAACCACATCAAATTAGACATGGACAAGCTTCGCAATATTTGTCCACTAGCAACACAGTGGACAACGTCCATGTTTGTCCACACGTAACGCAAACACGCTGCCTACCAGTGGGGTAAACTCGGTAAAGGAAACATTTTTTTTCTAAAAATGCGCATAAAAAATTACGTTAACTCACACGGGCGCCAGCGTGGCCCACATTTTGTGAAATAATTGAATGAACAATATAAAAATGTAGCCTTTGGAGCTTCTGTAATAATATGCAAAATTTATAGGCCTCTGGATTGCCTGATAAGTTTTACGTTGGATTTCCAAGATATTTGGGGGTGTTTTTCGTAAAACCTACATAAAAAACTCTCTTTTTTTGCCAGAATGTAGGTTGAAAACGTATGATCTTAAAACAATAATGATCCCTTTAATTTCTACAATTACATGGTATGCAAATATTTAATTTTATCTTGAATAATGCTATTATTTTAATTTTTTTTAAAGGCAACAATAACATTTGATAGCTTTTATGGAACAAATTAATTAATTGATGTCACAGTTATACCAATGTCATTTCAAGAGGTAAAGATTTTAATATAATCCAGCACTTTTCTTTTGATCGAAAGGGCCAACGATTCTCGGTTTACACTCGTACCATGGCGTATGGCGTAATCGTCATTACCGCTCGCCTCATAAGTCGCATGTAAAATCGTAATAATATTATCCTGATTAATTTATTTTCCGTACAAGTCGTTTGTACATCACAAATCTCGGTTAAAAATGTTGCCACCAATGTTGCCACTATACGAGTGTATCGCGCGAAGCAATTCATCCCATATAACGATGCGATTAGGTATTGAAATAAGAATTTTAAGTAAAAAAAATGTTTCGAGCCGCGTTTATTACTTATTTTATAAACATTTATGAATACATAGCAAAGATACATTACTGATTTCGTAACGCCATTTTTATTTTATTACGTTTTCAATGTTTTCAAATTAATATGGAAGGCCATTCTCACTATAAGTGTTGAAAATTTAACTGTTTTTTTTATTTTACTACGCTTTTAATTTTTTCAAATATGGAAGCCCATTTTCACTAGTGTTAAAAATTTAACTAGTGAGAGCATAGTGTATAGTAGAGAGCATAGTGGTGGCCCTGTGGCAATGGCCCCGACTTACGAGTTGTAGGTCGTAGGATCGAACCCAGGCAGGCGCTTAACTTTGTGTAAATCATTTCATCACCATAGTCCTCAAAACAGTGACGGAAAACATCGTGAGGAAACCGGCATGTCCTAAAACTAAAAAATCGAAGACATGTGACATCTACTAACCCGCACTGGGCTTGCGTGGTAGTTTATAGCCAACTCCCTCTCGAAAGGAGGCCTGTATCCCAACAGTGAGAACATTATAGGCTTATGATTATGTGTATAAAGAGCCTCTGAATAATAGATAAGCCCGAGTAAGCCTATCAAACTCAGTCTACTCAAGACATAAAAGGTGTTGAATGTAAAAGAAAGTCATTGAGACTTGCTCAAAACATTTCAGATAAGACACAAAAATAACAACCGTCCCGGAAAAGTCACACAAGAAAAAATATTGAGGCGTATAAAATACTTTACTTAATACGCCACACATTCTCCAACAAATGAATTAAATTCCGGGAACGAGGAATTTATCTTGTCACTCAGAAGTGGATAAAATAAATTGTCAAGTAAAATTGGCCCGAATATAATAAAACAGTATCGTTGTGTATGTTTGTCCTGATTTTGATTTATGTTCATGAGTTCAAGGAGCTTTCGCAGAGAGACGTATTGTTAGAAACGGTTTATAAGACTTCAATGGTATTATGAATTCATTATGCAAATTGAAAAAGGTTTTGTTTACTTCATTTTACATTAAATATTTTTGTTTTTGTCACATCATCGTCATCGCATTGATGGTATTTGCATTGAAAACAGTCTGCTTAACGGTTTTATTTTCTTTGAATTCTTGCATTCTCCCTACACTTACATACGGCGCTCAAGCCTGGTCTTTGACAGTTCAGCCTGCAGAGGGTCAAGCTCGAGGTCGAGGAGCGAGCGATGGAACGTAGTATCCTTAGAGTTCGACTTACCGACGGATGCGGAACAAGATACTGCTTTCTAAAACACAAATCGGAGAAGTCACGCAAAACGCAGCCATGCTCAAATTAATGGGACTGAGCCGGACACCTTTGCCGCATGTCCGATAAATTGTGGGCTAAGACTACCATGCAAATGAAAACGCTCAACTGCATCGCGGAAGACCCAGGCATAAACGGCGGGATGAACTTGACGCCTGTATGAGGGATTGGTCCATATTGGCTCAGGATTCAGTAGAATGGAAAAAGGAATGGGAGGCCTTTGCCCTGCTCAAAACTCAAACTAAAAGCATTAATTTCAAATAAACCAATTACAGGCAGTTTTGAATTGTCAAAGGGTCGGTCAGTCAGAAAGATGAAGCTAGTTGCCCATTCCAAAGCGTAGTGCAGTGGGACAATACTATTATTATTATCTAAGAAGAAAGCAATGAAAAATGTTTCGCGGTTTCCCCGTGAGGCATACATGTAAATCAGGATAACGGCAATATTAAACAACTGAACCTGGGCTTCTCAAGTCACAACAGTCATGGCTGATGGTCAGATGGTCTTCAGTGCCTGTTCTTATCATCTGCCTAGCCTTTTCACAACTGTGTTGGGGTCGACTTCCAGTCTAAGCGGATGCAGCTATCGGTAACTACATGGAGCCACTGCCTATCCTCCACAACCCAGCTACAAGGTAACACTATAATACCCCTTGGCAGTACACTGCCTGCACTATTTTACTGATTTTTCGAACAGATTTTATTTTGTGAATCTGTTTTTTGCTTCAATAAAATATTTTTGTTTGTAGCTACATAAATCTGAAAACAAAAACTTTCATCAAACCTTTTAAACTACAACGTACATGGTTTTATAGAACAAAATAGAAATTTTTAATCCACTTCGAAGAACTGCCGTTTTTTCATCAAATCCCACGCAAGGTCCCGGGAATAATCTAGTACATTCTAAATTGGTACATTTTTAAGGCCAGCTGCATGTGACATAGTAATAATTTAGCGAATGTTGTACGAGCCCAGTTTTAATACCATTCGACATGGCTACTGGACGGTACTGGCCATCAGTAATTCAAACGGGTTCCTGTAATCTCTGTATGTATTTATGTACTATTTTACTCACGAAAACAACAGGAGATTTTGGTGAAAAATATACAAATAATCTAAAAATTTATTACGGATGATTAAGTGGATTTGTTGAGATAAGTACTTCCCTATTTTCGTGTGCAGTTTCCGGCGTTTTGATCTCGAGAGATTAAGTCCGCATCCTAACCAAAAGTGATCTATCTGTTTCACTTTTGGTTTGGCTAACCCGAACGCGTGGTCACGCCGACAGAGGGCGCCTTTCACTTTTCCGAACAAATAGTCACAATATGAACGCGACGCTCGCGTATTTGCGCGAACGATCATTTTGGTCAGGGCAGGACGCGGGGTAAAATCTACCTGTGCTGTTATTGTTGTGGATGACAATAGGTTTTATTTAGTAAAAACCGGTCAAGTGCGAGTCGGACTCGCGCGCCGCGCGAATGTTCCGTACAAAACGGTTTTCGGATTTTTTCCTATACTTGTGCTACATGACCTTGCTTCTTGGCGAATTTCATGGTTCTAGGTCAACGGGAAGTACCCTATAGGTTTTGATTCCCTTGCGAGTGTTTAAATATGCGGCATAAACGGAACATAAACGCCCGTATTTTTTGATTGCGTTAGCTTAGAAGTTCGATTTTTCACTGCTTCAAGGGATTGCAGTCCTGAGTATTTGATATTAATTTCAACTTGATAACTCTACGCGTTCCTGAGAAAAGGGTCTTGACAGACGGACAGACAACGAAGTGATTTTATGAGGGTTCCGTGTTACCTTTTGAGGTAGGTACGGAACCCTAAAAAGGCTGATATAATTCAATATTAAGAATGACAACTGGGGCCGTTAGCGTTACGAATTATTCTGCCATACCTACTCAATAACTAGTACCTGGACAGATGGCCAGATGGATAAAAAAAATTCGCCACAGTGTGACAGAACATCAAGCACCTACTGCTTGGTATTCACATGCTGCTTCTATTAATACAAGACACCAGCTTTTGGCATATTTATGTGACAGACATACATCAAAAGCCTCCTCGTCTACCCGATCAGTCGTACACCGGAAATGTTGTGAAAGAAATTTTGAGAAAAATCGAGCCGAGTCAATATTTGCTTCGACCTAAAACTTACCCAGTGAAGTAGTTACTTCGCCTTCGGTGAGTCAGTTCAGTCCTGTTTTCCGTTAGACTAGACATGTTTTATGTATGAGCTTAACTTTTTGTGAATCGCCGATACAGTTGTTTCAGAAATAGAATCGCGAATACACGGAACACATACGATATTTTGCTGAATAGAAGTAATATTATATATATAAACAGCTGATAAAGGAGTGGAGGGGTCAGAGAACCACAAAAGTCAGCCGAACTAGCGCGTTTCTTCCTTCGCAGCAATCTTTTAGATTTAGTGAGGGTTCTGTTGAACATCATTAGGTTATCGCTAATCATCGCCTCCTTGTACGTCCTTTCAGCATCATCCCTTTCCCTTATGGCTGTTGTGCATTCCTGATCTCACCATGGAGGAGGACGAATCTACCCACGTGTTGGGTTTTTAACAGGAAAGCATGAGTCTGCACTAGCTGTTATGGCCGAAATTAGGTTATTATAGCAATTTGACACATGGAGGGGACTAAAGGAATCAAAATCACGAGAAACTAAATTTCGAAGTGAATCAATTTTGCCCTCCAAGAATGAGGAATACTTTGCCCAATCAGGGTTAGAAAAATTATACTTCAATTATTTTAAAGAATACCAACGTCAAATAGGTTTAAAACCAAACGGGTTCATATCAAGTATGCCATAAATATAAAAGAGACTTCTAGCTATCTGTGTTTACCCACAACTGTGGCAATATGCCAGTGTTTACAAAAAATATGTTACATTTACAGAATATCAGATTGCATTTTTATATTTCATTCAAAATACTATTAAATTTTGAAATGGCAATACCACGCGTTTTATCAACGTAATATTTTTTCATTGATCGCTCGAGTTTTACATTCAGAGCTAGGAATAAATAAAAATGAGAATATCTGGGTTATATAGGTATTTTTAAAAAGGTTATTTCGATGCGAGCTTTTAAGCTAAGTTAAGAGAGGAATCGACTATAAAACTGGCCATCCTAATGGGTTTCCATTTTAATTTTCGGTTACAGAAAGAAATCTTGTTGAAATAATAATGTAGAAAAAAATTATAATTGATAATGTAAATTGCAAATTATCGAACGATATGGAATATTTTGTCTATGCAAATTAGTATAGGTGTAAAAATAGGTGTTTGCAATAGAATAGGTACAGAAATCTATATGTTTTGCCGTTAAAGGCAAATAAATATCAACTAGATATACATAATTGCAATTTAGTATTAAATTTTTTGTTAAAAATTAAATGACAAGCTAACAGAGTTAAACTATCCTCTATCAAAGAGAACAATATTGTATAACAAAAGTTAAAAACGTTTAAAATGTTAGAAACATAATGACATTTCTTAGGTATAAGTATTACATTTTATATATACAAATGACAAAAATAATCACAGATTAAATGGTGTGCATTTAACCAACTAATTCTTAACGCACACACTTATCCACGTAATATGTCTTGTTATCTTTTAGGTATTCATTAATGGAATAATATGCCTTTTGAGTTTATTGTTTAAATCATTTAGCTTGTGCTTTTCTCTTATAGGCTCCGGTATTGGGAAGCTATTTATTATATTTGTGAAGCTATTTTTAAAAACGTTGTTTTTAAGACGTACTTATTTTTTGAAACAATAGGCATGATGACAGTTTTTGTTAATTTAAAACTCAAAAAATATTTGTTTCCAAATAGTGCAAACAATACTACAAACGGTCTCATCATCATCATTTCAGCCCGGAAACACCCACTGCTGGGTCTAGGCCTCCAATTTCGTCTGCCTCACTTCCTGGTTCTGTGCGTCTCTGATCCAGATGTTTTGTTCCATCCAGCGTCACTGCGACAAGGCCTATTATAAATTAACATATTTAAATTATAAATATGCCTAATTTGCTCATGAGATAAATAATAGGAATAAGGCAAGGCACACAAATAAATTTACAATTATTGGTCTCATTAAGATGTAACATCAAATGGACACGTTCAATTATGTACTTTTTTCTTACGTTTAAACTGTCCCCATATAATAATATAACAGTTGAACTAGGGTTTATTTTTGTTAATTTGATATTGCTAATTCATTGGCTAATACTGGCACCGGGTAAACAATTATTAATTGGATATTGTTGCGATCATTATTACAACGAAAATGATTACACTGGCGTTATACGTATATTAAGGCAACAAAAACAAATTTCAGATTGGCTTAAACTACTATTTTGTTTAATAAATTATTTAAATGTAATGGCACTTGTTTAATAAAACAGTTGATTATGAACAAAAGTGGTTTTAAGTGAACCCAGTAAGAAGCGTGCAAACAAGGATGCTTGCTTCAAGCACGCAGCATGCAAGCAGGCATGCAGCGTGCAAGTAGGCATGCAGCGTGCAAGCAGGCATGCAGCAGGCATGCAGCATGCAAACAAGCATGCAGCGTGGAAACAAACATGCAACATGCAGCAAGCATTGTTTCTGTCACGGCTCCGGCGCTGCGGGGTTTGGGCGGCCCCACGCGAGCTTATCGTCGCTGATGGTTTTAACACATTTCTATGGTTTCAACGCTCACCGCCTGCTCCTCAGCTCGCGGGTCGCTCCACTCATCCGCGCCTACGCGGGCTTAAATTACACTCCAGGGGTAGGGCAGACAAGACTGCGTGAAGTCGGTTTTGCAGCGATTCGTTTCTGTCACTAAATTTTGTATCACTATATTTAGCGTAATGCTACCAAGTAGCCGGCTATATATTTGTGACCAAATATTATTCCGTAAAATGTTGTTTCGGTGTGGTGAAAATATGGCAAATGAAAAAGTTCAAAAGAGGCTTCGGCTAATAGCAAAAAGTTATTTTGTAAATCGGCGAAATATAGTTCGGTAAAATAATATCTATGACACACGATGATACTTCGATGATCTAAAAATATGTCAAATAATGCTTAGACCAAAAAAGACGTCGGTCAATAGTTTTCGGTAAAATGAAATTCGAACAAAAAAATTTCGGAAAAGTAATTGGTTGATACACGAAATACATTAATTTTACAATTTCATTGTTACACGAAAATTTTTGACGGCCGGCTGCCAGTATTGCCAGCGAAGAAAAAAAGTACCTATTTACCGTAATGAATAAAAAATGAGTTCACAATAATAATTATAGGGATGGGAAAAGAATCGTGATTTAAATCACGATCTGACTTGCGAATGCATCCTGAATACAAATCAGAGGAGTGCGGTGTTGTGATGCAGGTGTTAGAAAATGAAGTAGAATCTATCTATAAGTATACACCGTGTTCTTCATGTTATCCATAAACTTTGTCAAACGCTTTTATAGCTTTTAGAAATTAAATCTAAAAATGAAGTAGTACTTAAAAAGGCTTCGTTACAAAGATATTTGTAATTTCATTTAATGAAATTTAATTGAGCTATGCAGTGAGAAAGGATCTTAACTTATTTTTGACAAGTTTCAGCCCGCCAAATCTTATGAATGAAAATTACGTCGTTGTCAATTCGAATAAAGAGGCATGCATATCGGGTGATTTACGTCAAGGTATTTAGTTTGTATGAAAATTAACAAAAACTAAAAAATAAGAATTCATTAATGTGTCCATAATGACAAATGCTTATTTCCATGGTCTGAACATCAGGTCGAAGTTTATGTATATCGTTCGGAACACGGTGTATATACAGGTTGTAATTTTAATCACCGTTGTCCTCTTAAGGGATCATTGTACTCATCATTATGATCAACTTTTATTATGGGACCAAACCTGAAATCGTAAAAAAAAATCAGCTGTTCCCTAAATTTATGTTCGCATAACTCGTCAAAATGTAGGGAAGAGCTGATTTTTTTTTTACGATTTCAGGTTTTGTCCCATAGTAAAAGTTGTTCATAATGATGAGTACAATGACCCCTTAAGAGGAAAACGGTGATTAAAATTACACCCTGTTACCCTAATAATAAAGCTTTGAATATCAGAATGGTTACTAGTTATTTAATATGTGTAAAAGTACCTATGAATATGGTATGTAATAGTATGTATGTAGGAAAGAGTTTTATGAAATAAAGCACAGAAAGACAAGCTATGGCATTTATTTCAATTTAGGCTTGTCAGTAATTAATCAGAAAGCTAGTCGTCCGTTCCAAATATAGGTAATCCAGGAGAAGAAGGACAAGAAACTCCTTGGAAACAGTCTTAAAGTAATTTATCAACAAATATCTCACGATGCCATAAAATAACGTTATTTTAAAAACAATTCATTCTTTCTCTTGTACCATTATCCAAGAGAACTCGAAATAATAGCAACATAATAACGATAGCTAGGAATATTCCATTATACATTTTGAAGCATTAGCAATATTGGCCATATTATAACATATACAGAACACCATAGTTATCAGCTATAATGAAGATAATAATATCAATTAACTTACGTGACATCCGGTCGATCTATTCCACTTATTAACGTCACTAGAACTAATCAACTGAAAATCTGTAGGCAGGGGCTCCGTTCAGGTCGATGTCTTGAACAAGAATGACCCCTGCCACTCGGAGCTCCCCCTTTTATAGACGTGATCAAGCAACTTTGACGTTTCTATCTACCGTCATTTGGACTCAATCACAGATCATCATATATTTAGGCTTACTTCTATTACAGATAATAATAAATGACGACCGACGGGGGCTCAAGTGAGCGAGCAAAGCGAGCGAACGAGCCCCCGTCGTTGTTTCGTCATCCCCTTTGAACCTAAACTGTCCGAGTCGGGGTGCCCCAAGTCCCTAGGTCACTTCACTCGCTCTTGCATCCTAAGTTCTCAAGTTCAATCTTGTGTTTCTGGGAATGAGTCTTCAGAGATGCCTATAGGTTGCCAATAATACAATGTTTGTTATCCCACTGTTAATATTAGTCGCCATTTCATTATTTATAGGACCTCGCCTCGAGGTCCTATAAATAATGACATGTCGACATACTAAACATAGCGCAAACAGCGAACATATTAAACAGGGCCAAAATGTTAAAATCTTGAAAAAAAAATTTTAAAATCTTGGTTTAAAGTGTGTTCCTTGGTTTCGTAGTAATTTTTAACCACAAATTATATAGTTACTGTACTAATTTTTAACACTGTGACATAAAAATATTATTTTAACTTTATTTACATATATCAATCATATACCTACTTTTAGGCATTATAAAACTTGCGTTTTTTGCGTTTAGGTCCCATAGTCCCCTAACAAGATAATATCTCTCAAGAGATATACCTCGTTAATCGTTATACAATTACCTCAATAAATCAAAATATTTACAATATTTAAAAGCTGTCTTAAAATAATAATATGTACAAGTATATAAAAAGGGAGGGGAAATACTCAAAGGGCATCAAAAAATTCGTCCGCATCGCTGTCAATAGGAAACGTGCCCAAAAGGCTGGCAGCATTGCCACGTTGTATGGCAATACTGATTCTTTGGCCAAAAAATAGGCCAGTCCTCTGGTCACGTGAAGAGTCGACCAACCGCTTGGCGATGTCTCGAAATACTAAGTGGGCACTCGGGCCCCATGGCCCTAGTGTTTCAACCCCAAACGGCTCAAATATATAAGTTCCAAAGAGATTGGAGTATTTGCGCCGTTTGAGGTTTTCCGCACCTGCAGCAGCCGCCCCGGCACAGCTAACCGTGCTTGGAAGATGGGATGGCGCAAGGGTGTCGACACACGTTGCATCCCACACCAAAGGCCTACCTACCTTCCAAGGCATTATGGTCATTCCGTCTGGTCTCTTACCATCGTCGCGTGCCAAGCCATTGGGTTCTAAAACAGCTGGCACCCCGGCGGTGGCAAGAGCACGACGGATGATATCATTGATGCTGGCATGCCGTGCTATCCGGCCTGCGCTTTTACTGCAGGATAAGCCATGGTGTCCGAGGCAGTCGACACCTTCACCGCATTGGCAGCGATGCGGAGCCACGCAAGGGGCGCCCAGACGCAAACAAGTAGCGAGCCGGAAGGTGGTGTCACCCAGCAAAGTGCCTATGTTGGGTGACGGTAGTGCCTGAAGCCAGAGGCCCGACTCCCACTCACCCACAGCCAGTAGGCGGGCACGCTCAGCAGTATTGGTGGACGTATTAATAAGATTATTCCGTACCAACCTGCAGAGCGGCTCATCCCACTGCCTCTGGGAAGATAGGTTTGCGGGCCTATCTGTATCCGGGCAAGCCATTTTCCAGGCGTTCTCTGCGTCGGCCAAGCACGGCACTTCAGAGTCAACCAGGGAGGGTGCTAAAATCTTCCCGGTCAACTTTTCGGTGCTGTGGACAGAGGACAGGAACGCCGGTAAGCTAATACTGGTAATTTTGCGGAAATTTTTTTTTTTTTTTTTTACATATATAGGATTTCTTCTATTTTCACTCGTAAAATAGATGCTTTTTATTTGACACTTTGAATCGGGTTCGAGTGCGAAGTGAGCGTCGAAGTGACGAGAGAATTACCTTACTGAATGCCACTTTTTACGTCCTCTCATACTTTATCTGTCAAAATCTCACGGTCAATTTAGTTTAACTCGCTGACACGCTCGCAAAGGTAACGCTAGTGTAAATTCGAATTATCAACAGAGTTTTTAGAATGCAAATCAAGAAACTCACAGTGGATTCAGATTCGAACTTTAGAATGAGGTCTTACAGAATCACACTGCTGGTGCCATGCCATCTGGAACCAAATTGAAATGTACTAAATTTGAAATAGGTAATAATAATGTCAGCACCACATAGGTTAAAGTCCTGGCTTTCAAGCATGGAATTAGTAAGTACTAGGTATAATTATTGTTATACACACATCAAAAGTGTCCAAGATCAAGTACGTTCTAGAGTATCGCCGCAATTGAGGATTATTAATTTAAATTTTTTGGATCATTATTGATACTTTTTAGTTAATTTCACTATTTGAATAAAGTATTTTCTTTAAATAGAAAATCAGAATTCCTATAAAAGTGCGTAATAGCGTTTTTACATAAAAACTTTTTAACAAAAAAATTAAACCTCCGAAAAAACTGAAAATTAAAAAATAATAATAAAACCTTTAAGTTCTTAAACTAATGTAAGTATGCCTAAGTAATTTTGAGTCGGCGCCAAACAATCAATGAACAAAGATCACTAAATTACAGGAGGAGGAGGAATAATAATGGTTTAGGCCAGTATTTGGATCGGTGGAAGAACCGATCTCATTTGGATCAGGGGCAACCTCAATGCTCAGATTTATACGGAGAAGATTGTTTCAGACGTAATCATCCGTTTGCGAAGCCGGTTGGGTGATTCGTTTCGACTAATGCACGAAAATGAACGTCCACACACGGCTAGAGTCATAACACGCACTCTTGCCGATGCTCGCATCAACGTTCTGCCGTGGCCTGTTCAATTGCCAGACCTCAACCCAACTGAGCACGCATGGGATATGCTCCAAAGAAGAGCTCTGCCGAGTATGGATACCGTGCATATCCCGCAACAACTTTTCGACTTGTTAGAAAGAACGTGGGCGGCCATTCCTCGAAGTGATTTTGATGACCGGATTTTAAGTATGCAAATCGCTGTGATTGTGTGATTTATGTCAATGGTGGAAACACAGATTACTATTTATTTTTTATCTTTACAAAAAAAAAAAAAAAAAAGTTGTTGCCTTTTTTTGCCATTTAATTGACGACATTAACTTAGGTTAAGTTCCTACAATTTCCAGAAATTGCAATTTTTCTTAATTTTTACAAAATATAGGGATAAGTTGCTAACGTTAACTTATGAATTAAAGTAAGAAGC
This sequence comes from Hydraecia micacea, assembly GCA_914767645.1. Lineage (NCBI taxonomy): Eukaryota > Metazoa > Arthropoda > Insecta > Lepidoptera > Noctuidae > Hydraecia > Hydraecia micacea. The sequence continues at coordinate 12,249,648 of OU611780.1, forward strand.
CAGTCGTGAATACTAGATTTGGTAAATATTTTTTTAAAATGTACTTGATCCCTAGACACTTTTGATGTGTAGTTATGGTATAGCTTATAGTTCAAGATATTGGGTAGATAGTACTTTCCTTTAGTCATTCACTCACCTCGTGGTTTGTAACGTTCCTTTCATTGTCTGGTTAAGCACCTACCTACATACTTACGATGAAGGGTTTTCGTTGGGTTTTAGTATACAAAGGAGGTTGATTGATTGAGTGTATATAGAATTTTGCATATAAATTGGTTTTAGGGTGTGTTGTGTTTGTATTCCATTTTAAAATGGGAATAAATTATTTTTTGTTTGGTCAAGGAAGCATGGTATGTCCATTAATTATAAATTGCAAGACATGGCAACCCTTTCAATGATAGATCGTTACGTATACGTAGATCTACGTAGTCTCGAAGGTAGGAATACGAGACACAATGGAACACAATGGATTATTGTGTCTTTGATTACGGCTTTCGAACGATTAACGCTTTTCTATGCCATATACCAGGCCACTCAGAAAGTCATCATTCTCCTGCCCTTATCCCAATTTATTCGGGGTCGGCGCAACATATCTTTTTCTTCCATACTTCTCTATTAGACGTCATCTCGGTAGTCACCCCCTTTTGCGAAAAAAGTTTATATGTATGAGAGACTGGCCAGTTATAATCTATTTTAAAAATATGATTATTTGTAAGTAAAAATAGGTACGTTCCAATTTCTTTCCCTCCACATTATTTGCGAGCTAATTTAAATTATCGTGTCTCATTAAAAAGTGGATCTGCGCCGGGAACATTTTCGCGCTATGATTTTTTACGATTTCATGTGTCGCCTGAAACCGGATGAATCGTACGGTAGACTTCAAATGGCATTCATGGATGAAGGCCCTTCTAAGGCAACCGTGTACCTTTGGTATAACGAATTCAAGCGCGGTCGACTAACTTTGGAGGATGAAGAAAGAAGTGGTCGCCCTTTGACGGCTGTTACGGAAAAAAAAACGTGCTTGGCTAGCAGTGAAAAATTTAATCCAAGACAATAGGCGAGTTACGAATCAAGAGATTCAGCACATACTGCAGGTTGGATCGAGAAGCCTTCACGAAATTCTACACGTGCATCTCCGCGTGAGGAAGATAGTTCAGTAGTCTCATTCAGCGTTGATGCTTAGAAGCAGGCCCGGGTGGAATGGTGCCGTGATAAGATAAACAAATTTGAAGTAGGCAGTCTTAGATTTATTAATAAAATCCAGAAACAAAGCGCCAGTCAACGGTTTGGATGTTTCAAAACGAATCAACGCCTACAAAGTGAAGCGATTTAGAAGCTGGGGAAGATTTTGACCGCGCGCTTTTTCAATTTGACTAACTATTGGTGTCAATTCCTTTACGGAACCAAAGAAGCATCAACGCTGAATGGTATACTACCAAATGCTTGGCAGAAGTTTTCTCTGTTGTGAGCAACAAGCGACCAAACACAGGGCTCCGCAGGCTACTGCTCCACCACGACAACGCGCCTTCGCACACCGCGCTCAAAACGAGGGACTTCCTGGACAGCACGCCGGTCAAACTCCTGGGTCACCCTCCCTACAGCCCTGACCTAACAACCGTGTGACTTCTTTTTATTCCCGAAAATAAAAAGTCAGCTCAAAGGGATACAATTTTCGTCGCCGAAAGATGCGCTGTCAGCGTTCGAGCAGGCTGTAAACGAGGTGTCTGCGGCGGACTGGAAAAAGTGTTTCGAAAACTGGTTCAGACGCATGAAACTTTGTATAGCTAGTGGAGACTACTTTGAAAAGATTTAATAAAAACATATTTACCTATAGAACATTTTTATTTTATTTTCGCAAAACTTTCTAAGTGTCCCACGTATATCGGGTAAATATTGCGAAACTCGTACGTCATTTTTGTGACACCAATAGTTTATTGTTGAACCTTTAAGAACCGGCATTTTGCAACAAATTAGTACCTATTATTAAATCTTGAAACTCATTCAAGAACAAAAACACTCTTGGTGAGGCGTTTTCTTCTAATTTAAGTTTTCAAGCAACACCTTGCAAACTGCTAGTAACACCTGCACAACATCTTTTTTAAAACCGTCGGAAGTTATTTTTTGAAAATAAAAAGCATGAAATACGATAAAAATAATATCGTTTTATGAAGCCAGCTCCGAAATGAAAGCTACAATCCACGCAATCACAGCGAGATTGTAACAGCTACCTTGTATTGTAAAAACGTAGTACGTACTTACTTCTTTTAGGCCAAAGCCACACAGGAGCTTCGCTTAGAACTACCCTGCGTTCTTGTTCGATAGATATAGCAATCATGTGACGTAAGCATAACAGATAACAATTATTACATAAAAAGGTTTTAATTACCTTCATGCTAGATTCTTCTTGAAGAACAGCGAGGTGATTGCATAGCACACTAACAGTAGCAATGGATTTAATTTTGACAGTTCTACAACATTCATTGCGTTATTCGCTTTATTGAGCAGGCACATTTTTCGAAAATATGAAGCAATGGATTAGCAACATTCTTCAAAATGATTCAGATTGTGATTGATAGTGTGTTACTGTTACGCAATTAGGGTGCTCGTAGCGACACAATTTTACCATTGCAACAGCCATCACCAAGCGCCAGTACGCTTCGTGGCTATAATTTATCACTAAAGGTGCCTACAGATTTTCTCGTTTTTTGACAATCATCACGTGTGATAAAAACAAAACAAAATCGAATTAATGTGTAAGTAACAGATGATCGACAACGTATTTTTGTCGACCGCCACTGTGCAACAAAAACGATCTATATGATCGATCGTTAACATGCAACAACAAAAGATTGATAAAATCTATAGGCACCTGAGTCTCTCTATTACACCTCTCACTTACACCTAACTCAGTAAGCCACACTGCACGGTTCGAGCTAAGCTATCCTTGACAATTCACAAGTGCCTGTAAATGGTTTAATTAAAATAAATGCTTTGAGTTTGAGTTCGCTACTCGCTAAGCGTGGCAACAACTGCAGTGTGGTTTCAGCCTTAGTTTTCTCCTGTTCGAATTGTTCCGGATCCTTTTTCTTAGAACTTTGATATCTTTAGTAGTGTTTCCTACCAGCCTTTGAAGGAAAAAAGATAAAATACCATACGGTTACTTCGTATGGTATTTTATCTTTCTTCCTGCAAAGGCTGGGTGTTGTGCAAGGAAAGTGGGGTAAACATATCATAAGGGTTACTTTAATTTCCAATACTATCTTGTAAAAAATATTTCAAGCTGAGTAAACGAGCCAATTTCGCAAAATTCGCTCTTTTGTTTTTGAACTTTACTGGGGAAATAATACAGCTTAGCTTCACGCTCTGCTCATTTCTCAAAAAAAAAAAAAACACACAGAATGAACCTAATGGTTTTACATAATCCTAAAGGAGTACCAGAAAAACTAGGAATTATATTAACCATAAATTATTTATTTTAACTTTAAAATTAAACTTTGTCAGTCCTTAGTATCCAGAATGCAAACAAAACGATTATTTAACCTATTTGAACAAATTTAAAACACACCAATAAACTTTGGATTCATAAATATGCTCTTAAATCACAGAGAGTAATCCCCAATTACTTACTCCCAACAAACTGCAGATTACACGAACACGAAAATTTTTATTCGCAAACATTGCGAATAAAAATGAAAACTCGAAACGAAAATGTAGAATAAATCCGATACAGATTCGACCTAAAGCCATATGCATACATGGAAAGGCTAAACCAACCAAGCGGACCTAGAGAACATCCTATCAGCAATAGCGATGATGGAAAAGTCAAAAAGTATGAAACTGACATAAGCTAAAAGCCTAAAAGCTTCTAACCGCGGGATTGACTAAGTCGTTGTAGTAGTACGAAACGCTTTACGAAACCCACTTGGATAGGCCCTCTGCGGCATCAGTTGGGCCTGATTATACACAAATAAGTTTAGTGAGACGAGTTTTATTGTTAGTGTTCATTCTAGCAGCAAGATACGCTTAGAACTATACGGATTTTAAAGAGTAGAGGAATACCTGTGAAAATCTGAAAAAATCTGGGGCAATTGCTTAACACATTTCCAATGACAATGTATTTCATTACGAAAGTTCAGCAAAAATTATTACGTTATTAAGCAGACTAATTTTTCATACATACCTACCTAGATATGAAGAATAGAATTATTATTCAATTCCAATTAATAATAATAACTTTTTTCGGGTGGCATAAACCCACATTGTAATTCGCCATGACACTCCCCCGGCACACCCGCGCTGCCTAGCTTGTCCCACAGAAGGTCGTATGTGACTCGATCGAAAGCCTTTCACAAGTCTAGAAAGAACGCGTATACGTCCTTCTGGCAGTATAGAACCCGACAGCATGCTTTACACTTAAAATGGCACTCTCAGTAGACAACCCTGCTCTCAAACTGGGCATCATGCAGGTAGACAATTTTCGTGAGGTTCGCATTAAGCATGCTGTCAGGTACTTTGGCTGCAGTGGTGGCCAGTGAAATGGACCGGTAGTTAGCCCTGTGAGGTGAGTCCCCCGTCCTATTGTTTAAAATAGGTACCACCATAGTACGCATGAGTGGCTCTGGTAGATAAGAATGGAACCTACAAAAATTAAAAAATATTGACAACACACGCGGCAAATGAACACCAGCATATTTAAAATGTTCTATGCTGAGGCCGTCATAACCGGGCGATTTTCCACACAATTAAGTATAGCAATTGCCGCCAACATCTTATTGATTGTGATACAAAGCGCGTTATACAACATACGGAGATTGATATTAGTTCGATTTTCGCTGTGCGGCTGGTCGCTTACCAAATCGCCTCACAAGCCAAATCGCCACCCCATTTACACAGGTCGATAAATATCGGGTGACTAGTTCATTTTGCGACTGAGAACACGGTCGATTTTAGTCACCCACCGCATGCGACCCGTTTCCACGGCAAAAGTCGAAACCAGTACTTTGAAACTTGTGATTTTAGTCACCTACGGCCTAGCCGAATTTCCATTTAGACAGTCTATTTTTGACCATGCTGCGAAAATCTTGCGGCTATAGTCACCTGTGTCAAGCCTGCATTAGAGGGCTGAAAGGAAATTGCAGTATGGCAGTCCTAACGGATAATGCAACACCGGATTGAGTTGCAACTTCCATTATTCCTATATTTATAAACTTACTGGAGATAAAGTCGGAACACGATCACTGTTTGTGAGTAGAAGTTTTGAAGTTTTAACGATAAACAACTTTAGACGGAGTCATTAAAAGCGGAGTTTGCATAATGAAGTGAGCTGAGCGTTCGGATTGTGGAATTATGTTTTTGATATTTTAATTCGACATAGAGAACCTTGACATTAATGTACTTGTTAATGGCGGCGGTAGTCCATTTGAAATTATTTTTTGAGTTTTTTTTTATAAATCATCAAAGCTGTGCCATTCAAACTTTTTATCGACAATATTTAACTACGTATCGGAAATATTATGGCTTCCACTTTGCATGCGTAATATACTTTTAACTTCTACAACTTAGCTAAATCCTAACCCTACTATATGTGAAAGTTTGTATGTTTAGATGTTTGAATGTTTGTTACTCAATAATGCAAAAACGGCTTAACGGATTTGGATAAAATTTGGCACACATAGTTTATAACGTGGATTTAAATAATATAGGATATTTTTATCGTGTGGTTGATGAAGCTCAGCCTATTGAGCAGGCCGCCTTCCGCAGCGGATATTCGACTATAGACCATATTCACACCGGCCCCTGTGCATGGCTTTCGACGATTACCAGAAAGCCTTCGACAGTGTCGCTGCGTGCATAAGCTGCGGGCACTATACACAGTATACACCTCGGCCAATCTGCAGGTCCGCATGGACTATGTAAACCCGTACCGATCAAGCGGGGAGGGAGACAGCTAGGGCGACACCATTTCACCGAAACTTTTCACAGCAGTCCTAGAAGGCATCGTGACAAGTTTAGATTGGGACTATTAATTTGCGATGTTAACATCAATGTTGCCTAACTGACTTAAGATTTGTAGCTTTTCGCTGAAAACTTCTATGATCTCCATAAAATGCTTCAACACTTTTATAATGCTTCTTTTAAGATAGTCAATGTGGCCAAGACGAAGATTATGGCAAACATCTTCAGCAATTCAAATCCTTCTGTTCAAGTATGAAATTAAATGGTAGAGATGTTTGACCGGTATGTCTATCTTGGCCATATTCTTTCATTTGGCAAAGAGCATCAACAGACAGATATATCGAGAAGAAGTTCCTCTTCGCTTCACCGTGGGTGACCAAGCCACGGCTACTGAGCCCCCCCGCCTCGACAATGCGGGAACCCACCGGGGGGAACGACACCTGTCACCTGACGCAGCCTTACACCTGACTAAGGCGCAGTTATGACAGGTGCAGTAAGGCAGTGCCCAAGTGTCATCCAAGGACTGGAAGTCGAAATGTCGGTTGTCTGGCGGCGAGATGGAAGGCATTGTGCATGTGCCCGCACAGGGGCGAGGAGAATGGCACTAGAAAAGAGGGGCTTATGCTCAGCAATGGGTGAACCGGGCTGTGGATGATGACGTTCCCATGTTTTGGCAATGACACACCAGCCGCACTACCAGTAGTGTTGTTTACAATTAACGGCACTACCAAGCCTATTCCTATAGGCTGAAGCTAGTAATATAATAAGACATTTGAAGTGAGAGCAGTGGTGGCCAAGTGGTAACGGCCGTGAATTACGAGTTGTAGGTCCTTGGTTCGAACCCAGATAGGCGTTTTACTTTGTGTAAATTATTTCATCACCACTGCTCTCAAAACGGTGAAAGAAAACATCGTGAGGAAACCGGCATGTCCTAGAACCAAAAATTCGAAGACATCTGCAAACCCGCACTGGGCCCGCGTGGTGGATTATGGCCCACTCCTTCTCACCGCGAGGAGGCCTGTGTCCCAGCAGTGGGAAAAATATAGGCTGATTACGATTTGAAGTAAATAATGCAAAATACGGGTTTTAAACTCAACAAGGGTATCAGTAAAGATTATTTCAAGTTGTAATAGCTAACGCATTGAGCCATCACAAATTATAATAATATTTACCATGTGCAAAATCTCATAGGTTCATCGAATCGTTTCAAGATTAAATATATACCTATAAGTAAACCCGACAACGACCCATTTCAAGAGGCTTTTGTAATGCAAATGTAGCTAAAATATTTTCTGTGAAAAGGAAACCTTGTAAGGGTCTATTAAATTTTATTTGTCGCGGGGCGGGCCCTGGTCCCTTTTAAGAGAACTTGAGAAATCGCTCGGTTAGCTACTTCACTATATATACAATATATTTCGAAGTTTAAGGGGGAAGCGTCAGGGTAGTACGCGAAATCCAAATTTTCTTACGTTTTTTGCAATTTGCAGTGTCATGTTGAATGTTGAACAAAATAATTATGATTCGCGACCGTAACAACTTTACTATGGATTTACAGTTTTTTTTAAATATTTCATTTACTTATTAACCCTGTTGAATGACAATTTCATGAAATATCAAGATGCTTCCCTCTTAATATACACGTGTAAAGGAGGACGATGTTGCCATACTAAGGCTTATTACTCGTATATTACGTAAGCTTAGATTACAGTTCAATCCTCTTAGGACTGCTTAAGTGTAACAATATAATTATATTTTCACACCACCTTTTCACTGACGTCAAATTATGTCATTTAAACCTAACCTAAAGCAAGTCAATGACTACCCTACTACTATTTAATATTGTACTTACTGAATTTCATTATGACCCGCTGGTCATTAATGTGAATTGAATTTGGAACGTCAACTGTGAAAAACTTATGGAAATATTAACCAAAAAAAACTTTTTTTTTTTTATTAATTGAATAATCTACTATTGTGCCCCGCACTGCGTTCCGCATTTATAATTGTGACCACGAAATATTTTTTGACCTGAATATTATTATTACCTATTTTTTTTTGTTTGTAAAATAAAGTTATCTGACAAATTATTGTTACCTGACATAAATGTACAGACGCCAGTACATCAAGCTACCCGAAACTGTAAAATTTTCCCAATCAACTTTGAACCTTACACTTTAGCGATAAAGCTGAAAATCTATTCAAGAAATTTGACAGATTGTAGTAGCTTGATGTGGCCTAAACTGCTCCCTTTCTTAAAACGGTGAAGGAAAACATCTTTAGGAAACTGGCATGTCATAGAACCAAAAATTCAAAGACAGGTGATATCTACAAACCTGCACTAGGCACACGTGGTGGATTATGGCCCACTCCCTCTCACCGAGAGGAGGCCTGTGTGTCCCAGCAATGGGAACATTATAGGCTGATTACGTAAACTTACCAAAATTAGTTGTTGCAACCAACTAGCCAAGATCATCCAAAATTAATCTGTGACAATGTCGCATTTCCCATTTACATAACATAAGACTTAATACCAACAATCTACATAGAAGCCACAAACACAATATCGAAGTAATCAACATGTTGGAATGCTCTAACCAGAACTAATGGAACTATAAGTGGATCACGACTGGTCTAACCAACCAGTTATACGAATTACTTGATTATTGGTCGATGTCGATGCAGTTCAATCTTCTGGTAATAATAAATAGAGTGGATATGGAATACCTTATAAGGGTTGTCTTGGTATGGGCATGTGATGCGAAGGAATGAGGAAAATGTCGTGAGGAAAGTTTTGAGTATGAATATGGATGGCTAAAAGGAGTAGGGAAGACCATGGACGGTCTGTATGAAGAGGATATGGCTAGAAAGGGGGTAACTACTGAGCCGATTCCAAATAAACTGGAATAAGGGCATGACAATAAAATGGGGATGGTTGTTACTTTGTGAACATGTTCGTGAACGGGCGCCGTCAGTTGGGGCTGGTCATCACTCGGCTGCCTCGGCTTATTTTTAATTATTTTATTTTTGGATTGTTGTTTTTTTTTATTATTTAATATTTGCTGTACTCTGGACGCTTTTAACGCATACGTCTTTTTTTACATCGTTCTCACATATTATTATAAATTCAACATTAATGATGTAACTAATATTTTTGTAAAACTATAATTTAAAAGAGTGTCCATGGAGATTCTTGCCCGTTCTTCTCCATAGGTACCTACGCTTTGGAATGGGCAACTAGCTTCATTTTATTTTTGACTGACCGACTTCTTGACAATTCAAAAGTGCCTGTAAATTGTTTAATTGAAATAAATGCTTTGAGTTTGAGTTTGAGTTTCCTTCAAGCTGTATCTTCAACTTGCACGAACACAGGAGTCACATGATTGTGTCTATTGATTACATTGCGATTTCTAAATAAGTTTTAGTAATAAAAAAATAAATTTCACTACTAAGAATAAAAACAAGGACAGGTTAGCAAGCAAGTTAGTTTTTAAAGTAAAGTGAAATAAGTCAAAGTTCAGCATTCCGTGGGTACGCTACTATGGATTGAGAATATGGAAGTTTTTGTGATATAGAAAGTTGATACAAAATAATAAAAATCGTGGTTCATGCGGCATAAGCATCATTAGTCTAGAATATTCCCACTGCTGGGACACAGGCCTCCTCTCTTCGAGAGGGACTGGGTTATCAGGGCTATAATCTACCACGTGGGGACCCACGTGACACACAAGATGTCACACGTCTTGAAATTTTTGTTTCTAGGACATGCCGGTTTCCTTACGATGTTTTCCTTCACCGTTTTGAGAGTTCAATGTGCATGCAGCATCAATTTAAAACATAAATTTTTATTATGAAATTCTAATAACAATAGCGCAGCTATATAAAGTAAGGAGACATAAGTATCTGCAACCTGTTTTCAATCCAAATCATTCCCCCTATCATACCCACACACCGTACAATTAAAAAGAAAATCACAGTAAACTCACCCTTATTTCCAACCGTTAATTGATACCAAGAGCGTCACCGGCACGCCGTTAAAACTAATCGCCGACCATTCCCACCGAAGAAATTGGCGCGCGCCTTTGTAAAATTAAAAATCCTAGTTGTTACGTCGCCGTCGTCTGTAGTCGTTGCATTAGATTTTATTAGAACTTTTTCGGAATGTTGGGGGTTACGGGACAGATTATTTATAGATTCAGGTTAAAAGAAGGGACCCACAAAAGTGTATAAACACAGTTTTAACACATCACACCTTTTTTATCCGAAGAGTTAAACAAACGTGTCTCTATTACACCCAAATTTCTCCAGTCATGTTTAAGTCCCATGTATAAGGCTTGTAGGTACAGACGCCAGCACATCAAGCTACTACAATCTGTCAAATTTCTTTAATAGATTTTCAACTTTATCGCTAAAGCATAAGGTTCAAGGTTGATTGGGAAAATTTTACAGTTACGGGTAGCTTGATGTGCTGGCGTCTGTACAAGCCTAACGCCATCAACAGGGAATTAATCCAGAATCCGGGCTGCTACTGAAAAATTTTAAATAGGAAAACCCAAAAACACTTAGCGAATTTATAAATTCCAGGTAATATACGAGTATCATATGCATAATGTGTACAAATGTTAGTAATACAATGCATGATACAAGTATTTTTTTTGCGAATGCAGTTATTAGCGCTATCACAGTAAGTCGAATTGCTATGAATGTTTATTATGGAATGCAAGTTGGATGTTGTCTTGGACGGCAGGCATTCGAAACAAAACTGACGATGATGACGTAAGCGATAAACAAAAAAATGTGAATTATTTCCTCTGCGGTAATACGTATGATACACAACATGAATGGCATTTCATAATTATTATTGTTTATTTATTTATTTTGATTGTTACGAGTATGTTATGCATGTATTTGATAATATATATGTAGAATACCGTACCAAAATTAACAAAACGGAAACTAAAAATCACTTCGGTGTCCGTTCTTCTGGCTCTCACTTTCACGATTTTTTCTGAAACTGGGTACGCCCCCCCGCCCCTTCCATCCTTGCAGGGGTGCGATCTACAGATGTGGCGACATGTAGTACTTTCATCTATATTTCTCTGATATACAAGCCGTGTATCCTATAGGATCTTCCATTGGCAAAAATGATAAACTTCAATAAAGATTTTCATCCCATATTTCACCCCTTTAGGGGGTGAATTTCTAAAATCCTCCCGTGGTGCTCACCTTAGTCATTTAAGGAAATCTTGAGTGGCATGAGATTAAGGTTGAGCATTGTCTTTCAGGGAATGAATTAACAGATTTAAGATTTTTATTATGTAGATCTAAGTTAAATATTAATATGGAAGTCACGTGATCAACGTTGAACGTTAACTTTTCGGAAACGTGACATAACGCTTTACGGGGTTTGGTCCGCCTGTTTTCTGTTTGCATTGATGTCAGCTATCGATTTATATAGGTTTCATGCATGGACGCCATTTTGAAAAAAAAAACAAAATGGCGCGGCAGTATATACCAGGCTCCATGTATATGGAATACAAAGACATCTTGTTTACTACCCCAGCAGTTCCCAATTCTTAGGTAGGTACTTACTTCATTATTCATGAGACCCGGTTGCTTAAAAAACAATAAATAGTGCAGAACACTAATATTGTGGAAACTCGACTCGCTCTTGGGCAGTTTTCTTCAATCAAAACAAACAACAAGACCTATAAATACAGGTATATGTAGATTTGAAATTACAGTCAATCGTGTAATTGTCCTGGATCACTGCTAATGGACGGTTGAAAAAATGTAAGTATTTTTTTTTTTCAAATTATTTTTTTGTAAACTGTAAGTAGGTAATTTATATAACTGAAAAGAAATCTTTGTACTAATAATTATGAACAAGCGTTTTTTATAGGATAATAACTTAAAGAAATTAAATGATTTTCCTTATATTTTGTCGAATTATGAGAACATAATAATTATATAAGTATATATTTGTAAAGAGTTTGTCCTATAGGGAAAGTTGTTAATATTGATGAGTGCAAACGAATAATGTAAAGTGGTCTAACAAACTCTCTGAAACATATAGATTGGAGTGCGGTGTGAGACAGTGGGGTGTTGACGTCGCCCGGGCTCTTAACCTGTATGTAAATGACCTCATAGTCGAGCTCAGCAGCATGCGGGTCGGTTATCGGGTTGGTGGTGTTAATACTAACAGCATCAGTTATGCGGACGACATGGTGCTGCTGGGCCCGACGGCAGGATCAGTTGCAGAGATATTGAAAGTATGCGAGGAATATGCTGCTGCGCATGGGCTCATGTACAATGTAAAAAAATGTGAGTACATGGTCTTTAAGGCCGTCGGTAAATGCACTGACTATGCACCTAGTCTTACCCTAAATGGCTTGAATATAAAAAGTGTAAATAAATTTAAATATCTGGGGCACATACTTACCGACGACCTTAAGATAATGTAGATATTGAAAGGGAGCGTAGGGCATGGGCGGTCCGAGGTAATATGTTGGCACGTAGTTTCTCCCGCTGTACCGACCAGGTCAAGGCATATTGTCAGGGTCTGTGGGCCAGCTACACCAAAAGGTCGCTAGGTGTCTTGCGCGTCCAATATAATAATATTTTCGGTATGCTCTTGAGACTGCCCCGTTTCTGTAGTGCGTCGGAAATGTTTGCGCAGAATTGAACTGACGGCTTTCATGCGATCATTCGAAAAAAAATCGCATCATTAGTAACTAGAACTATAGCGACAGCGTGCTGAAAACAGTGACAGAGAATTGCTATTCTCCCATTTCGAGGCATTTTGTAGAGAGGATGGTCAAGTGAGAAACTTGTAAGTACCTTACTTGGCCGTCTTGAAACTTTTAAATTCTAAATACCTCATAGTTTTACTAACTAACATTAGCTATAAGATATTACTAACATTATGGATCTTTGTTGTCCGAATAAATACATTTTTTAAATGAAAATGACCCGTTTTGAGGTTTTCAGTTCAGCTGATTATTTCAATTACACCTTTTAATTTATTTTCGTAATGCTACACAGCAGCACAGATTATTTTGGTAGTACGTGCAGAGCGCTTACTCTTGCCCCAACCCCTGAGATGAGAAGCCTCACTCCACCCCACACGGCCATCATGGGCCACTGCACATTGTTGCACCGCTGTGTAGGGCTTATTCGACTTGACCAAATTTTGTCGTCCAAATGTCTCAGTTATTGAATCCAGACAAATTTATTCGTATTTAGCAAGTTAGCCCTAAAAATCCCTAAAAGTAAGGGCTTCTGACTACCCGTAACGACTGTCAAAGATCCGCGAATGACAGTCGAGAGCAATGGCTTAAACGTGCTTTCCTATGCATAGAGGGGTCTCGGTATGTTAAGATGGGCACCCATCCACAGACCAACCGCGGCAAGCGTAGCTTAACCTGATCACCTCATCGATCGCCCTGAGGGTTGTTATTATTTAGCCATGGGCCCTCACGTTCTAAAATATCTATCTAAATTAAATTTAAAAAAAAACATACGAATTGCGAACATTCCGCCCATTTGTACATCTTTAGTTGTTCATTTTTACATAATATATTATTATTAAACCTAGGCATGACTTGAACAGTCACCACATAACCCTCACGCCCATGCTAACAATTTGACTTTTACTGCATTTTTATGTCGGAGCAGTAAGAGCGAATTCGTAGTTCAAGTGTCATCATTGGTAGTACTTTTTTTTTTACTTACACACATAAATGTATTCAATCAACATTATAAACTTGTTTGCTTAAAACTTTTTTGTTACAGGTGAACCACTTCGTTCGTTGGTGCCTTTAAGCTACAAGCGGGCGTTAAGAGAAGTTAAAGATATGACAGGATTGTTCCTGTGCGACTTATCACCAAAATCAAAAGGAGGCCACGCTGTTGACGAATCCATCGTCCATTTACCTGCATGTAGAAAAGACATTTATTGCTACAGGAGTCTTATTAGACAACAGTCGTATTCTAATATCTTATAATTCTTTTAGGAAATTGGTAGGTTTAATGATCCATTATTATATGAGACATTGTTATTTTCGAAAAACAAACTATTGGGACACAAAAACTTTAACGTTCATCGTAATATCGTACATCGGTAAATACTAGAACACCTGTATCGTTTTTGAAAACGTTGCAGGTGTTCTAGTATTCACCGATGAACGATATTACGAAAAACTAATAATGAAAACGTGTGACGATGACAAGTTCACTTAGAGTAAGCTGTAACAGTTCCATCGACTCCTCGACTGAGTATTGCATGAACCATGTAATTATGGTGTGGCATCAAGTGACTTATTTAGTCACTAATTATACAAGGTGGCGCAAAAGTTTTCACCTGTTTTTAAGCTGTAACTTTTTTCATAAATAAAAACTTTTGATTCTGCTTTTGGATTATGTTTATTTGATGTCTTAATTTTTTTTTTTTCCATTAAGTCGAGACAATGATATCGGCTAAGTGGCCGCTGCCAGAATTGATGACCATTCGGACCCGATTTATTGCATTTTACATCAGTCTTGATAGAACTTCCGGCGATAGGTCCTTGCATTCTTGACGGATATTCTCTTTGATGGCTTCAAAAGTTTGAGGCTCTTTGGCATGGACTCTTGACTTCAAAAAACCCCACAAAAAGAAGTCTGGTACGGTTAAAACAGGCGATCTTGCCAGCCAGTGCAAATTGCTAAAACGATTATTCCGAATTATAATAATATAAAAGTAATGCCATTCATGTCTTGTTGGCGTGTATTAGGTATGTATCTGTTTACAAATGTCAAAGTAGAATTGAAGTTTGCGGCCATTTGCAAAAATTATAGCATCTTCCGATATAGTGATGACTTTTGCGCCGCCTAGGATATATTCTAGGCGGTGCGGCGCAAAAGTCAGCACTCAAGTGCGTGTCTTAAGTCTTGCTGTTTGCGACGGACATGTAAATGTTCCAAATTGAGTATAACAAGTCGGTCGGAATAGCTTTGTAGCGTTCTAGTGAAGCTGTACCGGTGCGAGACAATTTTTCTTTACACAATTTAAACTGTCAGTGTGCTGCGTAACACGGTGAATAGATTATCGAACACTATTCAAATGTCTTCTTCTTATACAATAAAATTCAAAGTCCTGACTGACTGATATATCAACGCACAGCCTAAACCGCTGTTGGTGCTAGAGACATGACATTTGGAGGGTGTGTTCTTTGCAAAGAGTAGGTATCCACTAAGAAAAGGTTTTTCGAAATTCCACCCCTAAGAGGGTGAATGGGGGGGTGAAATTTAACGCGGACGAAATCGCCGGCAAAAGCTAGTACTTTATAAAGTAATAGAGGTTTTTTATCCTTTTGTAGACCTAGATATAAAACCGAGAAGTTTCAATGCTCAATTCGTCATGTTGTTGGAATGATCTCTAAAATATAGTTTTTTATTAAAAATCACGTCGATATCTCTGGGAACGTGCTTTCATTCTTACGATTAGACCTCGAGTCTGTAGTCATAGGTGTTCTTAATAAGTTTTTCGTAAAAGTTACACAGCATTTATTTATAATGTTTAATTTCATTCGATTAAGGGTAGGTACACCAGCCAGAAATGATATTTAGATTGTTCTGAAAGGATTTACTGCCAGAGGTGTTTTTTATCTACATGAATACCTTTAAATTGTCGGCATACTACAGACAGAAGAGACATGCTAATTTTGCCACGAGTCATTAATAAAAATTATGACAAGTAAGCGCCTTAACTCTGTAATCGACTTTTATAACGCGAACCTATTTCGAACCGCTCCCGCCACAATCCGCTTGCCCAACAAGGGCGCAACTTCTAAAATGTTCTAGAAGCTGTGTGAGAAACAGACGACGCGCACCCTTTTTTACCACGAGTCGTATGACGTCCGTCAACTGGGCTGCGCACCAAAAAGCATAATTATTATAATTTTACGAAACTTTGTCTTCGCCCTGAACCCTATAGTTTTTGTATAAAAAACTATGTATATTGTGTATGTTAAACTCTGTAATAAAATAACGCAACCTCATCGAGTTCGCTCGTTTGATATGTCTTGACACTGTATTAGTAGATCTAGGGTCTGATGATGAAGCGAGAAGGTAACACAAAATTATAATAGTTTTGTGTTCCTGTGGCCACCTTCTTTCTGGCTTTGAAAACGATGCAGCTACTACTAATAGTAGGTATACGCTATATG
This sequence comes from Hydraecia micacea, assembly GCA_914767645.1. Lineage (NCBI taxonomy): Eukaryota > Metazoa > Arthropoda > Insecta > Lepidoptera > Noctuidae > Hydraecia > Hydraecia micacea. The sequence goes on from OU611780.1 coordinate 12,265,805, forward strand.
TGACCCAGAATAATTTTCATTCCTTTCGTGAGATGACTTGCAAAACCAAAGGTCTTGAAAACCCGTGTTCTGAAGAGCTGATCAGCATCATTGTATGTATATGTATAAGAAGGTTTTGGGCGACTTTTGTGTATTTGGCACTTCTTGTATAGGTCTTCAGACGATTTGTTTCAATGCATTCAGTTGATTAGTGGAATGAAGTACAACCATTCTCGGTTACGAGTAAGATCCTGCCGCCGACCAACGGGTATGCCATAAGTCGTTCGGTAGCGTTTAAGAACGTCTGCAGCCCGGTTATATAATAGTATTGACAACGAAAATCATTCTAATCCTGAATGAGATCGAAATAGTTCGCGTAACTAAAGCACGATTATTTAATACATAAACACATCCACCAATACAAAAGCTATCTAGAAGACTAATCAGACGATCCTATTTGTGCTGGCGAGCTAAGCGCACATGAATGGTGTGATAAAGAGCTGGTCGTCAATGAATACAATGGGAAGGCAATCATCTCCCACAACGTTACACAGGCTGCGTTATTGAACTACAGCGACGAGGATAGTGGCAGTAGAACCATTGAGTTTGATATAGAATTTGAATTGGTAGATCAACTGCCCAAAACAGCTATTTTTTGTTAAGCAATATCAACGTTGCTAAGATTAATGGATACGCGAAAAGTTTGGGTTGTTAATCATTAACTAGTTAAGCAGGCGTTTTAAGCTACGATATTATAATGGCTGGAGGAGAAACCATCTGCGTTGGAGCAGTTAACAGCACACATAATCGACTATGATGTTACCACTCCACTGAAGTGGGCCGAAAGCCACCACGCGGGTTCCCAGTGCGGGTTGGTACATGTCACATGACTTCGAATTCTTCGAATTTCTTGGTTCTAGGATATGCCGGTTCCTTCACTGTGTTTTAAAGAAATAAAGAAGAAAGAAAATAAGTTTATTTAACCCAGGTTAAGTAAGTGTCACAATATTCAAACAAAAACAGAAAAAAAAACTTAAAATAATATTGTGTGCCTCACGGCTGCGCCAAATAAGCTTAGTTCAGCATAAATGTCAGACAACTAATGCCTTACGCTGGTTTTCAACTAGACCCTATGATACGACCGGACGTCACTGACGACGCGTAAAGACAGTCAAAGATCCATGAATAACAATATCCTTATACTCTTTTATTTAGGCTTCGTTACGAGACTAATTAGTGCTAGTCTTGACAAAAAGCTGCCAGTAGGTATTTGTACTAAGCCCATAATAATGCTTTTTTAATGAAGTCCTAAGAAAATAGGAATATTCCGAGGTGATAGGGATTTGTTTTAATTATAAGGGTACTCATTAAAACTATCTTTCATTATGATAGTTCACTTATACGGCAAATTTTTTGAATGCGAAAGAGTTTATTCGGGTGGCAACAAACCTTTATAAAGTGTAAATTACTTACTTATCTACTTTTTATATTGGTGTGGGTTCTAAAAGCTTTTAAATAATCTTTTTTCTTAGCGTAGGTATCGATGGCAAAAAACTCAAACTTTGGTCAAAAATTCAGTTACGCGAACTTCACTCACTGACGAAGTCATATCATCAAGTGCACAGGTGACAATTTTCAAAATGGCGGCCATGCATGATTCCTATATAAATCGACAGCTGACATCAATTCAAACAGAAAACATATAGTAGGACTAAACCCAGAAAAGTGAGCGTTAAATTTAACCGAACAAAATACCAATCCACTTGCTAACCACCAAATCACTAAAGTCCTGAATGAAACTGAAGAGCGCTCAACTGCACCAATTAATACTTTCAAACTTAAATTTTAGAATGACCACGCTGAGCGGTCTCGTTCAAATTCGTTCAAATCGGTCAGATGGAAACTCGCGGAAAATTGTTGAACTGATAAATTTTCTAAACAATGCCGTTGCATATAAAATTCTATGGACTTCACTGCTGAGGTTTATTGGAAATACAAAATCGTGCGTTATTTTAGTGCAAAAACAAAAATAAGTCACGTCGACGTTACAAATAATAGTTATTTACGGAAAATTATAACTTTATCCATATTTTTAATTATATTTATCCACAACTCACGTAGCAGATGTTGGAGAAAAAACAGCCAGGCTGAAGTGGGAGTGGGCCGGACACGTCTCACGAATGCACCCGGAGAGATGGACAAAGATCGTCACTCACTGGACGCCTGATGAGGTCATCGCCATCGAGGTAGACCACGGCGAAGGTGGTATGACGATCTGGTAATGTTTGCAGAGTCAACATGGCCAGATATCGCACAAGACAGGGGGGGGGGGAGGTTTGGAATAAAAAGGGGAGGTGCCTAGCAGTGGGACACAAAATAGGTTTATAAAAAAAAGAAAGGAAAATTATTACATACCTTTATTTATTATAGCATTCAGCCATGTAAAATACAAAATAATCGTAATATAATAGCTGTTTTAAAGCTTACGCAATTAGGAAATCCCGCGTAGAAACGCATATAGATATAGAGTGGGAATTAGGTTATCACATTAAACAGTACAGTGGTTATTACAAGTTTTTACCAGTCTATTAAAATAATAATTTAAACAATTTTACTAAAGATAGTTAACAGAATTGTTCAATCAAAATAATTTTATTATCTTAAAAATTGTCACGAAAAAAACTACCCTTGATAATAACGATAATAACGCACTATATACGCGCGGGGCGATGGAATCAACAATTCAACGCAGACTTTATGGAAGATATTCTTAACAAATAATCACAAATTAATTTTAATGTTATTAAATTAATATTCAAACGACAAAAAAGGTCCCACGGTTAGAATGCTAATTGTTATTAATTACGTATTTTGATTGTGTACGTTTAAAATTCGTAATGTGGAATAGGTCATCATCATCATCATTTCAGCCGAAAGACGTCCACTGTTGGACATAGGCATCCCTCAAGCACCTCCACTTCGACCGGTTCTGTACTTCCCGCATCCAGCGGCTCCCTACGGCCTTCACAAGGTCGTCGGTCTACCTTGTGGGAGGCCTTCCAACACTACGTATTCCAGTACGCGGTCGCGACTCCAGAACCTGTCGGCCCCATCGGCCGTCTGTTCTGCGAGCAATGTACCCGATGGTTTCAATTAAAGTTGACTCATTTAGCTCACTTTTTTGTAAACTTTGTATTAATGGGCCTTAACAATTTCCTTTCCATTTAAGTTTTTGTAAATTAAGAATATAATGAAGATAGCTGTGCTCATCTATTAATTAACACAATTTTGTGTTCAAAACACGCTCCTCTAAAATCATGATTTTGTAGATATAATGTTTTGCGGCCGTCGTCGATATAATAAGAATACTATGTAATTTTGACGTTCGAAAAGTGCTGATTCTCAGCCTAGTTTGAATAAATGACTTTTGATTTGATTTGATACAAAAACATTTGCAAAAAAAAATTAACACTGTCCGAAATATTAGCTCAGTGACCATTTTCGTCTCGTTTTTCTTGACTTCCCACATCTCGGTTACCTCGCAATAATAGTAAACAATCTAAATTTTATGTTAACACGTTATTCTTAACTTGATAGGCAAGTCAAGGTCGAAACGTATAAAATTACTGGAAAAGTTATCGCTTATTTCGACGTTGAATCATACATAAGGCGGTTTGGAATATTAATTACCTAATTATAGCGTAGTTTTAGGTCGGAGTTACCGCTATATGCTTGCAGAGTAAGCAAGCTGAAGTGGCAGTGGGCTGGCCATGTTTGTCGAAGGACCGATGTCCGTTGGAGCAGACGAGTCCTGGAGTAGAGACCGCGGATCGGCAAACGTTGTGTGGTACGCGTCCCAGCTAGATGGACAGATGACCTCAAAAAGGTAGCTGGGACAAACTGGATGGAGAAGGCAGAGGATAGGGGTGTTGTAGCGCAGCATGGGAGAGACCTATTTCTAGCAGTGAAGTTGATTGATTTGAATGTAGTTTTTGTTTTAAAACTAATAGCAACGGCCGTTAAGCTTTTATTTTCTGCAGATCTTTTGGAGACTACCTACTTATTATTGAATAATTGACTTAATAGTCAGAAATATTATAACACTATACAATCTAAATAAAACCTAATTTCTGATAGCAAATCTAGATTAAGATTTAAGTTTATGTTTAAAAAGTACCAAGATGTATGTATACATCGACATTCGTTTCTTTAATTGTGTAATTTCTCATAGATATCCTCAACTGGGGGGCCGGTGGAGGTTTATGGTTCATCGCCAGCCACGGATATGCTAAAAGCACAATTGACGCCATTCCCCAGCACTGGAACAATAGAGGCTAACAAAAAAAAAAAAAATTTAATGCCCATTCTATGCAGGCTAAAATACTAATCTTAGAGAAAATTAAGGTCGTTTGTCCACCGCCACCGTCAACGGGACGTCAATGAGAACGAGATGACGGTGCAAAAGTAGCGATACATACATTTAATATAGCCACGTGTTCACCGTACGTCCGTCAACCGTGCGCCGGAATACCAGTATTTTACATGGAGTGATTGCCTCCTAAACCCCCCCCCGCCCGCCCCCCAAAACCCGCCTGCCACCTGCCTGCCTCTACTAACATAAAAAGAAAATGATCTGCCTAGACAGATGATGAGAGGCATGGGTATAAGCCGACCCTAACATAGTTGGGAAAAGGCTAGCATTTTCCCAACTACGTTGGGGTCGGTCTCCAGTCTAACCGGATGCAGCTGAATACCATTATTTTACATGGAGTGACTGCCTCCTAATCCCCCCCCCCCTCAAAACCCGTCTGCCACCTGCCTGCCTCTACTAAAATAAAAAGAAAATGATCTAATTCTAATATATTAATGCCCCATAAAATGCGGACTACTCACAAATTAGATTCTCCAAACTAACGGATAAAGTTTTCCAAAGAGCTCTATTTTTAAATCGTGTCAGAGCTTCGGAATAAAAGTCAATAACTTCATGATAATTTATTCAAAAGTTCGAACGAGTTCAATTTAAGTTAGAAATTATTCCGATCAAATAAGTTACGGACCATCTGATCTAATCGTTGTTGCTTTGAAAAGGGTAACGGTTTCGACCCGGTATTTGTGATGTTAAGATATTTTTCATTTTTTACAGGTATTTTTCAAATCTTTAACTATCAAAATATTAGTATACTAACTTAATTTTCTTACCAACATACATAATCTCCATTCGCGATTTATTTGCCAAAAATATAAACAAATAAAAAATAACTTTAAATCCTACACAATAAACTTGTTTACGCTACAACTTCAAACATTTTTATAACTTTTTCAATAGTCCTAGTCACTCTGAAATCAACTTAATTAACATTAAAATAAAAGGGTTTGAGTAAAAGTGGCATGATTTTTTAAATACGCGGCCACTTATGAAAAGTGTTTCGTTAAAGAGAACACATTAAGACATTCATTTTTTTCTATGAACGTTTCTTTCCCACGTTCATCGAAGCCGAGATATTTAATGTGAAAAATCTATAAAATCAAATCGCCATTTGCTTTAAATAGTGTCTATTTCGTCATTACATTGTAGTTTTACTTCTATTTCTCTCTGTAACTCGTGATTAGCGATAAACAACAACATAAAAACCGCCCATGAGCCCACCAAAAGCACCGATATCCTCGTTCCGATGCAGTACATTTATGCATATAACTTCGTACATAAGAATAATTAACTAATGTATTATATACTAAAACCTTCCTGAAAGTATGTAGATCGCAATGAAAGAATTACTTAAAAAACAAAATTCAAAATGACGTCATTAGTTTTTGAGAAAATCGCGGACTTACAAACATACATACGGGTCAAATACAGAACCACCTTTTTTGAAGTCGGTTAAAAACACCCGACAAGTCGTTTAAATGTTTTAAATAATTAAAGTTTGTGTAAAAATATAGTGATTTTGTAGTATTATTATTTTTTATTTAATTATCTTATAATAATGCCATACCTACATACTCCTCCAATAACATGCGTAAGTTTATGAATGCATGTATTGTGTCATACGTGCTGTATTTGTTCACAATACATATACGGGGTTCCGTCTTTATTTCGACGACATGATGTTGAAATTCTACCTACTTCGATATCATATATTTCAGCTCCGATATTACTTAGGGCAAAATTCTTTTAAGAGTCATTATTATTATATATACCACTATACGTTAGCAACAATAAACTACGTGGCCGCTCAAAAAAAAATCATGCCACTGGTTCATACAAATTTACTCAAACCCCTCTTGAAATAATATTAATTTGAAACATAAGTTTGAATAGACGATACATAAACTCACGCCTTCTTTCCATGGGGGTAGACAGATAGAACGCCACTTAATTGTCACTACGACACAAAAAAGTTTCTTTAGACTTTAGGATGATTAACGAAAAGCCACTCCCGAAAAACATTCATTCTATTAAATATTGCATACCTAGTTTTATTATAATTATAATCTTCATCCATAGCCCGACTTCACCCACCACTAAAAGTCAAAGAATTTATTTCAAACTAGCAGCGCTCCGCAGTTTCACCCGCATAAGTCACGATCCCGTAGTAATATCGGGATTCAAAGTATCCTATGTGTTAATCTAAGTTATAAACTATCTGTGTACCAAATCCGTTCAGCCGTTTGTTCGTGAAGAGGTAACAAACTTACAAACACACTCACAAACTTTCGCCTTTGTAATATTAGTGTGAAGGTACATCACAAAGGACACTTTTGAACGTCAAAAATTACAATAAAATAGAATTGATTCTAGGCGCCCCTTCCAAAAGGTAGTTTTCGTATGGAGAAGAATATGCAAGAAACTCCACCGTTACTCTTTTTAGAAGTTTTAAAATATTTTTTACCATTGCCACTCGAAAAAGGGCATTTTATTCATCGATAACAGTGAATAAAACTCTCTTTTAGTCACTGAGTGAATAAAAACATTTTGAATTTGGAACAAACACAAATATACGAATTATGTACAAAAATAAATAAAACGTGCTGAAAGTACGTACTGGCTGGTATATGGAGCTATTCCATAGAGCTATAAAATTAAATTAAAAATAAAATATCCCGCCAATTTAGGTTATTTTCTATCTGTTATCGTGGTTGTTTTAAGTCATTGGAAAATCTAATAATATATAAATTATAAATGAGTTCTTCCAGTGACGAAAATGAGACACTGACTCCGGAATCATTTCGAAATAAAGCAGCAATTATAGTAGATAATTTGTTGCCGCCAAAATCTCGGGAGTTGTACCTGAAAACATACAATTTGTTCTGCGACTGGAAAACCACGAATGGCGCCAATTCCTTGTCAGAGTCCATATTTCTTAACTATTACAACGAATTAACCAAGACTAAGATGCCGTCGACACTTTGGAGCATAATAATATATTCTATGCTAAAAGCCACAATGAGAATCAAACACAACATTGATATTTCAAACTACTCAAAGTTAGTGACATACTTAAAGCGACTATTCGAGGGTAATAAGCCAAAGAAATCTAGAGTGCTAACCTCCCAAAACATTGAGCGTTTTCTAAATGATGCGCCTGACCACATTTTTCTGGCCTATTTATCTAAAATCCTACTATACTTTAAAAGTTTTATTTTAAATACATATTTTAAATAATACATATTTTTTAAATACTTACATTTTTTTAAATTATTGTTCATAGGATATGCTGATTATAAAATAAAATGTGATAAATACTATACTACTATTTCTTTTCTCGCAGTCAATGGTAAAAAGTAGAGTACACAACTCGTGAAAAAAATAATTCATCTCGGTCCTTGTATCCCTCGCTCCGCTCAGGATTCTAATTTAGAATACCTCGCTACGCTCGGGATTCTATTCTAGAATCCTTCGCTTCTCTCGGGATCCAACTTAGTCCCTCGAATTAAATTCCCTTTTTTTTCACTTGTTGTATAATCTACTATTGCATACATTAATCTGTCAAGCTCCGCTAATGAGACACAAGTGATTTTCTATTGTTTCGTTGCCAATAGGCGACGCGCGGAGCTCTGAGAATAGGCTTATCTTATCTTGTGCCAGTTCCCACGCTCCTGTTACATTATTATAACTAGGTTCAAAAGAAAACAGATCTTGCTGAAAAATAGTTTGGGGCAAAATAATACAATCGTACACACGAATGTTATAGAAAAGTTTAATAATAAAGTTTACGTTTATTTTGAGTAAGTATGTATAAGGATCGTAGCAGCATAGCTATTCGCAACCACTCGATACGCTTCCGTACCGTATCGAACACCAATAAATGTTATCGTAGGAGACCTTTAAACGCTATTCTCAAGTCCAAAACCCGAAAATCTTGTCAGTTTAAATAAAATAGACGACCGATTATTCTTCCGACATCTGTTTTCTGTCGGGGCCAAGGCAAATCAGGTTGTCAAAATGTGTCATGTTCGATACGATAGCTTGTCGTATGATTGTGAATAGCTATGCAGGTGGCGTTCTGTAGTTTCTGTTTACCCCCATAAGAAGAAGGCGTGGGTTTGTGTATGTATGTGTGATTATATTATACTATACGGTCTACATAACATTAACATAACATAATTAACATGCATACCAGGCCACTCAGAAAGTATTGCGAAAAAAAGTTTTTATGCATGAGAGACTGGCCAGTTATAATCTATTTTGAAAATATCATTATTTGTCAGTAAAAATAGGTACGTTCTAATTTCAAAATTTCCCTCCACTCAATAATTATTTGCGAGCTAATTTAAATTATCGTGTCTCATTAAAAATGGATCTGCGCCGGGAACATTTTCGCACTATGATTTTTTACGATTCCAAGTGCCGCCTGAAACCGGACGAATCGTACGATAGACTTCAAATCGTGCAGGCTGTTACGAGGTGTCTGCGGCGGACTGGAAAAATTGTTTCGAAAACTGTTTCAGACGCATGAAACTTTGTATAGAGGCTAGTGGAGAGTACTTTGAAAAGATTTACTAAAAAAATATTGACCTATAGATCTTTTTTTTTTATTTTCGAAAAATTTTCTGTGTGTCCCACCGCCCACGTATTTCCTTAAATCTCATCTTCATAAAACAAGCTACTATTCTTATTCTCTGTCCATGCTGTAAGATTTTGGAACTCACTTCCGCCTAGCATTCGAGATTTAAACACTATTTCTCTATTTAAATGTCGAATTAAAAGAGCATTACCTTTCCTCTATATTGTGATTATATTTTATTTATATAAGTACAGGTTGGAAAAAATCAATGGGCCCTGAACGGAAACCACTTTAAATCTTTAAGATAGATCTATTTTACTTAAAGGAAACATTCCTTTATTTTTAAAAAGAAACAAAACTGCATTCACAGATTTCTCGACAAGCTTACCTAAACCGGGAATCGAACCAGCTAAAAATTAAAAAAAAACACTCGCTATTTTATTTACTAATCGATAGGATTATTGTTCAAGATAAATCTCTAATAAACATTTTGTCTTCGAAATAAAAAAGATCATGAAATCTAACATTAATTTTATTTTATTATCAATTCTTATATGAAGGACACGTAAACATGAAAGAAAATTCTTATGAAATAAGCAGTACCTTTGTACTCAAATTATAATGATGTCATATCCCTATGTATTTTACTATGTGTACATAAATAATAAAATAAATAAATAAATATTTTACTAACCAAATGCTTTTAGGCTAAAACTAAACCAGTAATTGCAAAAAGGCTATGTGCGAGCATTGACTATCCCACGTTTGTTTACGGTCTAACGGGATCGCAATGCTACGCGAGTCGATTCGATTCGTCGAGTCGAGATTTCGTAGCACACAAATTAGCTAGAGTAACTCCGTAGACGTGATGGGCGCTTTTAACGTGCACGTCTTTCGACATCGTTCTCACATATTCCTTCCATGCATATTATAATGTGTGTGTGTAATTTCAACATGGTTGATGTAACCAATCATTTGTAACGATATTTTTTATTTGAAAGAGTGTCCATAAATTGTCTTGCCCGTTCGTCTCCAAAGGTACCTTACTACGCTTTAGAATGGGCAACTAGCTTCATATTTCAAACTGACCCACTCCTTGACTCTTAACTTTAAGTAACTACAGCTGACTACAGGATCAATGGCCGCCTAGTAGTGTAGTTAGGTACATGAAATCATTAGAAAATTTATTTTTATTATCGTCATTAGTTATCTATACCCATCACATCTGTGGAGTTTTGCTAGATAATTTAATGTGTACCTGCAAACGGGAAGATGTATAAACAAGACATCATATACACAAAAAAAAAAAAATTTGGGATAAAAGAAAAACTTTCTGCACTATTTAAAATGCACCTTTCTTTCTGTACAAGAAGAAAAATATAAAGCCTTCCTCCTCTCAATGATTTATCTTTCCTTGTCTTGTTCTAGTCGTAGTTTGTTAAGCCGGCCTGGGGTGATTAAAACAATGCAAAGCGGTTATAACTTAGACAAGGCTCTCATTAGTATTCCGGTAGAAAAAACTTGTTCCAGAACTCTTTTATGCGGTAAACTCGATAAAAAGAAATATTTCTTCAACTCAGGAATAATGGTGTGCTGAGATTCCGTTTCTGCGTTTTAATGTCATTGCTTTATTTTTAATTATTTTTACCTTTTGTTGGCAGACTAATTTTTATTCTAGATGCATCGTCTTCACATATAATTATATAATTAATGTATAAAAAACTTGTAAATTTTTTTAAAAGAGTAACGGTGGAGTTTCTTGCCCATTCTTCTCCATACGAAAACTACCTTTTGGAATGGGCGACTAGAATCAATTCTTTTTATTATAATTTTTGACGTTCAAAAGTGCCTTTAGTGTGCCTAATTGAAAGAAATGATTTGACTTTGACTTTGAATGTGGATGGAATTATGTCATTTTTGTTAGGGTTCCGTACCCAAAGGGTAAAAACGGGATCCTATTACTAAGACTTCGCTGTCTGTCCGTCCGTCTGTCTGTCTCCAGGCTGTATACCAAGAACCGCGATAGCTAGACAGTTGAAATTTTCAGAAATTATGTATTTCTGTTGCCGCTATAACAACAAATACTAAAACAAAATAAAATAAATATTAAAGGGGGAGCTCCCATACAACAAACGCAATTTTTTGCCCTTTTTTGCTCGATATCAATAATGGCAACAGGTAGGCACTTGAAATATATTCACAAAATACTCAGTTGTATTTTTAATTTAATAATAAAATTAAAATAAAATAAATATTTAAGAGGGCTCCTATACAAAAAACGCCATTTTTTGCCTATTTTTGCTCGATATCAATAAATGGTATTTATATAAGTAGTGTTAAATATTGTACGGTGGTACGGAACCCTTCGTGTGCGAGTCCGACTCGCAATTGGCCGGTTTTTCTATTATACAGACTATAGAGTATAATATTGTTATGATATTTAATGTATTTATGAGCAGTGGTGGCCAAGTATTTTGTAAAGCAGCTAGCGGTTTTGTAAAACGGCGAAATCGACAATCCATCTGCGAATGTCCAGATTTTTTTTTTATTTTTGTGGAATATTTTGTGAAATAAGTCGTATTGATTTAATTTTTATCTACGTACAGACATGACTAAAATGTTACTGTTTTTTAATGGAATCGTTGAGACATGAAATGAATGTTAAATTGTGGATTGTGTTTCACAATGATAAAAATACGTATTGAAACAAAGAAAAAGTGGTAAATCAAGTGGGGTCGTGACTTACCGAGTTGTAGACCGTAGGTTCGAACCCAGACAGGTGCTTTACTTTTTTGCAGTTTTTTCATACTTAAACTGTCAGATGTTCATTTTATCCCACGAATAAAATACATCTGAAAGTGAGATATCTTTTTAGTTATCTTTTTCAGTTTTTGTATCGAAAAGCTGTCAAAAGTTCATAATTTATTCTCAGGATAAGACTTATTAAGTATATTCTATTTATCATATAAAAGTTTGGTGAAATTCTTCCTTAATAATGAAAATTGACCATGGACAACACAAATTGGACAAACTTTCCCTTCCCAAAACACGTGCATTGTGGCTAATTTAATTATAACGACTGTTCCAAAAATACCATACATTGTACCCAAGATAATAGTTTAAGCTACCCGACATACAACCCTTCATATTATTATTCATCAAGCGTTATCTACAAAGTAGGTAGGTAGACAGCCAGGTGAGATTTGTAATGGGCGTGCAAACTATTGTTATGTGACCAAATCCCAAAATCTGTGGGTTTAACAGCGCTTCGGAGACATTTTGTGGGACCTTCAGTATTATAGTTAATGATAACGCGTTCAATGCCTGTTTGTTTGGGATAACAAGGTGATACATGTAATGTGCTATTAATGTCGGCTATTTTGGTTGGTGTACCTTTTATTTTTCCCGGGAGAATGGTTTTGGTATAAGGATTGTACATAATAAAATATTTTCAAAATTAAATAAAAAAAATCACTTACTAAATGATCAAACATTACTACCATAAATAGACTTGCCTTACTGTTGCGATTCTTTATTGTGGCACCGGGTTCGCATCCCTTATTTATTATGAATATTTGCGACCACGGTAATTATTTCTTTTGCGGGTGGATTGAAATAGTTTTAATTTTTGTATTCGTTAATGTTATTTGCGTACTACGAAGTGAAACGTTCTTACCTTATTGCGTAAATGATTTTGTTGTAAAGAAAACAATAGCTGCTTAGTTTTGCGTGTTCATAGAATATGATATAAGTTTTAAAAATGTTCTCAAGTACTTAAGAGCGTTTACGACGTACGGCATTTCATACAAACTTTCAAGCCCTTGTTTGTCGAAGTGATTGAACCGATTATAATGAAACTTCATACGCATAAGCAGGATACAAAGGTCTAAAAAGTTAGTAAAAAACATTTTCGAAAAATTGTGTTACAGCCAAATTAGACCGATTTTAAATTTTCCATAGAAACAGCTATTTCCAGTTATCTTTTTTTAAAGAAAACATTTCGAAAATGTTTTTTTACTAACTTCTTAGACCTTTGTATCCTGCTTATGCGTATGAAGTTTCATTAAAATCGGTTCAATCACTTCGACAAACAAGGGCTTGAAAGTTTGTATGAATTTCTTATTGAGAAATACATTTCTTTAACCATAAAATTATACTTACGAAATTCCACGTGAAGTAGGTAATAGCAAATAGTATAGCAAAAGCAAAAATTTTGATTACGATAGACAAAACTGTTTTGCAATGGTTTGATTAGGTCTGCCTGCAGCCTAAATAGATTCTAAATCACAAAATATTAACAATATTTTGCCATGCGTAAAATGACGGATCAACCCAATTCTAAACAAGGCATATTTCCGATAACATAATATTTGCGCAAAATATCATTATTATCCTTCATTTTCTCATCCTATCGTATCAAACTCGCAACCATGAACACGACGTGGCGATACTACCACAGAATGCTGGTAAAATTATCAACACCGGCATTATTCACGTTGGTGTTACGTTATTAACATCATGTACAGCATCTGCCTTTATTGGGTCGGTACTTGACGCAAACAATCCCTTCGAAATGTTTCTACAGTTTTGTATCTATAGGCACTAATACCTAAATAGAAGCGTTCCAAGATTCGGAATATGATATGATATGAATAATGAATATGAAGAATCAAATAATTTGAATTTGCGGATTTGAAGAAGGCATCTAGTTTTCTAATGCCATTTTTGTAAACATTATGATTATAAAAATGGCATTTTCCATTCAAACGATCACCTTTTAAGTTGGCACATACAGTTTGGAAACCACATATTATATGCAATAAATTATACCACATCCTTGTTAACGCCTTTTCTGACGATATACAAAAAATTAACGAAATCGTTCCAGTAATTAGGTAAAAAAATGGGGTGTGGTTGCGTCATGGACACAACCGTTTGTTGTACGTTAATACGTTTACGTAACGGGGTTGATCCGCTCGACCGCATTCATTCTTTGACGTTCCCGGCACTGCTTGACTCGGTCATATAGTGTTTTATTGGTACCATTCGATTTCTCTTGAGAAGCCCTTTTCAACCGTATACGATCTCTGTATTTTGATTTGGCTTTTTGACGCGTATAGGCCGACGTTATATATTTTTTTATATTATTTTTCTTTTTATTTTAACACATTATTTTCACTGTCACTACTTTTCACTAATGTTTTGTATGCAATCGATAGATTTTGACGAGAGCTGACGATTGAAACTTAAACGGACGTCGTAGCTTTTCTGAGTCAAAAGTTTTCTTTGATCTTTTAGCTATCCTATGGTGTAATTGAATTTAGGATTGAGATGATAGATATGAAGCTGCACCACCAAACTGTATCCCTCGATTTTGTTATCATTGGTTTTTTTTGGCTTACCTCCCACTATGGAAGCAATTTTAAAGACGTATTCACGTCAAAAGAAGTGTTCTAATTTTGAGCAAAGGTTTGTTCCCACTAGTTCTACTGAATAGTTCTACGGTAGAGATTCTTACGTAGCCGAAGGAAGAGTCAGTGCAGTGAATTTTTTTTTTGGGATTGGCTATTTAAACCTAATTTTAAGTAAGTAACAATGTTATTGTATGACTAACATCCGTAAAATCGCTCAACTTCTTCAAATAAAACATCGTTAGATACTCGTATCTGTGTGAATAAAAAATGCTATTATAAGCATCTGTTGCAGCACTCTGAATCAAAATGTAAATCCGTTTTTTATACTGCAAATCTCGGGATGAGATGGGTTGCATTAAAGATAGTAGGAAAATATTTTATCGTTCCTCTTAAGAGGAGTTTTAACGATATGATTATTCTAGAATGCTGAGTGAATTTTAATGGATTGCTGTTTAAGGAATTATGAATCAAGTATCTGATTTGATATCTAGTATAATCAGTCTATGATGTTCCCATTGCTTGGGGACAAGTCTATGTGAGAGGGAGTGGACCGTAATCCACCACTCAGGCTCAGTGTGTTGACAGATGTCACATGTCTTCGAAGTTTTGGCTCCAGGATATGCCGGTTTCCTCACGATGTTTTCCTTCACTGTTTTGAGAGCAGTGGTGATGGAATTTTTTATTTTTATTTTAAGCAGAGCTTTTTTTGTGTCCACTTGGCGGAACTAATGTTGATAAGCGTAGTGTTTTGTTTGGATTTTTAACGCGGCGTGAGGTAAGCACAACTATTTTAAAGAGGTGCTTAAAGTGGTCGGTGTAACATAAGAGGACGCAGAAAATAAATCCTGTTGAGTGCAATGTATTAGAAAAATAACCCAACTGGATTAACTGCCCGTCGGTGTCGTGGTCGCAAGTGCAACCTGCTGACCGTGGGGTTCTGAGTTTGATTCCAGGGTTGGGCAAAGTATTTAGGGATTTCTTAATAACAATCCGGAGTTTGAAAGTTGGCGGTGTGATACCCCCGTGCATCGAAGAGCACGTTCAGACGTTAGTCCTACGATATTTCGCCGGTCGTGTCGGATTGCCGTCCCATCGGGCCATGAGAGTGAAGGAAGAGAGAGTGCACCCTGTGTCTACGCACATACTTGTGCACCATAATATCTCCCACGCCAGAGGCTACTACTACTCTCCGTTGAGAAAGGTCACCATGGCCGATCTTCGTTCTAGAGGACTATTATTACAAAAATAAAAAGTCACAATGCTTTTTCCTAGATTTAGAAGAGAAAAACGTTAAACCAAAATCGCTGTTCACATTATTCTTATTAGCACCGAATGCGAAAACAATACCTCGAATCTTAATACTATCTGTAAACCAAAACAGAAGTGGGTATTGACCTCGCGTCCCGCTTGCATAAACAATGAGATACCATTTATCAAATCTGATACCTACTCTTTGTTGATGGCATGTCTTTGATAGCTATATGCCTATTTTGAATCACTTAGAAAAGGATCCAAGGGTTTTACCAGGGTATTTTTACGTAATATTGATAGCTTAAAGGTTATAGATCGGTCTGTTAGTTTAAGTTGTGGTTGTCGCGAGCAGTTTTTTGATGGGCTATACCCGCGCATTGGTCTGTAAGGCCAACAACATACTCTTTTTCCATCATTGTTGGCATTTTGTATTTCCTGTTAGCTTCCTGATTCGTTGCTACATTTATTCTAGGGCGCAAAGTTCGTTCGTGCGAGTAGCACGTGAGTACGTATTTGGTGACAATTGGTCTATGGGACCGACGCAGGTGTAGGATCCAGGGTTTAGCTTTATTTCAGCTCCGTAAAAAATGTATTGAACTGAAATGATGACACTTCTGCCTCAAAATGTTTTGTATCTTTAAAGTTTTAGATTTGTAAGTTTGCTTTTGTCAGTTAGACAAAAACATATTTTTTGCTACTATTTTGTAAAGTCTTTCGAAAATAATATTATGGTAGTAGTGGTGTGGGTAGCGATGGGATGCAACGCGTCGGTTGGGAGCCGAAATTTTGACGCGGACGAAGTCGCGGGCAGAAGCTAGTTATCAATAAATCGGTTATCAATAATTCCCTAGTTTCTGAAAACATATTTTTTTTTATGTACTGAAATCGGGTTCCAAACATTCGGTCTGTGGGACCGTGCCCCGCGCACGGTCCCTATGCATAGATGTCATGTGTCACACCACACGATTTGGCGCGGGTATAGAGAGGTTAAAAACGCTGAAGCGACTTGCTGCGACTGTCATCATCATCATCATTGGCCTTGTTCCACCCACTGGTAAGTATTACTTGTCCCTTTTGTGCCACGCTTCTCTGGTCTGTACGAGTCTCATCCGCTGTGATTGTAGTTTTTTGTAAGTATTCAAGTAAACGAGGTATTCCACTTAGAGCACTGATTTCAACCGCACTTGCCCGAACCGCATCAAGAACTTCCACTAACCGCAGTGAAAAAAAAATTTGTAACGTGTGGTTCGGTGGAACAATTCATCGTCATACGACTGTGCTTAGGCCGGCTCCACACGCTGGCCCCAACGTCGGTCCCAACGCTACTCGTCCAACGTGTGGATCTAGAAAATAGCATTCGCACCAACATTGGGACGAGCCATTTTCTAGATCCACACGTTGGACGAATAGCGTTGGGGCCAATATTGGGGCCAACGTGTGGAGCCGGCCTTACAAGAAACAAAAGCATAGATACCTCTGTATTTTTTTTGTCAATACGTGTTGAACTATCGTTTTGGCTCATAAGTACATTCATTCGAATTTACTCGCCCGAAAAGTGCGAATAATATTAATTTTTCTATAGGCGACTCGCACGAATTGGCACATTTTGGATTTTATGCAACAAAGTATAGAAAAAAGGACCCTAGCGCGCAGAAGTGATAAGAGATAAATATTATCCCACCAAAAACATTTTCATGTAAAATGTTGCCAAGACGAGACCACATATGGCTCGCACTGTCAAAAGTTATCAGATCTCATGTAGAGCCAAGCTTCTAACTCTAAACTGCCTAACTCTACAAGCTTTACAAGCTTCACAAACTCTACACCTTAGTCAAAATATGAGGCTTGGCCGTTTCCTAGTCTAGTCTTCTCAACTATATTAGGGACGGCTTCCAGTATAACCGGATGAAAGAAATAATGAAAAAGTATTTATTGCGACTCGTACAGCAAGATCACAAACTAAACTAAATACAGTAAAAAATAAAAAACAAGTTATATAAAAAAAAGCAACAAAAAGAAAAATGAAACAGAAAGTCCTATACAAGGCCAAAAGGCTCCTATCTCAGCATGATGCTGCGACATTTAAAAAATAAATGTCGCAGCGCTGCTATTCTGAAAGGGCCCGCTGTGATGTCATAATTAAATAGTTTTAATATATAGGTAAAATATTAGCAAATAAAAATTAATATTTTGGATGCAGCTGAATACTAGTATTTTACAAGGAGCGACTGCCTATCTGACCTCCACAAACCATTAACTGGGTAACCCATTTGTAAAACTCAAACTTTCGAGTTTATATTGTAGTGGTATCTACAACCCTACATGCGAACAACGCATCATACTGACGTCACGCAAAATCCTGCATCTCGCAAGCAGTGTTTACCGCGCAACTAACGGCCCGACATGAATCATCGGGAAGTTGCCCGCCAGACACAACACCCGTCTGGTCGGAGGATCCTCCCTTTTCTATAGAGTATGAGTGAACTTTACACCCAGTTCCTCATACCTCTATACTATCTACCCGACCGACTGTCAAACGTAACAGCTGTCAAAGATCGGCGAATGACAGTCGGGACCAACGGCTTGACGCATTTCCGAAACACGGAGGGCTCTCGATATCCCCAGCTTAACCTTCGAACGACCCGGGCGGCTGTTATTATTTAGCCACGAGCCCCTTCTTTTACGTGCAGAGTATGATATGCATAATGATATGTAGGTACTCCGAAAAGTGAGAGGACGCATCAAATGAATGTAGCATACTATAGCAAACACTACGTGTGTAAAAGGGTTCTTTAATAGCGGTCGTACACCTTATCTTTACGACCGTTTTCCTCTGGGGGATGAGGCAATTGAAAATTTTCAACGTTTTCAAAGCTAAGTGCATCGGTCTCACTTTAGAGTTTAATATGAAAATTATATTTTCTGTTGCAAAAACAACATTTATCATTTTAAAAAGAAAAATGGTAGAGGCCTTTTGGTTTTTGCTCAAGATGTTATACGTGTTCACAAACATACAAGTATTAGGTAGCATGCAGTTCTAACCAAGAGAAAACGGTTTCCAAACTAGGCCCAGCTTGTATCTTGGTGACCCAAACACTATACAAAGTTACTAATTTAATTAATTTATGCTAGCGCAAGATTAGTAATTGAGAATTTCGTAATAATTGATAAATTGTGAAATTGTGTCTGTTAACAAGCTTCCATAGTGATCCATATAACACTGACAATCCGTTCCAACACACGGCATATAAACCGCGCCGCGCCGTAGAAAAAACGTGTCCGTGTAGCAGCTTCCATTAATGATCCATACAACACCGACTACCGTGCCTACACATGGCGAATAAACCATAGTTTTTCGCGGTAAGAAAAAACATGTGTGAACAAAGGGCCTTGTTTTAAATATTGAGAAAAGAAATCAGATTTGCATAAAAATATTACTGGACTTGCTATTTAAAAATTGTGTTTGGAAATCTTTTTATGCCTAGGTATTTTAAATACTTTTAAGCTTGACAATTTTATTTTTTATTAATTAGGAACGGCATTTTTTTGTTGTCAACTCTCTTAGGTAGTTAAGTGTACTCCGGGCCGGTTACACCAAACGGTTGTTTTAAACGGTTGGTTAACATAACCTATGCACGTCAACAATTAACGAGTACGTCATCGTAATTATTTGATGTAAGTCAAGGCCATAATTATTCTGTAATTGTAATTTGAAACAACGCTTTTTTTTGGTTGACAATAGTAGGCGCACTGTCCACGTAAACCGCACGTCATGCGCACGCTATCGGCAATTGACAATTACTTGCATCTTGCGTAGAAACAATCAAAACAATGTCCACGGAGCGGCAACATCTCGTCCGCCTCTCCGTCTTGCGTACGTCATGCGGTGTTTGCGGCAGCACTACTCGACCGACTCGCGAGACGCAAACACCACTCGTTTGAAAAAAAGAATACTGAGACGTTTTGTAGCGTGGTTGACGATTGCATGAAGATAGCGTGGACATAACAAATATGAAAAATACGCCTATCTTCATCTGTAGGTTGCGTGCATTCGTCAAATGACGCGAACGTGGACAGTGCGCCTTAGTTCCATTTTAGACGTATACGTGTGTGGCAACTGGACGTGAAACAACCCGCCCAAAATCAGCCTCATTTGTCAAAATAACTTAATTAAATTAAAACAACAATTTATTGTAAAACAGAGAACCTGACAATTATATGTTAGGCATTAGGTACTGTCTAAACCAAACCGTCAGTCCCACTCGCACATGATTGAAATTCACCGCAGGGATTAATTACCAACGCGTTATAATTATTTTGACAACTCCGTTAATGTTTTGCTACTATCTGTGAATTAGATAGTTGTGAATTAAATAATAATACAATAGAAAGTGTGGGACGCCCCCAGCTAGATTGACGGACGACCTAAGGAACCTAGGTGACTGGGACAGACTGCCATGGATGCGGAAGGCGGAGGATATCAACAGCATCCGGTTAGACTGGAAACCAACCCCAACAAAGTTGAGAAAAGGCAAGGCAGATGCTTGGGCTTCCTATGTAAAGATGGTCACCCATCCACGGACCAACCGCGGCAAGCGTAGCTTTACCTGATCGATCGAGCCGTGCGGCTGTTATTATTTAGCCACAAGGCCCTCTGTACGGTGCGTACACTTGCAGAGTTGTTGTTGAGGTTGGAGCGCGTAGAGAAAGATTCACGTTTTCGTTGGGTTTATAACGTTTAATTGTGTTTACAATAAAAACTGTTGACGATTCCTTTCTCTAATGTTAGTCACCGCGTAGCAGTAATTGCACTCACCGATTTATTATGTCGTATCGGTATTTATAGCTAAACAAAACAACGTACGTCAGTCATTTTAAGACTGTACACCCTCCAATGACTGAAAGACTCTCAGCAATAATAAAAAAAAAACAATAGGCAGGTACTTAAAATATTTTAGCAAATTCGTCAGTTCCACCATAATAATCGCCATAGCAACAAGTTTATTAATTCTGTCCTGCATTCTTTAAGTAATAATCTCAACACAAGTAGGTATTAAGTAATTAGAATTGGAGCGTACATCAAAGAAACCGAAGTGATATAATTATATATTGATTGCCAATATAATTGGCGACACACTAATAAACGTCTAGTGTCTCATTGATGGAGTATTGCTTATTGATAATTATTTAGTTATGACTTTATTACGAGAATAGCGGGGAGTGGGATTGAGCTGTAAAGTTGAAGTGTAGTTGTTTCTATGTTTATATGAACACAAATATACAAGGTGGAAGTGACATCGTGACGAACACAGAACAGATAAAAGAATTACTGTTCTGTGGTGACGAACACCCGTACCTTTGACTCTAGTGCGTTGCTTCTTCTTTTTTTTTCGTGTTGTTGGCACTACTGTGTATTCTAGATCATGTCGGCCCAAAACTCTGCCATTTCCAGCGCAGAGGTCACTTTGACTGCACGTTTTGGGACACAGAGGGCAGGATAGTAGGCGGAGTATGGTTTGCGACATAGCTCCTCAAAATCGGTGGGCGATCGCCTGTGGCTGAGCATTTTCATGGTCGATTTTAGTCACCCGCCGCATGCGACCTGTCGCCGCAAGACAAAAGTCGAAACCTACTCTACTTTGGAACTTACGACTTTAGTCACCTGCGGTCTAGCCGAATTGCCATTTAGACAATCAGACAGGCTATAGTAACATATGTAAAGACTACATATAATTATTCTAGTGCGAAGTCAGAATATAACACACGCTAGACGCTTGGTACCCATATCGTGATATGTTTTGGCGCTATACGTTTTAATAATCACCACTGTTTCTAGACCCCATAACGTTAATGTTACATGATCTGTTAAAAAAAATCTGCTGTCCCCTAACCAAAGTTTTTCTTGTATCTACAGTAAAATAATGGGCTTGGCTTTTATGCAATGAAGACGTTTTATAATATTTAACTTTTATCACTTCTGTGCGCTAGTGTCTTTTTCTATACTTTCATCTCCCTAGCCTTTTCCCAACTATGTTAGGGTCGGCTTCCAGTCTATCCGGATGCAGTTGAGTACCAGTATTTTACATGGCGCGACAGCCTGTCTGACCTTGACAACCCAGTTACTGGGTAATACGAAACCCCTTGTTAAGACTGGTTGTCAGACTTTCTGGCTTCTGACGACCCGTAACGACTGTCAATGATCCACGAATGACAGCCGAGACCAACGGTTTAACGTGCTTTCCGAGGCACGGAGGGGGGTCTTGCTATGACGGTCACCCATCAACGGAACAACCGCGGCAAGCGTAGCTTAACCTGATCGATCGACCCGTTGTTATTACTTAGCCACATGCCCTTTTTTATACTTTATCGCATTCAAAATGTGGCAATTCGTGCGAGTCGCCTATATAATTTTTTATTTATATTTTAGTTACCACTCGCCCGATTCGGGCGAGTAAATTCGTGCGAATCGACTATTAAGCCAAATTATGCAGTAATTACCACAACTGATTGGTGATCGTAGAGTTATGATGTTATTTCTCAGTCGAGTTCCACTACATCCACGGAAAGAGATGGTGAGATTTTATATTTGAGAAGTACAATCTTCATTCGTTGTTTTTTTTTTTACGATTGATTATTTGATCCTGATTTATCTCATTAATAATGAGCTCACGTATTACTTTCGTATTACACCTAAAAGACCTACAAATGTCAAGGGGAAACTACTTTAAAATGTATTGAAGCCATACTTAAAACTATATTTCAACGGTTCATTACATTTACTGAAACTTTAATTTATTACTTAGCCAATTTGTAAGCTTACTTCGACTTAAGTTTACAAGTAAAGTTACCGTAAATCATTTTGAACTAAACAGTTACTTGAAAGTGCCTGTATCTACTGATTTATCGCTTTATTAAGTAGATACGCGTTTTGTGTGCCCCGCTTATACAAGTCTGTACCCCTAGAACAGACGCCAGCACATCAAGCTACCACAATCTGTCAAATTTCTTTAATAGATTTTCAACTTTATTGCTAAAGCATAAGGTTCAAAATTGATTGGGAAAATTTGACAGTTTCGGGTAGGTTGATGTGCAGCTGCTGGCGTCTGTACCTCTACTACTATATGAACATAATATACGTGTATTATAAAGTTACGTAAAGTTACAGTTACGTGTTCTTGAACTCGTAAGGCCCTATGTACACACACGTGAAAAACATTTTACATTGACTGCGTATTTTACAGCGACTGCCTACCTGACTTCCACAACCTGGTTACCTCTCGGTAAGACTGGACGTCAGATTTTTGGCCTTCGGACTACCCGTAACAACTGTCAAGGATCTGCGACTGACAGCCGGTACCAACGACTAACGTGCTTGCTTTCCGAGTCACCCCCTCCGTGCCTCGGAAAGCACTTTTTCTCTAGATGTAACGGATGGTCTATACTAGACGAACCGACCGCGACCAACCCGTGCGGCTGTTATTGTTTAGCTACTAGCCCCCATAAATCCCATACCTACATAAAATACAATAGTTAGTCAAGGTGATATCCCAAACTTTAGACTCTTCATAAAAAAACGAAGTAAGCAGACACATAATGTTCAAGTAACTACGACCTAACTAAATTGCCTATTCACTAGATTGTCGATATTTGAAGTTAAGAAAAAGTACACATTTTTTAATATTTAACTCTTATTTATCACTTCTGTGTGCTAGTGTCAATATTTGTCTATACTGTATTGCATGAAATTCAAAATGTGCCAAATACATATTTTTGGAATTATCGATTCGCCCACAAATAAATTAATTTTGTGCGAGTCGCCTATAGAAAAAATAACTTGAGTGTCGATTCGCCTGTTTCGGGCGAGTAAATTCGTGCGAATCGAGTAATAAGCCGTATAATAATTTCCGCAAACGCTTCAGTATTACCCAAAAATATTTCCAATCAAAATTAATTACGATTAAAATTATTCGATTAACCAATAATGAATATTTTACTACGTAGGTTTTATGTTAAATGTGCCAGAGATACAGTATTAAGTTGGCAACAGACGAGACAGCATACCTACGCAACGATGAGGTTACAAGTCACCGCACCACAGCTATCTTGCCGCTATGCAGGGTGTAGTAGCGCAAGGCAGGCATTCGAACTACGCATAACGCGACGCACCTATCGGCGTTGCGGTCTGTGGAGCTGTACGATTTGGCGTTGTGGTGCCGCAACAGTTTGTTATGATCTCAGCCTTATTTACATCTACCTAATATTCTAGTAAAACAGAGGTCCCTTCTCTCTATTTCTCGTAATTTCAAGAACGTTCACAGACTGATTCAGTCTCAATCTGTCAAAAATATCTCTATATTCTCTACATTTTTGACAAGTTTTTGACATTGATTGTCGCTGAGATGAGATTGCGACTAGATTTTGAACGTTTTTAATTACGAGAACTGGCCTTCTGTTCTGTGACAGTCAGACAGCGCACAGGTGAAAAAAGAAAAAATATGTTTCAAGGATTTAAAACAGTTTCTTCGAAGGGTGATTAACGTCATGCTGTGATTCGTGGTCAAATGCGCATATTCAACCTAATTGAGGAAATTTTTTTATATCTTTAAATTGATTTAATCCCAGGTATTTCCTCTTAATCATTTAGTATAATTCAAGCCAGGACCAGGTCCAGTGGTAACAGCCGCGACTTACGAGTTGAAGGTCGTAGATACGAACTCAGACATGCGCTTTACTTTCTGTAAATTATTTCATCACCACTGCTCTCAAATCGGTGAAGGAAAACATCGTGAGGAAACCGGTACGTCTTGGAATCAAAAATTCGTAGTCATGTAACACTGACATCTACCAACATGCACTACTGATTATAGCCCACTCCCTCTCAAAGAGCGGAGGCCTGTGTCCCTGGAGTGGGAACGTGGTAGGCTGATTATGCAAGCAGGATATCACGGATACAAAAACATAATAATTATTGATGGCAGGTATATTTTAATAAGATTTCACCATTCCGACCACCTCTAGTCTAAGCTCCATGTACTGAAGTAATACTTAGACTTCCATAGTCAAATACTTCTGGGCAATAATATCTGAAGCCGCGTACTTCATAAGTAGGTACGCTCTCGGCCTAGCAATATAGCTGAATATTAAATACTGGATATGAACCTCCGAGATTATTATTGCGTCTTGAGTAAAGAGCAAATATGCGCAATATGTTGAGTGTTCAGTTATTTTCTTTGGCCACGGTTCAGATATTAAATGATGCAGTAAACATAGATGCGAATTTTGCTCCCAAGTCAAACGTATAAGGAACTTCAGTCGTTAGTCAAATTTCATTGGCCACCTTACATACAAGGAATATAGGAGTTTGGTGTGTTAGAGCAAGATAACAGAAGGCCAATTCTCGTAATTTAAAACGTTCACAATCTAGTCGCAGTCTCATCTCGGCTTAATGTCAAAAACTTGTCAAAAATGTACGGAAATTAGAGGTATTTTTGCCTGATTGAAACTGAGATCAGACTGTGTACGTTCTTAAAAATACGAGAATTGCTCTTCAGGACTAAAGAACCATGTCGGTCATTTATTTTAATTCAAAAAAATATCATCTTGTGCTTCTTACACTACGTACAGACCTTCTTCGAGATAAATCGAAATTGCTGTACTGGCCAAATACATGCGAGCAGCGGCCCGCAAAAGTTGTATGAAAATCCACATCTGTTGTGGTTTAGCGGCCAAATAAATTACATAGTAAACTCATATCTGTCGTGTAATTTAAAAATGGAACGATCTTTTACTCCGAAACATGGCAACCAAGGAGGTAACTTTTCAAAGGTTTTATTTAAATTTCGAACTGGCTTGCAAATAGAAAACTGTTTAATGAAAAAAAAAAAACAAATTAACACTTTAACGCGGGAAAAATTATTATTGTTCCGTCATTGATTTTGAAAAGTAATTGAATTTGACAAAAAAGTTCTGCCTAGGAGTAACTAGTAACTTAGTTTTAATTTCCGCGCATTATTTGAGAAAAGTACGCCGAGGCACACATACATAAGTCCATCAATGCCTCTTTTGCTGGCCGCTGCAGTAATATACTATTACCTTAGCATTACTTATTGCATTTAAAATTGAACATTATTGCGTTGACATAAAATTTAATTTTCTTTGGCTCAATCGGCAGTCTTTATGATAAAATACAATTATGAACAAATTACTTTCAGGACTTGCGTTTATTCTGTTATACCTTGTATATTGCATGATATTGCATCATACTTTACCGTGCCGTTCAGTCAAAACGATGTTAAAGCAAAATCAGTTTAATATGAGTTCAAGTCGTGATAAATGTGTCATTGTAGGTGTACTACGTTTTTTGACGTCAGTGATGCGTGCTTAAATAGGTAGCATGAAATACGAGTTCATAAAGCATTTTCGTACATTATTTCTCCTGTGCCTCGTACGGTACGTGCCAAGCTTGGACATAGCTTGGTCTGGCTTAAATTTTATTCATCTCTAATGTTTCGTAAACACGTTAAGCTGGCAGTCCAGGTTGAAATACGAATGCTATGAACGTTTTACTACACGACTGTGAGTCTATTCCAGATTGTTAATCCGTTTTGACTGAAAGCGGCCATATTGCTAATAGCTTTATTTTCGACTAGCTTCTGCCCATGTGGAAGTCGGAAATACCAGGACAAAAACCCTAGCCTATATGTTACTCCATAAAATCAGGTATCTGCCAGTGAAAGTTCTGTCAAAATCCGTCAGACAGACAGACAAAAAAATTTAAAAAGGTTTTTGTTATAAGTAGCGTAATTAATACTTTCATATTATGATTTAGTTAAAAGCTTTTATTTTGATATTAAAAACAGACACTTAAATTTTATTTATTTGTATAGAGTAGATGTTTAGATAGACGAAAGGTCACGTGTCTATGTCAAATGGTTTATAGACAATTCTGCCCAGTCTCCTTAGTGTTTGTTATCGCACCCCACTTTTAATAGTTCTGCTGGGACACAGGCCTTCTCTCGGTGAGATGCAGTGGGCCGAATTACACGACGCGGGCCCAGTGCGGGTTCGTGGATGTCACATGCCTTCGATTTTTTGGTTCAAGGATATGCTGGTTTCCTCGCAATGTTTTCCTTCCCCGTTTTTATAAATTACATAAAGTACAGCACCTGTCTGGATTCGAACCCACAATTTACAACTCGGACCGTTACCACTGGGACAGCACTGTACTCCAAGGGAGAGGGACAATTTAAAAAAGACATACAAAACAATACATTCACAAATGCAGTTTGCGTAGAGAGTGCAACACGTATTCTAGGATATAACGTCTCAATCTACGCTCGCTCGCTGTCTAATTAATTAAGGCGCATACAGTTGAGTAAACACTGATAAATCGACCGCACTGAATGTACACGCTGCTACTTCATTAGGTATTAAGACGAAGTTAAATAAGACTGAGTGTATTGTATTGTCATAGAAAGATTTGCGTATTTTTGAAGGAGGAAAAAACATTCAATTCAATTAGTCTTAACTACAATCCATAATATACACATAGAGGTGGAACGCGGTTTGCACCAAAAAAGTTAAAATAATAATAATATTAAACCTGCCTATAATTATCATTGCGATAATAGCTAGGCAAAGACCTCTTTTTACAGAGAAGGCACGAGCATAGATTACCAGGCTCGCTCAAGACAGGTTGGCGATTATAGACTCAAAAAGTTAAATTGCATCTAAAAGCTCTTTTTATGATAGGCCAGGCATAATTTTATTCGTGGAATAAAATTCACGTTTGACAGTTTTTGTATGAAATAATTGTCAAAATTTCAAAATATTATTCCACGAATAAAGTTATCAGATGATTGAAAAATCAACCCTTAATGTCATATACAGCGTTTCATTATTCGATTGGCTGTTTGTTAATAGCTGTCAATTTATAACCAAAACATTACTTTATTCAGAATTGAACCTTTCAAAATAGCGGTTCTTTTGATAAAGATTTACGCACGAAGGTTTAGGTACGTTATGACAAAAATAAAATAGATTCGTGATAAAATTCAGTAAATTCCTATACAGGGTTATTGGAAAAACACCAAAAACCTCTAAAGAGGTCATTGTACTCATCATTACGAACAACTTTTACTATGGGACCAAACCAGAAAACGCGAAAAAAATAACAGCTGTTCCCCTACGTTTCGACGAGCTATACGAACATAAATGTAGGGAACAGCTGATTTTTTGTCCATGTTCATTTTAAGACCCACTCTTTCGGAGGCTCTACTGAGGTCATCGAGCATTGTACTGAGATCGTCCATAGTCTCAGCAATGACTACGATATCGTCGGCAAACCGAATGTGAGTTATGTGCCCGCCATTGATGTTAATGCCAGCCCCTTTCCAGTGTAGAACCTTGAAGACATTCTCCAGAACAGCGGTGAACAGTTTCGAAGAGATAACGTCTCACACCTCGCTGCAGAATGATATGTTTCGAGGTCTGATCCTGGAGTTAGACGGACATAGTGGTGTTTTCGTACAGACACTTCAGGACCTCGATGCAACGATAATCGATCTGGCACCGTTGAAGAGACTGCAGTACAGCCCATGTCTCAATCGAATCAAAGGCTTTCTCGTAGTCCACAAACGCTAAGCAGAGAGGCAGGTTATACTCTTCGGTCTTCTGTATAACCTGTCGCAGCGTATGTTATGTGGTCTACGGTGCTAAAGCCTTCACGGAATCTGACTTGTTCGGGAGGCTGGAAGTCGTCAAACCTGCGCTCGAGACGGTTCGTGGTGAGTTGATGACTCCCGAAAACAGCTTGTAGACATGGCTCAGAAGTGATATGGGCCTATAATTCTGAAAAAGGGCATTGTCGACCTTTCTAAAGAAAAGTATCACCACACCTCTGTTCCAGGCCTGTGGTGTTTTACCCTCGATTATAACGGAACCAAACAGCTTCTGAAGGGCCTTAAGAACGTGTTTTCCGCTGGCCTTCAGGAGCTCGGCCGTAATTCCGTCATTACCCGGTGCCTTGTTGTTTTTGAGCTGCTTCAGAGCCATCCTAATGTCGTACAGGCTGACGTCCGGGATGCCTTCTTCATAGTGTCGGGTCAATCTAGCTCGTGGGTTGTTTGCCAGATTCGTAACGGGGTTACTTGCTGACGCATATAACTGTCCATAAACCCTCTTGATCTTTCTCAACAGCTAAGGTTTGGTGGATACGATAAAACTAATTTCATAAAAAATCACAGATTCATTGTTTATCAAGTAAAAAAATAAAAAATAAAGTAAATTAAAAACTTCTTAGCTGCTTGCCAAGTTACAGTTATCAATTAAAATCAACATTTTACCGTACATGGTAATAGAGATTCATGCCTGCTAAGTCTTTAAGTAATTTGAACATAGTATGATGTGATATTTTACCATTAAAATAACTGCCCTGTTTTGGGACGTTTATTGGGCATTTACTCCATATGTCCCAAAATGCCCAGGTAAAAACCTATCTCTACATAATTATGATTCATATTGCTTGTTTAACTATTGTGTCTACTTTGTGGACAGTGAACCTGTTAAGACTATAGAAGTATCAGCCTTCCTAGTAATCGTTTATTTTTAGGTAGTAGGTCAAGATTGAATATAAAGATATAAAAAAAAACTAGGACACCTGTATTACAATAATATCATTAAATTGCTTTTATTGGAAACAGTATTTATTACCTACATTTATATTCAATTCAAAGTATTAATTATTAAATAGACACAGGTAGGATAAAATCTCCTAAAGACGCCATAAAATTAATATTATTAATTAATGATACATTCTATGGACAACCTTTAATAAAATATGATAATATCATATTTAATTATTCTTCTCATTTCCTCGCCTTTATAGATCAGTGGCATAAAAAACGAGGTCACATTTTGCATAATGACGTTCGTCGATGTTCCTGCCACCCTGTATTTTGACCTTGTAGGTATTGCACTTTTGTATTATATAAATATGCTGCTGTTTTCATATATTTTCAATAATCGTCTTTTCGAGTTGGGAAAATCCCGATTGTAAATGAGCCTGTAACACAGTTTGCCTCCTCGATATTTATTTAACTGTCAAATCCCTCATTATGAACGAAACACGTTTTATTACTTACAAACATTTTTTTACTTGTAGTTTTATGCGTAGAATAAAATTATGCCTATTAATATGTGAAACAATGTATTGTTAGAGTCGGACACGGATGTAACGAAGAGTACTTATTTTTTTTTTGTTAATTATTTTTTGTAATTATAGGTAGGCACAATAAATAAGTGATTTTAACATTTTTATTATTTTAAATAATGATAATGGCTAACGTTTCGCCTGCGACTTCATCCGCGCATTTTGTATTTTCCTCTATTATGAGCTTCAACACCACGCTGGTAAAATTTACAAAAAATTTCAAACACTGATACTAAACTGAACTGTTTTGTTATGTAATACTTTTTAATTACTTAGGTACGTATTCGTGCCAAGTTTCAAGTTTATAAACCATTTTTTTTTTCATTTGTACGAATTCCCCCTTTTCACCCCCGTTCGGGTTGACACGAGTATACGTCTTCATTTTAAGCGCAGCAGGGTGCAGGGTAGCAGTTGGAGCTGTGCGAATCTTCCGAAAATACCCTGTAGCCTAGGATTATTAGCCAAATGCCAAAGATATGAAATTTTTCATAACCACCTGAATTTTGGTACATAATAATTTATTCTGTATGTGATACTGAATCATTACCGAAAACTCCCCGACCCTCCGCTGCTTGCGTCTAGTCTTGAGATTTACAGGGTGAATTTTAATGTTAAGATGAATTTTGATCATAATTCGTATTTATCATCAAGGCATTAAGTCCGCCTTTGTACAGTTTTTTACTTGTGCATAAAGTTTTAATAAATGAATAAATAAATTTATACTTTTTAATAACAACAACGTTTATTGTTCATCAACAGCAGTATTCTGTCTGTATTCAATATTTACCTATCCTTGTCCGCGTGCGCCCTGAGTTATACAGTATAGGCGGGCCCATATTGACTTTCAATCAGTATGCTACAAGCTATAATTATTGTACTAATTTTCAGCCAAATTCACCGAACGGCTTTTTCCTAACATTTTGTGCAGGGGTCTTTTTTCGGACACATCAAGATTGGCAATATCCTTTAAAATTGATTATTC
The DNA here is from genome assembly GCA_914767645.1 of Hydraecia micacea. Classification (NCBI taxonomy): domain Eukaryota; kingdom Metazoa; phylum Arthropoda; class Insecta; order Lepidoptera; family Noctuidae; genus Hydraecia; species Hydraecia micacea. Next base: position 12,296,645 of record OU611780.1, read on the forward strand.
ATAAGGAGATTTTTACGCGATTAGGGTGATTGTCCGTATTGGATGAAGGGTTCAATCGATGAGTAGGTATTTCTATACCTACGATTGTATGTACTGGCGTCTGTATACACTTTGTTTAACAATATTTCATTTAGATAGTTAAAATGAAGTATTGTGTCATGGCAGCTCAAAAATTATGGTTTTTTATTTTTTTTCTCGGATTTATAGATGTTTGTGTCATCACAGCAGGCTCTATCAGAATACCAGCGCTGCAGGTTTTTTTTTATATCGCAAGTATTTTCTGATTTTGTCTTTTTGGCCTCGCACAGGTCTTTTTTTTCTTGATTATTTTTTATGGTTTTTAATGATAATTTTGTTAGTTCTAAATGCTTCTTTTTTCTGTTTGTGTCCCAAATAAAATATCTCAATAATCTTTCTTTTTTATTTTGAAGTAAATCAACCACAAGGAACGAACATTCATAATTGATTTCTCAAAAACTGTCAACTAGCCTATTTATTTCGTAAATAACAAATTAGATACACCTGACAACATGTCAACATCTTAATTACAGTAAATTCTCAATAACTGTTTTAAGTACCTTGCCGGTCAGGACCTTGCCATTACCAGTTAATAAATCTAAGCCAGGATTTAAATTATGTACCATACTGGGTTAGTTATAAGACTTAAACTCGCTTGTCAAAGTGAATAATTTAAATCAACCTATTTAGTTCGTCATTTTCACGTGGTATATATCGAGTAGTTTGTAGATATTTAGACATTCTTACTCAAACACGTTAATTAACGAATACGTACGTGGTTTTTAAATAAGTGATTTTTTTGTTTAAAGTTTTTATTTATTTAACTATACATACGACAGTCTAATAGTTTGATAGTGTTTTATAGTGAAAAATTTAGTTTTAATTACAGAAATAAATTAGTGTGTAGTTATTTTAAAATAAAAAAATAACTTTGTAAGAAAGGAACATCTCGTAAAAATGTTCAGGTAAGTAATTGTTTCCGCATTTAATTTTAAATAAGTATAGTGATCTTTTTATTTTTTTTACTTCATTTATTCTGCCCTGCTTTTTAGAAAACGAGCTTATCTATATACAGGGTTCCATTAAAATAGATGGACACATCGTCCTTATTTTGGTGGTCTAAATGATTTCTAAAAGTTTAGTACTTAGTTTAATACTTTTTCGTAGACTCGTCGTTGTTGTAACAGACAAAAAAAAACTTTTTCCCCTAGAGGATGAAATGCTATTCTTTCCTCGCTCTGGTACGCTACAATGACGGTCTTTTTGACCAAGAGGAGTGAAAAAGTATTTATTCATAAGTAGAATAGTCATGAATAAAGACTCGACATAATAGTGTTTCATAAAAAAAAAGAACATTTTATTTTTGAAAATGGAACTCAAAGCGGCGATCTCTTCGGTAGAATGCGTGCATTGTGTTACGGCTACAGAAGAAATTAAAAAAAAAGACATTGGCACGAAATTTTTATAATGTTTCTCTAATTAATTATTTAATTTAATGAATTAATTAATTTTTATTTATTTTTTTAATTAATTTTTAATTTCTTATATCGTAGTTAGAAATATTTTCTTATATATTTTTTTTTCTCTGTTATTGCACCTACTGTGTATTGTCTCTGTATCACCCTAAGGTAGACTGGTAGAAAATGCCTAAGGCATTAAGTCCGCCTTTGTACAGTTTTTACTTGTGCATAAAGATTTAATAAATAAATAAATAAATTTTTATAATGTTTCTCTAATTGCAAATAGAATTGGTGACCGTAATTTACTTTACAACAGTGAAAATGTCATCATCTAGTGAGAATGGAGAATTTGCAAATGGAAGAGAAAGGAAAATAAACAAATTTGATATCACCCAACGTATCACGGAACGCATCAATATTCTCCCAACTAGCCTACGACCATCGGAACCATCGGGATGTGTCAACTCAGCTGATTCTATATTCAGAACATTCGAACGAGGGACCCTAAAACCTGGAACTACGTATATCGCAGACAACTCAACATTCATCTTCACAGAGGACTGAAATTAAGTTGCCAGGAAAAAAACATCTCGTTAAATATCCAGAATTGTACAAATTGTACATTTAATTTTTAATAAAATAAACTATTTAATATTGTATTGGATTATTTTATGTTCTCGCAATCGTAGTGAAAAGTAGAGTGTAACACACGTCGCTAAAAACCCATTATAACTCTATGTATTTCTATTTACTCCCTCGCTACAGCTCGGGAGTAAAATTACCTCGTATAATAGGTAATTTTAGCCCCTTGTATAACAATCTATTATTGTTTGCAGCAACGAGACTTGTATATCTCCGACTACGGGTGTAGCTCCCAACATTTTCATATCTGCAGTGCAGTTCTTCGCGACAGCACAATGTCTTGTGCAGACTAAAGACTGGCCACCCGAAGCTGAACTAGAGGGTATGTAAAACAATTATTATTTAAGTATACACAGTGTAAGGGGTAACAGTGGTAGGTATTGTACTTTTGTATGAAACAGCAGAGTTTTTTTATTCAACTGGTTTAGAATCATGATTGTCCTGAGATAATTATGATTCTAAACCAGCCAAGTCCACTGCTGAGTAAAATAGTCTCGAATAGTACGCCATCCAACTCAAGAAAAACTAAGCAAAGCTAAGCTGCTGAAAGCTTATGTCAATCCTGTTGAAAGTCTTTGTTGAAATGTAAAACTCTTTGAAAGCGATTGCCATTTGTCGAGTTCTTCAGGAGGCACATTTAGCCTGCTATTTTAAAGCACCAGTTGCCATGAAGTTGCTGATAGAGAAGCGATTGCAGGAAATATTTATCTAGATTTTTGATCTGGGTGTAATTAGCACAATGGTAAAGAAGGCTTTTACCAACGTGGATTGATACTGGCTGAAGATAAGTATTCGTAAAGGTCTGTACCTTTTCTTATCTCATATTCCCACCGCTGGGACACATGCCTGCCTGCTCTCTATAACTTTTTGTGCGTGATGAAAGCGTGTGGTTTTTTTTTTTTTAACTACATATTTTTTCTATTACCTATCAAAGTCGTGAAGTGTATTTTATGTTAATTAGTATTTTACAAAGCAAACGAGTTCTGGCATGTTCATGAATGCTTAATTTTGCTGCATAGATTTTTTTGTAACACATTATTTATAATATAAAGTACTTATAAATGTTATACAAAATTATTAATACATTAAATAAGTGTCTCAAAAATGATTTAATGATAATAATATTCTAATTACTGATCCTTATCTCAACACTAAATATGTGTGAGAAACATACATACAATAGGATATAAGTTTATTATATATTTTTTGTACATAATATTTTTCACGCCTAATTCAATGGTACTTTGTAAATAATGAATAAAAATAATATAAAAATTCTGAATGATTAGATACTAATTTAAGAATCTTAGGTATTTTATTCGATGGTAAGTATGCCCATCATACACGATGCTACTCAAAAGTAACGTTTTACAAACTCAATATGTGGATGTCACAGCAATGGTATGTCAATCAAATGGTGGTCAGATATCGCGTCTTACTAACCACGATCCGACCCAGCCTGTCCCTTGCTGTACTCCCCCAGCGATGCCCAAAGCCAAGGTCCATACCCAACAGGGGGTGCCCTTAGCTCGTACTTGCTTAGTTTATAACTTCTATGCCCTGAATAGAGGCCTTCATTTACTAAAGCATCCACAAGATAGCCCGGTCTCCTAGGTTGTTAGCGGATTGATATTTTTATAATGCCATTAGATACTATTTTAAAGTTTGTTCCGATTTGAGAAAAGAAGAAGATTGATACTTTTGTAGCATTGTATACACACAAACTGTTACCAACGATTCAGTACATGGTTCTGGACAACACGGCGTTTAAATTATTTCACGGTTATTAAAAAAAAATCCGCTGTTTCCTGCAAAAGTGCAATACTCAAAATGTATGGAGCAGCATTTTTTTATAACCGACGAAAAGTTTGTTAAGATAATTATTTAAACATTTTAATTTATATTTTTAATCGCAGATTGTGAAGAATTCGACTTTATAATTGTGGGAGCTGGTACAGCTGGTAGTATAATGGCCAACAGGCTGAGTGAAATTGAAAACTGGAGTGTACTACTACTTGAAGCAGGTGGAAACCCTCCTATAGAAAGTGAGGTAAGCAATCAAAAAAAATTTTGGTAAAACCAAAAAATACATGATAGTTATGATATTTACATATTGCAAACTACTTCCGTTATTATTGCGTGTGTGAGAACTCTTTAAATAATACAAAATACCTCTTCCTCAGATACCCATGCTGACTAATAATCTTTTTGGGTCAAAATTTGACTGGCAATATACAACGGTAAACAATGGGTTAACAAATCAGGCCCTCAAAGATGGAAAAGTGAAATGGCCAAGAGGTAAAATGCTTGGAGGCAGCAGCAGCATGAATGTAATGGCTTATGTTCAAGGAAATCCCCGTGATTACCAGTCCTGGTATAACGAAGGAAACATTGAATGGCATCCAGACATAGTTAAACAATATTTAAAAAAAGCTGAAAGTTTACGAGATCCCATTCGTTTAAAGATTCCCGCAGTTTACAATCACTATGGGCATGATGGACCTCTTATTGTAAATACTTTTAATTATTCAGATACAGAGTATAGAGTTATAGAAAAACTGCTGTCTGCTTTGGACGAAATTGGAATGAAAAAAGTTGATGATTTAAATACAGCTGATAATTTAGGTTCTAGCAGATTTATATCGACGGTGAGTGAAGGTAAAAGGGTGAGCACGGCCGTAGCATACCTTAATAATATAGCACGAAACAGGAAAAATTTGAAGATAGTTAAGAATTCGTTTGTAACTAAAATTATTTTCGATGGAAAAAACGCGAGAGGTGCCGAGGTAGATCACAATGGCCGCAGGTTAACACTCAAAGCAAAATGTGAAGTCGTTCTCAGTGCAGGTTCTATAGGCACTCCTCAGCTTCTCATGTTATCTGGTATAGGACCTAAAGAACACCTCGCAGCAAAGAATATTAAAACTGTAATCGATTCGCCCATGGTTGGACAGAATTTACACGATCATACTAGGATTCCTGTTTTATTCTTTACTGATAAACTCGAGGACACTGATCAAGCAACGAAACACTTTGAATCACTGAGATATCTGTACGATCGTCACGGATACTTATCATCTTACAGTGATCAAGATGTGGCTGGATTTTATTCCGCAGATCCTAATGCTTCGTATCCAGATTTTCAAACTGTCATTGCAATCAGTAAGAACGAAGAAAGTATAAAATCATTTGCTTTAAGATATGTTAAATCCGTAGAAGATTCAATATTGAAGCAAAGTGTTAACAAATCTTTAATCGAGTTTGGTCAAATTTTACTGCGTCCTTATTCTAGAGGAAACATATCGTTGAATTCAAATGATCCATATGAAAACCCTCTTATATACTATGATAACTATAGTGATTCGAGGGATTTAGATTTTACAGTTGTAGGACTAAAAATAGTAGCTGGACTCGTCAACACAACGTACTTTAAGTCTATTCGTGGAGTATTGGGCAGGATCGCGTTGGCTGCCTGTGATGGTAATGAACTAGGTAGTACTGACTATTGGAGGTGTATTGCTGTAAATATGGCAACAACTATTTTCCACCCCGTTTCCACTGCTAGAATGGGTGGGGATATAAGTTGTTCTGTCGTCAACAGTCGTTTGAGGGTACATGGCATACATGGACTTCGAGTTGTAGACGCTAGTGTTATGCCGACTATCACAAGTGGCAATACTTATGCTCCCACCGTTATGATTGCTGAGAGAGCAGCCGATTTAATAAAGCAGGATTATAATAAGCTACCTTTATTACCTCATTTTGTAGCATACCGTTAAACTGCGCTTTATGAGTTCTAAAATGATTATCTCTCTGTAAATATTAATGAGGTGATTACATATTAAATATTTTGTGTACTTAATACTTTGTAGATGCCATTTTAATTTATAAAATTTTACCTATAAAAACAATTTATTATTTAATATTATTTTCACTATAAATAAAGTTGTACTTATTTTTAGTTATTTTGTTAAGCTGTGTATTGTCCCACTGTTGGGCAAAGATCTCCTCCACAGCTTTCCATTTCCGTCTTTGTGCATCGCCTCCTCTGATCACCAATCTCCCGTTTGTATTTGTACTTAACATCCTACAAAATGTTAAATTACCTCAGTTAAACGTTTTACTATTCGCTCTCTGACCCATATTTTTAAATAGATACAAGTTAAAATTTACTGATGTCAATATAAAACATTTTCCCTTCAAAAGCCCAAGAGACCACCCAAATGGATGCCAAAAATAAGTCGAACCACTAAAACTAAAATAACCTATCCCGAATTACAGGCAAATACCGGAACCACGAGTAATAAAACAATATTGTTATGCGAAATACAATTGAACTGAGACTAAATTAGGGTACACTGTTTTTCGAGGTCTCTTTTTTAATTATTTCCGTCATTTTGTCACTGGATCCGTCGGTAGTGGTGCGACGTCGGCAAAATAAACAATGTCAGTACATTTGCTTCGCTTATACAGATGTTGTAGAACAGGGCCGTATTTTACCAAGGAGACGGGAACTGTATCAGGGGAACAATTGTATTTCCTTGTACCTTTTTTTCTGTACTGTGCAGTCTTGGTTAGGAATAAACATCGCGATAAGATCCCTTGGGCGTTGTAAGAGGAGACTGAGGAATTAAATCATGAAGATGAGTAGCAACACTTTATATGCCACAAGATTCATGAACGATAAAAATGGAGCGGGTTAAGATGTCGGTTGGGACAGAACAGGCAAAGTCTAAGATTGATCGATGTCTATGGGGAGTTCTGTATTCAGTAAGATAAATTGCAGGTTCATATGACGATTTTATCGAGGTTGTGGTTATCTATGACGGCATTTTTCAGGACTCAAGCTGTAGTGTAGTTATTAATCAGGAGTACTTTTTTGGTTATAGCTTTAAGTTTCCTAAAAATCCGGTCAAGTGCGAGTCAGAGAAGCGCACAAAGGGTTCCGTACAAATCTGTAGGTATGTAAATAGTTTATCACGGTACTTTTTTTTTGGAATGTATCTACAAATTTACGGTTTTACTTATATATTATGACATTGTCATGATTCTAGGTCAACAGGTAGTACCCTATAGGTTTTGATTCCCTTGCATGCGTCAAAATATGCGGCATAAAACGGAATATTAACGCCCGTACCTTTTGATTGCGTTGACTTAGAGGTTTGATTTTTCACTGCTTCAAGGGATTGCAGCCCTGAGTATTTGATATTCATTTCAAGTTTGAGATAGCTCCACGCATTTCTGAGAAAAAGGGTCTTGACAGATAGACGGACAACGAAGTGATCTTATAAGGGTTCCGTTTTTCCTTTTGAGTTGTTCAGTCGTTTTACATAACGGAGTTGTTTTGTAAAACAACTAGCGGTTTTGTAAAACAGCGAATTCTACAATCCATCTGCGACACATACAAACGAGCGACACGAATCAACGGCAGAGAGAGACGCAGACGCAGCGGGAGCGGGGGTCGCGGCGGGAGAGTTGCAGACGGCTGCATTGTCTCTGTCATTGACGCGTGTCGCTTGTGTGTATGAGCACTTAGCGTGAAAGCGTAACAAACAACATACAAATCTTTCTCTTTATAATATTAGTTAAGACAAACCGTATTTATAATTATAAAAAAAGTATAATTTTTGCACCAAGTAAACAAGGAATCATCAAGGAATTGTATTTTCATTTCTCATACTCGGAAAGTAGTGATTCTTTGATCCGAATAGCGGGTGGAACACGCTGCTTCCCACTTTAGGGCGGGAATGAATTTAAAAAATAGAACTAAATTCGTTAGGTAGTCAGCTACGAAATTGTTTACATAATTAAGAAAAATTTTGCGGTCTTGTGAGTGTATAAACAGTCAGTGTGAATTAAAAAAAATACCTATTAAGCGGGACGGCCCGCGGCGGTGACGCGGTGTGTTCCGTATTAAAAAATAGTACACAAGTTGTTCTAACGTCTCAATTAATTTTAAATAGGTAGGTACCTACTATTCATGTTATTAATATCAATAAATATTATAGAAAAAACACAATTTTTTACGTTCCTTATATTCGAAATGAAAAGTAGAGTATTTAACACGGGTGAAAGTCTTCAATTCCTGCTCGGAATATAGCCGCCCTCACTGCGCTCGGGCGTCTAAATACCTCGTATGGGAATAGATTCCTTTCGACCCTCGTATAACAATCTACTATTTACTTACAAGACCACAAGTACCAAGGGAGAGATCGTCTTTTATTTTAGAATCTTTTTCCTGGCGGAGCAGAGTCTTGTTGCATAAATGGTGGAACAAAAGGAGTTGTTTTAAATATCAGCAGTGCATTTGCGATGTCTTTCCGTGGACTTGAGCACCTATTGTTCACTTCCTTATCTACGTAAAATATTAGATATTATGTAGTAGGTATAGTCGAACCCCTTATTGCTTGCCTACCCTGAGGTTGACTGTCAATTGCACATCAAAAACCGACAAGGTCTATTTCTCTATGCGACAATCACATATTTACCTTATTCAAGTATAAATTTATTGAGAACTAGCGGCCCGCCCCAGCTTCGCACGGATGTAATTTTTTTTCGAATTTCCGAAATTATCTTTCATACAAACCTTGTCCTGGCAATACCGAACACAACAAAAAAATTATTATCCAATTTGGTGCAGTCATTCGGAAGTTCTGCGCGTACAGACATTTCGGTGACTTTGTTTTATACTATGTAAGGATTGTTGTCACCGTATCAACTCGAGCCATTCAGTATTCTTTGTATGAAACTCCCTACTGCAACGCATACTAATCGGAATCGTAACGTAATCGTCGTAACCGCGGTGCGGTGCGTGGTCAACTTGCAGTTCCCGCGCTTACGTCTCTCCGAACTCGAGCTTACGTCTGCGTCTATTCGTCCACCCTTGCCCCTCTCATCCCTCCCGCGGCCTGCCTAAAGTACCATCAACCAGCGGTCGGCGAGCCGTAAGCGCGGCGCCGGCGTCGCCTAGCCATAGCCGAGTCGACGTATCGGAGCTGCTGATCCGCTTTGGTTACGTGCTTACGGTAGGTTTACGCCTGTTTGACGGCGAGGCGAAAGACGTTACGGTGATGATCCCTTTCCGAGTTGATATGTGTGCTATGACCTTAAACTTCCCAAAAATTAAAATAACAATAGGTGGGTACAAAGAATAGATGACAGTAAAATATTTAATTTGTTAATAAGAAGGTTAACTTAACAACATTAATAAGAAACACAAAAACTGGTCACATCGCAAGACACGTGCTGTGTTTGGAAGTAGTACAAATTCGTCCACCCCAAAGTTCAAGGAAACATAAATCCTTTCGTTGTGACAAACGGCATTGAATAGCATTTGGAGCTTGTCTCTAACTTGTCTGCTGGGGATGTTATAATTCTAACACAAATTGGGTGGGACGAGTTAAATCTTAGAGATGCTAATCGTTCATTCGTCTAAAATCATTGTATTATACTATTATTTTTAAATATACAGTGGCCTCCAAAAGTTAGTTGACATTTTTCCACCTCAGATGTGACATCACATTATGATTTAAAATTGTTGTGATTCAAATGTTTGAACTGCTATAACGTTTTTATTGACTAATCCAACTACTTTATACTTAATAAAATAATCCCTTAGCAGTACGTGATTATTTTTTTATTTTAAATCATAATGTGGCATCACAACTGAAGCGGAAAATTTTCAACTTACTTTTGGAGGCCACTGTATCTTCGCATTATGGGTGGCTGAGATGCGAAACGTCGGGTTTTCTTCACGATCTGACATAGTTTAGGTGGGCACTCGAACAAAAAGCTGGCCTATTTTTTGGCCAAAGAATCAGCATTGCCATACAACGTGGCAATGCTGCCAGCCTTTTAAAAGATAATTTGACTTTAAAATAACTTTAATAAAGTAGCGGACGAAACAAACACATGGGTTAGAACTGAGAGTTTGCCAAGACCGTCCGACCTCGACTGTCGACTGTAGACTGTCGCAATACTCAACCTCTCCGCCAGTCCTCGCTGCATCCCCTCGTATCCATGCAGTAGGGCTCGCTTGCGTTTCTGATCATATGATTATTCGTTTACGAATCTAATTGTTAGATGGCGCTGTCCGCTGTACTGTAGCGTCATCCATCCACGACATAATTATATATCTTCTTATATAAATAATTACAGCTGACATTACTTCCAACAAAAATATTGTAAAGTCGATCGCATGCGTGTGGTAACACCTTGACCTTGAGCTGGCCTAACTGAGTTTTAGTAGAAAACGAGGCCACTTTATACTGGTTTTGTTACCTCTGACATGTGGTCCTACTACCGATTTATTTAGAATTTTTTATAATGATTTACTAGCAGCACATTTCCTGCAGTGTAAATTTTCCTGTTGTCCATTTTTGCCTTCACCAACACTATCTACAACACGGGCCCAGTGCGAGTTGATAATGTCATATGTCTTCGAATTTTTGGCTCTAAGACATGCTGGTTTCCTCACGATGTTTTCCTTCGCCGTTTTGAGAGCAATGGTGATGAAATAATTTACACAAAGCAAAGCCTGGTTTCGAACCTAAGACCTACACCTCGTAAGTCGGGGCTGTTACCACTGGGCCACCACTCCTCTCATTATCTCTTATTTTATTATCTTTATCAATTCTAAGAATAAAAATTTCCTACTCAGATCCTTATATCAAAAATTATGCTTAATCTCACTCACTTGCGGCCCTGTCTAACCGAAATCGCGTACGCAGTTACCAACACTATTCCTACACCGCAGCGACGACATTAGCGTGTACAATTTTGACAGGCGCTAACAAAATGTGCGGCCAGCCATGCATGCGGCATCGCCAGGGGAAATATGCTTGTTGATTTGTACAAAGAGTGAGACTCCATGATGAGCAGTCCGTATGCTGTTTTCGTCTACTAAAACCATGTGAACGGCACAAAGTTTAGGCAGTTTTATGTTCTCATTTTAGGAAAAGCTCCATTTTGACCTTTTTTTAAACCCTGGGAGGACAGCCGGCAATTTCACATTTCACTTTTTTTGAGTAAAACTTATTTGGAGCCTAAAAATGCTTTTAATTTTAGTTCCCGCAGGTGTTTTACGAGGAATATGGAGTAAAGTATAAATGGGTAACCGGCAAAGCGAAAATAAGAGTATACAGTATTTTGTCATAGTTGCTTTCTGTCTTAATAACGTCAGTTTATATGAAAATAACACGAAACAAAAACTCGATGGCTCAGTTTCTGCTTTATTTTATTTGCTTTTACATTAAGGCGTGTTCGTTTTACCAGTAATTACTTAAAAATGTTGTTGTCTGCGACCTCTACTATGAAGTTGATCGAGATTACGTTTAATCTCGATTTAGAAAGGAATTCGTTTCGAGCTTACAGACTTTTAAACTTTTACGACGAAATTTTCCTCTTTCTGCTTTGTGAAATCTTTTTACCTAAAATACCTTAGTGAGAAAAATCGCACAACAACAATTTCGTCCTCCCACGTAGTCATGTGAATTCAGAATCTACATAGTAATTTCATAGTAATTTTCACAAATATGTTCCGAAACCCAATTTTGTGGACTGTCAAGAACAAGACTTTGAAAATGTAGTTTAGGTACTTTTAATTAACTTGCGGAAAAAGGTTCAAGAAACTCAGATGTTTATAATGATAGTTACTAGCAGAGGATGCAGAACATGGGATCCGACCGGTATAAATCGTTATTTAGATCTTAGTTATTTTTTTTTTTTAATACGTTAAGCACACAAATGTAAAAAGAAAAAAAATGTACAGACGCCAGCACATCAAGCTACTATTACAATCTGTCAAATTTCTTTAATAGATTTTCAACTTTATCGCTAAAACTTAGGGTTAAAGGTTGATTGGGATAATTTGACAGTTTCGGGTAGCTTGATTTGCTGGCGTCTGTACCTAGTGAAAAGAAAAGAAAGAAAGAACAATATTTGACACAGATGATAATAGTAGTAAATAATGCTGCGCACTCGTACTGAAAATCGAATCAGGGAATTAATTTTCTATTATTTTTACATATGACATAGGTAGGTATATAAAGTCTATTCAAACTTATGTTTCAAATTAATATTATTTACAGTTAAACAAATAAATCAACTTTATTTTAATGGCAATTAAGTTGATTTCAGAGTAACTAGCACTATTGAAAAAGTTATAAAAATGTTAGAAGTTGTAGCGTAAACTGAACTTTATTGTGGGATTTAAAGTTATTTTTCCATAAAATCAGATTTGTTTACATTTTTGGCAAATAAATCGCGAATACAGATTACATAAACGCACGCCTTCTTCCCATAGGGATAGGCAGAAACTACAGAACTCTTCCAGCTAGGATTCATGCATACCCTTTTCTTCGTTTCTTTTGTATCATTTATTATATTGTTTTCATATCTGAAGGTCAATAATTCCCGTAATTAACAACGTCCAAAATCTAGTCGCAATCTCATCTCAGCGACAGTCAATGGTAAAAACTTGTCAAAAATTTAGGGAAATTAGAGGTATTTTTGACAGATTGAGACTGAGTTCAGACTGTGAACGTTCTTAGAGAATTGCCCCTCTGGTTATACGTACAAGCACGCCGGTTGCGAGCTGTAGGTACTATGCACCTGAAATTTCGCAAGAATATCACAAATAAGGTCCTCTATGTCTATCTTTTTAACGTTCGAAAAATGAGAAGGAAATATTGTAACATCCTTCAAAATAAACAGTCTTCAAACTCGTGAAGAATTTATTCTAAATAATATAAGAAAGGTCCGTAGTAGTGGTAAGTGTCGGTTTTCTCCTAATTATAACGAAAGGAAGGGTCCGTGTCGTTATAAATCAAGTTTCGCGAAGAAAATGCGGCTTTCAAATTATATTATACTAAACCATTACATAATGGATAAAGCAAATATTTGTGGATTAATTTACTGACTTCCTATTATCTCAATTAGAAATACTTTAGACTAATCAATTTACGCCATGCCACGTCACGTTGATAAGGGCATATTTTTTTCCAAATTGTGCCATTAAATTGTACTGGAAATCGACCGCTTTCAGATCATACCTGCTTTAAATCAAAGAAATCATCATCATCATCTGCCTAGCCTTTCCCAACTATGTTGGGGTCGGTTTCCAGTCTAACCGGATGCAGCTGAATACCATTTTACATGAAGCGATTGCCTATCTGACCTCCACAAGCCAGTTACTGGGTAATACGATACCCCTTAACAAGACTGGTTGTCAGGCGTTCGAGCTTCTGTTAAATATCTACAAATGACAGCCGGGAACAACGGCTTAACGTGCTTTCTGAGGCACGGAGGTATGTAATGGATGATCACCCATCCACGGAACGACCTCGGCAAGCGTTGCTTAACCTTGAATATCGACTTGTGAGGCTGTTATTATTTAAACACAGGTCCCTTCTGCAATCAAAGAAGTATACCATAATTAAAACTTATCATAATAATTCTTCATAATTTAGGTATATTGGGGTATCAAGTTTTAGACAGCACTGTACCAAAATATTGACGTCACCAACCTCGTACCTAGATAAATTCTTGTTTCAGTTTACAGTTAGATACCGTAGAAAACTCAGGATAGGTACACGTAAAAAATAGGCTAGTCGCCAGTTGATAAATGACAAAAAATCTTTTTCGCACCACGTAAATACGCATATTGATAAATTACGTTGCGACGTCCCAGAATCTAGTGTGTTCAAAATACACCGCTGGTGTGAATCCTGTGCAAGATTTATAGCCATATATAGGTAAGGTAGGACTATAGTAAAAATTAAAAGAAGACACCTTAGATCACTTTGAGGAAGGTAATGTACTAGGCTATCAGAATACGCTGGTAGTACAACCCAAATGCCGAACATAGCCCGAATTCAAGACACTCGATAGATTTATGCTTCCCTGGTAGTTGTCCATGACAAATGGAGGTGCCAATCGCCGTGTCTGCTATTACGAACATTTAGAATTTATTGGAATAGATATACGAATCGAGAGATGGTGGTGAATATAAATATTGTTTGTTCGCTAAGAAGACTTTTTCCCCATTCCGTGCTCGTTTTCTTTACAATTTAAAGTCGAGACTAGACGTTTTTAAAACAATGAGGTACCAATCGACGATTATCTCTGTTTGCACATGCAAGTGCACCCAAAGACAACCCCCAATTGGTGTAGGACTGTTCCTGGATATGGAAACAAAGATATTGGATTATGGGTTTAGGTGGCTGAAGTGAACTGGTTATTTAGGACTATGGAAAGACTATATAATTATAGCCCTTGTTTGACTAATGTTTTATATAAATTACACTGATAAAATGGCTGGGGGTGAATTGCACACTCAATAATGGGTCCCCGAAAAGGGTCGCTAGCATAGTGTTGTAACGACAAGGAGGCAACATGTCCTGACGTGCTTATGAGGAGTGGAGGCGTATTCCACGGCTATCAGGACAATCCCGGAAGTACGGTCAAGACCCCTACCAGCATCTTACTGGAATACTTCCTTCCTCCGAGCACGTTTGCTCTTGCAAATCTCATTATTATTATTTTAAGACTCTTGATTTTTACATCTCACTAAAATATCCAAAAATAACCAAACCAACTAGATTCTTAATTTAAAATATCGAACAAACAAAAGCAATTTGCCGCTTTATAAGCATAAAACTAACAAGTGCGGAACACAACAGCTCTTACAAAAACATTTTGCGCGAACAAAGTCACATAATAACACAGAAGCTATGAGGCGTGAACTATTGACATGAGAAAATGAGCAACTCCAAACTGACTTCGGCACGATGCCAAATTTTAATGACGACAGACGCCTCTCGCGGTCGGAAATTATTTGCAAATAAATGTTAGCCTTGACTCATTGCTTTGCAAACTTAATTTACCCTCCCACCTCTCTTACTGACAACCCTACATCTCAAACAGTCATAATCCTTAAAGAATAGGGCTCAAAATAATTCTGCTCTCACATTTTCTAGGGTTTTCAACGAAAATAAGTTCTTATATCTCGGCACCAACCTAAAAATCGATCAGATATTACGTACAGTACACCATTAAGTAAACGTAATAACAATGTATAGTACAGAATGAGCTTCGTTTGTCCTTAGAGACCTTTTCGTGTTTGTAAATGTCTGTATTTTAGCACAACGAGCTATAAAATGAATTTGATAAAAGTTTTCATACTGATAAACATAAGGGAGTAATTTATCATAAGCTAGCTGATCTGGTGAACTTCGTACCGCCTCTGAATAAATAAATGTAATCAGTCAATCCGTTCTCGAGATATCATCAAAAAAGCCGTTCCATACAAAATGTATGAAAAAATGCATTAACTTCTTTTTTTGTGAATTTTTTCCATGTTTTAATAGTTATTTCTCTATTCGGGGCGGAGACAAATCCAACAAAACAAAGATCATAAAAATAGGTCCAGCAGTTTTTTAATTATACATGGTGTAACTAACCCGAATTTGTTTTATTTATTAGATTACTGGAAGATATTACTGGTCCATGAAAGAGTTTATGAAAGGAAATCTGCCTTTGACACTAAAGCGAAAAATTATGGATCTGTGCATCCTGCCCATTCTGACCTATGGATATCCCATACTTGGTCTTTGACAAATATTCAAAAGTCCAAACTCAAGGTTTGCCAACGTGCAATGGAGCGCAGTATTCTAGGCGTCAAATTGACAAACCATATTCGCAACACCACACTGCGCTCCAATACACAGATTACTGACGTTGCTCAAAAAGCCGCTAAGCTGAAGTGGGACTGGGCTGGCCACGGCTGCCGTATGCCCAATAAGTTGTGGGCCAAATTAACCACCACGTGGAGCCCTGACACAGGTAGAAGGCGTCGCGGCAGACCCCAAAACAAACAACCAGTGGTCCAGTTTAGCCCTGAGAGACCTTTGCCCAGCAGTGGGATGATACAGGCTAATAGTAGCAGATTATGGCTTGACCACCTGAGTTTAAAGCAGCCTTTTAAATATAAATTCCTTTATAAAGCCAGTAAGCTCTGCAACTGCAACCTTTAAATTTGCCGTTTTTTAGTTGTCAAAGCTTTGTATTAGAAAATTCCAATATCAAGTAACCTTAGTACAAAATCATGTTTCTTCCTGCTTTTATATTTAGCTGGACTGTATTTTGGTACCTCAAAGAAACTTATCTACCACGACACAAAGCGACACAAAACAAACAACCCTATTTCCTATTCCATTGCGTGCTATGTGTAGGTACATCAAATTTGAGCGCCAACAAAACCGCAATGGATTGTAGATTTATCAAGAAAGTGGTGTATTGTTGGGTTCTAGTGGAATCTGTGAACGGATTCGGTGACTTGCGAAATAGGAACATACAATTTATTCGTTTACACTTACGTACGTGCAGCGATTTCATGATGGCGGCACACCCTGGTATTCCAACGTTATTAAAATTGATCGCTCAATGGAATTGTTAGAAGTCAATAAAGTAGAGTACATGAAGAAATATAGACGAAAGTATTGTGTGAATTTCGTTTTGATATCGTTTCGGTAGTTGGACAAAATGTTTTCATATCAAGCTGAGTCATTTCGAAGAATTGAATAGTAGAGGTTACAGAATGTTGACATGCTAATAAATTATAATATATCTATTGTTGTTCTTGACATAAGTTTTGTATATTGGCATTAGAATAATTATAATATTGACATTAGTATTGTAAATTGACATAATTATTATTATTTTTCATTTTATTTTGTGTTTAATTTTTTTTTTCTGTTTTTTGACATTGGTTTCTATTGCTATTTATTATTAATACATTTTTCAAAATGTGTCATATAATTATTTTTTTTTTGTTCATGCTTATTTTAATTTAATAAATGACTTATGACTTATGAATTTTGAAGACTGTAGCTGATAGGATCTCTTCTCCGATATGGAGATCCTTTATTAAGCGAGTAAGTAATTTGAATGTATTTTAATTTTATTTTAATTTTTCATCTTATTTTAGTTTTTCATTTTATTTTTAATTTTGTTGTAATTTTTCATTTTATTTGAATCTTTAATTTAATTTATTGTAATTTTTTAATCTCTAATTTAAATCTCTAATTTAATTTATTTTAATTTTGAATCGGACTGCATGGAATTATGGATCAATTTAGTTATCTGAAATAAATGAATTTTATTTATTATTTATTTATTTATGAGGTATTTTTTGTGTGGCATATGGAATGTTTTGTCTGTGCCTAGAGCTTTGTAGTAAACGTCTTCAGGTCACGTGCAAATTAAATGTACTTAATTACTTAGAACCGTTCTCTTTTGACCTTCTTGAAATTGTTGGTATTGTCTAAATTAATCTTACCCCGCGTTTACACCTACGAGTTGTTGGTCGCGAGTTAAAACCCAGACAGGCACTTTACTTAGAGTATATAATTTCATCATCACTGCTCTCAAAAAAGTGAAGGAAAACATCGTGAGGAAACTGGTATGTCCTAGAACCAAACATTCTAAGACATGTGATATCAACATAACTGTTCTGGGCCTTCGTGGTGGATTACGATTTACGACCCACTCCCTTCTCACAGAAAGGAGGCCTGTGTCCCAGCAGTGGGTACATTATTAATTTTTTGTACCTATATGTTTACACCAAGGTATAAAACATTATTCTACAAATTGTACAGACTACTCTGAAGCAACGGCAATACATGTATGATACGTGTTTAAGGCCGCGTCCTAACCCAAGCAATCGTCGCGTTTACATGTCACTTTTTGTTAGGAGAACCGGAACCGCCCCTCTTTGGGCGCGACCACGCGTTCCGTTCCGGTTCGTGAACACGACTATGGTGACTCCGCGACGCATTAGGACGCGGGGTCACACATGACATGTTTTTGATAAAAACTTGTCGAAAACAAGTAAACTTGTATAATGGGTATACACTGTATTTAGATTTCAATGACTAACAGGAAAGGAAAATATTCTGGACTTAATTGATTGCAAGTTTCACGACACTGGGGGGAGGAAATCACGACCGTGACCTATAGAAAAGCCTCGGGGAGGCCTATGCTAATGAGTAAAGTAATCTGGAGATTTCTGATGTCTAAACCTTTAATTTAAATCAATTGTTAAACTAGTTTTAAGATTGGTAATAAAGGCTATTTATTTGAAATTGAAATCACGACACTTTCTATCCGCACTTTTAGAACACTACCAATGCTTGTTTCTACTCCAATAGAAAAGAGTTCATTACCCAGAAGTTTTAACTATTTTTAGCCAACTAAGTACGGGGAAGCCAAAAAAAATAGTTTATTATCTGCTTTCAAGTAAAAAATATGGTTTACAATAAAAAATTATTTAATAATTACCTATATAAGCTAACAGATTTGAAATAATATTACGTGCATGTATATAAAACAAAATAAGGGTACAAAGAATCAAAGGGCATCAAAGAATTCACGCGCATTGCTGCTAGTGGGAAAAGTACCCAGAATGCTGGCAGCATTGCCACGTTGTATGCGATACTGATTATACGATGCTGAATATGCTGATTCTTTGGCCAAAAAATAGGTCAGCCCCTCTGGTCACAAGGAGAGTCGACCAACCGCTTATGTTGTATGTTTAAGTTTGCAGTCAAAACCTAAGCTAACTTAATATCTTGTAATAATTATAGGTATCAACGCCCACCCTCGCTATGATTACAGCTAACGATCAATAAGGTATAAAATATGTATTTTAAATACAGGAATAATTTGAAAAAAAAGAAAGGGTTATGTTTTTAGCAGTTTAGGGTATGTCTGTTCCACCATAGCGCCTGGACTGCTCATCCAATTTTGATGAATGAGGTGTCAATCAATTTGTTACCATGGTCCAGGACACACAGGGTCGTCAGCTCGTTGCTAAATAATAACAGCCGCAAGGGTCGATCGAAGGTCACACTACTCTTACCGTGGCCGGTTATCACATATCAAGACCTCTCCTTCCGTCTGAAAGCACATTAAGCTGTTGGTCCCGGCTGTCATTCGTGGATCTTTGACAGTGGTTACGGGTCGTCAGAAGCCCGAAAATCTGACAACCAGTCTTACCAAGGGGTTTCGTATTACTCAGTAACTGGGTTGTGGAGGTCAGTTAAACAGCCGCTCCATGTAAAATACTGGTATTCAGCTGCATCTGAATAGACTGGAAGCTGACCCCAACATAGTTGGGAAAAGACTAGGCAAATGATGGGATGGCAGTTGCATACTTCATTTGTTTTTAACCGTATGAATAGTACCTACGATATTTTTAGGCCAATCTAAACTTTATTGTGACCTCACAATAAAACTCAGATTGGCCTAATAGTAGGCCTTAAGCCAAAGCCTTGGATATTTTAAGTTGATATTTCAACATCTTCGGGCTTTCGAGAATTTTATCGTTCAGAAATCGGGTAAAAATAAAGTCGCACACACGTGTGACTGCAGAACTGAGCTGTCACATAAAAGTATAACTATCGAATACCACAATTTTGTTTGTGCAGTTTTTATAGGACTATAAAAAAGTGATCCCCTTTTTCTAAAGAATGAAAACTATTGGGTTATAGCAAAAATATTTATTCGTTTAAAAAAAAACTTTGGCTCCTGGTAAGTCGGTCATTCCAGTTTTAAGCAATTGTGACCGGTAAACTGTGCAACATAATGGTTAAAACCGCATAACCAAACTTTGTATTCAACGGGATATTTTGAGCACACGCAAACGATACCTATTAACGTTCTTAAACCAACAGTATAACTTTTAATAGGCAACACAAGACGAAATTAAAGCTCCAGCAATCAAAATTCCCCTTGATACTACACAAGCTACGCTGGAAGCCATACAAATGTATTTTATGAGCTCTCAAACGGCAACAGTCTTTTATTAGATGAGGCCTAGAGTGAATGTAGGTTTTTATTGATTTTGAATAAGAATTTCACCATACTTATTAATCAACTTTGAACAAAAAAAGTGTTTTGGACGGCAAAGTAAAACAATTACCAAAATCGTTACTGCTTTCTTGTCCTTCAACTGGAGAGAATAAACGGGACTATAAACATACGTTCACACCAAAGCACATAGTCGGTCGCCGACTCTGAGCGTCCAGTACAAAACGTATGAAAAAAAAATCGCCAAAAACGAACTACTATGTAAGGAGTTCTGCGCCTTGACACATAAAAAAAAAATCACTGTCGGCGGTCGATTGTGCGCTCGGTGTGTATGTGGCCTAAAGGAGTAGGTACCTATACAGAGTTATTGGAAAAACACCAACAATCTCTTAAGAGGTCATTGTACTCATCATTATGAACAACTTTTACTATGGGACCTGAAAACCTGAAATCGCGAAAAAAAAATTTGCTGTTCCCTACATGTATGTTCGTATAACTCGTCAAAATCTAGGGAACAGCTGATACTTTTTGACAGACAGACAACGAAGTGATCTTAGAAGGGTTCCGTTTTTCTTTTTGAGGTACGGAACCCTAGACACAATTACAGTAAAATTATTCTTGGTCAAATACCCTCTCCCTCCCTCACCCTCTACTGGATGGCTGTTTGGCTGAAAAGTTTCCAATAAGATACTGAAAACCGCTGCTAGACAAAGCCGACGGTAAACTGCTGTTAAAAATTCATGCTTACTTTGTCTGGCGCGGTGAACATAAACACTGGAGGAATTTTCCAGCTTATATAAAACTACCCGTATCTTTTTCTTGAGCGTAACGTGAATAAAGGATAGATAGAAGTTAAGTGTCTTAGCGTCTGTATCATAATACTATAGTTATCGATCCGTCTATTGAACTTCTGAAGTGAAAACTTCTTTAGGCGTATTTTGCGCTCTTTCTGAACAGTGAAGGCAACTTTCTTGCTCGCGTCGTCGGTGACGCTGAATGGCTCCAATTACTCGGTGCCGCTCAATCGCGTATTCTCGGCTCCAATCGGTCGGTGACGCTGAATCGGGTATACTCGGCTTCAATCGGTCGGTGTCTTCTATCGTGTCGTCATACGCACACAAAATCTTTTTTTTTTATGAATATTTTCTTATTAATTAGCATTGGAATACTAAGCTTTTGGCCTTAGTTTGTGTTGTCGTTAATTTGTGCTGTCTACTTGATTTTTGTTGAACAGTGAAAATATCAGGGCATAAACATATATAATTACAGTAAAGGTTCTCATTATTCTGTGCAAAATTTAGAAATGCTAAAAGCATTAATGATAGTCTAGAAATTTTTAGAGCTTTTTTTAAAAGAACATTTTGAATGTTAAAATGTTTCCTTTTAAGAGGCTTACAGGACCTAAACGCAAAAAACGCAAGTTTCAGAAACAATAAAAGTATATGATCGACTACAGTAAACAAAATCAAAAAAATATATGGTATTCTTCAGGATATATGCTAGTTAGATAGTGTGTTGAAAACATAATACAACTTATTTGGTACGATAGAAAAAAATCATGAAGATACCTCTAAAAACTTTCTTTATACAATAAAAACCATACTAATATACATAATCATTACGATTTTTTGTCAGATTATTCTATAAACAACATACTAAAACTGTAGTGTTTAAATTTTTTAGTCCAAACAATAGATATTTCATAAATAGATAATTGCTTCACATTTTGCAACAAATTACCAGCGTTGTGTCATCGCGCTTCTCTTTCTTTTCTATGCAGTCCGACAATGACCGCGCTTTAGGTCATGTAGTCCCTTAACTATTATAAGCAAATATTCAAATCGTTAGATATACACTTATCGTACTTATGCCGCGCAGAATGTGTCCATGCTAAGAAGAGTGAGCTCACACATAATTATATTCCCCGTGTATGTCGTTTCCATGGCGACTGCTATATCATGAGTGTCAGACGTATCCAAACGAAACAAAAACGTGACCATATTTTGACACGGTAGGGCGAATCTAGCAATTTCAATCTTTGACCAAAAGATGAACCATGCTACGATTCGTAACTAAATCTATCTATGTATACAACTTCATATTTTAACAAAATCACACACGTAACTACAAAACGTTTTCAAGTTATGACTGAGATTAGGTTACAAACTGCTCGTTTTACGAGTACAACCATACTTACACGATTTTTATTTTTGCCAATAAAATGTTTCAAATCAAATAGTTTCTATGCGTTCGTTCAACTGCTGTTTTTATGACCACTATGATTTACATGCAAAAATAAAACGCAAAGAACTTACGAACCTAAAACATGCTGTATAGTATTTGAAATAAGAAAAATAGGTACGCACAAAAAATCGTTTTTTAAATTTATTTTTTGTATTGCTGAATTGGCCTGCTCTTGACCCCGATCACAACTGATGGAGAGCAATGGACGAGGTCTATGATGGAACGAGCGTGTCCAGAAGATGCCTGTTCACTCTTGTAGATAGGTGAAATGTGGAAATAACACAGACGCTGGCAGAGAGTTCCACACTTTGGTTGTGTGCATAATAAATGCCTCGTTGTCTAGTGGTTGCAAGCATTACTGCTGCGCCTGAGATCCTGGGTTCTATTCCCACGCCTGGCAAAGTTTTATTGCGTTTTTCCATTAAATATTTCTCATTAAGAGCCCGGAATCTGGATTTGTGGCCTGTTGATGGCAATAAACTCGCCCCTATTACATGGGACTTAAATTTAACTGGCGAAATGTGATTGTACTATTAGGTGCTCCTATGCCTAACCTATCAGGGCGTGATGTTATTTTATCTTAAGTATCTTAAACATACCCCATATATAGGATGTGAATAAAAAAACGCGATCATTTATGGAACTAATTTTTATTTAATAACATACGAAAGATTTTAGAATCATGTACCTACTGAGTTCATCTTCTTAGCGTGTCAATAGCAGTCTAAATGGACTCGGCCCAAGATTCGGCTACTTGTTTGGCGCCATCATCAGCGTCCATCAGTTCCTGTAACGTGCAGCTGACAGGACACGATATTAAGTGTCCCATCGTTTGTGGAACAGCACCACATTTACACTCCAAGGCAGAGTCGTCTATGAATCTCCATCTAAATAGGTTTACCTTGTTTCGGCCAACCTGGGTCCGGAGTCTGTTTAAAGACTTCCAGGTTACCCAAGGTAACTCATGTCCAGGTGGGAGGTCTTCAGCGGGTGGAACGAATGGTTTGGGTATGGAAGCACCAGCTCGCCACAGGTGATCGTTTGCCAGTGAGCGGGTCGACACACTTCAAAAAACTGTTTCGGCTTTTTAGCCTTTATGGCACAAGGATGGTGGCGTGCAAAGGGTGTCGTGTGTCGGAGACCATTTCTGAATCCATGGTAACAGCGCTCTTAATCCCAAATCTGAATCATTTTGAAGAATGTTGCTAATCCATTGCTTCATATATTCGAAAAATGTGTCTGCTAACAACATAAATAACGCAATGAATGTTGTTGAACTGTCAAAATGAAACCCATCGCTACTGATAGTGTGTTGCGCAATTACCCCGCAGGTTGCGCGTCGATGTGCCTGCCTGCCACCCTATATTTATCTCGCAATCTCTTATTTTTTATTGCGATTCGATATTCATTTCAAGCACATTTTGAACCAAGTTCATCTGTTAATCACTACAATTATCACTTTCTGTAATTGTGAAAGGAATGAAAAGTTAATTTCCTTAATACAATTAGTTTCGTACATGTCATTCCGCTGTGAACTAATTGGCTTTCCGTCAAAGTGATATAAAATTTTAATATTTTTACTTTGAAAGAACGATATTTTATAATTTTTTGCTTTCCTCGAATCTTCGATTGATCCTACATTTTCCTACCGGTTTATTTGATTCTTTTAAACAGGTCGGTGCCGGTGGTATAAAGAGCATAAAAAACTGGGTGCTTTATTGTCCTGGGTTTGATCCCCAAGTCAGGCAAAATGCTATTGCTTTCTTCATTTAGGCATTTCCCACAAGCCTGCCGCCTGTTGCCTGGAGTCTTGAACGTTTACCTAGTGAATAGCAGACGTGCTCATTAGTCAGATTTTGTAAAAAAATAAACTATCAAATCTTATGTAAACTGGGCTAATCATTTAAATTGCGTCTAAACTCACTTCCTGGTTAGATATTTTCCTATTGACATGAATAGCCAAAAAGGATGAATCATTTAAATCTGTGAATAAGGAAGGGACCATTTTGGACCACAAATAAGATATTTACTAAATCGTTCGACCCTACTTATCTTCAGATTTACCTACCGTGAAGGTAATCAAATCGAGACGACTGAACCCTTTGCACACACAGTTTTTCTAATTTTATAAATCCTTTAAGGAAGAAAAATCCATTACCTTCATCTCAAGCCAAAGTGGACTTACTTAAGAGGTCCCAATTTTTTTGTCAGTAGTTGCATAAATAATTTGCCTCAAAAACTTTTACGTAACGTCCTACCACTATACAGGGTGGTCAAAAAGTCGTAGATCAAACGAAATAGGGAGATAAAGGAGGACATTTCCAACGCTTTTAAAGTGAGAAATAATTTTTGGTAACGCTTCAAAGTTTTTGGAACAAAATATTATTTGCTCTTGAAAGGTACCCAGAGCCGCAATAGAACTTTTGTAGTGCTGATACATTATCTAGTAATAATACTCGTACAACACAGTTTGTTTTATTATTGTTTTTTTTTTTTTAATTAGTCTAATCATTGTAAAAGAACTCAGTAGACAAATATATTCATAACTTTTAGGGCAATTGAATTATGGCCATGCTGTACAAAGAGTTTTTGTTGGAAATGACCTTCTTTATCACCCCATTTCGTTTGATCCACGACTTTTTGACCAACCTGTATATAATAACTAGATGACCGGGCGAACTTCGTACCACCTCATAATTTATTTTTCGTTAATTTTTCCCGTGTTTTAATCGTTATTCTGCTATTCGGGGCGGAGACAAATCCAATCAACAAAGACAATCAAAGATCATGAAAATCGCTCCAGCCGTGCTTGAGTTATAAATGGTGTACCTAACTAACCCGACATTGCAATTGTTTTATTTTTATTTTTTATAATATTATTTTAGATTATAAATGTACAATTTTGTATGTTTGTTACTAAATCACGCAAAAACGGCTGAATGGATTTAGATGAAAGTTGGTCCATAACCTCGATTAACTCAAAGAGAACTTATTTATTCCGGTAGTACTTACATGACATACTCGTAATTTCCCACCTCCTTGCGGGCGAAGCCGAATTATGGAGTTATCCCCGGGATCCCGATCGTAGTTTTTTTCTACCAATGTAAGTGTACGATTTCGGGAGCTTTATTTTCAAACTATGATGTTCAAATCGTTTTGAATAGGTAAGTGAAATCTTCAGGTAAAGCAAGCGTAAAAAACTGAAAATGAAAGCCTCAGGTGTACTTTTAGTATTACCTACAGAAACCAGACAGGCAGTGACGTTGAAGACTTTGTTTTAAACATAATAGTATAAGAGACAGCCTACGAGACAGCCGTAGGTACTTTTGGTAACTATCGCCAGGAAGGTTTATTCAGTATTTCTTGGGGAAAAAAAGGCCCTCTGGTGAGGATGGTGACGGTCTGCCCGCATGTCACTGGCCAAATGACTATGTATGAAAGTCAAAGTCAAATCATTTATTTCAATTAGGCACACTAAAGGCACTTTTGAACGTCAAAAATTATAATAAAACGAATTGATTCTAGTCGCCCATTCCAAAAGGTAGTTTTCGTATGGAGAAGAATGGGCAAGAAACTCCACCGTTACTGTTTTAAAATGTTTTACAAGTTTTGTATACATTAATTATATAATTATATGTGAAGACGATGCATCTAGAATAAAAATTAGTCTGCCAACAAAAGGTAAAAAGAATTAAAAATAAAGCAATGACAGATAAATCAATTATGACGTGTTATCGCCACTCATCATATCATTTGGTTTTAATAGGTTTAAATATTTTATTATTTAACTTTTTGATAGATTATTTTTAGTGAATGTGAGAAGGTTGTAGGCCTTGTAGAGTGTAGATTTGTAAACTATTTTCTATTTTATTAAGTACCTGGTACATGTTGACAAGCCTAAACTGTCCTCCGATACCCATTAACACTTTAATTTGAAAACATTGTAAAAGCCAATTATTTTTAAAAGAGTACCTAACCGTCGAGTTTCTTGCCGGCTCTTCTACATAGGAAACGACCATGTGGAACCGTGCGCCTAGCATCTGACGTTTCATATTGTGCCCATGTAGGTTTATGTGAAATAAAATATTTAGATTTTGCTCAAAGACGAGTTACGGTTACAAAAAATGAACTATAACTAAGAAAGCTGATACTAGTACGGCATAATATAATAAGGCAGATACCTATACGAAGAAAGTTGCTGCTGTACCAAAATAAGCCTAATTCCCTAAAAGAAGTCTGATATTGGCGCAATGCAGATAAGACCAACAACCATTAGTAAGTGAATATGGGCTGAATAAATATTCAGCCTTAAGTAATTCAGGATTTAGGCGAGACCTAATTTGTTAAGCTAATGAAACTGCATAAATGCTTAACAAGACCCAAGTAATGTGTCATTATTTCAAAAGTGTCAATAACAAAGGATTTTCTTGTCTGAATATAAAAGCGACATTTTATTTTCCACCAGAACATTTACTTCATTAAATCCTCGCTATAAAGGGCTGTATAATTTTTATTTTATGGCTACACTCGATCGTAAAAGTGAAATGAAGGCTTTTTGACCTTTCATTGCATTCCGACGGTCTCCGATTTAAACTCTTCTAAATTAAAAAAAGGGATTTTATTTGTTACCAATCTCGGAAACGGGTCGTCGAGATTTTGTAACTTATTTGGAAACGGTATCGAAATAATATGGGGTCAAATTGAATTAGCTGGCGAAACTCCACAAACGTGGTGGGTATCGATATCTAATAAGGATTAAATGAAAGAGAAAATATTTATTCATTCACTCAGACAGCTGGTAGTATGTATAGTGTCTGGTGTATGTATAGTTAAATATAGGAGTTTAGAATTATTATTTTTCATTTAATCGTCATTAGATATCGATACCCATTACATCTGTGAAGTTCCGCCAGATAATTTAATTTTAAATTGTATACAAAAACTACTACGGGGTCGGTTTCTAGTTATATTTGGCCGAATATCAATATTTTACCGTCTAATATGGGAATGACTTACCATCTCACCTCCACGTCCCGATTGCTGGACACTACTCATAAAATCTATAGTTTTAGACTTGATCGCATGACCTACTCTTGAATGAATGAATGAAATGTACCGATCCCAGCGTGGTTAAACCAGACTCGATTAATTGAATGAACCCCAAGATTCGCACTAGTTCCTGTAGCCACATGTTCAACGGCACCAACCGACGATTATCCCTGTAGTGTATACAGGGATAATCGTCGGTTGGTGCCGTATTTATACACTATGCAAGTGCACCCAAGGATAACCCCCGGTTGGTGTAGGACTATGACTGGACTATACTAAAGCTTTCTTATTATTATTACGAGTAGTTTCAAATTACAGAATAAATTACCCACCGTTGCAATGAGGATAGTATCTCCTGATATTATTGATTCATGGGTAACATCTTCTTAAACTTTATTGTTATATTTCTTACAAAATTCCAAGAAATGCTGTAATTGGAAATCAGTTTTGACAAAAAGAAGGAAAACAGTATCATAATGGCTTTGTTTTTCATCAATCAAGCTAAACCGTTCCTAAAAATGTAAATTGCTGTAGACGATAAATTGTTTATATTTCAATATCAAATGACCAACCGTGCATTATCTTTGTTGTGCAAGGAGAGAAAGAAAGCAATGGATTTTTAACTCTATTATGTTTTATACAGAGTTCATTCTTGCAGAAATGATTTGATTTCTTTTGATGAACAGTTGAACAATACTGGAAAGCCGTATGTATTTATAGATATCAGATTTACAAATCTTTTAATTTATTCTACAAGCGATTTACAATTCCAGTCGATATCGTACATATACAGTATTAATTTTAGTTCTTTCTGAGTTTATCTTAGATGTTCCAGACATCGGCAAAGGATAACATCGTGAGGAAACCTGGACTTATTGTTATTACTAGATGTGCCCGCGACTTCGTCCGCGTGGAATAGTGACTTTTCGGGCAGCACATTTTAAATTACACATACCGTCGTTTGGGTAGCTAAAAATTTACTTTACAGTAATGTTTCTCTGTATTACCTTAACAAATGTTCGCCGTGATTCTTTAAATTGACATAACTTTTTTATTTATGAACCGATTGACATGAAATAAACACTAAATGTTAAGTGAAGCTTACTACAATATATTAGTGAAAACCGCATCTAAATCGAATAAGCCGTTTCTGATATTAGCGTGCACAAACACACAGACAAACAGACAAACAGAAAAAAAAAAAAATTAATTACACTTTCGGGTTCGGCATCGATATAATAACAACCCCTGCTACTTTTTTTTTATATATTTCCATTGTACAGACACCACTTTTCTACAATTTTATTATATGTATAGATAAGTCTGAAATCCCCAACCCGTCTTGAGGAAGCGCGGTGATCAATACTCGTGCCTTCTTTTTACAATGTATAAGAAAAGACCTTTGCCTGCAAATGGGACAGTAATTAGGTATAGGCTGGTATTATTTTATACGTACGATCTAGTGTTATAAAATTGTATAGAATACTCTTTATTACGTACACCATATAAATAACAGACTTATAGACCGTGTTCTGGACGATATACATAAACTTCGACCAGATGTTCAGACCGTGGAAATAAGCATTTTTCATTATGGATACATTAATGAATTCTTATTTTTTTTTTTTAATTTTCATACGAACTAAATACCTAGACGTAAATCACCGGATATGCATGCCTCTTTACTCGAATTGGCAACGTCAATCGTATTTTCATTCATAAAGAGTTGGCGGGCTGAAACTTCTCAAAACGAAGTTAAGACCCTTTCTTACCGCATAGCTCAATTAATTTCATTAAATGAATTGTAACAAAGCCTTTTTAAGTACTACTTCCTTTGTTAGATTCTATTTGTAAAAGCTATAGAAGCGTTTGCCAAAGTTTATGGATAACGTGAAGATTATGGTGTATATTGTGAATATACGATTACAACACAATACAGGGTGGGAGGATACCGACGTGCAAACTGTATCCATAAATTGAGCACACGACATTAGACATAGACCACCTGGCATACCTAAACTAAATTCGTCGGTTATTAAAAAAAAATCTGTTGATTCTTAGAACAGCGCAAAACCTACGCGGTCAAATATAAGGAACAGCAATTTTTTTTATATATATCCGTCGAATAAATTCAGCTCAGGGGTGTTCAGAATCATATGTATATAAGGTGCTACAAAAATATCTGCCACAGCTTCAGTATTTTGTATATAGATTACAGTAGTGAAGAAATTTTGTACCCTAGAATAGTTAAATCAATTTGAGAAAACAAAGTAATTAAATAAACATTTATTCTATTCTGACGTGGTTCACAAACTACGCGCGATGTGTCGCTTCGTCACATTTTGCGAAATTAAATGACGGTGCGGCAACAGCTAATTACTATGGGACGGTTTCATGCAACTAAATCATTTCAAATTTATACGCACATTTTTTTGTATCAAAAAATTTATGACATAAGTTCAATAATGTATCTTTACTATTGTAATCTATATACAGAATACTTTCTCCCATTGAAGCCGTGGCAGATATTTTTATAGCACCTTATACAGGGTTATTGGAAAAACACCAAAATCCTCTTAAGAGGTCATTGTACTCATCATTATGAACAACTTTTACTATGGGACCAAACCTGAAATCGCGAAAAAAAAACTGCTTTTCCCTACATTTTGACGTATTATACGAACATAAATGTAGGGAACAGCTGATTTTATTTTTGCGATTTCAGGTTTGGTCCCATAGTAAAAGTTGTTCATAATGATGAGTACAATGGCCTCTTAAGAGGTTTTTGGTGTTTTTCCAATAACCCTGTATACCGAGTCCATGATGACAGACGTCCTGCCACTGTATATCACTCACTTATAGTGACTCAAAAGACCTTTGTAATTTGAACCCCTTTGTTTAGAAAACTCCAAGCAATAACTAAAGTCGATAAATCGACTCAACCATGTCGCACTCGACACTACAAAATGCACGATGCATTTCGTAAAGACACATCATTATCCTCGCATTTCAAAAACAAACAATCTTTTAAAGAGATACTGAGAAACAAGAGGGGAAAAGGTTAGAATAATGAGTTTATTTGTTATAGTGAGTAAGCCTTGCAGCTTGGTATTGGGGTATATACGGTTTCTGAGAATGCTTGCATTTGTAGCTCGCAACAGTCATACGTTACGCATTGTTGTGACTAACTTGAAAGGGATACATGGTTGCTCAGTTAGTACAACTTGCTGGATAAGTTTTTAAATTTGGCCAGTAAATCAACTTTGAAACAGAGCATTACTCACATAATATGTATTATTAGCGATGTTCTTCCTTCACCGATTTCAGTACTGTTCAAGATAAATTAATAAAATATTATAGTTGTACATCAATTGAAAAAGTCATTTGGTACTTAGGTAATAAGTAATACGGGCTGGTACCCGCAACTCTACGTTTTGACGTAGAGTGCCCGTCTCCCCGGATATGAACCCACAACCTCGATAAGTCTGAAATCGCCAACCCGTCTTGAGCAAGCGAAGTGATCAGTGCTTGTGCTTTATTACCCGACTATGGCGAAGCAAAAAGGAGGGTTATGATTTTGACCGGTATGTATGTATGTATGCACGTATGTTCATCTGTTCCCTCATAACTTCTAAACTGTTTGTCATAATTGGTCAAGTGAGGTATCGTTGGAACTTTGGAAGCGTCTTGATTGTCCGATGGTTGTAGGCTATGTGACGTCACATTAAATTGGATATGGCGCCCTCAGCGGACATAAAGTCATGATCTAAAAAAAAAATTGTTTAATCATGCCGTGTTGGTTATCATATGAAAGGGCTTAATTAGCACATTTCAAAAATAAAAATATTACTGAAATAAGCCCCAAAATAATTAAATAAAAAATAAGTAGGGAAAGGATTTTATGAAATAAAGCACAGAAAGACAAGTTAGATATTTATTTCAATTTAGGCTTGTCAGAAATTAATCAGAAAGCTAGTTGTCCGTTCCAAATCTAGGTTATCATGAAGAAGGACAACAAACTCCATGGAAACGGTATTAAAGTATTCTACCAACACATTTCTTATATTGCCAAAAGTTATCGTTATTTTAAAAACAATTAATTATGTCTCTCGGACAATGGTCCAAGAGAACTCAGAATAATAGCAACATAATAACAATAGCTAGGGATATTCTATTATACGCTTTAAAACAATAATCATCATCAAGACAATAATATCAATTAACTTACATGACATCTGGTCGATCTATTCCACACAATAACGTCACTTAGTACTTCCTAGTCAATTGACTGTAGGCCGGAGCTCCGTTCTGGTCGATGTCTCGAACTAGAATGATCCCCGCCACTGGGAGCTCCCCCTTTTATAGTCGTGAACAAACAACTTTGACGTTTCCATCTACCGTCATCCAAAATATCAACGACATAAAAGGTGGATATCCGTTTGGAATATTTTCTATGTTTTGCTACACTATTCCTTAATATTTAGGTTATGCAAGACATTACTATTTTATCAAGTTTTAACAGTAAAATTATAACAATAACAATACCTATAATTAGGATGATCTATTACATGCTACCATAGCTTATAATATGTTAGTACAGCGGCATGCGACCACGGGAAAGTATTTTTCATTTCTCATACTCGGAAAGTAGTGTTTGTTTGATCCGAATAGCGGGTGGAAGACGCTGCTTCCCACCACAGGGCGGGAAAGACTCATAGTAATTACTTCCCTCTTTAGGGTGGGAATGAATTTTAAAAATAGAACTGTAGTCAGCTACGAAATGTTTTACATACATTAAGAAAAATAGAAAAATGCTGCAGTCTTGTGAGTGTATAAACAGCCAGTGTGAATAAAAAGAAAAACCTATCAAGCGGGACGGCCCGCGGCGGTGACACACCGCGTGTTCCATATTTAAAATAAGTAGTACACAAATTGTTCTAACATCTCAATTAATTTTACATAGGTACCTACTATTCATGTTATTATTATCAGTAAATATTTTAGAAAAACCACTATTTTTTACTTTCCTTATATTCGAAATGAAAAGTAGAGTGTTTAACACGGGTGAAAGTCATCAATTCCTACTCGGACTATAGCCGCCCTCGCTGCGCTCGGGCGTCTAAATACCTCGTATGGGAATAGATTCCTTTCGAACCTCGTATAACAATCTACTATTCTTGTTTCATCCTTTTCAGTAGTCGGGTTTTAGTTTTTAAACGTATTTTTTTGGGAATATACTTTTGACTTGCAGTGGGACAATAATATGCTGATATTAACCCTTACTAATATAGCTCCATGGGTGATGGACCTCGTCCCGAGAACTGTCACCACGCCTATATCTATCACCCAGCAGCTCTGTTGTGTTCCGGTTGTAAAGAAACCGTGCCATGTCAGGACGCCAGCATATCAAGTTACCCGAAACTGTCAAATTTTCCCAATCAACTTTGAACCTTATAATTTAGCGATAAAGTTGAAAATCTATTAAAGATTGACAGATTGTAGTAGCTTGATGTGCTGGCGTCTGTACAACGGGCCTAGGATAGATCAAAATTAGTAGATAAGTTTGGGTAGTCGCCACTTTTCAGACTATTATCATTATAACAATACCTACAAGTTTCTGCCCGCGGCGCCGCCCGCGTGGGTGTCGGATATTATCCCAGGGAGCGGCTACCTGGACAAAAAGTAACCTCTGTCCTTCGCCAAATTTTAGCGAAGTCCGTTCAGTGTTTAAGGCGTAAAAAGGTACCATAAAGTACTATTTCGAATTTATAATATTATTATTAAATATGAATAAAATTGTCGAAGAAATCGATTTCAATAGGTAGGTACTAACAATAACAAAACATTGAAAACCAAGCAATGCGGAAAACATAGTCATCAAAAGGAAAAAAATATGAGTGTTTGACTTGTAAAAGTATTATTTGATATTTATCCTTATTCATTACCCTCAGAACTTCTTTTATTGGGGCGTAATAGCAATTTGTGTGAAGAGTAAATATTTTTTGGTTGGTAGCAATGCCCTTTTCATTCATACTGAAGCCCTTTCAAGATTTTTTTTTTTGAAACATTTATAGATGTTTTAAGTACATGGTACAAGTAGCAATAATCTAGGTATGCGTAATGCTCTAAATTTCTTGAAGGTCAAAAGGACAAAGGAAAGGTACCCCATTGACACCTGAAGGCCAATTCTTGTACAGACGCCAGCACATCAAGCTACCTGAAACTAAAATTTTCCCAATCAACTTTGAACCGTATGCTTCACACGACAGATTGTAGTAGCTTGATGTGCTGGCGCGTCTGCACATAAAAAAAAAACTTTAAAATTCAAGTCGCAATATCATCTCAGCGAAAATAAATGTCAAGATCTTTTCAAAAGTGTTGGTAAATTACAAGATTTTTTTTTGATAGATTGAGACAGATTAAAATTTGTACGTTCTCCAGAATACGGGAATTGCCCCTTTGATTTCTACTAATAATAAAGCTGAAGAGTTATATTAAAAGTTCGCATTGCTGCACAACCCCACCCTATTTCAAGTTAAACAAATTAATATCAACTTTATTTCAATGATTTTTAAGTTGATTTCAGAGTGACTAGCACTATTGAAGCTATAAAAATGTTTGAAGTTGTAGCGTAAACTGAACTTTATTGTGTAGGAATTAAAGTTATTTGTCTATTAATTCATGTTTGTTTACATTTTTGGCAAATAAATCGCGATCGCAGGATAGTCTGTGGAACGCGCTAATCTCTGAAACTACAGGTCGGATTTGAAATATTATGTTTACATTTAATAGCCCAATTCTTGAGGATGGCTATAGGCTATTCAACATCACGCTATGACCCTTAGGAGCCAAGCAAAAAAAAAAAGTCAGAAAGCTCGCTAAGCGAAAACGAACTGACAGCGGCTGGTGATGCGATGCGATGGGGTGGGTCAGGGGAACAAGAAATAGTTAGTTAAAAAAATGTTATTGGGTTTTCTAATCTGGAAATTCTTAGTAGCAGCCCGAAATTTGGATTTGTGTCCCACTTCTATAGGTGCAACTCTGCCTACCCTAAGGGAACGAAAGAAAGAATAAAGTTGGACACAGTTCGTGAAACACAAAATTAACAAAATAAAAATAATGTTCCGAACAACAATAGTGTGTGCCTCACGGATGCGCCAAAAAGGCATTTCAGCAATAATGCCAGGCAGAATGCTGTCTGACGCTGGTTTTCTTAGGGGAATTTAAGGATGGTATGTTATATTATTTTGATTTCTGGCCACCCCAACCGTGTGTAGTCTTATCCCTGTGCACAGACGCCAGCACATCAAGCTATCCGAAACTGTCAAATTTTCCCAATCAACTTTGAACCTTATGCTTTAGCGTTAAAGTTGAAAATCGATTAAAGAAATTTGACAGACTGTAATAGCCTGATGTGCTGGCGTCTGTACATTTACTATAAAGGACAAGCCCGGGCATGAATTTAAACTATTCTGAACAACGACACGATGAGCATTTTATTAAGATGAGTCGTGAGCCGGAGTTTCGAAACTATCCCCCGGTCGAACTATGAGCTGTGGCAAAAATGTGCTTTTATTACATTTCAACACGGGTTATGGGTTACAGGTGACTAATTTACTGTAGGTACCCTTGATAATTATTTACCTAATAATATTATTATATCTATATATATAAAAGAAAGTCGTGTTAGTTACACCACTTATAACTCAAGAACGGCAGAACAGATTTGGGTGAAAATTGGTAGGGAGGTAGCTTAGAGCCAGGAGACGGACATAAGATACTAAAAAAAATCAGAAGAAAAAAAAAAAAAAAAAAAGAATCAGACTTGGAATAACAAAACGCAAATGACAGGGCTAGGAGTAGGCTCGGGGTAGGGCAGGAGTAGGGGTAGAGTAGGAGTAGGGGTAGGGTAGGAGTAGGGTAGGGGTACGGTAGGAGTAGGGTAGGGGTAGGGGTACAGTAGGAGTAGGGAAGGCTTAGGGTAGGAGTAGGGTAGGGGTACGGTAGGAGTAGGGTAGGGGTAGGGGTACAGTAGGATTAGGGAAGGGTTAGGGTAGGAGTAGGGTAGGGGTACGGTAGGAGTAGGGAAGGGGTAGGGTAGGAGTAGGGTAGGGGTACGGTAGGAGTAGGGTAGGGGTAGGGGTACAGTAGGAGTAGGGAAGGGTTAGGGTAGGAGTAGGGTAGGGGTACGGTAGGAGTAGGGAAGGGGTAGGGTAGGAGTAGGGTAGGGGTACGGTAGGAGTAGGGTAGGGGTAGGGGTACAGTAGGAGTAGGGAAGGGTTAGGGTAGGAGTAGGGTAGGGGTACGGTAGGAGTAGGGAAGGGGTAGGGTAGGAGTAGGGTAGGGGTACGGTAGGAGTAGGGTAGGGGTAGGGGTACAGTAGGAGTAGGGAAGGGTTAGGGTAGGAGTAGGGTAGGGGTACGGTAGGAGTAGGCTAGGAGTAGGGTAGGAGTAGGGTAGGAGTAAGGGGTAGGGAAGGGATAGGAGTAAGGTAGGAGAAGGGCAGGGGTAGGATTGGTAGGAGTAGGGTAGGGGGTATTAGTAGGACACCACGCGAACGAAGTCGCGCCGGGCAGCTAGTCTATATATATAAAAGAAAGTCGTGTTAGTTACACCACTTATAACTCAAGAACGGCAGAACAGATTTGGGTGAAAATTGGTAGGGAGGTAGCTTAGAGCCAGGAGACGGACATAAGATACTAAAAAAAATCAGAAAAAAAAAAAAAAAAAAAAAAAAAAAGAATCAGACTTGGAATAACAAAACGCAAATGACAGGGCTAGGAGTAGGCTCGGGGTAGGGCAGGAGTAGGGTAGGAGTAAGGGTAGAGTAGGAGTAGGGGTAGGGTAGGAGTAGGGTAGGGGTACGGTAGGAGTAGGGTAGGGGTAGGGGTACAGTAGGAGTAGGGAAGGGTTAGGGTAGGAGTAGGGTAGGGGTACGGTAGGAGTAGGGAAGGGGTAGGGTAGGAGTAGGGTAGGGGTACGGTAGGAGTAGGGTAGGGGTAGGGGTACAGTAGGAGTAGGGAAGGGTTAGGGTAGGAGTAGGGTAGGGGTGAAGTTGTCCCTGCACGGGAACAGGGACTGAACCACCCCATCCAGAAATGAGGGCTCCAGGGTCTCGGCAACCGGTGGACCAAAGGGGCGCAATTTGTTGCGCGCTGCCTTATATGGTCGCCCGTAGGGGTCGTTGTCGAGACCCTCCAGCAGCTCGGCTCTCGCCGAGTCTCTGGCGGTGGCGATGGCCCGATCGAGGACCATTTTTGCCTCCATGTATACCTCATAGAGGTGGTCCTCGTCGGCCCGGTTCCGTCGACGCCGCCGCCGGCTCCGCGTATAGGCCCTCCTTGTCTCCACACACGCTGCTCGAAGCCCCGCCAGCTCCACCGACCACCAGTAAACGGCGCGTTTAGGTAGCGGTCGGCGAGACCGAGGCATGCTAGAGTTGCATACCTCGGTCAGAGACTCCCTCAGTTGCCCCGCCACGGTGTCCACATCCAGGCCGGCGGCTGGCGGCGAAAGCCAGTCTTGGATGAACGCCGCCTCCCCCGCTGCCTCTCTGTCCAGGCGGGTTAGAGCCCACCGTGGGAACGGTGGTCGCCCCGAGAGGGGCCGCATCTCTTCGGGGCCACTGGTGGAGATGTCGAACCGCACGTAGCGGTGGTCCGACATGGTCTCCACCAGGTCCACCCGCCAGTTCAACACCCGCGCGGCTAACGCAGGGGTGGCAAAAGTGACGTCCACTATTGAGCCACCCCGTCGCCGCACGCATGTCTGCACGCTTCCTCTGTTCAAGAGGGAGAGTCCAGAGGAGGCCGCCCACATCTCTACCGCTCGCCCGCGTGCGTCGGTGGCCGGGTTGCCCCAGGTCACCGACTTGGCATTCAGGTCTCCCAGTACGGAGATCTGACGCGGCGCCGCCCTGTCGACCACGGCGGCCAGGACTCCGAGATAGTTCTCAAAGTCCTGAAGAGGGCGGTTTGGGGAGAAATATACGCCCACGAGGGCTAAGTCTCCCCACGCGGCGGCCACGTATCCCGGTCCCCTCTCTAATAGCGAGAGGGGAGGGGAGTCTGTGGAAGGCCGCGCCGCTAGTGCCACCAAAAAAAATAATAGTCTCATCTCGAGATTGGAACCCAGACTTTCACGTTTGCTAAACCATTAGGTTACGTTACCAGCTATCTATACTTCGTTACCAGCTATCTATACTTCGTTACCAGCTATCTATACCGCAGGGGGTAGCTCCGCTATACGAGGAAGTAGAGGAGGCCCCTCCTGTCACGGAGTCGGAACTTGGCGCGGCGATTTTCCATATCCGCGCCAAGAAGACGGCTCCAGGCCCGGACGGTGTTCCCGCAAGAGTGGTGGCGATCGCTGCCACTCAAATGGAGGAGAGGTTTCGGAACCTCTTCAGCGCATGCTTTGCATCTAGGAGGTTCCCGAAACCGTGGAAGGAGGGGCAGTTGTGCCTCCTTCGCAAGGAGGGCCGCCCAGCAGACTCCCCCTCGGCATACCGGCCCATCGTTCTGCTCGATGAGGTCGGTAAAATGTTCGAGGGGATAATCGCTGCTCGCCTAAAGGGCCATCTGCGGGATATCGGGCCGGACTTGTCGGACGCTCAGTTCGGTTTTCGGGCTGAGCGTTCCACGGTGGACGCGCTGGCCTGCCTTAAGGGTCAGGTGAAGGAGGCGATGGAAGCGGGGGACGGATTGTTGGCTGTGTCATTCGACATAGCCAATGCCTTCAACTCCGTTCCCCACTCCACCATCCTAGAGGCGCTACGATTTCACGGAGTGCCTCGATACATGCGCAGTCTGCTGGCCAGCTACCTGGAGGATCGGGCGATCCTCCTGGTAAATAGGACTGGCCAAGTCCGGCGGTACGCCGTCGAAGCCGGCGTTCCACAGGGGTCAGTCTTAGGACCTCTCCTCTGGAACATCGGCTATGATTGGCTCCTGCGGGGCACTCTCCTCCGAGGCACGAGTGTCGTGTGCTACGCGGATGACACTCTCCTCACCGCCCGAGGGGAGAATTTCAGGGAGGCGGCCAATTTGGCCTCGGCGGGCGGATCCTTGGTCGCGGGGAGGATCCGCCACCTAGGTTTGACGGTGGCGCTGCACAAAACCGAAGCCGTGTTCTTCTACGGACCTAGGCAGCGTCGCCCCCCACCTGACGCCCACATCTTCGTGGAGGGCGTCAGAATTGAGGTCAAGGCCCAGATGAAATACCTGGGCCTTGTAATTGACAGCAGGTGGCGCTTCGGTCCGCATTTTAGCGGGCTGTCGTCGCGCCTGCTGAAGACCGCGGGCGCGCTGTCGTGGCTGCTTCCCAACTTGGGGGGGCCCAGCGCACGATGCCGGCAACTTTACGCCGGCATCTTGAAGAGTATGGCTCTCTACGGAGCCCCTATCTGGGAGGACTCCCTCCAAAGGAGGGAGAACGCCGCTGCATTGCGGGCACCCCAAAGGGCCATAGCCCAGCGGGTGGCGCGGGCCTACCGTACGGTGGGCTTCGCAGCAGCATGTGCTCTGGCCGGCACCCCTCCTTGGGAACTCGAGGCGTGGGTGCTCGCCAGAGTATATGAATGGACGGCGGGGCGGAGGGAGAGAGGAGAACGCCCAACCCAGGAAGAGCGGGAGGCCGTCCGGCAGGAGGCGAGGGACGCCATCGTCGTCCATTGGACGGGGGACCTCGCCACCGCAGCCTTCGGCCGCCGAACCCTCGACGCGATTGGGCCAGTCCTGCGAGACTGGCTCGAGCGGTCGCATGGATTCCTCTCCTTCCGTCTGGTGCAGGTGCTGTCCGGACACGGTTGTTTCGGATCGTACCTGCACCGAATAGGACGGGAGGAGACGCCGTCGTGCCACGACTGTGGCGCGGCGGAGGACGCGGCGCAGCACACGCTCGAGGTGTGCCCGTCGTGGTCCGAGCCGCGCCGCAGTCTCATCGCGGTGATCGGACCGGACCTATCACTCCCCGGTTTGGTTAACGCCATGCTGAGGGATGAGAGGTCCTGGGCGGCAGTCGCCTCCTTCTGCGAACATGTCATGTCCCAGAAGGAGGCGGCGGAGCGTGCGCGGGAGGAAGATCCTCACGCGGCGCTGCTCCGAAGGCGGAGGAGGGGTCGAAGAAGACGTCAGTTTGACAGTCATCTCCGACTCCTCCCAGATGGAGGCCAGCAGGCAACGGGTGCGGGGGCACCCTTACCTGTATTGCACAGGCCTCCACCAGTGTCGGACGGGAATGGCCAGGTGTCCCCGGCCATTCCCGTAGCCCCCCAATATGGGGGGCATGCGGGGCCCGCCAGCTAGGCGGGCATGCGCCGGGAGGGTTGTGGAAGTAAAGGCTGAGCCGGTTTCCCATGGCCCTCCCATCACGGCGATGTGGGTACACCGCTGAGGAGTAGGGTAGGGGTACGGTAGGAGTAGGTTAGGAGTAGGGTAGGAGTAAGGGGTAGGGAAGGGGTAGGTGTAAGGTAGGAGAAGGGCAGGGGTAGGATTGGTAGGAGTAGAGTAGGGGGTATTAGTAGGACACCACGCGAACGAAGTCGCGCCGGGCAGCTAGTAATATTATAAATGCGAAAGTTAGTTTGTTTGTTACCTTTTCACGCCTAAACCACTGAACTGATCATCCTGAAATTTTGCATTATACGTTGTCAGGTATACAGAAACGGACATAGGTACCTTTCATCCCGAAAAAAGTGCTGTTCCCGAGGAAAACAACAATAACGTTATTATGATAATAGATGGCGCCACGTGTCTATTGAACTTTGTCACATTATTTAATTCTGGGGCGGGTCGAAGTTCGCCGGGTCAGCTAGTATTAATTAAAAGCATTTCATAGTAGACCAGATAGCAATTTTTGTTAAAGACCTACGGTCACCTGAAAGAGAGAACATCTGTACAGCATAATCAGAGTGTAATGTTCCCACTGCTGGCATACAGGCCTCCTAGCTTTCTTCGAGAGGGAGTGGGCCGTAATACACCACGCGGGCCCAGTGCGGGTTGGTAGATGTCACAATGTCTACGAATTTTTGGTTCTAGGACATGCCGATTTCCTCACGATGGTTTCCTTCACCGTTTTGAGAGCAGTGGTAATGAAATAATTTACAATATTCTCTTCCTCTCTTCTAGCTACAATTTATTATTATCACGTTACGGGTTATGGGTAGTCAGAAGCCCAAAAAGACAATCTGACAATCAGTCTTAGTTTACAAAGCTGTATATTGTTACTCAGTAACAGCTGGGTTGTCGGGGTCAGACAGGCAGTCGCTCCATGTAAAATATTCTTTTCAGCTGCATCTAGTTAGACTGGAAACCGACCCCAACATAGGAAAGGCTACGCAGATTTATTGAGTTAGTAGCACTTACATTGCCATAAAAAAAATACAACCATCTCTAGGTACTTAATTCCTATCTTACCTACCATAGAAATGTAATATATCTATGTTACCTACCTTAGTGTAAGTCCTTGCTAGGTACCTCAAATCCGCAGACGTACCGCAAAGTACGGCGATAACCGTCTCTACCGCGTGTTCCGGTCTGGCCCGGATTTGTATCAGACTCACCGATCAAATGGATAGCGGCTATTACGCAAACCTCCACACATTTGCACCTTAAATAATTTGCCCCTTCACCAATTTGAAGATATCCGTAGGTATGCTTAGGCATGTTGCAGATTAACACATTATTAGTTCGCTTCATCATCAGCATACAGTAGTCCATTACGGGGCATAGCATAATAGCATAATATAGATTGGTACTTATATACTGATTGCTGAATTTAAAAATGACATTACATCACCATAGTATTATATACCTTTTTTATTCGATTACCTACCTTACTTAAATGAAGATGGAGACATGAGATAAAGTAGTAGTACTTTAGAGATTATGATCTGCATGGTCTGTGGCATGCAAATTTTTCGAGATAAGATTAGATAATGGCATAAAATATTGAGATAATAGCCAATACGAATTTAGAAGGCAGAAAAAAAGAAATAGGGGTGAATTTAGCTAACAAGCGCAGGAAATGTAAAATTATTTATTTTTACCCGACTACGGCGAAGCAAAAAGAGGGTTATGATTTTGACCGCTATGTATGTATGTTCATCTGTTCCTTCATAATTTCTAAACTGATTGTCACAATTGGACAAATGAGGTATCGTTGGAAGCGTCTTGATCGTCCGCTGGTAATAATAGCTATGTGACGTAACATTAAAGAAATGAACTAAAACACAAATGTTTTTTAATCATGCCGTCTTGGGTATCAAATGAAAGGGCTTAAGTAGCACATTTAAAAAATATAAATATTACTGAAATAAGCCCCAAAATAAATAAGTAAAAAATAAGTTTAAAAGCTAAAACCCGACTACTGAAAAGGATGAAACAAGGAAGTACCTTCCCGTGGTAGATTATAATAATGTTAGTACAGCGACATGCGACCACGGGAAGGTACTTTCTTGTT
Organism: Hydraecia micacea; assembly: GCA_914767645.1. NCBI lineage: Eukaryota > Metazoa > Arthropoda > Insecta > Lepidoptera > Noctuidae > Hydraecia > Hydraecia micacea. Next base: position 12,338,386 of record OU611780.1, read on the forward strand.
TCATCCTTTTCAGTAGTCGGGTTTCAGTTTTTATTAAATAATTATGAGTTCAATTGTAAACAAGTCTTTTATTGATCCGACCCGGTAGTATAGAGACTAGGAGGAGTCCTTATAGTACCTGTATTGGACCAAGAATGCTTTGTTGTGAAGCAAAGTAGTTAGCCAAAGAATAGCTTGGCTGAGGTTTTATCTGGATTCGCTGGATTCATGGAATTTTTGGAACGAAATTCACTATCGCACGTTCTACTCTTTGACGAATGAGAGCTGGACCAAAAAAGTGTAAAAATGTTATGGTTTCCGTGTTCAACGACACCTTTTTTAGTTTAATACACACGCATCACAAAAAAGATTTTGCCACAATAAAATATTACACATTAAAATAATATATTTATTCTTATTCAGAATTGCCCTTTGTAGAAAGAAAAAAGTTAACTTGCTTTCTATTCTCAAGTTTCGTTTTGGCTGTTAGCTGGCGATTTATTAGAGCCGATCGCCTTTCAGACTCCGATGCCCATAAATCTAGATTTTGTCCGGATCGATCTGAAAAAAAGAAAAGCTGTAATTATTCATTGTAGGTGTAATAGAATCTTAATGTAGTTTACTGTGCAAGTGAAGAAATAAATGTTTACAAAAGAAAAATAATACATTTTGCCCGTGTACTGTTTATTAATGAAGACAAAGTAGCACTTACATCAAGAACAATACGAGTAGTTTCATGGAATAATTTAAAAGTTTCTTCACCACTACAAAATAACTACGCACGATAAATTTTAATGTAGTTTGAAAAGAATCTACCCTACCTAGCAGTTTTCTTGGTTAAGTGGATACTTATATTAATAATAATAATCATTTTATTATCAGGCAACTAAGGCCCATAGATATTATACATAAAATAATCTTATACAATAATAAACTCATACATTACTTAAAACTATGACTATACACCTAACGTTGTCGGCGTCGTGTTTCGCTGCGTGGTGTCGCGTAACCGTCGATATACAGCACCTTTCGGCCAAAAGTCCTCTTTCAGGCAGGTCTGTAGATGTTGGGTTGTAACACGTACCACGAATGACATAAAGTTGATATTGTGGCGCAATTTGGATACACCGACTGCATCTAGTAGTCATTCCGACCGAATTTTGGCCATGGCCACAGAATATACAATAGATACTATAATAATACTAGAATATTATAATAGCCAATTTCAACGGAGACTAGCCTTCTACGCGGGAGATATTATAGTGCACAAGTGTGCGCGCAGACATAGGTGTACTCCCTCTTCCCTCACTCTCATAGTCCGATGGGACGGCAATCCGACACAACCGGAGAGAGATCAGGCGTAGGACCAAAGGCTGCCCCGTTGGTCTCATGTGATCGTCCTGGGTTCGATACCCAGGTTGGGCAAAGTGTTATTGGGTTTTTCAATTAGGAATTACTCAGTAGCAGCCCGGAGTTTGGAAGTTGGTGCTGAGATAACCCCGTGCTCCGGAAAACACGCTACGAACTGCATTCACATGACAGTTCAAAAAAGTAACACATGCCTGTTACACGGGAAAGATTTAATTCATTAATTTCAAAACTACTTAACCTTTTCATTCGGTGAGTTTACCTGTAGCGATAGTCCCAAAATGACGTCCTTCCATTGTGTCCACCCTAACAATATAAGTTCGACAAGGCGACGGAAACTGTTAGTGCCTCTGCTCTGCCTCTTCTTGGAACCCAACAGTTACTTATTGCTTTTACTTCAGGTATTTATGTGTCGGTCTTGGTTTTCTATGGCGAGGTGGTGCTTTATAGGTTAAGTCTTTGATCCTAGGCGTTTCCCGGTATATTCTCGAAGTTTGCTTGATCAAAGAGCGAGCTGTTCGATTATTATAGTTTGAGTTTAATTGTTGCAAGTTTTAGGTTGTTAGTAGGTTAGTGATATTTAATTTACATGCCCCCTAACTAATAAACGTATTACATCAGATGAATAGTTACATATATATATGAACAGTACATCTGAAATAAAGATAAATCCCCTTACTAATAAACGTTGTGCAGCGTGTGTATAGTTACACAACGCTTTGTCTTCTTGTTTCAAAAGTCAAATTACTGACGACTGAAAGAGATAAATCGGTGTGTAACTATTCATCAGATATAATACGTTTATTAGTAAATCCCTTTTTCTGGCATTTCAATGTAAAAGCGAACGAAGGGTACTCAGAACTTAGAGTTATCTTTAGTTAATTACATGAGTTCATGGAATTCAAACCTTTGAACCATTCTTTTAAGGCGCAGTAAGAAGCAAATTTTTAGGTAACTGATAATAACGCATCGCGGCAATAAATATGATTCATTTGATGTTAGTTGAATTGAATGACCACCAAAATAAAAGTAATTTTACAGTTTTAATTAAGTTAAAAAATAAATGCAAGGCTCAGTGGATTATTTTTAGATATTTCTTTAGTTGATTGAATTTTCTTTATTATCATTACTTACAAAAAATATGATAGCTTACGCTCAAATTTATGAGAAATATTTCTCAAGATTTTTCAAAAAATATTTTTCCTACCACTGTTTTACGATTGTTTTATCATCATAATATTTTATTTTTATGAAATATTTTTAATAAGTCTTTTCTTTGAACATTTGAGAATACACGCCATTTTTCTGGCCAATACGCTTATTAGTGCGAAAACTTAACGTTTTACGGTATCCTACGTTTGCGCAGCGCCTTAAAGATTTAACTATTAAATAATTATGCTCGATGGAAACTGTTCGCTTGAATTTATTTCCAACCTTTTCTTTCATAGAATAAATTAAGTTTTCTTTTTCAACAAAAAAAAAACAAGACTGTATTTACTTTAACACTTTCCTTAATGAAAGAAAAATAAGTATTTCGTTCAAGTTTCATTTTAACTTTCTTTATTAATTATTAATTATTTCGTTTTCTTTTTAAAGTAGATACTTTATATTTTAATAAATAGCTTTATACACGTAGGGTTTATTTTTATTAATCTATTTAAAAATGTAATTAGGTTTTGTTCGAAAAGTTTATAAAAAAATAAGTATAATTTTTGAAGGTTATTTTATACTAACAGCGCCCTGCGGTTTCACCTGCATAAGTTTTGATCCCGTGGGAATATCGGGATAAAAACTATTTTATGTCCTTTCTTGGGACTCAAACTATCTCTATACAAAATTTTATCTAAATCGGTTCAGTTGGTTTAGGCGTGAAAAGGTAACATACAGACAGACAGAGTTACTTTCGAATTTATAATATTATATAAAGTTTAAAGTAGGTAAGATTTCTTTCTAAGTAAATACTAAATAAAGCTTAGATTTTTCCCTTTTTATGATTCATGTTACAGTGCGGCTGACGACTGTTTTCTTGACTCCTGTCAGTTTCATACAAACGAATACGTGTTTTGCGAATTTGGTGTTTATTAGTACAGTGGGTGGCACGTAACTTGATAAGAGTCGTTGCTCTCCTTTCTCTAACTTTAAACAGACATGTTTAAAAATAAATTATGACAATAACCACGGTGTAACGACAAGCAATAAAAGTGACAATTTTTTTTTGCATTATGCGTACTGACGCCAGCACATCAAGCTACTACAATCTGTCCACCACCATTTTGTCTGCTTAGACTTCTACTGATACTGCTCGTAATGTAGCTTGAAGTCAACCTCCAGCCCTTCGCATGGTGCCAACATTACGCACGTCCCCATTTACTTTTATTAAGACTGGCTGAAGTGAAGGCGCCAAATGAAATTTTAAGATATTAACTCAATGTTATGTCGCTCGAACAATGTTGTGTTATTTGGAGAATTCCACAAATTTTCCGCTGGCACAATGTAGGGTGAATTTTTGAGATAGGACTGCACGAAAATTAATAGTTTATTCACATGGGTCCGTGCCGTGCCGTGTCGCCCACACGATTGATACCGACTACATCAAGACCACGTCGCAGCCACAACGCAACCACAAAGATCTGTATGTTTGCAAACACTAGTCATAACTTAACCACATCGTAACTATTAGTGACAACGCAACAACATCGAAATTTTGTAGTTATCACAACGCAACTGCAAGAAGCTGCAGCGTTTCACACGTAACCACTGCTTGACCACATTTTATCATTACGATGTGTTGTAGTTGTGGTACGCGTGATTGGGTCCTTCAAAATAAGAGAGAACTATGAAAAAGCTCTACCTTCATAATTTTCAGTAAATAAACATTAAAATTCGAATTTATAAAAATAAGTCGTGTGCACTGACAAAAATGTACTTACCTTGGTCAAATGTTACCATAATATTCATGAAGAAAATATTTCCACCTGTAAATTCATAAGAGCTTGTATGAGTTTCGTAATAGACATCTATTTTATTAAGCGAGGCGGTCTTATAACGCATTTTATTAAGGCACTAAATATCAAGGTTATTTAATTTTATGTGCAGGCATTGTAAGGATAGAGTGAGAGAGGAAGAAACTGAACAAACGCAATTGTGCGTACAATTTTATTGTAGGTACAATTGCGTGTAAAGGCACATTGTTTTTAAGGGGACTTTTCTTTGAAATTGTTATTTCATGATTTTTTATAGCATTGCATAAGCATAATCAGCCTATAATATTCCCACTGGTGTAACACAGGCCTCCTCTCAGTGAGAGGGAGTGGCCTGTAATCCACCAAGCGGGCCCAGTGCGGATTGGTAGATGTCACATGTCTTCGAATTTTTGGTTCCAGGAGAAACAAACTGATGTAAGATTAAATGATGATCATTAACGGCATAACTACGTAAATGTCTATTAACTGCTCTCAAATTACGATGTTTATTTTTTATTTGTACATACTTCTTTGACATAATCTTTTTATTATTTGACATTATATACAGACTATTTAATTTTTCACCTATTTATTAGTTGAAATGGCAATCATTATCTCTTGGTTTTAGTAGATTTTTATATTTTATGTATCCTTTTGATACATTCTTATTTTGTAAATGTGAGGACTTTGTAAGCCTTGTAGACTTTAGATCTGTAGACCATTTTTTATTGTATCAAGTACCTGGTACTTGTTCACAGGCCTACGCTGTCCTCCCATACCTACTGTAACTTGAAAACATTGTAAAAGCCAATTATTTTTAAAAGAGTAACCATGGAGTTTCTTGCCGGTTCTTCTCCATAGGAAACGACCAATTGGAACCGTGCACCTAGCTTCTGACGTTTCATAAGTGCCCATGTTGGTTTATGTGAAATAAAAATATAATGATTTTGATTTTGGATGTGGTCAGATGCTTTCTAAGAGTGTTAAATCAAATTATTGTCAACGGGTGTTTTCATTGAAATTGTAATTTCATATTTTTTTATGGCAGGCTGCTTCCCATTTTTTTTCAGATTTTTCTGGAGTTCTATTCTTACGATAGCAGACGTCATATACGAGTATAGAGGTCAATGGAGGATGGAGGAAAGGAGCTAGGAAGGGGTTACTTATCTAAAGTTGAGAGTTATTTATTAAATTCTTTTGTTTCTAAAGTTTCGAAAACAAACAACGGATTATTGGTTTTCAAGAGCTTAGAATGCTAAGCCTTGTTGGAAAATATGTTATTGCTGTCTCTTGAATTTGCTACGGTCTATGAACACCGACTCCACCGACATGTGAAGATCGATGCAACGCAGGTGTTAGAGCAAATATAGTACGAAGACTAAAACGAACAAAACCTTCTGAGTTTAGTGTAGTGTAAAAAGTGTAGAAATAATAGTGACAATGACAAACGTATGACACATGAACAAAGTTTTTATATCACTATATCAGATTCTAAGAAAGTAAAACGGACTTGTGTAAAGTACAACATTCAACACTCTTTTAAGTTTTAATATAATTATCTCGTACTTAAAAAAAATGTTTACGTGATAATTATGTTCATATTTCATACTTTTATGCTAGATTGTAATTAAATATTAAGAACTTGGTTCTTTTTAATTAAGGATAAAAAAAAGATTGATATTTCCGATCGCATCTTTTTACGTTAAATGTAACGTTTAAAAAATAAAAATGAACCTATGACATCTGCTTTATGCATAGTTCGATTAGCCAGCAAAGTTTCATGACCTAATTTGAAAATTTTCATTTAATACTCTCCTTTTATCTTACAGTTTAGAAGTAACTTTGAGATTTCTTTGTATCGACAAAACTTTGTAAGCCTTGTAGACTCTAGATCTGTAGACCATTTTTTATTTTATCAAGTACCTGGTACTTGTTGACAGGCCTACGCTGTCCTCCCATACATACTGTAATTTGAAAACATTGTAAAAGCTAATTATTTTTAAAAGAGTAACCATGGAGTTTCTTGCCGGTTATTCTCCATAGGAAACGACCAATTGGAACCGTGCACCTAGCTTCTGACGTTTCATAAGTGCCCATGTTGGTTTATGTGAAATAAAAATATTTTGATTTTGATTTTGAAAATTGTATGCAATCGTGTTTTCACAACAGATAACACTTAGCAGTAGTCTTCATCTTTATTGTATATAAATTACAAAGTGAATACTGCAGTACTGTCGAAACTACAGACATTACTGCTAAAACAATTTTCGCAATCTGAGGTATTACAGGCCCTTTGTATCGAACTATTTTTAAACTTATTTTATCCGCAAACCTATGACACCCAGTAACTTCTTGCAAATCATTGTTTTGTCAATCTGAAATCCATCTTCACAATAAAGCACAAAGAATGTTATTCAACTTATATGGTAAACCTTCTCTGTAACCACACTAATGTACCCTTCGACCTTAAGTTATGACGTCACGCAATTCAATAGCCGTCCTATACACAAGCAGTCAAGCCTGTCAGTTTTATATGGTGATGGCAGTCAGCCAAATAGGGTGGGCTTATTCATAACCGTACCTATTTTAAATGGGTATATAAATACCTATAGTAAATATTATTGTGTAGAAACTGATATTTACTTGAAAGGAAGAATTTGTACCTGTTTTTAATTGAAAAGCATAATTAGGTATTACAATATTTGCTTTAAGGTAAACTCGATGAAATTGTATATGAAAGACGTTCCTCGAAATAATCGGAAAATATGGTTACCTACTTGTTTCTTAATAGAAAAAAAAATCTTACGTTACACTTACAATAATCTTTTTAGTTTTTAATTAAAATAAAACGTGCTTGTTTTCTAAAGCATAATTAAGTTAGTATTTAAAATCAATTTCCAGGAAAAAGTAACAAAAAGATTTTTAGGGGCATCGGGTGTATAACTAAGTATTACATTAACATAACAAACACGCCTGTAATCCCAGAAGGGTCAGACTGAGGTGTATTAATGTGCATCCACATTTCGCCATTTATGTTTAAGTCCCATCTAGCCTATTGCCATCATCCGGGCACAAATCCAGACCTCGGGCTGCTACTGAGAAACTGAGAACTGCTACTTGTAATGTTTTGATAAAAACTTCTAAACTACCCAAGCAAAGTTCATAAAATTTATATGGGACCACCCCTTTTTTTGGATGGGAAATCATCTAATGACTCCTCCCGCTCTGAGTGGAGCGGAAGGGAGTGTCAGACTCTTACTGACTAAAACCCACCCGTGTTCCTTCCTTAGCCCTTTATGTTCCGGGGCAGCGGTAACCCTTTCGGGCGATCCCGCTACCCCGGCAGGCTTCGGCCCTGGCGGGCCCTTCCTTTATGCTGACATCTCTTTGAGGCGCGCGTGGAACACATACGCGCCGTCCGGCACGGGCCTGGTCCTGATCGGACGGAGAGCTACCCATTATTCTCCGTCCGCAGTCCCATGAAGCATACCTTATCCATTAACAACTTTGACAGAAATGAGGGTGTACCGTGGTATACTGAACACATCTGCGTACCCCTTTAGAAGGTACAGACGTAATGTTATATTGTGTGATTGTCACATGTTGTCAGTTAAAATCACTATTAACTACCGATTTTCAGACAAAACTACTTTTGACCAACGTGTTCAGTCAAAATTACTTTAGCCTGATTTTTTCAGTTAAAATTACTTTTGACCGAGTAATGGCTGTAACACATACATATGCGATAGCAGCAATCGCGGTTGATTTGCTGACATTTATTGAAGAGTTCCGTCATTTGTCTCCGAAACTCATCATCAGATCTTTACGAAATTTAAATGGGACCATTTCGGAATAAACTTCTTTCGAACAAAAAAAAGAACTTTGCAAATCCGTCTATATTTGACGGAGTTATGCCCGAACATACATAGAAACATATATATAAACATCCGAATTGAGAACCTCCACCTTTTTAGAAGTCGGTTAAAAAAGCAAATAAATCCTAAAAAAAATGTACTGCTAATAACAGTACCAACTAAAGCAAATAAATTTAAAAAAATGTACTGCTAATATAAGTATGTACCTACTAAATGTTACTAATAGGTAATACGGGCTGGTGTCTATAACTCCACGTCAATGCGCGTATTTTGCGTACGGACTAATGTTAGTAAGTACTTATATTAGCAGTACATTTTTTTTGTTTTTTTTTTTATCAAAATGATATAGAGTAATCTCAAACACATCTCCATCACAACATTACCTTGCAATCCCAGCAAAATCTTTATATCTATAAATGACAATCAGATCTAGATCAACGATCCCTATAGTCATAAAATCCAAAACCTAATTCAGCGTAAACCTTCTGAATGTCAAGAAAATTGATGTTTGCTGACTAAATCTAAATCCAGTACCTCCCCGGGGGCCGGAGGTATTTCCGAAAGTCCCACGTAGTGGTTATACGTGATATTTGGAGTAGGCAGACATCCAATTTCTAAAGCTGATATTTTATCGAGGTAACGTGTATCTGTGCTTGGCTAAGAAGTTGAATTTGTGTATAGATATTTTTGTTTGTATAAGGTTTATACAAATTTTTATGAATTGGTGTTAGGTAATTTTTTGAAAAGGGTGTATGTTGTCTATTATGTCTTTTTTCGCTCCATGTAACGTACTGGTATTCAGCTGTATCCGGATTGACTGGAAGCCGACACCAACATAATTGGTAAATTAATTATATACAACTGGTGAAATGTGGATCTGCAATAGTTAAACTTCTGCCTAACCCTGTGGGATATAGGCATGTCGTTATGTGTTTATGTAAACGAATGATTTATTCATGATTAGCGTGACAGCAAACCAAACTATCTTGGGCAACATTCCAATCATACCCTCGCGTTCAACATGAAAACCGAATGTCCCAATCCTTTTTACACAATCCTACGAGTACCAACGTCACGTAATATGTGCCTTTGAGAGCATTTGCATAATACCTCAAAACCGTCTCGAGAGATCTAAAAACCAGCAAAACCCATATTTTAAGAGCATTAAATTCGTTTAAAGTTGTCGCAGACCTCGACGGCTAAAAACCAGTTGTCACAAGCATTCGAGGCACTTTGAAAATTCCTGTACCTAGGAGGAATAAGTTTAGAGGAAACGTCAGGTGGTGCTGGATCGTAACGCGACCCCATTTCCTTACAAAAAGCACAATGACATGTTGAATAACGTAGTGGGGAATATGCTTCAACTAAGTTTGGAGATATTTTTTCTTTGGTTGAAGCTTGATGCACTTTTAGATCGAATGTTTGATCAAATGTTTGTGATAGAGTTGATGGTAGTGTTTTTCATGGTACTATACTTTCTAAGGAATGCATGGAACAATTAGTCAACGGATAAAATATTTCGATGAAAAACTCCATGACGTTGCATCTCAACTGTTAGTCTGGAGAGCTATGTGTCTATAAAATAAAAGAAAATCATTATTGTCTGTACTCAATACAACGCAGCAAAGCAACAGCAGCTCTATAAGCTGTACCAGTTATTTCTTAGAAAGTAAGCCGCTTTACTAACAACTTCCACTAATAAAATCGACGTTTGCTGTCAGACACAAATAAATCGAAAAACTAAAACTAGCGCAACAAGAATCAATGCGCTTCTATCGAAATGATTATGAATTAACAAACACAGTACCAGAAGCTTACATTCCACAAACAGCTTTTACACCTCCAAAAAAAAAAATAGCAACACCCCGCCTAGTTCGGGCACACTGCCAAAAGCCGAAACCCAGGTGCCTTCTTAAAATGGACAATTCACTTAATAGCTCTCCGGAGCCAAAGAATTGCCGAGGTAGACCCTTAAATTAAAAAGCATAAGTTAGCACCTCAGCTAGAAACACAAGTGGTCGTTTTGACAAAAGTTTTACTTCAGCTATTTGAATTTTATTTAATGTAAAATTAATTGAATTCTTTGCGGATGGTGTTAAAGTGGGCTGTAAAATTAATAAGAATTAAGAGGAAAGGGGACGGTGAGAAATGACTGTCAAGTAGTTTTTAACCACAAATGGAATTGCATAATGAGTTCTTTGATGTACAACATGATTCTAGTATGCATTTTGTGAGGTCTTAATATTTTTTTAATTAAACAAAAGCAACTGAGATTTTTAACCGGTTTTAACTTGCCTAGTAATCAAGCTAAAATCATAATTAACTTGTTCAAGGTCATCATCAAAAGATGGATTATATACTCTCTCGAATAAGGAAGAAAAGAGCATTGATCGATTGATTGATTGATAGACACTGCCTGCATATTGGAAATTACGGAAGTTTCCGCCACGGTTTCTTCTCATTAATACGAGAAACTTGTTTTCTTTCATCATGTAAATAACTAGCTTCACCTTAGAAATTTCTTGTTCCCCCGACCCACCGCGTCACATCGCATCGCCCAACCATGGTTTTACTACATTTCCGCTTAGCGTTATTTCTGACTTTCTATTTCTTTTTGCTAGACTACTAAGGGTCATAGCGTTTAAATCCGACTGGCAATTCCATGATTAGCGCGTTCAAACAAAGAATCAAGCTCGTCTTCTACTCCAGCTTTATTATAAGTATTACATCTATAGATGTCAGTCACATTGAAAAATAATGGGCTCCTTAAAGATCCATAAACCTCCAAGTATCCATCAATATGTGGTAAAGATCATAAAAATTTAACAAAAGCCCATATAAATATAACTTAACACGACAAAACCATAAATCGTTTACAGCCTCATCCAAAACAAGCACGTTTAACACATCCCGTTCACTCAAAACTTGGACATGACATGTCGGAACCCACCCCATAAACATTAAAAGAAATTAAGGTACACACATCGTGGCAGTTAACATTTAAATTTTAATTATACTAGGGTCCCTGTTTATTGCCAAATCTTGCCGCAGAGGTTAGCAAAACGGTGCGTCTCATGAATAAGGTCTTGTAGTTCAGACACCTTTCGAAACGTGATGGGACTACCGAATTACTGATACGCTTGAAGACTTGACTGTGGGAAGATTTTATTTATTTTTGTATGTAGGAATTTTTGGGTGTATTGTGTATTATAATTGGGTGTAGTGTGTATTATAATTCAAAGTGATCTAAATGTCATTCTAGTCTGATTGCGTAGTTTTCCAATATTCAGTGAAATGGTTTTATAACAGAAAGCATAAACAGGGTTTCAATTGACTTCTTGGACTTTTCTAAAAACAAAATAATAATTTCCAAAAGTCTTTTCTGTTATTTATAGGAAATTGTTATGAAATATTTTAAATGAGGAAATGGTAGGATTTTTCCGAATTGTAACCTTCTTACTACTTACCCGTCGCAGTTTTTGTTTGCTTGTGTATCAGCGTCCTTAATTCTAAGCTTATAACCACCACAAACTTGTGCAAAATAGGTACTTAAAAGTATTTTAAGTATATAAAAAATCTCACGTTACGTTGTTGCTGCTATACATATACTCTCAAAATTTTATACCTTTATTCCATCCATTGGGTACATTAACATAGCATTTACAAGTGGCTTTATCAAAGTATGTTTTTCGTTAATTTAGCCACGACGTGAATACTGTTTGACTGTTTCAAAATTTACTTTTCGTGAGCGAAAATCAGACATTTATCTGTAATAATTATGAGTCTGTTGCAAAAATTTTTACTGACGGAAAAACGTAAAGCCAAGTACCTACTCAGGTTCTTTAATTGCATCAAAAATGATAATTTAATGAGAATAAAACAGCAAAATAATATCAAAAACTACTTTCGACGTAAAACATTTTGATTCTACAATTGAATAGCCTTTTGAAAATAACTTGTTGAATTTTTATGTCATCCAAAAAACTATATTTTTAAATACACCATTGATCCACAAATAAACCTATACACCATTTTGTTATAAAATGTTGCACGATGCACGTATAAATCTGGTTTTATTCAATTGTTAAATATGCAAATGCTGCTATAATGTTTTCACAAAAGAAAAGTGTAGAAGTTACCTCTTACCATAATAATATTCTTGTTATCAACCAGACACTTATAACTAATTGGCTATCAGACTAAAAGCGGAGAGAATCTATTAACATCGCAAGCATGATAAAAAAGGAAAAAAAAATCTCAAACTACCTCTACTCTCTAGCAATGTTTTCTACCATTCTGCATTTCACATTCCATATTTGAACAGAATCATGTCTTCTAACATGTAATGCTTTATTCCAAGCAAAAAGGCTGGAAGTGTCATGCACACCATTATGTCCTAAGGGGGACTACGGGGACTGCACTAATCCCCCTTCGTGCAGTAACAAGCATGCCCCCGAATTACGTGGGTGCTTGAAGATGTTTTTGCTTGAATACAAAAGCGCTGGATGTGCTGTGCAGGCTGTTGAAAGCACTTGTTTCTATTGACATGGCTTTTTATGATGTACTTTGTATTACTTATGTGTTTATACTATCTTCTGACTTTTTTTTTGACTTTTTACTCTTCACATTCAGACAAAGTTGTCTAAGTTGTTGTAGTAAAAGAAAAGAATCAGGACGGCAAAATCCATGTGAGCTTTTATAAATTCTAACTTGACGATTATGATGAGCGGTTAAAGCAGTAAAGCAGGTAATTTTATCAATAATATAAAGAATATTCTAACAGAACTAATATTGTTCAATAGACTTTATTTTTATCTGTAACATCAATGAACCTCATATCCGTATTGCGAAAGGAAAAGTTTAATGAAAACCCACTTCCATATAAACTGTTCAAATATAATCATCGGAAATTGTGTAGCTTTGTGCGTGAATACACAAACATGAAGGGCGTGTGTTTATTATTTTGGTTTCCTGCAAATCCTGACACCCTAATAGCTTTTTAGGGATATAAATAGAATAACTACCGATCACCTTTCAATCAAACGTTGCATGTCTTATACTAATGACATGACGACACACAATGGCGTAACGCCATGAAAAACCTTGTAATATGCTTATCACAAAAAAAAAAGCAATTATTGAAACTTTTGAACCTGCAACGTTCCACGGATCATAGAACCACCTAGGATGTCCTCGAAAATAGAGAATTAGAAAATTAGAGAATTAGAGATTCGGAAAAAGAATTTTATGCGACCCGACATTAAATATTCTGGTTCATCCTAGCATATTGCGTTCCTCGTACCCGGGCATACCGGTCAAGCGAAACCCCGCAATTTAATGATTTTTATTGGTCCACTTTCCTGTGAAGGACAGGAAAATTTACCTGACCAATTCGCCGGTCACGTACAATCACATTATTGAACGTTTATTACGTAACGTTTCACAATGAAGATTACGCCCATGGGCGGTCAAATGATTAATTTTGACCGGCCATTGTATAGTGTTTCTATTCCAGCGCTCGCCTGCTTTTGGCAGTGTACATTTAATTTTCGGGTAATGGTGTAGTTAACTGGGTATTCGCGATTTCTATTCCATTCTTTGGTGACCGTTGGTTTAATTGAATAGGATGACTGGTCCTTTAAGCATTGGAATTGCGATAGGTTTTATGTAAATAATAATGATTTTCAACTGGTTAGTAGTTTTGTAGGATAATACATAATTATACAACGCTATACAACGTTTATTAGTAAGGGGGTAAATGTAAGTATATTCTATTCTAATAGTTTCAAATCACTTAATATTTCGAGCAGATTTTGTGAGTTGATCAGAAAAAAAAAACAGTGTAACAATTTTGGTTAGGTAGAATGTTCCTGGAAACTGTACTAAGATTTCAATTTATTGTACCTATAGATAATCGTTTGTCAAATAAACATTTGACTATGTTAATATCCAGGATATAAATATTTTTTCGAAAACTGTTCAATTTTCCAGGAATTCAGGATTCATGTTTATTATTTACGGACTGAGTATTAGAGCTCAATTTATGGCACACAATTGGACAGGCCTATGTCCAGTCCAGCGGAGGACTAGGCTTTACACTGAAGACGATGACGTATTATAGGTATGGCTCATCAGTTTAGCTGATTATTTTTGGACTTGTAGGTATCGTACCCAAAATGGCAGAGTTCCTAAAACCCGGTCGACGTCCGTTGCAAACCGTGGCAGAATACTCTCCCTCCACTCGCTCAATACCTACGACCAATCAAACATCTTCCAAGCTTCCGTGGCCCACTTGGAAGTCTCTGAACCGGCTCTCAACCCAAGTGGAAAAATGTAACTACAACCTCTTAAAGTGGGCCTACTTCGGCGGTACAGCAGAAGGGTGTGGATGGGCCAACAAAATTTAGTTTACTGTCATTTCACCGGCACGACGAAGACCGCACCCATGCATGACCTTTAAACTAAACACTATTTCGAAGTTTTATCAAAGTAAAGGTCTTTTACAAAGGTAGTAAATCCAACAAAAAAATATAGAAAATACCTCAATATTATGGAGCCATGAAAAGTGATTGTCTCTTTATCAGCCGCTACCATAATTATCCGTTTCCTTCAGTTTCAGTGAATGAATCCGCGAACAAAATCAACTGGATGACTGTGAATTCCCATCCCACTCTTTAATGACTGCCTTGTCAGTTTTATTAGTTTCCATATTAAAAGCAGATCGTGTTTTGATTATTTTATTTTAAACTAGTTACAAATAAAAATGGTTTATTCTGCACAAACAAAACGCACAATACAAATAAAATAAAATAAAAAAGACATAAAATATACACATGCAACGTAGCGTAGTGTAGTTGACCCGGCGAACTTCATGCCGCTTCAGAATATGAATTAATGGTTTGGGCGAAGAACGTCAGAAACGCAAAATGACAGATTAGCGAATTGTCAGAAACGCATAATGCCAGAAGTATTAAAAAAAAACGTCGGAACGTAGATCCAAGCGAGACACAATAGCTTTTTAATTGTGTCTGTAATTACGACATTCAACCGGTTAATAGTTATTTTGCTATTCGAGGCGGAGACAAATCCAACAAACCAAAGATCATAAAAATCGGTCCCGTGGTTCTTGAGTTATAAATGGTGTAACTAACCCGACTTTCTTTTATACATATAAATAGATGATAATGTCTTTAATATCCGAAGGTATAAGCCGAAGATGTCTCACTGTGTTACATCGCGGTCTGATTGGGGGTTTACCTCGATGCCAGGCGTGTGCGTGCGTGTGTATTAGCATGCATTTTGTTTTAAGGCGACTACATGACCTAAAGCGCGGTCACTGTCAGACTGCATAGAAAAGAAAGAGAAGCGCGATGACACAACGGTGGTAATTTATTGCAAATATGAAGAAATTATCTATTTACAAAAACTATTTAATAATAAATAATCCATCACTGAATGCAGTTTGGCGTTAGACATTTAATGGTATATTTTTAATTGTAATTAAAATTGTTAATGAAGGGATAAACTGCTTTTAAAGAAAATTAAGAGGTGTATTTGAACATTATTTTGATGTATTAATGTATATTTATTTATAATTTCAGTTCCATCACTGTATTAAAGTAAGACTTGAAAATATCATAATTTTTTCTTTGGTCAAAAGTATTTACGGTTTAAGAGATACACTGCTTTAAAAAACCAACTTTTTGACCGTTTTCGGAAACCTCCGCCTTAAATGGAGGTGACACGAGGTAGCGAGCTAAACCACGACCGCGA
This sequence comes from Hydraecia micacea, assembly GCA_914767645.1. Lineage (NCBI taxonomy): Eukaryota > Metazoa > Arthropoda > Insecta > Lepidoptera > Noctuidae > Hydraecia > Hydraecia micacea. Next base: position 12,354,344 of record OU611780.1, read on the forward strand.
GTTATCGCAATGAGGCAGGCATCGTCGGCATGTAATCACCCTTATATTTCCTCAATTATGTTTAAGTCCTTATGTTATATGGGGCGAAACAAATCATTTACAAAAAACTATAGTTTATTTCTTTATCGATTCTAGTAAGCCATAAACATTTTTTCAAAATATTTTCGAAATTTGAAATGCCACTTTTCGTCAAAAATCCCCAAAAACCTTAGTATCCTTATAAAGGACATCATTCACGTTTCATACATTTTTGGGCCAAATCTGAAAGTGCCGGCCAGAAAAAAAAAACGTAATATTCGGATAGATCACCAAATTCCTATTATTTTTTACTATGGCACCAAACCTGTGCGCCCTATGGTTATGTTGTTAATTGCTTTTAAAAAAAATGTGAAATAAAATGTTATAAGATGTGTGTTATTTTAATACATTTGGTCAAATATAGTAAATATGAAAAAAAAAACAAGCAACAATACCAACAGCACCTCATTTAGATTCAGTACCTTTCATTTAGGTAAAAAAGAGCAAAATGAAACAACATTAAATTGTATAAATTCATTTATATTTGTCCTAATCTAACATATACATCATGTAATCCTATTGCAGGTGGGGTGAGGTATGGGTCATGTCTAGCATAACCCATGTACCAGACTATGGTCATGGTATGTGAGCAGCATCCAATGGTCCTCTTGCCGATATTGCATGTACAATAATAATGAGCTAATGCTCGACGACCATTTGCTGCCCGATCTAGTGCAATGTACACATGATATTTTTTGGCTTGGATGTGGCGGGATTGTATTCGTCCTCTTATAATCCACAAGTCTTCCCCTTCAAGTTCCCTGACTATTTCCAGAGGAATCCCACCACCGAGCTCAATGATAAAAACTCCGTCGGATTGAAGGTGCTCTCCGTAATAACTTTTTGCTTGTTTGAGCTGATATACACCAAGGCTGAATAATATTAAATCTTCTTCTCATTAATAATCTTAGAGCACAAACAATTTGAGTTGCACTGAATCCTCCGATTAAATTGTCTTGCAAAGCAAGTAAATGCCATTCAGCTTGCTCAAGGTGTTCACTGCATACACGGCTATTTTCGGTTATAAATAGGCTGTAGCGGCATAACATTCGTAGTATGATATCTTCGGGTACTCTGTGCCTCGTTGCATTTTGACAGTGTTGAAATACACACGTATTCGCCGAATTACCGGTACGGCTGAACCCGGGTAAAACGGTTGGTGAAGCATGAGGTTCAGCGTTGACTTCTTCGTCTGCAACATCATGATCCACTTCACGTTGGTGTCGGAGATACCGACGCTCAGCCCGTTGCCAACAGGGTCGACAAATAACCTCTGTAGGTTCTTCCTGTAAAACAAGAAACATGTATTATTCGTTGCACATGTACATACATGAGCCGTGATATTCTAATCGTTTTGTTTCCTAAGCAAGAAGGGTTCTATTTCACGGTATATACATACAAGGTGATACAATGATTAGTTAAGTACAAAGGAGTACTTATATATAGAAACAAAAACGTGTGAAATAAATAATTCTAATAAATGGTCAAAATGAATGAGTTGATGGCAAGTGACCAAATTATTTGGAAAAAGAAAACATACTGCGCCGACATCAGGTAAACTGGTATACAGACAAGGAAATGATGAAATAAAGACTTAGTCAAAATCATATAAAACTCTAGGTAGGTAAAGGTCTGTATATAAAATGAAATAAAATAATAATGATTCATACCTGTCGAACTAATAGATCTTCAATAACAAACTGTGCAACATCCGTATGCTGTGATTCTCGGGAAGTCCAAGTATAACTTCGACGATTACCGACAGGCGTACGACACGAAATACACAATTGTCCACTCATAACGTCAGTTAAAACAATAACAATAACAAAAAATAACTATAAACAAATAACAACAAACAAGAATAACAATATTAACTGAGGAGTGCAAGTCGCGATTTAGCCGTCCGATGTAACAAGAGTCGCATGGATAACTGAACAAAACAAAAGACGGGTGACGCGGGGTACAGTAGTTGCGGGCGGCGGGGAGGGACAAACCGGTGATTTTCCAGGTACCTGCTTAAAACAGGTTTGGACTTGTTGTGAATTGTGACGCTCTGTCTGTGCCTGTGCGGTGCGTGGAGTATCAATGATGAAAATACTCTCTTAATAGAGAATAGAATTCATTTTATTGCACATCAAAAGGACATACACAGTATGAATAATTAAATATACATGATCAAATGTATGAAAATAACAACTTCATAATAACATTTTTATTGTATTTTAAAAGTGTTTAACACCGTAACCAAAGGGCGCACAGATTTGGTGTCGTAGTAAAAAATGATAGGAATTGTGAGTTCTATCCGAATATTACACATTTTTATCCTGGCCGGCACTTTCAGTTTTTGGTCCAAAATGAATGATGTCCTTTTAAACTGAATCAAAATAATGTGTGGGTACTCAGTGTATTTAAAACGGGTGTTTTCGAGCGCCCGAGCTCTCTCCATAATTAATGTCTATTCCCACGTGTCTGCGTTACTTTCATGTTACCTGCCAGATGCTTTGCTTATTTTGGAGTAGGTAAGGAATGTAATATTAAACTAGGCATACTTTACCAACAGATTTTTGTACCTTGAAGTTGAAGTTTGCATTTTTTTTTAGATTAGTTATAAAATATTTTTTGCATTAAATGAAAAACGATTGAAGAACCCATATGGCTCTAATTATGTACGCTTGTTAAAATATCGAACACACGATCTCAAGCTTGCCAGTATGTCGCACAGTTAGACAGACTTGATTATTACCAGGCCTTGTTCACATGCCAAAAGATCAGAGGGGTAATTCTCGTAATTTTAGAAACGTTTACAGTCTGATCTCAGTCTCTGTCAAAAATACCTATAATTTCCCTACATTTTTGACAAGTTTTTGACATTAATTGTTTGTCGCCGAGATGAGAATGCGACTAGAATTTGAACGTTTTAAATTACGAGAATTGGACTTCTCACGAGCGCGCGAGGTAAACGTAACGTAAATTCGATCAGTTTTCCAATCGAAAAGGAACTCAAACATAAATTAGGTTAATAGGTATCGGGAAATTTTGACTGATTCCCTAAAAACTTTACGGGTAAGGTCAGGTTGTGAACTGCGACTAACAGCGGCCGGCGAGCGCTGCATCCAATTTGGTCACAGTTACTGGGCTATTTAGTATTTTTAGGACCTCAAAATAGGAAATAATAGAGGTTCACAAAAAGAGGCGCATTCGTTACATTGGAGTGTTTAATGATATTTTTAGGAGCGCAGAAAGGGAATCCTTAGAGGCTCAATTAAATACATATCATAGGTAAATACGTAACATTTTATTGGATATTCGTGGCGATTTCCTCTTGTTGGCGGTAAAAAGTCATGGAAGTTCATATAGGTACAGACGCCAGCACATCAAGCTACCTCAAGCTATCTGTCAAATTTCCTTAATAGATTTTCAACTTTATCGTAAAGTATATAAGGTTCAAAGTTGATTCGGAAAGACAGTTTCGGGTAGCTTGATGTGCGCTGGCGTCCGTACATTGAATATTATGCACTAATTGCATTCCGTAAGGTACAACAACGTTACAACAGGAACTGTCTACTACATAGTAAGAGTCGAACGTTATTGTGGTTACCTGTCTAGACAAATATTTAGGTCAAATAAATAATTCGCAATTTCTTTCTACTGTTGATTAAAAGGGACTGTAGACACAGTACGTGCACTCTCTCTACCCTCACTCCCATAGTCCGATGGGACGGCAATTCGACATGGACTACTAAATAACACAGCAACCTACGTTCTACCCCTAATAAACAGAGGGCCAATCCTCGTCCTTAAAAAAACGTTCAAATTCAAGTCGTAATCTCTTTTTAGCGACAATCTACAGTCCGTTCAATGTTATAAACCCCCTTTTTTTTTTTTTGGATGGGAAATCATCTAATGACTCCTCCCGCTCTGGGTGGAGCGGAAGGGAGTGTCAGACTCTTACTGACTAAAACCCACCCGTGTTCCTTCCTTAGCCCTTTATGTTCCGGGGCAGCGGTAACCCTTTCGGACGATCCTGCTACCCCGGCAGGCTTCGGCCCTGGCGGGCCCCTTCCTTTATGCTGACATCTCTTTGAGGCGCGCGTGGAACACAAACGCGCCGTCCGGCACGGGCCTGGTCCTGATCGGGCGGAGAGCTACGCATTACTCTCCGTCCGCAGGCCCGCGCCTACGGTGGCCGGGAGTCGTCACGCGGCTCCCGACGCCCGTAGCGTCTCCCGCGGCGGCTGAGGCGTGAGGCTCTCTCTCTGAGCCGTCCCGCCACCTCCTTCGCTAGCAAGACTGCTTCGCAGAAGGAGGTGACTGCCTCCCACTCCCTCTCGCCCCGGACCATGGCTTGAACCAGGGCCGGACGCGAGAGGTCGCCGCTGCTGCCGATCGCCTCTACAAGGACACGGCGGTGCTGTTATTAATCGACTTCAAAAAAGGAGGTTCTGTATTCGACCCGTATGTATGTATGTTTGTATGTCCGCGATTTTCTCAAAAAATAATGAACCAATTTTGAGAATTCTTTCATTAATGTGATCTACATACTTTCAGGAAGGTTTTAGTATCATTAGGTAATTATTTTACCACTGATTTTGCTTCACTGTCTAAGTCATAAAGTTCTTTCTCATTGCAATTAGGTTGCTGTTAGGTTACTGCTATTGACAAGTTTGTCAAAATTATTGTGATCTTTATTCCCATTACAATAAGGTTGCTGTTAGGTAATAACTTTGATGGGATTGTAACTACGTCATAAAAATGTCAAAATTTAGATACAGTTTTAACAGATTGATACTAGAATGAGAATGTTCTTAAAATAAAAATATGGGCGGGAATTGCCCCATAGATTCGACAACATGTTCGTTTATTTTTTTTAAATTTTGTAAGTTACATGTAGAACACACAGTGTATTCAGCTGCATACGATTAGACTGGAAGGCGACCCCAACATAGTAAGGAAAATACTAGGCAGATATAATTATGTAGATAAATGTTGTAACTTAAAACAAAAATCTGCATAGCTTCTCCTATCCCTACGTGTGGACTAGTCAAGTCATCCGGAAATAAAAATATACTTAACGACTTTAAAAGTCGGTTCCCAAGTCAAAGAGGCTCATTTCCCTCCATCTTCATAATATATGGCATTCAACTTACATAAAAAAGAAATCGGATAAAAACACAAAACCACCAGGTTTCGGGTTTACGTGAAAGAGGTAATACGAGTAAATAAAACAAAACATTTGAGGCGAGGGAGCGAAATTTTCTTCAAGAGCACATTACTCGTGTCTTCGAACTCAGTCGATGAATATATTAAGTATAAGAAGAACAAGTTTATGAATTTTTTCACAATTTCCTTTAACGCCCTCGAAACAAGGAATTTGAATTATAAACGCTACGTTTTTTAAAACAATGTCGGGCGCTGCTCAATAGAAAGTAACATACTTCATTATTTTTGGGTTTTGTCAATGTATTTTTTTTTATGTAACGTTTTTTGTATGTTCACTAATGTGATCTACATACTTTTAGGAAGGTTTTAGTATATACTTAATACATTATGTAATTATTCTTATTTACGATGTTATATGCATAAATGTACTACATCTCCGGCATTTCTATGCGAATTTTGATGATTCTTCTAGTCGGTGTCTTCAATTCCTCAATGCACTAGTGTTATTTGAATTTGTGTGGAGTAGGTACAACTAAAAAGTGAAAAATAAAAACTTTTTTACAAAAAAAAAAAAAACAACCGACTTCAAAAAAAACTACAGTGATAAATAACTTTAATTTCGGAAGTCGGTGTCAAAAAACAAAAATGCGGAACCAACGACACCGACTTCCAAAATTAAGGTTGTTTTAAGTATTTTATTTGTATTTTATGTTATCTGATAATGATTATTTTTACTCTGCCATAGATTCTGTAGTGTAATGAAACATAAGTCTGGATGACAACTGTTTTAATGTCATTATAAACATAGACAATCCACAACACCTTCCCCTTAAATAAGATAAAACAATAATAAAGAACAAACTTAAAATCCATTAATTCCACTTCTAAGATAATCTAAAAATAATAAACAAACTTAAAATAAATCAATCAATCCTCAATCAAACTTAGTTATTGGTATACAAATAGTTATTATGTCTTACTACGAGTATGAGGTGGCGAGTAAGATGACGACATATTTATTTTGGTGCTAGGCACATAATCATCATTCCTATCATCCCCCGAAAAATACTCATCTTCTCTATCAGACAAAGTAATGTCTGCAGGATCCTTTACAGACCTTATCAAATGTCGACGATTACGGCGATATATACCTTTTTTGTTTTTAACAATATAAGAACGTGGAGTCGATGCTTTCCCCAATATTTTGCCACGACTTCTTTTATTTGTATTTCCTAACATTATAACTTCGTCGCCCACATTCAATTCAGGTAGCAGTTTACAATGCTGATCATAGAAACTTTTAGTTTTTATTTGTTTTTCCAACATTTTTTTATGTTGTAAGTTGTCACAATTACTTTGTTTTAATAAATCTTGATGGACTGGTAGTCTACAATTTAAACGCCGGCCCATCATTAACTGTGCAGGAGAATTCAAATTTTCCCGCGGTGTATTCCTGTAACTTAGCAAATTTAAATAAAAATCAGATTTACTATCTACTGATTTTTTCAATATATTTTTAATGGTTTGAACTGCTCTTTCACTCTTGCCATTAGATTGAGCATAATACGGAGATGAAGTGACGTGTTCAAAACCCCATTCTAAAGAAAAATTCCTAAAATTACGACATGAATATTGTGGACCATTGTCACTGATAACCGTATCCGGTATACCATACCGTGCAAAATTTTCTTTCATAATACATATTACTGATTTTGACGTAGTGTCTCTCAAATATGCGACCTCAATAAAACCAGAATAATAATCAATTAATATTAAATAACTTTGCTTTCCATACTCAAATATATCTGTTCCAATTTTATTCCATGGCAATTCTGGTATATCTACCGGAATCATAGGTTCCCTACACGGTTTGTTTGCTGTTTCCTGACATATTTTACATCTTCTCACATAATCCTCAATATCACTTGTTATACCAGGCCAAAAAATCACTTCACGAGCACGTCTCTTACAACGATCAATCCCTAAATGCCCTTCGTGAATAAGCTTTAACATGTCCTTTTGCATAGAATGTGGTATCAAAACCTGTTTGTCTTTGAATACGACACCATCTACACAGTACAGTTCATCTCTTATCGACCAATAGTATCTTAAATCATTGTGTATGTTAAACTTATCTGGCCATCCTTGATTAATATATTTTAGCAAAATTTTTAAGCACTCATCCTTACTAGTTTCCCGCTTGACGAGGCTAAACTTATTCTGCGACATGGGTATATTATTGACTACCATTTTAATTTGGCATAGTATAGCTCTGCTAATTTTATCGTCATACAAATCCGGAAGAGGTGCCCGCGACAATGTATCAGGTATGTACATATATTTCCCAGGCTTATAAGTGACCACCAACTCATAAGCTTGAACCTTTAACATCATTCGCTGCAAGCGAGCTGGGACCGAGTCTAAAGATTTTCTAAAAATGCTCTCCAGTGGTTTATGATCCGATTCGACGACCACACTATTTTTTCCATAAATATACTGATGAAACTTTTCACAAGCGAATACTATTGCCAACATTTCCTTTTCTATTTGTGCGTATCTTTGTTGTGTGTCAGTGAGCGTGCGTGACGCGTACTCTACTGGACGCCCCTCCTGCATGAGTACAGCGCCCAGTGCCACACTGCTTGCGTCCACTGATAACACCACCGGACTACTAACATCGTACAAAGATAATACTGGTGCATCACATAACAATTCTTTTAATTTATTAAATGCGTCCTTATGACCAACTTCCCAACACCAGGTCATATCTTTTTTTAATAATCTAGTTAATTGAAAAGTATGGTCTGAGTAATTAGGTATAAATTTAGAAAGATAATTTACAGCCCCTAAAAACCTTTCTAAACTTTTCCGATCAGTCGGTTCCGGCATATTATATATCGCTCGTACTTTCTCAGAATCTACTTTCATTCCATCTTTGTTAAAAATATGACCCAAATAAGTTACTTCCTCCACACATATACGACATTTATCTTTGTTGAATTTCAAATTAATTTCTCGTGCTCTGTTTAACAACTCTTTCAAACGCAGATCGTGTTCGTCTTTAGTCCTTCCCCAGCAAATGATATCGTCGATAAACGAATCTACCCCGTCTAGACCTTCAAGTAATTGCTTAATTTTCGCATGAAACACTTCAGGTGCACAATTAAGACCAAATGGCAATCTCTAGTTCATCAGCTAGGTAACGCAAGTCAACTCTTTGACTGACACCCTTGGTTACTTCGTGCGTCGGAGCTTTAGCCAACAGAAAGGTAACTTGTTTAATGTCTGCCATATAAATAAAAACGTAAAGTATCTCAAGTCACCACAGGAATCTGCTGAATACCTTTATTGACGCCAATGCCCATGTCGTTTTGGTTTCCGAGAGTTTGGTCATACCTCATCTTGTCTCCATCCTACTCTCTCCCAGATTCACTCTTATCCGCAATGATAAAAATCAAAAGGGGCCACCCCTTTTCCAATTCTCTATGATATCTTGTGTGTGTTAATGTGAAATGAAAGAATCCATCAAAACCGCCTTGTAAACTCATCAAGATTGAAAATCATAACAAAAACAGCTCCATATACTGACCATCTACACAGGCATTCAAACCTAACCGCATACCGTACTCTTCACAGACAATAAATCACAAAGAAAAAGGTACTAAGCCCAAAAATCGAGAACAAATGTTTGCTTAATTTTAATTTCTCGCTTGCAAAATGCAGCTATAAATTAAGATAGCGGTGACCAAGTGATTTATGAGTGTGAAGGAAGCTTTACACACAAAATAGAAAGGGACAGAAGGTTGGCTCCGTGCAACAAGCGAAAACAGGCGAGTACACACATAAATGGTCTGTCTCAAAAGTATTTGATGAAAGTGTAAACAGACCCTGTCCAATGATTCTAATCTGTAAAAATCTCTCCATGAAAACATAGGTAAAGTGAGCTCTCATTCCATTTGCTGCTAGGGATTGACACTATTGACAGATGACAGCTCACTTCTCAATTATTGTTAAATAGAAACCAGTATAAGGTGATTTAATAACCCTTATGGCTGCGGGCGAGTTTAAGGGAATAATAGAATTTCGGGTAACTATTCAAATCAAAGCACTCAAATTGTACGTTTATTGATCCATGTATTTACATTTCCATCAGATATTTTTGGAAAGACTATAGACGCGTACGAACGGCGATCACAAACAAAAACCAGTCACGAGTGCACTTGCACTCACTGTAGGTACGTAAGGCATGTATTTGTGTGCGTACTTACATTTTCGGTCATCGTGTGGCGGTGTCAACCTTCTGTAGGTATTTTGTGTTTTATATTTTAAGCTGTTTCCCGTAGCCAACAGGAGTGCCAGGACAAAGAGTCTGACTATACTATCCAGTCGATAAGAGCAAGGTGTGGTGTGGAAGGACTGGGGGAATTTATAAAGTTGCAGGTTTATTAGAAAATTCTAGAACATTTTGAGAAGCCCGACTATGAAACTACTTTATAAAACTACTTTTATAGAAATTCGACCTTGAATGTTTTAAATATGAATTCGCTGTCATTCGGCTATTTAGATTGTTAATACCCTGATTGATACAGATCAATCAATTCAACCGACCGCAGTTCACTTTTTTTTTTTATGGATTGGAAATCATCTAATGACTTCTCCCGCTCTGGGTGGAGCGGAAGGGAGTGTCAGACTCTTACTGAGTAAAACCCACCCGTGTTCCTTCCTTAGCCCTTTATGTTCCGGGCAGCGGTAACCCTTTCGGACAATCCCGCTACCCCGGCAGGTTTCGGCCCTAACGGGCCCCTTCCCTTATGCTGACATCTCTTTGAGGCGCGCGTGGAACACATACGCGCCGTCCGGCACGGGCCCGGTCCTGATGACGTAGGCCTCTCTCAGTCTGCACCATAACACCCTGTCCTCCGCTTTCTGCATGCAGTCTGTCCTAACCACCTTTTTGAGTTCGTCGGCTCATCGAGCTGGGAGGCTTCCTACACTATGATTGCCGATATGCGGATAGGTTGTTCTTGTTACAGATTCTGTTAGAAAATACTTGGAGCTTAATATACTAAAGTATTTTTAAATCCAAACTTACTTCATTAGTTACCTACTCATTAAAAAAATATGCAATTTCTTGAAAGTTCAAAACAGTATAGTTTCAGCCAAAGCTAGAAGAGTTGGAAGTGTAAACTTACTAAAATGCTATTTCCTCAGTTATTACGACTGGCCTAAAACAAAGAATGTATCTAGGTCATGCAGATTTAAGAACCGTTTGAAAAGAGAGGAAACGGTTTGCTTGAGCCATATCCGATGTTAATTGATCAGAATGAGTACCGACTGGCATTTCCAAAGTGGAGCAAGCTCGGGCTAAAAATACTGGCTAAAGTTGAGAAAGCCGATGCAAGTGCCAACAATTTCCGCAATTCTAAAGTATGCGTCAGTTTCGTATAATAGTAGATGCTAAGCGATAGCGATAAGGCCGCCCATTGTATATTTTTGGTGATCGATAATTCTTTTTGTTATGTATTTTTGTGGTGTACAATAAAGTATATATGAATAAATAAATACTAATATCTGACATGCAGTTTGCAGACTCGTCTCATAATGGCGGAAAAGTTTTGAAAATAACAAATGTATACTGTAAGTTATTAACTTCAGAACAGTGTTTTTCCTAAGTGATGATGTTGCCGTTCAGACCAGCGCGGGGTAATTGTGTAACACAAACAGTAGAAATGGCTTTCAATTTGATAGTTCAACATCATTCATTGCGTTATTCACGTTGTTGAGCAGACAATTTTTTCTAACTTATGAAGCAACTAACTGCGTCCCGCGGGTTCACCCGCGTAAATGTCGATACCGTGGGAATATCGGGAGAAAAGTAGCCTATAATATGTACAGGGTGGTAGGGACATCGACGCGCAACCTAATAATTATCATGAATTATTCAGCGCGTGATACTAGACGCCTAGAGAAGAAATTTTTCGTCGGTTATCAAAAAAAAAAAGAACCATGTACGTTCATACTTACCTCGTTGAAGTTTGCGCGTGGATTTTCCCTGCCATTAGAGGGTGGCGTGGCAGTTGAGTACAGATACTTAACTACTATACTCAAACTCAACCTGAACAAAACATTGAGCCGCTGCCTGAACAATTATGAATTTTTAGAAAGCATCTAACAAAAATATCACAATCAGTTATCTCGCTACGTCATATAACATAGCTGTAGCTAAGTAAGTACACTACATTTTTTTTTTTTTATGGATGGGAAATCATCTAATGACTTCTCCCGCTCTGGGTGCAGCGGAAGGGAGTGTCAGACTCTTACTGACTAAAACCCACCCGTGTTCCTTGCTTAGCCCTTTATGTTCCGGGGTAGCGGTAACCCTTTCGGACTATCCCGCTAAGTACAGTCACGAGCACTAATATGTCAACACTTGGGACTTTCAATTGAGATTTTTCCTTGAAATAACGAATGCAACGTTGAAATACGACACTTTACATAAGCCTATGGGTTTGAAAATACTATGTTCGCAATAAAATAAAATTTCATTCAAAAATAAAGGAGAAAATCACCTTTGAATAAAGCCAAGTGTATACATACTTATGCTCGTGACTGTACACTACAATCCATACTAATATTATAATGCGAAAGTGTGTCTGTCTATCTGTTACCTCTTCACGCCTAAACCGCAGAACCGATTTAGATGAAATTCGGTATAGAGATAGTTTGTGTCCCGGGAAAGGACATAGGATAATTTTTATCCCGATATTCCCACGGGATCGAAACTTATGCGGGTGAAACCGCGAGGCACTGCTAGTATTTTATCTCACGAAGCGACGCGCGCTTTACATGTGGTAACCAAGTGTACAAATATGTTGTGAATATGTACATGGAGACGAGTATCGTCAGCACATATACACACACACACTTCCGACTTTGCGATTGTCTCGGATGATACCGAGAGCTCCTGCGATTACACACACATTCACAACCTGCTTGTACACTTGGTAAGCACAAGAAGCGCCCCTAAAGAAAGAAAGAAAGAAAGAAAAGTATTTATTGCGACTCGTACAGGAAGATCACAAACTAAACTAAACATAGTAAAAAATAAAAAATCAAGTTATACCTACAATAAAAATTAAAAAAGTAACAAAAAAAAGAAGAAAAATGAAACAGAAAATCCTATACGAGAGATCCCGTCGCTTTGTGAGATAAAAATAAAAAATATTTGCACACCTATTAAGGTAATAAAAAAATATTTGCACACCTATTAAGGTAGGATATGGTTTAAAGAACTGCTGTAATTATGTATCACCTCATGTACCTACCCATATTCAAGCAAATAAATGATTTGATTTGATTTGATTTGATTTGAAAATACTATACGTACAGCAAAATACCTAAATTCTAATACTATCCTTTGTTATAACAATACACTGTTCGATATTACAGTATTTCACAAAGTATTTTACTGCAAACAAGACAAGTATGTCTCCTGTTTCCGAATTATCTTTGAGACGCAAACCATCTCCGATATTGCAAATACTGCAATACAAAACAGATAGCTACAGAAATGTATCTCCATACAATGACCGAAAACACACGCACACATTGAAACGCTTCGCATACAGTGAGTGCAAGTGCACTCGCGACTGGCATTCTACTAAGATGAGATTGCCGTACGCACGCGTCTATGTGTGCGTGCGTCTGTTTTCGCTCTTTGCATAGGAGCTAACCTTCTGTACCTATCTATTACGTGCTACGGAGTTCTGAGACTAAGTTATGAGTCATAACTCGTTTATCGAACTCATCGTTGAACACCGGCTCAGACTTGCTGTCAACCATTACGTATCTTGTATAGAAATACTGTGTCATATGTAACAAACGAAGCATCTTTATGTATAAGTAATAAAATAGTAACGAAGGCAAAACAGTACGTTGAATATTTTTGAAAATAAGTAATTGCTACGAGGTGTGGGAACGAATCTCTTGCCGAAAATATAGTTTTTAGAATTTTTATCCGTTTCTGTTTGACTGGCTGGATGTATGTTCCGGATTGGCAGAAAAACGGCTAAACGGATTTAGATGAAATCAGGCACACAGATAGTTTGTAATCTGAGTTTACACTTAGAATATTTTTAATCTCGTTAGTAAGCTCCCGTGGGATATTTTCCGGCATCAACGCGGGCGAAGCCACGAGCAAAAGTTAGTTCTAAATAGATGTTATTGCTCAAGCTTCGTCAAGAGCATTTGTCGTTTATAGCTCAACGTCAAAATTGCTTATATTTTTATTGCTTTTTATTTATTTATCTCTAGTGTTGTTTGCTCTTCATGTACTCGTATTCTTCAATACTTACTTGTGTGGCTTTCAGTAGTAACTGCACGTAACTAATCCTTATTCTAGTGGGATCGGTTCTTGTAAAGTTTTATCTTGCATATTGCAAGTGGTCTTCTTCTTCTCGATAGCCTCCCCAGTTTTCATTGCGCATGCTGTTGCTCAGTTATACAAATAATGCCAAACATTAAAAAAAAACCCAATTTCCAATTTTTTGGAACAAGAATTTGAATAATTTGATGCCGTTACTGCTAATAATAATTTCAAGGCTGTAATTACTGCTCAAGTTATTACAATTACAAGTTTGACCATGTATTCTGGATATTTTACATGCGTCTCTAAATACATCTTCCTCACTTTCATAATCTAGTCATCATCATCATCATTCTCCTGCCCTTATCCCAATTTATTTGTAACATGTCTTTTTCTTCCATACTTCTCTATTAGACGTCATCTCGGTAGTCACCCCCTTTCTAACCATATCATCATTCACACATTCCATCCATCGTTTTTTTTTCATAATCTAGAGTGTCGTCTCTAAATAAAACAGTCTCAATAATGTGCATTACTTTATTATTAAATCGATGTACGACATAAAAAGTTATCTGTACACTGATATTTATTAGTTTTACAATAAAAAATATTAACAAACGTGATCTGGATAGGCTTTACAGTCAGTCGTTTTGAAAATATTGTTTCCTTCTCGACTGCGTTAATTTAGGCGATAATTATATTTCACAGATAATTTAGTATTCACATTATTTAAAAAAAAAATATCTCGAATGGTACAACATAATTTTTAGCAATAATCAACGTGACAATAAAAATTTTCTCAAAATAAGTTGTGCGGTTTTGAAGACCACGATCGTATAAAGTGCACCTCAGACATAATATGGCTCCGGCTGAGCGTGGCAATGCAATGGAGCGAGAACAGGATTTACAATCGGAGTGCTCTAATCTGGAGCAGTATCTCATAGGTACGACGTTTCATGTCATAAAGTGTCGCCACCGCTTGGTAGTGTGAGGCGTAACGTGCCTTGATATTGATATGAATTGGATCATCAAAATATTTTCTAAAAGAGAATGTATGATATTGTTTATAAGGTTCACATTACTCTAAAGACCATCAACAATACTTTACGATAATTTCACCTGCACATTGAGAAACCACTGCTAACGCTGTCAATGTGGCAAAGTTCTAGTTGAAATTCATGTAATTAAATTTAAGTATTGGAATTATCGACACGACGAAGCAGAAGGACTACTATTTAAATTTAGGATAACACAGTTCAAAGTAATGAAGTTACTGTCACCAAAACTCAATCATGAACCGAACAGAATCCCAGAAGCCACAAATTGACTTTAAATTATACTAATTAAGCACAGCAGGACCTGCACGAGTAAATAAAGCTGGAAAACCAAAATCTCAACCCCGATAAAATCTATCTCCAGTTGAAGTAGCTACAGCTAAAGCAATTTCCTGGTACCCAACAATTGGTACGGCAGCAAATCTCCGCTTAGAAATAATCCAGTTATTCGGTACATTGGCGTCGTTAAAGTCACGGAGAACATTAATTGGTCTGCGAACACGTCCAAGTCTTGCACGCTACGAGAATCGGAGTGTCGCCTAATTTGTGACGTGACATCAAACTAGCCGTTGTCGGAGCTTAGTTGCAATTTACGAGTTTTTAATTGGATTTCACGATTAGAAGGTGTGTGTGAAAATTGTGAAGACGGAACATTCTTTTCTGGAGCTTTTAATGCAAGTTTTTCTTTTTAGAACTGTTCGTAATTGGAAGTTGGTTTTAAATGAATTGGTTATCTTTAGTTGAAATTTGGAGAGTAGAACTACAAGCATACGAAAGTTCATTACAGTTCTTAACGTTCTCGTCATCTTTGTCATGTATGTATTTAATTTTCCGAAGTTACTTGTAACCATCAGTACTTCTTTACGTTAGAAGAATGTTCTAAGACAATAAATGACGATACGTAAAGCTTGTTTTATCTTTCCAAAACAAATCAATGAAGAAATGTTGCAAAGATATACCAAAACAGTGTATATTCCACAATATATTCTGACAACTAAATATCAAATGTCAGCAATATACAAACACAAATGCAGGCGTCTCTCATCTAAATCTCATCTCATCTAATCTAAATTAAATCCAAGTGTACGCTGTTCCATGTCCTTATTATTCACAGATACGTTATAGTAGCCAAGTCTTGTTAGCACTTGGTTAGAATATATGTAACTAAAGTATCAAGTAACCTGTCTTTAGACATTGTAGTTGCTATCTTAGCACATTGAGCAAATACCTGTTACAACGTTGCATCAGCAAATAAAATACTTAGTTGATACCTTCGAGAGATGAGAGTACTAAAAACGTTGAAGTATTTTATGACCTTGTTAAATGTATGTCTCACGACGATTCGATAATTGGGTGGCTCAGCATAAAAAGAAATGTCTATAAATAGCTCTTTGGTCTTTTAGACATAAATGTCATCATTGTTGTTTTGTTCGAAAATAAGAAACATTATTTTGCAAAAATCTATTTGTAAGACATAATGGTATCTCTATATCCTTCAATAAACATGTCAAGCAGTATCAAAGCTGACAATAATGAAGTAACTAAAAATGTACCGAATTCAATTCATTCATCAATTCTGCGTTGGACATATATACAAGTTTGTTGCCCGTTTCAAACCACTCCTAAATCATAAGATAATGACTCATTAACATCTATAAATGTCGTGTTAAGCTCGTGTGTTTCCAGCCAATGCAAACCAAAGCCCTGACAAGGCTAATGTAACTGGACATTGGACAACTGGACATATTATCATAAATTCTCCCTCTCACAATTCGCGTTAGGAGTTTACAGCTCGTTGTCAGAGCTACTATCCGTGCGGTATCCGACGAGCAATTAACTGGCCTTATTGTCCGAGTCTGTATTTGCATCAGTGAATTCTAGGTTTGTGATTTCATTAGTGTATTACTCGAATCTACTTGTATAAGTCATTGTTTTTGTATTGTTAGGTTTATTAATATTATCGTCTTCGATTACGTCAGGGATACTTGTGGATTTTAGACTTGGGGTTTTGTAAGTGTGGACTTTTAGTTTGGTATGACCAAAGTATGGAATCTCATTCCTATATTGACTTCTGAAGTCTTCTTGAAATCTTTCACTCCCATGTACTGTATTTTTTACCCCAAAGTTCAGTCACCTCACGTTCTACTTAATCATAAGCATTTAAATTTAAATGTTTATGCTGTTTTGTCAAGTTATTTTGTGTAAATTAAACTGATTTCTACATATAATTAGCCCAATTAACACAGTCGAGGTGTTATTATAAAATCAAATACAAACTATAACACTATTTACCAACCAATCATAAATTATTTTCACAACGTTTTCAACTCTTATTTTATTCCGTAACTAGTAGACACAAAAAGCAATTACCAATAATACAAATCAACAAACAGGTTTTGATATAAAACGAAAATTTAATTTATAATTAACTCCATGTTTGCACATCTGTCACCTATTGTAATTAGCTATTTGATTGACGAAATGGCACAAATAATTAAAACTATCAACATAGAGATATTACAGTTACTATAACTAGCAATGAGTGATATAAAACAAAGGATATACACATTATTTATTACATACTTGAATTTACAAATAGTTATGAGTAGCATCTTGAAACTTAGACATAAAATTGAAGGAACATTTTGTGCTACCAAAGCGATTTGCACAAAAAATAAACATGTTAAACAACAAATAATGATTTTTTGGTTTTTTAGCACGATCCTTACAGGAGCTGGCATGAAACCAAAGTACTATACTCCGGCAAGGCTGTCCATACAGTCTGATATTATGCAGGAATTCACATAACTGAACACACAGCTTAATAATATAACAGCTCCAAATTACGCCCGACTCCCACGAGAAACAATGTGAATACATAAATGAACACGCTGATTCGTTCGACATACAAAACAATGCTTAGTTATCAAAGGTCAACACAGTATAACAAAGTTCTGCTAACAACGATCCATCTCTCAATTCACAACGGAGGAAGAACCACACTGTCTTTCTGTGTCTACAGTTGGAAAACTGCTTGCAGTACAATAGGAAAGTTTTCAATTAATATCACAGTTTCCGTATTTAAAAGTAGAACATTACAAACTTCACTAGTTAGTCCGTGAACTATATACACTTCACTACACGATTCAACTAGAAACAGTAAGTTCTGGATACGTCCGAACACTGGCTTTTGTCTTGTTGTCACCCGAAGTAGTACTGGGCGTTGGAATATCGATATAAACTCCTTGTGTTTGGGTCCGTTTCAGTTTGTATTTGAACTCTTGGCAGAGTTTTGACCGCAACTCCGCGCCCTAACGTGCCATGCGGCATAGTTCGAAGAGGCATTTCTATGGGGAATTCAGCCACCTGTCCGTACATATTAGTGCTCACATGTGGGTACGTATTGGGTACTGGGCGGCCGACATATTTATTGATTTTAGGACTTAGAGCAACATTGGTGTATTGCATCTCTTGCTTGATTCCCGAATCAACTGTGTCGACGGGTCCAGATAAACTAGTTATGTTAATATCGTTGTCAACTTCCGATATGCTGTCGTTGAATCCGTTGGGGATTTCCGTGGTGGCGGATACGTCTGGGCCTTTTGGCTGGTCGGATGTTTGTTTAGTCATGACGCAGCGGATGATGCCCAAGATGATGCATAGGAGAAGGCTACCAGCGACGCCAGCTATGATGTATACGTACATGATGTCGAATTGATCTGTGGAAGAGAAAGAGGTATCAATTTCATGTCAGTGCACCCCGGTAAAGTATTCTAACTTTTCAATTTTTGAACTATTTATCACGTTTTAGACGCGAGCACACAATGTGGGTGAGGCGTTAGTTTACTTTCAAAGCGTTTCCGTTGTGACAATACAGCGAGGTAATTGCGTAACACACTATCAGTAGCAATGGCTTTCATTTTGACAGTTCAATAACATTAATTACGTTATTTGCGTTGTTGAGCAGACAAATTTTTTGAACATATGGATTAGCCCCCTTCACAATGATTCAGATTGATAGTGTGTTACGCAAATTAACTCTGCTGATCTTATGATATTTTTATTTTCTGAGATTCCTCTTTACTATTTGGTGTTCTTAAGTGAAAATTGTGTCCATAAGTCAGAAGACCCCTGAATTCTAACCAGAGATTAATAGGGTCATCACCGCTAAAGTAAATGGGAGATCATTTCGGCCAAATAAATTACAGGCTTACAAACGCTATTCTGTTTACTTAGCTATACAAAAGACAACAAGGACTACAAAAGAACCATTATAATAATTGATCTGAGCATTATTAGGTTTTAATAACGAGTTATAATATAACAAATAATAAAATTATTTATCCTAGTAACCAGGCTTGATTGCTTCGCTTTTAATGCTTTTAATAAACCCACCATCATCTGTCTAGCCTTTTCCCAACTATGTTGGGGTCAGTTTCCAGTCTAACTGGTTGCAGCTGAATATCAGTATTTTTACATGGAGCGACTGCCTATCTGACCTCCACAACCCAGTTACTGGGTAATACGATATGTCTTGGTAGGACTGGTTGTCGACTTTCGGGCTTCTGACTACCCGTAACGACTGTCAAAAATCCACGAATGACAGCCGGGACCAACGGCTTAACGTGCTTTCCGAGGCACGGACGGGTCTCGGTATGTAAAGATGGTCACCCATCCACAGACCAACCGCGGCAAGCGTAGCTTAACCTGATCGATCAACCTGTGCGGCTGTTATTATTTAGCCACGGCTTTTAATAAACCATACACCATAATTTCTAATCAGAATTAATTGCGAAATAAACGCGGATTTAATGCAAACAATATGACATAATTAATTGGTGTTTGAAAAGGCTGATTAAACTCGTTCTATGCTGATCTTAAGCCTGTATAATATTTCTTAAACAATGTAATATTGGCTCAACACTTATCGTTGTTTAGACAAGGCAGGTAATTATGCATATTGCGGAGTCCTGTATGTAAACTTGGGCAAGCAAACTCCGGTATTGAATAGGGCCTTGAAATAATTCACAGGGTTGGGAAGACCTATAAATTATGAAGCAGTAGAATGCATAGTGTGTGTTCAAACTATATTGTTTTAATGTTGCTTTCATGAAAATAGAGTTTGAGTAGGAATCGTCACGAGAAAATAAGACGTGTTGTTAGATTCCATCTCCTGAATTTTACATGACAATAAGTGAACATAAAGTTCGGTTTTATTAAAATCGTGCACAAACGCGATCTATCGTTACTCTGTGACCCCTTTGAGACTAACTTGGGAACCAATACTAATTAATATGTAATGAAACAAAGCTGATGTGGTTTCACTGCTGCTTCGAAAGTGAGTTTCAGATCTGTTAACAAAAATAGTGTACCTACAATAGTATAGGTATGTTAATAAACAATTCCGTTAAGGGGAGGATATCGATATACATATACAGGATGGGCCATAAGGGTGTTGGCGGTTTGAATATGAAATTAAAAAAAAAACTATTTAAAATACAATTTTTTTTAATAGTATTATAAAAAACAGTAATCTTGGAATTTTTACGTTTTAAAAACAATGTTGTTTAAATAACATCACTCGCTTGGCAGTCTTGAAATCGAGTTGCAGATTTTGGAAAATTCGGCGAAACGTTATTCTCGGTATATTGTTAATTTCCCGAATAATGCTCCTTTTGAGCTGCTCCAAATCTCTCGGATTATTCTTACCACCGATTTAAGGTAGCCCCATAGAAAAAAATCACAAGGAGTGAGATCGGGACTGCGTGGAGGTCATTCAATATCCCCCCATTTCGAAATGAGTTTTCCGGGAAGATTTCTATCGGCAGGTCTATTATAGACACCCTAGCAGTATGGCATGTGGCACCATCTTGTTGAAACCGTATCCTCGAGGCCTTGAAATTTTTTTTGCCTCGGCGCCGCGCACTTTCGAGAAAATAAGGACACAAATCGCCAACACCCTCATGGCCCAGCCTGTATAACGTGTACAAGAAAAGGGTGGTCAAATTTAAGGCTATGGTACAGACCATAAAACTGATCATCTTTCTCCATGAGGCCAACAGCGTAATCGCGAAAAAAATATAAACTGTCCCATACATTAGGTCGAGTAGGTATTGAAGTTTTGTATGGGACAGTTGATACTTTATCGCAATTACGATGTTGGTCCCATATTGAATATTATTTAGTTTGATACCTTTAAATATGACCAAACATTTCTGGTACACGCTGAAGGTATTTATATAGATTCAAAAAAGAAACCAAGAGACAGATTCCAAATTATATTTCAAATTAAATTAAGACGTAATTATTTATTTATTTATTATTTATTTATTTATATATACTTTATTGTACACCAGAAAAAACATTACAATAAAAACGATGGTTCACATAAAACATACACGGATACACACACATACACATACGGATTAAGCATCACAATAGCTTGATTAACGAACACTAAACAATACCTGAGGATTGTCTTAAACCCGAGATAGGTAGTAAACGTGAAAATTGTGGGTGAGAGAGGACTTTACGAGAATATTAGTAGAGTCTGTAGTTAAGTAATAAACTCGACTAGGAGCTAGTTGTAGAAGGTAGTGGAACTATGATGGATGTTATTACGTACGTCTTGTGGTTGTGTGTAGTGTGAGTGAGATTAGCTCTTTAAATACTGGCGGAGATGTGGATTTAATACACGTATGGAAGGCCTGTGTTCCAGCGGTGGCACACAGTGGAACATTATAGGCTGATCATGCCTTATGCCTATGGAAAAGACTAATTGCAATAAGCTGCCTGTTTACCAAAATGAGGATAAAAGAGCAGTGGTGGCCCAGTGTTAACGGCCTCGACTTACGAGTTGTAGGTCGTGGGTTTGAATCCAGGCAAGCGTTTAACTTTATATAAATAATTTCATCATCACTGCCCTCAAAACGGCGAAGGAAAACATCGTGAGAAAACCAGTATGTCCTAGAACCAAAAATTCGAAGACATGTGACATCTACCAAACCGCACTGGACCCGCCTAGTGGATTACGACCCACTCCCTATCACAGAGAGGAGGCTTAGTAAACTGCCTGGCTGGGTTTGAACCCACGACCTAAGACACGTAAGTCGAGGCAGTTACCACTGGGCCGCCACTTCTCCTGAACTTGTATTAATTGGAGAAGATTAACAAAATGTTCAGTAAGTATATCATTTCCCAATCTTGAAATTAATAATCACGGGAGTGAGTAAACACTGGGATTGATATGTACGCGAAGGCAGATTCAATCGCGATAATTATTTCATTTAGTTGATTTAATCTCTATTGGGAATCACATTTGCCAGAATACATATTTTTGGCTAATCATAAAGTAGGTGAATGACGGTCAATGAATGCAAGTGGACCAAAAAAATAAGGTTAAAAACTAAAAGCCGACTACTGAAAAGGATGGAACAAGAAAGTACCTTCCCGTGGTCGCATGCCGCTGTACTAACATATTATAAGCTATGGTAGCATGCGACCACGGGAAGGTACTTTCTTGTTTCATCCTTTTCAGTAGACGAGTTTTAGTTTTTAAACTTATTTTTATTTAATTATTTTGGGGCTTACGTCAGTAATATTTATATTTTTGAAATGTACCTATTAAGCCCTTTCATTTGACACCCAACACGGCATGATTAAAAATAAACTTTTTTTAGATCATGACATTATGTCCGCTAGAGGGCGCCATATTCAATTTAATGTGACGTCACATAGCCTATAACCAGCGGACGATCAAGACGCTTCCAACGATACCTCGTTTGTCCAATTATGATAAGTAGTTTACAAGGTATGAGGGAACAGATGAACATACATAGATACATACTTACATACATGCATAGCGGTCAAAATCATAACCCTCCTTTTTGCTTCGCCGTAGTCGGGTAAAAACAGAAGGCCAATTCGTAAATGTCAATGGTAGTCTAATACTCGGTTCCCATTAATAAAAACGAATCAATTTGCTTACCAATGGTAGCATTTTTTATTGCCAAGCTGGGCATATAAATAGATTCGTAAGCTAACTTTTACCTGTGATAGCTACTTCCATATGGGAGGGTCTACTATGCAAACCTATGGTCTTCATTATTAGTAAATAAACAAGAAGTGTCTTATTTTTAACCAATAACGGTCCGTAAATTATAGGAATCACCCATTAGGAGTCTTTGGTCAACTGGACCCACACGACCTGAACCCGAGGGTCCAGTCTACTAAATCAAATTTTGAATAGGTCGACTGGACCCACTGCCAAATTTCATCATTAGTACAGTCAAGGAGTAAAGCCGAATCTTTTATTTTTATTTCTATGACTTAAAATATACATAATATTATTCAATTAGCGACAATCATTTTCAAAGACTTGTCAAAAATGAAGAGAAACTAACAGACACACAGAAGTACAGTCCAACCACAATTATAATTACGTCTGATTTTGCGTCACTGTCAAAATCACAGTGATCTGACTCTTTGTAAAAAAGTTGCTCTTGGATTGCTGCCACTGTCAAATCGCTCAAAATCACAATGATCGTTACTCTGGTAATAAGGTTGGTAAAATAACTGAAAAAAGACCGTATTTTTGACTCACAGAGACTGAGATTAGAATGCTTACTTTCTTGAAAATACGAGACTTGTTTTATCGTTGAGAAATCTATGAGGAGTCGCCTTCGACATAATCAGCCTGTAATGTTCCCACTGCTAAGACACAGGCCTCTCTGTGGGATCTTGAACTTTTCTCCCACAGTAGTGGGAAATTTAAAGTTATTGAGTGTTCCTTACCATCTTTAGGTAAATGATGTCTTGGTGGTGACGCTGAGGGCTCATCTCTATTAATGCTGGTAATGTTAAGGCTGGTGGACATCGAGGGTCGCTGCGGTGGCACTGCAGCTACTGCTGGCGCAGGAGGCACTGCTGATTCTCCCCACCAGCGATCGTTGGTCTCATCTGAAAGGAAAATTTTGTTTAGTATCTCATTGGTAGATTTGATTACCAGACATAACGAAAGTCTACTCTTTATTGTTGAATAGGCTTGCTCTTGACCCGATCACGCCTGATGGAAAGCGATGGATGAGGTATTTGATGGAACGAGCGTGCCCAGAAGATGCCTGTTTACTGTTGCGTAGACGGCAGACGGGTTAAATGTAGAAAGAACACCGACGCTGGCTGAGAGTTACACACCTCGTCTATGCGCATAATAAATGAGGAGGAGAAGCGAAAGTACGACTGGTATCCAGGAGGATATCAACCAAGTGTGGTTAATACCCAGCAGTACGTCTGGTAATGCGGTAGCAAAGTGTTGAATTGACTGTTCGCTTTATTCAAGTGAAGTAATTGAACTTCATCATCATCATCATTTTAGCCGAAAGACGTCCACTGCTGGACATAGGCCTCCCACAAGCACCTCCACTTCGACCGGTTTTGTGCTTCTCGCATCCAACGAGTTCCTGCGGCCTTCACAAGGTCGTCGGTCCACCTTGTGGGAGGCCTTCCAACGCTACATCTTCCGGTACTCGGTCGCCACTCCAGAACCTTTCCGCTCCTTCGGCCATCTGTTCTGCGAGCAATGTGCCCTGCCCATTGCCACTTAAGTGTGGCAATTCTTAGATGCTATGTCGGTTACCTTGGTTCTTCTGCGGATTTCTTCATTTCTGATTCGATCACGCAGAGAAACTCCAAGCATAGCCCTCTCCATTGCCCTTTGGAATTGAACTTGCTAGAAATTAATACATTTGCAATTTTTTTTACTGATTTGTAAAGTTAAAACTTAAATATCTAACCAAAACTAAGTTCCAAATAACACGATATCAGAATATAATTTACTAAAGAACTTTTGTTGAGTAAACCCTCGGAGTATAGACTATACACCGTGGGTAAACCCAATACTTTCTTCCACTTCACAAATATAAAAGCCGAACTATCCTCAAAAGGTTTTTTTTATCAACGAGACGGTTCCTTCAAAGAAAAGAAAAATAAATTGAGATATTGGAAAACAGTGGGCGAGATTGATACCGAATGAAATATGGAGATATCGTTCAGTCAATGGAAATGCAGAAGTGAATAGACAAAGGATCAGGAATGAATGCTAAACTCAATTCGCGTATGTGTTTATTTGCCTTTGAATGTATAAGGAATGGGGTGCTTTTTGTTTTTAATGCTGCAAGGAGATTTAGTAGTTTATTTATAAACGCTGATTACAGTAAGTGAAGTTTAAACGTCAAAAATGTATGGTTAAGCAGTCGTAAATCACTACTTTAGGGGCCGTCTCCAAGAGCGAGAGAATCGCGACGATAGTCTCGCCGTGCCATCTTTTCGCCGCGATGATATTGCGGCGTATAGACACGTTCTAAGAGAGTATAGAAATACGTGGCACGACGATAATATCGCCGCGATTCTCTCGCTCGTAGAGACGGCCCCTAACTTTAAGCAACGTTTATGAATAAAGGTGATAAAGTTTAGTTTACGTTGTATATCTGGGGGTATTCATTAAATTCTTAAAAAGATACGAGTAGTACGTTTACCTATCTTATTTTGGTTTACCACTCTCTTATTTTAGGTGTTATAAAAGGCTTTAAACATAATAATATACAGGAGTACGAGTGCATGGAGTAATTAAGTGCTACCTTCCCATTGATAACTAACAGTCTCTCAGAGACTTCAGCGAGACACGGAGAGAGTTTTTAAACACCAGGATTAAAAGAATATTAAACCAATAAGGAGTCCCCTAAAAACACGTCTTACCCGCTAAAACAACACTTAACTCAGGATACCAGTTCTATATCATAAAATATGAAGTTCAAGACATAATACGATTGCTTCAGCTACTTTGTTCAACTTTTCTTGTCAGGTCAAACTTAATAAACGTCGATTTAAGACAGCAAGTTGAACATTTCAATGGAGGAAGAAAAGCAATAGCCTTCCGCACTAAGTTAAACTCGGAACGCCGCACCTTCAAGAGATACTGGTAATTTTACCGACAATATTAAAATTTCCATTTTGATCTTGAAGGAAAATGCAGAGAAGTTTTACGCCGTTGCCGCCAGGCATCTTTCCAAGAATTAAGGGTTGGTGGGGAAATAAATATAAATTAAGATGAAGATAATAATTGTTAGTGTAAAATTCGAGGCCAACGCAGAAGCTGTATCTGATGTCAGACACCCAATTATAGCAAGACACAATAATCTAGTTTCCAGCGACACAACTAAGGACGTCTCATCTCTAATTTCTTCGCCCAAATTACATGGTAGAACAAATAACAGCCTTATTCGATTAACGCAAACGAAAAAGGAACAATACCCGGAAAATAGGGAACTGATCTTCGGAAAGATCCTAACTCATTTTTCCAAACCTAACAACATTACTAATAGAGTTGGAATATGAGTCGTCACGAGCGCTCCGTCTCGAGGAAACCTTTTATCCTATAATCCGTTTTCACACTGACAAAGCAAAGAAGCGCCCCTGTCGGGAGCCAAACAAATCCTCGCAGATTGCAAGAGTCCAAATTAAGAGCGGATTAAGCAAATTTCTTCGTTTGTGTCTCATCCCATACATTTTGAATGTCGGATAATACACTTAGCGGGAATGATTTTGATTGTAATCTTACGCTTGCCTCATAATTCTTGTCAGGAGTTGATCGATTAATATATAGAGGAGTTAGTGACAGGAGCTTAAATCTTCTTCTGGAAGGCTGCCAGGACATGAGTTATTTTTTTAGTCAAATTCGTATCACCTATCAACATCAATTGGAAAGAAGAAATAAAGAACAATTGGTTTATTTGTCACAGAAATACTTGGTGCATACAAAAATATTAGGTGTTCCACTCAGAGCACTGATTTGAACCGCACTTGGACGAACAGCACCTTAACTCGAACAATAAAGAAACAAAACAATAAAAAAAAATAGATATTTATAATCACGAGGAACAGAAATACTTGGCAGCTGCAAGTCGTGACTGTGACAAGAAGGTTTTCACTTAGCATGATGCTGTGCTATGAGGGACCCACATCACAGCGCTGATTAAACAGAACAAACAATAAAAAACCGGTGAAGTGCGTGTCAGACCACGCACAATGAAGGTTTCCGTAGTTGGAATGAATTTATCCCAAGAACAAACTTAACATTATAGTTGAAAAACATGTTCTCCCAAACATTCCAACTGAAAATTTAAGTTTGTACGCACGATATTGAGAGATTTAATATGTTTTTTTAAGACCTAAAAAGAAGTCTTCCCAGAATTCGATCCTTATTAGCGACACTATCAATGGTTTAATAATACAGCGTGTTTTCTTTTTCAAAATCAACGGGTTCGATTCCTGGCTAGAAATATTGATTTTATAAAAATCCAATGATGCAGTTTTAGTTTTCATCAAAATCCCGACCCACCCGTTTTGAGCCCGACCGTTTTGAGGTACGGAACCCAAAAAACAAAACAATACACAATTGAATTACATCAGTATTCTTTCTTGTTCTTTTTTAAAAATAAATATATCTCTAATCGGTTTTTATATTAAAGCTTTGTGTTAAATTTTAGTTTTTTTATGGCCAACTTAACTCACAACAATATCCAACAATTTTGTATTTTACTTCATAATTGCAACACAATACAATCGCTGGGGATATACACTATTATTTAAATAACCCATTTCACTAGGATTCCCAACTATTTACTATTAGGTTTTACATTCCCTTGTTTGAGCTAAAATTCACTGTACACCTACTGTATTTAACTCAGTGAAATTTGTTAGCTATAAAGTTTTGAGGTATATGAGAGAGCCTCGAAGGCAAGTACTTAAATAACTTTAAGTGTTAAACGACTGAGTGGTAATGAATAAGTATTTCTTCTTGCTCTAACTAGGAAAACGAAGCAAAAGATGGCTGACATTTTAATTATTTCCGTTCAGTTTTTGTTTTTAATTCCCATCTTAGGGTTGACAGGGATGTGCAATATTTTTTATGCTATGGTTTTCACTAGTCGGACTTTTAATAATAGCTGCAGTAAAATGACAGCTTATGTGTTACCACTTTTTAACGAAATTTAAATAGTGATGTGACAAAATAATCAATTCATTCAAGTAACACTCAATTCAAAATCGAACCATGTTAAATTGATTTTTTAAAAGAGGATAAATTATTAGATAATGATATTTATAATGAAATTTAGGATAACATAAGTTTAAAACAAAAACGTTGATGCCTAATTACTGTTTTGTCATCACATTAGTAATCGGATTGGATTTATAAAAAGAATTAATTCCAATCACAAACATATATTTTTAAATATTCTTATTTTTGAGGTTTGTGGTGTTTTGCAAATAATCCTGTATAGTAAACGTTATTCCTAATGAAAACTTTAATTTATTTAAAAAAATTGTTTTCTTAGATCGATATTATTAGATTATGATGTATTTACACTGATTTGAAACTGCAACATATATTTTTATCTGATCAATACAACGAATATTTGATTGTTACGGTTAAATCAATATTGGTCAATTTCGAATATCTAAATTAAAACGATGTTTCGTTGCGTTTTCACATCACTAGTAGAGATAGTGTGGCAACATTTTTTAACGAAATGACAGTAAGAAGTGTCATTTTACTGCAGCTAATTAAAAGTCGGACTATAGGTAGGGATACCGATTGTGTCCACTGACGTAACATTGCTGGATTCTTCTTCTCCTCTACCTATCGTTATTTCTCATGACAAAGTTTCTTTTGTTTATGTACGTATGTGAATGATGATATGGTTAGAACAGATGGTAACTACCGAGATGACGGCTAATAGAGAAGTATGGAAGAAAATACATGTTACGCCGACCACAAATAAATTGGGATAAGGGCTGGAGAGTGATGAAGATGATGTATGTGGGTATCTATGTATTTCTTTTTCGAGTAATCTATCCCTTATGTTGCTTGCACCTACCATGTTTCGTCTATGCGTCGCCCTAAGGTTGACTGCTAGAAAATGCCTCAGGCATTAAATCCGCGTTTGTACACACGGCTAGGTACACATCAAGCTATGCATTTCCAGTTTTAGCTGACCTCGCATTGTATAGATTTTCGTACAATCAGAAGTCAGCTTATACTGGTTATGTACGTATAGCTTGATGTGTAGCCGTGTGTACAATATTTTTTTTTTACTCGTGAAAAATTATGATTATATTAAAAAATTATAGTCTAAGCTTTAGTTTAACTGCCGTCGAGTTGAGGGTCCATATTTTATTCACAGATAGATCTTATTATTAGAAGCCTCCATGCAAAGTTTTAACTTCCAGAGATAAATGGTTTACGAGAACAAAAATAATCTGAAAAAAAGCTGCACCATTAGGTATTGGTGAGTGCCATTGGATATTTTTAATTTAAAACCAGAAACTTCACGCGGACGAAGTCACGGGAAGAAGCTACTTATAGGTAGGTAGTCTTATTAATACAACGAGGCGTGATAAACTATTCTATTTGAACAACCTTCAAGACGCTCATAATCCTCGTAGGATGGTACTTAAAACTGTTGCTTGGCATCTTCCTTGATATTTAACAACATTCATAATTACCTCGTCTTTTATTAATACAAGGAAGAAATGAAAAATTATTATTTATTATAATGTGGCAAGTACCCTCAAAAGAGGAATAAAGTTTCTAAACACATTTTTCATTTTACCAGGATGTCTGGTCTGTAAGGCATTGTAACTGATTTATTTTGTCAAACACCTTCATGGGCTTTAGAATAAACAGGACTTACGTATTTATAATAATTTTCTGACTGCAAAGCCTTAAAGACAGAATTTATTGGTCTAGTTTAGTAAAGTTAAAATGTTGAGTCTGTTTGTCGGTTTCCTTGGTCTTTAAATTCCGTCAATTCACCGTTTATCTAACTTGCTATTTGCAAATGAGAATAAAGCATGCAACAAAACTGTTTCAGGGCAAATTTCACCAACGAAACTGAACGCGATCAACACCTTTAAACCGCGTTCAAGAGCTGTCAGTGTCATTGTTGTTGTGCAATTTTGACATTGACAGCAGTAATCAAAGAAAAGTTTTTATTTGGTCATCTTAAAAAAAAAAAAATACTTGCTACGTCTATGGATATGAAATGTGTTAAATACTTTGAACTAACACGATTTCATGAATTTGTCTTTAAGGTAAAGACAACTTATACCGCCTAAAACCGCTACTACACTAGATTGTAAAGTTTTAAACACTTCCACCGATAACAACGGACTCTTAAGACTAAACTTTACACGTAACATCCAAACCATAGCTCGTTCAATAGCTCAAAACTTAAAACCGTGAATAACGCGATATTACTTGACAGCGAAAATTTATACTGCAGCTTGGATTAGGTACCTTACATTGTGAATTATCCTTACAAACTTTATAGCACAACACCTTTATGGGCCGGCAATAAACAGCGTACACCTCGGGCTATTCAAGGGTCGTTGGGAACATCGAACTTTACGGGTGAATTTCACCAATGAAACTGAACGCGAGCAGCACATATAGACTGTGTTCAAGAGCTGTCAGTGTCAATATTTCATAGCAACAATGACTAGCTTTTTTTTTTATTTGTTTAAGTCCAGTACTAACCCCACAAGATCTACATTAAGTTCAACTTACTGTTGCATCGAATTTTTTTTTATCACGCACACTTGCTTTTCCAATTCACTTTTGACATTGGCAGAATAGTCAACATCGGCTTTACTTGCCATAAATAATTAAAAATAGAATAGAATATACTCTAACTTTTCAATTAACAACAAATGTAAAAAACTTGTCAAAAATGTAGAGGTATTTTTGACAGATTGAGACTGCGATCAGACTGTGAACGTTCTTAAAATTACGAAAATTACCGTTCTAATCGTCCTGACCAGATGCATGCACAGCACATTATCATTCATGAACTGATCCAACAAGGTGGACTTGTGGAGGTTGTGGGAATCTGTTGAAAGCGGGAAGCGCAGGACCGATCCTTGTGACATTGCTTTAGGAGGCCTGTGTCCAGCAGAAGCCTTCTGGCTGAATAATGATGATGGTAGTATTTACCACGTCGTAGTACGCATACATATAACGTACATATTGAGGCCGTAACAGTTACATATGGTACAGATTTTGGAGTTTCTTGCCCGCCCTTCACCATAGAAATCTACGTTTTGGAATGGGCAATTAGCTTCAACTTTTTGACTATCTGTTCGACTCTTTGATAATTCTAAATTGCCTGTAAATGGTTTAAATTAAATAAATGCTGTGAGTTTGAGTTTGATTTGGATCAGGTCAGACGGGTCTGAAGATAAAACTAACTTTGTAAGGGTAAGCCTTTTCGATTTTCGCCGCTAGTTCGGAGATAGCCCTGACTGATGATCGTCATTTGTTTAAGTGTTCCACATAAAGGGTTTGTTGTATAGCTATTATTTTGATGGTCCGTGTTAGTTAGATCGTGTTTGTGGTTACGAATATTGTACCCACAGGTCGGGTTGGCCAACAATGTTTGGTTGATGATTAAAATGTATTGGCTATTCAGATTTACTCGCATCACCAACTCGACTAACAGTTGTTTGTCATGGGTTTTCTTAAGAAACCTTTCTTGGGTGTGCGTCCACACACCGTTTAAATAACTTACTGATAATAAAATGTCATTATTTCTATCTTCAGTGAATTGTAGTGTCCGCTACTCAGTCGCGCAACTAAACGAAACTATTTTTTGATAATATTTATGACAGCTTTTACGCTTATATTTTTATGACTAGGGGCCAAAAGAGACGCGTCACTTAAATGTCTTAGAGCAAGATTCACAGACTACAACTTTGACTTTACGAGGTTTAGTTATAAGCGATGATTAAATTTAAGTGACTTTTAAACGTCAAAAATGTTTTCGAAGTCAAAGTGAAAACGTTTATTGCGTTGTTGTATGGTTAAACAGTCGCTAATCACTAGTTAACTTTAAACAAATTTTATGAAAGGTGTACTTTACTAAGTTAAAGTAAGCGTTTCAAAGAATGTGAACCTTATTCGTATGTGTTGAGTGTTCAATTGGAATTTTCATATTCGTTTGAACGCTTCATATGAATAATATGTATTCGTAACATAGGCTTTATGAATACCTACAAATAGTTCACATTCGTATGAGATGCTTACTTTACTTATCAAAGTGGCGGTCTGTGAATCCTGGCCTCACTATTTAATGCCGAGTAATAATTTGCTATCTAAGTCTACCAGACCAAGTCCATCGTTAAAGCTATCAGCAAAATTCACAACTAAGCATGTTGCTGTAGTCCATTTACTATGTTGGAAAAACTGGCATAAAGCTTTGCACATTATGTCGGTACTTTATCGTCACTCCGAAAGTATTCATGCAGGAATTTCTTAAGAAAAAAATAATTTACTTTTCCTTAAATTGGATGTGACGAGATAAAATAAAACCGACTTCCAAAAAAATTAAGTCTGTGTTTTTGGTTTTGTATTTTCGGTTTTTGCCACCGACTTCCGAAATAAGTTATTTTTTACTTTATGGTGTTTTTTTTGGAAGTTAAAAGTTTTTTTTTTTTGGTAAAACGTTTTCATTTTTCACATTTTAGTTGTGCTAGCTACCCCACACAAATTCGTCGTATACCTTCACATTCTAAGTAAACAACAGTGACAGGAAGCTATTATAACATTGATGATTTTTTCCAAATTTTGTATGTACAAAAAATGGAAAAAATACTTATTATTGAAGGGAACTGAAAAAACACTGATCAGAATTTGACCAAATTTTTATGGGACTTCCCTATTAGTAGACCCTTAAGAACAAAAAAAGAATTTTCCATATCCTCCACCTTTTTTTTTATGTCGGTTAAAAATAGATCGTACTTACTTGGCGTAAGCCCTATTGACTCTTAACAACTGCAACCTAAATATAGCTACCTGAACAGCTTCTCCTGCCAAGTACCTGGCATCTGGTAGCTTAATACGTTTAAAAAAATAAAAAGCACTTACCAACTTCATCGTGCTCAAGATCGGACACGTCGTGAGCAACCTCGTCCTCTTCAGGGGCACTCTCGTACCTCTCCTTTAACACCGTACGTGGAACTGCGGAGAAAAATAAACTTTATGAATAGTGAAGTAGAGTTTATTTTAAATGAGGTGGTGTGTTATGCATTAAGTGGATGTTAATTTTAGAATTTTAGGGTGCTTCGTGTTTTAGAGTATTTTTGTTTTTCAAGTGCGTCAGAGTTTTTATTTGGTAGAAAAAGCAGTGTCGGTCGAACGTGACCTGATCATGACGTCACTAGACTTTTATTTTTATTCACTGAATCCGCGCCATTTTTTATACAGTCACAAGATTTTTATTTTCGAATCTTATTGAGTTATTTAGACGGAGGTTTGACAGCTTTATATTCGTTGGCTTTCGTCTACTACGTAAGTATCAAAATACTTACGTAGTTGTAAAAGAAATATTATTTGAATAGATAAAACGCCGAAGGGATGGTGAACAGTGAATTGTATTTCTCTGTTACTGGGAAAATATTTTTGTGGAGCCGCCACGCCTTTGTGCGAAAAAGGTTTTCGATTTTATCGGAACGAGATTAAAAATACTTACAGAAATTTGCACAATAGACTCACTGATTTACATTTAAATATGCGATTTGTCAATTTCAACTCGCTGAATTAATTTGGTATGACAGTATTTAAATATTTGGTCATTCAGCATTACTTGAAATAACTTTGAAAGCGATTTAATTTTGTCGAAATGTCGAACACGATTTTTTTTGTGAATAAAAAGCAAGTCTTTATACGAGTAGATATATACCTAGAACAGGGAATATTTATGAAAATGTATAGTTGTAAAATCTACATATTTAATATAATTTATGGTGAGCCCATAGCTTGAGAGTAGTGGTGGCCCAGTGGTAACGGCCCCAACTTACGAGTTGTAGGTCGTGGGTTCGAACCCAGGCTGGCGCTTTACTCTGTATAAATAATTTCAGCACTCCACTGATCTCAAAAACTTTATTTTCTTTTCTGCTGATACTTCTTTCTGGAGTTGTCGATTCGCCCACAAATAACTTCGTGCGAATCGCCTACAAAAAAAAAATTGTTTAAAAGTGTCGGTTCGCCCTTTTCGGGTGAGTAAGTTCATGCGAATCAACCAACTAGCCGTTTCGTCGTATCTCCTATGAATTCGAATCTCCCCATATATCCCAGGTATAAAAAAAATACTATAAAAAGGTACTATACAATATGTTTCCATCGACCGTTAAACGTACCTACCTATACTGCAATAACATTCGGACAGCAGTTTATATCGTTCCAAAGGTATTGTGTATTATCAACGGTCCGATTAGCAAACAGAATGAAGGAAATAGACAATATTGGTCCTCGGATGCAAATTTATTTCGGCCTTCTCGGTAAAAAATATAGGGATAATTTTTTTAACGGTCCAGTTGTTTGATGCTTTTGTTTGGATTCTTGCTCGGTTTGACCTAAATACTATACTCGTAATAAAGAGGTACCGTAGTAAATAGACGTGCTTTGTATATTTTCTGTCAAAATCTATACATAGGTACCTACAACTTAAATAGTAATCTCACCTTAATAACAAAATTAATACCTAAGTAAATTGTATGAACTCTTACGTAACATAACATGTGAGCAGTGGTGGTCAAGTGGTTAATGGCCCTGACTTAAGTGTTGGGTTCGAACCTAGACAGGCGATTTCCTTTATGTAAATAATTTCAACACCACTGCTTTCAAAACGGTGAAGGAAAACATCGTGGGGAAACTGGCATGTCCTAGACCAAAAAAAAATTCAAGATATGTGATATCTACCAATCCGCACTGGGCCCGAGTGGTAGATTACAGCCCACTTCTCGAATAAAGGAGGCCTGTGTCCCAGCTTTGGGAACATTATAGGCTGATTATGCATCTTCCTGCCCTTGTCCTAAGTTACTTAGGGTCAATGCAACACGTTTTTTTCTTCTATTCTCTCCTATCAACCATCACGTTATCATTCACCCCATTTCCTTATATATTATAGTAATAATTCCTCATACAATCCATTCAATCCATTCATCTTTTCTTTTCGTTCTCACAAAATATAAACTATCGAAAATAAATTCAAACGAAACTTCACGTTCATCATTCATTCAACAGTTTATAATATTCCTAAGAACAATATTATATTGCACACTAATAACACCAACACAATAACAATAACATCAAAAGTACATACGTGTGTAGGTACAAAATTGGCAAATTGCCAGCGCCTGAACATTAGCCTAACAATGTTGAAACTGTTTCTCTGAATGTAAACGGCCAGCTACAAATAATTTATTAACGTTGAATAATGTTTAGGGAGGTCCTTTTCTTTGCTTACCTGTATTAATAATTTACTATTCATTCATGAGCTCCTTGTTATAAGAAGAGAAAGTTGTACATTATGTTTCCTTCAAAACACATATTAAATCTGAAAGTTTTCATATATATTTTCAACACACTTGCTCGTAAAGTGGCTCTTAATGAACCGCTTTTAGGTCCATAACGCAGTGTATTAAAAACGAGTGTTGAAAAACGTCGTATGAAATGCGTGTACATTGATCATTATACTCTCGGCTTCCTTATCGCGCTCGCCTATGTATCATAATGTACTATTACGGTGTTCTCTCACTCAAAAACTCTCTGGACTGCACCAATAACAATAGCATTTGTTGAAGAAAGCAGTCTTCGATTTTGCCTTGAATAGTAAACAAAATAGGTACGTTCTTCTGTTCCTTTTGTTGCATCTGATCTTTCACTATGGAAAGAATTGTCTATGGTTACAGCGAGCTGGATCTGTTACTGTCAAGTGTCATTCATGGAAGCTCAAAACCCAACAGCAAGCACATTGTTGCAACGCTAAGTGTTTTTCATTACATTAATTCAAAACATAATAGTTATTAAACTGATAATACAAAATGGCTCTATTTTTTTAAAGAATGGCTACCATAGATCTATGATGGGGTTGTCACCGACGCCTATGGACAACTGTAATATCAGAGACAGCGCTGAAATGTCTTTTCGTGTTACAAAGTTTTTTTTTGGCCGAAATCGGAACTGAAGCTACCATCTTTTTAAAGGCCGACCGCATAACTGAGACGTTGCCTGTGGTAGCTGCGTGGTACGGGAGGGGTGATAGTTGTCACAAGTTGACGAATCACTGAGCTCTCTCATCACGTCACCACACCCCTCCCGCACCGCGCTGCTTCCTCAGGCAACGTCTCAGTTAAGCGTTCGGCCTATAGTTTTTTTCAATCCATATCAAAAAACGATTGCACAAATTATTACCAACAGCGACCCCTGTGTCAACGTAATCCAAGCGGCGAAAATATCCTTGCAGCATATTGGTATGTGAAAGACCGGCACTATACCATTCAAACCAGGTGGTCTAAGTCCGTCAAATTCAATTTTTCAAACGGGATAAGACACCTCGGGACTAATCCCGAAGTTGTCCCTAAGGACAACTGTCAAACTGTGCGGTAATTCATAAGATTAGTTCGGAAACCGAACTAATTTTATGTCTGTAAGTGACAAGGAGTTGGAAACGTCCTTAACTTCGCATGCTTAGGGAGTAGATCCTTAAAACATAAATCCTTGAAACAGTGTAGGTATGTGCTTGACCAGCACCATACCATACGATCACAGCAACGCTGTTTTGCGAAGAAAAGTTGTAAGTTTATTGATTTTGTTTAAATTCATAATACTATTCTGTGAGACAGGGATTCCAACTTGAGCAGTTTCAAGTTTACAAAGTTCTAGTCGGTACACAAATGTTTGAAGTAAACGAGAATTTCTATGCACATTGTTACATGTATTGTCGCTTGGGTACAATTCCTGTCACAAGTGCAAGTAACATTTTGCAATAAAAGCCAAGACAAACCAAATAAACCGGACAAGTGCGAGATGAACTCGCGTGGAGAGGGTTCCGTACGATGAATATGTTACCCACCAACATTTCATGTAAAGTAGGTTGCCAAGACTTACATAACGCTTTCACTGTTAAAAGGTTATCAGATCTATTATAGAGCCAAGCCTCTAACTTTACAAGGCTTAACTCTACAAATCTTACTTCTTGGTCAATATTAATTAGGATATATATGTATATGGTATGGATTGGAGAAAAAACCCTCGACTTTAATAACAAAATTTCTCCTGAAAATTACTCTGCCAATCAACAAAATATAATCCAATCCAAACCAACAAACAAAAATTCAAACAAACAACCAACCAATAATGCGATTCTACCAATTTTTGTATTCATTAACCCTATTCTTGGCACGGTGGATAATTTGATACGTTGAACTTTTTGAAAATCTAGAGACGTTCCGAGATGTATTTCCAAAACTTTTATTATTTAAAATGCTACAAAATATAAACCCAATTCTAAAAAAAAATACTATTTTATTACTTGTAACACCGAAAATGCAGTAGGAAACAAGATGGCGAACCGATCGAAGCTGTTTGCGCGTCGCAAGGTAAAAATAATCAATTATTATTATATTTTGGTCTAATTATTTTCAAAAGCGGTTTAATTCGAATAGGTTACAATATTTGCTAGTCAGAAACGCTATTATCGAGTACCAAACTGGATTGAGTCGTATGTAATACACTTTTTTTTTCGAGTGTATCAGATATGCCACACTGCCAGATAGCCAACATTCAACATTTTTTTTGTTATGTATCCAATACGTGACATTGCTTGATTTGCACGGATAATATTTATCTGTAAATTTTAATATTATTATAATATTTTTAACAATGACTGTTAATATTATTGTTTATTTGTATTTTTTTGTCGTAGGTGGTTCATCAGCTTAGTAAATAACAACAAAACAGAGCTAGTATTCAACAACAAAACAGAGCTCGGAAACTTGTGGCTCTTGTTCCGAAGCCAAGGGCACAATCGGATTTGGAGGAAAGTGAATCATCTGCTGAGGATGAACTCCAGTACTGCTTCCACCCAACGTACTCCGACAGCAGTTCACCGCCTCCATCATTGCCATCTTCAATAGAAAACCTAAATCTTTTATCAGATGACGATAATGAGGTAAATCAAGTGGTTGCTTCAACATCTTTGGTACTAAACCCACAGTCATCGCCGTCAACCAACCCTTATTCGCCATCAATTTTATCGCCCAATCCATCTATAATAAAGCAGTTTCATTGTGCTGAGGCCAGTCCATTGTCTCCGGTACCGCCTATATTACATCAAGTAAGTTTACCATCTCCACTGGCAACCTCCTCGCAAGTACCTTCACCACTGGCAACCTCCTCGCAACTACCACCACGAGCCAACAACTTGACACGTCATAACCAGGTGCCGTCTCCATTGTTTGCACCTTCTCCCTCAGCGGCTACTCGTTCAAAAAGAACTAGAGTTGTCGCGATAAAGCGAAAAGTAATACCTGCTAAAAGATTACAACCTAATTGGCGTTGCTGTAAGTTTACCGGTTCTGCAGAAGTGGAAGATATCTCGTTTGAGCCACGTGAAGAAAAGAGCGCCATTGAATACTTCAAGCTGTTCTTTTCCGATGACATCATCTCTCTCATAGTGCAACAAACAAATATCTATAGCACACAGACAAATGGCAGTTCAATAAATATCACAGAAGATGATATCAAAGATTTTCTGGCGATCCTTTTATTTATGGGGGTCGTTAAAATGCACGCTTATACAGATTATTGGTCCAAAATTCTACGATACAACAAAGTAGCTGATATAATGACTCTGAAGAAGTTCCAGTTACTGAGGCGATATTTACATTTTAGTGACAATTTTATTGACGATGGCGATAGATATCACAAAGTGAGACCACTTCTTCAAAGAATCCGTGAGAACTGTCTAAAAGTAGAAGAAGAGACGCGTTTCAGTATTGATGAAATGATGGTACCACATAAAGGAACTAGAGCAGGCAGCCGCAAACAATATATAAAAAATAAACCGAAGAAGTGGGGGTTCAAAATATTTGTTCGCGCTGGTGTCTCTGGAATTGTTTACGACTTCCTGATCTACGGAGGAGACGACACATTTAGATTTCACTCATTTTCAGATGAAGAAAATGGTATGGGCTTGGGAGCAAAGGTGGTTATAGCTTTGGCGAAATCTATTCACCAGCCTGCATGCAAAGTCTTATGCTTTGATAACTTTTTCACGTCTATTGAGGTTCTGCAATATTTACGTAACGAATACGGAATTTTTGCACTGGGAACAATCCGATCAAACAGGCTCCGAGGAGCGGAGAAAAAACTACCCACGGATAAAAACCTAAAAAAAAGTGGTAGAGGATCTCACGCACAGGTCGTATGCAACAAAAACAAGATCGTTGTCGTCAAGTGGTACGATAACAAATGTGTTACAGCTGCAAGTACATTTGTGGATGCGCATCCTGTCCAGAATGTGGTTCGTTACAAGAAAGACCAAGGAAGAAAAATGCCAGTGACTTGCCCAAATTTGATAAGAGAATATAACACTGACATGGGCGGAGTTGATCTAGCAGATATGCTGATTGCTCTGTATCGTACACCGTTCCGAGGCCATCGCTGGTATTTACCAATCTTCTCCCAAATGCTCGATATTTGCGTGAACAATGCCTGGCTTCTCTATCGGCGTGATAGAGAAGCCAGGCATGAAGCCAAAAAACCTAAGTCGCTGAAAACATTTCGAGTTGAAATTTTTGAAAGCCTACGCAGGTTTGAGAGAACAGATGATGCAAGCAATATCAGCAGGACTAGCGTTAGCTCAACCAAGACCATACAGAAACCAGTAGCTGAAAGACCCCCAGATGCTGTTCGGTATGACCAAGTTGCTCATTATCCAACTATAGCATCCATCAGAGGGAGGTGCATGTATTGCACAAAAGGGCAGACCAAATTGTTTTGCCAAAAATGTAAAATTAGGTTATGCTTATTGCCGGAACGCAATTGTTTCCTAGAATATCATACTAAGAAGTAATAATTAGTATGTGTAAGACTGATCTATACTAATATTATAAAGAAGTAATGGTGTCATAGGCTATGTTTTTCTTAATTTTCATGTTTTTTTTGCGTTAGAATACATTTTTTTTTGTTTTGTTGTTACGTTGAAAGCCTGGCAGTGCGGCAAATATGATACATAGATTTCATAAGGTTGATTGTTAAGAGTCTGGCAATGTGCCTTATGTGATACATACAATAAATCATAAAATAATGAAATAATATTTTTATTTTTATTTTTCCTCCCCTCAATGAATACCAAAGAATACATTTTGTGTAAAATTTATCAAAATTTAAACAAAAAAAAATCATGCCAAGTATAGGGCAAAAATATCCTAAGTTTATCAAAAGATTTATCGGTAAAACAGTATTAAAATAATTTTGCATACACAGCCAACTTGTGAGCAAATATATGGGCAATTAAGTGTCGCAGGCACCTGCACTAATGTTGCCAAACGGCATTCTGTACTCGGCTTTATTGTTAAACTTCATACAGCTGTTTTATTGTTGGGCTGTAGAAGTAATTCGATTTATTACAATAATCGTGTGTTTTAAGACTGAAAGAACAAAACAGTAGGCCAAAAATATAACACCGAAATTTGGTTTTAAAATAATATTCGAAAGGCATTATGTGCCCAGCCTTCTTCCCAAATATGTTGGGGTCGGCATCCAGTCTAACCGGCCGCAGCTGAATACCAGTATTTTTTTACATGGAGTGACTGCCTATTTGGCCTCCACAACCCAGTTACTGCGTAATACGATAACCCATTGGTAAGACTGGATGTGAGACTTTCGGGCTTCTGACAACCCGTAACGACTGTCAAAGATCCACGAATGACAGCCGAGACCAACGGCTTTACGTGCTGTCCAAGGCATGGAGGGGTCTTGGTATGTAAAGATGATCACCCATCCACGGGCTAACCGCGGCAAGCGTGGTTTAACCTGATCGAGCGACCCGTGCGGCTGTTATTACTTATCCACAAGCCCAAGTATTATATTCGAAATAAAAAAAAAAACACAAACAATTCCGTTTTTAAATCTCGAATCTTTGTCTC
The DNA here is from genome assembly GCA_914767645.1 of Hydraecia micacea. Classification (NCBI taxonomy): domain Eukaryota; kingdom Metazoa; phylum Arthropoda; class Insecta; order Lepidoptera; family Noctuidae; genus Hydraecia; species Hydraecia micacea. Next base: position 12,395,048 of record OU611780.1, read on the forward strand.
TAATTTTTTTCAGTGATTTTTTTGGAGTATTCCTGACTCCCGTTCCCCTTAAACAAATTACAAATGTTACCGTTCGTTTCTTTTGCCCAAAAGCCATTAGCCAACATATACAAGCATCAAGAGCATCACTTATAACATCCCCCAAGAAAATAAAAATAATAAGCACACTTAAATAGGATGACAAATTTTGGAAATGCCTCTATAACAAACCAACCAAATAAACGTAAGCCAACATTTTATTACGGAATTAACATCTCGGAAATAAAAGTGTTTGTAAGGATACTTGCACATTATAATGAAAAGGGCTCTTCTTAGAGTACCGCTGAAAGGCATCCACTATACTACCAGATAATAAAAGATGGAAGGAGTTTCGACTGTCCTGGTTCGCTTCGCATTTTTATAACTCGGATTTATTGCTGGCGAAGCGAGTCTTGAAGCTTTAATAACTAGAAGCACTTTAAGCATATAACTCAATCGATGAGAGCAGTATTTATGGTTTGATTTCTGTCATGCCAGTAGCTGTGCATGTCAATGATGCCATAAAGACCAAAGATAAGAAAATGTTGGTCCTTACTGTTCCTTATTTAAAATTTTGTTCGTATGACATTTAACAAAGTGAAAAGGCAGTTCTAACAAACAAATAATATGAGGCTTTGCTGTTAAATAAGTCCAAGTGTTTTATAATAATACTAGCATCTACCCCACAGTTCGTCCGCGTCAAATGTCGGCCGCGTCGCATCGCTTCACTCGCCCGCGCTTTTATTTGTGCAGCGTTCTTTTAAACTTTTTTTTGCTCGACTCGGCAAGGGTTCTAGCGTGATTTTAGCCTATAGCCTTCCTCAGGAATTGAGCTATCAAATGCTAAAAGAAATTTTTAAATTCGACTGGAAGTTCTAGAGATTAACGCGTTCAAACAAACTCTTCAGCTTTATTATTAGTATAGATTATGTTTATTTTTAATAAGTGCATGTTTAAGTATTTTGCAACAGTGTTATACAAAGAACACAGAAACTTTCAGGAGGTTTCATCCTTAATTCTCTTATATTCACAAAAAAATGTCATAGACGACGTCAAGTCCATTCAATTTTAACGAATTTATTTCAGGAACAGAAATAGAATGTGCCGAATTTGGGTAATGCATGATCCGGCTAATGGCATTGAGTTTCGTTCTTGTGAAAAGCAAATGGAAATTGAATTCATCCATCGGAATAAATGCACTGAGCAGCAGCTGTCTATTTGTTTATTTTGTGCTCAATTGTGAATACTGCAACTTGCGTATTAAAGGTTTTCAATGTCGTTTTTGAACCTATGAATTTTAATGCTAAGCTAGGCTGTAATGAACAAGAGTACCGGCTAAGGTGCAAAGTAGTGCGGGACACGAGACCGCGCGGTGTTTGAGGGACGCACTCAGTGTCTGAGACAGGAGGTTTGCCAAACCAGGCAACATACCCTGTGTTCAGTGGTTAATGAGTTTGACAAGCACCCTAATTGCGTAATACACTTACAATCACAACCTGAATAATTTTGATGGATACTGCTAAACCATTGCTGCATATTTTAAAAAAAATTGTCTGCTCAACAACGTAAGTAACGCGATGAATGTTGTTGAGTTGTCAAAATGAAAGCTATTGCTACTGATAGTGTTTTATACGCAATTACCCCGCAGATTAATTCAATTAGATTAATCTACGATTGATTCGACGTACGCAATTTTATTGCGTACGTCGAATGTAGGTATTAGGTTTGTGTTAGTTTAGAAATTAGTTTTACTATAGACACTAATTAAGTACGGATAATGTGAGTAGGTATTATCTGTAGATAGATTTCAGAATAGGCGAAGCTGACCACAGCAAAAGAGTAAAAAATATTGCTCGCTCTTCGAGAATAACGACTAACATTGTTGAGGTCTAGAAAACTTCAATATTTTATTAGGTACTTGTTATTAGATTTCTTTTCGAACGGACCCCGTACCTGATACTAAACAAGTATCCTATTATCCTCTTATTCGTACTTTTATTGTTATCTAGGTTTACTTTATTTAAGAAGACGTCGTACCTTTCTAGAAATATTATATTTTTGATATTGCTCTGCTCCTTTTCAAACCTCTAATATCTGCTAATCCTATCTAATATTCTCTAATCCTATTATTATTTATTTATATATCAGACAACATGATCCATTTTGTTAGTAACAATAATGCTTAAAACTATGTTAGTTCACACATATTATGATTAGACAAAATATATTTTGATCCAAAGAATTTCATAGAATTTTCTAGAAATATTAGTATATATCATATTCAAATTGTTCTAGGCAAAACGACCTGAAAGATTCAGTTTGCGATATAAATTAGCTTTTTCTCTTCAACAAGTTGAAATGTCTTTCGTAAGAAATGACGAAAATGTCTTGTATTTCAGTAATTTAACTTTACGAGATATTTATTTTATTAACGAGAAAGACGAATCTTCCCAAATGCGTTTTCATAGTCTTAATCCTGCAAACGACTCGCCCGAAGCTAAACGAGCTGAATCAACTCCTGACAAATGTTTGGATTTTATTTCTTTTCTAATTTACTATCCGAAGGGATCTACGAATCTCTAAAAATGTAGGTAAGTATTTATGACTTTGGAGACGGATTTCATTGGGCCTATAAAGATCTACGAAATTTTGGTCTTTTGACAGTTAACCAGTTAGAACTTATCGCCTGAATTCGCATCTATAACTCTTTTACGATTAATAAAAGCTGTAGGAACTGTTGTCTTGACTTTATATCTGTGATGTTGAAGTCGCGGGACACGTAATGAGGATCTACGTTAACTTGAAGTATAAACAAAGTTAGGTATTAAAGGGACTCCTTGTCTCAAGTTACACGTGTTCCGCTGAATCACAAGTAGGTGAAGTTGTTTTGTTTTTCTTTTCTTGTAGTTCTGTGTTATTGTAGCTGTTTTAGTCTGCTGTAATAGCAAAGTTGTAGTTGTTTCTCTCGACGATGAATAAATTTGGTTTATGTTTATTTTTAGTTTTTGTATCGATATGTAGGTAGGTACTTATACATTTCTTTCTCAAATAAAATCGGACTCATGATGTTTGTTAACATTAATAATGTCATCTATATTATGTTACTAGAACTCAAAGAACCCTGATCAACCCTGACCAAGATTATGTCTGGACTTTAAAAGAGACTGTGTGACCTCTGAGTTTGTTTCGACCTTTCTTCTTGTAGTGGTCAGATAGGAAATGCCGACCGCATCAAGTTTTTAAAATAATTATGATTGACGTGTAAAAGTGTTTGTAAAAAAAAATGATTTTATGTCTGTAAGCAGGTGCTTATCTAACTTTTAAGTAGGTACTAACAGTCCATTTGTGGCAGCTCGTGGCTGCGCAGCTTAACAACTCAAATATGGGCAAACGTCAATATTCGAGCTCCCCAATATAGAGTGCCTAGTACTTATCTTGGACTACATTTAAATGTACTGAATCTGGTATTTGGCAATTAATTGGGTTAGTAACTAGAGCTAAACTTCCAAGATAATTCATGAAATACAAGTTAGTAAATCTGCGCGTAATTGCGCACCAAGTTTCCAACGACCGCGTAAAATCATAATTTTCCGCTTTTACTTTATCTATTACTAGCTTCTGCCCGCGACTTCATCCGCGTGCAATTTCTTGTGGCCCCGACCCACCCCGTCGCATCGCATCAGCTGCCAGTGCTATTACTTTGTTTTCAATTAGTTTTTTTCTGACTTTTTTATTTTTTTCGGTTTCTAAGAGTCTTAGCATGATATTAAATAGCCTATAGCTTTCTTCAAGCATTGGATTATCAAAAATATTTTTTCAAATCCGACTGTAGTTTGTAGTTTGAGAGACTAGCGCGTTCAAACAGACTCTTCAGCTTTATTATTTGTATATAGATATTGACATAATCTTTCTTACCGTTCAAGATCAAGAACATTAGAAAGACAGCGCGTCACTTACAAATCATTGACAAATACATTTCCTACTCTGCATGGTATATCTATATGGAATTTCACAAAATATACTCACATAATCATCATCCTACTCATGCCAAACCACGTTTTAACATACGGTAATATACAGTGTATGTATATTTAACTACTCGGCTTATAGTTTCACTTTGTATTTCCTTTTTGTATTCATCTCAGGCTTTCTACAGCTTATTTCTGTTCTATGTAGATTCTCATCTCAGTCATATACCTAATCTTTTTCTATCTACAAAAAGAATACATTTTTACTCCCGCTACAATAAGCATCTTTCCCGCTCAAGCGATTCTTTTTCCGTTGCCAAATGCAATAGCCATTTCAGAGAAAATGTGTAGATAGATGCTAACAATTTCTTTGTGTGCGTGGTCACTGGCTTAATAAACTCTATAGTTTTTTGAATCGAAATATATTTCACTGAACGTTTCGTGGTCTATCCAAGATATCGGTTGCGTATATTAGGACCATTTGTGTTTTCTCATTTCTCTTGCAACAACATTTTGATAAGACAATGAAATGAAATGAAAAATTTCGACAATCATCTGGTCTGGCGAACGTATTGTTTTGATTCACTGAATACCAAAAATGAGTTTACGCTTTATTTCCATGTACGTAAAGATGACGAAACGGTTTCATAAAAATACAACTGAAAAAAAAAAACAATACTCCGTCTAAATTGAACTGTGCCTACGCAGGTACTGTAGGTAGGTACGACAGTCATAATTGCAGCAGAGGGTCCATGTACCGTTAACCGCAACCCTGGGAAATTGAGGCTTAAGTGTGAGTTGAGGCCATAAGCCCTAAGATACACGTTACGGGAGATTGGAGCCGACATTGTACACAACATGCCACAGGGTAGACGTAGCCTTATAGCTGGTAAGTAGTGTGCTCCCACAACGAAATATAGGGCTCTTTAAAATTTGGACGTGAAAATGGCTTTAACTTTTTTTTTAAAGGAATGGTAACGGAAAATGTATGTAGATATCATTGTCATTGAGTCAAAAGCTCAAGGGAAAACTGAGATCGGAGAAAAAAAAAAGCTGCGGTGAGACTAACAGCAGTAACTGTAGATTCATCAACTATAGCTGAATTAAGTATTTACCTCGTAAGAAATATACATATTATGTAGATTGCAAAAACTAAGTAACTGTTAACTCGGTCTCAGAACTTAAAAGAATTTTGCTAGAGCAATCTATTTATAATAATAATAATATGCAGTCGTCAACGCATCATTGAGTACCTACATCGTTTTCAATTTTCTTTTAATCCTGATTTTATTCTAATTTTGTTTTTTTGATTTTTTGACATAATTTAACTTGCTTTAATTCTAATTTCATTTTCTAATCCTATTTTCAGTGCTTAAAATAAATGTTTACGATTAAACTTAATTTCAAGTAACTTTATAATTTTATCACCTTTTGCTGCATAAAACGTGATTAATTGTATCCTAAATAGAAGAAGTCACTGGCTCCTGAAGTACAGGTAGGTATTCTTTTTTTTTTTTGGATGGGAAATCATCTATGACTCCTCCTGCTCTGGGTGGAGCGGAAGGGAGTGTCAGACTCTTACTGACTAAAACCCACCCGTATTCCTTCCTTAGCCCTTTATGTTCCGGGGCAGCGGTAACCCTTTCGGACGATCCCGCTACCCAGGTAGGTACTCTGACCTAGCTTTAGAGCCAGGGTCTCACATTTTTCTGTAATCTGTTTTTATGGCAATAAAGAATTTATTATTTGAATGCCTTTGACATATATTATTATTAAGACTTCTTAACTTGTCAGCGGATACAAGTAGAAAGATCTTTCAGAAGACACTTTTAAAGCAAACATTGATGATAGAAAAATGTCAGGAGTCCTCGCAAATGTGCCTCTTGTCTTGAATATTTGATGAGGCGGAAATTAAGCAAAGTATGTCTTCACTTAGGTACCTTGCTTAGGAACATTGTTTCGATTTTTTTTTTATTTAATAGAGAGTGACAGAGAAGGAGAATACTGAAACGTAGTCTAAACTCGTGAAAATGGAAACTTAAATAATAATTTTTGGGGGAAATTGATAATATATAGTCCTCTAGACGATATTTCGTTCATGGCGGCCAATCTCAACGGAGACTAACCTTCGGTGCGGAAGATATTATAGTGCACAAGTGTATGTGAAGACACAGGCGCGCTATCTCTTCCTTCACTCTCATAGTACGATGGGACGACATTCCGACACGACCGGAGACATATCAAGCGCAGGACCAACGGCTTGAGGTACGAGGATATCACACCGCCAACTTCAAAACTCCGCGCTGTTACGGTACTAAGAAATTCCTAATGGAGAAACCCAATAACACTTTGCCCGACCCGAGAATCGAACTCAGGACTCTACGCTCAGCAGTCGCGCAAAAATATCGTCGGAAAAATGATAAAAGAAAAATTAATAACAGGAAACACTAATTTGAACACAACAATAAGACACCACATTCTAACTTCTAAACATTTTTGAGCCCTAAGTAGTTTATTTTTATCTCTCACGGGGGATGGACTAACAGGTGTTCAAATCACTGAAATGCTTGCCACAGAAAACCTGACGCTGGAATTCTTCAGAAATGTTTGAACACCAAAATATGTTTTTCAACTTGTAAGAATTCAAAATAACATTGTAGCAGAAATTCATGAAACCAAAGCAACTACAGATGCGGCTCTACCAACGTATTTCTTTTAAATATTACGTGACTCGTTCAATACCTCATATTTTATTAACAGAATATTAAAATTTACTGCTTTATCGAGCCGGATGCGGATAGATACCGGATTAAATAGCTTTCACCGCTGAAATATTAAAATTGCCCCAAAAAATACAATAACTTGCAAATTTTGTCGAAACAAAATAACGTAACAACGTAAATCGTGATTTACGCAACCGCGATCCCATTGGAAACACGCTAAAAGAAACGTTTCCGCCAGCTGACCTCCAATAAATAAATATTTGACAAGGAAACAACGGGGAGAAAACAGAGGAAAATATTAAAAAGCCAAGTAAAAATAAATAAGAAACTTTTTGACTGATCGACGAGAAATAACTTTCTTAACTGGAAACAGAGGGTCTGTTTCGTTTTCACCCAACAAAAAAAGAGTATTTACTTTCAAATCGTTTCATATCTTACAGGGGCAATATCTGTGTACAAAATGTAGATTTCGGATCGAAATAACGTTGGCAGAGGTTTATAAATATTTATAACTAACTAGGATTGGCCCAGTAGCGGTGTTTGCTTGTACATTTTAGTAGTCTCAAGTGACAATAATGTAAGGTTCTAAAGCTATCCGTTTTGCTACACCGTCTTCGCGTTGTTTGTAACTCGGTCCATTGTTGCGAGATATATATATCTTTCGCGTTTTCAGTACGGATGGCTGGGATTCCCAGAATTTCTGGCCGTATTCGCTTAGTTAGTTTTACTGATGTTAACACTGGTGTAATAATGATGTCTTGATTTTGTTTGAATAGTTCAGTGCTGAAAGAGCAATTTAGTAGGGTGGTGCGCGCGAATGTACAGTATCTCCCGGGCTCCCGAGTCTTGGTGGTGGATAGAACCTTGGGATTTTAGTAGGTAGAAGTCCAACATTACCCTCCATTCTTCCCACCCAGAGGGTCAATCATTCAGTCTGCCTAGCCTTTTTCCCAAATATGTCCTGGTCGACTTCCAGTCTTAACCTGATGCAGCTGAATACCAGTCTTTTACATGGAGCGAGCGGCTACCTATCTAACCTCCACAACCCAGTTACTGGGCAACACGATACTCCTTGATAAGCCGGAGGGTATCCATGATATCCCCACAGAAAAAAAAAGGTTATGGATAACACGAAAGGAAAGGCCGAAGCTATAGTGATTCAGAGCACTCAGGAAGAAGAAAAAAACATTTTGTATCTTTTGTTTTAAAGGTAGTAATTTTCAATAAGTACCTATTAAAATCAGTGCAGATCCCCGTACCTAAGCTAGCGGAGCACAGACGGCCACCACAGTTTAGCAACAGTCTTGAAGCGATATTGTCATTACGCTTAACAGACAAATTGGTTGCCGTCCTCCTGCTGTAATCCCTTTGTCTCTTCTAACTAAGTATACCGAAACGTATCTTTAGATATAGTATATATAGTATAGTCCACTTAGTGCAATTCGTTCGGAGACTTAAACGTTTTGTAGTAAATCTAATAAAGATGTCTTTGGAATAAACTACTTGAGGCCAACACAGGCCTGTAGAAAATGAGAAAAAAAAAAATTCAGGGTGACATTACAATTTCAGATAGTTTTTAATTTATGGTTAATAAAGTTCATAGAAAAATTGGATTTATTTTAATCAAAAATGGTTATTTACACCCAAGGAGTGAATATAACAATTGCCACTTGCTCGCAATGTCGATATAGCTTGTAAACCTTTACTATGGTGTACATAATAAAGAGTATTCTATTCTATGAAAAAAAAAAACAAAAAAAAGACTATTAATTTACTTTTTACTTTGCACTTTTTTTTCCAGCCTATCCTTTTATGTCTCTTGCAAAAATAACAGAAAATGGAAAAAGATTTGAGAACAGTATTTTTTTGGTTAGGTTTGGATGTGTTAAATTGTGCCTACTGGGTTCTTTGAGACTGCCTCCAGTTCTATGGAACAAAAACAATTCGACTAAAATAACGACTAGACAAACCGAAGGAAACCTCAATTAGTGTAAAAAAATTTGGAAAAGCAAAAAGTGCACGACTCATATTGCTCATTTGATCGTAAGTATAAAGAACCATAAATAAAGATATTATATTAGTTAGTTTTTTATTAATTATAATTTTGAATAAAAGAGCCTTTTTCAATAGGGTTCCTTCTATGGGTGAAACGAATCTATTTATTTAAAAAAAAAATATCAATTAATTGTTTTTTTCGCAAGCTACAAGGTTTTCAGGTAACACACTTAATTGACGGGAATTTTTTTAGAAATATTTTGATCTCTATTTCGTTTCTACTGCATGAAATAAATTTTAGAAAAATACTGGATTAATCTCCATTAAATTATCTAACAAAATATATGAATAAATTAAGTAGGTTCCGTGTACTAGCAGGAGTATAACAATCGAAATAGTTGTAGAAAGCAGACAAATCGATCGTAAATCACTCTCTAATGCGTCACATTATGAGTCGTGCAATTAAGTAAAAGGAAAATACTGAAAAGTGAGCAAATTTGATTTTATAAATTGGACAATGCCAATTTTCCAACGCAAACCGCTTATAGGTACTCTGCCTTCCGTCAGACGCGCACTATAATTTACACATTACACTTTCGACCATAAAAAACAACGTATAATATAAAACGGCCATTAAAGCTGCACGTTGTTTAAAAGCATTTTACGACTTAATTGCCAAACTTACGAGTTTTAAAACATTCTCACGGACTTACCACAAGTGTAAACAACTTTGAGGTAGGTTCGGCTCCCGGGTCGGCAAGGCTTGCCGAACATGTTGCTGTCTGCGGACAGAACACATCTCCTTTTGCCGTGGCACTCCCTCATGGCCGTCTCCGTCGCATATGGCTCCAAACAGGCTGAGAAAAAAAGTTTTTATTAGCCATCAAATGTTTTGGGGTAAATATTTGGTCTTCATTTTATATAGGGTGTGATTACAGTGGAGACTTTGTTAAATTTCTTTTAAAGTTCGTCAGGATGAATGTTAAAGTCAGACCATGTGTAAAGGTCATCAAACTTAAAATTTCAGTAAGTATCCATTTGCAAGAAAGTTTAACTGAAAGAATAAAAGTAGCTACTACTTCTGAATATTCCTGATATCCCAAGTATTGTTACTGTGTTGAAATATTTTTTATCACAACAAAAAGAGCTATTGTATTCTTCGTAAACAGGTACTAAAATAGCTCTTTAATCCCTAGGGACTAAAAGTGATTTCAATTTGGAATGTGGATATTGTTAGTAAAAGTTCCAATCACCAAAGAGGTCAATCACGAACATAGAACGACAGTGTGAACAAGTATCAGGTTGTATGACAAAATCAAAGGCGCGAGCCAAATTAAAAAAAAAGTTTGTGAAAAAATAAAAACGCGCGAAACGCATTCTGCCTTCGTTTGTAAATTGTTTACTCAAATTAGGATTATACTTAGTTTTAATAAAAAAAATAGTACTATGTCTTCCTCAAGTAATTGTATGTAAATAAATAAACGTACCTACTATTCTTATTCATAAGTTGCACTTACTTATTTTTTCATAGAGGGTGATAAAAAGAAGATTGTCCATCTGGGAGCAACACTATTTCAAGTTCAAGTGACGTACTTTGTAAAGAAACACTCTCACCTTCAAAATAGTTGTTTGCTCCCTTGTCAAACAATCTACTATTTTATGAATATTTGGAACCCTACTTGATCGCCTACAGAGACAACAGAGGCTACATAGACAAATACAAGTGTGCGTTTCTAATTATAGGTTACCACATCATTTCATATCCGTCACCTCACATATCAGATCCAGTTGAAAACCAGCGTCAGGCACTAGTTGTCTGGCATTTATACAAAACATATCATGAAAATTATACAAAGGAAACAAAGTGGATTAGGTACATAAAAAATGGAAACAAGAAAAAACAAATAACCACAAAAGACAAAACTAACAAAATAATATTTCATACTTAAATCTTATTTTGTTATTTTTGTCTTTTTCTTAGTTTTACTTACACCACAAATCTAAACGAATTTAAGTCATCGTTCTATTTCTGCCCATTCTTTGAAGCTGACAAAGTGATGTTTTAAAATAATTTAGCATTAAATGTATTTACAAGACATGTATTTAGGATTTATATGATTATTACTCTATAAATAAATATTTGCTACGGCCGCGAATCATATTTAGATCAACATACGACCTGATATTGACTTGCAAATTGCAAAAAACGTATACTTATGCCCGTTTTCACCATCGTTCCCTCAAACACTCCTTAACCTAAGAGTCTCTTAACATAAGAGACTCCTTAAATCAGCCCCTTACCCATATGTTTTAGGACCATAAGTGTCCCTTAGGTGATGGTGAAAACGAAACTAACACTTAAAATTTCTTAAGGTCTCCCTAAATTTAAGGAACGATGGTGAAAACGGGCATTAGTACTTTTTTTTTTTTTTTTTTTTTTTTTTGGATGGGAAATCATCTAATGACTCCTCCCGCTCTGGGTGGAGCGGAAGGGAGTGTCAGACTCTTACTGACTAAAACCCACCCGTGTTCCTTCCTTAGCCCTTTATGTTCCGGGGCAGCGGTAACCCTTTCGGACGATCCCGCTACCCCGGCAGGCTTCGGCCCTGGCGGGCCCCTTCCTTAATGCTGACATCTCTTTGAGGCGCGCGTGGAACACATACGCGCCGTCCGGCACGGGCCTGGTCCTGATCGGACAGAGAGCTACCCATTACTCTCCGTCCGCAGGCCCGCGCCTACGGTGGCCGGGAGTCGTCACGCGGCTCCCGACGCCCGTAGCGTCTCCCGCGGCGGCTGAGGCGTGCGGCTCTCTCCCTGAGCCGTCCCGCCACCTCCTTCGCTAGCATGACTGCTTCGCAGAAGGAGGTGACCGCCTCCCACTCCCTCTCGCCCCGGACCATGGCTTGAACCAGGGCCGGACGCGAGAGGTCGCCGCCGTTGCCGATCGCCTCTACGAGGACACGGCGGTGCTCCGCCCAAGCGGGGCAGACCTCCACCGTATGCTCCACCGTGTCCTCTGGGCGATCCTCGCAGTGGTGACACCCGGGCGTCTCCTCCCGCCTGATGATGTGCAGGAACCTCCCGAAACATCCGTGTCCGGTGAGGACCTGCGTCAGGCGGTAGGTGAGAACGCCGTGACGCCTCTCTAGCCACTCCTCAAAGAGGGGTCTTATCGCCACTATCGTGGCGTGCCCTGCGCTGGGTTGCGATAGTCGCTCTCTCCATGCCACCATGAGATCACGCCGGAGGTCTGTCCGCTCCGCCGCTATTTGCCGCGGAAGCGGAGTTTCCCCCCGGCGTAGTGCCTCCGCGCGCCACTCGTACAGGCGCGCAAGGACTTTCGCCTCCAGATCCCATGGCGGCATTCCGGCAAGGAGGCTTGCCGCCTCGCCCGAGATCGTGCGGTATCCCCGGATCAGCCTTACGGCTACCACCTTTTGGGGCGCGTTCAGGTAGTGGGCGGCTCGCAGCCGCAGTGAACGCGCCCACACCGGGGCCCCATATAGGGCCATGGACCGCACGACCCCCGCGTAAAGCCTCCGGCAGGAGGCGTTTGGCCCCCTCAGGTTGGGCAAGAGCCGCTTGAAGGCGGCCCCGGTCCGTTCCAGTTTGGGGGCCAAACGTCGAAAATGTTCGACGAAGTTCCACCGGCTGTCGAGGACGAGACCCAGGTATTTCATCGTTGCCTCGACGCCGATGTGAACCCCTCCTACCATCAGTTGGAATCCCGATGGTGGCCCGTTCCGGAGCCCATGAAAAGACATGGCCCCGGACTTGTGCAATGCCACCTCGAGACCCAACCGCCGGATCCTCTCCACGACTATCGCAACCCCTCGTGTCATTGCGTCGGCCGCCGCCTGATGCGACCTCCCCTGCGCCAGGACCAGCGTGTCGTCAGCGTAGCAAACCACGCTGACGCCATCAGGGAGGTCGGCCCGCAGCACCCAGTCGTAACCGATGTCCCACAGGAGCGGCCCCAGAACCGATCCCTGTGGGACACCGCACGACATCTCTCGCCGGTTCCAGTTCCCATCGCGACCAGGGTAGATGACGGCTCTGTCCGTCAAATACGCCCCGACTATTCGACGGAGGTAGGTCGGCACCCGGTGATACCGGAGTGCCTCCCCAATGCAGCTCCAAGGCAGGGTATTAAACGCGTTGGCGATGTCGAGTGACACCGCCACGACGACCCCACCCTGGGACACCGCGTCCCCCGTCGTGAGGGCTCTCACGCGCATGATGGCGTCCACCGTCGAGCGCCCCTTGCGGAAGCCAAACTGGCTGTCCGCAAGATCCGGCCCTGTCCTCCCCAGGTGCCCGACGAGGCGGCCTGCAATTACTCTCTCAAAGAGCTTGCCCACCTCGTCGAGCAACACAATGGGCCGGTATGCGGACGGAGAGTCCGCAGGGCGCCCTGGCTTCTGAATGAGGACCAGCTTCCCCGTCTTCCAACGGAGTGGAAACTGGCCTCTCTCCATACATGCGCTTAAGAGCGCCTCCAGTCGAGGCCCGAGAGCCCTCGAGGCCAGGACCCAGGCTTTACCCGGCAAGCCGTCGGGTCCTGGGGCGGTATTTTTGGCCTTCAGCCTGCCTACCGCCGCTCTCAGATCTACCCCGGTCACTTCAGGGATGTCGTCGTCGCCGTTCGCGTGGTCCGCTTCGGGCACCGCAAGTGGCGGAGCCATGGGCGGGGGAGTGTGCTCCCCGCGTGAAGGGAACAGAGCGCTCACCACCTCCTCCACCAGCTGGGGGCGGAGACTCTGCGTCAACGGGGGGGCCCAGGTGCGGAGTTTATTCCGCACCATTTTGTAAGGGCGCCCCCATGGATCTCTGTTCAGAGTCTCCACCATCTCCTCGCGGGCCGTATCCTTGGCCCGCAGGACAGCCTCTTGGAGGGCGGTCTTCGCCGCTCTGTACCCCTCGTACAGCTCCGCCTCCGTGGCTTCCGCATCCGGAGGGCGGATGCGAAGCCTGCGGTGCCTGGTGTACCGGTGTCGCACGTTGACGCACTCCTTGCGTAACGCCTCAACCTCCTGCGACCACCAGTACACCTGACGTCGGGCGCATCCTGGCCGGGCTCGGGGCATTGCCACGTCACAAATCTCGGACATGGCCTCCCGGAACCACTCCGCCTCATCGTCAATATCGGCAGGCCTGTCCGGTGATGACACCCAGGCCTGCACGATCGAGGCTTCCAGGAGGAGCTCCCGGTCCAGCTGCTTCAGCGCCCACCGCGGACCACTCGGGGCCTGTTGGACCAGCGCGCTAGAGGTCTGGGCGGAGACCTCGAATCGGATATACCGATGGTCGGAGTAGGTCTCCACCTCCTCCATGACGCGCCAGTCAATGACACGCTGTGACAGAGCGGGGCTGGCGAACGAGATGTCCACTACGGACTCACCCCGCATCCGCACACACGTAGGCACAGAACCCCGATTTAGGACGACCAGGCCTGTTTCCAGAGCCCAGTCCTCCACCATCCTGCCCCGCACATCCGTGCAACGGGAACCCCAGGCCAAATTCTTGGCGTTGAAGTCCCCGAGCACTAGCACGGAGCAGGAACGGTTTCCGGCGACGACGACACTCAACTCTGTTAAAGAGTTCTGGAACTCGGCGAGAGTTCGGCTCGGAGAGAAGTATACTCCCACTACTACAATCTCTCCGAACCGTGCTGCTACGCACCCCTGTCCCTTCGTGACACCTTCGAGGGACGGGGTACCGGCGGCAGCCGACGAAATTATGGTCACTGAGCCGCTCAGGTCCTCCACCCAGTTATCCCTGGGCGGGACAAAGTACGGCTCAGAGACCACGGCGATGTTAATCGACCACTGCGCCATGCTCTGGAGCAACAGATCCTGAGCGCAGGCGCAGTGGTTGATGTTCGCCTGGAGGAGGCGCAATGGAGGAGCCATTACTCCTCCATTTCTGCCTCCTCCCGAGCCCCTTGTGAGGGCTCCCCGGTGGCGGCGGCGGCGGCGGCGGCGGCGGCGGCGGCGGTGGCAGCAGTGGCGGCGACGGTGGGGGTGGCGACGGCGGCGGAGGGCCTACCTTTTCTCCTGGTTTCGGCGGGTGGAGCGCAGGACTTGCTCCCCGCCCGGTGATCGGCCGGCTTGCCAGCAGCCGCACATGCGACGCAGTGCGGCGCGGCGTTGCACGAGCCGGCCGTATGTCCGGGCTGACCGCAGCGGAAGCACAGAGTGCTGCGGTCCTCCGAGGTGCACTGGACGCCAACGTGGTGCCCCACATGGCATCGATAGCACCTCAGAGGTCTGGGTTCCAGCAGTTTGACCTGCGCTGACACCCAGCCCACCAGGAGCCTACGGCTCTCCACTATCGTTCTGGCCGCCGTCACGGGGCAGCTTACCGTTACGGTTCGCATGCCCGCAAAGTCAGGACGTATGGTGCCCGCCTTCACCTGGTCGGCCAGACACCCGCCCGTCCTGACGACGGCGGCCACTACCTCTCCCTCCGTTACGGAGTCATCCAGGCCCATGATGCGCATGTCTGCGCACTTGACAGGCCTGGAGACTCGAGCCTCGTCCGCATTTAGGGACGCCCTTAGCTTCTCAGCTAGGGCGTCAGCGGTGGGGCCACTAGTCGCACCGGGGATCTCCAGCATGCGGGCACCAGTGGCGGTCACCCTATGCCGGAGGCCTCCGGTGATCCCCAGCTCCTGGAGGTCCACCGTCGCTTTCGCCTTGGTGAGCACGTCGCCGTACGTCACACCCCTCTTAACCGCGTCCGGCTGTAGCGTTATTACTACAGCCGCGGTCTTCGGGGCGCGAAGCCTAGCCGCGACGGCTCGCTCCTTTTGGCGCCGCCTTTGCGCCTTTTTCCTACCCGCCTTGGCCGCCTTCTTCTTCTCCCCGACCACCTGCCACTCGGCTTCGGTCGTGGGAGGAGTGGGAGTTTTTTGGGGGCAGGTCTTAGGCTCTGGGGCCTTCACCACCCGTGCCGTCCTGCCCTTCTTCTGGGCCTGCGCCGCAGTCTTGCCGACAGGCGCTGGTTTTGCCGGCGCCGGGGCTCCGCCAGCCGACGCTGGTTTCGCCGGCGCCGGGGCTCCGCCAGCCGACGCCGGTTTGGCCCGTCCAGACGGCCCGGGTTTCGGGGCGGCAGCTGCCGCAGCGGCCGCGTACGAGGCCGCCTTCGTCCCCGAGGCCGTCTTGCCCGCCAGGGGGGGACGCAGGACTATACCCTCCAGGGCGGCGAACCGCGCCTGGAAGGTCGCCAGCTCCTGCCGAACCAGGTTCAAGACCTGGTTCTCCACCGGGGGCATTAGTACTTACATTAAATTTCGCATGCAACCCTTACGCTTTCGCCTTAATGACCAATGGTGCAAGTGTACCTTAAAGTCTCTGTACAAGTGGCAAATAGGTTATTTCTCGCATAGTGATGGACGGGTGTGGTCAACATAAGCAATTAATTCAGCCATTGGAAATCATCCAGAAACTGATACTCTATAAAACTGATGAAATGTAATGTAACAAATAATTATTATTTAAAGCGCTGAAAGAGTAACCGACACCGCGCAATTTAAAAGCAATGCATCCGTAATTCCGACGCGCTTTTAGTTTACAATCGAAATAATTGCGGCGGCGATAGTGAACATTATTCAACATGGCAACACTGTGATATTTGCAAAAAAAAAAGCTTTATTTCACAAGCTTTTTTTTTCAGAAAATTCAAATTCAAAGCATTTATTTCAATTAAACCATGTACAGGCACTTTTGAATTGTCAAAAATAAATAGTCGGTCAGTTAATCAGAAAGTTGAAGCTAGTTTCCTATTCCAAAACGTAATCTATCTCTATAAAGAAGAACGGGCAAGAAACTCCACGGACACTCTTTTAAATCAAGATATTACAAAATCCTGGGTACATAATTCTTGTTGCTTCTATATGTGAGAACAATGTAAAAAAAAACACACAAATGAAGAAACAATTCAAAATATAAGATTAAAAATAAGCCTTGGGCAGTTAAGAGATGACCAGTCTCAACCGACGGCGCCCGTTCACGAACATGACGCGTGGATCAGCACCATCCAGCTCAGCCATTTTGTGGGTAACCGAATGGTCCAACACACGCGCCACCATCAGTGAGACATTTAAGTGAAAATTCTTTGACGACACCTTTGCCTTTGAATAAGCAATTGTTTACCAAACGAATTTTAAGAAATGCTTAACCATCTTACAGAGGTTCTTAATAAAAAGAGGGCAAAGACTGGTGCCAAAAAATAATTATATCGACTTACATCACTAGCACAGTCAGAAATATCCGAACGCAACAAAAATGGTTCAGTTACATAAGATGGGCAGTATAATGAGGGCCATTATCGATTTGATGTTTTCCAGCCCCTGTTTATCGCTCACTTAGGGTTGAATAATGCCTACACTCTTTAACGTAGTATGGGGAGCCGTTAGCGCAACTAAAATTAGAGAGACGCTTTTAGAATGAACAATTTAACGGTGTGTTTGTATGAATATCCGAACGGATAATTTGATTTATTATTCCGACGTAGTTTTGTTTGAGCGATTCGAATTTCAAATGTTTAAATTGCCATGTCATTCAGATGTCACGACCATAGATTTGTTTTTGTTTACTTCTCAATTTTAAAAGTAAAACGGTCTGTGTTTATTCAATTGTTAGGTGTCAATTAAGTTTTCATCAATTATTAATACCGTTGTTTCTGCTTGTGCTTGAACAGCTTCGATAATATTGCGCACAATTGACTCAACTTCGACATTATGTTGGCCACAAGTAGGTAGTAAGTGGGCCAAACACAATAAAATAGTTAAGTCGGTCATCTGCGGGAGGCCTCACAATTTTCATTCCTATATTCAACTTAGAGATGTACGTTTCTTTAAAAAGCTTTAACCTTTAAAAATAATTATGTAACCAATCCTCTACCCATAAAATGTAAATATTTTCAAAAACTAACTAGAAAATAATTTAAAACTGCGTCTTAAAAGGTTAAAATTTTAAAATGGAATGGAATGAATGATTAAATTAAAATATTTTAAAACTCAGTCTTAAAAGTTTAAAATGGAATACAATAAATTCTAAACAATTAGAGTATTGTTTGAACTCGCTGATCCTTACATTTCTAAAATGTAAGAATCTAAATAATTTATTCAATAAACAGGCCTCAATGGGCTGAATTTACACGTTAAAATTAAATTAGCGATTCCGACCGAGGAACGCTTTCGTTTTGAAATTAGGTTTCCTTCAGAATGAATTTGAGATGATAAAAGTACTAAAGTGTACTTATTAATTTTCTATCAACGTCTATTCTGTTCGAAATAATATTACATCGAATTATTTGTGCAAATGCAGCAAGGTATTTTGGATCTATGGCCGATTCCTATACGGACCGTTATTGGTTAAAATTAAGACTCTTGTATCTTTACCAATAATAAAGCAAAGCCCTCATAGCTTTGCATAGTACCTACACGCTCCTATAAAGTAGGAAGTAGCTATTACGGGAAAAATTTGCATACTAATCTATTTATATGCCCAGTGTGGCAATACAAAATGGTACCATTGGTGAGCAAATCGATCCGTTTTTGTTTATAGGATCGGAGCATTACTCGTCGATTCAGTAACAGATTAGTCATATAATTTGACAGCTTTGAATACAAATGACAGGTGAATGACGGTTGAAATGAACGATCGGTTTTTCCATTTGGTTCACAAATGCAACGTCAGTGAATCTCTGATTGAAGTACCTAATGTGTTTCATAGCACATTGCTGATACTGTTGACAGATTATAGAGTCTGAATTTTATTAACAGCACTCACAGATGCCTTAATCAATTCCCAATGCAGGTAACATCAAATAGAATCGATGGGCGGTGACACTTCATCCATCATTCGAGACACGTGAAAATGAAACAAAAATACCGTGACAAAAATGGTGGAAGAACGAAACAAAACAGATTAGAAATAACGTGATGAGTTTTCAGGTGAATGGAGCTCGGTGACGAAAAGGAAAACTAGATATAATGGACGAAAAAAGGGAAAGTTTGCGCGTCGTATAGGGTCACTCACATTGTTGCTAATGGTCCTGTTGGTGAGTTCTTGGTGAGATGAGCTCGGAATCGAATTATTTATCTGTAGGTAAGTATCCGAGACGTATTAGATTACTAATACAGAATTGGATTTACCGTCGTATTGGAGTACTTTTACGAAGCAATACTCTAACAAATAAACTTCATCTCGTTTGTTCTGATAATGTTTGTCACGCTCACTTAAATGTATCACTGATGGCGGTGCGTGTGTTGGATCATTCGGTTCCCTACAAAATGGTTGAGCTGGACGGTGCTGATCCACGCGTCATGTTCGTGAACGGGCGCCGTCGGTTGAGACTGGTCATCTCTTAACTGCCAATGCATATTTTTATTCTTATATTTCTTCAGTTGTGGTTTTTTTTACATTGTTCTCACATAATAGAAGCATTAAGAATAATGTACCCAGGATTTTGTAATATCTTGATTTAAAAGAGTGTCTTTGGAGTTTGTTGCCTGTTCTTCTCCATAGAGATCTACGCTGTGGAATGGGCAACTAGCTCCAACTTTCTGACTAACTGACCTACTATTTAATTTTGACAATTCTAAAGTGTTTTAGTTTTTGGAAATGCTTACTGTTAGTACTTACTTTCTTCCTTCATCCCTCTAGGCTGTGGGCACTGGATGGAATCATACTCTGTTCGGCCATACTGAGCTGAGTAGATCGCCACCCTAGAGTGAGGATTGCAGCTGAGATGCAGGACGTCATTCTCACAACCAACTTTGCTTCGAAACTCATCTGTCAACAAAAACGATATGGTTAGTTATATTGTCAATTTCAGAAGGGAAAAGTACATCAGGCGTTAAAAAAAGAAGAAGAGATAATAAACTAAATACAGGTGTTAGGGACATCAACGCCCAAACTCATATACTTATAGGATCATGTACCTACTGCATGATTCTAGACCCACCTGAAATCTTCGTCGGTTATAAAAAATGTTTGCGATGCGATTTTTGATGTTTACACCATGTATAGTCCAGTCAATGTAGAGTCAATGCCAAAATTACATAACTTAACTACCCGTAAGTAAGCTTAATAACGCTGAAATAATGACAAATTTAATTGTCAATAGAGAGCAGTTGGACGAAAGCATTTATAGATCCATTACAGCAACATCAAGACCGTTAAATAAAATTATTTTCAGGAATTGCAGTTCTTCCTTCGTAAGAAGTGAAGTAAAAAACTAGGTATCTTGTTAGATAATTACTGATTTATTTATCCGTACGGTGTATGAACAAAACATTATTGTGAGGTTACCCTCAATTCTAATGTACAACATCTTCCCTTAAAAAAAAAAACTAATTAGAAATTCCACCACCAATTACAAAATAAGTATAATGAATATGTAAAGGTACATAATATTATATCCGATCCGTTCAGGCACAACATATTCCTTATACAAGACACATTATTAGATAAATTAATTCTTAATATTAAATCTACCATTAATAACACACTAACCACTTTGATTTCGGCTAATTCATTATTGTTTCAGGAAACGTAATTCGTATTTATCGCTGTCACCATGAAGTAAAACACTATCTTGCTATCTAGCAGATAAATAAATCATGTCATTATCTAATGACATGATTTATTTATCTGTACGGTGTATGAACTAAACATTATTGTGAGGTTACTCTTATAGAAGTATGAGGAACAGGGTGTAAAGTTCACTCATACTCTATAGAAAAGGGAGGATCCTCCGACCAGACGGGTGGAGACGCCTGGGTGTCACCATTGCGAGGATCGCCCAGAGCACACGGTGGAGCATACGGTGGAGGTCTGCCCCGCATGGGCGGAGCACCGCCGTGTCCTCGTAGAGGCGATCGGCAGCGGCGGCGACCTCTCGCGTCCGGCCCTGATTCAAGCCATGGTCCGGAGCGAGAGGGAGTGGGAGGCGGTCACCTCCTTCTGCGAAGCAGTCATGCTAGCGAAGGAGGTGGCGGGACGGCTCAGGGAGAGAGCCTCACGTCTCAGCCGCCGCGGGAGACGCTACGGGCGTCGGGAGCCGCGTGACGAGTCCCGGCCACCGTAGGCGCGGGCTTGCGGACGGAGAGTAATGGGTAGCTCTCCGTCCGATCAGGACCAGGCCGTGCCGGACGGCGCGTATGTGTTCCACGAGCGCCTCAAAGAGATGTCAGCATAAAGGAAGGGGCCCGCTAGGGCCGAAGTCTGCCGGGGTAGCAGGATCGTCCGAAAGGGTTACCGCTGCCCCGGAACATAAAGGGCTATGGAAGGAACACGGGTGGGTTTTAGACAGTAAGAGTCTGACACTCCCTTCCGCTCCACCCATAGCGGGAGGAGTCGTATTTAGATGATTTCCCATCCAAAAAAAAAAGGCAGGTCGCTATTGTATTAATTTGGCCTATAACCAATATATATAAGTTATACACTAGATTTATTTTATTTTAGGCATAGTTTAATATGTTCTTCATAATATGAATATGTAACTTTATAATTATGTAACTTCTATGTATTTTTTATGTGAACTTATTAATAAAAAATATTCTTATTCTTCTTCTAATGTTAATATACAACAAGAAGGAAGAACTGAAATTCCTGAAAATAATTTAGAATGTCAATTAGATGGTGTCAATGTCAAGTCTTCATTTAGAATGTAAATTTTAAATGAAGACCAAATTCGATCTAAGAGCTCACAAACAAATACTAGTTACTGTCGCACAAAGGAAAAGAGACAATTTCGAAATAAATCGGATCGAATTCAAATCGCGTTTCACATTTCTATCAAAAAGGAATTTGTCATCAAGAACGTTTTTAAAATGCTCTTTGAAAAAGATTTTATTGAGACCAATAGAAAAGATGGATCAAAATAAATTCGTGTTGCAGTGATGAAAAATATCTCGGATTCCGTTTTGCCTCTCATTGCGTGTATATCCATTTACAAGGTTATTTGACAGTAAATATTCCATAATGCATTTTACACAAGTTCGAGTTAAAGCTGTGCACAGACTTCAGTTAAGACTGTCTTTAGAAAGACTTTCGCTTTTTAGTCGTCATGGGTGGTCACAAGCCCAAACGTCTGACTACCAGTCTTACCAAAGGTGTTACTCAGTAACTGGATTGTGGCGGTGAGATAGGCAGCCGCTCAAAATAAAATACTATTATTCAGTTGCGTTCGGTTAGACTGCAAGCCAACTCCAGCATAGCTGGGAAAAGGTTAGGCACGTGACGTTATAAATTTCCGCTTTATAAAACAATAATTGTGCGCACACTCACAACTAAATGGTAGTATAGTCACACTTGTTAGAGTATTTTTATCTCATGAAGTGGCCCACGCGTAACTTGTGGTAACCAAATGTAAACACGCTGTGATTCACGGATTGATTTGTATTGTCATTGTCAATCTCAAATTTTCATTTGTCAATGTCGACTAACGTGTGTTGTCTTTGGTCCCTGGCCCTAACATCAAGCAATGGACAAAATTGTCAACATTTTTAAGCTTGAGCACGAGGCTTTTAACTGCGTTGTATATGTATATTTTATGTCTTTTTTATTCATTTGTAATGTGCGTTTTGTTTGTACAGAATATTTATTTTTTTCATTCTTTTTTCTTTTTCTTTGAATGTGTGCGTGAAGACTAGTAGTGACTGCACATAAAACACACATGCACATACATTTCTGACTTCGCTATGGTATCGTTTGGTACCCAGAGCTCCTGCGCTTATACACAGATACACATTCACAGCGCGTTTATACATTTGGTAACCACAAGTACAGCCCTCGTCGCTTCGTGAGATAAAAATAATGTAATTAAATTTTTTTTAGACACGACACAAAGGTACAAAACCGTTCCATCTGCTGCAGACAAAATGGAACCGCTTTTGACTCAGGCACGCGTACTATCTAACTAATAAGTTTAAGATGTGAGAGGTTACTTACAAGGACGGCATTTGTAGGCGACTTCGACGAATCTTCTGGAGCCCGGACATGGGTCGACTCCGAAGGCCTTAGGGCTTGTGTGGAACTTACATTGTCGCTTCTTCTGACACGCTTCCACCACGGTCTGTAACAAGGAGTACTACACAAATTAGTTAGTATGCCTATTCTGTCAGAACTTTAGCTAAAGCATAGTTGCTATGCCCTAAAGATGTTTCACAGTTTGATAGTTACCCCTAACTGTTGATAAGCAGAAAAGTTTGAAGCAAGTTCGGATTATGTTATTTCTGACTAACGGAGCTCGATAAGTGGTGGAAAGATCTAAGCTGAAATTATAAAGATAACTCAATTATTTGGAATAATAATACTAAGTACGTAAAGTTAATTTTAGAATGTGATATATATAAACATGAAGGCTCTCAAGCGCGTTATTATCGATAGATAATATCGGATACGTTATAGCGATATCTGTTTTCAGTACATTTTGTATTAAGACGGCCACGAAGTTACACACTGCTGTGATAATAACAACGCAATAGAAGTAGGACGATGGCGTTCCTCCGTCCTGCGATATTCCGATATGCGTTCTAAGAACATTTTGTATTAGGACGCATACGATCTTACACACCTGCGTTAATAACATAGTAACGTGTAGTGCGGATGGAGGGGCTGTAGTGTAGATTATACGCCTACGTTAGAAGTATCGGACGATAAAAACGCAGCTGTGTGGTAAGGAATCGGACGCATTATCGCAATAACGCATCCGATATTATCGACGCGCCTGTGGGAGAGAGCCATTATTCTACAGATATTCTAATAAGCAGAGAAGTTGGTAGCAAGTGGGTAGTCCTGTCTATTTTTACAGCACGGAAAAGAGGCAATTTGCGTCTCAAATGCTTATCCTATAAATAGGGAGAAAAGACAGTTTGAAACAAACTGTGGATGATAATTTTGGTATATAGGATTCAAATTGCTTCGGGTATAAATTCTTACACCGCCCACGGTAGTGAAAGTTCTGTCTTTTATTTTAAATAATTTATATCGGATAATAATTGAAACTGACAAATATTGCATAACGAACCATTAATCCAGGCTTATTAGTCTATTCTCACGAATTTATACGCCCGAAACGGGCGAATCGTCACTTTTAAATAATATTATTTCTTTTTCTGTAGGCGACTTTTATTTGTGGGCGAATCGACAACTCCAGAAATATGTATTAGGCAAATGGCACATTTTGAATTGTATATAAAATAGAGTATAGAAAAAAGATGATAAGAGTTAAATATTATAAACGTGTAATTTTTTTAAATTATTTTTTGCGTGTAAGTTCGTGCGAATCAACTAATAAGCCACCAATCATGTTGATTTTCTCATCAGCGAGCGATTCAATTTGAAATACATACATGTCCATCCAATAGAATTTTAACGACAAAATAAAACATTGCAAACAATTTATTGAAGCTAAAGCAATCCTTTTCGAATCAAAATCATATTTTACTGGCAAATAAAATTATATTCCTATTTCATTGCAGGTTATGTTAAAACATTAAACGAAATTACAGAACAACTGCCATTTTACATTTAACAAATTCATGATATTTTCATAACGCTGAATGTTCGAGAAAAATAGACCCTCGATACGACATTTTGTTCTAATAATAAAAAAAAATACAAAAGCAAATCATGGCTTTATTTTTGTAAGCCGAAGTTGTGCGTTACAAAATATGTATAGTAAATACGATGTGAGAGAAATCTCGCGTATAATGCAGGAATATGAGGGGTTGACAGTATTGGCAGCTGCTCGCAAAGCCGACTTATTGCCTAAACATATCAGAATGAGTAATAAAATTGTGTAGAAAGGAACCAACGCTGTATGGTATTTCACTTAATGGATGTTTGAAAAGGTATAAAATTTGAATGACGCAGTTATGTATGAATACGACTGAATTGGTAGGATCGAATTTAATCGTGTATTTATTTTAAAATATCAATTGAAATGTTGCTGTTTTATTTATATAAAATGTCAATATGCTGTGAATTTTCCAAAAAATATACTCTGAATATGTATCCTACTAATATTATAAATGTGAAAGTTTGTGAAGATGTTTGTTACTCAATCACGCAAAAACTACTAAACGGATTTGGATGAAATTTGGCACACATATAGATTATAACCGGGATTAACACATAGGATATAGGATATTTATATGGTGTACATAATAAAGAGTATTCTATACTTTTATCCTGATATTCCCACGGGATCGACACTTATGCGGGTGAAACCGCGGGGCGTAGCTAGTAATATTATAAACGCGAAAGTTTGTGAGGATGGATGTTTGGTACTCTTTCACGCAAAAACTACTGAACGGATTTTGATGAAACTTTACAGTAATATAGCTTATACATCAGAATCACACGTAGGATACTTTTTATCTCGATATTTCTATGGGATTGAGACTTATGCGGGTGAAACCGCGGGGCGCTGCTAGTAATGTATATTGGTCTCTCTTGCATTTTTTAATAAGCAGGTTAGTCTCATAAAATAAATGTTCTGATGTTTAATATTATCTCGATGAATAAAGTATTCCACTAATGTCCAAATAAATATTGAACGCGAGGTTTTTATGATTTATTCCGAGAACTAATACCACTGGTATTTGTTTCAACTCAATTTATTTTCTTTTCCGAACAGATACCATTGTTGAAACTAATACCAAAACAAGTTCAAAGACATAAGGTACAGTCAGTAAAAATTATCAACCCGAAACAAAATGTGCCAACGTCAACAATGACGGTGTACCAATATTTTTTTTTTTTGATCATGCAAAATAGTCCATCCC
This sequence comes from Hydraecia micacea, assembly GCA_914767645.1. Taxonomy (NCBI): domain Eukaryota; kingdom Metazoa; phylum Arthropoda; class Insecta; order Lepidoptera; family Noctuidae; genus Hydraecia; species Hydraecia micacea. The sequence continues at coordinate 12,420,556 of OU611780.1, forward strand.
GCTAATTTCCCTTAACATAATATTACAATGACTTTTTTCCACTATCTTCTCATTCAGTTTATGATTGATATTTATGTTATGCCGTAGGTCGTTCCTATACCTTTACATTTACTAAGTAACTGATTATACCCACACATGAAATTCACGTTGACACGATTTCCTTATTATATAATGGTCCACGTTTGAGGACTGACTCCCAAAATACAAGCCCTGTCATAGTTTGGGTATCAGTTTCAGTACCATGTGTAAAAACAATAAATAATATTGTATCTATATCAAATTCTTGTGAATGCCTCTTGTGAGAAATAAACTTTTACTTTACTGTTTAAAAACCGGGTTGTCCCTGGTGATCTGCTATACAGGTATTCCTAGTGCAGACACCAGTCTGTCACAAACTAGTGTCATAAAGTTTTCAAGCTTTTCTGAATGAATAATTATGATGCCATTGTTTAAGAAGAGAAAATAAATTATTTGAATTTTAATTAAAAAGATATGCTACAAAAGTTAAATTTTCTGTAGGTTTCAAGAGTTTCAACAGTAATTCGTTTAATTCAAAGCTATTCTTGTTTTCAATACTTCAGTGTGGTCTCGGTTATTACAGACCACCCCATCACTTCCCGTCTGTATTATAAGATATGATTAAAGGATTATAAGGAAGATGGACAAGTTGTATTACATTGAGTAGGTGAAATCCCACTATCATTAGTGGGATTTCACCCACTATACAATGGACAACTCATACCCATAATATGAGGCAAAACATAGAAAATAATAATTAAGATTTTCATTGAAAGTCTCAATTAAGTAACAATAATATCATCTATGTTAACAAACTATTGTATAATATAAAACAAGGTATGCCTATAAGCACAAATAAGCTTTATTACCGAAAAAACGCAGTTTTTCCCAATAATGATAAATATTTCTACTATGATACTAAATCACTATTCATCAAACATATTGGTAAAGCTAACGCTCTATTGTAAATCTGGGCCGAGTTTGAAAGGATTATAATCATGTAAAATGGATAGACAAATGGGAATATTATCGGACCATAATTTTGCGGTCGTGAAATATTTAATCAGGAGAATGGGCTGGGTCTGAGGCTATAATATAATATATTAGGTAATTGTAATATATAAAATATTGATTATATCTACATAGTTCCGTACAAATTGCAACGCACTCTACATGCGCACGTCAATTTTAGAACTACTCAAAAAAAAAAAGTCAGTTAGGAGTTCTTGTCATTTCATCGTCGATATGCCTGTTGTAGTCGTATCAGAGGCTTATTTGAAGTAGTCCTAACATTGACTCACAATTCCATTATTCTTATGGTGAACTAGTAGTTGTTTACCATTGAAATAATGGATTTGCGGGTACTAGAAATTTCATTATTCTCACTTTCAATATGGTACAGTTCTAGAGCAGTGTTCATAACCTCAGATAATTAACATTCCATCGCTACTTAATCAGTTTTCTATTTTAGTGAAATGTATTCTAAGTTAATTTTTGAGTGACCATTTGTTACAAAAAAGTCCTAATAAGTTTTTGGTTGTAATGGATTTTGAACTTCTTAACTTGAAAATTATCTCAAATACCTGGCTCTAATATACACACATTATGGGCACCGCACACTGGTTCAGTTTTCGTCAGTTCAGTGAGTCAGCTCAGCGACTTGTGCCACAAATATAAATTTCACTTTAAAAATATTTGTAACATTTTCGATATTAACAGCGCCTTTATTCCTTAACAGTACCTGAGGGCATTTCTTGAAGAGTTACCACTGATGAACAGTTGACACTACACGAGAACTGTGAGAAGCCAGTGATTGAACCGACTCCCAAACTAGCCTTGTGTCCAGAGTCAAAAATTGTTATTTTTTTTAATAAAACAGAATTTAAATGTTTTGTATTGGCATGCTACTAAGAAATAGAATATTTTATAATGAAGTAAGCTCTTTTCAATCAGCCTCATCCACCAACCTGCGCTGGGTTCGCGTAGTCGATTACGGCCCGCACCTCCTCACCTAGGGGAGGCCTGTATCCCAGAAGTGGGAATGTAATAGGCTGATTATGTATGTTATGTAAGCTCTTTTTCCAAAACGCATCTTACCTGCAAAGCGCTGGGCCAAATACATGACGTGTCTCCAACGACCTCCACAGCAACTGGCTGGTATTCCGCCATGTCCGAAGCACAGGACCCTTGGGTAGCTGAGGCTCCATACTGGGCCACTTGAATGCTGATGGTAGTCCCTCGGGGACAGATGAGCGTCACCATCTCCTCATCACAAGCCGCCTTTTGGTGTGTTCGAAGAGTGCCAAGGAGAAGTTCTGTGAACAATACAAACATTTTTGGTTAGTAAGGTGTTTTATTCTTAGAAATATAATTCAACTTTATAACTATTTTGATCGCCTCTGTAGTCTAGTGGACCTCCTGAAGACCACGTGTTTCAGTTCCAGCGGTTCCGGGTTCGATTCCCAGAAGGGGCAAAACTGTTAGTTGTCTATTTTGCTGGTGGGTTGATTGGTGGACTTGTCCTAATATCCGTCTGGCTAGCTACTGCCATCTTATCTAAGTCTGTCGCTATAACAATAATGTTAACAGAATTGTTGTGTTTTGGCAGTTAGAGGTAAGATAGCCGGTTCCTCTGTGGTTAAGGATTTAGAGTGAAGCTCGCTTTCACCTTCAGCCTGATCATCATTTACCATCAAGTGTGATGAAGGACATGAGCTTCACCGAAGTGGTTAAAAAAATTGAGTCTTGTTTCATAATCCATCTGAGTACAATCACAAGTTGGAAGAAGCCAATGTCCAGCTTTGGACTACTATTGGTTGAGCTGATCGTGTTAGCCCAATGGAGTAAGCATAATGTGGTACATAATATGGAAGTTAAATACAATTGGTAAGAGTTCAGAAAGATGTTGACTTGTATCTTCTAATTAAAAAAATCTTAAATTCATTCACTGACAGACAAGAACTGTTCCGTACATAACGTAGGTGAGCACCAAGCGAGGAGTTTTGAAAATTCATCTCCTAAAGGAATTAAATAGGGGATGAAAGTTTGTATGGGAGTTCGTCATTTTTGCCAATAGGCAATCCCATCGGACACATGACTTGTAATAATATTATTGTCCAAAATATGATTTCAAAACAATGGCTAGCATAATATTATTTCACTGTTGGCCAAAGAAATGTCCACCTCGATATTATTAAACTCATAATCCTTACCACAGATGGTATTAACATCGTCTCTAAGCAATTTAGGTCATAACGAGGCTCAGTACCAGAAATAAAGCTAAATGCCTAAATTAATTTAGTTAGGAGATTGTCGTTAGTAGTTAGGGGTCTCTGGGACCTTGTAATTACCTAGCTGCTACATATTTATTGAAATTAAAGGGTAACCAGCAATTCGCTGTATAAACTATAACACGTATTTGTCCCAGACGTTTAATTAACTGCAATAGAAATTAATGTCAAAGAACTGAGTAATTATATTTTAACGAGAAGTAGTATAAGTTAAAAAAATAATACAAATTCGCCCCCGTGGATGGCAGAAATTATCCCACTGGGGAAAATGTAGCCTATGTCCTTCCTCAGGACGCCATCTAGCTCCTTGCCAACTTTATCGAAATCCGTTCAGTGGTTTAAGCGTGAAAAGGTACCATACAGACAGAGTTACTTTCGAATTTATAATATTAATTAAAGTATGGATTAGTCGCTTTTAATTTTTCTGTGTGACTGTGTTGTTCTTCTAATCTACGCAATGAATTTTGATGCGGTTTTCACCATAATTTAGATAATTTATTCCGGAAGGTTTATTTTATTTATAATACATTAATATCTAACTTACATATTGTGAAGAAATCACGATGTTCAAAAAACCGTGCGAAGTAAGGGTGGGTCACTAGTCACATATAAAATAGGATAGAATAATGTTTTGAAAGAACATTTTCCCAATCATCACAGTTGATGTAACAAAATAAATATGAGAGTATGAAAGCCGAAGCAGAAATCGATTCCAAGGATCTTCAGCACTTGGATTGAGTTTATACAAACAAATGTTAACAACCATCTCACTAAAGACAAAACAAATAATATCGGAGAGGGATCAAAACAGCAACGTTCAGAGTTCAAACTAAATAAGCAGTGCAATATTATTGCAATACACAACAAAACGCTTTCTGGTGTAAAAATGTCAAGAAAACTCTTCTATAAAAACACAGTCTGAGATCTAAAAGTGCCGATAGGTCTATTTACCTCAGAGCACAGCTGCGTGTTGAAAAACAAAATGAAAAATACCACAGGGGTTCCCCAAGGACGTTATATGAGCCCAACAACGATTTATCAATCTTCATTCTACCCTCTGGAGTTGGTTTTCAAATTTTGTTTGCGTTTTGCAGACGATAATGTGCCATTTTCTCTTGTGACGGTTTTGTTGTTTTTGGACACATTGTTATTATCAAGTTTTGGGTGGAAAGTTGTTTTTATTTGTTGTTTCTTAGACCGAATAATTAATTTTGTGTTCGATTTTGGCACTATTTTGTTTAATTTTGAATTTGTTCATGACATTTCATTACAAGATTTGACACTTTTACAAAGACTCTTTGTCATTATGTTACGTTTCACTCACAGTAAATAAAATCTTGTCCTTATGTAAATAAAGTCTCAAATACAAAAACATTGGCAACTCGGTATAATGACAAGCCTTGAATGGTTTTCTTTCTTTCTTTTCCTTTAACGGGATACAATTACAAGCACATAATATGTAACGTTACCAATTACAGTCAGAAGGTCAACATTCTACTATCATTTCGGATGTAATAACCATAATTGAGTTTTTATTATCAACATAACAATTTAAAGATTATGTCGGGAGCCCACAACCGGTCTTAGTGCTTCTCGAACGAGCCTTGTTATGACCAAACATGTCATTATGGTTTGAGTAGTGTGACGTCATCTTAGCTTTGTAATTAGGAAGAAAAGGATTTTGGGGATTAGACATGGCGCAACCTATGCGACACGCGACTGCGACAGGTCGGCGACTAGACGCAACGACAAACAACAGGCAAGAGCATAGGTTCTCAAAGTCGGCGATATGCACTCGTGGGCGTACAGGGGGGGCAGTGGAAGACCCGGAGTAAATTATATATCCTATTTTACGACTGTATAATATTATTTATTTAATACTTCGAGCACAATAGCACAATATGTTTTTGTTTCGCTCGACACCAGTGTATAAATTCTGAGGTGTGCGTTCTGTGTCAATACATCACTTAAACACACATATGAAGGTACGGCCTGTACCGCGTGTTCACAGCAAACAATCCTTACGGTGCTACTCCACTTTTTTGACCGTTGACCGTACAGAGACGGACTTAATGCCATAGGCAAATTACAAAAAATTCAATATTACACGTTTAAATATGATCATGGCAATAGCTCTTTCAGATTCGTGACAATTGGCAAGTAAAAAAAATTGGGGGGATCTAGAAAAAAAAAAAAAACTCAAAGTGGACGGTGGGCAAAATAAGGTTGAGAACCTATGGGCTAGAGGAGTCGTATGCTCTTGCTACTTGTCGCACAGTGCACGCGCCCACCCGATGATAGTCGCATATGGCAGGTCAGCGTCTTGTTGTCGAGCTGTCGCATAGTGTGCAAGGTGGTTTATTGGCATTTGGCGGGTATACTATTATTCTATTGTTTCTGGATGATATTTTCTTCTTTTGTTTTTCTGATTGACAACAGCCCATACTGTGCAGCCTGAGTGTGTAGCGTGTAGGGTTACTGATGACCTCGTATCAATGGTTCAACGTAGAGATACTGTTCCGTTTTTATTCCATCACCTTTCCTGTCATCCTATTTTGAGCTATTATCCTAAGCTGCAGTGTGTCTTATTCTCGATCTCTTCTTAGTCCAGTCGACAATACTTTACCACTTCCACCCCACGGCATCGTCGGTGGCAACGTATAAGGTCCTTATGGCTGCATTTTTTGGGGCACACAGGGCAGGATATGCCACAATTTCATGAACCGGTCCATCTCTTATACTCGATTTAATGGTATTTGTGCTCTCAATACCGCAACTTGAAGTTCCACAGCCCTGTGAGATTTTCTTGTGTGTTGATGTTTATAATTTATTTATTTATAGTTAATTAAAACGGTACAACACCAATTACATTAATTAACATAGATACAATAATTACGTTGACAATAAATTTAAAACGAACATGGAACAGTGGACTCCTTTTCCCTTGCATACTTATCTCTCACAGAACACCAGACATATACGCATAATTTTAATCCATTCATCTGCAAATACATCGCATTCAGGGTTGGCAGCCAGAAGGGCATTCAGCACCTTTACAGGCTGATTATAGTTATATTCCCTACTTTAGTTTGTCACTGCAGATTCTGAAACCTGCCTGTCTTAGGATATTACAAGTTTGTCTAATATAACTCACTGTACTTTACCCAAGTATTTTTTGTGCAGTTGAGCCAAAAAAGCGGCTTGCTTGCAGATGGGTTCAAGTGGCACTACTTTAGAACATATTTTTTAAACAAGAGAGGAGGAAGCACTTGACTACTCTCTAAATATTTTTTCCAATCTTGTTATTCGAAGTGAACGAGTCTTTTATACCATTGATCCATTCAGTGGTCTCTTTAGTTTGAGTAGTGTGGTTACAACTACAAAAACTTAAATTTAAAAAATTCAAAACATTTAACGCTCCTCCACGATAAGTCCTAATATTATATTCTCCGCTTCCTTAGTCAAACAACAGCGAACAGATCCCATCAAATAAAATCCAACGACCTCTTCTAATATAATAAATAATAACGACCTATCAAACGTATATCCATTAATTTATAATATCCAATAAATCTAAAGCACTGTTTACCTTATCTTTATAAGCCCACACGTGCAGATAGTAAAGCTTCCAGATTATATTTTATGACTTCTGGTCCATGTTCTAATGTAAAATGTATGGAAAAGGACTGCGGATGCAAGGTTTGTGGGATGTTCTTATGTTAATTGAAAAGTGGTGGTAAATACTATATTTTGTTTTTGGAATTTCAATTAAAACTACTCGACTAATTTGTAAAGTAGACATCAAATTTAAAGTTATTTAATACGTCAGAGATACAGGATTAAGTAAAGTTCCTAGGTAAAACATGACATGTTTAAGACGCATAACTTGTTTTATTTTCGTTTTCGTAACAACTGGTAGGTAGGTTGTTCTTTTACCTATTTACTTGTTATTCCTACCAGAGGACCTAGACAAGCGAAAATCGGTTTCAAAGTGTTTCGTATTTCTACAAAGACTTTCAACAGAATTGATTTTTTTTTACAATCGAGTAAACGGAGTATGTAACATATATTCACTAAATCTTAGAGTGTCGAGTCACCGTTGATAAATGGCTTCATACTCTTACTTATCGAGAGCTTGAAAACTTAGTTAAACCGTAACATAAACACGAACTCACAACACAACACCACACACACGCACAACACATCACACGCACACTCACATACACCACTCCGCACGCACAACACACCACACCCACACACGCACAACACTTCACACATAGATAGGGTCCGTGGGGTCGCTACTACCACAGAACAGATAAAAGAAGTTAACTGTTCTGTGGCTACTACTCAACAGCATTCCACATGCTGCCTTGCGGGTTTCTGTATCTCTCTTGGTCTGGATCCTCACCTTAGACCTGTTCCGGCAAAGTAAACTCTTCCGGCATAGGCCTAGAGTTCAGAGCGCGCAAGCCCCACCACGACGTCAACGTAGAGATACGGTTAATACTTTTTTGACTTTTCCGTCATCGTTATCGCTGATAGAATGTCACTTTGTCTAGACCCTCTGTTCTATTTTGCCATCAATGAATAGTAATTTCATCTTAAATATGTTTACTGGAAAGCTTTTTTAATAACTCAAGCTTATGTACAAAACCACGTACAAACATTACTAATCTTAGAGCTTACCAAAAAGCTAACCACGGGTAAATATTGGTCGGTCTAATCCAGGAGATAGCCAAACAACAGACCATTAAGGGGATGTGATCTATTTATAGGTAGTCAGCTCGTATTTCATACTCGATGAGAGACAAGCACGTGGTGCCTGTCAAATTGACAGGACAGACGGAATAAGTTAGGGTGTTTATTCATTAAATGTGGGTTTTGGAAATTAGGTACCGTCTTTTGGGACATGTGTTAAGTATAGTAATACACTTAGCACAATTTAAAACCTGAACATTGAATTTGTGTAACCTTTCCTAAAACTTGTGAAAAATGTGTAAAAGTGTGCTTGCAAATACGTACTAAGTATGTAGTTTGTACCCACACATACATTTAATAGTTTCTATCTTTTAAAAACGGATTTTGTTTTGAAAATTGTATAACCCAAATTCCTGAAGTAGGGTCTATTCCCAAATCAGTTCTTATTATAAGATGGTTAAAAAACATCTCAAATCAGATCAATGGAACAATGTTTTATTTATAGAAATGTAAATAATGTCATATTTCATTCTTGATGAGAGGCGTAATACGTCGCACGTGGCGTCCGTCATGGTCGGATGAGAAGTGGTAGACGGTATGCTGTATAACGCAGGAGGGTGACATTTTTATGAAAAAAAAAAGTTGGTTTCTAATTAAGAGAAATGAGGAGTACTATTGAGTGTATAAAATGTTAAGAAAAGAGCAGATCAACTTCTTATGAGTATGACTGTGTTATGGTAGACTTTGTAGAAAACTTAAGTAAGTCTATTCGTGAACCGCACTAAGCCCAAACGAAGTTGCTACATTGTTTGCTACGAAAACCCAAAAACCCAATTATCTGCATCCCATTCCTTTTGGAATAAGCAAAACAAATAAACAATACATTATACAAGAAACATAACAAACAAACAAATCTTTGTCGTCAAAAATTATTGCTACCGTTTATTTAAAACAACGATAGTGGAGCATACTATATGAATTACAAGTATATTTGTAATTCTTATTACAAATATATTTGTAATTCTTATATTACACAATATATATATATTGTGTCAATCCTCTTTAAAAATAAAATAAAACGGAACAAAAGTTATGTTTTTAATTAAGAGGGCGTGCTATAAAGGCCGAATAAGCATGTCTTTCATCCCCGACGTGAGCCGTAATACCGTGCACATGGTTGAACTGTCAGATAAATGGAATGAACGAGCTTGGACTACAGTGCAATACTCAGCTGCACAGACTACAACGTACGACATAACAGAGTAGTACTTTATACCTACACAGGAAAACTTGTGCGCCAACTGTTGTAACCAAGAATCCAGTTTAATTATAATAGTAGACGTAGCGTATAAATTTTGGTCAGTTATACAAAAAAAAAATTCTGCGCTAGAAGTCTAACATCTGAATTCCTGGTTACAGTTTGCGCAGCGTCTTTACTAAAGGTACCTTGTGGCGACGCCAGTGACGTCACGGACCTGGCCGACGTCGGGTATAATTAGTTAGGAGATCAAATTTTCGAGTGACTACCGCTAAATGTAACTTACCAAGACACCGCGGTATATTTAGTAGTACCAGTTTAAAATGATTCATTACTAAATATACCCTATTTCAATAATGGCGAGATTGGTGCATAGTGCTAGTATTTAGGGTGAGGAATATCACGTGGCGGGTCTAAGTTGGTTTACAAGCAATAATAATAAGACGTAGTCGACGGATCCCTGCTTCGCGGGGTTTATTTCTGTCTACAGGGTTTAAAGGAACCTAACACGAAGGAGATGACGGTAGCTCGTTCGCTCGCTTTGCTCGCTCACTTGAGCCCCCGCCATCCCCTTCGAACCTAACCTGTCTTTGTCGGGTGCCCGAAGTCCCGAGGTCGCTTCGCTCGCTCTTGCATCCTAAGTTCTCATTGCGTTTTACTATGTCGAGATAGATGAATGTACAGAATGCTAACTATACCCGACCAAAACCCTATGGGGAGTTCCTACAAGGTACGTTTAGTAAAGACGCGTTTGCGCACTATTTTTTTCCTGTATACAGCATGTATCAGAAAGGCGTGTCAAATTTAAGAGTGTGGTACAGACCGTCAAACTGGACAACTTTCTCCATGGGTGAAACATCGTTATCGCGTAAAAATAATGGTTTTGTAAAAAGTTTTGTATGGGACAGTGGATAATTTTGAGAAAGTTGTTCAGTTTGATAGTCTGTACGTGTACCACACGCTTAAATTTGATCACATTTTTTCTGATACACGCTGTTAAATGAAACAAAGTTACATTTTTGTTGACTTAAAAATGTAACAAAATAAAATGACACATTTTAACATGTGTTTCACGTTTATAGCTTGCATAAAACAGTTCAAAAGCGGTAAGTGTTGTCAGTCGTAAAAAGAGCGCGTGGTAAACCTAAACACGTTTCTAGTACTAGCCTTTGAAGTTGTCTGAAGCAGCCAATCATCGCTTTTAAAATATATACTTTGTACGAATGTAAAAAAAAGCTACCTATGACTAGTGTCATTTATATTTCACTTCAACGCACCCCCATCCAACTCTACTAACACATTCATTAATTTAAAAACAAAACACAACCAAAAACAAAAAAAGAATCAAACTCCAAAGCCAAGATTAATTCTTTTTTTAAATAAAGCTTCAAAAAAGGCCACTTATCTCATTATTTCTGTGCAGCATTATGTTTTAAATATAGAACAGGGCGCATCTGTTCTGGTTAGCGTACGCGCTTAAAGGGCATATTATACGTACGTACCTAATGAGTGTTGAACTTGATGAAGACACGGTTAGAAGCCCATCAATCTTTGTCACTATAATGGTGGATGGCAACTGAAGCGGTATGCGACATCGTAGTTTACGAGAAATGTGCTTATTTTTGGTTTTCTTGAACCTGGCAATGTGTTATGTTGGTAGGGAAATAATTTTGCTGTTGGTTTGGGTATTATATGTTGCATAATAGATTGCATTGGGTACTTTTTGGTTTAGATTCAGCCAATAAATAGGAGTTTAAAAATATTTCTGTGTTTTTAAAAACGAAGTTCCCTAACTCGGTTTGCAGTAGGAGTTAGCATAATCAGCCTATAATTTTCCCACTGCTGGGACACAAGCCTTCTCTTTTCGAGAGGGAGTGGGCTATAATCTAACACGCGTGCCCAGTGCGGGTCGGTAGACGTCACATTTCTTCGAAATTTTGGTTCTACGACATGCAGAATACAGAAAACGGTGATTAAATTATTTACTCAAAGTAAAGCGCCTGACTGGGTTCGAACCCACAACCACACACATTGAGTAAGTCAGCCCCGATGCCACTGGGCCATCAATGCTCTAGGTAGGAGTAGACTGGTAGAAATTGTCACGTAAGGAAAAAGCGTTTTGCCCCCACCACGATACCTTCTCTCTCGCTCTCTGTCTATTTCTATTATATACGAGTGTGTGTGTACGTGCGAGTATCGAGTTTCGAGCAGACGAAAATTGTACGGGGTTCATTTAGTTACCCACAAACGTTGTTTATTTATTTAATTATGCTTGTTAATTAATACACAATATACAGTGAAAGGAACTTCGTTCCAACCGACACCCTAATTGCGTAACAACCAGAATCTGAATAATTTTGAGGATGTTGCTGATCCATTGCTTCATATGTTCGCAAATTTATCTGCTCAACCGATGACGTAAATAACGCAATGTATGTTTTTGAACTGTCAAAATTGCTACTGACGCAACGCAATTACCACGCGGGTGTCTCACGACAAATCTCGTTTCTTTTTAATATCACATTGCTCTATTTGGAAGATGCTGGTTCCAGAACATCATGCTATCGTGTCCTTTAATAATATCTAACTAATTGCCTCTCATGTAAGTAAAATAATAAAATAAATCCCAACTTGTTAACACGAAAAATGCTATGGTCAAAGCTGGGTCCTTCTATACGCATTTTTTACCTAACATATACCTAAATATAAAATGAGACTTCTTTTATCCCAATTACAGCGCTGTATGACGGAAAAATATAATCATTAATATTTAAAAAGGTACGTGCCAATGTAAAAGGCCTTTGTCCGAAGGATATTTCAAAAGGCCATAGGTGAGGGTTCACCTCTTAAAGCCAGTAAAATGTCAGGCCTTTAAAAGAAAATAAAGGGACAAGAGAAATTTGGACTAATTAATAGACACCTTAAAAGTATTGTTACTTAAATTTGCTTTAATTAGCTTGGCAACCTTTTTGGTTTCATTCGCAGGAAACCGTTAAATGCTTTCACGCGCAAGTTGATTTTGATTACCCACTCAGTTTTCTTTTTAACGAGCACATGGGTAGGTAATGTTTTCGAATGAATCTCTTTACTTAAATAAGTTCTAAATGTATATCAATGAGAACAGCCGCACTGGTCCATCGAAGGTTAAGCTATCCTTGCCGCGTTCAGTTCGCGGATAGGCGACCATCTATACGTATCGAGACCCCTTCGTAGCTTGGAAAGCTCGTTAAGCCGGTGGTACAGGCTGCCTTTCGTAGATATTTGACAGCCGTTACGGGTAGTCAGAAGCCCCAAAAGTCTGACAACCTATCCTAACCAAGGGGTATCGTAACTGGGTTGGGGAGGTCAGAGATGCAGTCGCTCCATGTAAAATATTGATATAACTATAGAAGTATGAAGATCAGGGTGTAAAGTTCACTCATCCTCCATAGAAAAGGGAGGATCCTCCGACCAGACGTTTGTAGTGTTTGGCGGGCAACTGCCCGAAGATTCATGTCGGGCAGTTGTATATGTATATGCTAGTTGCGCGGTAAACTCTGCTTACGAGATGCAGGATTTTGCATGACGTCCATATGACGCGTAGTGCGCATGTGGCGTTGTAGATACCGCTATACTGGTATAGCTGCATACGGTTAGACTGGAAGCAGAAATGTAAGCATAGTTGGCATAAGGCTATGCCGATTGATGAAAACTATTTAATTATTGAATAAATTACCCCTAAAGTAAACATCACTCTTAATAAATAATACAAAATTATAGATCTTAGCACTTAGTCCGAGCACTACGCAATGGACCCGCATCAAATTGATTCGATTTTTCTACAAACAGTTTACCACGAGTCCTTGAATGGTACCTAGCCTAGAAAAATATTAGGGAATCAGTCTTCAGACAGTAATGTTTTCGCAATTCAAACTATAAATACCTAGTTATTTTTCGTCTGCCATAATAATATCGGTCTTACGACGCATGATGGGCGGCCATAATGAACATTAGATAGACAAATATACTGGCGAAGTAAACACACAAACCCAATAAAACAGTCCATACTTAGGGAGCCCACGAGTAACTTAAGTTGCCCAGCAACTTTTTTGTCTCTGTCGCTGTCTCCTTGCCGAGATTTGGACGATGCGCATACGGGAGCGACAGCAACGCTAGTTTTTCGTAAAATTTGCCCATTTATCAACACATTTTGTCACCGTGCGCGCACTTGCATTGCAACCAATAGAATAGACTTGCGACAGTTGCGTTGCCAGCCTGTCTCTAAACTCGCGGACAAAAACGTATCCCAGCTTACGCGTCGCTACATGCGCGCACTTTCATACAAACCCAAAACTTGTGAGAGACAAATTAGTTGCGGAGACAAAAGTTGCTCGTGGGCACACATTAAAAGCCAATGCTCAGTCCAAAAATAATAATTCTCAAATAAAGATACGAAAGAACTACCCAATTCATACTAATTAATGTTTAAAAGCTCACTCAGATCTTCCATCTTCACACCGTTTTTATTTTTACGTTCTCAAACGTCTCTTCGTGGCATCCGATCTGTAAACATGATTCTCTTTGTACTTACTCTCAATTCTAACACCAGATGGGTTTTCTATTGAATTGGAATCTATTTTTATTTTATTTACTTCCTTTTGGAATTATTATTATAAGGGCTGATTTTTCAACCGAGCTTAGGTCTTTCTTACGTATTTGGCGGTTTTTGGTTAGTGTATCGAGAGTTTTATATTTTTGATGACGACCTATGCGAAGCAAGGCTCTCTCATAAGTACAAAAAATGTGAGTTTAAAGTCTACACAACCACAGCGTATATCCCTAATCGCAAATAAGCCTCGACCTCGACTCGAGGACGGGATTTACCCAATGACAGAAGTTTGTCTCCCGTGTCCTTTAAAATGTTGTGACTGCGCTTTTATGGAGAGATACATAATAATTTTATTATCTACTAGCTTCTGCCCGCAACTTCGTCCACGTTAAATTATCCCCCCATTCACCCCCTTAGGGGTGGAATTTCGAAAGACCCTTTCTTAGTGGATACCTACTCTTCACAAAGAACACACCCTCCAAATTTCATGTCATGTGAATATCGGAATAAAAAGCCTATATGTTAATCCAAGGTGTCAGCTACCTCCATACAAAATTTTATCAAAATTGGTCCAGCCGTTTGAGCGTGAAGAAGTAACAAATATATAAACACACACACTCACAAACTTTCACCTTTATAATATTAGTGTGTTGTACCTGGTACCTATGAGACTATCTGCAGTATTGTCTCTCCTTCTCCCTTTAACCGGTTGAATGCCGTAATTACAGACACAATTAAAAAGCCATTGCGTCTCGCGTGGATCCACGTTTAAGCATACGAAGGGTTAAGGGCCTGTACACCACTTTTTTTAAACGGTCTGTTGACGCGCGTTTATAGGGATACAGACGCGATACGCACGCGAGCCAGACGAAGCCTGTAGACCTTCAGTAGGATAAAAGCGCGCCGTCGACGCACGTTTCTAAAACGCGCGTCAACGGCGCGTTTAAAAAAACGTCAAATCAATCCAATGGTTGTGGTTGTTGACACAATGGGCGGTCTTATCACTAAAATAGATCTTTTAAGGTCCATTTTAGCGTTAAGACAGCCCATTGTGTCACCCATAGATATATGAAATTTATGGTGTCACCCTATGCCTACAGTTATATCTGTTATTCGCATAGTGTACATACATACTTAATAAAAGTTAGTATTATATCCGATTCTAAATAGAACTACTGAAAGTCTTGCAGAGATATAAAGATGCGAACCCACTGATCAGGTAATACATAGCTACATAAGTACTTGCACAAGTTGCAGGAATCAGCCGAGCGAAATAGGTCAGGCAAGTGTCGGCGATGACACTATGTCGCCTTTAGGTACGAGTATGACGTATGCACTGGTGTAAATCTATGTTACGCCTTTATTCCACTTGGCGGCACGTATGAATGCATGTGGTTGGTGGGTTGCATTTGTTTATTTTTATGTTCGAGTCATCATCTGCCTAGCCTTTTCCCAACTATGTTGGGGTCGGCTTACAGTCTAACCGGATGCAGCTGATTACTAGTACTTTACATAGAGTGAATGCCTATCTGACCTCCACAATCCAGTTTCTGGGTAATACGATACCCCTTGGTAAGACTGGTTGTCAGACTTTCGGGCTTCTGACTACCCGTAACAACTGTCAAAGATCCACGAATGACAGCCGGGACAGACGGCTTAACGTGCTTTTGAAGCACGGAGGGGCCTCGGTATAAAGATTTAGAAGATTTTTATGTTCGTGTATGACTGGAAATGAAAAACTTTTGTTATCTTAAGCTGATATCAGAAGGACAATTCTCGTATTTTAAAACGTCCAAAATCTAGTTGTAGTCTCATCTCGGCGACAAAAAAATGTCAAAAACTTGTCAAAAATGTAGGGAAATTTGAGGTATTTTTGACAGATTGAGACTGAGATCAGACTGTGAACGTATTTAAAATTACGAGAATTGCCCTTCAGATTTTTCACTTGAGTGAATGTTCATTTTTGTTTTATTCCACGTTCACAAGACACCGACAAAATTACATAGGAATTATCGTTCATCTGCTCTTTTCATTTTATTTTTTTATCATTCGTTAGGCGAGTGAAAGATGCCGAGTGGCGCAATTCAGCATCGTTGGATCGGTTCACTAATGAATTAATTTTTAACTTTCGATTAATATTCGAGTGAAAGATAATAATGAACAAAAAGTGAAGCATCTGAAATTTGCCTAATAAGGCACATGGGTTCTATGATGCTTTTGTTTGCTTTAGTGCAATATTTTCGATCAAAAAGTAAGGTCGAGTTGAAGGCTACAAAGTATCCGTATTTTAAATGAATACCCACCATAGATATCCGAATACCCACCCTAATTGCGTAACACACACATCAATCACAATCTGAATCATTTTGAAGGATATTGCTAATCCATTGCTTTATATGTTTGAAAAATTAGTCTGCTCAACAACGTAAATAACGCAATGAATGTCGTTGAACTGTCAAAATTAAAGCCATTGCTACTGATACTGGACATTGCTATTGATACGTAATTACCCCGTAGGTGTAAAATAATTAAAATTTTACTTGGAAGTATACTAAGGTAACTCGTGTAACAGTAAAATATGTGAGTTGTAGGAAGTTGTACCTATTTAAATTAAAAAAAAAAAAACCTTTACCCAATTATGCAGTAAAATAAATTAAATTGTACACTAAAACGTACCTCGATTTAACTTTCGGTTACAAGGAAAAAGCTTTCCCAAACAGTCCCCAGGCTAATAACTGCGCCATAATAAAAAAATAAAACTTTTCCACAACATAAAGTCGACGTTTTATGCGGAAATCTTAATTTTCCTAATAATTAATCTCAGATTGTGGGAGCCCCTTGCAAAAGCGTTTCATTTTGAGGTAATAAAAAAAAAAGTTGTAAGTACCTACAGTCATACCTGTTACATAATTTTGTAACAAATGGACCTGGACTTATTTTAATTTGTTCCCTTTTTTCACTTCCCACTCATTATGAATAAAACATTCAAAGAGTTGTGATTGTTTCAGAAACATTTACATTTTTGGAGATGTTTTCCGAACAATTAAATTCTTTGCTCACGACAAACAAAACAACAGAGAGCTTCAAAAGGATCCGTTCAAATCAAATACATGTCTTTTTGAAGTCAGCCATTCGGAGAAATTACTCAAAGAGATAGTTTTACGATTAGGGAAGGGAAAAAAGCTGTGGGACATGGACGGACGTTTATGTCTTCGGAATGTATGGGCCCATGCTTCGAGGGCCATCAAAACGTTTTACGACTCACATGGCCAATAGTCGAAACTGCCCCCAACGACTGATTTATAGTGTTTCCGTTGAAAAACATAAAGAATATACAGCTGCAGACATATTTAGCGGTTAATGGGATGTTCCACTTTAATAATGTTGCTTTAAACAATTTAATGTCGCTTCTTGGGGGCCTATTAACGTTCTTTCTTGTTCGATAGATATAACTATCATGTCTATCATGTGTTGTAAACATTTATAAATTCATAACATATGGCAATTATTACAAAATAATAAGGTTCTAATTAGCTTCATGCTAGTTTCTTCTTGGAAAACATCGGGGTAATTGCGTAAAACACTAACAGTAGCAATCTTTCATTTTGTCAGTTCAACAAAATTCATTGCGTTATTGAGCAGACAAATTTTTCGCACTATGGAACAATGGATTAGCAATATCCTTCAAAATTATTCAGATTGAGATTGATAGTGTGTTATGCAATTAGGGTGCAGTAGGTACAGACGCCAGCACATCAAGCTACGCGAAACTGTCAAATTTTCCAAATCAACCTTGAACCTTATGCTGTAGCGATAAAGTTGAAAATCTATTAAATAAATTTGAGAGATTATGGTAGCTTGATGTGCTGGCGTCTGTACATCATACTGATTAAATGACTTAAGTAAAAGAAGGAAGAATAAAAAATATACGCAAAAACCACTAATCATGCAAACCGTTTTGGAGTTAAAATGCACCTAACTGCCGCTGGAAATATTGAACAACAAACTTATATCCGTACTTAAATTAAATATCGGAGAAAAGCTTGCATTTCAATTGCACATAGTGACTAATCTACCGCTTCCCGATGACAGTTGCGTTGCGCCAGTTACAACAAAAACAGTTTACACTATCGCCGAATTCAGGCCTCGCCACAACTTTTTACAGCTTGAGCGTTAAAAAAATAAACCGCACCAAAAACCAACTGTATATTTGTCACGGTTGCGGTTTTTGACTAGAATAAAGATAAAATGGACGAGTTTTTGTCCTTGGGATCTGACAACATGGTGTTTACAGATCGTAAAGATCCTAAAAGAGATGTAAACATCAAAACATGCGCCAAACGTGATGTAAATGATGATAATAAACCAGTGTAATGCCCTGTTTTGGCTTACCTCTGGCTTTGTCCCCTCAGCACCCTTTCGAGGACCTTACTTGTGTTATACCTCTAACCACAAAGCTATTCAGTCGGGTGATGAAACCAGCCGTGAATAATCTTTGCAAAACACGAACCCAAAATTATCTAAGTCTGATGGTTTTGATGATTTACCTCTTGCATGAAATGAATCTATGTAGGATTTTTAAATCGGATTAAATTCGACGTCTTATATGATTTTTCGAGTAATTGTTGGAATGCACAAAACTAAAAAAAAATGCTATTTTGTTTTCCACATAAAACTTCAAGTCTTGTTTCCCTAAGGGGTTGGGCACACCTATAGTACACCCACATTTCGCCAGTTATGTTTAAGTCCCATATACTAGGGGACGAGCCGTTTGCTATCATCCGGGCACAAATTTCAGACTCCGGGCTGCTTCTGAGAAATTCCAGGTAGAAAAACCAAATAACACTTTGCCCGACCTGGGAATCGAACCCAAGACTTCATACTTAGCATTAGTGCTTACGAACACAGACGAACGAGGTAGTCGATTTTGTTTTTCAGTAGATGACATTTTAACCTTTCCATGAAAATTGATGAGTGATACGAAAATACAAACTGAATGTGTCTCATTAAAACTACATTTGATCTATTGAAATCTTGATACTTTATTAGTCTCAGCTATTTGTCTCGTATTTTTTGAGCGTTAGTAATAGTTCTTTCAATTCGTTATAATTGCAGACGGAGCACCTTCGTATTCTGTAATTACTTTTACTAGATAATTGGACCGCCTGGGACGAATTTATTGACTTCATTCAATATCGAAACAAGTGAAGGAGACTTCAGGGTTACAAAGTGAGTAAGTAATAAGATATTAAGTTTGGCGATTGGTTTTTATTTTTGTTTCATTTTTCTAGTTGCTGTTAGGTGTTTAATTTAGGTATAAAATCATTTACAAAGCGACAAGGTCAAATTGAATTAGCTGGCGAAATTTCAGAGACGTGATGGGTATAGCCACGCGCCAAACTACCTAGCCTTTTCCCAACTATTTTTATGGTTGGCTACCAGTCTCTAACCGGATGCACGTCAATACCAGTATTTTGCATAGAGTAACTGCCTAGCTACTCTCCACAACTCAGTTACTGGGTAACACGATACCCCTCGGTAAGACTGGTTGTCAGCCTTTTGGGCTTCTGACGACCCGTAACAACTCGAAGATGTACGAATGACGGCTAAACATGTTTTCCAAACACGAAGGAGTCTCGGTATGCAGTGGATGGTCACCCATCCACGAACCGACCGCGGCAAGCGTAGCTTATCCTTCGATTGTCAAAAC
This sequence comes from Hydraecia micacea, assembly GCA_914767645.1. NCBI lineage: Eukaryota > Metazoa > Arthropoda > Insecta > Lepidoptera > Noctuidae > Hydraecia > Hydraecia micacea. The sequence goes on from OU611780.1 coordinate 12,440,118, forward strand.
ATTTAGCCACGAGCGGGCATCACCGCGCGCCACGTTACTTAAAATAATGTGTTTAGAAAATCAGTGTGTTATCGTGTTAAATATCGACTCATTACGTATCGTGAAGTTTGTCAATTTAATTTGACCTTGTGTAAAGAGTGTAGGTAGGTATAAATACTGCTGCAGAGATATGGCTCAGGGTTATAGTATACTGCTACATGTATACATAATCCTGTTAAACCTAACCCAACTGCTGAATTTCCGATACTAGTAGGTACAAATATTGTGCAGGTAGATACTAATACTGTGATAGGTTTATGTTTGTGATTCGGGTCAGATATTATTGGCAGTTTACAGATAAACAAATATTATTGGCTCTCGGCGAATCAGTCATATAAAACAAGCTATGTCAGCAAGTTCTCAGGAAATACTCGCATTTTTACTTGGACAGGCATAAAGTAAGTCATTAATCTTGGTACTTTGCGCATAATTATATTTGTCCTATCAGAAAGACCAATGAATGAATGAATGAATGGTCATCAAAAAAATGCGAATAGCTCGCAAGGAATTTCATCAACTTTCTCTCATTCATCTGTTTACTAATTCCTATGGAGATTAGTTTAGATTTGTTTGATAAGCAACTCTTACATATTTCATCTCTGCAGCTTAAACTTGGCAATGTTATCACGGCTGTTCTAATATACAAGAGTGTTCATGTTCCAATTTTCATCGTCATTCTCCTGCCCAATATTTTGGGTCGGCGCAACATGTCTTTTTCATCCATACTTCTCTATTAGTCGTCATCTCGGTAGTCACCCCCTTTCTAACCATATCATCATTCACACATTCCATCCATCGTTTCTTTGGTCTTCTTCATGTTCCAATTTTATTTTTGATTTGTACAATCGTGTTATTTTGTTTCCTAATTTATGTTATAGGTATTTTGTACCGACCTTTTTTGTTTCAAGTGTTTATCAGTGGAAACTTAAATATGGCCTTCAAATGCATATTGTTTAAGAGCACTGTTTATATTAGCTGTAAGTTTCCCGAATAGATTAAAATAAAATGAAATAATATTCTAGGATGGTTCTCTCCTAAAAAGACCATTTTAGACACTAATCTACATGGCATGGTCCTCACATAATCTGACCAAGATTATGTCCGGACTTTAAAAGAGACTTCGACCCCTGAGTTTGTTTCTCCATGTTTTCTCAGTCGTAGTCAGATAGGGGGAATGTTCACTCCATCTAGCTTTTCTTTATGTATGACGTGTATACGTGATTCCGAAATACTATTTACAGATTAGAATAAACAATTAATTCATTTCATTTTACAACTTCAAAATTGATTAAAAAAAAAAAAACTTATGTAATAGTCTAGCTGGTAGCAAGAGCTATTATTTATAATTGAACACTATCCGTTGCGCCTTATGTTATCGTGATCTGTATGCACGGTAACCAGATCAACGTAATAGACAGCTTCACTGTCTTATAAAAAAATATTGCCATTATAGTGCATTTGTTGGATCATTAGCCCGTTTTGCAGTATCAAGGATTTATTTTCTTTTTACTTCTCAATTTTTAAGCTTTTCGCTTATCTAGGGTCCCGTGCCTTTGCTAGGCATACGAGAGGCCAAAGCCAACTCGCAGAGGCCCGTTAGGCTCTATAAATAAAGGAAATGAAGACCACTCAATTATTATTATTTTTAGAAAAGGGAAAGGGATACCTTTGCCCTGCAGTGAGACATTACGGGCTAATTAAATAGATAGATAGATATATTTATAAAAATCCCTGGGGTAAACCATTCTCAATCTTAACTAACAAAAAATAAAGTACAAAATCTATAGGAGTTTTATACTAAACGTAGAGATTTCAGCAAATGTACGATTAGGGGCAATAATTAAGGTAAAGAAATGAGGCTATTATCAAATCAAACCAAAATATTTTATTTCACATAAACCTACATGGGCACTTATGAAACGTCAGAAGCTAGGTGCACGGTTCCAATTGGTCGTTTCCTAGAAGAACCGGCAAGAAACTCCACGGTTACTCTTTTAAAAAATAATTGGCTTTTACAATGTTTTTAAATTACAGTAGGTATGGGAGGACAGCGTAGGCTTGTCAACAAGTACCAGGTACTTGATAAAATAAAAAATGGTCTACAGATCTAAAGTCTACAAGGCCTACAAAGTCCTCACATTTACAAAATAAGAATCTATCAAAAGTTATGTTCGCGCGAGGATCTAGGAATAGGGGTTAAAAGAAGCTTTCATATAACTTTGTATTTCCAGACGTTTATCCGCAAAAAGCTTGGCAGTAATCCTGATCATTGTTCATAGTTTGATGTATTGGTAAAAGCTTAGGGTTTATTTGGCGACATGCTGTCTCTCTTATCAATAAATCGGATGTACAGACGCCAGCACATCAAGCTACCCGAAACTGTCAAATTTTCCCAATCAACTTTGAACCTTATGTTTTAGCGATACAGTTGAAAATCTATTAAAGAAATTTGACAGATTGTAGTAGCCTGATGTGCTGGCGTCTGTACATAATGATGCTAAAACTTCATATTAAAATGTTGCAACTTACTATGTCAGTACAAGGAAATAGAATTCTAAGCAAATAATAAAAACTGTAAAATAAAATAAAGAAAAAGAAACTATCATTTATTGTGTGTTTTGTATTTATTTGTATAGTAAGTTAGTTAGTCATTTATTTTAGTATATAGTTTAAATAGTAGTTTCATTTATTATTTATTATTCTCTGCGCTAAATTAATATCTTCTCTTCTTGTTCTCACACACTATTATCTACATTTCTTTTTCCTTTCGCAGGCCTGCTGGAAGATATTTCATATGAAATAAGCAGTACCTTTGTACAGAGGCCAGCACATCAAGCTACCCGAAACTGACAAATTTTCCCAATCAAACTTGAACCTTATACTCTAGCGATAAAGTTGAAAGTCTATTAAATCAATTTGACAGATTGTAGTAGCTTGATGTGCTAGCATCTGTACTCAATACTGATATGTCTTATCTGTATCTATTTTAATGTGTGTACATAAATAATAAAATAAATAAACTTAGTTCAATAAACGCACTAGGAAACTCACAAGTCTACTCAAGCCAGCCTGCAATACATCGGATTACATTAATTACCGCGACCCACCGAGTGCGTATACAACTGTAGAAAACTTAGCACAATTACGGTTCTCCTCCAACTTAGTTACCTTAGTTGGTTGTGTATATTGAGCCAAGAACACATAGGTATTGTCGAGATCAACTTAGAAACTTGGAACTCAATCAGGTTGTCTGAGCCCGGAGTACTTGATTGTCAGGGATTTGCAAACGAACAAATGAACGCGGGGAAAATAATTCATTTGTCTTGGAACATTCGCGTTTTCTTATTCCATGTATGTCTCCCTTATTATGAACGAGTATTTGTAACAGAATAACAATGAAGGCTTTGTCTATTCTTGGAAAGTGTTTATATTAATATTGTGTTATTTGAAATAAGATTTTGGTTATTTATTAACAATTTATCCAGATGTCTTCTGTAATATTTTTCTAAGAACTTAATACTAATAATAATTATGATTAAGTACCAGTTTTTCATAAAAAACTCATTAGACTGGAAGTTATCCGCATCGACGCTTGCAGTTGCCTCTATAGTCGATGCGTGTCGATCGTGTGTATGCAAACCAAAGTAGTTTCGGTGACAAAAATCGTGTTTATAAATGACCAATTCAAAACCATGACCTTTCTATAAAACTACAACACGGTATTACCACAAACGGTATTACCTTAATATCGTTGTCTTTGATAACAAAAGATAAGAGAACCCTACTCAGAAACCCGGATGAAAACTGAACGAAAGCTTCAAATAATACATTTGCGTACAGGGTGTAACATTTCGCGACCCAGTTAATTTCCACTCCCGACCTGCAAACGTGTGCTATGACCGTGTCAGTTTACACTAAGGCTCAAACCATGCTTTAAAAGCCCGAGTTATAAGCTTCAGAATTTGATTTTTTAATTAAGTGAAGACTAATATGAGTTTGAAAATGCTGTTTGCGCAGCGTTCCCGGGATATCTGTGAGAGAAGCTCCTTTGAAGTTCTCAAAATGGATTCGTTTCTGAAATTGAACAGCTTTGTAAATAAAAACATAAATCATAAGCGGGTCTGCCTTGAAGAGTTTGTGACTTTTATTTGTTCTCGTAAACTAGTAAAGCGTTTAAGATGACAGGTGCTGATTTATTAAGGGTTTCGAATAGTTTTATACACAGCCTGTGTTATATTTGGGTGGGTCTTCTCGTATTTCATCAGGTTAAATTTTACTGAGTGGCAATCAAAATAAATCTGCCTAGTCTGTTCCCTATGTTGGTGTCGACTTCTAGTTTAGCCGGATGCTGCTGAATACCAGTATTTTACATAGAGCGACTGTCTATCTGAATTCTACAATCCAGTTTCTGGGTATATGATATGCCTTGGTAAGTTTGGTTGTCAGACTTTTGGCAGGCAAGAAGCTGAGTGTCTCTTGAGTGGCAATAACAAAAAGAATACTATTCATTTCAGGCTAGGATCTTGTACCGTAGGCGTCGGTTTGCGGACGGCGAGCAATGGGCAGCTCGCCTTCCGGTAAGGACCAGGCCCGGGTCGACGGCGCGTTGTGTTCCACGCGTGCCTCAAAGAGATGTCTGCACTAACTGACGGGGTCCGCTAGGGCCGATGCCTGCCAGGGTCGCGGGTAGTTCGAAAGAGATACCGTGGCCCCTGGCACAGACAACTGAAGGAACACGGGTGGGTTTTAGTCAGTAAAAGTCTGACACGCCCTCCCGCTCCGCCAGAGCGGGAGAAGTTATTTGATAAATTCCCAACCAAAAAAAAGATAGGATCTTGTGAAGATAGTATATATCATTCCTTTCACTCCTTGGTAACCCAAAAATAAGTGGAGCTGTTTGTTCGCAAAATCATTATTTCGTTTTAGCATAGAAGATGTATCTATTGTATGTTAGGTAATTCCATATATCCTGCCTTATCCGCAAAGAACCTATACTGATAAAACTCCTGTTGCCAGATTATATATTTTCGTTCTTTATGACCAGTATTATATATTCCTTCTCGCAGACAATAGTAGAAACAACTCACCTCAAACTCAACGAAAGGCAACGAAACAAAGTAAAGAAACAAGAAATGGGATAAAAAAAATCGAATAACAAATCATTTTTCCACTTCGACGAATTCAAAATATATATCCGCAATAAACCTTTTTTATTTTTTCACTGAAGCACGTTCGGATTACGTGGCAGGGAAGTGGTATTTATTGCCTACTTACCTTGTAGTGGCAGGAAGCCCACGATTGAAACCAACGATTGCTCACACGCCACCCTTCATACTTCGCGTTCAGTTGTTTTAAACCCTCAGATTAAAGCTTCCTGAAGTGAGTGCTGTATGGGTTAATTTCCAGATAAGCTCGAATGTAAAATCCTACAGGTTTTTATAAAACGAAGAGTTTTTTTTTTCTTTGTGTGTTGGGGGTGCTAGGAGGCTGTTGGGTACTTAACCGGACTATCCTGTGGATGACTTAATATGTTAAGGCTTCCAGCCAGAGCATAAAACTTATAAATTAAGCAATTACACGCTAAGGCCGGTTCTTCTCCATAGGAAATGACCAATTGGAACCGGGATTGCACCTAGCTTCTGACATTTCACAAGTGCCCATGTCGGTTTATGTGAAATAAAAATATTTTGATTTTGATTCAATGCAGCAGGTACTCCCGCTCCGCGAAGCTTCTCCCATAAGACACTATAAGAAACCATGTCGAAGGCTTTGGAAAGGTCCAGGAAACAAGCTTACATTGGTGTTTTTCTGTTTGTATAATATTTGACAGTGTGCTTCAATGCAAGTATTGCACTGTCAGTAGACAACCTAGCACGGAAGCCAAACTGTGTGTCATGTAATTTTGTGTATCTACTGAGGTGCGTGTCAAGCACACTGTCAAACACTTTGGCTATCACAGTTGCCAATGAGATTGGCCTGTAATTACCTTTGTCTGCTATGTCTCCTGTCCGAATCTTTACCTACAATAGGTACCTACAACTAACGTATCCAGCATCTCCTGTGGTAGGTAAGAATGCGCTACACATAGATTAAAAACGTAGTCAAAACTCTTGGCAAGTGGACACCAGCATTTTGAAGATGCTCGATGCTGAGTCCATCATGACCAGAAGATTTCCCTCGCTTCATAGATATAATCACTGATTTTATTTCCTTACACATAAACCGCAGGGGCGGTCCTGATTGACAGGGCTCAGCATCGTTCACCTCCACCACAGAGTCAAGGGGCGAGCTTACTAAAAACAGTTCTTTAAAGATATTATCTATAAATAGGTACCTATAACAAATAGCAGGCAAGCTAGGCAAATATTTATGAAACAGGCATGTGTTGCGTTTGTTAAAAGGCTAGAGTACTTAACTAAACGTACGACGCTAATGAGCACGCTAGCATCAGCTATTTGTTAAATTGTAGTTTTACTGTATACTTCATGTTTGGCATATTTTTTCTAAAAACCTTATTAGGAGTTTTGTCGTACTTCGGGATTGGGTTGGTCACGACAACATTGCAATTTTAACATTTAATTTATCTTTTATTTTATCTTAACTAATATTATAAATGCGAAAGTAACTTTGTTTGTTTGTTACCTTTTCACGCCTAAACCACTGTTTAGGCGTGAAAAGGTAACAAATGAAATTTTGCATATACGTTGTCAGGTGCACAGAAACGGACATAAGGTAACTTTCATCCCGAAAAAAAGTGCTGTTCCTGACGAAAACTACAATAATGTTATGATAATAATGGCCCCACGTGTGTTTCGAATCATGATTGAATTATATTAGAAACTTGAAACTTACGCGGGTGAAAACGCAGCTAGTTTGAAATAAGTTGAAAATAAATTTACAAAAAAATCGTCCCGAATGTTAACATGGCTGATGCATGAAACGATTTATTATTATATCTCATAGTGCATGGAATTCCCCTTCACCTTGTACTGGATTTATCAACAAGTTTTCAGTGTGATATTTCTCAAGGTTTCAAAAAAATGCTAGCAGAAGTTTTATAATATCTAACTTAGTTAAAAAACAAACGCTTAAGCGATCGACAGAATGAAACTTTCAGGACAGGCTTTGACAAAAAAAAAATCAAAGCTCTTTTAAAAACTCATTTTCTTAACCCCTCCGAACCGACCGCATTGTTCTTCATCCCTGTCTGCCAAAAAAAGGGATGAAACCTTATTTGAGTGACAAGAAAAAATAAATAACACTATTAACGGGTGTGCTTGACAAGTTATTTCAGTTGTTTCCGCTACGGAACCCGTTTCAAGCTGTCATCTTCATGAGTATTAGGTACTCGGACGCTTTTCAAACTGTCATGTCAGCCATCTGAATGAAAGTTGTTCAGGAGAAATTTTGGCTTGTTATAAAAGTAATTATCTTAATCTCCAGTTTGTTAGTTTGTTTTTGTTTACGTAGGTAGGCGAGATAATCGATGTGTAATTTGGTCCAAGTTTCTGCACGAATAATATTTATTTACATTTTTACTGTCATCACACTCATAACTTACATTTTTTACAGGGGAACCCAATGTAATAATGTAGTCATCAATTTCCACACTTAGAGACGACACCCAAAAACCAATAATAATACCGACCAGTAACAAACTACCACTACTAACCAATTATATAAACAAAAATCTGAGTACAAAGAGCCAAACTGAAAGTTGTATTTTTTTCATCCTAATATACAGCCTCAGATATAAGTAAGCATAAGTTCTGTGTTACGTTGATTTTAATTTACGGAACACGTAACATAATAATCATTGCCTATATTCCTGCCTGTAGCCCCTAAGGGTTCGACAGAGGTGCAGCGACTGTGGGAGCGGTGAATGTGAATCCCGCACTCCCGATTTATTCCGGTCTGATCCCCTAGCCCCCCCCAACCCCTCCTCGATTCCTTGCTAGTTCTTCTTCTGTTTTAATCTCTGGCTTATCCACTTTATGCTAGGTTACTCTTTTTCCATAGATAAAGGTGGAACACCGCGGTAGTTTTAGCCGGTAAGAGTCCGACATGCCCCTCTGTCACTCCCACGATGGAGGAAGTCCATGAGGATTTCCACCGCGCACCAAAAAAAAAGGCTTCAGGCTGTAACTAAAAAATTCCAGATGGAAAAACTTAATCACAATTTGCCCGATCAGGAAATCAAAACCAGGACCTCATGCTCAGCAGTAGGGCTTGCGATCACTAGACCGACGAGGCAGTCAAAGTTACAGAACATAAGCAAGGAAAATCGATACCTTACTAAACTATTAGGTACTATAACTACATATATGTAGATGTCTATGATCTAAACATACTTAACACTTCCTAGCTAAAAATAAACCTTTTGCTTCCACTTTATCATAGTCAAGTAAAGTCACCTACAAAAACTATAAAACCAAGTTCAGACGACACGTTACAGGTAACTTTCACACGTTCACACTTTCCCTAAGAAAATATAGTGACATATGACCTTATAAATAGTATATCAAGTTATAACTTATAACGCTAGCGCCAACCGCTTGTTACGTAAACTTGGCCTAATGTGGTACACATCCCTATTGACCAACCTTTCGATCAATCATACCCCGGGATTCCGTGTCGAACCTTGGGCGACAGAATATGCGAAACAATGGTCGTGACATTAACAAATGTATGGACATAAATAATTTAAAAGGCTTTGAGAAACAGTCTGTAAAATCTGAAACGGATGAAGTGAAAAATTATATTTTCGGGAAATAAATAAGTAGAAACAATAATGTAATTTAAAAAATCGTAGACAACATCACGGTCAATAAGATTTTAGAGGATCAGTGAAATATTTTCCATAACTAATCCAGAATGTCGTCATCATCATTAATCACTCTCTTGCCTTTATCCCAATTTAGTTGCGGTCGGCGCAACATGACTTTATCTTCGATACTTCTTTATTAGTCGTTATCTCGGTAGTCACCCCCTTTCTTTTCAACTTTTCTTTGGTCTTCCTCTGCTCTTATAGTCATCTACACCTCGATCGTCAATAGGAACGTTTTGCGAACCCTCAGGTTTCACTTAAACATCCTATTTCTATTCACAAAACGGTAAAACGAAACACTCAAAAAGTTTAAATCGAAATCGCGTTTCGTTTTGAACTTGGACGTTCCATTGCTGCGTATTTTATGTTGCGACGATTTTGTGGGCAACTAAACGCATTCAGGAAATTAATGATTCATTTATGTTATTTATTAGGAACGTGTTTTACATAACAATAACAACCTCACTAGCACTTTACTTCAATTATTCAAAGTAGAAAACAGTCATTTGCATTCAGAGAAACTAGCTTGCAATTGAATAAGGTTCATATTCAATTGGGAAAATTTGACAGATTGGGGTAGCTTGATGTGCTGGCCTCTGTACATTACTGCAGGGGCCAGCAAAAGAGGCATTGATGGACGAACGTGTAAATGTGGGCAGAGGCACACATATACAGTCAGTCCATCAATGCCTAGTTGTGGCCAAGGCTTGTATAGTACTTTTCTCAAATAATAAACACAATTACTTTTCAAAATCAATGACGAACAACAAACAACAATAATTTTTCCCGCACTAAAGTGTTCATTTGTTTTTTTTTCAATAAACAGCTTTCTATTTGCAAGCCAGTTCGTTTAAATACTACCTATGATAAGATACCTCCTTGGTTGCCATGTTTCGGAGTAAATGATCGTTCCATTTTTAAATTACACGACAGATATGAGTTTACTATGTAATCTATTTGGACGCTAAACCACGACAGATACTCAATATATTTATTGCTTCCAAATGTGAACTTAGGTGGTAGGTTTTACAGAATATTATCATTGTGGACCTTATTGTAATGGATTTTCATACAACTTTTGCCGGCTGCTGCTCGCATGTATTTGGCCAGTACAGCAATTTCGATTTATCTCGAAGAAGGTTGTCAAAATAATGCTCAAATATCCAAGCATGTTTGAGAAAATATATTATGATGATGCATTGCTATATAAAAAGTATTGTTATGATTTATTCAGTTTGTAAATAAATTAGGGACCCGCCCCTGCTTCGCGCGATTTTATTACTTGACTAAACATTAAGATTTATTTATTATATGAAAGTTTAATACATATATTGTACACAAATAAACCTTTCGGAATAAATTCTCTAAATGATGATGAAGACCGCATCAAAATCCGTTACGTAGTTGGTAATAACTATTTATACACAGTTTAATTCATAAATACAATAAAAAAATTTGGTGTAAAAGAATAAATGTCAACGTAATAAATTAATAAATTACTCTTAATCGGTTAAATTACAAGTCATTTTTAAACACTTGAGTTAATCGTTGGCTACATAGAATTCCTAAATTAATGCATATTCTGTCCTCTGGATCTGCACAAAATCTACTGTTAAACCAAATCGTTAACAACCAAAGTCCACATTAATTGGTACGAGTCGTGCTGACTAATAAACGACCGGTCTTGTGTTACAAAACAATTGAAGAGCTTAGTTATTAGCAACAAATGATGGTCTAAAATTCAACGTAATATTGTGAAATCAGCATATCATTTAATGACACGCCAATTTTCGGTTATTCCCATATTCTGGATGCCTCTCGTCTAATGGTCTACAATTTGAGCTAAAGTAGGTAGGTAGTTATTCTACTACTGGCATGTTGGCGTGTAGTAATTATAATGGCAGAATTTTTGTAGATGAAACTTGATTTTTTGTGTAAAATACTGTCAGCTAGGTAGATGAATAATCACAAACGTAGTGTAAAAACTGCAACTCATTTTTTAATAAGACAATGCAGTGCACCTGCACGCAAGGAATGATAAAAAAATATTATTATAATCATTATATTTTTCTTAATTGCCAAAATTTTGAATGAAAATGACAGTTCGAAAAGGTGACATGCGCCCGCTATGTGGTAAACGAATTTGTTTAAAATTTGTATGTTATCGCTCTTTGACCGTACCTACTTAATTTCAGGATCTCATAACAAAGCGAGGCCTTAAAACAATTGCCCCGAGAGTATTCCACAATTTTTTTTTTAGCATATACCTACAAAGGCACATAGCGGGAGGTCATTAAATATAAATAATGGTTGGTGTGATAGCCCTGTCGACTTCACCGCGGGAAAACTCCGACAGCGTGTGGCGTATAACCGTTTTTTAGCTTCATAGTATGAACTAGATTAGGTTATACCGCGAGTGTCATAAAACGTGGATTCATGAACCTAGAATGTTATAGCTTTCGATATTTGTGCTCATGCATATTCAAGCGGTTGGTGAGGAACAGTAACGTGACTTATCCTTGGCTGGCTCTAAGTTTATATTATAGTTCATTCGATGTTTTTGTTCCTAAGTATATAATTTGTTCACATCGTGGTGATCACATGGGGTGCTAGCTCAGATGGTAGAACATGACACTCTTAATCTTAAGGATGTGTGTTCGTGCTGATCATTGAAATGTATGAGTAAAACAACGTGTAGCTAGTTATGCGGTTTTATTGGGAACAGCCATCATGGACACAACGCAGTGACAGGCTGCCAAAAAGACAGACCATAAACAACATAAGGTTACTATACATTACACCTCCCCACTTAATCTAGAACCCCTTTACAATTTACCTTCACTACAAATTATACCTCACTGGCTTATTAATTCGACATTGACGAATAGGACGAGCCTGGGGCGGCTCAGGAGAAGGCAAAGAAGGCTGTGTTGAGCTCTGAACCGGCTGTTCTACGCAGTCCTCAAAATGCTCTCGGTCCTCGTCATCCTGATGTGCGGTCGCTGTGGCCGCACCATCCACCGGACCACCCAGACTGGGCGCCTCCTGTTCTTGAGTCACCTCAACCGGGTTGGACCTTTCACTAACCGGGCTAGAGGAAGAAGGACAGATTAATGAACTCCGTATCCGTTGTTTCAGCTGATCTACGTGTCTGTGGGATTCTCTACCTAAAGCATCTACTACCTTATAATCAGTGGTTCCCATCTTTTCTGTAACCTTTCCAGGTACCCATTTATCCTGTCCACGATATTGACGCAGCCAGACCTCATCCCCCGGGCGCATTTGACGCGACCCACTTGCACCGTATTTTTGTTGACGCTCCTGAGCATCCCTAACTTTACAGTCCCTACTTGGTCTTAGGGCGTCGAATTTTGTACGCAACCTACGGCCAAACATGAGCGACGCTGGTGTTTCACCTGTAGTACAGTGTTCTGTGTTCCTATAGTATAGCAGAAAATTATTTAAAAATAAATGTATGTTTAAGTTCTCTCTAATTGCCTTTTTAATTGCTCTTTTGACTGTATGTACTGCGTTTTCTGCTGCCCCGTTCGAAGCGGGGTGATATGGCGCTGAATATATATGTTCGATCCCGTTTGTATTGAGAAATTGTGAAAACTCATGACTTGTAAACGGCGGCCCGTTATCTGAGACTATTTGTCTCGGCAACCCAAACCGTGCAAACACCTCACTTAACACACTGATCGTGGGACCAGCCGCTGTACTAGGCACTTGACTAACTTCTAACCACTTGGTCCTGGCATCCACAATTACTAAAAATAGCCGCCCCGTGATAGGGCCTAAGAAATCAATATGTACACGGGCCCACGGTCTATCTGGCCACTTCCATGGGCAGGGCATATGACCAACCGGCGCCTCACTTTCAGCAGCACAGACACGACAACCACGGCACGTCTTTTCAATTTCTTCGTCCATACCCGGCCACCAAACATAGCTCCTAGCAAAAGCTTTAGTTTTAACTATGCCCATATGAGCCTCATGTAAAACCATTAAAACCTTATTCCTACACTCCCCCGGTACGACCACCCTATGGCCCCACATCACACAACCTAACTCCTCGTATAGCTCTTTTTTACGGTTAAAATAAGGTTGGAGCGATTTAATTTCGTTATCAGACGGCCATTCGTCGCGAAGATATGTTAAAACTCGGCCTAGCAACTGGTCTCGACTCGTCTGTCTTTTAATCTCATTATAATCCAATAACATGGCATTTTGAGCAAAATGTAAATAAGATTGTTCCGGAAATTTAATAGGTTGTTTAATGCCAGAAAGAGCTGGCAACCGCGACAACCCATCAGCCACATTCTGCTTTGAAGTAACGTACTCAATATCATAAGTATAGGCTGACAATTTAATAGCCCACCTTTGCAACCGGCTCGCAGCCATTGATGGTATACCCTGCTTTGGCCCAAAAATTGTAACTAATGGCTTGTGGTCCGTGCGTAGTGTAAAACGTCGCCCATATAAATACTGGTGTAATTTTTCAAAACAGAATACAATAGCCAAAGCCTCCCGCTCGATTTGTGAATAATGCTTCTCAGCCGCGTTAAGCGCACGCGACACATACACGACAGGTCGCTCCTGCGCTCCGTCAGCGCCGCTTTCATTCTGCTCATACAGCTGGCTTAGTACGCCTCCTATGCCTCTCGCGCTTGCATCACAAGTTAAAAACAAAGGTTTTTCTGGTTCGTAATGAGCAAGGACGTCGGCACTAATCAAAATATTTTTAACTCTTTTAAAAGCTGACTCACACTCATTGTCCCATGTCCAAGTAACTCCCTTTTTCAATAAGCTATACAAAGGTGCCAGTATACTGCTCAAGTTTTTAACAAATTTTGCATAGAACATAATTGTTCCTAAAAAGGCCCTCAAGTCGCTAATATTGACTGGGCGAGGAATATTTAATATACCTTCCACCTTTTCAGGGTCCACCTTAATTCCTTCGGCAGAGATAACAAACCCTAAATATTTAACCTCATTAGTCAAGAACAAGCACTTCTTTTGATTTAGTTTCATTCCGTTATGATGTAAACGCTCTAAAACTCTCTCTAAAATAACTAAATGCTCACTAATATTGGGTGATCCAACAATAATATCGTCCAGAAATACTTCTGTGTTTGGAATATCGTTAAGAAGATTCGCCATAATTCGTTGGAATATACCAGGGCTTGACGATAAACCAAATACTAATCTTTTATATTTAAAAAGGCCCTTGTGAGTATTAATAACCGTACAATTATCAGGGTCATCCAATTCAATTTGATTATAAGCTTGTGTTAAATCTATTTTGGTAAATATCTTAGAACCATTTAATTTAACCAACAAGTCGTTTATACGAGGTATGGGATATTTGTCCACCAATAGTACTGGATTTAACGTTATTTTGTAATCAGCACAGATACGGAGCCCACCATCAGCCTTACGCACCGGTACAAGTGGAGTAGCCCAGTCTGCGCACTCCACAGGCTCGATGACACCGGCGCGCAGCATGCCGCTCAACTCAGCCTCGACGCGCTCGCGGAGTGCGTACGGCACAGGCCGTGCGCGGCAGAACACCGGCGTTGCTCCCTCACGTAGTCGTAACTTAGCCTTGCCTCCCGTGAACCGGCCCAGTCCCTCCGTAAACAAATCCTTATATCTGTTAAGTAATAAAGTTAACTGGTCATTACTGGAAACATTGCTACTTATTTTGTCAGTGTTCATTGTGACCATATTTTGGTACAAAGGTATTTTAATGTCTAGTTCTGCAAGCCATTGTCGACCCAATAATGAGGTGGTACCACCTTTTATTACAAACAATTCCATTTGTTTGGACTTATTTCCATACTTAACTATTGGCCTAATCACTCCTATAGGTTTTGTGATAGTACCATCATAGAATCTAAGTACTAAATTAGAATTATCTAATGGTCTATGGCTAAACAGTTGATCATACGTTTCCCAACTAATACATGATATCAAAGACCCCGTATCAACCTCCATAGGCAATTGGGTTTGATCCACAAAAACAGTTAAGCTCACCGGTTTGTAGCTATTCAAACTAAGTTGATGCAATTCTTCTACTTCCCAGTCTTCATCGTCAGATAGAGGAGGTTCATCCTCTCCAGACTGGTCCCAAGTGCTTGACGGGTTGGCTGCCCCGCCAACTGCTTGCACATGCGCCACCATGTTGCTTGTGCCCCATCGCTCCTGCGGCTGTCTTCCACCAAGACGCGCTGGACAAACCCGACGTAAATGTCCCTTCTGTCTACACCTACCGCAGACAAACCGACTATATCTACATCCTTCCCTCTGGTGATCCGAAGCTCCGCAAGCAGAACAATTGCTTTTCGAATCATGTGACGGAAGGACATCGTCGTTCCGAGCGCGTACCGTCGGTAGTCCGCGTGGTCCACCACGCCCTCGGCGGCCTCGGCTCCCCGACGTTGCCACCGCATGCAGCGCTCCGGCCGCGGTGTCACCGCTACCGCCCGAGTCGACTGACTGTTCCACTGCCGCTGCATCCCTCTCCGCCGCTTCCATAGTGCATGAAATTTTTACGGCATTTGTATATTGCAGATTTTCTTCAGTGAACAAACGTTGCCTGATCGACTCGCTTCGCAACCCGCAAACTAACTGATCACGTAAATTCTCTTCTAAAACGGACGTAAATTCACAAAACTTGGACATTTTCTTTAGTTCTGATATATATTGTAAAATGGATTCACCCGCATTCTGTCTTCTTCTTCGGAAACGATACCTCTCTGCCATAAACGACGGCTTAGGTTGAAGGTGATCCGTCATAGACTTCACCACCTCCACGTATGTTTTCGCCCCCGGTTTGTCCGGACTTGTTAAGTTGCTTATAAGTTCATAAGCTTCATCACCCATCGCCGCAATCAATGTGGGTAACCAAAATTCCTCCTTAACATTGTTGACCTTGAAGAACATTTCCATGCGTTCCACGTACATTGTCCAATTTCCGGATCTTACATTAAACTCCGTTAGTTTCCCAATTGACATTTTGGATTTAAATTTTTTTTTTAGCACGATACTAATTTTTATCCTCGTCGCCACTGAAATGTATGAGTAAAACAACGTGTAGCTAGTTATGCGGTTTTATTGGGAACAGCCATCATGGACACAACGCAGTGACAGGCTGCCAAAAAGACAGACCATAAACAACATAAGGTTACTATACATTACAATCATCAAATTGAAATCGTCACCATCAATCAACCAGCGTCAGCAGGGCACCGCGACATAATGCGTTTGTGCACATCTTTATAGGCCCATTTCTGTACAACAGATTAATTAGAGAACTAACTATCTATAAATTAAATTATTATAGCTGTAAAGAAATTATACTTAAGGGGGAAGTGCCAGGGTAGCCCGCGATATTCAAATTTACTTACGTTTTTCGCAATTTTCAGATCAGTGTCAGGTTGTATTTTGATCAAAAGTTGATTCGCGACTATAACAGGTACGTATTTACAGAATTATAATCATTAGAATCATTAATACATCTTTCTAAGTTAGATTTGTACCACGACAACAAATCTCTTATGGAAAACTGCTTAGTGGTACAAATCTAACTTAGAAAGATGTATTAATGATTAATATAGCTATCCGTTGGCAATAACTTAATAAAAATTATGTCAACTTAGGATTTACTCTGTTCATTAAGCTGAAAAAGTATAAATTGACAATTGATCAAGTTACGCACGTTTTATCGGTAGTTGAGTATATGTAGGTGTAGATATCGTAAAACGATATATATTAATTTATTACGTATAGTGTGTTGGTCGTCGCTTTCATATCTTGTTTTGTCAATTTACGTACACTATTTCGGTTTTTGATATACGTTGATATAAGAATATATTATTATGTACGATATTTTTTGTAACTCGTCGCGTTGCGTTGATATTTCGTTTTGTTAAATAAAAAACAGTAAATATCGAGATATTCATATACTGTCACAGGCCATATCTCTAAAAGTTACGTAGATAGCCAGTTGTCAGTTTTTACCTATGCCGTAGAAAGCGATTGCAACGATAAAAAAAAATCATGCAAGTCGAGTTATTAAGTTGTTCACGCCATGCACAGAATTAACTTATAACTCTATTAGAAACGTCAAAGTCTTCGTAAATAAACCATCATTCGCACAGACAGCTTCACTTCCCAAGATCGATCAAAACTCGTAGCAACAAGTGAGCCTTTTGAAGGTAGTTCCAAGAATCGGTAAAGGAATATAGATCACCCGACTAGCTTTCAACATTGATTTGTAACACTAACTTAGGACTTAACTTAGTAGTTGGTTTTAATTACTGGCCGTAGCTTAGTAATCTATATATATAAAATTCAAAGTCCTGACTGACTCATATGTCAATGCACAGCTTAAACCGCTGGTTCTAGAGACATGACATTTGGAGGGTGTGTTCTTTGTGAAAAGTAGGTATCCACTAAGAAAGGGTTTTTCGAAATTCCATCCCTAAGAGGGTGAAATTTCATGCGGACGAAGTCGCGGGCAGAAGCTAGTCGAAACTAAATAGTAAATTAAATCATAAGTTGTTACCCCTGGGATTATCGCATTTGTATGTTATTGGAGAACGTGGCTTCAGTTAAATTTATGCTTGTGGATTTCGGATAGTAATTTCTGTACGATTATTGTTGTTTCATTTGAACCATTTCCTAATGTACAGAGTTATTTACTGTGAACTGAAAGTGCAATACCTGCGATAAAATTTCAACGCAAGGGGCTCAGAATCATGTACCTACTGAATCCATGGTAACAGGTTGCACGTCAATATTTATTTATTTATAGGAGAACAAACAGCTATAACAGAAACATAATATAATATACTTGCCACCCTGTATTTTCTTTGAAAAATCTATAAAAAAAAAACAAATCCATTCTTGAAAGTTAATTATCTTTTAAAACGGGCCAGCCCGTATCGCCGTAATTGGCAACTAACAGATCTAGTTGAGTTCTACGCGATGAATTTTCCAATTTGGAAATTGAAAAATTACCAAGACGAAAACGTAATGGCATTTCCGGCTAGTCCTGTGATTAATATTTGAGATGAAAATTGCAATCAAATTTTCACCATCAGCTTAGCCTGTAAGTTCCTTTTGATTAGAATGGTCTCCTGTCGCTGCTTTGGTGAATATACACTCGCGAAATGTTCATGTTAAGCCACTTTTTAAATAAATTGCTTTGTTGCTCTTGGGTTCGATTCCCAGACCAGACTAAGAGGTATTGGTGGAATTTCTCAGTAGCGTCTGGATTTGTCCCCATAATCAGTCTATAATATTCCCAGTGCTGGGACACAGGCCTCCTCTCAGTGAGACGGAGTGAGCCGTAATCCACCATGCGGGCACAGTTTTTTCACCGTTTTTTCCCCCGGATTGTTGCCAATAGGCTCGCCACCCATTACAAACTCGCGAAATGTGGGTGTAGTGTAGGTAGACCTCTGTCCAACCCTTCGAGCAAACAAGTCATGTTATATATTATGTTACACCCCAGGGGTAGGTTTAAGTAAACTTACACCTACTTAATCTTTCGGGTATTACAGGCATGATGCTATGTGTGTTAAATAATTCTATTACTACATTGCTGGCACACATTGTGTTCTTAATGAATTGTTTTTTTGTACTCGTATACATGTATTGTTGACTATTGTGTGAACAAATGAAGATCAAAAGTATTGCTCAGAGTGTTGTATTTTTTGTTGTGGTAAAAGAATTTGTACCTATTTATTAGATCTGTACCTTTAGTAGCTATTTTCTATTTTGATATGGCATCGCAATCGTACAGATATACTCTATATCTACAGGGTCAAATTATATTAGCATGCGAAACTCTGCAGATATGATGGATATTGTATTTGCGAAAATTAGCATAAGTAACCATTTTTATTTCCGTGACATTACGTTTATACGTGCAAGATTATTATCGCACATGAAAAACAGGTTATTTTTCGCTATCTACAATATTTTCTAATAATAAAAAACAATCACTAGGTAATTTTTTTATGACGCCCTTTGTAAAGCCACCCACATCATTTATTTCATTACAACTGGCAATTTAGCTGTTCATTACAAATCAAAACAAACTCAGCATTTCCGTAATTAAATTATATTTAGAAAATTAATTAACTTTCTCTTACTCGTTGGGAGGTAAAATTAATATCTGTTGCAATGTAATATATTTTGTGAAGCCTATTTAATATCGCTCCTATTAAGCATTGGCCCCAATCAGCCTCTAAATTATAGTCATCATTGGTTTTAATTAGGTTCGGCACGCATTTGGGACCGGGAAATTTGTTCTTCCAATTTGCCTCTCTAATTTTGCGTGTTTTTAGTTAAGTATGTATATTTATAATTGGTTTAGTATTGGACACGTGATGACGAGCTTTTTTTTTTAATATGTACACGGTGGCGATTTAGTCACCTGCATCCGTTAAAGGGGTGATTCTACCCGTTATATTAAATAACTTTCGCTATGAAACTCATATCTGATTTGTGAAAGAAAAAATTAAATCCTATACATGTATGAAAAGTTTTTTTTTGTTTACGTACGTTTCTAAGTCCGGTAATCCTGCAAAGTTTCATGATCTAATTTGAAATTTTTCATTGAACATTATCCGTTATACGGGTTAGAGGTAAATTTGAGAATTTGAATGCGAATGCTGCAGTACTGTTGAAACTACAGCCATTCATATTATGACAATTTTCTCAATGTGAGATAGAACAAGTCTTATTAATAAGCTATTTCTCTAAAAGTGAATATTTTAAAACACAAGTCACCTTGTATACGTTTAGGTACAGACGCCAGCACATCAAGCTACTACAATCGGTCAAATTTATTTAATAGATTTTCAACCTTATGGCTACATCATAAGATTTAAGGTTGATTGGGAAAATTTGACAGTTTCGGGTAACTTGATGTGCTGGCGTCTGTACATCTCAGGGTTTCATTATCATTAAAGAAATCCAAGTCCAAAATTCAATGTTGTTCAGAAAACCTTGATAATATATTTTTGTTGAGAAATAAACAAGAAAAAAAAACATTTTCCTGTTTGTCATTATACAATCAAATTGAGAAAAAACAAAAAACGGAGGAATAATAAGGAACGTATTTTTCTTTTGTTTTATTTTATTTCGTTCTAAAATAATAATGCAGCAATATTATGAAATGAAATGAGTTCCAGAAACAAAATCCTGTTTCATGTTTTTGAACTTACCCGCTTTTTTAGATTTGTTTCTCCCAGGCAAAAATATAATAAATCTGTTTCCCAAAAACGTTATTATTAAGTATGTATTACATTCAGCGAGCATGATACAAACGATATTGACAAATCGTATTGATGTACGAGTATTGTCGGGGCGTGAGGTCACGCGTGTTTTCGCCCGGATTTCACTCATTTTATCCTCATAATATCTTCACATGAGCGATCAGAAGTACTTTATTCGTTACTCTATGATTTGGATCACGGAATATTTGTGTAAGTATGTCCTTACTCACATTTCAATAATATACAGGGTGGTAGGGACGTCGACGCGCAAACGGAAACCATGAATTCAGCACATGATTCTAGACCCCCTAGAGTAGAAATATTTTGCCGTTTAAAAAAAAATTGTTGTTTCATAGAGAAAAGCGCAACCTACGCGATCAAAATGTATGGAAAAGCATTTTTTTAATAACCTACGAAAAATTCCAACGCAGGTTTAGTATCATGTACTGAATAAGTACCTAAATGGTAACAGTTTGCGATTCGATATCGTCGTAATATTATTTTAAATTTTTAAATAGTAACTTCTAAGACAGCTGTCCCTAAAGTAAGATGCATATAAAAATAGAATAGCAATACCAAATAAATAAATAATTCTTCAGTCTATTTTCATCACTCATCGTACCCAAAACAAAATATTCATATCAACCGACCTCCTTTCAAACTCGTTCGACACAGATCCAAAAATAGCAATCCACTTTTACACTTCAACCCATACGTGGCCATTCACCATCATTCCCAAAGGAGCCCGAATAGGGATTATTATCTCTCTGTCACGAACAAGATTTCCACAGACCTCAGTAATCTGACACCTAGCTCCCAAGCTAGCAGGAAACGCGTGATAAAGGAAACCTTTGACATCGTGATTATCGCCTCCCACACAATAAAACGTTTCAACTTGTACTTTGGAATTCTGACAAGCGTTATCCATGTTTAATAACGTGCCTTAAAAAGGGTCTGAGAATGTGAAACGTAATTTTCTGCAACCTTTAAATTTTAAACGGCCAAGTGGGTTTCCACTTTAGGAGCAGGGATTTATTATATTACATAAGTAGGTAAAGGGTTGGGCTTTTATTGTTTAGCAGTGTTTGATTGAAATTGGGAGTTCGTACCGTCTAATAATTAAACGGTTTGTATAATCTGTAGTGACCCTAATTTTGTATCTGTTTTGAAAAGTTTTTGGTAAAGAATATTTGGTTGGTTGTTGGTCTAGTGGTAGTAAGTGGTACTGCTAAGCATTAGGTCCTGGGTTATTGTGTGTTTTTTGTATTGGGTCATTGTAAGAGTTATTGAGTAATTACATCAGGAATTTCTCAGGGTCAGTCAGGAGTCTAGATTTTTGCCCGGTTGATGGAAACAGGCTCGCCCCACAGATATAGATAGACCTAGTTAACGCTAGTATCACGATCTGTATGAAAACCAAACGTGTCATTTTTTTACTACCTACTATGACGTCACAAGCACTATTTAGTGATGGGAAATTAAATCGATTCCAAAACGCCGCCGCGTGCGGCACTCGTCTTGCCCCACCCCTGGGGCCTAGCGCCAGTGCTCACGCTCACCCAGCCAGCAGTACACAGGACTGAGCACGAAAGTGGCGGCTTACGATTTTTGTACGTAAGCTGGTGCGATTTTTGGCACGCGAAGTAGTTGCTCTTGGGTTATCTAGGTGTATCTATATCTGTGGCTCGCCCTCTATTACAATGGGACTTAAAAACATGACTGGCGAAATATGGGTGTTCTTTCTATAGGTATACCCACAGACTAAGAAGTACCCTTCAGACAGGGCACTCTCATAGAGAAAAATCGACTCGCCTTATGGTTCACATATCATGTTTGACAGTTTTTTTTTTTAATGTAGCTTTAAACCTGGCGCGGAATTTTATGCAATGGCGTGGTACGGCTTCAGCCTAAAAGGTTTTTCTTGATATTGGTAGTTTCATTTTCTGAGCATATAATAAAAAGAATAATATATTGATATTGTATCAATATATTATTCTTTTTATTATTACTTTTGCACCAATTAAATACTGCCAATCATATATATTGCAATATGTTTGCAATAAAGTTTAGAAAGGGAATATTATGGAAAAAAAACTTTTCTTACTTTCATTTCTTTTTATTTTTTAATTTTGTTTTAAACTTATTATAAGCTTTTAATTGCATCAGGGGCAACAAAGGTCTACTTTCTAATCTGAAGACATCTATGCCTTTTAATATTTTACTAATAACATTGCACCAATTAAATACTGCCAATCTTAAAATGCCTCTTCTCGAAATGATTTCTACACAAACTGTTTGCGAAGTTTTTGGAAGCTCAAGCTTCGCAGTCTTTCACAATTAATGCACTGTAACCATTTTTTGAGTCCTATCTCACTTTTTGGAAACATATGAAAACTGACGTCCTTTCGTCTACTAGCACAGGTCACAACACAGCACTTGTTGTAAGTATACATGTTACACGATAATATTTCAGCTACAGAAATTGAGAGAATAAGTTACGGAAATCAACGCAGAACTTCACTCGATCAATTTTGAAATTGAAACTTTGAAACTAATAAACTTCAAAAGTTTAGACAGATAGATCAACAAAATGGTGTCCAATGGAATCATAAGACAGAAGTATGGAAGGCGGGAGGGGAGGGAACTGTCAAATGAGATATGTGAACCATAGACATAAGGTTTGGATATTTTACTTGAAGATTACCTGCCGTGGGTATACCTCTGCCTAACCTTTGGAAGAATACAGGCGTGCTGTCATTTTAGATATGTAACAACATTACATTGTACATAACATTTCTATTGTACTCTGTGAGAAGCGCTTTTTATGATCAAGTGGTAAATTAATATTCCCCTCAGCACCCATAGGGCTGTGCCCATAATACTGTAACTTAGCCCCTTCAATTCAACGCGCTATCGAACATAAGCCTCTCCTGAAAGGAAGTTTTAGATCCCAGTATTAACGGTCGGTAAGTTAGATAGCGATCCCAAAACTCAGACTTTGCGCACCATTAGTCAGAATGAGTATTAGACAATTTGTATTAAAATGGGCATAGTGAATAGTATTTTCCTATTGATTGTACCTACATTAACATTTCTCTATTGTAATTTTTTTGGCACAATATACGTGCAATCTTGTGGAAGAAAACCAAGTCAAATGTTGCATGACCCAATTTAAACTATATAAATATATGGCCTCCTCGATAACCTGCGATGCAAGTCATTGACACAAGACTCGACCACAAATGCAGGCTTTTGCTGATTTAATCAAAAAACAATATCAGAATATACCTATACAACGTGCCGCTATTAATTTAACACACGGTTAAAGACAGTAATCATAAAAATTATAACTACATAAAATAATTCGTAATTTGAATATGTTGGCGAGCACAGCAGGCGTGCTCCGCTCGCCGACATTGGGCTCACTCTCTTTCCTTCAATTCGCCTGCCCTTTGCACGTTATTCGTTTTAATTTCATTGATGCGATGTTACGATCCGTGACCCCGGAAAATAACCCAGCGCTACAGTTCTTTAAGTACAGGTTGCTCCATGAAGTTATTTTAGAAAATTTAAAATAAATAAATAATAATGTTTACTGAAATTAAAATATGTTAATAAAACGAAAACACGGAACCGTATACGTGTATTCAATAATGTCGCCCTTAAGGCGGAGGTTTCCGAAAACGGTCAAAAAGTTGGTTTTTTAAAGCAGTGTATCTCTTAAACCGTAAATACTTTTGACCAAAAAAAAAAATGGTGATATTTTCAAGTCTTACTTTAATACAGTGATGGAACTGAAATCATAAATAAATATACATTAATGCATCAAAATAATGTTCAAATACACCTCTTAATTTTCTTTAAAAGCAGTTTATCCCTTCATTAACAATTTTAATTACAATTAAAAATATACCATTAAATGTCTAATGCCAAACTGCATTCAGTGATGGATTATTTATTATTAAACGCGCTTCTCTTTCTTTTCTATGCAGTCCGACAGTGACCGCGCTTTAGGTCATGTAGTCGCCTTAAAGCAACACGCTGTAAAAGTAATTCCACGTCTCAATAAAATGTTTATGTACATAGACCACACGAGAAAACTTTTTATCCAATATGCTTGGGAGAAAATATAAAACAAATATTGTTTACAACATAAAGGTGCGAGACATAATCCAGATTTAATATAACTTGTAGGAAAATATTCCCAAAGGCATTAAATTTGTTTGTAAAAGTTTGAAAGGGCTTAATATATTCGAGGATAACATTGTGTTACGTAAATCTAGGTACAATTTGATACAGATAATAAAGACAGGTGAATGGTTAAAAAAATACCAGCGGGGTAATTGCGTAACACAGGATCAGTAGCAATGCGTTTCATTCTGACAGTACAACATCATTCATTGCGTTATTTATGTTGTTAGCAGACACAGTTTTCGAATGTATGAAGCAATGGATTAGCAATTTTCTTCAAAATTATTCAGTTGAGATTGATAGTGTATTAAGCAATTAGGTTGCTGGTCTATAAACTCGTAGTAAAGTGCCTTTTACTTTAACAAGTTGAAAACTAATTAAATTAATCCTTTTATTTGGAATTAAAGTAATTTATTCATAATTTTAATAATTTATGACGTGTTCACGAGACACCTTCCAATATCCAACATCGTTCAAAAAATTTAAATACTGAAAACACAATAATGTACCTACTAGCTATTTAAAATGACATTACGAAATTAATGTCATAATATTAGTTTTATGACATTAATTTCATTAATAATTTCACGTGTAAACTTCTAATTTCATGATGCATGCATTAATAATTTTTTTTTCTGAAAGGTAGGTAGAAGGGCCTACAGTGGATAGGTTTATCAAGCTACATGTCAGACATGGGGCTCGATAAACCTTCCTGAAATTTGGATGCTTTGTATTTTGTTTTTAAATGTTTATAATTTTTTTAATATTGTAATTGTGTGCCTACTTTGTTACTTACCTACTACTAAAATAGTTTTTAACACTTTTTTTAAATAACTTACGCCCCTCGACGGCGACGTAACTATTAAACTTCTATTGTGTCTCGTTCAGTGTCCTTCACTGTAATACTAACACGGTATGGATAATAAAAGATTTTTTCACTTCTCATGCTCTAAAAGTTCGTGTTTATGTTGTGCGTAGGCGACATAAAATCGCTTTTTATGTTCTAGTGCATAAAGTATTTTTTTTTCTAAGACTAAGATAATCAGGCCCAACAGCCACACACGCACAATAAAACGTCGCAGATTAAAGTCGTTATTTTATTTCATTTGCTTTAATTTATATCACTTCCGTGTTTTCTATCGTAATTTAATAAAACCAGACAAAATAGTTGTCATTTATTATTTAAAAACGCAAAGAAATATTTTATGACTTGGCAGTATGAAGTAGGTACCCAAGTCGAATGACACAATCATGTTGAAAATTAAAAAAAAACTTAATAAGTTTTGTGGTGGGAATTAGCTACTCTCTTAGTCAATTTTGCAACATTTTTGAACAGTGAAATCTGTTATATACTTTATGCCTGTTTCATTTTCTCGCAATCGAAGTGAAAAACAGAGTGTATAACTCGGGCATATACGAGCCATTTTACCCCTCGACTTCAATATCCACCCTCGCCTGCGGCTCGGGTGGATATAAACGTCTCGGGGTAAAATGGCTTCTTTCATGCACTAGTTGTACAATCTACTATTATTATGTTTTTTTTATTAATTTCAAGAAATCAAAATACATTCGTACAAAGCACGATTTTATATAAATACTTATAAAAGTAATGTCGCGCAACTAAATTACGCGTTTTTTAATGTGCTTTTGCGACGTGAAAGCATCATTTCTACGATAACATAGTGCAAAATAAACGTTGAAATACGACAATTTACATAAACCTATGGGTTCGAAAATACTGTTTGTAATAACATAAACTATCATTAAAAAATATACGAGAAAATCGTCTTTGAATAAAGCCAAGTGTATACATACTTATGCTCGTGACTGTACATACTACTCATACTTTGTAGTTCCGTTGGGATAATAGACGTGACCGTCAGAGGTTCAACATACTCCTATTTCAGTTATTACGCAATTTAGCTTCATGTCGTCGTACCTACCGTTGAATAAGACAGGGTCTATTTTATTTATACTCACATACAAATAAATAAAATTGAATCGTCTGTAATGTAATGTGTCTGTCTGTATATTTACATATTGACATTGATGAATATTATATGTATAAGAAAATATATGATTTATTACCTTTGCGCCGGGAACAGTTAGGGGTGGGTTATATGACTAAGTTAGACGTGTTGGTAGTGAATATGTTTTAATTTCTTAAGTCACTATCTACCTAGAATATATCCTGAATAATTAGTCAATAAAAACAATCAAAAATGTTTACTTTGTAAAGTATTATTTTACTTTAAGCAGTGTGAATATGAGGACCATTATACTGCCGCGCTAGCGATATCAGCAGTAAGTGCAATTTTTGACAAAATGAGAACAAAATTGATTCATAAATATGATCATTGCGCTGATTCGGGATCAGCAGTATATGGGTCATACTTTTTTTTTCTTTTAGAGTTATTGTTGCTTTGGCAGTTTTGAGAACTTTATGCGGCCTACCCAAATGTCCTTTCTTTGGTACGGTTCGCCGAGTCGTTGAGCTCCTCGTGTTTTGAGTTAAGCTACACGAATACTGACAAATGCTTGCACTGATTGGACTGGTCCACTCAAATCTGTGTGGTACTTTCCTCAAGAGACCATTTCGGACATCAATCTACATGGTTTTCACATGATCTGACCAAGATTATGTCTGGACTGTAAAAAAGACTGTGACCTCTGAGTTTGTTTCGGCCTTTCTTCTCAGAGTAGTCAGATAGGAAACGCCGACCTTATCTAGCTTATTTTTTGTTATAATATGACGTATTAAAGTGTTTCCGATATCCTATTTACAGAATAATCAATTTCATTTAATTGAGTTTTTATAATGTCAATATAATAGCTTTTCACTAAATGCATAATTATATAAAGACTTAAAACAACAAAACATTTTATTTTTTATTTTTGTCTGTGTGTCTGTTTGTTCCGGCTAATCGGGACGGGACTTTCACTGTCAGATAGCTAATGTTATAAGCAGCCTAAGTTACATCTAGGCTGCTTTTATTTTTTTTAGAATTAGGGTTCCGCCCAAAGAAAATAAAACCTATGAAATCCAATCTTTTTCACGCCTAAACCACTAAACGACTTGAAAAAAAATTAAGATAGATGGCATCCTGGGGAAGATCAAAGGCTACTTTTTGTCCAGGTAGCAAGTTCCCGTAGGATAATTTTCGACATCCACGCAGACGAAGCCGCAATCAAAACTTAATCAAGCTATAAAATTACATACCCGTTATCCTAGATATTAATTAAATCCTCATATACTCGTACGTCATCTAAAGACTGATCCTAAATTAACATTACAAAATTACTGTGCCATACAAACATATTGCTCTAGGTTTAAAAAACAAGATTTTTTCATTAGTATTCTGTAGGTGTTCTTAATTAAGAACGTGGCTGATGGGTTTATTCATTAATTAAATCTTGTTTTTCTTCTAAAAAAAATATCGTATAAAGGCCTGGATAAAAATGTTTTTCGGACTTTATCAAAGGATTCTAGACGAAGCTCAATGAAATTATAAACCTATCTAGACAAAATAATAATTACTCAGGCGCCTTTTGGAATGTTGAAACCTGAAGGTTTTATTAGTTAATTAATTACATAACATCACGCCTGTAATCACCAAAGGGTTGGGCAGATATCTACCTATAGTACAGCCACATTATCGTCAGTTATTTTTAAGCCCCATGTAATAGGGGGCGAGTCTATTGTCATCATCTGGGCACAAATCCAGGCTCCAGGCTGCTACTGAAAAATCCCTGACGGATAAACTCAATAATACCTTGCCCGACCTTGGAATCGAACCCAGGACCTCATGCTCAGCAGTGGCACTTGCGACCACTCGACCAACGGCAGTCAACGAGGTTAATTAATTACCTACAGTGTGGCCGACGAGAGAATGTATTCTTGACACCTGTCAGTCAGTTTCATACAAACAAATACTGACCAGACGGAATGGCCATAATGCCCTGGAAGTTAGGCAGACCTTTGGTGTGGGATGCAACACGTGTCGACACCCTTGCGCCATCCCATCTTCCTAGCACGGTGGGCTGTGCTGGGGCGGCTGCTCCAGGTGCAGAAAACCTCAAACGGCGAAAATATTGCAACCTGTTATAAGTAGGGGAGACCGGGGATGGTTGACTATAGGGGCAGGTAGACTAAGCAACAATAACTCGCCACCATCACGTGTTTTTCATCAACCAATTATGAGGGACGATGCCCCCCTGCGACCCGCTAACTTGTGCGAAGTGAGCCGCCGCAGTCGCGCGGCGTTCGTGAGTGGCATCACATGTTGTATTTTTGGTTTCGGTAAGTAGTTTTTTTCGTTCGTACTTTTTTTTTTATTGTGCCTATGGATCTGTTAGAAACAATGTTGTTGCTATGCCAAATGTAAATATGATACTTTTATTCTATATTACACAGTATTGCTTCCATGTTAGTGCCAGAGTTTGCATATGATACGCAGGTAAAATTCAAAATGGCGTCAGGGGTTGGTTGACAAATTTTGTTCGGGGTAGGTAGGCTAATTAGTCAACGTACCCCTTTAAAATAAGTATAACATTTATACTTATTATAAAAAATTGTGTGGGCTAATGTTTAATGATGCATCATCAATGTAAACACTATTATCTCACATACTAAATTACGGTTGTATTTTTACAGAAAATGAGGACGTACAAAA
Source organism: Hydraecia micacea (assembly GCA_914767645.1). Taxonomy (NCBI): domain Eukaryota; kingdom Metazoa; phylum Arthropoda; class Insecta; order Lepidoptera; family Noctuidae; genus Hydraecia; species Hydraecia micacea. The sequence goes on from OU611780.1 coordinate 12,469,142, forward strand.
GAAAATCTGAAAGGAGTGATGTACCAAAAGATATCCTAGAAAGAGCTTGCCACGAAGTAGTTTATTTATGTTGAATAATATTTTCATAAAAGCAATTTGATCTTTAATTAGCGATTTATTAGAACAATTCAAGTTACTACAAAAATTAATCTTACTTATTTTTAAGTTTTTTTTAAATAGTTTAAAAAGAGACTGTTACCTTTATTAAAGTTCTTTATTAACCGAGAATGGATCTCAAATTTAAGTTTGTTAATAATTAAATAAAAAGTTTCTATCATAAGTAAATTTTAATGTTTTATTTTAAACTAATCCTCTTTATTTACACTAATTACTGCCTAGGTCAACCTACCCCATGCTTATGGCCTACTTACCCCGGATATGGTAGGACCCCATATATATATACATATAAAAAAAATCGACCAAATAAGTAAAGGGTGTCTCAGTAAGAGTGCACTTTTTAAAATTGGAATAATTTTTTTTTCATGCAAGTGGCAGAACTGAAATTTGACAGCTGTCACCTCTGTTTATTCCGATTATTAAAAATGGAGAGCTTTTCGAAAGAACAACGCGTTATAATTGTGAAAACTCATTACAAAAATGGGGAAAGTTACGCTGAAACCGCTCGCAAACTTTTTCGGAAAAAGTCATTTTCTCCGATGAAGCGCATTTCCATATGGATGGCTTCGTGAATACACAAAATTGTCGAATTTGGGACTCAGAAAACCCTCATGCAATCCATGAGAAACAAATGCACCCACAACGAGTAACTGTCTGGTGCGGATTTTGGTCAGGCGGCGTGATTGGACCTTACTTTTTTGAAAATAATGCCGAAATTGCAGTGACTGTGAACGGCATTCGTTACAGGAATATGATAACGGACTTCTTGTGGCCTCAACTGGACGGCATGAATCTGGACAACATGTGGTTTCAGCAGGACGGCGCAACCTGCCACACCGCGCATGAAACAATCGACTTATTGCAGCAACGATTTCCAGAACACATTATCTCACGAAATTCTGATGTCAACTGGCCACCAAGATCGTGCGATTTAACGCCGTGCGATTTTTTTCTTTGGGGTTTTGTGAAATCTCGGGTTTATGCGAATAAACCCGAAACAATTCCTGAGCTCAAATCGGAAATCCAACGCGTCATCGGTGAGATACAGCCACATCTCTGTGCAAAAGTCATGGAAAATTTCATGAAAAGAGTAATGGCCTGTCATCGGAGCCGTGGGGGTCATTTGCCGGATATTTTATTCCATACTTAATCGGAACATGTCTTCTTTACAATACAATAAAAGTATCACAACTCTGTCATAAAATACTTGTTTTTATTTTAAAATGAAAAAGTGCACTCTTGCTGAGACACCCTTTATTATAATGATAAATATATAGGTTATTGATTAGTATATTAGGTACCTGAATAGTTCTTCTATCTGTATTAACTGTTGTTTTTGTTATATTAATTTAAACATCAGAGATATACGAGCTTAAGTCAAAAGTTAGTCAACCATCCCCGGTCTCCCCTATGCTCGAGCCGTTTGGGGTTGAAACACAAGGGCCATGGGGTCCGAGTGCCCACTTGGTTTTTCGAGATATCGCCAAGCGGTTAGTCGGCTCTTCACGTGACCAGAGGGCTGGCCTATTTCTTGGCCAAAGAATTAGCATTGCCATACAACGTGGCAATGCTGCCAGCCTTTTAGGCACTGTCCGTGTTGCCAGCCTTTTAGGCACTGTCAGCGATGCGGATGTATTCTTTGATGCCCTATGATTATTTTGCTTATTTTTTTATATAAATGTACATATTATTATAGTTTATATGTTAGCTTATATTATGTAAATAACAAAAACTTGTTTTGCAAGTTTGATATTTATTAGCTTCTAGAATTATCGCATTTACAGGTCTCAGGAACGCATTCTCTCGACGACGACGGCCGGACTGTAATGACTTTTATAACTGTTCCTAGCCAATGTTAGTAACGTTTACTTCTTACATTATCTGCATTGCTTAAATCCCAAAGATGCTTCACAAAAATTTTAATAAGTTGAAATAGCCCAGACGTATTTTTTTAAATATTTTCTTTTCATTCTCAAACTTTCAATAGCATCCTAGTCTGCTCACATCGGAATGCAATAAACTCGAAGCAAAAATCGATGCAATATTTACAATAAAAAAAAAAAAAACGAATATTGTGAGGTACGGTACCGCGAGTTCCATTTAATTTAGTTCGAGAAGTTAAGCACAGAAAGCTGGTACTTCAAGAAAACTTAGGAGTAAACTTACCGAGATTATCGGCTCGATAAAGGGGGAATATGGCCACCCATAACACAACCAAAAGGCCTGTTCTCCTCTCCATTTTGCACACACTGTCAGTTTCGCACATCTGAGTCAAAGTCAGTTGTTTTTTTGGTTTTGAACGCCATTATTGCACTGTCTTTGGAAGGTGGTGAAATTGGAAGGCCCATGCGGATTTAGGCAGGACCTGAAACAAAGAAAGTGAGAGATTAGACTTACTTTGACTGTAATAGAAGAACCGTACAGTAGCCCGAAGGTTGGCGATCTTACTTCATGAGTATAGGCTCCCGCAGACAGGCGCGACGCGACGGCGACGGTGCGACGCAGCACTGGTAGAACAATTTCCATTAAGTTTTCATAGAAGTCGTTCTACTAGAGTCGCGTCGCGCCTGTCTGCGTGAGCCTTTAGGCACTCATGAAGTGAGATCGCCAATCTTCGGGCTTCGGGATAAAATTAATTTTCGAATGTTCCTAAAAGTCGACCACTGCTTCGTTTCTATGCGGTTCATTTGTTTGCCAGGGACGCATCCATGCGTAGCGTGGCCGTGGTTCGCAGTAGAAGACGGTCGAAGAGACTTTTGAAAAAGCCTAAGTAAAAAGTCGTAAATCGAGGTTTGGCTCTCGCCTGTTTCCTCCTCCAATATTGGACCAATTTAAAAGATATTTCATAAACTAAATAAGAAGGATAATATAGTGTACTTATGCATAACCACGATACAAAGGTCTAAAAAGTTAGTAAAGAACATTTTCGAAATGTCTTATTTAAAAAACGATAACTGGAAATCTGTTTCTATGGAAAATTTTAAATCGGTCTAATTTGGCTGTAACATTATTTTTCGAAAATGTTCTTAACTAACTTTTTAGACCCTTGTATCCTGCTTATGCGTACGAAATATCATTAAAATCGGTTCACGCATTTCGAAAAACAAGGTCTTGAAATTTGTATGAAATGCCGTAAGTCGTAAACGCTCTTAAGCTATTTTAAGACATCCATTACTTACGGCACAGGAAAATATTGCAATGAAACTAAATGGTATCAAATTGCCAACACGTAGTGAGCCAGCGTGTTGATCAATGCTCGCTCATTTTTTGTATCAAAAAAGCCCTGCTGTGGAAAAATGTTTCCTACAGACATTACAATAGTTCCCTTATTAATTGTAACTTTTCTTAACTGAAATAAAATCGCCATTAAGTCGTAAGTCGTTTAAAACTAGTTATATAGTGTGTTAACTGCACCATAATGACTACCAGTCACCTACTTTGAACCTCATCAACACTATGTAAATTAAGTTAAATGTCCCGCAATGATATGTCGGGGCCCGGTCCCGGGAAAACGGGAAATAAGGCCAAGTTATTCCTCATAAATGCTTAAAGACTGCTCCACTATGTAAATCTCATGTTAATGGGGCCACGCAACTAGGGGAAATTGTTTTATATAATTAAAAGCAGTTGCATTTTGAGATTCATTAAGTTCAGTGATTAAGATTGTTTTTGTATTTAGTGGTAACTTTATAGTTAGCAAGAACCGCATGCAATTAGCATTTAATAGGAATTAGTATTTAAACTATACTCCATACTAATATTATAAATTCGAAAGTAAAGTTACTAAGTATCGAATTCAAAACTTTTTTTTCTTAATAAATGTAGAGGATCCCTGCACTTAATGATGATGCCGGGGCGATTCTATGGGGATGATGATGAAATAAAACCGACCACAGCGAATGTCCGTTGAACATTGATTTATTGAATGAATGTACTTATACAAATTACCTTTGCTAGGTACAAAATGGTGAGCGCACAGAATGCACGGCGCGTGATTCTTCAACTAATGTGCGGTTCCGTACATCCTGCCCGCCCGAATGGGAAAACTGACATGATTGATTGGCTGATGGCAAGTAAAATGATATTGAATAGTAAAATGATAATTATATAGATAGCTAATGATACAAGTGATAAATGATTTTATTTTTGTAAGGTAGGTTTCCACAAACACTTTTACACGTCAAATCAATCGATCAATCGTCAATCATATTTTTAAAAAGTAGATGAGGTCGGCGTTTCCAAATGCGAGAAAACTAACTAAAACGACTATTCTAAAATACACCATGTCTTTAATGATCACGGTCTTGTTAGTGCACTGAACGTAGAAACGAGGCGAGGCGCGGTAGCCTTGTCTACACCACCGATTGTGAACACTTCACTTTTCGGACAGACAGCTGTCTGTCCGTCTGTCTATGACCTTTCCTTTCAACGATTCCTTACTCAAAATCAAGTCAATTCCTTAGCTATTCACGACGCCAACCTCGCGTTCATTTCGCGCGGTTTCGTTCATTGTGTCTTAGAGAATACGTTACCAGAATGGATGTAGATGAAATTAGACACCCGGATAGACCATAACCAGTTAGGACATCATATTCATCCCGGTATTACTTTCAGTGTTGTAATTTCCGACAAAAGCGGGTACACCATGTATTTTAAATCCTTTTAAAAGGTCAATCTTACTACGGCCTAGAAGGTAGAATAGAATGATGAAGTATTACGTGTTAGTAGATCATCATAGTTATAGTCACAATTGGGCAGCAATTACTGAGAAATGAATATCCGGTCTAATTCTAACTATATCCTAACTATCCTAACTGTATATATATATTATGTATATAATATTATAAATGCGAAAGTAAGTTTGTTTGTTCCCTTTTCACGCCTAAACCACTGAACCGATCATCCTTGAAATTTTGCATATACGTTGACAGAAACGGACATAGGGTACCTTTCATCCCGCAAAAAAGCGCTATTCCCGAGGAAAACAACAATAACTTTATTATTATACTTAATAGATGGCCCCACGTGTCTATTGAACTTTATCACATTATTTAATTCTGAGGCGGTACGAAGTTCGCCGGGTCAGCTAGTATTCTATAATGACGAGACACTGTTCGGATTTATTGAAAATAGGACTAAGTATGAGAACGGTGGTGGCCCAGTAGTAGCGGCTGCAACTTACGAGTTATAAGGTCGTAGATTCGAACCCAGCCTATGTTATTGGTTTGGTTTCCGCACTTAGTCCTTCAAGTAGACCATTGTGCGTGGGCCATGGCGGCCATCGGTGGGTACACGTCCCTCCAGAATTTAATTAAGCCTCCTGGCCTGTTGAGAACATCTGTGTAAGATCTGGGTGTCCCGAGGGCTTCTGACTTAATCTGGGTGACGCCTGTGCACTCAAAGAACACAGGCTCAACGGTTTCATCAGTCTCCATGCAAGCCCTGCGCAAGGGACTGTCCGTTTTGCCTATTGTGTGGAAGTGTTCGAACCCAGACAGGCGCTTTAATTCATTATAATACATACTCGGCCTATAATGTTCCCACTGCTGGGACACAGGCCTCCTCTCTGTGAGAGGGGGAGGCGGGGTGGGGAGCCTGTGTGGTGGGGCGGGGATTATAATGATTAATTTTGTGTAAATTATTTCATCACCACTGCTCTCAAAAACGAAACTAATTAGTCTCCTCTGCACCATTGATGGTGCAGGTCAATGGTGCAAACGGTATAACGGGGAAGGAAAACATCGTGATGAAATCTGCATGTCCTAGAACCAAAAAAATTCCAAGACATGTGACATCTACCAACCCGCACTGGGCCCGCGTTGTGGGTTACGGTCCACTTATTGTCACTGAGAGGAGGCCTGTGTCCCAGAAGTGGGAACATTATAGGCTGATTATGTAAGAGCTAAATATTGTTGAAAATGACTTAATACATATAAACGTAACAGTCCAACTAAAATCCCTCACACTAACCCCCTTACTATTATACGTTGTATAGCGTCTGTATACCTACTTACACAATGCTTTGTCTTCTTCTTTCGAAAGCCAAATTACTGACTACAGAAAGAGAGAAATCGGTGTGTAATTATCCATCTGAAATACGTTTATTAGTAAGGGGGATAGCATTTAATTTGATCCGGTAAAATTACCTATTACATTAAGTCTAATAATTTCGTAATTGATGCTTTCGCACATCTTCTTGGCAAATAAATACCCAGTGTGATAATGGATATAGAAGAACGGTGTTAGGAGGGTTTTTCATTTGCAAATAAAATTAGTTATGTAAATACGCAGTAAAAGGACAGCACCGTCTCTTATTCCAGTAATATTTTAATCTTACTGTGGTGCGAGAGCGAGTCAGAGCTATACATACATATTTGTTTTGTGCAACGGAAAACGGTGGTTTTGTCATAATTACGAGTAAGTTGCTCAGTTCCTAGTGGGTTGAGAGTCCTACTGGTTGACAGGCCTACGCAGTCCTCCCATACCTACTGTAATTTTAAAACACTGTAAAAGCCAATTATTTTTAAAAGAGTAACCGTGGAGTTTCTTACCGGTTCTTCTCCATAGGAAACGACCAATTGGAACCGTGCACCTAGCTTCTGACGTTTCATAAGTGCCCATGTCGGTTTATGTGAAATAAAATATTTTGATTTTGTTTTTACATACCCTGTATTTACTATACTCTGTGATCCTACTTGATTCGCTGAAATATAGGGCCTTATTTTAATGTTAACTCATGACTTAGCTTATGACTGCCTCGTGCTGTAGCGCTTGCGACCACTAGACCAACGAGGGTTCGATTCCCAATTCGGGCAGTGTTTTCCGTAGTTTTCCATCTGGAATTTCCCAGTCCGGAGTCCGTATTTGTCCCCGGTTTATGACAATAGGCTCGCCCCCTATTACATGAGTCTTAAACATGACTGGCGAAATGTGGGTGTACAGACGCCAGCACATCAAGCTACTACAATCTGTAATTTTTTTTTTATAGATTTTCAACTTTATCGCTAAAGCTCAAAGGTTCAAAGTTGATTGGGAAAATTTTACAGTTTCGAGAAGCTTGATGTGCTGGCGTCTGTACATAGGTTCACGTGCACCTAACTATTCGGGGAAACAAGACGTAATTTATGATGTTTATAAAACATGGATTTTCTAAACACATTATTATAAGTAACTGTACTACGGGTGGTTGATAGCACGTCTCCGAAGTTTCGCCAGCTAATTCAATCTGACCTCCTTTTTTTTTTTGGTTTTCGGGGGGAAACCTTCAAAAGGCACCCAACCTTCGAGGAGGGAGGTCGGGGAGTGTGGGATTTTTACCTTACTAAAACCACCCCGGTGATCACCATCAACACATAGGGGTGGTCCCGGTTCCTCTTAAAAGACCAATTCTGGAACCCACCTGTGCAACGCCTGTAAGGCACACCTCTGGGGACACTGTAACTACTGTGCCACCGTCTTCCCTGGGTCACTTGGTGGGCGGACAGAGTCCCCACTTTGTGCGCCCGCGACCCCAAAGGTCCACCTACCTGATTGGTAAGCAAGTTTCGGCGTATTAGGCGCCAAGGCTGTTGCCTCCCAGACGCCTCCTTCTCCGAGCAGAATCAGCCCCCCCCCCGATCCCGCTCATCAATCTGACCTCCTAAGCACCTCTGCCTAACTTTAATTTAATTAATTATTTTCTAACTGAACAGACAGCTGTGCTGCTGGGGAGTTTGTTCCACCACTTCTTCACCCCAGCGAAAGCACTTGGAAGTGGTGAAGGGCGGGCGTTTTGGGGGACTGTCTTTTGTAATTTTGACGTTCGAAAAGTGCTGATTCTCAGCCTAGTTTGAATAAATGACTTTTGATTTTGATTCAACCTTTCAGAGATTACAGGCGTCACGTTATTTTAATTTATGTTATTACATAGCTCATCGATCTTTGCCCATACGATGGTTCCTAAACTCGTTTCAGTCGCCACTGTACTTGCGGAAGTGTAAATAGGCCTGCACTCATTAAACACAAATTACCTAAATCATGAAAGTAGGCCATGAGTAAGACAAAACATAAGGATAGTCCCCCTCCTCGGAAAATAAACGTAAAAATGATATCAGCATTTCTGCCTGAACAGTAAATCTTGCTACTTTCCTTGTTTTATCTAATATTAAATCTCGATCTTCTCTATGAACAAGTTAAAAACATTTATCCGTTTGGGAATAATATTTTCTCTAAAACTTCTACACCGAACAGTTTTCTTTGGTTTACTATTTAATATTAAAATCATACCTCGATTCACAAGCCGAATATTCAATAGACTTTCGAATTTTAGGTTTATAATACTGCGGCTGAGTTTCTGTAGTTAGGCTACTAAATTAGGAAGAAGTTTCAAATTATAAAGCTTATATATTACACTTACTTAGTCTTTAGTCCGCTTCGCTAACTACAAGTTGCAAGTCTTGTACAAATCGAAATTACGTGAAAATGAGAGGTAACTTCGTGATGTTTTTTATCAAGTGTTTCTGTTCCACATAAAGTTTGGATCAAATTCAGGAAAAATCAAATTGAAGATAGGCTATTTTGATAGATTCCCCCCCTTAAGTCTTATGTATAAAGCCCTATGTAGATAGGCCCGTGTATATATCGCAGGCAACTGGTTAAATTAGTCGTTTAGTTAACCGCCTGGCCTTTGGAAGTAGTGCTCGCCTAGCTTCGCTCTCTTTGCTCGCATGCGGTTGATCACAGTTCTAACCTAACCTAACCCATTTGGTCGGGGTGCCCTGGCTTAGTTACTGCGACCAATTCGGCTCTCGCGAGATTGGTTACAGTTCCAACCTAAACTATAATATTGAATATCATTTACGCCGTTAGTTGAACGACCGCCGTTTAGTTAAAAGGCTAGGCGTTTAACTAAACGGCTAATTTAACCAGTTGCCTGCGACATATACACACGATGAAAGGTCAAAACTGAAGCAACAAATGACTTTCGTCGTCTAAACTCTCCCACTTTAAGGCTTCCGCAGAAAGACGCGAAGCGACAGCGCGATGCAACTCTAGCAGAACAATTTCTATGAAAACTTAATGGAAATTTCTCTGCCATAATTGCGTCGGCGTCGTTGCCTGCCTGTGGGAGCCTTGAGACCATGCAACTCTTGTTGTTGCTTCAACTTATGGAATGCCACAGGTAATTAATTAGCACCGAGTAAATCAGGTTCAAGCGTCAAGCTTATTGCTACAATTCTAATTTCTACTCGTTATTAATGGTTTTGTGGACAGGTTATTAATTCAGGTTTGTTAAAGTTGTAATGGCATGGCATGTCATTTGGATTAAGTAAGTTTTTATTTTTAACCGACTTCAAAAAACATACAAAAAAGAAAACATCCAAATTGAGAACCTCTTCCGGTGCTCAATTTGGATGTTTTCTTTTTTGTATGTTCGGGCATTACTCCGTCATAAATATCTAGACGGATTTGCAAAATTATTTTTTAATGGACAAGGTATACCTCAGGGGTGGCCCCATATAAATTTTATTAACTTTGCTTGGGTAGCTTTAGAGTTAGCTTCAATAATACGATTTATTTTCCACTTAGTTTATATTGATGATGCTTTAATAACTTCCTGTCACTGATATTTACATAGCAAGTAGTGTTATATAAATTTGTGTGGTGTAGTTTTTTTTTTGGAAGTCTGTTGTTTTTTTTTTTTTTTTTGTAAAAAAGTGTTTTTATTATTTTATTTATCTTATTTTACATTTTATAAATGTGAGAACTTCGTAAGCCTTGTAGACTAGATTCGTAGAGCATTTTCTATTTTGTTAAGTTCCTGGTGCTTTTTGGTAGGCCTACACTATAATCACATACCTATCCTAACAAATATAAATGCGAAACTAAGTTTGTTTGTTTGCTTGTTACCTTTTCACGCCTAAACCACTGAACCGATCATCCTGAAATTTTGCATATACGTTGTCAGGTGTAAATAAACGGACATAGGGTACCTTTCATCCCGAAAAAAAGTGCTGTTCCCGAGGAAAACAATAATAACGTTATTATTATAATAGATGGCGCCACGTGTCTTTCGTCCTATCGAAACTTATGCGGGTGAAACCGCGGGGCGCTGCTAGTTAACAATATAATTTTAAAACATTGTGAAGAACCACTTCGTTTGTTGCAAGCTCTTCTCCATAGGAAACGACCAATCGGAACCGTGCACCTAGCTTTTGGCCTTTCATAAGTATGAAACGTTAAAAGCTAGGTAGGCCCATGTAGATTTATTTATATTAATAAAAATGAATCGCCGAAATGTATGTACGCGCATAACTTCCGAACGACTGCACCAAATTGGATAATTCTTTTTTTGTTATGTTTGGTATTGCGAGGATATGGTTTGTATGAAAAAAAATTTTGAAAATTCGAAAAAAAATTGCTCCCGTGCGAAGCTGGGGCGGGCCGCTAGCGTGAAATAAAATATTTTGATTTTGATAGAGATTTTTTTTTTTAAATTATATCCAGCAACACTTTGCTACCTGCGGATTGGCCTCAATACCCAGTAGTTACAGCAGTCACCAGATAGCCACACAGTCAGATATTTAGATAAAGATATAACAAATAATTTTAACACAGATTTTTATTTTCCCTTCCTCTTGCTATTTCACACGCTAAAATTACTGATCCATTATCCAAAAATATCAAGTTACGGAAACTCGTAATGGGTACGAAAACTAGGTTAGTTTACAAAAGAAGCACGAACGCCTAACAAAATGTATAATTATGTGAGCTTTTAAAACAAAGTAATTTAATCATTAAACTCGGAACTTAATTATATTGTTCCGCTTATTAAAGTGTGTATTTAAATAATTATTACGTAATATAATTGGCGAGTTTCATTCAACAAGCGACTCTTTATATAAGGTAAACAACTGCGAGCAAACACAATAATATTATTAAAAGTAAACCTACATATTCTGACAAATCGTTTCATTCCAGTAGAATTTTACTGAATTTTGCCACAACTGAAAATTACTGGAATTTAAACAGTATGTAGGACGCATGTATTATGAATACCATATAAACAGATTAAAAGCGACTAACAAATAGTTATTTATGCAACTGTTGTATAATAAGGGGTATTAAAACACGAATGTGGGTTTCACATGAATGTTTTAATGCCTAATTATGTACAGTTATTTATAAGACTTTATCTACACCCATGATATGAATCCTCTATAAAAGGGTCTGAAACCATAGGGTGTTGTACAGTGTTGTAAGAACTCTATGTAAATTCATGGAAAGTTTAATTGCTGAGTATCTAAGCTTGTATCACTCATTTTTATCAACAACAAAGTAATACATTTTTGCAATACTAATATCGAACAAAAATGGCGGGATACGACATGAATTCGAATATCATTAACGAATAATAAACGTAAGTTCGAACCCAGACAGGCGCTTTAATTTGTGTAAATTATTTCATCACCACTGCTCTCAAAACGATGAAGGAAAACATCGTGAGGAAATCGGCATGTCATAGTACCAAAAATTCGAAGACATGCGACATCTGCCAACCCGCACTGGGCCCGCGTGGTGGATTACGGCCCACTCCCTCTCACCGTGAGGAGGCCTGTGTCCCAGCAGTGGGAACATTATAGGCTGATTATGTGTAACGAATAAATTGATTTTCTATTGTATCGTGACCGATGTAGCACGCGTGGGGCTTGCTTGACTGCTGCTTGGCTTGCTCGGGCTAGCTTCGAATTTTTGATTCAAGAGAGGAGATTCCCGTATCTTTAAGAATGTTCGCATGTTAATCTCAGTATCAATCTGTCAAAACCTCTTCTGATTTCCCTACATAAAATGAGATTGGGACTTGAATTTGATACTTTTTGCAGTACGAGAATTGGCCTTCTGGACATACTAGTTTCCTTGCGGAAGGAGGTTGGGATTTACATCAATACATTGTAATGTAAACCAACATATTTTTTTGTCCTTCGAGTCAGTATCCGCTAAAGCAGCGAGGAGAGAGATGATAGGAAACCTGGTGGATAAAGAAACTATATTTCGAGGACCTAAATACTAATGGCTTATCTATAAGGTAGCATTGTTTTTTTCATGTCTCCGTTCATTCCACTTTAAATTAATTCAGACCTAAATCGAGGAACTCATTACACTCAATAACTTTTGTAATCCATCATGATTATTCCAACTTCCTGTTTTGGCACCGTTTCAAATAATATATCGCTTTCCTGGAATAGAAACTTCCGAATGCTGTAACATAACAAATAGCCCAGAAGAATTTTCATCAAAAATTCTGCCATATTTGTCCTGAAAATGAAAATTAATTAAATATTTCTCGATTGCACATTATCCATTGTTTTTAATAAAAAATACGTCTTTATTTTTAATATATCCATACACCTACACTTTAAAGCCGCTTCTCAGTCATCATTTCGTTAAATTAATAGTATTTGTATGTATATAAATATGTGTAAGCGGCTCAATGCGAATAAGGAATCCTTTAAACAATAAAACAGCGAGTTTATTCCACAATGTAGTAGCGCCACAGATAAAACACAACACAATTCCTAGCTAAGAGAATCCGACCGTTCTTGGCAGCTGTAGGCAAGAGCGGAGATTTAAAAAACAGATAGTGATCACTGTGACAATACAGTCCAGTTGCAGCGAATACTTTTACTGGAAACTCGATAAACTTAAGACAAAACATTGGAAATATAAATAATAAATGTAATCCTATGACTACATTTATGTCTAAATTCTTAAGTAGGTACAAAGATGGTGATAGTCTCGTTCGTTGGTGCTTGCGAGGGCCATTTTTGGCACGAGACTTTCGGGATAAGATTAAAAATTTCTTATACCTGTACTACCTATAACTTTTATATTAATATAAATTGCGTACTATCATGAAGGTTTGTGCCAAAACTTGCGGTTGATTTGCGTCGACTATAAAGGCGAATTTGACCATTGTGTAAATGTAAGTCTGTGAAATTTTTAAGTTTTTACAAACATTAATTGACAGACGTCCGTTTTATTACCTACACGGTTAAAAGATTTTGGTAAAATCAGCGCTAAGACAGACTTACTGCAAATTTCCGTGACCCTCCTATAAAAAGGCAACTTATATGAAATTTCCGGAACATAACCCAAAGTTTAGATCATTAACGTTTCCGTAGATAAGTATTCGAATCAAAATATTTTATTTTACATAAAACTACTCATACATGGGCATTTATGAAACTTCACAAGCTAGGTGCACGGTTCCAATTAGTCGTTTTCTATGAAGAAAAGTCTCAGATAAATAATTTACTTCCATTTCTTGAGTTTTGTCAAGACATGGAATTCAATTATTGGTTTGTGGGTAAGTAATATCAGCCGCACGGGTCGATCGATCAGGGTAAGTTACGCTTGCCGCGGTTGGTCCATGGATAGGTGACCACCTTTACATACCAAAACAGGGGTTTTGGTATGTAAAGGTGGTCACCTATCCATGGACCAGATTATTAGATTAACGTGCTTTCCGAAGCACATAGGGATGTGCTTCGGAAAGCACGTTAATCTAATAATCTCTGGAACTTCTAGACGGATTAAAAAAAAACTACATATTTGGATTCGATAGCCCAATTCTTGAGGAAGGCTATAGGCTATTTAATCACACTAATATTATAAAGGCGAATGTTTGTGAGTGTGTTTATATGTTTGTTACTTCTTCACGCACAAACCGCTAAACGGATTTGGATGAAATTTGGCACACATATAGTTTATTATCAGGATTAACACATAGGCTACTATTTATCTCGATATTCCCACGGGATCGACACTTACGCTGGTGAAACTGCAAGTTGCAGCTAGTATTTTATAAAAATAAAGTATGCAAAACCTAAAGAGGTAAAGAATGCGAACTCGTTTAATATTTTCAAAACTAAATTAAAAAATCACGTTCTAAATGATCAAACACTACTACCATAAGAAGACTTGCCCTACTGTTGCTTTGCAAAACTTTGTAATTTCTTATTGAGAAATAAATTTCTTTAACCATAAAAATAATTTTTTGTAGAATATACCTTTACACAAATGTTCCCTGTGTGTGTACTTTCTAGTTTAGTGTAAGAACAAAAGAGGGTGATTCTGTAGAGTATTAAAAGAACAATTCGGTTTCAGGCAGTTAACTTCACAGATGTTTCCAGAAAGTTGTAGTCTTTAATGGACCTGGCCTGGTTTTAAACAGACCTGGAATACTTTTATTTATGCTAATTTTATTATGTCTTTAGTACGGTTCTCGATGTGGAAAATTTGGGATAGGCATAAAATTAATGTCTTTAATCTTCGCTTTAACCTTATAGTAAAAGCACCCTGGCTTTTTCGCAAACATTTTGCACGTAATATATGTATAATGAGAATACAAAGAATGTGGGCCATGCTCTCTATTACTTTCTTAGGTTTTTCGAAAACTCAGTAACTCAAGCATTTGGAAAGACAAGAAGTGCATTTTATTCTTACAAATCAGACTGCAATCTGTCTAGCCTTTTTCCAATTATGTTGGGGTCGGCTTCTAGTCTAACTGATATAGGATGGTAGCTGAATGCCAGTATTTTACATGCTGTGACTGCTGTCTGACCTCCACAACCCAGTTACTGGGTAACACTACAGGATAACTCTCGGTAAGACTGGTTGTCAGACTTTCGGGCTTCTGACGACCCGTAACGACTGTCAAAGATCCAAGAATGACAGCCGGAACCAACGTCTTAACGTGCTTTCCGAGGCACGAAGTGGTCTCGGTATATAAAGATGGTCACCCATCTACGGACCGACCGCAGCAAGCGCAGTTTAACCTGATTGATCGACCCGTACGGCAGTTATTCCTTAGCCACGAGCCCCTCTCGTCTCACGTCGTACAGATCAGATTACATACCTAAAACATAGATAGCATGCAGGTTGTTTAATGTCTGCCAACTTCTTTATTTTGGAACACAACGGTAACCCGAGCAAACTTACTTCGTTACTAAAGCCCAATCACCATAAACTCTAAAAAAAATATCCTTGGAGTTAATTCTGCAGTACCTACCCAGATACATGGCTTCGAAGAGAAACTCCACCAAATTCTCAATTAACGATACATATTAGATTACTTTCCACAGTTTCCTCCTTCCCTGTCGAAGTTTCCGAAGCGATTCGGCAATCTTCGTTATTTATGCACCCTCATCCCGTAAAGTATTAAATCCAATGAAAATAAAATTCATTAATTAACGTAGATTAGAGGAGCGCGGGTAGATAATGTGGGGTTAATTATAAATTTTATTACGGAGGCTGGTGACGTACAGAAGATTAATAAAATAAGTATACCTACTCTACCCGGTAAAGTCTGGGCAATAAATTGTTGAGCAAATAGACACAACTGTCATTCTTTGACAGTTGTATAAAGTGGCTATAACATGGCAAATTGACGTATGTAGGTTGTCAATTATGTTGTAATTATCCTGGCGATACCTACCTATAGTGCATATTAAAATCCGATACAAGGCTTTTAATTTCCGAGGAACTGGAAACTGTATTTTTATTAAAGCTACAATTAATTAAGTTACTAACAAAGCTTTACGTCTGTCAAGCTCTGCTAATGAGACACAATTGATTTTCTATTGTTTCTTCTTTTATTTTAATTAGAAAAATACCGCTCGTGTCTAGAAAATTATCTGCAAAGTAGGTATGATTTGAATTAAGCTAGTATTTATACGATCAAATATAAATTCAAACTAAGGGTGTCAAAAATACTGATTGTGGCGTACTGAAATACTAAAGACTCAGGGCGAAAATAAATATTGGAACCGGCGACTTAAAATACGAATTTGAAGTACGAGTTATTCAGAACGATCAGTATAATAATAAATTTATAATTTGAGATCGGCTTCCAGTCTAACCTGATGCAGCAGGATACCGGTACTTTACATGGAGCGACTGCCTATCTAACCTCCACAACCCAGTTACGTGCCAGCCAACAATAAGAATATTTCCACCTACACTCAGGAAAGACATCTACTTATACACACAACTAATCCCACACACTGGAACAAAACGAAAGCCTTTAGCCAACAACATTTTCTAATTGATATATATTCACTTATTATTCAGGACACGTCCTGTGAACCACTATACACACCCCTACAGTATAAACAGGGCATAAACTTGAATATAAACAAAACAAAGGCAAAGAGGCCGTATGTTCTACTCCCAATGCTTTGGTATATAATGTAACACTGTTAAAGTGTGACTATATTTAGACAGGTTCATTTTGCCTCATAAAATATAGATTACATGTTAGAAGACAATTTATTTTTTTCTCTGAATTTCAGATTTTCACAAAGTTCAGTTTTTTTTATGGGGCTGAATTATGCTCGCATTCTTGAGTCAGGATTTCTTAAAAAAATAACTGGCAAACGGTTTTAATCGACAAATTCTTAGAGCATTTCACCTAAGTATCTATATATAACACACCTTCTAAGACAAAAAGAAAAGGATAATAAACGTATTATTAAATTCTTAGAACGGCCTTTCCTTTGGTTTCCTTTTTGCCCATAAAATGTTGTAAGTGTTGATGATGTTTTAAAATATATATTATGATGATAGTTACGATCTGTCACGATTTCGCGCTATTTCTACATACGTTAGTTACTAGAGCGGGGTTTTCGCCTAGTAGAAGGAGGCATACCTAATACTTGCTAGTTTCAATATAAAAATACCACATTCTATACAAAACAAAACAAAAGCGAGCCCTTAAATTAAACCCAATTCCTTTATATATAAAAAGTCATTCATTGTGACCTACGTTAAACCATTTCGTTCGTAAAGTGAGTCGCTCCTGCGATTGCCTTCATTTATTCTGATGAGTTTTACGGCAGAGTGTGTTTCGTAAACACAGCGGGTTCCGTATCCCGTAAGTGTTTGGTGTATTTTTGGATGTTTATTTAACTTGACTCTGTTTTTTGTGGCCCTTGAGTTGGTGGAATTCAGCGGGTAAAGTTAATGAGTTGATTCTGCTGAAATTCTTTTCCAGTGCATATTTTTGGTAGTGAACATAAACAAGTTTTAATTTAAAGCGTGCTTTAGTCGGAAATGCATAAGTGTTTCAAGTTATTAATAGCTACTTTTAAGGGTTCGCAAAAAATTAATTAAAAGCAGCACTTTAAGGTAAGTACCTAATTTGGCACGTTTAGGAAATACTTTTTGTAGACACCAACCCGTTATAGTTACATTGTAACTTCGGAAGTTAACTTTCTTCCATTAATAAATGTAAACACAAACAATAAATAAAAAACAAATGGAAATAATACCTAACACTGTAAACGTTGATAACCACAAAAAAAAATGTCGCAGCTATCAACGCCCGTCTTAACCTAAGAAACACATTGTTCCAGACTTATTCGTAATTATGACATGGATATAGTTTAGCTAAAATAAAGATTGTAAACATGCAAATAAATGTTCGAATAACCGCGTCATCATCATCTGCGAAGCCTTGTCCTATGTTGGGGTCGGCATCCAGTCTAACCGCATACAGTTGAGTACCAGTATTTTACATGGTGTACGCGAGTACCTATCTGACCTCCACAACCCAGTAACTGGGTAAGACCTCTTGGTAAGACCAGTTGGTACAAATAACTGCGTACTTGCTTTATATTTGATTGATTGCTAGACCAATGAAAATGTAGGCTGTCTTTATATAGCGATCAATGAATAACTCAAGTGTGATAAAAAAAATAACTACAAAGATAGTTGGCGTTCGGTAGCTTTCATAATAGTATATTTCAACACACTCCCAAACTAGGTGCTTGAAGTAAAGAAATAACAGATAGAAATCAGTGTTGTTATTCACAACCCAATTCCCTATTCTTATATCGCAATGTTTTATGCGATGTTATTTTAAACGAAGCGGAATGACAATATAATTGGAACGTATTTTCTGATGAAGTCGTCCAGAAAATGTATTAAAAATAAAAGAAAAGTTTACTTCGCTGACGGAACCCTGAAACGTGCGTATCTTTTTTGTTCCTTTTTTTTCCGTGGAAGAAGAAATTAATGTCACTTGTCTGAGGAACGTTGTGATTTTTGTTTTATGCATGGGGATTCAACCAGACTGCAGTAAAGATATAAGAATGTGAAATAATTGAACTATTGCTGAAGTTCTTTCTGGCTGGAATGCTGGACGCATTATTCATGAAAATAATGAAAAATAAGGAAAATTGTGGAGCGGTTAAGTCTTTTAATACTACACGTTCATATTTTAATGTTAGCTTTCCCCTTGTGAATTTTAATAAGAATAATATTTAAATCTTATAATAG
Source organism: Hydraecia micacea (assembly GCA_914767645.1). Lineage (NCBI taxonomy): Eukaryota > Metazoa > Arthropoda > Insecta > Lepidoptera > Noctuidae > Hydraecia > Hydraecia micacea. The sequence continues at coordinate 12,487,577 of OU611780.1, forward strand.
GTACCTATGCACTTGCTTTTATATAAAATTCTGAGAGAAAATCATGCAATCAATTTAGTGTAGTTTAAATATAAATAGAGTGCAACAGTAAAAACATTTGATCTACACCCATTCCATAAATCCTCTATATAAGTTTCTGAAACAGTTAGCTTATTGCCAACATTAAAACAACCAGTTTCATAGTAACCATAATATCATCCAAACGAGTGTTATAACGTTTTACTAAATTTCATTAGGTATGCAACTCCTTTTCAAAAAAAGAACATTGTCATGCACGCGCGTTTCACTACCACAGCGCCGTAATTTAAAAAAAGAACTTACAGGTTATTCGAATTCACGTCGTATCCCGCCGGCCGCCATTTCTGTTCGATATTAGTATTGCAAAAAACTGTTTCAGAACCTTTATAGAGGATTCATAATCATGGGTGTAAATAAAGTCTGTACATAATTAGGTATTAAAACACTCATGTGATAATAGTATCGAATTCGTGTTTTAATACCCCTTATTATACAAAAGTTGCATAAATAACTATTATTATACATAGGTAATTGATACTTAAAGCTCAAAGAAAGAAACAGTTCAAAGTCCCGTGAAAAACGTCGCCTCATTTGACTAACAATTCTTGCAAGGTAGCATGCAAATCTTCTTTGAGATATTTTCAAGTGCCTCATTACCATGCATTTCTTGATAAAGACCGGTAAAAAGATTCCACTTTTAAAGACTGAGACTGCACATATTCTTTATTCAAAATACATTCCATTTTATACGTTGGCGTCACTAGATTCTCAATTCAAAAAATTCCAATCTTAATACCAACTTTTGACCAAACATTTGAGACCAGTTTCGCGATTCATACCATATTTTTCGGAAAGAGGGTAGGTATATATTTGCAATTTTCCTTATTCCTACCGTTTGGAACGGCCAAAGAGACCGAGATTGAACTGGCTTGAACAAAAGACTGGCGGAAGTTAGGAGTTCCTGAACGCGGAATGCATGAACAAAATGCATGAAAACAGTAGGATAAAAAGAAGTTTTAGAATTGAACTTAACTGGATCCAGAATGAATGTAGCGTATAAAGGAATGAGTGTGTTTGTTGTGGATTTTGTTGGTTGGAAATATATTTTGTTAAAACAGATGTCTTCCGTTTGACGTGCCTTTATACAGCTACGTTATGAGTCAGTTCTTTTTAGTAAATAAAAACCGGCCTAGAGTGCGAGTCAGACTCGCACACGAAAAGAAGTAACACCGAAAAAAAAAACGTTTCTTGTCTAAAGAGCCCTTTTTATTTTTAACAACTCTATTTTATTTTTACTATTTGCTGTTATAGCTGAAATACACACTGTATGAAAATTTCAACTGTCTACTATTACGGTTCATGAGACAACCCGCTGACTGCCAGGCGGACAGCGGAGGCTTAATAATAGGGTTCCGTTGGCATCATTTGCATATGGAAACCTAAAAAGTAAATATTTTGGAGAAGTCTCATGAAAAAATTTATTTATTTATTTTAGGATCTCCAACAAAAGATATACACTAAACATTATATAGTTAATGGACGAGAAAGTATTTGGTAGGTGTACTCTTTCAGGTGTCCTCTTACAGGAGACCACAGCATGCACAATAAAATGAACAACTAAGCTAACAAATGCAATACCTAAACTTACATAATAAAAGAAAAAATGTTGACAGTGAAACATAAATTAATACAATACCGAAAGGTACTTATAATGTAACCTTGGCTAATATAACAAACGTAAATAAATCGAAATATGAGCATCCATTGAATTAATCAAACAAATAAAATACAAAATGTACAAATAACTCTTATGAAAATATCCGCTTAGTAATAGTTACTCTATATTATTTACCTACATTAATCCGATCGGTACGAATCAGAAAAAACTCTGTTATTTATCAGAGACCAGCTTTAATGCTGTTTCGTAGAAAATGGTGAGTATACTTAATTATCCTTGCGTATACTATAACCCCCTTACTAATAAACGTTGTATAGCATCTGTATAGATAGTTACACAACGCTTTGTCTTCTTCTTTCGAACGTCAAATTACTGACGACTGAAAGAGAGAAATCGTTTGGTAACTATTCATCTGATATAATATGTTTATTAGTAAGGGGGTAACCCCCTTACTAATAAACGTATTATATAGACGATTTTAATTCTATTAGCACGCACGGTTTTAGTTGGAATATTAATAAAATTTCTAATAGAACGATATCTTTAATACAAACATCGCTTTTATCGTTTATTTTTATTTAATCAAATACTATGTATATTAATTGCTCTTTATTTAAAGGATGAATTGAAAGGGAGAATGGAAGAAAGAAAACGTTAAGAGTTTGTTTGGTTGAACGCGCTAAACTTTGGAACTGTCGGTTGGATTTCAAAGATTCTTTTTGCATTTGATAACCCAATTTTTCAGAAAGGCTAATGGCTAAAATTAAGAAAGAATGCTAAGCGAAAACAAGGTAGGTCGGAGGAACAAAAAATTTCAAGCGGACGAAGTCGCGGGCAGAAGTTAGTGCTATTATACAAACGCTAGAGCCGATAGCGTGTCAAGCAATTTAAAATGTATCATATATTGGGTTTGGTCATTGCCCCCATACAATCCATAACTGTAAAATAATCCTTTAAACCAGCTTCATTGAAATTTATAGTTTCTGATCCATAAAACTTAACGGAACGCTTAAAGCCAGCGCACTCATGAAATATGGCTAAGGCATTGATTCTCGGCTTACGATGGGAAGTAAAAATTTTAGTCCTTAAAGCTGTACCTATAGACGCAAGTTTGTTTGTGTAGGGCACGAGTTTCTATTGCAGTGGACTAGGCTGAGTTGAGAAAGCGAACTGTAAAAAAAAATTAAAGGCATAAGGTTAACTGTTGTAGTCTGTCTCGACTTCGACTACATCGTTGCTCTAGTGGTCGCAAGCGCTACTGCTAAGCATGAGGTCCTGGATTTGATTTCCAGTTCGAGCAAAGTTATAATGGGTTTTTTACCTGGAATTTCTCAGTTGCAGCCCGAAGTCTGGATTTTTGTCTGGTTTATGACAATTGGCTCGCCGCTTATTGCATTGGACTTAAGCTTAACTTGCAAACTGTGGGTGCACTAAAAAATTATAATATACCTCTGCCCAACCGTTGATGATGATATGTTATGTTATTTACAATAAATAGCTGCCTTCAGGCATAACGTGGATGACGTATAACGTGGGTGACCCATCCATTATAATTATATCGAGACCCACCCATGCCTCGGAAATTTTGGTGCGGTTGATCTCTGTAAGCCTGTCAAGCTACGCTTGTTTATCTTTGTTAAGCTACACTTGCCGCGGTCAGTTCGTGAAAGGGTGACCATTCATTAGGTACACGCGAGACCCCTTCGTGCAATATCTCGGCTATCATTTGTAGACCTTTAACAGTCGATACGGGTATTAAGAAGGCCGAAAATCTGACAACTAGTTTTATCAAGAGCTATCGTATTACCTACCCAGTAACTGGGTTGTGGAAGCCAGATAGGCAGTCACTACATGTAAAATACTGGTATTCAGCTGCATCCGGTTAGACAGGAAGCCGACCCCAAACCGGGAAAAAGGCAGATGATGCTGCGATTAATAAAAATCCCATAAAATAAACCAATATGTAACTTCAACAGCGTAATAGTCCTAACAATGCAGACGTTGTTCCAAAAAAGTTCTATAATAATTCAAGTCACGAAAACCGCTTCCTTCACACTATTGAACTACATAACCAAACAACATACATTACTCGAACACCCACGCCCGTCACAAACGTTGCCAATTCAGCTTCCATAAGGAGCTCTCGAATATGTATATGTCGCAGGCAACTGGTTAAATTAGCCGTTTAGTTAAACGCCTAGCCTTTTAACTAAACGGCGGTCGTTCAACTAACGGCCTGAATGATATTCAATATTATAGTTTAGGTTGGAACTGTAACCAATCACGCGAGAGCCGAATTGGTCGCAGTAACTAAGCCAGGGCACCCCGACCAAATGGGTTAGGTTAGGTTAGAACTGTGATCCCCCCCGGTGGGTTCCCGCATTGTCGAGGCGGGGGGGCTCAGTAGCCGTGGCTTGAACCCCCACGGTGAAGCGAAGAGGAACCCGAGGAGGGGCCGCTCGTCAGGGCTTTTGCCTGTAAGCCGACGGCGTAGCGGCCAACAAGTAGGTTGCGGTGCCGCTTGGGCGACATCGCAACTGAGGCGGGCCGCGATGTCGTGTGGGAGGCGTCGCGGCTGAGGGTTGGAGGCCGCGGCGGGAGAGGAGTGCCGGTATTGCGGTGCGCCACTCTCCCTACCTTCCGCGGCCTTGACGGGGTCGCCACCGTCTGATGGCGGACGCGGTGGGGCCGCAGGGGAGGAGGAGTGTTGGTATGACGTTGGCCGCTCTCCCTATCCTCTGCGGCCGAAAATTGGCAGGTGGCGAGGCCAATTACCTGACCCGTCAAAGGGGGACCAAGGGTGCCCAGACATGGGGTCGTCTGGCACCCATGTGCTGGTTTGGTCCCAGAGGTGGTCACGGCGTGCTATGTGTTCTGGTGCGCCGATGATGGGGAATACTCCCCAGAGGGGGGTCCGGTGACGGACAGCCGCGGCGGGTTCACGGATGAGTGCAAACGCGTGCCCGTGTTCCCGCCGTAAGCGGCAGAGGAGGACACCGTGGAGTTTTAGTGGGTTAAAGTCCCACATAACTGCACTATCTCCCCGTGATAGTGCAGAATGCATGAGCATTTCTCCACGTTAAAAAAAAAAAAAAAAAAAAAAGGTTAGAACGCGTGCGAGCAAAGAGAGCGAAGCGAGGCGAGCACTACTTCCAAAGGCCAGGCGGTTAACTAAACGACTAATTTAACCAGTTGCCTGCAACATACATACTGACTATGCCATATGCCATATCAATAGTGTTACTTAACACAAAACTTAAAGTTAAATCTGCCCCTATCCCAATTTTTTGGGGCCGGCGTAATTACATGTGTTTTTCTTAAACACTTCTCTATTAAAGGAAGAAAAAGAAAGAAATAAAATACAATTAACACACACAGACACATTTTACACACACAGTCACAATCATCAACACCAATCATCATCATCCATTCAATCATTATTATTTTTTTACATTTTTTTTTAATTAGTTGTCATCTCGGCAGTCACCCCCTTTCTAATCATAATATTATCTACCATTCACACAGTCCATCCATTGTTTTTTTTGTTCTTTCCCCACTCTTATAGTCATAAAGTTAAAATAAAAAGTTAAGCTAAATTTCAATTAAAATATTAATTATTTATGGAATTATATATACGTATCCACCACTCTGTGTTATTGGATTATCACATTAAACAGTACGGCGGTTATAACAAGTTGTTATCAGTCTGTTAAAATCTATATAAATATAATGTATTATATACTAAAACCTTCCTGAAAGTATGTAGATCTCATTAGTGAAAGAATTATCAATTGGTTCATTAGTTTTTGAAAAAATCGCGGACATACAAACATACATACATACATACCTATGTATGTATGTATGTATGTTTGTATGTCATGTACCTACATACATACATACATCAAGAACGGCAGCATCGATTTTAATTATCTTTGATTTTTTGGTTTTGTCTCCACTCCGAATAGCAGAATAACTATTAAAACATGGTTAAAATTTACGAAAAAAACAATAATGAAGATAATTAATTTTTTCATTCATTTTGTATGGAATGGCTTATTGATTCTGAGGCGGTATGAAGTTCGCCGGGTCAGCTAGTAATAAAATAAATAATTTTAATAAAAATAGAAAACGGAATTTTTCAAACATAGAAAGAAAATAGCTTGGCAAGTGTAATCACTGGCTTCTTCCTATGACACTCGGCAATACAAGCACCCTAATTGCGGAACACACTATCAATCTCAATCTGGTTCATTTTGAAGGATATTGCTAATCCATTGCTTCATAATATGTTCAAAAAATTTGTCTGCTCAACAACGTAAATAACGCAATGGATGTTGTTGAACTGTCAAAATGAAAGCCATTGCTACTGATAGTGTGTTACGCAATTACCCCGCTGTAGCTTCCCATTCATGAATGAACTTTCAGAATCGGATCAGTAGTTCGGAAGATTACCCCTACATGCTGCCAGCTTGCACAACATAAGGTCGAATTTTGTAGACAACCTTTACAGTACTGATAACAGACTTATCTAATTATCTAGTCAAATCTGGCAAGAGATCAAATAATCTAAACATTGAAACAATCGAAGTTGTCTCGAGACGAGGTACTAATGCACAGACGGACAGTAACGCTGCGGTTTACAATATGTATACATTAACCACCTTGAAAAAAAAAATATTTTTCCATACATTTTGACCGCTTACGTGTTTTTTTTATAGTATTAGTTAAGAACACAACGAATAGAATAAATGATAAATGATTTTATTTCTGTAAGTAGGTTTGCACAAACACTTTTACACGTCAATCATATTTTAAAAACTAGACTGCCTACTCTGAGAAGAATTTAAGATAAAGAATAAATTAGACATTATTTATTTTGCAAATATGGGTAATACATACGAGGAACTTGTGGCTAAGTAATATCAGCCGCACGGGTCAATCGATGAGGTTAAGCTGCGCTTGCCGCGGTTGGTCCGTGGATGGGTGACCATCTTTACATACCAAGACCCCGGCGTGCCCCAGAAAGTACGTTAAGCCGTTGTTCCCGGCTGTCATTAGTGGATCTTTGACGGTCGGTACGGATCATCAGAAGCCCGAAAGTCTGACCACCAGTCTTACCAAGGGGTTTCGTATTATCCAGTAACTGGGTTGTGGAGGTCAGATAGGCTGTCGCTCCATGTAAAATACTGGTACTCAGCTGCATCCGGTTAGACTAGAAGCCGACCTCAACATAGTTGGGAAAAGGCTAGGCAGATGATGACATTTTGACCGCGTTGGTACACTTTTTATCGAAACAACAGATTTGTTTTTCGTTATCTGATAAAAAAAATTCTACGCTAGGTGGTCTAGAATTGTGTCAAATGTATGACTTCAGTTTGTGCGTCGATGTCTCTGCCACCTTGTATAAAGATGTTAGGATGAGGATATCAATAAATAATCTGCATTCGCGATTTATTTGCCAAAAATTTTAACAAATATGAGTTTACGGTAAAATAACTTAAAAATCTTCACAATAAAGTTCAGTTTACGCTACAACTTCAAACATTTTTATAACTTTATCAATAGTCCTAGTCACTCTGAAATCAATTTAATTACTTACCATTTAAATAAAGTTGATATTTGTTTAACTTGAAATAATATTAATTTGAAACATAAGTTTGAATAGACTTTACATACATCAGTCATCGCCAGTCCATTGTCTTATCAAACCTTTTCAGTTCCCGTCAGTGGAACATGCTAGTACTGCTAATTGGATTTTCCAAGTAGGTTCTTTAAAGAGCGATCCTTTGATCATTTTTCAGTGGTGCTGATTAAATACCTCATTGCCAAATATCAAAGGGACACCATTGTCTGATTTTAATAAGCTTATTTTGAATCTCTGCGCATTAAGTGGGAAACGCCAGGGTAGCCCACAATATTTAAATTTTCCAACGATCTTTTGAAATTTGCAGGTCCAGTGTCAGGTTGTATTTTGATTAAAATATGATTCGCGATCGTAACAACTATGACTTCACAGAATTATAATCATCAATACAACCCTATAAACTCATGTAATCCTATTGAATGACTATTTCATGAAATATCAATCAATTGGTTTATGTGAACTTAGACAAAGAAAGAAAGAATAAAGTTTATTTGGACACAGTCCGTGAAACACAAAATACAAATTTAACAAAATAAAAATAATGTTTCAAACAAAAAGAATACGTGTGCCTCACGGCTGCGCCAAAAAGGTTCATAGACGAAGGTCCGTAGACGCTACCTTAGAGCTTGACTCCAGCCTCTGAAAGAAACGTAAAGGTATTGCAGAATATTTTGATGTTGAAATTATGCAAGGAGACGTCTTTTTTTTTTTTTTTTGGATGGGAATTCATCTAATGACTCCTCCCGCTCTGGGTGGAGCGGAAGGGAGTGTAAGACTCTTACTGAACAAAACCCACCCGTGTTCCTTCCTTAGCCCTTTATGTTCCGGGGCAGCGGTAACCCTTTCGGACGATCCCGCTACCCCGGCTGGCTTCGGCCCTAACGGGCCCCTGAAAGAACGGCTCTGAAAGAAAGGTAAAGGTTATGCACAATATTTTGATGTTGAAATTTTGCAAGGAGACGTCTTTATTCACAATTTAGTATTCACCAGCGGGTAAAGGTCTAGTGTCTCAGGTAATAAATTTAATTTGGAAATTTTCAGGCGTAGCAAATTCATTTATTTTAGACAGATTCCAATCTTGACATCACGAATCAATTGATAACATTCTAATTTATTAGCCTCGTTTTATTCAAACTGTCAAGCAAGATAACGGCGCAATAACTTAGTTCCAGGAAAATATATTAACGCTATAAAATGAGAAATCTTCACGCACGTAATAAGATTGAAAACCACAAACCACCCATCCAATAACAAGCCCGATTGACAATAGCTTAGCCACAGTTCAGTGAATAAATTCACGATTAAACTCGTCCTCTCACATATATCTCGATTCAGTTACAGATTGTTTAATTCAGAAGTATTGCTCCCAAAGCTTTTAAGTGATTGGAAATCGAAAAACAAATGAGTAAAAAGCTCTTTTTATTTGTCACTCTGGAGCCAACATTTTGAGTGAATCAAGTGAAGAGAATGGTTGTGTAATTTGCCTTTTACCTAAATTGAACATCAGAAAGTCTGCTCGTCTTGGAATATTTATCAAAGAGTCCCATTAACATTATAAACTCCTTAACTATGAACTCCTTGGTTGAATTATTACGTGTTACGTTCCAAAGCAATAACTTTGCAAGGCTCAAAAATGTACAGTAAAGAGAGGAATTTGGGAGCTAGGTACTAATACTTTAATAGTTAAATTACCAAATTCTAAATAGATACACCCACTTCCTCCACCTCTTCCAGATAGATATATTTACTACATTGATACCGCCTATTATTATGAGCACAATGTCTGCCAAAACCTGTCGTGTGTCGAAAATGATGAGGATAATACGCGGGAATTATTTCCTCATATAATATTGTCACCACTGACATTAACGAGTATGACAATAACATGGTACTCTTAAGGGTTTCGGGGGACAAAGGTTGCTGAGGCGTAAAATAGAAACTTAATATTATGATACCGGATATATATCACGCAAGGTCTGGATCAGAGGATATTATGTGTTATGGCAGATAATAGCCAAACCCCAACATAGTCGGGAAAAGGCTAGGCAGATGATGATGGCAAACACTAGGTGTGCTGTCCCCTTCTTTAACAACATAGACCCTTGGGTCGTAATCCAGACATTAGATATGATACTCCATATTTTTTACGAGAACAGTGGTGGCCCAGTGGAAACATCCGCGAGTAGGTCGTAGGTAACCCAGGCAGGCACTTTACTTTCTGTAAATTATTTTATCACCACTGCTCTCAAATAGGTGCTAAAAAATATCATGAGAAAACCGGTAAGTCCAAACAAAACTTCGAAGACATTTATCCAATCCACCAACCCGTACTGGGCCTATGTGGTGAATTATTACGGCCTCTCATAGAGAGAAGGCCTGTGTCCCAGCAGTGGGAACATTATTTCTACAGATCTTTTTGCATTTTTATTGTATTGTTATCGATTCTTAATTCAATATAAGTTTAGCATCCTCCTTTAAATCCATTATTAACTAATTTCTCTAAATTCAATCCATTAAAACCGTCAGTGACAATGATGCTTACACTCCAAAATAAAGAATCCTATCCTATTAGGTACGCCTATGAGAAGTATAAATTTCGTGCTCTCCCATTTCTCCTGTTTCGTAAGATAACGGATAATTCTCATGATGAGACAGCGCTGCTGGCTCGTGTGAAATGAAATTATGAAGGAGTCGTAAAAAGTGAAATAAAACAGAGAGATACCTTCTTTCAGGTGACGCTGAGTTTTATTGTGACTCGGATAAAATATATTATTATGTGAAGGTAAAACAATTGGATTAAACTGTTGCTTCTCTGCTGCCATGTAAAATTGTAAAACTGTGTAAGACATTCGAAAGTTCTTTGGTTCTTTGGAAAGAACAGTCTGAATGTCTTACACAGTTTTAAGCAATCTTTTAAAGACAACCTCTAGAGAGGTTATATTTAAAATATTGCTTTTAGCGATAAGACCATCCATTTCGTCACCCCTTGTAAATTTTCTCCATTTGTATCTCATACATCTCATTTATATAATTTGTAATTTTTATGGTGTACATAATAAAGCATATTTTATCTATATATCTTTGAAATGTTTAGTCGTGATGAGAATTACGATCTAGGATTTGTCATTACCTTAATTGTCTCTTGATCTCCTTTTAGCTTTTTAGTCGGTTTTCACTTCAAAGTATTTATGAACGTTACTTTATTTTTTTTTTGGAACGCGTGCTCATTTTGTGGTAATTAATGTCTATTACTAATAGTACAACTCATTCACTTCGGACAAGTCTTATTAGGAATTTCATTGACATTCATCAACGGTACATGCGATACGGTAGTGGGCAGACTCCTTAAACCCAAAGCACATGTGTGACTATGATTTTGAGTGCATGCAAGCATTTTGCTATGAAAGGTCATAGCAAAATACTTGTCGTCAGAAATGGATGTGACTGTCTGGTCTTTTGTTAACAACACCTAGTTTTTTATTTACCTATGTGTCAAATGGTAGCTTTCGAGTTGAAATATAGCAATTTAGAAAAGCCGAGCTAAGTGTCATCGTTGCACACGACTTTTTCGCACTAATTGCTGTATCTTCGTATTTTCAAACTCGGGGATTTTTATCAGATGAGTAACTAGGAACCATTCCTAGGAATCATGATTCTAAGTAAAATTGCTATTCCTTACATTTTGACCGCATAGGTATCGTTGACGTTTCGAGCACTTTCTCTTATGTACACTTAGTGTACAGTGGACGCTTGAAGGGTTAATCATGTGAACAATCGAAAACCGCTAATTAACAAAGCTTCCTAATAAATAAGCTTTATTTTACGGGTGTCTCTCTTTGTGATAGAAAATTATAACTTTAAGACAAATACATAGTAATTTTAAATAACCGTCTTGTCTACACGATTAAGAAATTCAGACACTTATCTAAAGCTAAGAATGAATCCCAATTCAATTAAACAAATCTAGATTCGAAGCCGACAGTTTTCGTACTTATCTCTTTACTCTAAATCTTGTTTTAAATCGAGATTCTTATTCGATTCATATTAGTTTTATATCTAGATTTGCATGCGACTTCATATGCGAGTAGAATTTCGAAATTCATATTTTTTTAATACATAATATATCAAGGATGGAAAGTAGCCTGAGTATAGCTAGCTCGCTCCAGGACCTAGGCTCTCTATCTGTTAAATTTCATAAAGATTGGTTTAGTGGTTTGGACGTGACAGTCAGGGTAACTTTCGCATTTAAAATAAGTATGTATTCATATGAGCATCGTTCTAAAAAAATGGATCTAAAATTGAAAAAATCAAATACGATTCGCGAGCACATCATATCCTAAAGCCCAACTCACGTTAACAACCGTAGCCCGAAGCAATCGCGTCAGTTTTGCACGACAAACTAAAATAGAACATTATTTTCCTACAAAAAATACGCCAGATAAATATTAAACGAGCATCTGTGTGTGCATGTAAATAAAACTACGCTTTATGTATCTGCCAATTTAAACCGCTAGATAATTAATTGTGCATTCAAGCGCACCGGAATTCTTGAAAGGATCCTAATTTAATGAGAATTTTAAATTAAAACATATTTGAGGACGTGTTGACTTCGTAAAGTAGGACTATAATAATCTGTTACAATTTAGATTAACGTAGGTACTCGTTAGTCTAATCCTTGTTCTGAAAATAATTATATTTTCAGAAGATAACTTTAGAGTAGTCTCCGACCTAATTATCTCTTTATAGATTTGAGTGATTGCCTTCATAATTTCCAGGAAATATCATCTTCTGTGGCCAGATGACATTTTCTAAAAATAACTCGGGTCTCTTTGATGCAAAGGGAAAGGGTGCCTTAGTACCTCACGTTTAGGTTTGCCAGTCGATAAGCCCCGGCGCAGTTACAACGAGAGAATTTAATTTATTCTAAAATTAGTTTTATCCTAATTAACACTAATAACTTAACCAAATATTCGGATAATACACAATCAACGTACCTTCCACCATAGAAATAAATTACGGTAATCCAGCCAGTCTTTAATTAATTTTCATTCAAAACCAAAATTCATGGGGAACCACACCGCACTAATCAATGTGACACATCATCAAACAAATCACATATTAAAGTTTCACATTTTAGCCCTGAAGTTTAAAATACATTCACGTAAAATACGCGGTTGATTCATCCAGTATTCAGGGATACGGGACACACGTGCGACGTCGATAGGAACGCGCGGTCGACTGACAGGCACTCTCCTTGGATGTTTCAGCGAGAATCAACGCGGCAAAACTGCGCAGAGACGCAACCAAGGGATATTTTATGGTGTTCTAATATCGGTCAGTCAGGACATCGATGGTTCTGTGCTAATTAAAACCAATTTCCAATTAAATCCAGCATGTCGGAAAGCGTGTGGAAAATAAAGGAATTTCATCATGTATTTGTAAGATTTCGAAGCGTAAGTTTTGTTATTGCTAGAAAACTACTAGACCGAAACGAAATTGTTTTACATTACTGAAAGTTCGCATGTAACACACTTTTGTTCCGCTGTCGTTCTTGGAAGTTTATATAAACACGTAGGTACCTACTCTGTAGGGGTTTTGGGAAAATTTTACTGTACCTATTTAGATTGATATGTTTGATAGAGATAAAAAATTTGAATTGGTATGTAGAGGGTAATCTTTGTTAACTACTCATCCGACACAGATATTTCTCTGACGTAAGTGTTGACCGAGTGTCATAGGATATTTTATGTTAAAAAAAAACAACCGACTTCAAAAAAAACTACAAAGTGATAAATAACTTTAATTTCGGAAGTCGGTGTCGTTGGTTCCGCATTTTCGTTTTTTGTTTGACACCGACTTCCGAAATTAAAGTTATTTATCACTTTGTAGTTTTTTTTGAAGTCGGTTGTTTTTTTTGTAAAAAAGTTTTTATTTTTCACTTTTTAGTTGTACCTACTCCACACAAATTCAAATAACACTAGTGCATTGAGGAATTGAAGACACCGACTAGAAGAATCATCAAAATTCGCTTAGAAATGCCGGAGATGCAGTACATTTATGCATATAACATCGTACATAAGAATAATTATATAATGTATTATATACTAAAACCTTTCTGAAAGTATGTAGATCACATTAGAGAAAGAATTATCAAAATCGGTTCATTAGTTTTTGAGAAAATTGCGGACAAACAAATATACATACATACATACATACGGGTCGAATACAGAACCTCCTTTTTTGAAGTCGGTTAACAAGAAATTATTCATATGGTAGGCATAATAAAGAGTATTCTATATGGCTAATGTAGTAGTTGTAATCAAATTCTGTTTCTTGTCACACACTGCGGCCTTTAATTGTGTTGATTGTTATAAGTAAAATGATTATGAATGAATGAATGATTTATATAAATATTTTTTTTATATTAGATTTGAACATTGTTGGCAATACTTAATAATAGATACATCTATAGTTGGACTCCATTTCGTAGCATTGGTTGTAGACTAAGTAATGTAATCGTAACTTCCTCGGTGTAACTTTAACGCAACATTTTGCGTCTTTTATTGTTGGATACCTATCACCTACCAACACAATACTTTGTTATAGATTAGAATAGACATTTATTTTGCAAATATGGGTAGTAGCTTCTACGTCTACTAGTGAAAAATGTTTAGAATTGGATCATTAGTTCCAGAGATTATCCCTTAAATACAAACAAAAGTTTACCTCTTTATAATATTAGTTTAGATACGAGGAATCATTTTGAATTTTTGACAGTTATTCCATATAAAATCTGTCAGGCGTCAGTTTTATTCCACGAATAAAAATAATTATCTGTCGATTGAAAAATCACCTCTAAATTAAGTTATTGCAAGACATTCCAAAAATAATTATGTTTAAATGCGAATATTCAGCTATGACCATACCTAGGATGATAATAATGTCGATGGTTTTTCCACCAGAAAAGTTTCTTAACGCCTGCTTTTCTATTCTGTTAATATTCTACATTGTGATTTACATATTTCAACCATTGCTTTATGATGAGTTTAGGCGAACTGGGAGCAGACTCCCAGTTCGCCTAAAGTCATCACGACTTTGCCCATTACGAAAAGCAAGCCACAGTCTTCGTTCAATTTAAATACCTACACAGATAGCCTTTAATTGTTTCCACTGCTGGAATACAGGCTTCCTTTCTTCAAGGGGGCGTGGGCTAATAATCCACCACGCGAGCCTAGTGAGGGTTGGTAGATGTCACATGTCTTCGAATTTTTGGTTGTAGGACATGCCGGTTTTCCTTCACCGTTTTTTAGAGCAGTGGTGATGAAATGATTTACACAAAGTAAAGCGCCTGGCAGTGTTCGTACCCACGACCTACAACTCGTAAGTCCACTGCTCTCAAACTAAATAATTCATTGTATTTAGACTATTTAGTAACTCAAGCTCTGTCAAAACAGCGAACAACGACTTACCGACTCGCATGTGTTCTGTTTAATTAAAACTACTTGTTCAGTTTCTATTCATTTCGAAGTCTGCAAAGTTAAGCATTAGCTTTCGGAGTTTTAACATGCGTGTTGCATTATGTTCAAAAATGAATAAAGTTATGATGGATGGGTTTAAAACCAAGCATACAAAAACATAAACTCACGAATTCTTCCCATCGAGGTAGGCACAAAATACAGAACGCCACCTTACATGCTCCTTTTGCCTCCTTTACGTTCATATATCTGGTCATACGCGTACGCCGGTTGCGAGTATTACGCTCCTGACCTTCACCAATAAACCTATCATACATTTTTATCCTAAATCTAAAAAATAATCAATTTTAGATAGGTATGTGTATGTATGGTTGTACATATTTGAAATTGGACTCTAAGATTACACATACATTACACATTTTGAAACATCACACTCCGTCAGCTAACATAAGGCGAACCTCGTAAAGTGAGCTACCTCGACGTAACGGCAGCAGGGTATGGATGCGTAGCTGAGTCACAAACTATGCTGCACCCCTATCCTGCCTTGTGTGCCCCAAAACATGCAGCCAAAGCGACCTCTGCACCGCCACTGATAACGTCGTGGAAGTGGCAAAGTTTTGGGCCAGCAAATAACTGTCGTGCCAGCAACACGGAGAAGAAGATTTAGTTGACATGACTGTGAGATGCATGTGATGAAAAAGTGTGGAATTGCATTCCACATGTAGGTATTCTTAGGTGGTAGACTTATAATTAGATCATAATTATGGATTGTCGGGCACAGCAAAATAAGTGAGTTAGGAGAGAGGAAGCATTTGTTAATTATATAACATTACTTAGCAAACTACCATATTATAATAATGATGTAGGTATTTTCTGATATCTTTAATATGATATCTAATATCTTACATAATATTACATAAAAACTTTTTAACGAAAAAATTAAGCCTCCGAAAAAACTGAAAAGCAAAAAATAATAAACCTTTTTTATTTAACCTTAATAAGTAGTTCTTAAACTAATGTAAGTATACCTAAGTAATTTTGAATCGGCGCCAAACAATCAAATTAATATCGTTGCGAGTGAGTGGTCGTGCGGAGAGCGCATTTTTTGTTTGGAATGTTAATGTTTATCGTTGGAGACTTCACGTTGCATTGTAATTTGATTTGGTTATTTCTTTAAGATAATTTAGTGATCTTTGTTCTGTTCCGTTTTTCCTTTTGGGGTACGAAACCTTAAAAACGTTTAAAAACATAAAAAATTGTAGCCCACGGGTATCGGAAACAGAAGAAATTTATTAATTTACTCAAGAAGCCAATCATCCTCAGACGTGCTAAGTCTCACGCTTCTCTAGTAAAGTGTTTGTTAGTGCCCATGTCACTTATTATTTTTGTTTTTTTTCAGCCCTCACTACAACGTAGAGCAGAGCGCAGCAAAGCGAACACTTTCGCCCCGGTTATAAACTTCTGGGGAACTGGCGCAGACTAATTTGCGAGCCTCGTATCCTGGCAAATGGACTATATAACAGTGTGTCAGTTTTCAAAGCGTTGTTGTTCAACACCTAAGTGCTTTGCGTTCAAGTTTGACGTATGCAAAAGCTGGATTCAGTCCGATGTCCAGCAACAAAAAGATAAATCATTTATGTCAAACTTTCTTTTATCACGCCTGTAATCCTCGAAGGAATGTGGTGTACCTAAAGAACACACATTTCGCCAGTTATGTTTAAGTCCCATGTAACAGGGGACGAGCCTATCGCTATCAACGGGGCACTAATCCAGACTTCGGGCTGCTACTTAGAAATTGCTAATGGCAAAAAAACTTTTTACAAAAAAAAAATAACAACAGACTTCCAAAAAAAACACTACAAAGTGAAAAATAACTTTAATTTCGGAAGTCGGTGTCGTTGGTTCCGCATTTTCGTTTTTTGACACCGACTTCCGAAATTAAAGTTATCTTTCACTTTGTAGTGTTTTTTTTTTGGAAATCTGTTTTTTTTTTTTTGTAAAAAAGTTTTTATTGTTCGCTTTTTAGTTGTACTTACCCCACACAAATTCATATTACTACTTGCTATGTGAATATCAGTGACAGGAAGCTATTAAAACATCATCAATATAAACTAAGTGGAAAAAATTCGTATTATTGAAGCTAACTCAAAAACTACCCAAGCAAAGTTCATAAAATTTATATGGGACCTCCCCTGAGGCATACCTTATCCATTAAAAAATGAGAGAATTGTGCAAATCCATCTATATAATGACTTATGCCCAAACATACATTACTTAAAAAAATATACTTAAACCAAATTAAACTCCTTTTTTTAAGTTAGTTAATTAAATCAATTCATAAACAAAAAAGTTATGCCCGAATTTGCTTGCAAGATTAGACGTACCTCAACAACAACTTTGACAGATATGAGGGTGTATCGTGGTATACCAAACACATCTGCGTACCCCTTTAAAGGGTACAGGCGTGGTATGTTGCATGATTGCGTAAACAATGCATACATATTATGCGGTAGCAGCAATCGCGGTTGATTTGCTGGCATTTATTGAAGAGTTCCGTCGTCTGTCTCCGAAACTCATTATCAGATCTTTACGAAATTTAAATGGGACTATTTTGGAATAAACTTCTTTCGAACAAAAAAATAATTTTGCAAATCCGTCTATAAATGACGTAGTTATGCCCGAAAATACATTAAATAAATATATATATATATACATATATAAACGTCTGAATTGAGAACCTCCTCCTTTTTTGAAGTCGGTTTAAAACCTAATAACACTAACGAACAATCTAGGACCTCATGCTGTTATATTTTTGAGGAAAAAGTTATATTATCGGGAAATAACCGGTTAGCTTAGCTCAAATTGTGCCGAGCTTACCCGAACAGACCAACGACGCAGTTATATATATATATTTTTAATATATTCTCGGGAAAAAGCCGGCCAGCTTAGCTCGAATCGACTGTACCGAGTCTACCCGAACATGATTCAGCGAGGTTAGATTTCAGATTTAGTTTTCTGATCGACACGAGCCGAAATTGCTGGCGTCGGCTTTGTTGTTCAACAAACACTGCCGAATCCTATGCAGCCCTGAACAAGTGCGCCAAATGAGAAAATCTGTAGTCTATCATCATACTAATAGGTCATAGATTGCTATAATAAACGATCCAGGCAAAATTACCACTTTTGGCAAGCAAGGCAAAGAAATCATGGCTGCCTCTCTCCTCCCCTCTTAGTCTTAATCCTCAAGTTGCTACCCTCATTATTAAACGCCCACAGGCGAGTAGGGATGTCCTGAACATAACCTAAATATGACAAACATAGATACAGGGACATCAAAATGCAAGGTCTCGT
This sequence comes from Hydraecia micacea, assembly GCA_914767645.1. Classification (NCBI taxonomy): domain Eukaryota; kingdom Metazoa; phylum Arthropoda; class Insecta; order Lepidoptera; family Noctuidae; genus Hydraecia; species Hydraecia micacea. Next base: position 12,505,743 of record OU611780.1, read on the forward strand.
TCCCCCTCAGATGATTAATTTAAATGACTTCCCTTAACCTTTTTACATAATCTGATAGACGTGTGAACATGTAAAATTATTTTTTCGGTATGTCAAGCAAGATTATTTCTCCACTTGGCGCTTTCCCTCTCCAAGAAAATGAGTAAAAGGCAAAAGTGTGTATTTTATTTAAGCATTATATTTACGTATTTTATTTATTCAAGTCTTAGAATTGTCTTGAAAGTATAATATGCGTATGTATATGTATAATTGTGACGGCGACGACTTGTAGGTCGTTCGTAGGTTCCATCATTCACCCATTCAAGCGCTTTACTTTGTTTTAATTATTTTATCACCACTACTCTTCAAACGGTGCATGAAAACATCGTGAGTAAACTGGAAAAAATTCGAAGACATGTGACATCTACCAACCCGCACTGGCCCCGCGTGGTGGATTACGGCCTACTCCTCACTTAGTGGAGGCCTGTGTCCCAGCAGTGGGAACATTATAGGCTGATTATTGTGCGTGGCGTGAACTGGCGTGCGTTATGATTAGTATGCGACGTTGGTTATGAGAAAATTTATATGTAGATACTAATGAAGCTAGTGTATTTTAGTGTGTTGTACCTTGATCTTACACCCTAAATCGCCTATACACCTTTAAAAAAAACGTGTTGATCAATATCTCATTTCTATCTGTATCAGAAAATGCTATAAACATAGATATCCGTGCACTATAACCATTTCATCACTACTCATCATAAATCGGCCTAGCCTTTTCCCAACTATGTTGAGGTCAGCTTCTAGTTTAATCGGATGTAGATGAATACCAGTCAGTGTTTTACATGGAGTGATAGTCTACCAGAGGGGCAATTCTCGTAATTTAAAGAACGTTCACAGTCTGATTTCAGTTTCATTTTTGACAAGTTTTTGTCATTGATTGTCGCTGAGATGGGATTGCGACTAGATTTTGAACGTTTTTAATTACGGAAATTCTGACCTCCGCAACCCAGTCAGTGAAAGACTGAAAATCAGACGTTTGGGCTTCTGACCCCTTTCCTCCCCTCCCTCTCTTCTTCTAACCATGTCATCACTCATCATCATTTGCCTAGCCTTTTCCCAACTATGGGGTCGGCATCCAGTCGAACCGGATGCAGCTGAATATCAGTATTTTACATGGAGCGACTTCCTATCTGATCTCCACAACCCAGTTACTGGTTAATACGATACCCCTTGGTAAGACTGACCACACACCACCAACTAACCATCCAACCATGAACCATGTTCTAACCATGTCATCACTGTAACCACTAATTAATAATTAACCGATCATCATACTTCGGGCTATAAATCACATCGCTTGGCTTTCGTCTGGCTTGGAAAGGTTCAGAACGGCTATCGGAATCCCGTCACCGGCTTATATCCGATAACCAATGAAAAGGTCTCTTAATTAATAATTAATAGATTCGGTATGGCGTTGATTTTCGGTGAAGTTGATATTAATGCATGTTCCTGATCGGTTGAGATTACTAATGTTTAATGGGAGTAAATGTATGGTTTCGTTTTAATTAGAATAGAATACTCTTTAGTACACCATATCAATTACAGACATAAATATAGAAATTTAATAATAATTAATTAATTTTATAATCAAGGATATTAAGAGGAAATGCGGGGTGGTCGTTTCTCCATAGACACGCAATATAATATTAAAGATATTATATTAGTTAGATTTTCTATGGTTTTTTATACGATCAATTAATGAGCAATACGAGTCGTGTTCTTTTGGAATTTCCAAATATTTTTAACTAAAATATCGGTTGGCCTTAGATCAGCAAAGCGGTCAACATAATTATTTAAAGCTACGATTTTTTCCCTAAGGCAAGGTAGACTAGGTAGTAGGTATACTCCACGTGCCACAATCCATACATTAGTCGATTCGCACGAATTTACTCGCCCGAAACGGGCAAATCGTCATATAATTTTTTCTACAAGCGACTCGCACGAATTGGCACATTTTTAATATTTGCAATAAAATATTTAATAGAAAAAGTAACAATAGAGAAAGTAATATTATTTCAAAGTGATGATTCGCACGTTTCGGGCGAGTGAATTCGGGCGAAAAGATTAATAAGCCCCTTTGGCGTGCAGTTCCACGATTTTTAATCTTGTCATACACGTGATCCGGTTGCGCGGCTACAAATCTGACAAAGGACATCACCAATGAGATTGGCTTAGCTTTATGTCCATCTATGGCGTCTGCTCCCGGCATTTCCACTGACTTCCTTTTCTTTTGTTAATCGCCTTCCACAAGATGATTTTATCTCTTTATTTAGATGGTTTGGTCATGTTGAGAGGATGAATGAAAGGCGACTAACCAAAGGTAAACGGAAACACGGGAGAGGACGGCCTACAGGGGATATAATTATATACCTTACCTTATTGGTGATTTTCTTCAAAGGTCGCATAGTACTTGCAAACGGCGCGCGTGTATGACCAGCACCCTAATTGCATAACACACTATCAATCGGAATCTGAATCATTTTCAAGCAAATTGCTAAACCATTGCTTCATAAGTTCGAAAAGTTTGTCTGCTCAACACGTAAATAACGCAATGAATGTTGTTGAACTGTCAAAATGAAACCGATTCCGATTGATAATGTGTTACGCAATTGCCCCGCAGATGTATGATCGTTCACGAAGCGAGTCAGGATCGTAGCACGTGGCGTTTGTAGTTCCTGCCTACTCCCAAGGGTACAAAGCTTGAGTTCATGTGTTTTGATTTACTGGTTTTTTCCCGCTGTAGTTTCACTCGATGGAAAGTCATGTGTTAATCAAAGCTATTTGTGCAGCTCATTTTATCCAAATCGGTTGTGGGTAATGAATGGGTACTGAGTAACAAACGTCTCCACAAACTTTCACATTTTAAATAGGTACTAGTAAGGGAGGTAGGTACTAGTAGTAAGTGGGTACAGGGAGAGTGGAGTAGGGACAGGGATAGTGAGATTAGTTGGACAGAAAGGATGAAACTCATTAAAAATTTAATCTTCCCGACCGATTTCGGTCACAGTGGCCAATCTCAACGGAAATTAGCCTGGTGCGCAGGATATAATAATATAGTGCACAAGTGTGTGATCAAACACAGGTGTACTCTCTGTTCCTTTACTCTCATAGTCCGATGGGACGGCAAACCAACACGACCGGGGAGAGATCAGACGCAGGACCAACGGCTTTAAGTGCTTTTTGAGGCACGAGGGTGTCACGCCATAATTCCAAATTTCGGGCTACTGCTGAGAATTTCCTAATGAATTAAGGCGAGGTTTTTCGGGCCTGTAAAGTAGGCCTTTGCAATGCTACATCCGCATCCCCAATATGCAGCGCGACGTATTCATTTACGATGCGCTACCGACCATTTCACGGAAAATTCGTGTCACAGTATAAGAAAATATTAGCCTTGATCAACTGAACATTTAAACATCTCTTAAGTTTAAGCAACGTTTTTAAATGAAGGGGTTTATTTTATTGAAGAATCTACAATCTGATAGACAAAAACCGGTCAAGTGCGAGTCGGACTCGCGCACCGAGGGTTCCGTACAAATTTGTAGGTATGTAACTACAAATTTACGGATATTTTCCTTTATTTGTGCTATGACATAGCTTCGTGCCCAATTAGTAGTAGAAGTAGGTACCCTATATGTTTTGATTCCCTTGCGAGTGTCAAAGTATTCTTTGATTGCGTTGACTTAGCTCCACGCGTTCCTGAGAAAAAGCGTCTTGACAGACGGACAGACAGACGGAAAATGAAGTGATCTTATAAGGGTTCCGTTTTTCCTTTTGAAGTACGGAACCCTAAAAAATGGATGGGATGATTTGGAAACTCCCAATCGCTGATCGCTGACAAACATTGTTGACGGAGAAATGTATCCGAAAACATAAATTGCAATTACTTATTATCGAACAATTATTTCGATACACCTTCGTGGATATCCAATTAATTGTTCAATTAACTGACATTAATTAATACCAGATTGTTCAATTAAGGGTTGTAGGCAACGCCATCTGTCTCATTGCAGGTAGTTAATACAACCGGCGCGATGTGAATTATGTCGCCGGAATCGAGGAAAACTGTCATTTTCACCTTACCTACGGACCTGCACAAAATGTATTTTAAATTGTAAAATAGGTGGACAAACTTTTAGAAATCATTCAGACCACCAAAATAAGAACGATGGTAAAAATATATATAAGAAAAACGCATTAGATACTTTAGAAGAAAAATAGTCAGCTAACGAAAATACACTAATATGCCAGCAATTTATTATTTTAGATCAAAATAAAATCACTTTAATAAGTGTTTGTTTTGCTTGGAGATCTTTGGTTAGACGTACTAAGCGCTGTGTTAAAATTTGTCCATCTATTTAAATGGGACCCTGTATACAGGGTTATTGGAAAAACAGCAACAACCTCTTAAGAGGTCATTATACTCATCATTATGAACAACTTTTACTATGGGACCTAACCTGAAATCCCGAAAAAAAAATCAGCTGTTCCCTACATTTTGACGAGTTAAACGAACATAAATGTAGGGAACAGCAGATTTTTTTTTTCAGATCTGTACTAATAATAAAGCTAAAGAATTAGTTTGTTTAAATTCATTAAGCTTTGGAGCTACCGGTTGGATTTGAAAAATATATTTGCATTGATAGCCTAATTCTCGAGGAAGGCAATAGGCTATTTAACATCACGGTACCACCTTTAGGAGGAAAGCAAAACGAAAAAAGTCCGAAAGAGCACTAAGCGAAAACGAAGTAATAGTGCTCTATATTGTATATATTATATGGCTGTTAATTAGTATATTGTGGCGTCTTACGACTTTCACGCGAACGACGTCGCGGGCAGAAGCTAGTTTTAATAATAAAATAGTTGTGTCCTAATCAGCCTATAATGTTCCCACTGCTGGGACACAGGCCTCATCTCTGTGATAGGGAAGCGGGCTGTAATCCACCACGCGGGGTTCAGTGTGGGTTGGAATTTATGGTTCTCGATCCTTCATCGATTTGAGAGCAGTGGTGATGAAATTATTTATTCAAAGTAAAACGCCTGCCTGGGTTCAAACCAACGACCTACAACTCGTAAGTGGCAGCCGTTTCCACTGGGCCTCCGCTGCTCATAAATTTGTGTGGATAACGAAGAATTTTCGGAGATACATCCATTAATAAAGCTGTTATAGAGGTTTTTCTGATATAGCCCCAACATGGCATCTAATATCAATTAGGAGTTCTTAAACCTGGAACATTGACCTTTACAAGTTAACGACCGTTCTCGACTGGCTGGTTCGAGGTGGCGCGGGAAAAGAATCCCTGGAACGATTTGGGGAGGCCTTTGCCCAGTAGAGGGACAGTATAGTCAAACAAAAAAAAGTTCTAATTATTATTTATTATATTTTACAGAGTCAAATTAAATTATTTAGCGAAACTCCGCAGACGTGATGGGTATTGATATTTAAAGATGATAAAATAAAAGAGATTTGATGATTTTTTTTTTGGCTCAACGAGCGCTTATAGTGATTTTACTTGTAGTATGAGTTTTTGGCCGTCCCATCGTTTATCGTGAAAACAATAATTCACACTAACGTACAGACGCCAGCACATCGAGCTATTACAATCTGTCAAATTTCTTTAATAGATATTCGACTTTATCGCTAAAGCATAAGGTTCAAGGTCGATTGGGAAAATTTGACAGTTTCGGGTAGCTTGATGTGCTGGCGTCCGTACCTGATATTTACAAATCGTTTTGAAAGAGTAAATTAAATCTAACGAACTACATATTAAGCACACACAAACTTTAATAGACCAACCTGGATATACCAACGTCATAACATCACGCTTGTATTCCCCAAAGAGATAGGCAGAGGTGCACCTACTATATGTAGATAATTATTTCCTAGCGAAATGTGGGCGTCCAGTATCATATCCTAAATAAAAAATATGGAAGCCCCCAGCCACCCTGCTGCGAAGGTGCACACATCAGCTTAAAATATTTCCCGCATATTTTTCGTTCACTGCAAAATCGCACGGAAATTCAGCGATTACACGAAGCTACAGTATCAAAGGAAAAATATTTGATTTCTTTGGCAATAAACACATGCTTCGCAGTTCGTTGACTCCACTACACGTTTCGAGTCGGCTCTCAAAGTTTATTTTCAATCGAGCACCTCCAAGTCAAGTTTGATTGCATTAAGTTCATACTTAGGATTCAGTATCCAATTTCGTGCCCAAAAGGCTGGCAGCATTGCCACGTTGGGCACTTTTCTTTGGCCAAAAAATAGACCAGCCCTCTTGTCACGTGAAGAGTGGACCAACGGCTTGACGATGTAACATTTTACAAGTTGATTAAATCAAGGACTTTCAATCCGAACCCACCGATTTCAGTCCCATAGTGAAAGTTGTTCAGTTCGATGGTCTAAAGCACCTCTTAAAGTTTGTAAGGTTAATTTTTTTATCAGTGTATGACAAAATATCTAGATAAAATACTCCTTATTGTAGACGATTAGATTCTATAATATCTACTAGTTATAATATCGGCACGTATGGTCTGTTCATATCGTTTTCCCGGATCTTGCACCAATCAATATTGTATTCATCGGAAGTGCTGTTACTTTTGTAAATAAAAAATAAAAAAGGCGAACGGTTTCAGGCGCACAGGCGGATATTAATCGGCACACAATCATAATAATGGGTTAATTTCAAAAAATTAATTCCCATTCCCATCTTTCAATT